>JAPFBL010000016.1:4427500-5707500 GCA_026182355.1 Hermatobates lingyangjiaoensis | reverse complement strand
GACTTCGTGTTTCTTTTTATCTCTAATCATGAGTAAATACCACACAATAACTTCTTGCATAGCTCATCATACTAAAATGATAAAGAGAGTTAAATACTGTACTCACTACAAGGTGTGATGATTGAACTGATTGTAGAATGTATATGTGTAGATCATGGTTTCTCAATGGGGATGAAATTCACCCCCCAGGGGTGAATTTTTGGTTTTCAGGGGGTGAATTTGTGACCACAGTAAGTTTACAGATTGAGGAAAGCTATTACAGTATTCGGCCTCTAAACTTAGAAATTAAAATATTTGATTGAATTAATGATTTATATATCCATAAATAATTGTTATTAGCAATTCATATTGTAAAATTCTATTATAAACTTAATCAATTCTAACGTAGTGCAATCAGTTATTATGTAGCATTTACTAATTGTAGGGTAAAAAGCTAAGGAAATGGTCTCCACATACAAAAATTTAATGGTATAAACAACGCGTTTCGAACACGAGTGTTCTTCCTCAGGCATTAACTAAAAAATACAATGACATGATATTGTATTTTTTAGTTAATGCCTGAGGAAGAACACTACGTGTTCGAAACACGTTGTTTATACCATAAAATTTTTGTATGTGGAGACCATTTCATTAGGTTTTTACCCTACAAACTTAATCAATGTAAAGTTGTAAACGTGTATATACTAACTTGGAAAGAAGAGGATGTGGGGGGAATAGTATTGTGGGAAATGGCGAGAGGGGTGAATGGGCCGAGGAAGGGTGAGAACCCCTGGTGTAGATAGTTTTAGTCACTAATATTCTATAAAAAAACGCTTGTCCATACATGTATATGGCTATATTTGACAATATGAATAATCCCTACTCGATTTATGTTTATTATAGTAACCTTTCAGAAACCTCCATAGAAATGTTATAGATAAAGTCACATATTGCATAGGACCTTTAAAATTTAAGAGATAAATTCTTTCTTTGATGCCAATTAAAGTCAGATACTACCATTGAAGAAAGCTGATAGGAAGTAGTAATTAGGTAAAGGTAAGGAAAGATTTATCTTTCTCTTGGGCGCTAATTAAAGATTATTTTCATCAGCTGTTTCGTTTCACCTATTAGCAACCATCCGGTTTGCTGAAAAATAAAAAGTTATCTCTTAAAATGGGGCAGTTGACATTAATCCAATATTTCATTTGATATTGCTATATGTTTATGTATTTTACTTGCGTTAATTCTCCCAGCCCTGATATCCATAATCAATTCATATTTCATTGACTTAAGCCAAAACAGTTGATTTATTAAGCAGTTTCACTTTGTGTTTGCATTTTAACATTTCTTTTCTCATTCAAAATCAATACCTAATAATTAAACCGACTTTTCAAATTTATTATAATTTGTATAAAACAGTTTAAAAAAAAAAATACTTGGATATTTGGTATCACAGCCCTCAGATTAGGAATTTTAAGTTTTTTTTTTTTTTGGACCGAAGATAAAGAAGGTTGACAAGCTGCTTGTTTAACCTTTGAAATATGAGATAATTAGTTTAGTCTTATCATAAATCATATAATATCATTATTACTTATTTCTCATTCATGACAATGATAGAGTAGAGCACGGATTCTTCAGATTTATCTACTGGTTACAACACATATGGCTCTAGAGGTAAACACTGATATAAGACACATCCATGAAGCACGGTGATCAGTTTGTCGCGATGTTTCTCTCTTATCTATCTATCCATCTTATAATATATCTAGGCATCTATGTTTTTCTCTTATATATTTATCCACCCTATTATCTATGTATCTATCTATGTTCCTCTTTTATCTATCTATCTATAAGAAACGTAGAATAAGAACCGGTTGTACTGACAGTTAGACAGTTTAGAATACCCTGTTTATATTTGGTGTTAGTCCTCACCAAAGGACTAACCTAACTTACCTCGCTTTAGCAATTTTGAGCCCGTTATACCGGTTTGTACTCGGTTTTTAGCTTATAATGAATTTGGTTCAGTTTTATACCATTATCAATGTATAATGAATCAGTTACACTTTGTTTTAGTTAGTTAACAGGTTTTAGACGGTTTTGAGCGGGTTAATCTGAATTAGTCATTTCGGAGCCGTTAATATTTGGTTTTCGGTAGTTCTAAATCGGTTAAACTACGTTATATCTATCTATGTTTCTCTTTTATCTATCTGTCTTATTATCTATCTATCCATCTTTGTTCGTCTTCGGTCCCAAACTTTTTGAGATTTCTACAGAAGCCACCGCTTATAATTGCCACCGCTTATAATTGCCACTGCTTAATGTAATTTGGTTTTACTTTTTATTTAGATGTTAATAAGTAGAAATAATTGATCAAAATTAATTATTTATGCAATAACTTCTAAATTGAACTAATTTTAATCAGTGTCTGATCAAAAAACGAACACATGACAGAACTACTTTTTAAAATATCTGCCCTGATCAAAGTAACAAATTTGATAAATTTCTTTAGAATTAGACTAATTTTACAGGAAATTTCAATGTTAATTGAGTTTAATAAATAAAAGATGTGATTTATCATTGGTTTAGGCATAGTTTTGTTTATTTTTCTTTATTTCACTAGAAAAAACGTCAATTCTGTATTGTAGCACACCATGAAGTTCAGAAATATATATAATCAAATCGGTATAAGGTGCAATCAGATTCAACGCCTTCGGATTGTTTGGACCTGTGTTGACCTTTATACGCACCAAGCCATATCGTTTTTAAATCAAGTCAGGTTGTCTTTTTACGATTTGCCCTTTAGCCGTCCCATGCTCCCATGGCGACGCCCAAGGTGGACCACGTGAAGGCGGGCAACTCGATACTATTCGCGCAACAAATTGCGCGATTGCACGATATTGCACGATATAACGTATTATATCGATGCTTGGCTGTATTCATATTAACTGTAACAGTCTATTAATTTTACTATGACTCAAGTCTTGAACTCTGTCACAAAAAAACAATCCATACTCCCTATATAAACTATTAAACAACAACATACACTGTCTTTAACAACAAAACAGGATTGATCTGCTGCTTACTAACTCCTATTTAGCTGCTAAATAGTCTATAGTGTGGGCTAGAGATACAGAATTTTATGTTTTTCTACCTGAAATAATCTGTATAAAGTCAAGAGAAGAAAAAAAATGAAGTAGGTTTTCAAAACGATTCATGTACTTTCTATATTTGCTGTTAGTTTTTACTGATATTCAACAACATGAATTCATCACTGTTTTGAAGCTATTAGTTTGATATATTAATGCAGCATCTAAATGAATCAAGTACTTTAAAGTTGAATCTAATTATACCATATTGCTCATACTCGTATATACCATATTGAATCTAATATACCACTGATTTTACATATTGCTAATAAATCATTTTTGATTACCGTGACTTAACGCAATCTTATAAATGAAAAGGCTAGGAAATAAAAGATGAGTGCAAAAAATAGACGATTGCATCTCCTACCTGTAAATATCGACATTATCTACCTGTTTGCATTTAAAATAGACGATTGCATCTCCTACCTGTAAATATCGACATTATCTACCTGTTGCATTTAAAATAGACAATTGCATTTCCGTGTACAGGTAATTACTGTTCGATGGAATCTTCTTAACATCGAGTAGATGAATACTGGTTAGATTAAGATTTGTTAAGTGTTTGATATAATGACTCATTATGACTCATAGTGTATTTATGATGTGTTGGTTGCTTGCCTATTTCTTCCTAGATTTTTGGCAGAGCCTGTAAACTTTGTCTCTTAATCGGGACATGTCAGCGCTGGTCCGACTCTATTAACCTCATAGCAACTTATTCAAAATTACCCTCAGTAGTCTCTATGTGAAGCGATTCCATTAGTGAAATACTTAGCAAGTGAATTCTTTTGTAGAGCTATTTTACTGAGGTTGATTATAGTACTGCGTCCTAAGAACTATTGTACTGTCCCCCCTTCTGTACTATAGTACCCAGTTAGCTTCAATGCCTCCAAGAAGCTCAGCACTTTTGCTGGCCCTTGTTAGAGCTAACACCTTAATATAACTGAGCCGGCTCTTTGATTCATATCTATAACAAATAAGCTTACCAAATCTCACGGTACTGCTTTGGCCCTGCTGTTTATATAAATATTGTAATTTAGAGTCTTGATTTCTACCTTTATTTTTATTTCTGGCTTCAAGTGCTAGATGGCTTTAATAATTGGCACTTCCTCATTTAGTTTTCAGGCCTGCGGCATTTCAATAGTCCTACCAAGCTTGTTTTGATTTCAAATGATCATAGAAATTCAAAAGCATTAATATTTGTTTATGGTTATTGGACTGGATAGAGGCAAGAGCAATGTTTTTCGGTTTATGAGAAAGCTTTCGAATGGTTATTGTTAGTAGAATTGGGCGGTCTAACAGGAGGCTTGATATTGGACTTGATTGGCTTTAGGCTCAGGTGTCGGGCAAAACGATCGCTCCCTAAACCCCCTGCCTTCAATTACGATTTACACATCGCCGTCACCTGGCCGGAAAGCCCCCTTCACACCCAGCTCAGCCAATCCTTTTAAACTTATTATCTATCTGATCAATAATTTAACCATCAATTTGGGAGATTTAATAGTCTGTGTTTACAAAAAAATATATTTCTTTTTAGCAGTAATTCAAAAAGTAAAACGCTTAAAGATATTTATAATGCCTATATATAAAGTATTGAAAACAATATTTAGCAAGTTACTTCTAAAATTAAAAAACTTCAATATTTACTCAGCAACAACTTTAAGCGCTGCTTATGTAATTACTATTTATGAAAATCTACAAACAGTTAACGATTTGGTTTTAAATTCTTGCTATGACACACACACACACAACCACACACACACACATATATATATATATATATATATATATATATAGTTTGCAATATATAAACAAATATATATATATAGGTCAGCGCAAACAGCTTCCTGTAGCTATCCATGCCAACAGCCATAACCTTTCTTTTAATGACTGCTTTTCTGTTCAAATCATTAAGCTAGTGACCACTGATGACCGTAGTTTGACATTAAGAGCGTCTGAGGAGGCCCAAAATGGATATTGGGGGCCCGATCAGATCCCGTTTAAATCAGAAGCGTTAATTTTATTTGTTTTTTCCTTTTTTTTTAACTTATATATTCATATATATATATTTTTTTTATTTTATTAATATATATATATATTTTTTCCCCCTTTTTTTATTATATATATATTTTTTTTTTCATTTTATTTATTTTATTTTTTTTTTTTTTTTATTATTTCCTTTTTTATAATTTTTAATTTTATAATTTTATCTATTGTTTTTGCTTTCTCCGTTCTCCGACGTTTAGTGCCTGCTCCTTTTTTACGCTAGTGCTGCTCTCTTCGGTTGACTCTTTATTTCTTCATTCGCGCTCCGTTCTTCGACGTGGGGAGATCTCTCTCACTTCGTTCTCTACTAGTCTACTCTCCTGATGACGAACAACAGTTCGAAATATTGAATTCTGTAAGTTTTCTTTGTATTCTCTTTTCTGTGTCGTGCTTTGTGTAATTTAAATTTTATATATATATATATAATTATATATATATATATATATAGCTATAAATCAACAACAGTTCTTCTCTTAAACATATAATGTTAAACTTTGCATCAGCTTCTGCACTCACAGTTTTAGCTGGTGGCCTCGATATTTTGGGCAATCCCGTAATAAGGGGTCTTTGTCACGATACAATAACAGTATTGTGGTTTGATCATTGATATTTCGTGTGTTTATGGTGAAATCTTGTTATATATATATATATATATATATATAATAACATATGGTGTATTTATATAATTATATATTATAATTATAATAATATATAATCAAACCACAATATGGAATGGTAAAAAAGACTAAGGTCTTTCAACCCTAACAAGCGGTCTTCGTCAGGATCAAAAACCCAACTGTCAAAACCCAATTTATTTTTATTTCACGTGTTTATGTCAAATCTTGTTATATTTATATATATATATAAATATTGTGGTAGGTTTTGTTTTTGACGACTGCGTCATATATGAGCACAAAACCTACCACATATAACAGAATATAAAGAGGTCAAAAAACATTTTTTTGACTATATATATAAAATTAATATATATATATTTATATAAATATATTTACAAAATGTAAATAACACGGATATAAATATTATGAATATATTATATATATATATATATATGTGTGTGTGTGTGTGTGTGTGTGTGTGTGTGTGTGTCTGTGTGTGGTTTGTGTGTGTGTATGAGGGCAGCAATTCTTCACTTATGCACATTTCATTAAAGTAATCAGCATCTTCTGCGTTCACGGTTTTTAAGCTGATCTGCTCAAGTTTTCTAAATAATTTTTTTTAAATTTTAGAAAACTTGAGGAATATAAGTTTGAAATATATCTTACCTCAATAGGCCTGGGCTGCTGTTGATGAGGATTTCAAAATTATTTTCAATCACATTTTACTATGTTCTTTTGAAGGTCTGAAGATAAATAAAATCATTTCTTGGCTCCTTCTCTAATTTTACCTTATGATTCTTATTATTGACATGCTGAAAGAAAGCACTCGACTATTCTTGTTTCCTAAAGTATATTTATTTTGTTTTCACCAATAAGTATGTTTTTTCCTGTAGGCCAACAGTAGTAAGTTGACCCACAATCCTCTCAAGGAATCTTGTACACATCCTTCTTTCTCTTTGTTACAATTGTTCACTAGTCTATTTGATAAACTACTACAACTAAAAATAACAGAAATATTGAATTTTATCAAAAAAGAAGGAATATCTTTTAATGGAACGGATGATTAATAAATTTTCCACCTAATCTTAATGATAGTTTTGTATTATTCATAACATTATAGATGTTAGGTATTAGTAAGAGAATGCGTTCATGGATATCTTGACCATGACACCGGTGGGTCATTTATCACACCGGTTCAGTGAGGTGACAGTTGAAGACCATGTCAAGAATCCGATGATAATTAAGACAATCAATGATGCGACACCTTCCTCTTCTGTTTGAGGCGACTGCCTATAAATTTCATAGTTGAAAACATACATAACAATCATTAGTTGTGCAATCCGTAATTGTGTGGTATTTACTCAGAATACATAACAATGCAGTTAATTTGGTTTCTTTTACACAAATAATACATTATTTCTCATTATAGACTGCTCTGTTGCAAACGCTGCGATCTTTTGTCAACGATTCGACAAGTCTCTAGAACAGCAAGTAGATTTCTGTTTGACCACTTGGGGTTGCCCACTCCTGGCACCATAAGAAACACTTCATGTAAGAAGGCCCCCCCTGACCCACTTACACTCCAGCCCTAATCGCTTATCCGTTTCGTGACTCTTCATCTTCAATCCTTCTTGATTACACTTCTATTAGTTTCTTTTTATTTTTTTTTTGTTGTTCATTTATCTTTGATTATATTTTGTAAGTACAACTAGTTTCAATTCGTTTCCAAATGAATTAATGTTATGATTGGATGTTTGTGATAGCTTTCTCTCATTTATTTTAAAACTTTTTGAAAGTATGTTATGAATATTCCCTTCACTGGTTTAATAATGAGGGCTGATCATAATCCAGAAGGATAACTGTTTTATGACTGTTAAAAATAAAAAGCATAAGAAAGTTAGATAAGCAACTCTGGAGAAGAAACACCAGAGAGTTCAATATCTCTCAACGTATACAAGGAAAAATACAGATCAACCCACCAACAATAAAGAATGTCAGTTAAATCACATGAAACAGAAACTTTATTTCGGAATTAATCAGTCACATGTGCGATGAAGTATCGTGTGCCTGGCTAAAAGGCAACACGTAAACATGTGGACCTGATTTTAAAGATGTGCAATGGCTCGAAAGTTTAGAACCACAAAGATCAAAAAATAACACTTATTTTCGCTGAAAAAAAGTTGAAATATTTCCTAAAAAATACTGTGATTGTGTTAGACTTAGCTATCAAAATTCAAAAAACCGCCTGCAAAAGTGTGTCTGAAAAAATGTTTTGAAAAAAGGTATAAATAGTAGATGATGTCAAACTATTTTTAATGATTTTTCTCTCAACCAAAAGTATTTCAAAAAACAAACTTAAAAGGCTATAGTAAGAAGTACTATTTCTTATTGAAATGTCACTTACTAATATTTTCCTTATATGATGAAGTGCCATTCAAGGAAGGAACAGTGGAGACAAATAGATTTATTCAAAAAAGGTGAAAAAAATATGTTCTTTCATGTAGAAATAATTAAAAAAAAGAGCCTAAATATCTAGAAAAATTGTATTAATAGTGAGTTATTAGTGGTGAAAGTGAAATATTGGAGCTTCATATATAACTTGAAGACTGTGATGTGATTATCACTATTTCCAGTAGTTCGGACGACTCTTTGTTGAACTCTTGTTTTAATAAATATGGTTTGGGTTCACAGTTGGTTTGATAAAAATTGATTTTTTATAAATTCAGTTAAATTTTAATTATTTTTTACGACGTGAGTTCAATTAATTTTAATTAAAATTCTTCGGAATGGTCATATATATGTCAATGTGATGGCGATTCTTGATAAGGCGAATTATTTCTACCTCTCGCTGTTAATAGATGAAAAGAATTGATTAAGCCATCAGTGTACAGTTACGTAAGATTGGCATGTTTTAAAGGACGCAAGCTGATTGGCAGGCGCTATCGGCTCTAGCGAAGGGGTGTCTGTCGCACACTCCTCCGGCCCAGCGTGTCCTACAGCTTGTTGCACAAGGCAGACTTCGATTGAAATCAAGTTGTCACAGTGACAGTCACAGTGACTGCCACAGGGATACTATTAACCAGATGACTTTCCTCGGCCTCTTTCTTACACTATAGCTCTTCTGACTAGCTCAACATCCTTCCAACTCTCATACTTGAACCTTTTTAGCTTGGTTTATCAAAATTTAAAAAAAAACCCCTAACTTAACACTATAATATAGTTAATAGGTTAGTTCCACTGAGGTTAGTAATATTAGAATTAGTAATAATACAATCCGTCATACCTCGTAAAGTCTCAGAAAAGCTCGACCGGTTTCGGGTCCGTCTGGATCCCATCTTCAAGAGCACCTAACTGACTGTGAATGTTATTTTCCTATAACCTACCTATATATATCATCTACATTGTGGAATCAGTGTTGTCTGTGTAGCTAAATTTTTTTTGCATATTTCTTTAATTGCTATGTTTTTTCCTTTTATTTCTTATTCTATCATATATTTCCAGTTCCTTGTGTCGTCTTTTAAATGTTATTAGTGGTTTTGTTAAAATGTCGGTTTGGTGGTTTGTTTGTTCATTGATTGATATATTGTCTGTCATTTTATGTTTGTATATTTCTATTTGTTCCTGTATGTTCATTCGTTGTCCTTTTTGTCCCGTCTGTAGTAAGTCCATTGTGTTTTCCATACTATCTGGGTTATGTCCAAATCTGTTTAAGTGGTGTGCATAGCTTGATTTGTTTGTGTTGTTGGTGTAGTCTTTAATGTGTTCTTTGAATCTGTCTTTTAGTCTTTTAGTGTCCTTCCCGTTTGCCCGATGTAGTTTTTACCACAATCTTTTAAACAAAACCACTAATAACATTTAAAAGACGACAGAAGGAACTGGAAATAGATAATGAAATAAGAAATAAAAGGATAAAACATAACAATTAAAGAAATATGCAAAAAAAAATTAACTCATCAGACACTGATTCTACAATGTAGATGATATATATAGGTAGGTTATAGGAAAATAACATTCACAGTCAGTTAGGTGATTTGAAGATGGGATCCAGACGGACCCGAAACCGGTCGAACTTTTCTGAGACTTTACGAGGTATGACGGATTGTATTATTACTAATTCTATTAACACTATAAGTTAGTGTTATTTTGTTGTTTTATTCTTTTTGTCCTATTAAACGCTCTTGCCGTTGGCTTTAACAACAACTCAGCGCTAAGAAGGCCCATAGAGAGTGTTAGATTGTCGGATTGCTCACTAGGCAAATAATCGGGTGGTTTCCATCTAGGTACTCTAGCTCTGTTACACCGCGCGCATTGACCGGAGTTATTTGTTTAAATATGCAACTGCCGTAAAAAAAAATCTGTTAAAATTATTTCATATATTAAAGTGCCATAATAAAGAAAAAAATAACATATACATAATATGTACCAAAACAAGAATAGACAAAAAAAATAAATTCATATTTACTAATAAAATTACAAAAACAATTGTAACAGAAAGTGAGAAAAATAAGTAAATTTGTGATTTTTTCATGCTAAATTGACAGCTATTTTTTGAAATTGTGGTAATTGATGCGTTTCAGGGTAGAGCTAAGATGTGTAACCTCGACGTCTAGTCGATTTCTTTAGCTTGTTTTGAACTAAATTTCGCGATTAGAAAGAATGCCTAATTCAATTCATCAGTTGTGCAGATAGCTACAATGTGGTGTTTACTCATTCGTAAGAATGATATAGCAACTAAGTATTTAAACATGTTTTATTTATAACGCGTGTTTCGAACGCATAGTGTTTTTACTAAAGTAATGTTAAAGGACTGGCCAGTCCTTGACACCTTCCTACGCAGAATTTATGTCCTTCTGAAATATACTATCGTTCTTTGTTTTTATTATTGAATAGATAAAACGTTCTCAAGTTTTTGATTGTATTATAGATACATCTAAAAAAGATCACAACTTGTTTGAAAGGCGCTATTTTATCCATAAAACTTGTTTCTGTATACTTCCTGTCTGATTTCCAAAAATAAAGTTTACTTTTTTCTTATACTAAACGTTAAAAAGTATATAAAAGTTAAATTACCTAATATTTTTAAAACTGAAAAACTATATATGAAACAAGTGCAATTTGTTGATGGTTTTTTTTAAAAAAGCATAGGATATGGTAAAAAGTACAAAATAGTTTTAAAAACTAAAATTTGTTGAAGTGTAACAATTTTTCTTCTAAGATAGTGCAATTCTTTACCCTTCAATGAGTAATATTCCTTAGTTCTTAGGTTTTTTTGTTAACATCCGTTCCAAATTTTTATTGCCGGTTTCTTTGTTACTGCTAGAATTTAATATTGCTGTTTAAACGTTGGCTTTAGTTGAACAATCACTTTTCTCCGTCTTTTCGAATAGAGAAGTATGCACTTGTAAGATTATATATTATATTATTATTATAATTATATTTATATATTATTAAATTATATATCTCATTTAGGGGGCCAGGCTAGTTCAGTGGTTACGTGCTCACCTCTGAACAGGTAGGACCGAGGTTCAATCCTCATCTGGCTCTCGATTTATTCACGCGGGAGGTGAATAAATCTGAGCACGTCGTCCCTCGGAGAAGGACGTTAAAACCGTCGGTCCCGAGCCTGTACGATGTCAGGTACTCGTTAAAGATCCCCTACTCTAAATATATTTGAGTTAGGCAAAATTTAGGACTCCCATTGTAGAATCTATCTTCATTGTGTGGTATCACAAAGGGCCAATGCTTGGCCTACGTGTGTTCCCTTGTGGGACTGCCACTGCAACCTAACCTACGAGTATATATCCAATTTTTTTCTATCCGACAAAGAATTTTATTTTGTATTAAAACAACAGTCATTATTGTATAACAACAACATAACACTTAATCAGGCTAAAGCTTTCTCTGAAGTGAAATTTTTTAACAATAGAATACACTAAACTAAAAAAAAACTTTAAAACAGTAAATGAAACTAAAAAAAATCTATAAAAGCATGGCTCAGCTTCCAGTGATTACTTTCTCCTCTTTACGAGAATAAGTTTTGTGAAACTGATTGCTTTTTGTGCCAAATTTAGTGTTATTTCCTTGCTAGATGAATTTGTAGTTTTCATATGTGACGCAATATATTTATTTGAACTTTCGTATACAGAAATGCTCCATTCATTAATTACTGATTGCTATTTTATATGAGTTAAGATTTTAAAAAGTTATTAACAAATTTCATGTATTTTACTTTCTTGATTGTCTAAATTTCATTTTCCTTCTTTGTTTTTTTCAAATATCTTTTTGTCATTTAAATTAATATATCCATCTGTATTATCGTTTAATTTCAGTAGCTCTCTTGGAAGGTCTCCAGGTTTCCTTCATATCTACTATATTTAAGACAGTGGTATCCAACTATTTTTTTTTTTTTGTATATGTTTAATTTTATAGGAGTGTTCTCTAATCGGGGTTTGGTCAATTTTCCAGGATAAAAAATTAAACTCTCGTTGCCAACGTTTCGGTTTTATTTAAAACCTTTTTCATAGGCCTACATTCTTATATAAACCCAAATATATATATAACAAATTCAATAATATATCGACCGTTTGATAGAATAGGTGTGTTCTCTAATCGGGGTTTTATAGACATTTCTGAATACAGTTTTCAAGTATAATTACTATAATATTATAATTATTATTTTAATTTATAATATTATAAAATTAAATTATAATAACAATGAATAATTCTACTGGATCACGGTTTAAGTAAAAATAACTGATATTTATCTTAATGAAAGTGAAAACATAACTGCATTTCTGTTTAAACTTTTCAGGTTATAAGAACATAAAAATTTTGAAACATATTTGTTTAATTATAATTTAGTCATAAATAATCTAAATAAACAATTTTAACATAATCTTAAATTAATATACTCGTATTTAGTCAGTTTTAACAGTAATATTTTAATCTTGTTGTTTTAAATATATTTTTATAACGTGTATAATGCGTCAATATAATGCAAGATAAAAACAAATTATGCAATAAAAAGTTATTTGAATGAAATAGTATGTGATTTTATATAATGATATGTAAAATTAACATCTTATCTGAGAGTTTTGGTCGAATATAATAATTTCGAAATGTATTAGCATAATTGAATATCGTTCAGTCTGTATTGGGAAATATTACGTGAGTGAACTATTTAATCTATGCTTTTGTTGAGATCTAATCTAGTGGATATACTAAAGAGAGATAGAGGTCAAGGAGGGAGTATAAAGAGTGAGAGAGTGCATAAAATGTTTACTCCACCAGATCTACGAAAATCAAGATTTTCATCCAGGGTGAAATATTTAAAAAAAAATGTATTAAACAATCATGCTAGAATATATATAACTCGAGCATAATAATCAATAAATAATATATTTATTTCTAATTAATAAACCTTCATTAATTAATAAACAAACAGTCACAAGTACTCTGTTTAACATTGTTCATCAAAGTCGTCCGTCATTGGTGTAAGATTAACATTATAGTTTCGATTTAAATATTCCGAAATAAATTTTATCTTTTTTACTGTTAAACTTTGTTTACATAAGTAAGACGTAAACATAAGGTAAATCGTCTATGGCCGACAAGGGAGACCTGCTATTGTACATGCAGCGTGTTCAAGTGTAATTCTACAATTTTCAGCTTTTTTTAAAAAATAGAAAACTTAAGTTAGCAATAATCGGTATTCTTCTTCAGGATTTTTCTTTGAGAGTCAATGGTCATCTTAAGGAGGATTATCTGTTCTGAAAAATTTGTTTAGTCACAGAATCCTCCTTGGGAATAAGTATTTGAATTCATCAGTTTTAACCATGGTTTATGATAGAAGTTCATAATTTGTCAGTAAATTTGGTGACTTAATAAGGATTAGTATCTATGCTTACATTTTTCGGCTTTTGTAAGGAGTGTATATTGCCAAGTTATATTTCTTGCATGTATGCACTATCATGTAGTCCTCACCCGTTTGAAAATAGTAAAATGTGGCCACAACTGACAAGGTGAGGTACTAAGATCTAGGTCAGTATCCACCATGTGTTTATTAAAGAGTTTTGATTTTACCAAAGCCAGACGTGTGTTCTGTCTTCTTTATTTTAGCATAATAATGCGGCTTTAGTTGTATTATATAACATTAGTTTTTTGTTATTGATTTCGGATAAGAGTTTATAAGCCGTGTTCGCATTCCTTCAATGCGAAGAATGGCTAAAGGTCTGTGCCAGAAGTTGTTTCTAACATATGTTGTCTGTCATTCACACCTGGTGTCCGAACAAAGTAATTCAAGCAAACCCGACCCATTTATCTGTTTCATTTTATTATTGTCTTTTTGAATCGGTATTGTTTATAATTTTAGATTATTTTTCCGTATGATTTGTTTTTCAAGTAATAGCTTTATCGAGGCATTGTTTGAGCAAGGTAGCTGCATGTTTTGGCAGCAGAAGTGCGATTTCGCTGGCAGACTCTCATACGTCAGGGGGAAGCTGCAGCCAGATGGCTGCTCGGGTCACTAGCCGCTGAGTCACCTCGCACCCACCCGCACGTGCACCCCGCACGTCTCCACGTCACTCTGCTTCCTTATTCTCACCACTCCTCTAACCATTCAACCCTGCTGCCCCAAATCACATGCTATCAACTTATTCCTCTGCTTTGACATCTCTTTCCTACTTCAATCAATTTCCTCACTTATATGTTAAACGTAATTTATTAAAAACTATCGAAAATAGATAAATATTAATTTAATTAGCTACTTAATTCATTTAAATTATTACATTCCACAATAAAGTAATTTCAGTTACATATTATTACTATTGAAATGATTTCACCTACAATATAAGCGAACACTGCAATTCCCTCTCCCTTTTTGTACAAATAGTAGTTTTACCATTCACCTTTCAGTAGAATATTATAGCATGAATCACTGCAGATTTTTATTTTTCAGCGATAATATTATTATCAGCCATTAAAGAAATGTATCTTTCAAATATCTTCATTTGCTTAATGTGTCTCATTATATGTTTGTGATGTAATCATTTACTTTAATATGAAACTGAAATAGTTTGTATTGTGAATGTATTTATATACAGTAGAACCGACACAACGTACTCTACATGTCGACATTTTCCATTATCACGAGTAGAAATGACCCATCCAGCTGTCAAGTTAAAACTGATTTTATAAACATATATATATCATCAGCTGCTGCTGTTCTTCAGCAGGAGTACTTCTACCTGACAACTACGCCAGTCAAAATATAGTAGTGAGTCTTGTATGCCTTTGTTTATGTCTTTCTATTTTTGGTATTGAGCTATATATATATTGTTAAATAACGCCCATATTTGACTTCTATCTGTTTCTTATACAATTTCTCAAGTTTCCGGAATTCCTTCCTCGTCTCTTCATTAAAACTAGTTTTAATGAAGAGACGAGGAAGGAATTCCGGAAACTTGAGAAATTGTGTAAGAAACAGATACAAGTCAAATATGGGGCGTTATTTAACAGTAGGTGTTTAAATGAAGGACTGCTTCCAACTTTTACATATATATATATAAAGTATATCGGCAGGGTTATCTGCCGTTGCGTTTAAGGCAAGTTTGGTTTCCCTCTCTCTTTTCACATGAAGACGAAGTTTCTGATAATTTGAGTTAGTAAGTGTTTTCTTTATTCTGTGTGTTACTCTTCTTCGATTTTGAACTTATATATATATATATATTTTAAATGTATGATAACCAAATATTACATGGAATTTACAACGAAATCTTTTGGTGATTTATTAAACTTTGTACCAAATGAATGGAAGTGTGAGATCAGAAAACTAGAGAAGCTAAATCGAAAATTCGTCCATAGAGAAATCGGCAAGAAATTTAATTGTGTATGTATTAATGAAGGTCTGCTACCTAATTACACTAATATATATATATTGATTTTTAGTGAAATAATTTGGCTGTACTATAGTACAGGCAATGTGTGTAGAATATGCCTGCATTTTAGAATATATTTAACTATTACCTGCCTTAACATTAAAAAAATGAAATGGAAAGTGGTTCTGAATGGAAGCCACTGTTTTAAACAATGCTTGTTTTTTGTTGTCCTTTCATCTTAATTCGAATACCATGTTTGTATGTTGTTAAACCTATGGTTAGTACATAAACGATGTGGGTCCTAAGTTTACCTGTGGTCTATTATGTAAACATGGCGAGTGTATCAGTTTTCACGCACAATAAAGCAAAAAAAAAATGCTGAACACCGGGTAGTAGAAAAAAAATTACGTGAGCATTGCATAGATGATTCATTTTCTCAGTACATTGATCTGTAAGAGTTTAGAATAGAAAGACCGTGTGAATTACAGGTGGGTGCATACTTCAATTTAAGTTGTAAAAGAGATAGCGTGGAATAGTAGACCTAGGTAGCCACATAAACTAAGTTTTACTATGAAAACTTTGTTTATGTAGATACTTAATCTATAACCATATAATAATTGACTGAGCAACTAAAGAGTGTAATAAATTTGCATATTCAAAGTCACTGTTTTAATAATTTTTTGAGTACTAGTATACATATTTCCATATTTTTTGGAATATTTTGATATTTAATTGAGGAGTGAATTTGGTAATTTTCAAAACGGATTACTAATTAGCTAGTGGGTTTTGTGTCAGGAATGGGAACGCCAAAGGAAGGAATCAAAAGTTATATTTTGTGATGGTGTGAGTGTTAAATTTTTACTGTGCGGATATTTTGCTTGTAAATGATAGTCTTTTTGTATTAAAAAAAAAATTTTTTTAATAGAAAGAGATTATTTTATGTGTTTTTAAAACATTATGTTTTTTTTATAATTACCTCTTATAGTGTGAAGATGGAGATTGAAAAGCACTGAAGCATATAACCCTGACAAAGCTCAATCCCGTCTAAAACGCGTTGTTATTGTAATAAAATGTTTGCGTTTTTCTCCGTGTGTAGATTTATGTGTGTATTGTGGTGTGTAGGTGCAGTTTCTAATTTCCAAGTTTGAGTATATACCATTTAGTAACTGACTGCAAACCTAGAGTATTGCAAATATGTAATCATTTGATCCTGCACTCTACATGTGGAATTCATTCAAATCATCCCTAGAGAAGTGCTGCTTTCATTATCCCATACTCTGATTCATTTCAGCTCAAACATCCCATTAGAATCATTGATTTCCATCCTTTCGCTACTCTCGTGAAGCAATCTTCATGTATTTTCTTCAATTTATCTCAAAGTAGATGAATAACGGAGCTCTGTTACCTGAGCCGAGTCTTTGCAAGGCGTTACGTTATTTGCCGGAGGCAGTCTGTTAACTACGTCTTTCGCCTCTGCCTATACACGAAGCAACAAATTCGCTTGTAAATAAATTGAACTATTTATAGCGTTATTTATGGGCTTTGGCTGGGATGAGAGAGCCGCCAGTTCAGTAGATGGCCTGATTGCTTGTACCTCGCAAGTAATCCAGCCTCAGAGCTTCGTACTTGTGCTTGACCTTGTTGCATATTCAAAGAGCATACAACAAAGTCTCTTCGCTTTGAGCCATGTCCAAACAGACTCGTGAGTATAGACGATGATCACTATTTCTCTTTCAATTAGACTTACATAATCCTAATTGAGGTAATTGTCAATTAGACTCTCTGTCAATAACTTCGCGAATACTTCATTAAATAATTTCAAAACCCTTTCGCATCCATTGACTTTAAAGAACAAAACTTAATTACATTTTTATTTCTGTTAAATTAATTTGATTCAACTGACCAATAACTGATTCTTCATGCTATATATTTGATCTAATACGAACATCAACTACTCACTTTTTATAGTCAATGAAATCCATGGAAATATCATTCTAAACTAAAGCCGGGTACATCCAAATATCTTATTCTGAAATGTTGCATATTTTGATTTATTGATTTAATATGATAATAACATCTTTGCGATAAATACACAACTTAACCTTATAACATCTATATTAGAAATTAGAGATAAAAACAAAAACACTCACTTTTTGCTGAAATACACAATTAATTATTAGGCCATACATTTCAACCATTTCAGACAGTGAACTACGAATAAATAATAAACTGCTAAAGTCCTTAATAAATTTACCCAATACCATACCTGATATTAATGTTTAACATACATATAATAGTTAAAAAACAAAAAAAAATAACATATATATAGGTGTATAATAAAATCGGGATTCGGTCAATTTTCCAGGATCAAAATCAAACTCTCAATCCCTATTATTGGCATTGAGAGTTTGATTTTGATCCTGGAAAATTGAAGGCATTCGGAGTTTGATTTTGATCCTGGAAAATTGAAGGCATTGAGAGTTTGATTTTGATCCTGGAAAATTGACGGCATTGAGAGTTTAATTTTGATCCTGGAAAATTGACCGAATCCCGATTTTATTATACACCTATTCTATCCAACGGTTGATATATTATTGAATTTGTTATATATATATGATCAAACCACAATAAGAAATGGGAAAACAAGACTAAGACCTTTCAACCGTAACAAGCGGTCTTCGTCAGAGTCAAACACCCAACAGAAACCCAACTCAGTTGGGTTTTTGACTCTGACGAAGACCGCTTGTTACGGTTGAAAGATCTTAGTCTTGTTTTCCCATTTCTTATTGTGGTTTGATCATTGATTGTTATTTCACGTTTTTATGTGAAATCTTTTTATATATATATAATATATAAAGATATATATATATATAATTAAAGTTACAGCTAGAGAACACAAGAAAAAGGACGAACACTCACGAATCTCGATTATTTCGGCGTCTTGCCGTCTTCAGGAGAGTAGAAAGAAAGAAAATAAAATAAAAGGAGAAAGAATGAAGGAACGGAGACGTAAATGCGTCCACTGGCCGATGTAAACTGGCGCGATACAATGACACGCAGTGCAGCCATCTTACCAACGTGAACCAGTGTAGGCTGTGAGTTAAAAAAATTATAAAAGTGATATTTAAGTAAAAGGGAGGAGAAAAGTAAAAAAGAGAAAGGAAAGGAAAAAAACATAAAACTAACTAAAATTAAACGAGAAAAAAAAATATAAATAAATAAATAAATGAATAAATAAATAAAGATAAAAATAAAATAAAAAATCATCTGATTAAATTTAGACCAGGGGAATTTCTTGCACCCAATAACCAAATGAAGGCTTCCTCAGAAGCCCTTAGAGTGGTCTGGGTGTCATCATTTGAGAGTTTTCTTAATATTTTAACCCTGAAGCAATCGCTGAAGGGAAGGTTATGGAGATTGGCGTGGGTGGCAACAGGCAGCTGCTTGCGTTGACCAACGGATGACCTGTGACCATTCATATATATATATATATATATAACAAGAAATAATGTGATACGTGTGTTAAGTATTAATATTAGGTGTGGAATCCAATTTGTTTAGAACAATAGTTTATGTATTTTGTAAGTAGTAAGTAGTCTGTTGATGGTTGAAATATACAGCTGATTAAAAAATTATATATTTTAGAAAAATAAAGTGTTTTGGCTTCTTGATTTTTCATTCTTAAAAATATAAAATTACTTACTTGAGTACTCATTTGAACAGCACAACTTTTTGTAAGCGTTTTAAAATAATATAAAAATCTTATACAATTACTTTAATAACGAACAAATATAGAGGACAATAATTAGATACTATACTATAACTTAATAACTAAATATCATATGACGCGTTAGGTGCCAGAAGGGCCAATTCAACAAAAAAACGAAAAATGGGTTTTTCATCAGAAAAGTGTTTCCATAACCTTATTATTACGCACACAAAATATCATAACCCAATTCATCCTCCTTGCACTGAAATTTCGAATTTTACTTTAGAGACCGTAAGACAAACGGACTATCAGGCAGCGCTATTTATTACAGTGTTATAAAAGTGTTCCGTTATAAATTTTCTTAGATAGGATTCTTTTTTAATTTCATTTTTCAGAACGGTTCTCTGTTGTAAAAATGAAGCAGTCAGACTTTTTAAACTTCGACGAGTTGCAGAAGTTTGTTGTAAAGAGAAAATGCAAGGATGTCAAATTTATGGATGCGCGAAAACTGATATTCGATCATGAGTATCAAGAAGGGTACGTAATCCAAACAGAATATCAAGCCAATTCATTAATGAACACCACATTAGATTACAAAAAGGAAGAAAACCTTTCAGTTCCAGTATTTTCAATCTAGCTAACCAGTTATTAGTGCCAAAATATTGTGATATTTTGCCTATAACTCAAGAAAAAAAGAAAGATATCAATGAACTAACAGAATTATTGCCTTCTTTTGCAAAATTGTACTATAAAAGTATATTAGATCAATAGAAGTGCAAAAGGATAAAAGAAATGATGCCTCAGTTGATGAAACTGATGATATAATGGATTACATACCCTAATTTATGATATAAATGTAAATGCAGAATGTAAATTACTTTGTAAATACTGTGTATTGTATGTAAATAAAATTGTATTGTATATAAAATTGTTGTGTTGATATAATATACAAATTTGAAATAAATGTTACAGATACAAAGCTAGCTATGAACCGTAAAAGCTAGAACACATTAACAACACTTTCAAATGCTTCTCCTGTAAACTTTACTGAATGTTGAATTGGCCCTTCTGGCGCCTAACGCGTCATATATACTATGAACTATATACCATAGATGATAACGCAATTAATAATGTAAAACAATGTTAAAAATAACTACCATATCTTCCATAGAAAATAACAGATTTTTTTTTAAAACAAATATACTCTTGACAATTATAAATAGGATTTCACATTATTGCGTGAAAAAAAAATTACCTAAATGAAAATCATTAAATGAAATAGTATAACATTTACGTTGATGATAATGTTAGTTGTTTTTTGTCGTTATTAAATCCTAGTCGTTTACAAACATTCTACATTTTACCCCTTCGTATATTATTCTAAACGATCGTACCAATTGCATTGTCATTATATTTCATATCATATAGTAATTATATTAAAATTAAATTAATTAACTAAGGTAAATTTACATATTTTTTGATAAGTTTTCTTTTAAATAATGTTGATTATAGACCACTCCTCATTTCGTATGCTGTGGACATCATGAGAAAACAAGATAAGTTTTATAAACTTGAGTCTGTTTACAAGTTAGAAGTTAACAAATTTACTAGTTTCATATATAAATATTGCTAAATCATTAGTTGTGCAATCTGTAATTGTGTGGTATTTACTCAGTCTGAGTAACAAGTGTTCGAAACGCGTTGAATAAAACTTCATTTGTGTGGAGACTTTTGTTGGTTTATCCATTTTACCTCAGAATGAATAAATATTGCTTGCTAGGAAATTTACTGATCTTACCAGAAGTATTATTTTTGAGACATTTGGTAACTTGTCAAAGACCTAAATATACACAAGGTAATTTATAAGATTCTGTAAAAGAACAGCATTTTTATCATGAACAGTGGTTTTTTTTTCAATTGTTTCATTTTCTTTGCCATATGCGTTGTTTCTCAAAAATCAAAACGATTTTACACTAGGTATAAAGTAAACTGACTTTTTGACCATAATATGCAGCTTTCAAGTGTGACTCGGATTTCGTGACTAATATTGTTGGTTTTGAGATTATTACTCAAATATCTTGTATTACCTCAGACAAATGAAATCTCTATAATCTTCTTTGATATCTTTACTAATTTTTACTTCACTGATTCGAAAATTGTATTCGTACTTTACTGTTTATATATGTTTTATACTTTAACATGTGCTGTGATTTTAAATAAGATAAAGTAAATTGACTTCAGAGATATCCTTCTGAGATTTTATAATTGGGCATCATCAGGAGTTTCACTCGATTTCAATACGTAATTTTGAAGCGTTGATGAAGTGTAAACTAGATGATAAGATGACCGAGAAAAGTCTTCTTTAGGTCATTGTCATCTGACTGAATGTTGATTTTAAATTGTTAAGGTTAAGTGGATTTGGGCTGGGTGGTCTGCTTTAGTCTTCTTTATTACTTGGTATTTTAGGCATTGATATGGAAATGATATTGGCTTTGATGATTGGCTTTGACTAATGCACTTATTTTCTGATGAATGACTGTGATTTGAGTTATAATCAGCGGGTGGCAGGCAGTGACTAGATGAGGTCTTTAGGCAGAAGGAGGCCAAGGTTGTCTCTGGCAAAGGAAATGCGTGGGCCTGGAGCGCGAGCCGCCGGCTGGAGTCTCCTACCTGGCAGAGACGAGCGTGGGCTGCCGCCAAGCCGTTAACTGTTAAGTCTGACAAAATGCACCTATCCCTCCTGCTCTGCTCTGACCGCACGCTTTCCTCTCACGGAGAACTGTAAATCGTCTCCACCCTGTGTTTTATAGTGCTCGTATAATCAAACGTCGACATATTTGAAAACACTTTCAGACAGGTCAACATAAGCTAGGAATAAACTAGTACTTTCAAGTTGGTGTGCATTTTACTACGCGTCCCACGCAAACAGCTTCAGTACAGTTAATGCCCTTATTATAAGCATTCCGGCCTTCTTGAGGTGAACCGCATGAACTCAAAAGACTATTCTACCGCAACAATTGCGTTGAGTCAGTAGGGATGTGAGTTACCAATTAATGGTCATTCAGTTATAAACTCTAATTAAAAACTAATATTCAAATAAACCACTCTACAATTAAAGTGGCTACTGAGAGTGATGATTCAGTGTAATTTATACTAAGTTCAAGATTTTTACCAAACTTGAATGAAAACCAATTTATATCATTCATGCCGTTCGCAAAGTCTATGGTATGACTGCTCTTTCACCAGCAAGTGTTAGCTGGAATCAAAAATTTAAAGCTGGTAAGCAGAGAATTGACACGAACGACTATCTCAATGCCCATCCGTCTTGTGCACAGATGTTCTTGTGACTGTTGTTAAACTACACTTGAAGAAGATTTCAACTTAACATTGATTGCAATAGAACACCAAAGTGAGGTTTTGAGACAGCAGCATTCATACAATTTTTGCCAGAAATTCTGGGTCTCAGTAAGCCTTATCACAGATGTGTCGTACGAGTGTTACTGAATGGCACATAAATTCAGCATACTGAAAATATAATCAATCTCTAAACCTACGTATAAAAGTAGCAAAAATATTCACAATATAGTCTACTATATATGCATTTCATTATTTGCATATAAAGCGAAAATGAATCGTGGAACTATTTTTACTTCACTTAGCATATTATACTATGATTGATTGTTTTGTTATTGAGACTGCAATTGCAGTGTCACTCTTAGAGAGAAGTAATACTGTTTCAATTTCAAATTACAATGATGTTTTTCTGACTATTAATACGATTATACTTTACCGATCGCTTAAATCAATCATTTAAAACATCTTGACTTGTTTACTATTTATCCATCCGCTATTGACTTCTCTTTTACAAATTAGTATTAGTATTTGTTAACAGAGTAGAAGCAGTTTGAGCCTAATGCAGTTGTTCTTAGCCTTGTGGAGGTACCGAACCCCACCAATTTCATATGCGCATACACTGAACGCATGTTTAGTGAAAAATATAATATATTTTTTCAAATTCAAGTCATAGGCGTATGTTCTTTTTAATAGTGTAGAAAATGAACCGTGCATGAATATCACCTTGTTCAAAGAACAAAACTAACACAGTGTGTGAAATCACAAGAAATGACATACCTGCAAATCAGTGTGACTTCTGCTGTTGAAATCCGCGGTGGAGGCTCTGACGAACCTCGTTAGGAACCACTGGCCTAATGTTTTGTCTGTGGTTAGTTGTTTCAAACCTACACTTAAACCTTTTACCTTTAGTGATGTTCTTTGAACAGAAAATGTGGTTCATTTGTAACTTTATATATATATATAATTCTAATTCTATCTTTTTTCGACCACAAAAAATAACAGCAAACAGCAGAGGTTATTGAGGGTTGGTCTACTGGAAGGTATTTAGACAGTCAAATTAAACAGCATAGAAATGATGTCAAAATTAAGAAACCTCTTTGTGCGTTGGCTGACCATACCATCAATAGTGGACACAGTTTTAAATTTGATGAAGTAAAAATAATTGATTGTGAACCAAACCAAACAAAACGTTTAACAAAAGAGATGCTTCATATTTCAAAATCAGAGAACTCATGCAATAAAAAAACAGACATTGCCAATCTTAGTAAACTTTATTGCAATATTATAAACGCTTAGCTTTTCAGGACAACCTGTTATAACCTGTCGTATAACCTGTCTTATCAGTTTTGTAATATTTACTACTGTTTTCGTTGTGTCTATCTGTCGGACGTATATCTTGTTATTGTACAGCCCTGATGATGCCATAATAATATAGCGAAACGTTGTCGTAAGTGAAATGTTTGTTTGTGTAGACCAACCCTCAATAACCTCTGCTGTTTGCTATATATATATATATATATAAATTCACTTAACTTAGTAACTAGCTGATATCGTTCAGGTTTTAGCCAGACAGCTTTACGTCTTCACCAAAAGTCCATGCATAGACATTTCTCATACCCGCCAAACGAAAACTTCAGTCTCATGACAAAGATTTAAACTTATATTCTTTAAGACAAAAGACCAGCATCTTACTTATCAGTCGACACCTGATCTCTGAATGCTTGAAACAATAGGAAAAAATCCAACTTTATAAACAAACTCTTTTAGTCAAATTTAAAGTAATTCAATATATATAAAAATTTCAAAAAGAACATCGGTCCAGCTAAAGAAACACTAAATAATAATATGTATTGTAACTCTATAAAAATTGGTAAAGTATTTACATTCAAAACATGAACTTGATACTGAGAACTAAGTGAAAAGTTGAAGCAGTGGTTCATTTGTAACTTTATATATATATATACGAGTATATATTAATTCACTTAACTTAGTAAGAGTAGGGATTTTTCACTAGTTAACTAGCTGATATCGTTCAGGTTTTAGCCAGACAGCTTTACGTCTTCACCAAAAGTCAATGCATAGACGTTTTTTCATTTTTCATTCTTTTCTAATTTTCATTCTTTGCTCATGTGCATCAATGTTATTGTGTAATCTATTACTACATATGCCTGTTACGCATAATATGCGTAGTTGTATATTTGTAAATAAAGATATTAAAAAAAAAAAAAAAAAAAGATACGGAGAGTCAGAAACACATGATCTCTAATTTGAACTTGAAACATGAACGAGGTCAATCTAGGTTGTGATTCTGTAGACAGCTAAGAATGGGTAATGTGCAAATTTGCCTTGAGAGTTTGTTGACCTTTTTGTTGCGATTAGAGTGTTTCAAGCTTAAGGCTGTACATCACGAAGGATTGCCGGAGACACTGCCGGTTAGGGTGTGACACTAGACCACCGGCTAGCTTTCTGTTTTCATAGCCCAGCACTCAGCTTCATGACCCACACTCTCCTCTCTCCCCTCCCTTAGGGGTAAGTACCCCTCCCTTGTAATTAAATCTCCGACCTCTACCCTTCACCTCTCTTTTCTCCCCACCTCCTTGCCCTTAACCTCATCTGTCACACTTTTTGTTCTCCCTCTCAATTTCAAACTAGTTTTCACTTTTTAACTTTATTGAAAGTCAACTTGTTGACCAAGCTGTAAACAAATTCGTTTTTTTTTTTTTTTTTTTATCAAGATGATGATTATTCAAGATTATTTAAAGTTTAATTGCCTAAACTTCTGTTTCAAACCTGTCTGTTACTAGGTCTATTAATATTTCATTCTCAAATAGGCTCCGGCTATAAGATGAAACGCCATCTTACCAGAAATTATTCACTTAACGTGTAACAGAACGAATACGTCAGTCATGTCAAGCGTCTGTGATGACTATTTAAGAAGTTAAATTAGAGAGTTAGTCATAACAATTTACTAGAAAGGTTTTTAGGAAAAGAAATACGTAAAGCCCTTTGTAAAATTAAAGATATTTTATTATTAATAACGGGAACGGGTAAATTATTATGTTAATTAATAATTCATGTAATTCTTAAAAAATGGTTCTAGTAAAGAAACACAAGTTTCATTTAAGGAGAATTTTAATGCATAAAATAAATCACAATTTAATGTATCGAAGTATAGATTTATTAGCTTTCATTGGCCTAAATTCCCTTTACGGAATTAGTAACTATTTTCAATATGTTTCTTGAAAATTAAATCTACTTTCATGTGTATCCATATGTTGCGTACCCTGATTCTGTTTTTATCACTTAGCTTTTTGTTACATGGATTCATTCAATTGTGATAAATGGAAAAATGAAATGTAGTTGTAATGTAGTTGCATAACTATATGTATTTTAACATTTCTTATGTCCTAATGTAAGGACATTGCCTGTAAAGGCAAGGGCACTGTGATTGGAATCCTGAAGTTTTGGTTTCTTCATATTTTAGTTTATGGGGAATGTCATATTTTCCACGGAAAAATGAAATGTAGTTGTAATGTAGTTGCATAACTATATGTATTTTAACATTTCTAATGTCCTAATGTAAGGACATTGCCTGTAAAGGCAAGGGCACTGTGATTGGAATTCTGAAGTTTTGGTTTCTTATATTTTACTTTAGTGGAATGTCATATTTCCACGGAAGAAATGAAATGTAACTTGTAAGTAGTTGCATAACTATATGTATTTTAACATTTCTAATGTCCTAATGTAAGGACATTGCCTGTAAAGGCAAGGGCACTGTGATTGGAATTCTGAAGTTTTGGTTTCTTCATATTTTACTTTAGGTGGAATGTCATATTTTCCACGGAGAAATGAAATGTAATTGTAATGTAGTTGCATAACTATATGTATTTTAACATTTCTAATGTCCTAATGTAAGGACATTGCCTGTAAAGGCAAGGGCACTGTGATTGGAATCCTGAAGTTTTGGTTTCTTCATATTTTAGTTTAGGTGGAAAGTCATATTTTCCACGGAAAAATGAAATGTAGTTGTAATGTAGTCGCATAACTATATGTATTTTAACATTTCTAATGTCCTAATGTAAGGACATTGCCTGTAAAGGCAAGGGCACTGTGATTGGAATCCTGAAGTTTTGGTTTCTTCATATTTTAGTTTAGGTGGAATGTCATATTTTCCACGAGACTATGCTTTACTTCCAGCATGTGTAGCAGTATTTAAGTCTACTCCTGAACTAGTGGTTCTTAACTACGGTAGGGTTTAAGAGATGAACTTCTTGTTATTGCTTAAAAATCTGCTACCTTGGTAGCTAACTCATTCCTTTCTTCAAGAACTCCAGTAAGAGTGTTGAATCTTTTTTACGATGGAACCAGTATCACTAAGACTCGAAAACAAATAATCTCATATATACTATTATTATGATATAAACAAATAGTCTTTTATGAAATATATTACAAATTATTAACAATTTGGTCATTTCCAAAAGTAATAGAGCATGATGTATGCGAGTACTGTGTTATGTAACGAGTACAGTTGTGGTACAGTGTTTTGAAAGAACTGTGGTCATATCTTCTGAATTAAATGGGACGCACGCTGTAAGGAGGGAGGATCTTTGGCTTCATTTATTAATTACCATGATCATTAGCTCAATGTATTTGAGGCTCAATGAGCCTCAGATCTTAATAATGCAAGTTCTTTTCCACCCTCCCATCATCAACTGTGCTAATCAAACGCACATAACTACTCGACAAACTATGAAAACATCTCTCTCGTGATTACCAAAACATTGGCTGGATACATCTGGAATGACCAATAGGCTCTTTGAGAAGGCAACTTTAATAGAACTGTTCTCCAGAGTCAATCACATTCTAGATCATCATGATGAATACTTTATGAGCTGTTCTGATGAATTTAAAGCACGTCTGGAAATTTTTGTCTTTTATGTTTTGGTTTACATATTTAAATATTACATTGGAGTATCCCATGTTTACTTTTTAACACTACAGAAGGAAAACTGGATACATGTTTTTGTAAGGATGAAGGAGTTATGTGACACTGTTGTGAAAAGCATTTGGAGATTTGAGGGAATCTTTGAGGACACTGAAATAAAAATCTCAAGGCTAAAAATAATTTAGTACAACAATAAATAATTCTGAAAACAAATACCCAATTCTAAGGCAGTGAATCAGTTATTATGTGGTATTTATACTCATTGTAGGATAAAAATCTAATGAAATAGTCTCCACATATAGAATTCTATATGTTCTATATATTCTAAATCTATGAAGTTTAAACCACAATGAAAAAAGGAAAACAATATAAATAAATGAGGCCTTTCAATGTATGTCATCAGAGAGCAAATAAAGTAAAAACTGAGAAGTTTAAAAGTAATGGAGAAGGAAGTTAACAAAACAGCTGGAAACTCAATATGACAATATAGCTTGATAAGAAGAAATATGCTATAAAATTAAACAAAACAGATCCAACAGTAAGAAATAGAATGATAATCCAATAATAATAAAAGAGAAGAAAGAAAAAAAATATTAAGCTATATTATTTGAATCAACAATCTGGTCAGATTTCATGTTTAAAGCTACTCGTACATTTCCAAGATCACCCCCAGGTCCAATTTGCGTAACTATCCCTTGAATTAAGAATTCATTTAATTCTTAAATTAAATTAAGAATTAATCTTCTTCCCGGCTACAATCTGGACAATGATATTATATGCCTTCTTATATTATCTAGAAGCCCTATTTTCCAGACATGGACCGATTTTTATGACCACAACTAACTAATTTTTGTAATTTTTCTTTGTCCATCAAATTTTCAAGAATACCAGATAAACTTTATAGCTGCTGCCTTCTTCAGTTTCACTTTTTCATTGATTTTTCACTATAAAAACCAAACTGACCCTAATGCCGTGGTTTCCAACCTGTGGGGCGCGCCCCCCTAAGGGGGCGCGAAGGGCTGCCAGGGGGGGCGCAAGCACTTCATAAATAGAAAAATTACTTAGTTACTAAGTAATTTTTCTAAATACAATTATAAATTATTTCAAATGCTACTTATTTACGTTTTTAATTTTATTACGTTTTGCGACATCATACTTGTGTGAATCAGGAGTTAGTTCAGTTGCTGTTCTCAAACAAAATAATACCGTTCTCGCTTAGTAATAGAAAATGAATTACGGGTCTCACTTCATCACATTCTCCAAGATTTGAGAAACTCTGCTCAAGAACAAGCGCAACCATCACACTAGTAAAGGTAAGCCTACACATTCAATCATACATATGAGTACATAATTATGTATTGTATCATTTTTTATCTCTGACTTGTGCCGACTATGACAGTAAATAGCAATATTTAAACCAGAGTGGAGGGTGGGGGTCGCAGGGAACTTATTATTTAATGAAGGGGGGCGAGAATTCGAAAAGGTTGGAAACCACTGCCCTAATGTATGCCATGCTTGATTTGGATACCAGCGGGAGCGAATGTTCATTCAGAATTACTCTTGATGGTGATAGAAAAGTACGTTTTCATGTAACTGAAAGTCACTAATGTTATTATGAGAAAATGAGAAACTCTTCTTGAAAAAAGAAAGGAAGATGGAATTTGTGTACAAATAATCAGTATTTTTTTATGTTAAAAATACCGCTAAATTAAATAGAATTACTATTTTATGAAGCTATTACTGGTGACTTTTTCTTATGTTTCAGCAGTAGTTGTAGTAGAAATTTTAAAGCCATAACATTGTTATTGAGGAGTGTATTGATTTAGACGTAAAACTACTGCTGAATATCTTGGTTAGGTTGCATTCCTTCTATGGCTCTCCCATGAGAGAACATTCATAGAACAATAATTAGCCCTTTGTGATACCACACAATTAATATTCTATGTTAGGAATCTTGCATTTCATGTAAATCAAGTATATTTAGAGTAGGGATCTTTTACGAGTACCTGACATCGTAAAGGTTCGGAACAGACAGAGACTACATGATCAGATTTTTTTTTTCATTTTTTTTCTGAGTTCCGGTGTGAATAAATCGAGAGCCATAAACCCTGAATATACCAGAAGAGCGCATAAAACACTGGTCTACTCTGGTATTAAATGCACAGCCTGGTCCGTCCGATCTAAATATCTAGATATTTCCTCATATGCCACATGGTCATAATTTACATTCATTTAATATATACTTTTAAATTATGGTCATAAGTAATATCTAGAACGGAACATTGATTCCCTTCCAAAATAAATAAAATTTGTTTAGTCCATAATAATTGATATGCATTCCATTCAGTTTGATCTGATAGACAAAGCAAATGTCTATTTGAACTTTGTTCAGTTCAGTCACTTGAAGAAGGTTTTATATTTAATGGGATATACTTTACTCTCAGAAACTATATAAAGCCACTAAACTCATCTAAAAATTAAGATTACTTGCTCTACTAAGGCAAGTATCAACAACATGAATGATACAAATTTCTATGAGTTAATTCTTTATAGGATCGCACAAATAGAAAAATTAAGAAACATTCTGATAATTAACCGCATTTTATGTGGTTAATATCTCAAGTCGTCTGAGATATTAATTTTAAATTATTATGTCCACTTTTAATTCTACAAATAACACATTGTAGATTTAATTCATTTTAATAATATATCAATTATTAATATATGATCAAGTGCATCATATATTTCCTGATGACGACGACTTGTCGAAATATTGAAGTAGTTTTTGCAGTGTTTTCTGAGTGGCTTCTTTTGTGTTATATATATATATATATATATATAAATTTTCCATGGACCATGGTCCTTTCCTACACTTTACACCCATTAAAATAACTCACTACCTCCCATTTTTCTTAATTCCTTACCAGATACCAGTTTCTACATCTTTGGTTTCAGTTAGGACTTGACTCTGACCAAGACCGTTTGTTGCGATTAAAAGATCTTAGTTTTTTTTCTCATTTGTTATTATGGTTTAAAAGTTGATATATTAATGTAAAAATTGACAGTAGTTCTGTAAAAAATATAAAGTGTAGGCAAAAACGTTCTCTTATCTTTAATTTTAAGTATGATCACTTTGAAGGGTATGGAAGCATTCGTGGTCTCAGCGAATAAGATTGCAATCAGTGTTTACCAACCTTGACCTTTCGCAACTTATAACTTTGATTTTTCTATACGTATTACTTTTGCACCGATCATGACATCCTAGGTGTTTATTAACTCAGGTTCGTGCTTCACAATATAATCATCAATAATCGGTTGATGTTAGCTTATTGTTAATAACCAATAATGTGACTGTTATTATTGTAATACCATAACTAAGAGTTTAGTAATTTCATGGTTTCTGAAGTCGTGCATGTTTGAGGTTGAATGCATCACTTATGATGCTTTGGTCCACTGTCTCTCTCAAACTACTCAATTCCATGAAGTACTGACTAAGAGTAGGTATCATTGTGTAAGAATTTAATATAATAATGATAATTATTATTTAATAATTACATTCATAATGCGTAAGAGAACGATGTTGTAGAATAAGGAATAATCAGAAATGATGATACCTGATTGAGATGATTATTTATATTTGTTGTCATTAATTATTATTTATTTATACATATTAAATTTAGTCATGCCTTCCCATATAATATATACAAAACTAAAGTTAATCAGGACTTGGTCAGTTTTTTAGGTTCAAATTAAACTCTCATTACCAACGTTTTGGTTTTTATTTAAACCTTTTTCATTTAGTTTTGTTTCAATTCCACGGTCGATACTTTTATCAATATTATATATATATATAAAGTTCAATTTAGATCAAGACACATAGAGAAATTGAAAACACACACTTATAATCTGTTATGTTATTTGTCCGTTTCGGATCGTTCGGACTGGTTTGGACGGTTGGAGACCGTCTCTGAACCAGCGCGCTTGGTTTCCCTCACTTATCTCTCCTGAAGACGGTTCAAACCGAAAATTAGAGACTGTAAGTGTGTTCTTTTGATTTCTCTATGTTTCTTTTTCTATATTGAACTATATTTGTTCGTTTTGGATCGTATTTCCAACGAAAAAGTGTATATATATATATATTAATTATATAAAACGATTTGCTAAACTAAATAAACTAAATTCTTTATACTTTAATTTTTAGTACGATCGCTTTGAATGGTATGGTATTCTGAAAACATGTATATATGATCTGAAAACTCATTACGATATTTCGACTGCATCCTCAATGATGAAGTAGTGATTCCTCAATGAAAATCTATTAGTGAGTTGTTCTGAACACTTGTACGTGTTTTCTTTCAGTGATTTTAGTTTAAATATATGATCTTTAGATATTATTGAAGTTATCATGAGTAGGTATTATTACAATATTTCACTAAAAATATTCTCATTTCCTTATTCTAGTCCTTATTAAAGTCGATTATATTAAAAAATTTTAAATTCAATTATTGATTTTTATTATGTTAGAAAAAATTAATTATACTCTCCATATTTATCATGGAGGGTTCTTTTTTTAAATCGATCTGTTGTGAGTGTGTGTGTTGGATGTGTGTGTGACAGAGAGTGAGAGATTGTCGAGAGAAGTAGAGTAGGAGAGAGAGTGAGAGAGAGAGGAGATGTGATTGGGAGTAGAAGAGTATAGCAGTATGTTAGAGAGAGCATTGTCGAGACTAATGCAAGTTCAGGTATGTTAGTGATCCCACACCCAGCATATACACGAATGTATTGACTGTTCAATTTTCCATCAACAGAATAGTTGATTACAGATTTGTGTAGAAGAAGCATGCTCACCTAATGCATGTTCAACATATGTTGTCTCCACTAAATCACTTCTATATACACGAATATCTTCGACTTGTTTCTTAATCTATTTCCATCAACCAGAATAGTTGATGCGACTTGTGTGAAGAAGAATACCTTGGGTTCAAAATTGATAGTTTCATAAATCATTCTCTAATATTAGAGACTTTCACTATTTTTCTTTCGTCATAGGATGTGGAAAGCAATCTGGTTCATCAGATGCCTAGCAAGACGTCTTGCTTAGGGTATGATGGGGTTGGGTCCGTATCTTCACTAATATTATAACTCATTTCCTTTTCCTCGTCAATACCCGAAGGGAAAAACCGTGTTGCATCAGATCCCTTTGTGCCGGTGCCTCAGTCCTTGCTTGAGTAGGATTCAGCTGGGCTTGGGTCCGACCATTCGTAAAAAACTCACATCCTATTGTCCTGGCAATCACCGACACGGAACTTTCGTTCTGCAACATTATAACTCTTAGTAGCCAGGTGCCTCAGTTTACTAATGAGTAAGGATGAATCACGTTCTTGTCCCCATTCGAAAACAATCATTGTCCTGCCTCACGCCACTTTCGTTCTTCAATATATACACTCGATAATAAAGCAGTGTAGATTTACTAATACTAAGGATGAATGAGTATTGAGGATGAAAACAAGTCATAGTCATCCAGATACCCGCTTTAGTACACTCGATAATACTAAAGAGTGAAATTAGAAGTTGAAAGTTTCCATACACTCAAGCTCATTGCAAGCAGGTGACTTTCTGGAGCATATACCAGCGTGGTGTTGAGGCATCGATAGCTAGACGTGCACGGATAGCGTGCACAACCTGTACAATCTTGCATATGAAAAAAATCTAGGACAGAGCGAGCCACAAAGTGGAGACCCCCGTTAGCAATAATAGCATGCTAACCACTATGCTGTCTGATCCTTGCTCATTACTAAAGCTATACTTCTTTTAAAATGTGTCTTCTAAGAAATTCACTGAAACGTCATCACTAAGAAATCATCGCATATGAAAATGTTATAAAGTAGACATCAATTCTATAAACAAGAAATTTATTTATGAATTCATTTTATTATCATATCTTCATCAAAAGATCCTTCCTATTCTGTACTCTACCGAAAAATATTAATTTTTTGATAATTTAGTAGTCAGTTAGTTGATAACTAGATGGTAATATGGTCAATTAGGTGACAACAAGAGCGAAAATAATGTATAAATGTAAATGGGCTGGTAATAGAAGTTGATTGATAACATTGACTAATGTATGTGACTGTGATAGTCAATTGTTGTACCAATACATTAATATGTGGCACGGGTAAATGGTTAATTTGTTGATAACAGGATGGTAATATGTTTGGCTGGTAGATAGTCAATTTGTTGATAACAAGACTTAATGTGTGTGACTGGTAGATAGTCAATTTGTTGATAACAAGACTTAATGTGTGTGACTGGTAGATAGTCAATTTGTTGATAACATGACTTTAATGTATGTGACTGGTAGATAGTCAATTTGTTGATAACAAGACTTAATGTGTGTGACTGGTAGATAGTCAATTTGTTGATAACAAGACTTAATGTGTGTGACTGGTAGATAGTTAATTTGTTGATAACAAGACTTAATGTATGTGACTGGTAGATAGTCAATTTGTTGATAACAAGACTTAATGTGTGTGACTAGTAGATAGTCAATTTGTTCACAACAAGACTTAATGTGTGTGACTGGTAGATAGTCATTGTTGATCAACTGTAATGTGTGTGACTGGTAGATAGTCAATTTGTTGATAACAAGACTTAATGTTTGTGACTGGTAGATAGTCAATTGGTTGATTGCAAAACTGTAATGTGTGTAGTAAATGGCCTATCAGTTGATTGATGAGACGGGAATATGTATTAGTTGATAAGGAGAAGGTAATGGGTAGGTGTGTGTAGAGTTGTGTTTGATGTTATTTTTGAGTTTGTGTGGATTAACCATGTACTCAAATGATAAGCAATGTATTGCAAGGAATGACAAAGTTACAGTAATCATTCATGGTGGGATTAGTTTTCATGGAGTCAGTTGTAGCGCCAAGTAGAATGAAGACCAAGTTGGGTGGCTGTGTGCAGTGGTCGCTATTCCATGTGACGAGTTAGTTTACAAGTTATTCAGATTGAGTGTTGATGTCTTGTGGTGGATAAGTGTTAGGAAGACACTTGAGAGTGGACCATTGATTGGTCCAGTTTGGTAACTGACTCTTGTTTACCTCGCGTCACCGGCGAGATCGTCACGACTGGGCTGTCGCAACCTCTCACCGCCACCGCAGACCTCATCACGGCCTGCTCGCCAATCAAGTCGTGTCGGATGACGCTTGCCTGTCAGCGCTCAGACCTCGCATCCTGCTCGGACCGTCCAAACGACTCATCCGCTTATTTATTCTTTGCTCGTTTTTTCTGTTTGTGAATACTTTTATTATTTTATATGGAAATTAAAAAAAAAATGGTTCCTCATTTGCATGTAAAATCAATACTTCTTTGTTTAGGAATTTCAAAATGGTGTTAAGTTGTTTCTAAGAATACATTCTCTAGGAAAATGGTGTGGTAGATACACGTTCAACATGATTTGTCTTTCTCTTTTTGTTTGGGTTTGGGTTTGTCTGCAAGATACATCACTGACGCTAATTTTAATTCATATTGTATCTTCTTAATGATTCCACATTAGGAGTTCTTAATTTTGACTACTCTACTGCCTTTAGACTATATGTAGATCTTTAACATGTACCTTACATCAGACAGTCTCGGGACAAACAACTTAACATCTCCGAGGGACGATGAGCTTAGATTTTTTTCATCTCCCGTTTGAATCTAAATGCAGGATGAGTATTGATTCCTCCAGTCCAGAGGCGAGCACGGAAACAACTGGTCTACCTACTCCTCTTGTTCTATGGCTAGAAACTGCTTTTGACTCCGTATTCAGCACCCATTTAGTTTCATGCTAGCTAATTACCGGGTCAGTTTTTGCACAACCAGTCTTATATTTTGACTTATACATTGGTTTTTAAGTTGATGATTGGATGATTGAAGTTCGCACAAATATATATATATATATATAACAGATAGAAATATAACACAGACAAACAGCGTACATGCTTGAATCTGACTAGATTACGTCCTCTCCAAGTATATCTTCCTACAGTATTCTGTACCTTCTACATCAAAAATACTCGGTTAAGAGAAAATATAATGTTATTACCCTAACCAAAAATTTGCGTAGTATTTCCGGTCAGTGTTTGTAAAACAATAGTTTTACCGAATCCCCTACCCTCATCACTGCTTTGGAACATATATGAGCCGTTTATTTTGAAAGTGGTCTAATTCAATTTTCCAAAAAAATTTAGCTAGCTATTTAAATAATTACATTTTTACGTTATCTTTACCTTTTGCAGCAAATTGTACAAAATTTATTTAAAATTACTAAGAATTTTTATAACAAAAATTAGTTGATAAATAAAATGACAATATTTTTAAATTTTGTAAAACGCAAACCCTTAAATATCTCAATTTTAACATAAATGGAATTAGGCCACTTTCAAAATAAGCGGCTCATATCATAATGTACAAATTGCTTTCATAATGTCATGAAACCGTGAATATTTCCCAGTTTTCCCGCATTGTCCGTAACATATATAATATGAAATACATATATTTATCGTATAATATGTAACATATATATTATGTTAAATTATATAACAAAAATCACATATCACATGGATTAAAAATAACTTCACTTTGGAAAGTTATATATCAATTACTCTCTTATGTTATATATATTAAATATGTAAAAATAGTATATATTACATTTTATGTAACATTTATGCTTTTAGAATAAGTTTTTTACCAGTGTAAACATTTGGGGTCTGATGAACAATTATTTATTTGTTTTACTTGAATCTGTAGTGAACGTGGTGTTTCACCTTTTCGAGGTTATAAGCGTATGTTAGTTAGTCGGATACTTATTGTCTGGTGATGCAACTCTTTTCAAATACTATTATTTCAGAGATGTAGTCTGTTATTTAGCAGATGATTCTTTCATATAATATAATAAGCGTGATTGTTTCATACGATCCACGTTAAGACTGCTTTACTTGATACTATCGTCCAGTAAAACACATACTGCTGCCGCTTGCCTGTTTGGTTTAAAAGCACCTGTTAAAGGCTTAGCAGTTGAGTTTTGTTGAGGCTGCATAAAGAGTCGATTAAGCAGTACCGTTAGGAGACAAATTCGAAGGAGCACGAGATGCCGGGCACCGATTGGGGTTTCCAGTGCACTGGGCCGCCTCTGAGGCCAGCGCTTCAAACACAGCTGCTAATCGCCAACCAGTTCGCTAGATGATGCTCTACTAGGCTATGCCTTCTCACATATCTCTTTTAAATTACTAGTTTCATACCCAAGCTTAATTGAAATTAGTAACGCAAAGGTGCATGAAAGTCGTCATTTTGAAAATGACGTGTAAAACTCAGGACTTTACTTCTCTTAAGGCTACCTCTGTTTAGTTTAAATTGAAAATAAACTCCCTTGTGCAGCTTAATGAGTTTTCGTATCCTTAATTCAGTATCATAACACTCTCACAGTCTTTTCAGTCACTGTCTCCTAATCATGGATGCCAATTAAATGGACACGTAGTGACAGATTTGACCTCTCAGATGCATTAATAGCAAACAGCATAATGTCCTGCAACATTGTATCAGTTGTCCGTGCCCTATATAGATTTAGTCGCATTGATGTACTTGTCCTACAACAAGTAATAGGTAAAGACCTATTATGTACCAAAAACTCTTTAATGTACAATATAGTTATTCTTATATTCCTATTTGTGATGTTCCACCAGGTATTTTTGTTATATAGTTTTCCAGCAATTGTCACAAAAGCATTACAGTAATCAATATTATAATTTTGCAAATATCATAAAATTGCAATAAGTTTAAAATATAAAAAAGTTGTATTTACAGTATATTTAATCATGTACAAACAGTAAAGAATTAATCATCCTATACAACTGTATAAATAAAGTTGCACTAATTACATTAGTTCATATTAATAGAAGTTATATTATTACTTCATATTTTTTTTTCGATTGTTGAGTTCACATAGAAATATTTGTCGCAAATATTTTTATTTAGAAATTTCTTTTAGAATTAGAAAATTATCTTGTTTATTTAATGAAGTTTAAATCATTAGTTGTGCGATCCGTAATTGTGTGGTATTTACTCATTCTGAGGTAAAATGGATAAACCAACGGAGACTTTTGTTTGTGTTTGTGTGGAGACTTTTGTTGGTTTATCCATTTTACCTCAGAATTAATGAAGTTTATAATTAAACAGTAGTAATGAGGTTTCGCTTGATGTTTTTAACAGTTTGTATTGTCAGTCAGTTTTTGTTTAAGTGTTAACCCATCGTATTTTTAAAAATCTTCCTGCAGCATTTGCCTTTAGCTGTATTGGGAAGGAGTAACCGGATTAGTGCAGCCTATAAATGGAAGAATTTTCAGTCAGAAGAAGTTTCTATCTTTCATTAACCGTTATGAAATATGCAAGTCTCAAGAGATTCCCATGTATGATCGCCTTAAATGTTTACATTCCTTTTGCATCTAGGTTTATAGGTTGGCTGCAGCACATCTGATTTGGTCGGGTGTTGGCCGATCTGAAATGATTTAAGGCATAGTGTCTGGAGAGATTTCTAGAACCATTATGTTACTGAATCGTAAAATTTATGCCCAAATCGGTTAGTTTTCTAGCACACAACCATATAATAATACCATCTGTCTACTCAAATATGTTTTATGTTTTGTAATCTCAGCAGTATGGTTCAGCATAGAGCTTTATTTCATTATCAAAAAAATCTCTTAACAAGCCATGATCTTGTCTAAAATCGTACAAAAGGGGCTCTAAACCGTAAAATAAGATGAAGTTTTCATTCATATGTTTTAGGGGGAAAAAAAAGTATTCTCTTGGAAAGCTGGAAACAGAATTTAATGCATTCTATACCCTATTATTACAAACTTGTAATTAATAAACACTGGTGTTTATTTCACTCATTACCCCATATTACACTTTCAAAATTTGTATGTCAGCTCAAAATATCCCATATCGTTGTGAATGGCCTTTAGGGCAAATTACACAATTACTTCATTCATTAATAGTCCGGGCAATCTTTATGCTCATTTCAATGGAAATCGACCTTCGTATGGAAATTGCAATTACACGTGCTCTTTGCTGCGAGATCACAGTTTCATTGCCAGCTGTATTGCCAATTTATCAATGAGTCATTCTGTTTATTTCATCCTCACCGCATGACTGCTCTAGCTCTGTCCCATTAATTTTTCTAACAGTGGTTTCATGGCACTAAGATTTGTCATTTTAAATAAATCTTTAAATTGAGTCTTAGTAACAACTGTTTTTTTATGTAATATAAATCCAAGATTATAATTACAAACCATATTTAACTACATCATAAAAAAAAGTATAAGAAGTTTGTTTTTATATAAGGTACCAAATAATGATAATTACTTTATTTATAACATACAAAAAAGAAAGGGTTAATGACTCTTCTAGCTAAGCTTTTTTTTTATAAAAATAATTTTTTATTGAAAAAAAAATTTCCTGTAGTTTTGAAAGTTTTCACGTAAGGTATGATCAGTCACTTTGATGATAATATCACAATTTTAAGAGTCTATAATTAGTAGTTTAGGAGGAAAAAAAATTGTCTAATAACACATTTTGTCCAAAAAAAAGTGACTTTCCCATTATGTATTATTACACTATAGGAGGGTCCATTTTTGTGTAAAATATGAATTTGGCCCATCAAATATTGTGGGCTGTAGTGTGCCCACATTCTTTAAAATATATACGAACCCACCCACACACCCAAACACACACTCAGACATCATCCAAAAAACGTCAAAAAAAGGGCTTTGAAACCTCAAAACATGTAAATCCATCCTTCAAAATTTGAAGATAATTTTTTTTTTATTATCACTATACATTACTTATGGTAAAGTAAAAAAAGGTAATGTTCCATCCACTTCAGTATCTATGTTCAACTTTATGATTAGAGCAACATTATTAATCAAAGTTAAACACAATTGTTTACTTTTTTATTCTTTAGCCAAATGAAATACATCATCAACAAGGCAAAAATATTTGATTCAGCATGTATCAAGAGTTGAATGTATGAATTTTGTTACCTGGTAGAGTTATATCAAGTTAACAAATTAATTTGACAAACTTTTTTCTCGTTCCAATATTTAAATATACAGTTATTGAGTACCAACTACTAACGTGGTATTTTCAATTTTTATCATTGTTTAGAATACACAGAAATTACTGGAAACATTGAGTACTGAAACCAAATTTTATGTATAAATTAAATATTCTTTATTAATACGATTAAAAATTAGACGCTTGGAGTAAATTATGTTTGTTGTGGGAGTATGTTGAAGGTGTGGGATAGAGCTGTAATTAGGAACTCGTTTCTGGACATGAATGAATGTTGGTAGCATTATTGGTAGTATCTCACTTGTCATATTTCTTGTATCTCATACTACGATTATAACATGTAAATCGACCAGTCAATATTATGGTTTATCAAGATTGAATCAAGTTGTTTTTAATATTCTTCATGATATTTGATTTCGAGATTTCGGAGTTGTTAACGCACTATGTTTCTTTATCTGTGATCGAGTTTGATGACTTTCTCGAGAACTTCTTTTTCTTTGTATAAATTACAAATTACCATGTGGGCTTGCACAGAAGTAACTTGTTCAGTTCAAGTAAGTGACTTGTTCTGAACTGACCGAGTCCCGATAAACTTTAGTTTTGTTTCTATTCCACGGTCGATACTTTTATCAAGTGTTATTATATATATATAATAAGATTTCACATAAACACGTGAAATAACAATCAATGATCAAACCACAATGAGAAAATGGGAAAACAAGACTAAGATCTTTCAACCGTAACAAGTGGTCTTCGTCAGAAATCGTCAATTGGGTTTTTGACTCTGACGAAGACCAAATATATATATTGGCGCTCCGTTCTTCGACGTGGAGAGATCTCTCTCACTTCGTCCTCTCTTCTAGTCTACTCCTGATGACGAACAACAGTTCGAAATATTGAATTCTGTAAGTGTTCTCTTTATTCTTTTTTCTGTGTCGTGCTTTGTGTAATTTAAAGTTATATATATATATATATATATATATATATATTATTAAAATAAGCAACAGCTTCTGCATTGACCAATTTCTTGTTGACACTCTCTAGTTTTCGTATCACTTTGCGGTGAGACTAAGGTAGCTTCCAAAAAAGGTTAGCGAAAGACATTAACACACACAATAAACTTTAGGTCAAACACGAAAACACTTGAATAAACCACTTTTTTTAAAAAACCAATAAAATTGGTCAATGCAGAAGCTACTGCTTATTTTAATAACATATGCTTAAGGGAAGACCTGCTGCCATTGTACACAAATATATATATATATATATATATATAACAGATTCAATAATATATCGACCGTTTGATAGAATAGGTGTGTTCTTTAATCGGGGTTCGGTCAATTTTCCAGGATAAAAAATCAAACTCTCGTTGCCAACGTTTCGGTTTTATTTAAAACCTTTTTCATAGGCAGAAGTAAGAATTTTTTAACTAAGAAAATGAAATTTACATTTCTTCATTACATTTTTTACATTTCATTTTCTTAGTTAAAAAATTCTTACTTCTGCCTATGAAAAAGGTTTTAAATAAAACCGAAACGTTGGCAACGAGAGTTTGATTTTTTATCGTGGAAAATTGACCGAACCCCGATTAAAGAACACACCTATATATATATATATATATATATGTGTGTGTGTGTGTGTGTGTGTGTTATTAAAAATGTAATCATAATTTGCAGAAACTTGCTTCTTGATAAATTTCTGCATTTTTTTTTTTATGAATATGTGCTTAAAGGAAGGACTGATACCAAAATTTACAAATATCAGTGTATGCATATGTATCGGTATATAATTTATAAACTATTTGTAAATATAATAAATTTATAATAATAAATAAATAAACTATAATTTATTATTTATTTATTTAAATTTTTATTTATTATTAAATAAATAATAATAATAAATTTATTTCAAGAAATTTTACTTTTTTATTGTTGAAGGTTTTTGCTAAATTTGAATTACTTTTTTTCATATATATGATTATTTCCCGCATACTGCTTACGTGTTGATACTAGTTGTTAAGATGCTCAAACACATAATATTTAGACTTTCTGAAGGTAGTTTAAGGACTCTGATTAGTCTGAATCAGTGCATGACGATTCGTCTAGCAGGTGGATTATACTTGAGTAGTTAGTACTTCTTGCCCTGGAGTGCTTTATATTCATCACTAAAGCTCTGAGCGATGATACTGAGTATTGGGGAGTTGTCCATCAGTTGTCGTGTATGCATTTACAGACAAGTCCTTCTCATCAATCAATCGCAAATCATCTTCTTGACATTCAAGTAGTTATTGCCACCGGAGCTTTCTAGTTTTCTCTAAAGCTTCGCATAAAAGTCTGTTGTCTAGTTTTATCGTATGCCTGCCACCTTTCTACGATCCATCGCGAGTCATCCTTCGCATAAAAGTCTGTTGTCTAGTTTTATCGTATGCCTGCCACCTTTCTACGATCCATCGCGAGTCATCCTTCGCATAAAAGTCTGTTGTCTAGTTTTATCGTATGCCTGCCACCTTTCTACGATCCATCGCAAGTCATCTAACTGACCCACATGCTCCACCTGCCTTAGGCCCACTATTGTTCCAACACCTTCTGCTTTGCAGTCACGTTCCTATTGTCCTCTTCAGCTAATTTCAGCTGTTGCAAGGAGACAACTAACTTAGATTACCTCCAGAATGAGATCACCAAGTACCGATACGACAGGGTTTTGTTTACTGACAACTACAGCCACTTCAATGTCTATCTCGTTCGAATCATTTCTCTCTGTCATTAACCCTGTAACCAGTTTCAAACACAAAAGTTGAATTAATCAAACAACATAAAACACTATAGAAAGTGAATTATTCCATCTGTGTTAAATTGAAAGAAATAACATAATAAATAAAGCTATACTGTTGACAGTGCACTAAAAAAATTATTATTAATAATTTCTTTCAACATTCATCAATTTTGATTCAGTTTCACAAAAATGCAAAAAAAATCTTCTAATTTTACTTTTTTGTTTATTTTTTTTTTTTAATTTTTTTTTTATACAAAGCAATTAAATATTGAAAGGCATTACAAATAAATGAAGTTTCACTTTTTCTTTATATTAATAGAGTGTGCTTAGATTAGGGAATATAACTACATTAGAGCTCTTCTTGTTTCAAACAAAGTTTATAAACTGGTGATATTTTCATTTATTAAAATATAAATTTACACTTATTTATTTAAGACAGACTAAATATTGAGTTGAAAATTAATGACTGCTTAATTAAAGTAATAAACTGATAACATTTGAGAGGACACTGCATTTCATGCTCCTGAAAGTGTTATGATCTGAAACCAGTATGTCTAGGAGAGAGTTATTGGTATTTACATCAACCAAATGGTGTATCTATCTTAAAAACGATCGGTGTAACTACACAAGTCTAAAAAATAAATCGGATGAATCACTTTTGTTATGATTTAAAGAAGGGTTGTACACATTTTTGACTGTAACCGATAAAATAGCGTATTTGATTTCAGTTATCAGTATCAGTAGTTACTTGACTATGTATCAAGATGTATTGTTAGATTTGGATGCTGTTTCCTAGCTCTTTCTTCACCAGTGTTTAACGTCATCTGCACTTGATAAAACTAGAATGTTCTCGATACCCCTAAGTGTAGGTGCAGAGGTGTAGTGTAGGAGCCCCGAGCCATATCATTATATTCCTTGAAGTCGTAATATTAGTCTGTAAGTGTGTTTCTTTACTTTGTGTGCTACCGATCTTCAATTTTGAACATATATATATATATATATATATATATATAATATATATATATATATATTATATTATTTGATCAAACCACAATAAAAAATGGGATAACAAGATTAAGATCTTTCAACCGTATCAAGCGGTCTTCGTCAGAGTCAAAAACCCAACTGACCTCAGTTGGGTTTTTGACTCTGACGAAGACCGCTTGTTATGGTTGAAAGATCTTAGTCTTGTTATCCCATTTTCTTATTTTGGTTTGATCATTGATTGTTATTTCATGTGTTTATGTTAAATCTTTTTATATATATGTATATATTTATAAAATAAATTCAAAACGAAGGAAACACACAGAAAGAATAGACATAACTCATATCGATATTTCGACCATCGTCGTCATCAGGAGGTGTGAAGAGCGAAGAGTCCCGAATGAAGGCAGGGCGGTGACAGTCATCGCCCTGCCTTCCTGCGGGACTCCTGATGTCTATTCTTTCTGTGTGTTTCCTTCGTTTTGAATTTATTTTATTTAAAAAAGTCCGCTGGACCGTTTCTTTTAATTGTATATATACAGGGTGATTGAAAAGTAACTCCCTATTTTAAAATAAATACAATTTATTTTAAATCTCAATTTTGTGTATATATTACTTAATGTATGGCAATTTAATTTATGTTCTTGTTTTCCGTTCAGATTTATTTAAATTTGAATTTGGAAGAACTTGAAGGGCGAATACGAGAAGTTATGATTTCCATCCCACAAGAGTTTCTTGCGAAATCAGTTGATGCGATTCCTGGTCGACTTGAGAAGCTGGTGGCAAATAAAGGCGCCCATATCGAATTTTAAATAAAAAGCCCATGCATTATACTTCCTTCTCATATTCATTAATTGTAGAAATTATATTTTAAAAATAAATTATAGTTTTTTTAAAATAGGGAGTTACTTTTCAATCACCCTGTATATATATATATATATATATTAATATATATATATATATATAAAAGATTTCACATAAACACGTGAAATAACAATCAATGATCAAACCACACACATATATATTAATTATTACGAATATATATATTCGTATATATATATATATATATAATATATATATATATTGGTATAAATAGGCAGCAGATCCTCTGTTAAACAGGTATCATTAAAATTAACCGCAGTCTCGGCATTCACGATCTTAAGACTGAGAGATTCGATCCTACGAACTAACCTTCTGCTAACAGGGATCAACTGGAAAAGGAGTTGGCCAAAGTGACATGTTAAATTAAAATCGATGACTCATGCTTAGTCATTGCTATTAATAGATTAAAAGGTTTAGTACAGGTTAATATAAAGAGAAGGTCAAAGGTCAATAATGAACAAGAAACAAGTGGTTAGAATAAAAGAGTTGAAAGGTCAACGGTATAACTGGACTAATAGAGAATAAATAGATTAAGATGTGATCTATATACTTATACGAATGTTTTCCAATCTCGACCACATATATTTAACACTATTTTTCTTTCTTATCGAGGTTTAGTCTAGCTTCAATAATGCAATACCTTTAAGCCGACGTTTCGTCCTCATAATAGAAAAATACCAAGGTAATTATGTATATTAATTAAATAATGTAATATAATTTTGTTTAATGTTATAGTAACTAAACTCTGTATTGATGTAGCCCTGAAGATGTCTACAAATATAGACGAAACGTCGGCTTAAAGGTGTTGCATATATATATATATATATGGGTTACTAGCCGTTGCGTCTACAACGTGCTTGGTCTCCCTTTCTCTTTTCTCCTGAAGAGGAATTACTTAAAAATTTGAGTTTGTAAGAGTGTTTCTTTACTTTGTGTGCTACCTATCTTCAATTTTGAACTGTTATATATATATATATATATATAATAAATTCAAAACGAAGGAAACACACAGAAAGACACAGACATAACTCACATCGATATTTCGACCATCGTCGTCATCAGGAGGTGTGAAAAGCGAAGAGTCCCGCAGGAAGGCAGAGCGGTGACATTGGTATATATATATATCGTGTTTTTAAAAATTTTACCATTTTTTTAAACTATTACATAATAGTTAAATGCGCAACTAAATTAAGTAATTATTTTAAAGAAAGGAGGATATTTGGGCTGTAACTGGCGGTTCTTTATACTGGTTTAATTAAGTAGCTGTTTACCTGGGGCGCAGGGCATTACACAAGAGGGCGAGGCCTAACACAGGCCTATCTTGCATCGACACTCGGTCGACCACCTCAGGCCAATTAGGGCCTTTGCCTCGTAGAAAACACTGCTCCACTCAAGCATTGTCCCACAACTGCATAAATTATTAGCCTCGACACCTCTCTCGCTGGCTCCTGCTTACATTTATAATCAAATAATACACTTACTCTAACAATTAATAGTTTTTCACAACTTGCCCTCTTAAACCTCCTTATTTACAACTCTATACGTTATTTTTGACCAAATTATTTACCAATATTCCCTATATTCATTAAAAGCTGTTTTCATTATCTATATATGAAGCACTCTTTGAGGTCTTTCATTTACACCTCATCAGAAAGCAAGTAAATTCAAATATAAATGAAGAAGAACAAGTCTTGTAATTTTGAGGCTAGTAGTATTGACTGTTCGTTCATCCTTATTAAAATATACTAGCCACAATATGTTTCACGAATTTTTCAATTACAAAACAGAATTTTAACAATGTTTATTGTGAAAGGCGCCCTCATAAAGAACTAAGAGTTTAGTACACAATAGTTCAGGCGTTTTTAAATTGTATAACACTGCAATTAAAACATCTTCTAACATATTAGCCCTAGTACTAATTTAGTAGGGATGAACACAGACACTGTTTCCAACTTCTAAATTATGTAACTTATTCTTCCTTATTCAGTTGTTCTCTGAAAACATTTCAACAAATGGCCTCATGGCGTTAATTCCCTAATTTTTGTGCTGAGTTATTTTGAATATATATATATATATAGGTGTGCTCTCTAATCGGGATTAGGTCAATTTTCTTGGATAAAAAATCAAACTCTCGGTGCCAACGTTTCGGTTTTAAATAAAATAATTGAATCCCGATTAGAGATCCCACCTATTCTATCAAACGGTCGATATATTATTGAATCTGCTATATATATATATATATCAAAATTTCACATAAACACGTGAAATAACTATCAATGATCAAACCACAATAAGAAATGGGAAAAAAGACTAAGATCTCTCAACCACAAGTGGTATTCGTCAGAGTCAAAACCCTACTGAGTTTCGGTTTGTTCAGTTGGGTTTTTGACTCTGACGAATATTACTTGTTGTAATTGAAAGATTTTAGTCTTTTTTTACCATTTCATATTGTAATTTAATCATATATATATGATATATATATTTTTTATATACATAAACTGTAATTGTTCTAAATAAGTATTTAGAATAAGTATTCTTCTCAATATATATAATATATTTATACAATCTATAATTTGTTTATTTGATTAAAACTTTATTTGATCACATAGAATCAACTTTGGATTAAAAAAGTTGCTCTGACAGTTGTTGCAATGTTTCGACATTCTGGTTATCAGAGGAAGGAACAAGTATCAATAGATCAGAGAAACAGGAGAGCAAGTCCTCAGGATAAATTTACAGGCCTATCTATATCTACTTCCACTTTCGTTTTCCTTGTGACCTAAAAATGTTGAAAAAATGAGACAACTGTGAGAGAAACGTTTTCTTTTCTTTAGTGTACTATTTATTGGAGAATTTTGTTAACTTGATAGATTGTTATACATATACTTATATATATATATATATATAACAAGATTTCACATAAACTCGAGAAATAACAATCCATGGCCAAACAACAATATGAAATGGGAAAAAAAGACTGAGATTTTCTAACTACAACAAGCAGTCTTTGACAGAGTCTAAAAATCAACTGACCCACCACTGATCCAACCCACAATTGGGTTTTTGACTCTGACGAAGACCTCTTGTTGCGATTGAAAGATCTTAATCTTTTTTTCTCCATTTACTATTGTAGTTTGAACATTTATATTTTAACTGTTTTATAGATTTTTTTATATATATTTTCCATTTTACTTATCCTGTAATTTATTGTAGAAACGTTATCTTTCTAAAAATGATTCTTTAAAATTCTCTGTTTCTAATGAATGAACGTAAAAAAAAACCAGAAGCACCTTCTAAAGATATAATGAAATCTCGATAAAGCAATAATACTTATGAATAAGTAATGAATTTATTTCTTTCTCAAAATTTTCATTAATTATTTGCTTGAATAAACATTGATAACTACAAATATATGTTCCAAGAAAAAAAAAAGATTTAAAAATATATTAAATACAACTAACTTGATAGCATCTAACCTTTCGGAAAATAACAAATAAATTTAAATCATGAAAAAATGTAATCTTTTGAGCCCATCTTGCAATTTTACCAACATGGGACATTTTTCGATTCGTGAAAGCTGATACAGAAAGATTTAGTTGACCTGCCTTTCAGACTTTCTTTTTACTATAAATGTTTCTGTTTCTTAAGCTTTCTCTCCAATCGGCTATTGTTTATAAGTTAGTCAAATGAACTTTATCTTATCTTTATTGTATATGGCTTATAACTTTATTCAAACATTAATTAACAACAAATTTAAAATAATGTTTAGATGTTTTGAAGTGGCAAGGAAAACCTTAAAAAACGTCATTTATTGTTCTGGTTTATTATTGCCTTATATACTATACAAACATAATATAGAAAAAGGTAAATATTGAAATTGAATGTCCGTTAAAAATAAACACAAATTACACTATGCAGTATATTTACGTTTAATATTACAACGAAGAAGAACGTAGAAATGTTGGAACGTAATTTGAACTGTACGTTTTCATTTAAGTTATTTTCTTGTTTTAATCATATATTTATATATATTATTAGAAATAATGCCGTATTTACCTGCAGCTTTTTTCTAAGTATCAAAAAGTATAACTGCTTCCTAATTTTATAGTATGTATATATATATATATATATATAATATATATATATATATATATATATATATGATCAAACCACAATAAGAAATGGGAAAACAAGACTAAATCTTCCAACTGTAACAAGCGGTCTTTGTCAGAGTCAAAAACCCAACTGAAACGTTTCAGTTTCATCAACGTCCAAAGCACAATAAAAAACGAGAAAAAAGACTAAGATCTTTCAACCCTAACAAGCGTGCTTTGTCACAGTCAAATCCCAACAGAGTTATATTCCATCAGTTGGGATTTGATTCTGACGAAAACTACTTGTTACGTTTGAAAGATCTTGGCCTTTTTTCTCATTTTCTATTGAAGTTTTGACGTTGATTGTTGTTTCACGTGTTTATTGTGAGAGTATATATATATAACTATAAAATAATTTAATAATATATATCAAAAATATATAAATATATATTAAATGTATTTATAAACTCACTTTAAATTCGGAAAAACTATCCAAACTGGACAGCACAAGTTTAAATAGTTTGAAAAGTGGCATAAAGAGTAAAGAAACATTCTTAATAAATCTAATTTTCGGAAAATCTATTTTAAGAATAGAAAATGCAGGGAGACCACTCACGTCAGAGAGTAAATATTTTAACTACTCTCTTTTAGCTTTTAAAAACGAATTTTCGAAAATAAGAGTTTGTAAAAGTGTTTCATTAGTCTGTGTGTAACTTTTTTTCGTATTTAAACGAAATAATTGATAAATTATGAAATAATAACAATAATGAATAATCCCTTAAATGATGTAATATTATAGTAAAATATATACCATCAACGAACACTTCTATATACATATATAAACATTATTTATGTGAAATAAATACAAATATTATATAGTATTAAGGCTACTCTGTTTACATTTTCTTTATGATATTTATTAATATATATATATATAAAATCGATAAAAAGATTTCACATAAACACGTGAAATATCAATCAATGATCAAACCACAATAAGAAAATGGGAAAGCAAGACTAAGATCTTTCAACCGTAACAAGCGGTCTTCGTCAGAGTTAAGTTGTTACGGTTGAAAGATCTTAGTCTTGCTTTCCCATTTTGTTATTGTGGTTTGATCATTAATATATTTATTATATATATATATAATATTATATATATATATATATATATATTATATCAGTCTATGAATTTATCGAACAGATATTACATTAACCTTATGAACATATATATGATTAACATATTATTATCCCGGGTTTTTAAAAAATTGTTTTGCTTATATTAGCTGGCTAATATAAATTGACAAAAAAAAGTAATTAAATTTATCGAATATGCATATGTTTAATATTTATGTTGTTCATTTCATTCAAAAAAAGTAGGTTTGCTTTTTTTTTTAAATATTGCTTAACACATTCTATTCTTCTGAACTAAAATATGTAATTTAATTGTTTAATATCATTTTTATTTCTATTTTAACGGATACTTTCTATTTTTACTTTCCATTTTCTATTTTTATTGAACACTAAAGTTTTGTTCTAAATTGGAATGGCTATATAAATGTCTTAGTGTCATAAATGAAACTGGGTGTGAACCTATATTGATTTCATTTATCATGCAAATAATATAATCAGAATATACTCATCTAATAAATAGATAAGAAATGTTGTTAAAAATAAGTATATCAAATAGAAACTAATATACTAGTGTAAAAAAAAAGAAATGAATTAAAGTTTGGAAATTAATGAAAGTAACTATCAGCCATTAAAGAAAAAGTAGAAAATATTTATTAAAGCCTAACTATTAAAAATTCTCATTAATAGACCCATTGTTTTTATTTACAACTCATACTATTTTATTATTGATATTTTGATACATTCTTCTTTAATATAATCGTTCATTTATTTCGTAAAAATATACTTTTTAGTTTGCTGATAAGAACGTCAAAATATTAACAATTTATTCATAGCGTTTTGTAATGTATTATTCTTATTTCTACAATTACATACATTCATTACACTATACTATTCACACACGAATAGATTCAATATAAATTTGAAATCATACTTCTATAATTAACGAATGATTGGTGATTTTTTGTTTGATTTTTGAATAATTGCATTATTTCTTATATTTCCTCTGTTTTGTAGGCCTATGAAAAAGGTTTTAAATAAAAACTAAAACGTTTAACTATGAGAATTTAATTTGAAGCTGAACAACTAACTGAGTCCTGACAAAATTTTATTTCGTAATTAGAAGAATAACAGGAAAGAGTAGAGGTTATTGAGGGTTGATCAAGACATCAAACAATTCACTTACGCCATCATTTCGCTATATTTGTATAGCATCACCAGGTGTGTACAGCCCTGATGATTCTATACAAATGTAGCGAAACGTTGGCGTAAGTGAAGTATTTGTTGCGTAACCAGCTCTTTACACCCTCTGCCTTTGCTATACATATATTATTGCATTAACCATTAGATTTTTTCCAGTACGTATATGTATTTCAATCCCTGATTTATAATTTTTACCAATACACATGTTACTACATTTATTTTACAATTTCTAGGAGCGTGTGTATATATATTAGATCCCCTATAAGATTGTTACGAGTACGTATATTTATTATATTTACTGAATAGTTTAGTGGAGTACATATTTTATTGCAATTTTCAGTAGAATATACAGTGGAACCTCTACATACGAGATTAATTCGTTCCCGGATCGTGCTCGTATCTAGAGCGAATTTTTCCCATAAGAAATAACTGAAAACCAATTAATTTGTTCCCGGCCTCCCAAAATCATTCAAGTTAACCTTAAATAACTATGAACACATCTTCCTGATTACTAAAAACATATTCAAATAGTGACTGAACATAAAAATACAGTAATAAGATAAATAAGATGATATTAACGAAATAAAATGCGAGTTTATTATGAGCATTTATTATGAGCACTTCCACTTAAAATTAAAGTTAACTTTATGAAAAACTAAATTTTTTTACGGCACTAATTTATTTATGCACTTTCTTCTGTTTTTTAACATTACTGTATCAGTTTTGTAACTGATTCTCGTAACTTGGCCACCTAGCGGAACCATCTGGAAATTCTCATAACTTGGATTTTCTCTCGTATGTAGAGCAAGATTTTTGCTCGAAAGACCTCTAGTATCTCGAGTTTCTCGTAAGTAGAGTAGCTCGTATGTAGAGGTTCCACTGTATATTTAATAAATCTACTGAATATTTTTATGGGTACATATATTTCTTAAATTCGTTATTTAGTTTTTACGATTACTTAAGTTTATTACATTCAATGAATAATTCCTAGGAGTGCATACATTTATTTGATTCTCATATAATTTTTACAAATACTTACATCTATTGTATTTGCTATATAATTTTTATGAGTGGATATATATTTATTACATTTCCTATATGTTTTTTCTTTATATTTCTATATATTCGCTATATGATATTAATTAGGTGTAATTTTTAGACAGCTGTGGAAATAAATAAAAAATTTCATTCTGAGGTAAAATCGATAAACCAACAAAAGTCTCCACACAAATGAAGTTTTATTCAACGCGTTTTGAACACTTTGTGTTCATCATCAGGAAGACACTATAATACAAATTATATCTAATTAGTTACAAAAATTAGAGTGAAATAATAAAATTCACTTAAGAGAATTCAAGACATACCCAAGGAATTCTCTTAATTGAATTTTATTATTTCACTCTAATTTTTGTAACTAATTAGATATAATTTGTATTATAGTGTCTTCCTGATGATGAACACAAAGTGTTCGAAACGCGTTGAATAAAACTTCATTTGTGTGGAGACTTTTGTTGGTTTATCCATTTTACCTCAGAATGAGTAAATACCACACAATTACGGACTGCACAACTAATGATAAATAAAAAACTGACTCGCGAATATTACCAGAAGACTCTCTTTAGTTTTGTTTATAAATAATTTTTGAAAATAACTCAAATCCTTTATTATTTCATGTTTATGTGTTCTTATGTCTGGGAGTATGAGTTCAAAGGAGCGTCTCTTATATAATTCGAAAATTTCATTATTTGGTTGGAAGTTTAGACAGGAATTAGATTGTATAATAGTACTTAGCGTGTTGCGGTTTGATTTGGTTTTTATTGGTAGTAGTTTAAGTGGTAATTATAGCCGGTTGTAAGGATGTTCTGGTTAATGTAATCATAAAATAATAAAAAGGAAAGTATTGCTGGACTGGGTAGGAAGCAGAGGTGGCGAGCAAGTGGGCGGTCGATGCTAGGGCTGGAATTATTAGGCTATTGTGTAGTGCAAGGTCCCATCCCCACAGAAGGCTAACAATAGACCGTCAACTGAACAGCTATTGGACTCTGGGTCCTACACCGCCAGAGTGTCAAGATTCAAATTTTAAACATTATACACACACTGCTGAAGAACTAGTTTTGAAATAATGCCATCGCGCTCTATGTAAGACCAAAGCGTTGGGAGCCTGGGTAGCCTAGTGGATGATGTGTTTCACGTCTGGTAGATTTGAGATTCTACAGCCACTCTGGCCCACGATTTATTCATTCAATAAGTTAAAAAAATCTGAACACGTCGTCCGTCGGAGAGTACATTAAGCCATCGGTTTGGAGAACCGTAAAACCGTAAAATCGTTGGAAAACCCAACTGAGTTGGGTTTTTGACTCTGACGAAGACCGCTTGTTACGGTTGAAAGATCTTAGTCTTGTTTTCCCATTTCTTATTGTGGTTTGATCATTGATTGTTGTTTCACGTGTTTATGTGAAATGTTTATATATATATATATATATATAGAGAGAGAGAGAGAGAGAGAGAGAGAGGCAGAGGGGCGCTCGTTCTTCGACGTGGGGAGATCTCTCTCACTTCGTCCTCTCTTCTCCTGATGACGAACAACAGTTCGAAATATTGAATTCTGTAGTGTTCTCTTTATTCTTTTTCTGTGTCGTGCTTTGTGTAATTTAAAGTTATATATATATAAATATGTTCAAACCACAATAAGAAATGGGAAAATTTATTGTGGTTTGATCATTAATTGTTATTTCACGTGTTTATGTGAAATTTTTATATATATATAAATATATATTTATATTATATATTAATATATATTTATATATATATATATATATATATATATATATATATATATATATAATCTCTCAGTAAATCTCTTAGTTTTGGTTGAATTTTATGTGACTCTCCAGTTTTATTAATGAATGTTTATTAGTAAGTATTTTAAAGTATTTTTTTTTAGTTAAAGGATGTTTCTTAGATTCAGTAGTAGTATTTTAAATAATGAAAAAAAATAAAAATAAGATGTATCACCTTGAGAGGTGCATTGCTCATACAAATGTCCACAATTATTGGGCTATATTGAAGTAAATTAAGCATAAAAGGCCAGTTATTAAAGAGGTCAGGTTTGATGGTGATGAAAACGAAGGTAATTGTTAATTCCCTCGGAGAATGGAGCTTTATTGAGGAGTGAAGGTACATTAATCTGGTGGAGACGTGGGCGCCAGGCCAGGCCAGGGTGGTCTCTTACGAAACACACCATCACGTTCTCCTTCTCGCCTCCTCATTCCGCCTGCATCCCGCGATCTTCTAATTGAATGCATGCTAAACGCACACCTTGGACGTGCCTGCTTTTAGTGTTTATCTGACTTATTAATATTTCGTCGCACTTATATTTGATTTTGAAGGGATTCTTTAAGGACTTGTAACCCTATATAAGCATAGAGCAGTGTTTCCCAAACTTTTTCGAATAACCGCCCCCTTGGGTCCATAAACCAATACCTCAACACCCTTGAATAATAATCAGATTCCTAGACTAAATAACAAAATGAGTAACATTTTAATAATTAAATTGAAATAATTACTAATCGAATATTTATTTAGAATCCAATAGATGAATTGTTTCATAGCATATTTGTACAAAAGAATTAATACGCAATAAGAGAAACTTGGGTGAGAATATACTTTTAACATAAAAATGAATTATCAAAACAAATAATTTTAAGAAACCGTTTCCTAGAAGTTTACATGTCGTGTTTTCACTTAAATTTAGAAATTATATTGCATGAACATTTTCAATTTATGGAAATAGAATCCCCGTTACTTTTTGCATTACCGCCCCCGATATGAAAGCACCGCCCACTTTGGGAAACACTGGCATAGAGGAAAAAAAATAATGCGACAGGTTTATTTTTGTTTAAAATACTGGTAAACGTGTTTTACCATTTCTTTATTACAAATTATCTGAACTTCATTTCAAATGGATTGTAATTTTTAAAATTAATATATGAAATAAAAACGAAAATAATCCTACTGAGATAAATGGTTATCTATAAATTTATGATTATCTGCACAAAGTTATAAAAAAAATAATTCCTAGGATTAGTATTAATCAACTTACAGTGCTTAATGTAATCAACGGTATGAAGTCCAAACGAATGAGCATTATTAATCAGAAATGAATGAAAAAAAAATGGAAAAATTAGACACTTAAATTGCTACAAGTTTAAATGTAAAAAAAAAGCAACTACTAAACTAATTTTTGGAGAATGGAGGAGCGGAAAGATTTTGAAGGAAAAAACTTAAAGTAAAAAAACTTTTTAAGGGATTAATAATTTCCATTATTGACATGTAATTGTTGGTTAATTTAAAAAAATGAACTTCCTGTTGACCGCAAAATTTAAAAAAAACTGCTGGAAATTTTAATTGACAAATTTTTTTAAAATGTTCGTTGGCCAAATTATGAATTATACATTAATTAATATAATATGTAATTATAATTGTGCATATCTAAATTCTATTTAAATTAGTGAGATATTTACTCATGATGGGGAATTTCAAAAATTACATCCCCACACAAAAATGAGTTTTATGTCAAAACTAATAACGCGTTTTAAACACTTGTATTCAATTTCAAATAATTCACTCTTAGATTTTTAAAACTTTAAAATCGTATTCGAAATGCGTTTTAGTTTCGACATAAAATACTTTTTCGTGTGGAAGCGTAATTTTTAAAATTTCCTATTACTATTTGACCAACGACCAACGAATATATCCGCGCACTATAGTGCACGTCGTAGCTAGCAGTTCCAGACCAGAGGCCTTCTACTGCTTGCTTACTGTGCTACTATAACTTGGAATGTCAGTAATTCATGTAAGATATAAGTTCGTCTGTGCAGTAAAGATGTCGTATTCGCGGTCATGTGGTCTTGTTGAGGTCATGGTTTTAAAAGTTTTTAGTCATCAGTTGGAAAAGTAGTCAGATAGTCAGTGGATGAAGTAAATTACTATTTAAATGTGCGTGTAATTGATAATTATATATGATATGTATACATATAATCTTCTCTATTTTTTTCTTTCTCCTATACCGGTTAAGATTATTTTCCCAATGTCTGAAATAACTGGTTTGCTCTATCAATTGTCTTGTGTCAACGGTCAGTTGTTGTTAATAAGATCGTATGGACCATATCCTTACCTTCTAAGAAAAAAAAAAAATGAAAAAGATTTATATAAAAGAAATATACATCGAATCAAAGTAAAAATGAAAAAGAATGAAATTCTATCAAGATAAGTTTCTGTCAAGTAAATGATATATATATATATATATATATATATATATACATATACTCTGTAGTAAACCCTTATGAGACAATATTTCTGTACCTCTAGTATTACCTCTTGGTGTTTTTTCCATGATGTTTGTCAAAATACCTTGTAATGTCACTGTTATTGCTTTGTTTTTTAAAAGTGAAATATTTTCAATGGAAATAGTTTTTTTATAAGTCTTTATCTACTTATACAATGTTGTTGGAGCTTCAGCATTTTTGTTTTAAAACGTTGTTAGCTGTTTGCGAGGCGGGATTAATGCAAGAGTGACTCAGGTAATAGGGATTCAAGTGAGCGGCGCTGTATTTTCAAGATGCAAATCGCTAAGACTTCTTACCGACTGCAGTCGACTCCACTACCCACGACCACTTCATCCTCCTCAATAATGACTTGTGATTTGATCTAATGCCAAATTGCAAAGCAAGTTTCACCATTTGGGAATATGTGCAGGCACTTTTTAAACTATTGAAACAAAAACATTGATTAACTCTTGTTAAACAAACAGAAAATGTACTACCAATTCAATTTTACGCAATTCAATTTAAACATAAAAAAAAAGTTAAGGGAACAGAAGTCCAACTAGGAACAATTTTTATGAGTATTCAAAACTGTAAAAAATTGGCTCTAGATTTGAGACTAACAAAGTCAATGTTCTATGAAATATGAAAATTTAATTTTCGAGTATTAGACAATGGATTTGATGATAATTAAAATCATACCTAAATTCATTAAATATGACCAAAAGGGTTTACAATAAAGAAATCAAGCTACATCACAAACATTTTGGAATGGCATGATTCAAAATTGTTATTTGGTTTGTACATTCATATCTTGTATTTGGTTTGCCTTTGGAGCCATGAACATATCTCCCTGATGATGATTAATGTTGAAGTTTCGAAATATGTATTTGACAGTATTTTATATATATATATATATATATATATATATATATATATATATATATACCATAAAGTACAAAAGGAAAACACATTTAACAGATCATAAAAATTCACTACTGTATTTAGACTGCATCGTCATCAGGTAAATAGGTGTAAGCTAATTTGGAGGCAATCGTGGACTGAAGTCTGTCTCATGCCAGAGATAATCAGTGTTTCCAACTTACGGAGGGAGTTCAGACAGGAAAAAAATGAAATATATAATAGCAAAAACAAATAAAGGAAATTTTTAAAAATATTATAAATATACAAATGAAGAGTAAACTATTTCAGACTTCAAATATTCTTCAAACTCTTTCTCCTTTTTGCCTTTGCTATTCTTTTGCTTTCATCTGAAGGCAGCGTCAAGCTGTCTGAATTGTCCGAGAGCTGTGAGTGTTTGTTGCTACAGAAATGTCCCGGCTCAGGGTGATATAGATTATAGATAAGTGTGATGAATGAAATTTAAAAAAAATGTATGTAATATCTGTTTATTGTTTCAAAATTTCTTGGTTTAGTGAAAGATGAAAGGTATATACTGCAGAGATACAGCAAGGATAATGCTTGTCAGGTCAGAATTGAATGTGCTTCAGTGATACGGCTACAGCCGTGACTTGTTCTTATAACTTAGATAACAAGTTTGCCTCATTTTGTCAAGGGCTAAAAATATTTAAAACTTTTCCATAATAAATCAATAAGAATTTGAAGTGATACTTTTATTGGTAGTTTAGCCGCAATCTAATAGTGGGATTAAGTTTTTAATGGGTCTCATGAAACGCTGTACTGGGGTGCGTGTAGCCCGAGGGCGGTCGGCTGTCGGTCCACAAGTCTCATCTAGATCCTATTTCTTTTATGTTACAATGTTGTTTTTAAATTTCTTAAGCATTACTAAGAATATCTAGATCAAGATTAAAAAAAAAAATATGAAGTCAGCTAGTTAGCTTGTTACTAGGCAGGCACGACGACTCTTTTAAGGTTTGATGCACGAGAGGAAGCTATCAGGACAATCAACCTCAAACCGGACCCGGCTGTAGCCACAAACTCCCACCCGCTAATACAAGAGTTAAGAAGAAAGAAAGAAGAAGTAGGATATATGAAGGGATAAACACACACACATATACAGACATATATATATATATATATATATATATATTATATATATATATATATATACGCACACGCACACACACACTCACACTCAACTCACACACACACACATATATATATATACAGACATATGTGTGTGTGTGTTGCGTGTGTGTGTGAGTGTGAGTTGAGTGTGAGTGTGTGTGTGCGTGTGCGTATTATATATATAATATATATATATATACTAGAATTTAAAAAAGAACACATAGAAAGGAAACCACTGAACTCACTACTATATTTCGATGTCCTCGTCTTCAGGAAAAGAAGTGAATCGCTCCAAAGGCTGATAACGACTGACTTGGCGCTCGAACCGAAGCACCCAAACAGTGTAGCCAACTTTCGGAGGAAAGGTAGACAGGGAAGATAAACAAATAAAAGCCAAATAAAAATTAAGAAAGAAAACATTTAACTAAAATAAAATTAAAAGCTGATAACAACATAAAAAAATAAAAATAAAAAAATAAAAAATAAAAAAAAAATCAACGATTGAGGTTAAGCCCAGGAGCCGATCTACCGCCCAGAAGACTAATAAGTGCTTCTTCTGAAGCTCTCAGAGTAACTTTCGAATTAGTCTGATCAATCTGCCTCAGGACCTGTACACGGAAACAGTCATTAAAACTGAGTCCGTGAGAACTGGCATATATATATATATATATATAAGAACACAATAAAAGGAACATTCTAAATAAATATTAGTATATGAATGATCAAACCACAATATGAAATGGGAATAAAAAACTAAGATTATTCAAACGTAACAAGCGGTCTTCGTCAGAGTCAAAAACCCAGCTGCTTATGTGAAATCTTATATATATACTATATATATAGTCTTACCATAATTTATAGTTTTAAGTTGAGCTTGTGGTCGTTATAAGCAGTGAGAAGAATAGTTACTGGGGGTGGCTTTGGGCTTTGTAATTGTGGAAAGTTCCATATAAAGCTTGCTTGGTCCATGATGCAGTAAAAATGAGTTCAGTGCACCCACTTCAGTAAATAATAGACAGCAGGTATTTGAAGAACAAAGAAGCCTCAGAAAAACAACACCTCTTTTTTTTGCTCTTCTTTTGTTAATCTTGTGTAACTACAATCAAAAAAAAAATTAGATCGTTTGCACCAGTATAAAAGCGAAGGCTTAATTATACTGACTGCATGTTGTGTTCTTATTTCAGAAGCTTGGCTAATGAGTGCTTTTGTTTGTTGAATAGTTTAATAGAGTTAAATAAAGCTACATAGGTGGAGAATATCAAGTTGAGATAGCAGTCAGGGCAGTCAGCAGAAATTATAATCCGAGTGGTATTCTGGCTAAGCACTTTAGAGGCAATTGAATGGCGTCTTTGGGAATTGAGCGTTAGAAGAGCCTAAAGAGATTACCCACATAACTTGCCAATTTCACTTCGCATTTAATAACGCAGCGGATGTCAAACACAATTGTCGCTCTAGTTAGTTCCCTTAGGTCAATTACGTTAATCTTACTTGAATATTATATTTGGATAAAATAATTAAAAGGTAAGCAATATAAACACAATGAACGTTATAAGAATAATAGTATGTAAAATAAATGGAATAATATACAGAATAAATGTTTATGTGAAGTCTTGTTATCGATGAATACCATATGCGATACCTACTCCTAATTCTGTCATCTTTTCCCTTTCTTCGTCCCTGTACTGAAAAATTGTTTGTCTAGTTTGACAAAGGCCCATAAATTAACACTAAAATTAAAATTTTTAAATAATTGTTTAAATGAAAAGGTAATACATAAATTTCTAATTCCTAAATGTTTGCTAAAAGCTTGTGAAGGTCTCATTGATAATTTTCATTCTTCGTTGCTAAAAAAAAAACATATTTATTTGTGCCGGAGTGATGTAAAATTAGCTTTTGGTGATTCGATGCTTAACAAAATTCATCTTAATCACGTTAAGTTTTGACTCTGACGAAGACTGCTTGTTACGGTTAAAAGATCTTATTCTTTTTTTTCCATTTCATATTGTGGTTTGATCATTTATCATATATATGATAAATTAAATTCAATTTATCAGGGCTAATATGGACAACACAACACGAACCTAATACAGACAAAGAATACATATATCTTTTGTTTCTGTGATATTATATATATATATATATATATATATATAGGTGTGTTATCTAATCGGGATTTGGTCAAATTTTCTAGGTTCAAAAATCAAACTCTCATTGCCGATGTTTCGGTTTTATTTTAAAACCTTTTTCATAGGCAGAAGTAAGCATTTTTTTAAACTAAGAAAATGAATTTTACATTATTTAAAGGAATAACAATCTTAACCTGACAAAACCTTCGACAAGACTGTATATATATATATATACGTCTAGTATATATATATATATACAAAACTAAAGTTTATCAGGACCCGGTCAGTTCTTCAGGTTGAAATTAAACTGTCATTACCAACGTTTCGGTTTTTATTTAAAACTTTTTTCATAGACAGAAGTATGAATTTTGAAACAGAATAACTAAGTATACATTAAAAATTATTTTACAAAGAAAAATAGTCTGTGGATTCAACAACAACTGTAGTTTGAATGAACTCGTGACACGGAATGAACTGCTCGTAACACAGCACTGGGAAAGACGTAGAATTTTTACTCCGTTCATCTGTTGGCTTTTTATGCATAGTTTGTAAGACTTTGTATTCCTGTGTTTTAATTCTATTGGCAACAGCTGAGGCTAAATTTTTTTGTTAGCAGACTTACCATATATGAATTTAGCCGTTATTAGCACCCACTAATATTAGAAATTCAAATAGGAATGTGCAAGTAGCAAAGGGTGGAGTCGCATACCGCTTCCTATCGAATCTTAGCACTGTTGCTAAGTCTTCATCAATTAGTGCAATACAGTAGTATAAAAGAAGTCATAATATCGATAATGTCTAATTGAATGGAAGTAATTGGATATATCCCTTGTCATTCTCTTTCTCTCTCTCTCTCTCTCTCTCTCACTCTCTTTCTCTCTTTTTCTCTCTCTCACTCTCTCTCTTTTTCTCTCTCTCACTCTCTCTCTTTTTAAAAAAAATCATAATATCGACAATGTCTAATTGAATGGAAATAATTGGATATATCCCTTGTCATTCTCTTTCTCTCTCTCTCTCTCACTCTCTTTCTCTCTCTCTCTCACCCTCTCTCTCTTTCTTTTTCTCTCACTCTCTCTTTTTCTCTCTCTCACTCTCTCTCTTTTTAAAAAAATCATAATATCGACAATGTCTAATTGAATGGAAATAATTGTATATATCCCTTGTTGGATTCCTCTTGTCATTCTGTCTCTCTCTCTCTCTCTCTCTCTCTCTCTCTCTCTCTCTCTCTCTCTCTCTCTCCCCTGTTTCTCTCTCTTTCTCTCTCCAATTGGGTGAGATCTAAACTGATAATGCTTTATACGTGCATACACGGCCTAATATAACAGTTTTCCTATGAAAAAGTAAAAGAATTCTCAATGCATCAACGTCATCAAGAAATCATAAAATAACTAAAATTCAGGTGTCCAACATTCATTTAATTTTTTCTCTGAATTGTCACCTTCTTTGTATTTTTTTTATTTTATGCCATACTACAGAATAGCATTATATATGAATAGCTTGTTGAAAATCTTGTGAGAATTCTATGAAGTTATTCTTAAAAGAAGAGAACAGTAGATGTGACAGGTGATTTGTGTGCAGGTAGCGCAAGCGCAGAGGACCTTGTGCCGACGCTTCTGAGCATGTACGACCGCCTCGTTGCCCAGGGACAGGACTCGTCGTGGAGGCAGGACTGCTGGGGGCGGCAGGAGACCTGGGAGAAGCAGCCGCCCCCGAGACCTCTTTCAGTCACTTCCATCGCCTCGTCCAGCTCGTCTTCCACGTCCTCAGGTACTACTTAGAATATGCAATTCATAGTCATGATATATTTCGAGGACTTGTTATAGAAATCTTATTATCAATATGTTTTACCATACCTCAACCTGTTTTAAAAATTCGTAAACACTCTAACAGTCTTTCGTTAAAGGACGTACTTTTAAAATCGATAAGGTGTGTGAAAAATATGCATAATAAAATTGCAAACAGCCACTATAGTACTAAAAATGATGCTTTACTCTACATCCTTGGGACATTTATTGCTTAATGCATTAATGTTTTCTTCAAATGTTCTTTTTGTTGTAATAATTTCAGTGATGTTTATACTCTTAGTTAATCCATAATACATACGACTGCTTTTTTTCTATATGATAAATTCCTATGCACTATAAATTTCTGTGATTATTTGTGTTCTGCCTCAATAATAACTGCTCTTTTCAAACTATACTTTATTATTATAAGCTATTTTATTCTGTTATGTTTATTACTGATAGCCTAGTTCCTATTTCTTTGTTTGCTAAGAGCTGTAAATCATTTCTTGAAGGTAAAACTTTACCTTTTGATGAAGAACACAAAAGGTGCTTTCGACCTTTTCTTATCTATTATATTGCTATATATAAAGGATGAGCTTATCCAAGGATTCGTTTTCTCTTTTCAAGGGCTTTTCTTTCATTAAAGCCTTTTATTCTTTTCATATTGTATTTCTTGTAAAGCTCTTGGTGGCGAGGAAGTCATTATCGTATTGTTTGCAAAGTTGCATGTTTACTTGAACTATTTCTGTCACAGTTCGCTTTGACTTTAATAAACAAGGCTTAATTATCGTATCGTACCATATTATTATTTATTGATATTTTATAGGAACTTGTCAATGTTTTATCACTGAAATTAAAATTAATCAATATTAATAATTAATATTAATATTAAATTAATGAAATCAATTAATCACTGAAAATGAAACATCTCAATATAAAATAAGATCAAATTAGCATCATAATACCTTCGATGTTCATTATAGAATAGATATAGGCCCACTGGTTAGATAATTTTAAAACATAATTATTGAAAGATAATGAAATACTGTACAGTGATAGCATTTTTGTCGACCATAATTTGTTTCAGAATTTTAATTTCATAACAGATTTGGTCGAAAACCGGAACTTTTCCCATAAGAAACACGTCATGGTAAATAGGGTAATTCTTTTGGTTGGATCATATGTTATTTGTTTAAATATTGTAAGTTTCTCTATATAAAAAGAGTATATAAACTACTAAAAGTACATTATTAAATCTAAAGTACTAACTCGGATGACTGTCCGAGTACCAAAATTATTTTCGAATTCTGGATAATAATTTTGTCGACATTTCGGTTCGAACTCCGACTTGTCCGGGCTCATCAAACACTGAGGTACCACTTTGTAATGAAACGCCTAGTAAGATTATTGTTAAAACACATACTTTTGAAGTTTTTTTTATTGATTATCGAAGTAATTTTAATAATTAGTTTATTTATGAAAGTTATGTTAAACAAACTTAGACTTATAAGCTTATAAGACGCATAAATGTTTAATGTTTATGTGAGATTAACAAAAGTAGAGAACTTTATCGATTCTTTAGAGCTGAGGTCGCACCCAGCCATCGGCCAGTTTCAACGTGATAAAAGGACTTTCTTAACGAAGCAGTTTTTGTTGATTAAACAAAGAGCATTCATGCCTTTCACACAGATAGTCAGTTTTGTTCCTTTCAAAAGTACGAACGCTTCCTTTGAAGATTTCTTTTTATCCATGCTGTATGTTTGTAGTCAGGTGGAGCTGTCTGGTTTGCTTAGGTGGTAAGGTCACTGGATTGCTTCAGTCATAGAAGCGTGGGCTCCATTCCTTTTTCGTCTTGTTTGTTTGCATTGAACAGATTATCTTCTAAGATCAGAGGGCGCTAATAACCGTAATTATTGGTAAAATTATTTAAAAACTAATATATAACATTTAACGTACTCGCCTCTGAAATAGTAGTCCCCAGTAGTCCGCAGTTCGATCCCCACCTGCTCCTCGATTTATTCACGTGGGAGGAGAATAAATCTGAGTACTTCGTCCCTCGCAGAGGACGTTATGCTGTCGGTCCCGCGCCTGTACGATGTCAGGTACTCGTTAAAGATCCCTACTCAAAATTTAGAATGTAGATCTGTTGCCGGGGTTCGGTTTAAACAATAAAAAAAAATATATTACAAATTTTATTATTGATGTTACATCTCCTTAGTTATCGTATTTCAGACTGCAGGATTAACATCAGGCGAATTACCCAAACAACCATTACATGATCAGTACTGCAGGGACCAGGTATTCTTCTAATATCATCCTCGACTTGTCATTTATTCTTGGTTATTAAAATCAGAGATATTACTCAAACGTCTGTTATATGCTTCAGTGCCATGAGACCCAGGTTTTCTTCTAATATCATTGTTGAATTGTTATTAATTGTTGGATATTACCATCAAGGGAATTACCCGAATGAATATTATATGATTCAGTGCCGCAGGGACCAGGTTTTTTAATATCATCGTGGACTTGTTTTTTAGTCCTGGACTCCTGACTGCTTTAGTTTCCCAACCGACTCCAATGACCTGTTACAGTTCAAAAGTAAATCAATATACATATCAGCATATTGTTATCGTAAAAAAATTTTTCTCATAAAAAAATATAACTCATATAGCTCATACAATATAAAAATATAACTCATATAGCTCATACAATATAAAAATATAACTCATATAGCTCATACAATATAAAAATATAACTCATATAGCTCATACAATATAAAAATATAACTCATATAGCTCATACAATATAAAAATATAACTCATATAGCTCATACAATATAAAAATATAACTCATATAGCTCATACAATATAAAAATATAACTCATATAGCTCATACAATATAAAAATATAACTCATATAGCTCATACAATATAAAAATATAACTCATATAGCTCATACAATATAAAAATATAACTCATTCATTTCATGAATAAAACAATGTAGAGAATAAAAAACTATAGAATTAAATGACCTGCTTTCTTTTTCATATATTACAAATGGATGTATGTATCTTGCCTTGCACTTACGATACGTTATAAGCATTTAAATAGTTTATTTTATTATGATAGTATTACTATAACTGTTGGTCTAAAACTGTTGTGGTAGTATTGAGATGGTAATAAATATGTTCCATAAAATTATTATTTCAACAATAGCATTGTATTCCACTTTTTTCAAATATTAATTATATAATCACTTGTAACAATGTTAATTAAAGTGTTGTTCCAATATATGATAAACATTAATTGCATACTATTCATAATGGTTTTTTTTTATGTTTCTTATTACGATAATACATTAAAAGTTCTAGTAACAGTAGCTCAGAATTTCAGTAACCCAAATAACTGCAACTGTAGTGCTACACACTTTGGACAATACACAAGGCTGCAAAGAATAACACTAGTCTGATGGTGAAATTATGTTGCCTGACGATAGACTGACTCAAATACAAAGGTTATGGGTTTCGTTTATTCACGAACAAATCATTCTTCATCATAATTTTTTTTTTTCAATTCTAATTTATTTTATTTTCAAAATTGAGATTTTACGCTACAAAAAACTGAACTTAAGTAAAATATTATTCAATCTTTGTGAAAACTTTATTCAATATAATAAAGATAGTCTATTTGAAGGAAGTTATATATATATAATGCAATATATAAAATAGATATGTTTCTTTTTTTATATTAAAAAAAATTAACGAATATAAGGCTCTGGTATAACTTTATAATATTTAACGTTTCTAAAAATAGGCTTAGTTGTCTAATGAAAATAAAAAAGATCTAAGGAATGTAGTGTCCTTGAAGGGGATTTTTGGTCTATTATAAAAAAGCAATAGAATGATTATAGCGTTTTTATGGAGGTTTGGGGTCTATTAAAAACAAGAAATATAATGAACGTAGTTTCCTTGAAATAGGTTTATGGTGTGTTAAAAACAAGAATTATAATGAATACAGTGTTTTTGTTTAAGGTTTGAAGATATATAATGATATATCTTCATATAAGAAATATAATGAATGTTGTGTTTTTGAATGAGGTTTGTGGCCTATTAGAAACAAGAAATGTGATGAATGTAGTGACCTTGTTAGAGGTTTGCGGTCAATTGATCGCAATAGTAACACTGTGAGGATAATTAATTTCTACATATTTTGGATTTCCTATTTGCTTGTCTTCATCTTTTTCGTTTAGCATTCAAACCGTAGTCTTTATTAAAGAATGCTTTTGCAAGTCGATAAAGTTTGCATATTTCTGTTTCCCCCTTACCTTGGGTCAAATAATTGCCTTCGTCAGTGCACCCTCTTCTTCCGTGTAATGAATTACATCAGCTGCCTCACTGAGTTCTCATTTTAGGAGACAAATTTTAATAAACGCCGTATAATTGCATTTTGCTTCTCAACTCTCGTATTCAATTCAGAACAGCAATATATAGCCATCCCGCTTACTCGTGTTACTAAATTAATCACCAATTAAATCACATGCATTATGTAAGTTTTTACAGACAGACAGTATGTAATTTACCAAAATTAAATACATGGAGTAAATAATCTGAAATATTTCAATACGATACAACATTTTTCTATTAGGGTTTGTTATTAGTATACTTTATCTTGCATGTATAAAATATATGAGTTGAGATTTGACTTTAACGAAGTCCGCTTGTTATGTTTGAAAGATCTTTCTTCCGATTTCTTACTGTGGTTTGGACGTTCATAAAATAGATCTATGTACAGATTATTTATAGAAGAATGCGTACATAACATACTACTCTGATAAAGCTTATTATTAAACATGTACATGTAAAAACATTAATAATAAGTACATGTAAAACTTATTATTAAACATATTTGTTGACTTTTCAGAGGAGTCATGGTTGAGTACCTTCTCTGAGTAACGTGTCCATGAATGACTTAAAAAGTGTCTGAGAACTATGTACAATTTGATTTGTTCGTGATATGAATAATTTAATTTTCAAATAAATATTGGTAATGTCGATGTGTTTTGCAAAGTATACAGAATATTGCCAACGTAATTTGACATGGTAGATTTTCTAGAAGTTAAAGTGATTTCAAATGCTGCACGGACTTGCTGTTTGCATGAGAGGCTTGAAAAGGCCTTGGCATGGTTCAGAAACAGTTTCCATGGGCCATTTAGCAAAAGGCTCTAGGTCAAGAGAAAAGTCAAAGAGTGGGTGTGCGCGAGCATCCTTCCTGGAGGAAGTCGGTTGAAAGGCGAGTTCTCAAGTCGTGACAGCGGCTGGCTAAAGACAGCCACTTCAGGGTCGCCATTCACAGTCCATATCACACTGACGCCATTGTCAATCTTCAACTCTGTTCTTTTTTTTTTTTTTACAATTTCCTACTACCCTGACGCAATTTACTTTTAGCTATCATTAAAACATATAAACGTGATATACCCTCACGTGTATTATTCGATTTTTGATCACTATCATATTTTATAGATAATATCGTTTAAATCCATGATAAATTTTCTCATGCACAAATATTACTTTAAGAAATAAAACAAGATTAACGACTTCTACTTCTAAACTTAAATAGTGGTCCACAAATCTTTCCCATTAAAGAGACATTAGGTGTTTTTCTTTTCCTTTCTGCTGAATTATTTTCTCTAAAATGTCAGGTTATCAATCAATATAAAAATCGAGTACTTGGCTGACTGACTATCCATTTGTATTATAGAAAATGGCCAAAAGTCATCAAATTTAAAAAGGCAAACTAATTTCCTTTCCAATTTTGTTGCCCGATTTTCGATATAAACGAATCTCATAAAATTATTTCAGATGTTATTAGAAAAGGTGCTAATATATATAATAAAACTTTTTTTTTCTATCACTTTAAATCTTTTATGTCTAGATTTCTAATCAGCCAATCGGTACCATTAATTGCATTTTGAGGAATATTATCAGGATGGCTTTTCAGATCATGTTTACATCACTATAAGGGTCTAGAAATGTATAAACAATGAAACATTTCTAAAATTACTAGAAAAATGTTCAGATCATAATGTTTCAATATTTTATGATATCATCAAATGAAATATGATAAAATTCTTATATTCATATATGAAAAATGAAAATATGAAAACACCAAATGGATTAGAAATTCTTTACAACACGTATTCCATTAATTTTTTGCTGCAACATCATCTAGGTCATATGAAATTCCAAAAACTGAAAAAGTACAAAATTTTCGTTTTTTATTATTTTATAATATGATATTCACGTGTCACTGAGGAGTGTGTTTTTACCGAGTTTAGTCTTAGTTTATTGTTTTCTAAAGTTAAGGATCTGATGTTTAATTGATTTGAACATTACATTATGGGTAAAATTAAACAGTATAATTCATTAATAGTAATTTTTCCCAACCACTACACTTTCAAGTTACTACAATGAATACTGCTGAGAGGGAGAAAAGTATGATCATTTGTTATTTGGCACCCATTTCAGTCATGAGCAAGTCACATTACATCATTAATAGTAATTCTTAAAAATTATTCATTTATAGATTCATTCATACAACTAGAAGTCATTGATTGATTTTGTCTATTTTTATGTATTATTATGGTTTTCCTGTAGTATTGTAATTTAAACACATTTTATTAGTCTACCTTCAAATTAATCTTTCATACTCTATAATGCAGCAATTGCATAAAACGTATACAAGAATTTTAAGTTTGGAAACGTTTAAAATGAAATTGTTTAAGTAGTTCAAGGCCTTGCTTTTTCAAATTATATCTTGCAAAACGAAACATAACATTTACATAACATATATGTTTTCGATTCGCGGGCACAATTAAATATTAAAATTCTATAAATGGCAATCTTGTATCGAAAAAGACATTCATATCTACCAGTATGGAATAGAAAGTGATTCAATATTTCGACCTGCTGAAACGATTAACTAGAGAAATTTAAATACCAAAAAAATTGTTAAATTGTATAATTAAGTAGCAGAAAGCAAGGTGGTGAGAGGCGAAAATCATACGTCACCCCGGGCGACAAAACAAGTTCTACGACGCTGAATACAGCGTGGCGGCAGAAACATTGATATGTCTTATAAGTAGTTTTTGCCGGTTGCAAGACATGCTGGCGGGGACCAGCAGCGCAAGGTCACCTGTGATCTGGGAAGTGGGAGTCGGCTGTTTATCTCACGGGTAATTCGATGCTTGTCGAGTCATCATTACCCCCTCATCTGATGAATTCAGCCAATCAGCCCTACTCCTACATAAACCAAACCAAATTGCTCCCAACTCAAGGCGTTTGTCTCCGCTTACATATCCAAATTTCATTTCTATTCGGGAAGCATTGATTTTTCATCATTGCACAACAACTGATCAAGTTTAAAATATCTAATACATTTTAAGTGTGCATTCGATTTTTAGAATAGAAGCTCGAAAATATCATTTTAATTGCATTTAATTAAAAATCAAAGTAATTTAAAGATTAATTCAACAAAAAATCACTTTAAAGGTATCAAAGAGTCATTTAAGAAAAAGTATTGGAATACGTTATTGGGTGGACTTTTAACCTTTGGGAGTTAACCAGATTGTCTAACAGAAAAAGATACCATAATGGATATTTCAAGTCGTTGTTGTCATTATGAGAAACCCATAAGATAAAGAGAATATTCTCTCTTTCTTTCTCAGACCCTTTCTCTTTCTTTTCAAGTATTCTCCTGATGATGAACAAGGATTTAAATATCAACAGTAGTATCCTGTACATATAATATATCGAAAACTATTGAACGAAACAAAAAAAAAAAGAAGATGAACGTACAAAGAAAACAAACAAAGAAAACACTCAAAAATTCCACTAAGAGAAAAATAAATATTTTTTCCTCCTGAGTTTTACCGTGTTTTCTCTCTTTGATTATAATATATCGACATCTAGTACGAAGTAAGAAATTAAGAAATTCGGGCTAACATCTTTCAACCCAAAACAACTGGTCTACGTCAGAGATACACTCGAACAGATTTCATTAACATTTTGAGTATTACTCTGACGATATGTAACTGTTTTAGTTGAATGATCTTAGTCATATTTCTGAATTTCATACTATGGTTTAAAAATTAATTTTTAGTTTACATGTTTAACAGATCTTGTTTAAATTAATTGTTTAATATTAACAGATATATTTTAAAATAAAGAAAAGACTTTACATTTAGACTTTTCAAAACTAAACTATACAGAAGAAAATAGATCAAAATAAATTCCCATAAACTGGCCCAGAATATAGATGATGTAATATCAACCTTCTAAGTAACTGTTGATTACTATGTACACTGACGGCAATATTTGTTACCTATATGTTGTTATTCTTGAAATCTGGTGATTAACTTCACTAAAACACTAACTTACCCGATTAAATGAGTATCTTTGATTTAATCTAAACATTGTTTATTCAGTATGTTACTAGGGGAAGGCATTTAAATCATGTTTTTACCCACTCCTCCTAAGTCCTGTTGCGTTTTGCTTATAGTTTGCCTCAATGAACTGTTATTAAGGAAGTTTCTTTAAGTGGATGTATAATCTATTTGAGAGCTGGCCATTGATTTCTCTATATCAAAAGCTTCCCCTAAACCCTTTCTCTCTCTTCAAGGTCATCAACCAATTCAACTGTAATTATGTTATTCAAAGCGATTATTATTGAATCTTTTCCATGTAATTATCATAATTATCAAATAAAAAGTGAAACCTTGTTTAAAGTACATCATGTGAAATCCGTTTTATATCAAATATTAGTTTTTTGTTTCATATAATAAATTATTATTAATTTTGCACTTTTTCAACTATATTTAAATTTGTTATAGTTGTAATGTGGCTACATGTTATTATAAAAGTCGTTATTTATCATATAAACATAGGTTATATATTTTTATACAAAAGTAATAGTATGATACTCATTATTGAAATAACTCACCTGTTCTATTATCTGCTTCTACAAATTTATTGATTTTTTTATTTTGATATTGGTTAGCAAATACACCCATAAATAAAGTGCACTGTTTATGAGCTATTTTATGTTTATAAAGTTAATAACAGAAGTGACATTTCAAATTTAAATAGTGTTCATTCAGGTGTGTCAACTTAAAACATTGTTGATCGATGCAAAATTGTTTTAGTGACTTTTTGATTGTCTGGTGAAATTTGGTTGCATTGCTTGTTTTCTGTTCATGTCAGTGTTCATTCACTATCTAGTTAGTTGTTGCTGAAATCTGCAAAGTGTTTTCTTTGCAAAAAAGAATCTCTAATACGTAATACTTAGTTTTTCTGTTTCAAACATTTTATACTTCTGTAACATCTCTCATTAACCTATTTTCAAAAGTACTATTGTATTATTGAAAATACAATAGTACTTTTGCACTTTTTTTATGTTTGATTTTTGAATGATTGTATCATTTCTTTTATTACCTCTGTTTTATAGGCCTATGAAAAAGGTTTTAAAGAAAAACCGAAACGTTGGAAATAAGAGTTTAATTTGAACCTGAAGAACTTTCATTTTGTTTCTATCGACTTGACGGTCGATAATTTTATCAATATATATAAACTATATTGACACAAAGAACACACAGTAATGAAACAGAAACTCACTACTATATTTCGATGTCTTCATCATCAGGAAGATAGAAACGAGTCGCTCCGTAGGCAGACAACGACTCTGCCTGCGAGTAATATATATTACATATATATATGTAATATATATATATAAATATATTACATATATATATATACATATATATATATTAGATATATATATCTAATATAAGTGCCTTGTTCATTCACATAAGAGACAGTAATCATGTGATTAACTGGATGAAGCAAATGAATTAATATATGTGTCTTCAGAAAGAAAATATCGTAGAAATGCACTCATAAAGAACTTTTATGAGAAATTAATGAACAATAGCCTAGACTCTACAAATTAGATGAATTTTGATTAACATAATTAGACAGATGAAGACTTCATCATTAAACATTCAGTCATCAATTTTGGAAATTTCAATCAGCCAAGTTAGCAAGTATTTATTGTTTAGTTCACTTGCTCAAGATTATTAACGAAAGTTAGAGCATTTTTTAAAAAATTGTTTTCATTGGTAAATAATCATATATATAATATATATATATATATATATATGTAATGTTTGTTCTATTTTGGACTAATTTTCAAAAAACTGAAAACTTGATCACAGAAAAATACTTTTTATAATATAATATTCTTTTCCAGCCATATGTGATATAGGAATTTAGCTCCGTTTTGTCACTATTTCAGTACATTTTAAAAATTTGATTTGGCAACTCCGTTCAAAGTTTATTTATGATGAAAGGTGTATAATAATAAAATTAAATCTATATATGTTCGTATATTTGCTATGGATTTGTAAATGGTCGTATAAATCTCTAGAGAATTTTACCTGTCAATTCAGGTTGAACGTGAAAAAGTTTTATGTAGATCAGTGATTGCAAATAATGTCGCAATGAAGATGCAATGTTAAAAAATTGCAGGTAATGTCGCAATGAGGATACCATGTTAAAAAATATAACATTTTTGTATTGATTTTATTTACTATTGAAATATCTAAAAATTTATGAGATGAATTTTAAATAATAAACCTCAAAAAAATAAACTGCTCGAATACTCTTTTCTGAGCAGGATAAGAAAAAGAAATCAACTTAAGTACAAAAACTTTATTTATTTTGGTGAATACCCACTAAGCTATATCTTCCTCCTGATAACTGATAGAAACCAGAAAAAAAATATTATAAAATGTAACTCTGAAGGTTGAAGATTGTGATTCGGAATTAATAATGAGTGGGAATAATGTGGGAAATTGTTTAAAAACAATTCATGTTTGAGCTGCCCGACTGAAGAAAAGAACTGTAGAGCTACGACTGGCTGATTTTAATTCAAAAATGAAACTCAAATATTATACTTTAAACCGATCCTTGAAACATTCATGTGTATGTTGTGAACTTGTTTAAAGTTATAATAGTAATTCATCCCCGTAAAGGCAGGTGCAATACAAGGCTGCATTCTTTGAATTATAGTTTATGATCCCTAACTAAGATGGCCTAATTGCAAAAGCGACCCCATAATGCAACAAAGGTGCTCTCCACTGTTCTTCCTCCAACTAGTTGCGTTTCTGATGTCCTCCCCCACATTAAATCATCATATTCAACCATTTACATATACTTGTTCTTAATTTTTCTAAAAATATTTAATGTTTTCAAACTGCATTTTAATAGGGTCCGGCATTTTGACCTTGTATATAGTTAGAAAAATCTTCCTCTGATATTTGAGATTTGACTATATATAACATATATGATCAAATCACAATAAGAAATGAGAAAACAAGACTAAGATCTGTTTAAACAGTTGGGTTTTTGACTCTGACGAAGACCGCTTGTTACGGTTGAAAGATCTTAGTCTTGTTTTCCCATTTCTTATTGCGGTTTGATCATTGATTGTTATTTCACGTGTTTATGTGAAATCTTTTTATTTATAGCATATATTGGATTTCGATTGTGGCTAATATTAGTTATTAAGTATGTAATTGTAGCTAGTAATGAGAAACATAAAAGAAGCAACTTAATGTTTGAAACATATTTTCAGAATATATTTTTGTGGGCAGACTCGTTTCTTTAATTTCCACTTTTTGTTTAAGTACAACACAGTACTGGGCAGTTTTGCTGTGAATTGGTTTGTGACATTCTTTTATTACTCCAGCTTTGTGATATCACAAAGTAAAGTTCATTATTTGATGTTGTGCTGTAATTGTAATTGTATGCTTTGGCTGTATATTACTGTTCCCCTGTTATTGATAGCTGCACTGTTCATTGTTACGTTTGAAGGTTTCATTCCTGTTTCTGTTGCCAGTGACCAGCAGTGGGTCCAGCGGCAGCGCAGGCACCAGGCGGCTCACCAAAGGCTCGGCCTATCTTGCTTCCATCGAGTCTCTCGAGGACACAGACGAGGAGGTGGACCGTCGCCGAAGGCCCAGGCTGTCCGGTAAGCTGACCTTGTTTAGCCGCTGTCCTACAGGCGTGACCGTATCACCTTACCTCCGCAGTCTCTCTCTCATCGTGATTCTCACCTTTCAAGACCTTCTTCTTCACCTCCTCACGACATAACGTGCTCTTCCATCCATTATACCTTAAACATCTAGGTTATACTTTTCCTTTTTTAACAAGATTAGTCTTCTGCACTGTCATCATTTATCTCCAATGTGTTCTGCTCAATAGTCCATTACCTTCAGTCTGGACTACTATTCAGTCAGAGTGACGCATTTCCAATCATACAAGCCATTAAACAACACAATTTTCGTCTCAACTTTTAAATAATTTAATAGAATGGTACATTTTTCTTAATTTTTGAAATTATTCTTTCATTATTCAATAGTATTATTAATCTCGGAACTTCCTCAATAACATTCATTCAGACAAAGTGATGAATGCTATAGTTGGCCTTTGCTACTTGGCCTTTGGCACTGTAGATTGCACGTTCGAATCTTACTCAAAACCTAATAGTTAATATTGCAAAATTAAAAGACTCTTTTGTTATCCATCACCGACACTTGTAGACCCTACGCTTTTGTGCTGTTGAAGGACTGAATGTATGGTAGATTCATTGTCGACACTCATTCGACATAGATGATTTACATCATCGTAAATACTAATGGAATATAGTGTCACCCATCCAACTGCTAACACGCACCAATGTTGCATAGCTTAAATAATTCAGTTTATAGCTATTTTCAATGCTAATAGCTTGCTTGCTTGTAAAAAAGGAAACACTTATGCCATTTTTTACTGACATTTCAAGTTTCTGCTTTTCTCTATAGATTCACTGAAGAAAAACTGTTCACTTAAGTATCAGAAACGCAATATCTCTCCACTCAAAAATTAAAATTTGAATTTTCAATATTTTCATTTGTATAAAAAAACAGGGCAAACATATTTGATTCTACTCATTGGGAAAAACTGTGATCTGAATTGTGCCAACTATATTTACAATTTTCTTATGATTGATAACTTTGCAATGTTACACATGATACGAGAACAGTAAATTACTGTATTTATATTCTAATGTAAGAAGGTCCACAACATTTCACTTCCACATATTGAACATCACCTAAAATCTGAAATGAGGGTGACTTGTTCTATAAAACAATTGATCTTAACATGTTCATTTTTTGTAAAGAGGAAAAAATTAGATTTCTTTTAATCTACATTATTATGCTTCCCAAGGTTAAAAAAAAAATAAAATAAAACCGAAATATGTATTATTTGTTCGGTTGATTGGAATATAAAGAATTCAAATATAGTCTAATAGGTATATATATATTCTATATTCGTCAGAGTTAAACTTCAGTTTGGTTTTTGACTCTGACGAAGACCGCTTGTTACGGCTGAAAGATCATAGTTTTTTTTCCCATTTTCTTATTGTGGTTTGATCACTGATCGTTATTTCACGTGTTTATGTGAAATCTTGTACCTATAGTCAATATATAAATATAGCCTAGGTTGTTGGCCTTTGGCACTGTAGATTGCATGTTCGAATCGTACTCATAACCTAAATTATTCATGGTGAATTGAAATTGTTTGCACTCTGTTCCTTGAGGAGTAAGGAGATTGTCATCGATCTCTACAATGTTTGGTATTTGTTAAAAATCCCTTCTTTAATAAACTGAATTGACGTAAAATGTAACACTCCTTGATGTAAGATAACTCGTTATTTTTTAATTATAGCTCAGCCATAACTAAAATAGACGTCATATTAGCCTACAACAGCAGTAAATCTGGAATACGAAGATTGTGTCCGTCAAACATGAATCACAATCTATATATTCAAAAACATTAATACTTGAGTTTGTATTTTGCACTGTTCATAATGATTCTAAGTGTGCTGCTACTATTTTCCTGTGATTGGTTTGCACAAATCTGTAAATTACACGGTAAGCCAAGGATTGTGACCGCTATCCAAACGTTTTCGCTTTGAACAGGTAAAGCTGTTCTACATAATTGGAACAACTAAACTAGTCGTGATGACCTTTACTAAAAACCTTAGTCAATATTTATCAAGGTTTATTTTATTTTGTTAATAATAACTTTTCTTTATGATTCGAATTTAGTCAATAAGGTTTTTAAAATTGAAAACACATCACATAATAGACCTTGTAATAATCTGCTCAGAATTGTAAAGTGAATACCCAAAGTTCTTGAGACAAAGATTACGGAAAATATCAAGGTTGGTGTGATTACCTTACCTTGTAAAGATCGTTGTTAATAATTACAGAAAAGGAGCTAGAAAAAATGTTTATATATATATAAATATGTTGACATCAAAATTCATAAGAGATTAGAATGATTTTTATTTAACGTGTTTATTGTGATATCTTTATATATACAGTAGGTGTATAATGTAATCGGGATTCGGTCAATTTTCCAGAATCAAAATCAAACTCTCATCCTGGAAAATTGACCGAATCCCGATTACATTATACACCTATTCTATCCAACGGTTGATATATTATTGATTTATATATATATATATATATATATATATATATATATACAAATGTTTTCCAATCTCGACCACATATATTTAACACTATTTTTCTTTCTTATCGATGTTTGGTCTAGCTTCAATAATGCAACACCTTTAAGCCGACGTTTCGTCTATATTTGTAGACATCTTCAGGGCTACATCAATACAGAGTTTGATTATTGTAACATGAAACATAATTATATTACATTATTTAATTAATATGCATAATTACTTTGGTATTTTTCTATTTTATGAGGAACTAACTACATAACGGTTTGTGTTCAAATCAGCTAGTGTGCTGCCCTAGTAACATTTTTTGAACCTTCTAATTAGACTTGATAACTCAAAACAACCCTAAAAACTCATTAAAACTATATCAAACAAGAAAAAAGGACCAGGAAACTACAAACATATTTACTAATCACTAAGTAATATACTATATATTTTACTTAGGTTTCTGTATCCATTTTTTTATTACACGCATTCTTATTTTCCGAATGCAAAAAATATTTTCCGAAAAATACCTAGGTAATTATGTATATTAATTAAATAATGTAATATAATTATGTTTCATGTTATAGTAATTAAACTCTGTATTGATGTAGCCCTGAAGATGTCTACAAATCTAGACGAAACGTTGGCTTAAAGGTGTTGCATTATTGAAGCTAGACCAAACCTCGATAAGAAAGAAAAATGTTGTTATATATATATACTATATATATAATATATTTTAAATTATAGATAAGGATTTCTTTTTATAAAACAACGCGTTTCAAGGATATTGGATTCTTTTTGTGATTTTCTGCACAAATTTGAAAACGATGGTGGCCACAGAAAAGTACATTTTTTTACACATAATTTTTTTGAAATTATAAAAAGTTCAAGTTGTAAAACCCACTACACATAAAAAGTTGCTCTAGGCTTACTTCTTTGTTTCACTTAACATGGAAGTTTACTGTTAATTTAAAGTAGTTAAGATGGCTCCATTTTTCTTTATTTTTCTTCTCATTAAACTAGATAAATTGAAATAAGAACGCTATATGTGAGTATCCAACATGGGATATACAAGCCCAGAAGCAAGCACCCAAACCACTGAGCTACTTTAGCCACATACATTTCTGTTAGTTTCGAGTTAAAACTTGATAGTCTAATGTTTAACGTTAACTCAGAAAATGTACAAAATGATCAGTTCAAAACACGAATTTCTTAACGCGAATGTCACTGGTTTTGCTCGATTTGCCGACACCTTTTTGTATCGTGTCTGCAAATTGATTTTGCTTTTGCTGCAAAAGCAGAAGAATTTGGTTATCAGACAAATCAGTTGTAGTTATTTAGAATTGAAGTGTAACAATTATGAAGATGAAATTGATAAATTTGAAGAGAAAAATTAGCTCCATCAAATTTATTTATATCTCACGAGCTATGTAAGCAATTATTGTGTGCTCTTTACTCATTTTTAGGGAGGGATTACTCAACTAAGGGTTTGAAACGCGTTGTACAATTACATCTTTGTCGCGAAGCCTTAATGTATTTCCCCCCTGGTTTTGCTCGATTTTCCGACGCCTTTTTGTATCGTGTCTCCAAATTGATTTTGCTTTTGCTCGTCGGCAAATTTGATAGTTATTGTGATTGATGAATCTGTGATGCCTATCTCTTGAATTCATAAGCTGTGTTTATTTTGACATGATTAATCAAATTAATCATTAATTTAATCAAATTAATTTGACATGATTAACCTGTCCTGCCTGATGCTAATGTCTTTGTAAAAAAAAATCGATGATGAAATATAAAGGTCTTGATAAATAATAAATAATATATATGTCTTGAGAAATAAATAATCTATAGATCAGATCATAGTCTATATGAAATAAGTGTTTGGCATGAATGACACTTTCCGAGTTAATTATGTATTCCAGAAGTTCCTTTAAATAAACGAAACTAAACGCAGTGGTCTAAAATGGTCTTCACGTGATAATCAGTCACTATATTGAACTGTAGAATATTGACTGGGCCACGTATAGGGAAGAGCGCCAAGCTCACCATTATGAGGAAGGTGTATCAGATTAGGTAAATATTTAAAAACTTCAAAGGGATACTTATAATGTAATAGCATGTTTATCTCTTTTAAAAACAGATCCAATAAAGAAGCTTCAAAATAAATTATTTGTATTTTAATGAGTGATTCATTAATAAGGTGTGACGTAAGCAAAGTTAGTAATTGTGTAGTATACTTTGTTTCATTCTAAGTTTGTCTATGAGAAAAGATATTGATGACTCCTCCTGTACAATCACAATGATGGCGAACTCATGACATCCGTGGAAGAGGTGACAAATTCGTGACATCCGTGGCAGAGGTGACAAACTCATGACATCCGTGGCAGAGGTGACAAACTCATGACATCCGTGGCAGAGGTGACAAACTCATGACATCCGTGGTAGAGGTGACAAACTCATGACTTCCGTGGCAGAGGTGACAAACGGATTCGTTCTTGATGACCTACTTGACAGAGACACACAAAAAATGTATCATTCAAATATTTGTCACTCGCTAACGCCAAAGTTTGCATTGTTGGATACCTATAATGATTTAAGTTACCTACGAACATAATGTAATTCTATGACCGAAAGTACTCGTAAAATTGTACCTCGCGGCTAAGAACTAGGAAAGTATTCAATATACATTTCCAATATTGACATTAATATAGAAATATTAAGAATTGCACTGCAAATAACATTGAAAAAAAACAAAAGAAGTCGGTTATCAGACAAATCAGTTGTACTTACTTAGAATTGAAGTGTAAGATGAAATTGATAAATTTAAAGAGAAAAATTAGCTCCAACAAATTTGTTTATATCTCACGAGCTATGTAAGCAATTATTGTGTGCTATTTACTCATTTGTAGGAAGGGAGTACTCAACTAAGGGTTTAAAACGCGTTGTACAATCCTTGTCGTGAAGCCTTAATGTATTTTTCCTCACTAATTATTCTAATATCTATCTTTTATTAAATAATTTCTAGTTTTCTTACCATTTGATTATCATTATTTTATTATTAGTTTTTCATAAATGCATTTTATATTCTGTATTAGTTTATACTGAACATAATTTTCTTAATTTTCCTTTCTAATTGCTATCAAGATGTTTAAAATAAATATCAAAGATATTTATTTAAATAGTATAGATAGATAGATAGATATATAGGGAAGTCACGCTAGCTCAGAGGTTACGTGCTCGCCTCTGAACTGATAGGACCGGGGTTCGATCCTCACCTGATCCTCGATTTATTCACGCGGGAGGTGAATAAATCTGAGCACGTCGTCCTTCGGAGAAGGACGTTAAACTGTCGGTCCCGAGCCTGTACAATATCAGGTACTCGTTAAAGATCCCTACTCTAAATACACTTGAGTTAGGCAAAATTTTAGGACTCCCACTGTAGAATCAATCTTCATTGTGTGGTATCACAATGGGCGAATGCTCGGCCTAAGTGTGTTCCCTTGTGGGACTGCCACTGCAACCTAACCTAACCTAACCTAGATAGATATGTAATAAATAGTCCTTTTACATTTTGTTTAAAGTATCATAAAATGTTGAATATTCCTATTTCTAATACGACACTAGAGTTTAGGTTTTTACAAAATGTTCGTTCAGAGGTAAAAGGATTCACCATTATTGCTTTATGTTATAATCAAATTGATGTCCAGTACTTAATCAGTTTATGTCGCTCCATAGCTTTAATCAAATGATTCTATTCATGTTGGCGGCGTTTTTTCAGAGCTACCTAAGTAGGAGTCTATGAAGTACTCGCAATATAGTCACAATACCGTCATAAATTCTACGTTTCTAAAATAAATATTATTATGCCCTGCTCTTTGTCTGTGATTTTAACTCATAACAGAGATATTTTTATTAGTTAAAGAATTATATAATATTTGAATTATTGATTTTGTGTCATATTTATCAGTAGGTTGAAACTATGTAATTTTCACTGTACAAAACTAACCTTTGCTCTAAATTACCATATAGTTCAACATTCTTTTCAGAAATCTTGCAAAATATATAATAGTTGATATAGAAATCGTAAGAAAAGAGTTATTGTACAATAGTATACTTGTATTTACTTGCAAGTAATCCATTGTCAATGTTTGTACCTTAATAATAGTTTGTGTTGAAGTGTTTAACATATTAACAATCGTAATCATGGTTTTGTACACGTTTGACTAAATTAGAGGGTAGATTGTCGCGAGTCAGTGACGTCTGTTTGTTTATAACTCTTACACTTCTAGACTTGCGCTTTCGTCTTTAGTTTTCCGAAAGAAAAGTGTAGAATGACAGTAAAGAGGCTTGAATGTTAGCCTTATTAATTTTCTAGAGTCGGAATCAAAGGAAAAAAAAATAAAATAAGAATATTTGAGTTATATAAATATATGGATTAATCTTCAAGAGTGTGAAGCTCTTAGGAATTCTAGAGTTACAATACAGACGACTCTGAAAAGACTGGTGTCACGAATAATAATAATAATAATAAACCGGAGCTCAGGGGGCCAGGCTAGCTCAGTGGTTACGCGCTCGCCTCTGAACTGATAGGACCGGGGTTCGATCCTCACCTGGCCCTCGATTTATTCACGCGGGAGATGAGTAAATCTGAGCGCTTCGTCCCTCGGAGAAGGACGTTAAACCGTCGGTCCCGAGCCTGTACGATGTCAGGTACTCGTTAAAGATCCCTACTCTAAATACATTTGAGTTAGACAAAATTTAGTACTCCCACTGTAGAATCAATCTTCATTGTGTGGTATCACAAAGGGCCAATGCTCGGCCTACGTGTGTTCCCCTGTGGAACTGCCACTGCAACCTAACCTAAACCGGAGGTCAGTGTATTTTATTACTGGACTAATTCACACTCAGCAGTTTGTCATCTAATGGTCAGTCTCCAGTAAGGCTATGACATTTTTAAGAACAAAAAAAATCTTCAAATACTCCATTTTTATTTTGAGTTTATATATTCACCCTTTTATTTGACCGCCTTTCGGTTGCACACATAACAAACTAACAAACTAATAAAGGTTCATTTACTTTTAAACATATCTGTAAACATTACATAAATTTGATAAGGAAAACATTTTTTCCTGAAATATATAGATTAAAGTAACAATTGAGTATTTGAAAAACTGACTTTTTATGTAATTTTATCCTGCTAAAAACATAAAGTCTCAGTTATTTTTAAACATATCTGATTTGACAACTAATAAATTTACCTAACAAATAATAATTTGATAAGAATAACATTTTTTTTGAAATAGAGCTTAATATGTGAATTGTGTATTTGAAAAATTGACTTTTTATGTAATTTTTATTTTTTAATGTAAAGTTCCTGAAGTTAAATAGTGGAAGCATTACCAAATTAAAAGACTAGTGATCTTTAATTAGTATCTGACAGTGGCGCTGCGCCAGAGAAGACTTCACGTCGCCTCGATGACATATCTTCTAGAACAGTGGTTCTCAAACTTTTTACACTTGGTACCACCTGAGAAAATAATTTGCTCTCCAAGTACCACCTAATGACCAACATTAAAGTACAGTAGCGGAGTAAGTCAACGTTTTCATGAAAAACATTTTGAACGTTTTATTTAACAAGTTTATTTAATATTGTTGACCACTGTAACAATCATACACAGATGGAACACTGTGTTTAAAATTGGAAAATTATAAACTTCTGTAAAAACTCTATCAAAATGCACTGCATATGAAAATGAAGTAAACATTGTAATAAAATAAATATAAAACAAATCTTCAATGTTATTTGAAACTGTACTTAAAAATTTAAATAAAACTGTGCTGTGCTGAAATGTTATAACTTTACTGACTTCACTTTAAAAAAAGACAAAAAAATAAAAACAGGCTATGCCTGACAACAGTTCTTGCTGTTTCTCAGCTTTAGTGGCTCCTTTCTGAAACAGAGACAAATACAAACACAGAGACAGAACAATAAGATTTAAGAATAAAAAGTGTGGAAAAGCATTCAGAATAAGAGTTCCAATTAAACATCCACAGACATGATAACCACTTACATGAGCTTAATGTGATGGGTGTGCTTGCCTCTTTGAACACAGTCGGGGAATGTCAGGGTCAATGGAGGTCAACTTCAGTCTCAGGTTGGGCTCAGCCTCCACTCTGCTTCTGTACTTTGTTTTTATGACAACAAGTGAAGAGAAGCCTTTTTCACACAGGTAGGTGGTTGCAAAGGGAAGGAGAGTGCGCACTGCTTTGTCAGAAAGCACAGGGTACTCACTGTACTGCTTTATCCAAAAGTCCAACAACATGTGCTCTTTGAAAGAAGCCTTCAGTGTTTCATCACAAGATAGCTCTATCAAACTCTCCTGCTCAACAGCATTTAAGTCCCCTGAGGCCATGTGGGTAATGTCAATGGTGAAGGGATTTCTCATCCAGCTGCCGGCTCCATCTTTGTGCAGCCCTGGGAAATACTTGCCGAACTGTTCTCTGAGTGAGGCAAGGTGTGCAGCGATTTCTCCCTCACTCCATCTTGAAGCATCAGGTCATTTTTCGACAAAAAACTCTCCAATGCAGGGAAAGCTGAGACATCACCTGCTCTGCCTTTGATTTCAAATAACTCAAGTTTTTTTATCAGTGCATTGATTTTGTCCTGCACACCAAAAACATTTACAGAGAGTCCCTGTAGTCCCAAGTTGAGTTCATTTAAACGAGAGAAAATGTCTGACAGGTAGGCCAACTGGCAGAGCCACACTGGTTCCTCAAAAAGGTCTGCGAAGGGGGAGGTTGTTCTTTGCAAGAACAGATGCACCTCTCTGTGTAGTTCAAACAGCCTCGAAAGCACCTTCTCCCTTGAGAGCCATCTTACTTCAGTATGAAGTAAAAGCTGGACATGCTCACTTCCCATCTCCTCACAGAGCACGTGAAATAACCGAGCATTCATTGGTCTGGCCTTGATGAAGTTTACCGTTTTTACAGCTGAATCCAGCACAGACTTAAGCTCGTCAGGCATCCTCTTCACTGCCAGCGCCTCACGATGGATGCTGCAGTGAGTCCAGCGCATCTCGGGTGCCACCTCTCGGATGCGAGCAACGACCCCGCTATTACGGCCAGTCATTGCTCTTGCTCCATCCGTACACACACCCACACACCTTTTCCAGTCCAGTCCGTTCTCTTGCGTAAAATCATTTAGTACTTGGAACATTTGGTCTGCTGTAGTTCTGGTCTCAAGTGGTTGACAAAACAACAAATCCTCCGTAGCTGCACCGTCATTTTCATATCTCACGTAAACCATTAATTGTGCTAAATCTGCAACGTCTGTTGTCTCATCAAGCTGTATGGAAAAATATCGGCTTTTTTTAACGCGTTCAATCAGTGTGTTTTTAACATCGTTGGCCATGTCTGTTATTCTTCTTCATACTGTGTCGTTTGAAAGCGGCACGAAGTTTAACTTCTTGGCAGCATCCTCTCCACACATGATCTTTGTCATCTCTTTGGCTAATGGTAAACACAGCTCTTCCCCAATTGTGTGAGGCTTACCGGCTCTGGCGATCCGGAGGCTGGCACGATATGATGCTTCCTGTGCTTTGCTTGTGGGTGTACCATAGGACTGAATCGCGGACTTTGACTGCTTCAGTCCTTCACGTTTTCGTAAAAAAAAACTCACTGGTTTGTCCGCAAGTGCCGGATGTTTTGTTGTCAGATGCCGTTTGAGATGCGAGGGTTTCATCGATTCATTAGAAAGCAGGTCACCACACAGCACACACTGCGGTCGGGGCTCTTCCTCTGTTCCGCTACAAATAAATCCAAATTTGATGTAGTTCTCGTCATATTTCCTTACTGTTTTTTGTCGTTTTTTGCTAACAGTAGGAGATGTTGTGGGGCGGCTGGTACTGGCGTCAATGTTCGCACTTGTGCTAGGCTCACACACGTCCTCCTCTTCGGTTCTTGTTATCTCCTGTTGCACATCGGTGTTTGTTGATTTAAGCCACGACAATAGTTTTGTTGAACGCTTCATTTTTAAAATCCTTGTTATTACTAGGGTTACCAGATTTTTTTAAGCCGATATCGGGACATATGAGTAAAAAGTGCCAAAAAATAATAAGGTATAATGTGAAAAAATTTAGTTGATACTTATTTATTGATTCCAGTAGAGTAAGTAGGTGTAGGTAGGTGTAGGCAGAGCAGGTGTAGCACAGCGAAAAGATCACAAGCAACTGAGACGAAAAAATAAGGGGTGTAGAGATTCAAGACATCTGTTTGGTATACAGAAGGAACTTTTCTTGGAACATCAGAGGGATAACTGATACCTCCAGTTTGCCTTCCAAGAACTCCTGACTTATATTTCCGAGTGTGGCATTATAAGAATCATTAAATAAACTGTCAGATAATGAAACTGGGAAAATATCGGGACATTTCGTAAAGGTCTAAAATATCGGGATGTCCCGACCAAATCGGGACATCTGGCAACTCTAGTTATTACAGTAACCAAACCATCTTCCCATCACAGCGCTACAAGTGGCGTCGGCAGCGGCGGGAATATTGCCTACATTACCCAGAAACACTTGCGGATTTTTAAAATGATTAACGTAATTAATTGTCTTAATTTTCTTTAATTTTTTCATCGGTTGATACAGTTTTTTCATACATTCTCTTATATTAAATAGCGTTTCACCTTTTAAATTATTAATTTATTTTATTTTAGTATAAGTGATTATTTTGCGTGCGTTGCCACTAGAGGGAGCCCGCGTACCACTAGTGGTACGCGTACCACAGTTTGAGAAAGGCTGTTCTAGAAGATTGTTAACATCACACATGAAACATCTAATCTCATGACCTAACAAATCTATAATCGAATGCCAAAAACACTTCCACTAAACCACACAAAACCCTCAATTTGACATAACTTGTGCTATGATTTCCTTGATAATTCCTAATTTTTTAAATAAGGTCTAACTATGATTCCAGAGAAATTTAGTTTTACTGAAAGCCTTGCAACTATACGAAAGCTGTTTCTGTTTTGTTACAACCTCTCAGTTGAATAGACTTAATTATTTGTTACCATCAGGTTTTTTTTTTAAATTTAACTAAAATTACGACCAATTCGTGAAGACTACGTACTTGGCAGTGATTTGACAAAGTGGCGATGGTTGCATCAGGCAGTCGAATACATTCCTTCAGCCTCATTAGGCACTCCTTACTGTAATGCCTAACTTACGTTCCATAATTGGCTCTAAATCAATTTTACGTTCTCCTTCATCTTCACAATTCATTTAAATTGATCTAACCTGGGCTTCCTCTTTCTGAAAGATAATAATTTTTCAAGGTTTCCCTAGTATATCTAAATCAAGGCATTATTTGAACAAGAAATATACCACTTTTATTCATCATTAAAACTTGACTTTTTTTTTTACAAAATAAACAGATTTTAACGAGGTTTCAAACCGTTATTATGTATAATTTTTTATAATCTAGAACTATATTAAAATATTTCTTTCCTTAAAACAAATTCCTCCGATTAATTTTTGCACAAGGAAGCAGTTTATAGTTTCAGTGAAATAATTTGTTTTTAAAGAAAAATCCTAATAAACGTGCAATTACAAAAAATTTTAGTTGATCTCCAAAAAAATATTAAACAAATATTATAAAAACAGAACTGAGTTTACTTAAAATTACATAATTATCAATACTCAATGTGTTTCTCCTTTTTTTTTTGGCATGAGCGTACAAAATTAAAATTTGGAAAGCTCGCTGTCTACAATAAACAGCAGCGTTCAACCTCCTTCCTTTTTAATATTTCACCGAACAGTTAGAGCTTCATTCTAGGACATTATCTAAAGCCATTTAACACTGTTTCAAATATTTATCACTCAGGAAAGTACAATATCTTAACCCATTGACGTTCTCTATAACTGGTATTACCGGGGTATATATATATATACTTTTTCGTTGGAGAGGGTCTCCAGCCGTCTCTGAACCATTGCGCTTGGTTTCCCTCTCTTATCTCTCCTGAAGACGGTTCAAACCGAAAATTAGAGACTGTAAGTGTGTTCTTTTGATTTCTCTGTTTCTATTTCTATATTGAACTATATATATATATATATATATATATATATATATATGATCAAACCACAATATTAAATGGGAAAACAAGACTAAGATCTTTCAACCGTAACAAGCAGTCATCTTCAGAGTCAAAAACCCAACTGTTTTTGTTGTTTATTAGACAAGCGGTCTGGCGAAGACCGCTTGTTACGGTTGAAAGATCTTAGCCTTGTTTTCCCATTGCATAATGTGATTTGATCATTGATTGTTATTTCACGTGTCTTACTTACAATACTTACGTGTCTTACAATACTTACAAAATATATTTTTTATATATTTTTTGAATCATACATTATTAATAAACATCATTATCAAAGATACGCAATAAAACCTATCCATTTTTGTTTAAGTTTTTAACATTATAAGATGACTAATCCTGTATAATCAAAGGAAGGCAAGAGTGATATTTTTTTATATTGAAACACTGATATAAACAATTACCTGCTTGCAAAGAACATTAAATCGTTTGATTGGCTCCGTTATTATATTATTCCACAGATAAATGGAAGCAAATAAATATTACAGAAAACAAGAAAAGTCACTTTTAACTTAAACTTCTGTTATTAAATAATGACAAGAAGTCTTAGAAATCACTTGAAAGTTAGCTTTAATATTTGCTTATACATTTATTTGTGTAGTAATACTAAATAATAATTGTTTATTTCTCTCAATATCAAGAATTGATCTACTATATATAACTCTCATCTATTAATATAAAAAAATAATCTGTTTTAAATGAATTAGAGCCAGATTGGAACTTATTTTATCACGTGGTGGTTGCTAACTTTATCCTCCACAATTCAATAAGATAAAGTTCATTTCGAATATTTGCGTTTCATTAAATTGTTTATTAACTCATGGTGTCAGTTACTAATGTATTAGAGCTATTAGGAAGAACCCTTTAGATTGGAAGAAAACCACCGCATTGTAATGATTTGAAATATAATATTGAAATCAAGATTGTTTGGTATAAGCCGCTACAAGGCATTACAAAGTTTCATGAGCAAGACTTGTAAAGTTTGTTCGAAGTCTGTTGAAGGCAGCAGGTGAAAGAAGCCTGCTAATTTCAACCACATGTAGAACTTTACTGTCACGTTTCAAATATATGTCGGGGTTGTCTTAAACAGAAAGCTTAAACCATTGCAAATATACATTATTCCCTACATTCTGACAAACTCTTCACAATTCCCCTGAAATTACAGTTTAAAGTCCTTACTTATTAAGTTTTCTACTTAAAACTTTCTAATTGAATTACTTTACAGAAGATGTATAAGATGTTCTTTATGCTCATTGTAAATTACCATAGAGACTAAAGAGGAAGCCTTCATTAATTAAACTATTAAAATGCTTCTTTTTGTTATATTATAATTTTTTAATTATTATAAATAATTTAATTCAATGATCAATAGGCTTAATATGGTCTATTAGAAGAATTAATTAAACTTTTAACATAATAAAACAACTTAACCTTTATATATACGTATATCAATGATCAAACCACAATAAGAAATGAGAAAACAAGACTAAGATCTTTCAACCGTCTTGAAAGATCTTAGTCTTGTTTTCCCATTTCTTATTGTGGTTTGATCATTGATTGTTATTTCACGTGTTTATGTGAAATATTTTTATATATGTATATACGAGTATATATCATGATAAACGAAAAACGGTCCGGCAGGACAGATAACACTTAAAATAAACTGTGACACATAGACTGATTTCGCCATTACGGTCGAAATATTGAAAAGTGAATCTTTGTTATGTTTCAGTCTATGTGTCAAAGTTTATTTTAAGTGTTATATATATGTAACTATTTTTCTTTTTTATCGAGGTTTAGTCTAGTTTCAATAATACAACACCTTTAAGCCGACGTTTCGTCTATATTTGTAGACATCTTCAGGGCTACATCAGTACAGAATTTACTTACAATAACATGAAAAGTAATTATATACAAATATAGACGAAAGGTCAGCTTAAAGGTGTATTATTGAAGCTAGACCAAACCTCGATAAAAAAGAAAAATAGTGTTAAATATATGTGGTCAAGATAAGGAAAACATTAAATTATAACAGTTCAGAATTGAAGATAGGTAGCACAGAAAGTAAAAAAAACACACTTACAGACTCAAATTTTCGGGTAATCCATCTTCAGGAGAAAAGAGAAAGGAGACCAAGCACGTTGTAGACGCAACGGCTTGTACCGGTTACCTGTACCGAAAATTTGAGTCTCTAAGTGTGTTTCTTTTACTTTCTGTGCTACTTATCTTCAATTTTGAACTGTTATTGTGTCCAGTTTGGATCGCCTTTCCGTTTATCAAGTGAAATATATATATATGATTCGCGCTCCGTCCTTCGACGTGGGGAGATCTCTCTCACTTCGTCCTCTCTTGTAGTCTACTCCTGATGACGAACAACAGTTCGAAATATTGAATTCTGTAAGTGTTCTCTTTATTCTTTTTTCTGTGTCGTGCTTTGTGTAATTTAAAGTTATATATATATATATATATATATATTAGAAATTAGTTGTATAATATAAACATTATAAATTATAAACATTATTATAAATGAGAATGTTATAAAAAATGCACAGTTTAATATAAAAAAAATATATTTTTTGTTTCTTATATTTTTTGTAAATAGTCCTATCTGTTTACTGACTAACTTAACACATCCAAACAGTAAACAAGTCCAGTAGTGTTTCAATTTGCTCAACTAAGAAAACTGGTTTCAGCGAAACTATGGCTGAATGCTGAAAACAACTTTTTCAGAAAAAAAATCAAAGAGTAAAAGATTTGGTTCAATTAAAGAAATTTCACATGTAAAATGTAAACTAATATATTCTTAAAACCCCAATTGTTCTTAAAAGATGAGTCTATAGGGATAGTATATATTGTCATGTGACTATTTCTTATAAATGTGTCAATTAAAAAAAAATAAAAATACGTTAATTTCTGATTATTTTAAATTTGCATATTGCTCTTTTTACTTTACTATAAGTAAAGTATAGTGATCGTGAAAAAATTCGATCTCGAGATTTTGACGGAATTACATGTTTTGAGGTCCCAGAAGTCGTTTTATGAGGTTTTTACGATGATGTCTGTGTGTGTGTGTGTGGGTGGGTGGGTGGGTGCGTGTGTTAGCATTGCTTGTTACCACGCTACGGTCCAGAATCTTTGATGGATCAAGTTGATATTTTACACAAAAATGGGCCTCATAAAGACGAAGATCCCTATTGTTTGGGAAGAATTATTCATGATGGGAAAGTCACTTTTTTTGCCAAAAACCGTTTTTTTTAAAACATTTATTTCTCCTAAACTGATAACCCTAGAGTTTTGAAATTTTGACATTATCTTTGAGGTTTCAAATGCAACAAACGAAAAATATATTCAGAATTTTAAAACAACAGGAAATATTTTTTTTTCAATAAAATGTAAAAATTTTGACTTATAATTCAATCTCAAACCTTGTGAGAACGATACAAGCCATACTGTTTGATGGATCAAAATGAAACTATGCCTCAAAATAGAACATTATGTGGAGAATGAGTTGAGATATTTTTTTCGAAAATTACATTCGCTAAGGGGGCGTTACAGTACGATTTGTGTTTTCAGAAAATGTTTTTTTGACGCTAAACGGCTCGTTAAAAAATAATGAAAATTTGACCAAAAATGAAACAAAAAATTTTCAATTCATAAAAAAAAAATCATGAAGTTTCAATTACAGAAAAGAGCAATAACGATATAAAAACTCTTTGTTTATCCTAGACTAAGAGATCACCTGCTATACTTGTCGAATTTTTTGTATTTTTTTACATTGTTTACATTGACTTAGAAATTTTTTGAGCGAATCCACTGAGATAAAATTGATGTTTCTAATGGAAAAATGAAAATATATTATTGACTTATAGGAGATGTAAGAGGAATAATATTATTACATGTAAAAAATCACCGCCAACGAACATAAATTAATTTCCTCTGTCTTCCATGGTAGATGGATTTGTCTCATAAACTGCTTTAATAAATCTATATATTGCACTCTTGAGCAAAACTTAATAACAGTTATAGTTTCTTCATCTTTGTGAATTGTAGTATCTTACCATGATATTGAAATGTGAGGAATGGACTCTTTCCTCAAGAAAGAGGATTTATATTTGTTGACGAATATCCAGTTTTTTCACTATTCTAGTCTAATAGTTGATATTTATTATTTTCAAAAATTAGAAACTTCCAGCTATAAAAGCTTTATATTATACTGAATAGCCGATTTTGACTTTGAATGGAGTATGGAAAACTTGATAATTACTATAATTTGTTTTCTCAATATACATTCAAAGCAACTTTATAACAGAGTACAGCAGCATGAAAAAGGTAACACTCGCTCAGAGTAAATTTGAATATACGTTTTTTGACAGATGAAAAGAAAAGCAATTTTTATTGAATAGATTTTTTAGACAATTCTTGTTATTTACAAGTTTTGTGCAAATTTGTTTCTAAAAAAATTAATGTTTTCATTCTCCATTTAATCATTTCCCATTTAGATGTTTACGTTATGTTTAAATGAGACGTTATGTTTTATATACTCAAGAAATTTGACATTAAGTTACTTATAGTAAAGTAGAGTGTAGGCCACTCCAGATTTTTATATTTATGTTTAAGAACTGCTTATAATCTCTTTTCATATTAACTGAGTACTAAAGTGGACAAAAGCTGTTTGTACATCCCTGAATGATTTGCTATTTTCTAAATATTCATGTACATTAGGGAAAGTAAAGTCTATCATATAATAACAGACATGTTCATGCAGGTTGTAATGGTATTAGTTCTGCCAATATATTCACCACGAAGGGTATATCAACTGTATCCACAAAACCGATAGAGCAAAGATTTGATAAAAATTAATGGAATATACAAGGGTCTTTAAATATCTTGATAGTTTACTAATGTCAAACTAACTATCTAATTAATTATGCGTAAAGTTAGACCAGCGCTTCTTAAACTTTTTTACTTCAGGGTGCACCGATGAAACCAAACCAAAACTTTGGGGCGCACCTATGAAACCAAACCAAAACTTTGGGGCGCACCTATGAAACCAAACCAAAACTTTGGGGCGCACCTATGAAACCTATGATTTGATAACAGGAAAATGATTGGAAATTAAAGTATAGTTTTTTTTAAAGAAAAAGAAAGAAAGAGAGAGAGAGAGAGAGACAGAGAGAGTGAGAGAGAGGGAGGGCTAGTAAAAATGATTTAAATCCCCGAGTAAAGGCACAGATGAAGTATTATCCATTCATGCTTAAAGATTAAAGAAATTTACCTTCCAGTTCAAAATATGAAGTAGCCGAGACTTGACTCAGACTTGAAAACCCCATACTTGGTGTTTTCTCAAATAAATTAAAATGGTGCAAAAACTAAAATATAAATCTGTTATATAAACTTAATCTTCCATTATCTTGGGGCGCATCTGGCTACCTTCCAGGGCGCACCGTTTGAGAAGCACTGAGTTAGACACTAGTGCCAGGTTAAGCTGCAGGTATCAAAAATACAATTGTTGAATTCCATCAATATATTGAGAGTATTTTAGAGAGATTTATGTGAGTTTTACAACTTGAGACACTTTTTAGAGCTAATTCTGTGTGAATAAGTGGAGAATGCAACCAGGTCACGGTCACGGCTGAAGGAGGGTTGTCCTTGTGATCTTATTTCTTCGTTTACTCTACCTAGTTTTTATTACTATTCGATCACAGTTATATTTCATTGTGTGTTTTTTGTGAATATATATAATAATATAATCTATTTATAAAAAGGTTTAGAATATATGAGAAATTCAGTGCAGAAAAAAAAAACTTTCACCTTTACTGTGAAAGTATTTCGAGAGCCAATTACAAACAATTGTTTAGTTGTTTCTTGCTATTGAAAGAGTGATTTATGTTTAAAGTGAAATTATAAATTATAAAAAAAAAAGTTAATTGTATTGTAACGAAGTCAGGTTGTGAAAAGAAATGATTGTTAGCCAATCAGTGGATTAATTATGAGATGAATACTTATAGGATACGGGGAGAGGGAGATGAAGTCAGGTGAGAGTGTGTGGGGTTACTGACATGAACAAGTAAGGCTGTAGTTAAAGCAAGGAAGTATCTGGCGTGTATCTGCCATCTGGGATGACGCATATTATTGTCTCTAAGAGGAAACAGAAACTGTCTGTTTAGTCGACGAACGGAAGGCAAAATAATTCTTGTGTCGTTGAACCGTTCATTATTTTCTTTTTAAACTTTAGTTCAGGAGATGCGTGTTTCTTGAATCCACCTAAATTTATATACTGGCTTACATAGATGTTTTGGTGTACAGCTACTATGTTAATTTTAATTGTAGGGTAAAAAGTTAATGAAATGGTCTCCACATATAAAAATTTTAATGGTATAAATAACGCGTTTCGAACACGTAATGTTCTTCCTCAGGCATTAACTAAAAAGTACAATAACGCCAGAGAGTTATACAGTAAATATAGTACAAAATAAAATAAGGAAGAGAATACATACGAACCTAACGGTGAGTGTCGGTGGTACAACTGACAACTCACCCTTAGGTTCGTATGTATTCTCTTCCTTATTTTATTTTATTTTTATTTTGTACTATATTTACTGTATACTATAGATAACTCTCTGGTGTCATTGTATTTTTTTAATTAATGCTTGAGGAAGAACACTACGTGTTCGAAACGCGTTGTTTATACCATTAATATTTTTATATGTGGAGACCATTTCATTAACTTTTTACCCTGCAATGAGTAAATACCACATAATAAGTGATTACACTACGTTAGAATTAGAGTTAATTTTAATAAATATCAGATTCATCTGTAATAGGAAAACATGTAGTTATAAGGCTGCTCTTTCCTTGTATATTACAAAAAGACTATATATAGGCAAACAATTCCTAATTATTGACAACAAAAACAATAAAAAAATGGCAGTAGCAACAAAAGAATAACAAAAATTAATAGAACATGAATAACAACCATGGTCCAGAAATCGTGAGGTCGGTGCATTATATTCAAAGTTTGATTTATTTTCTTATATCTGTGAAACGAATTTGATAAATATTCTTCTGAAACCTCAAAAAACCCCATTTATTGTCCTTTCATTTTAGTTATCTTTGTGTCCTTTTAATTAAGTGTTGTAAATGTAGGTTAGGTTAGGTAGCAGTGGCCGTCCCACTGACGATGATGCACACAATTAACATTCTTTTTTGGAAATCATAAATTTGGCATAAATCAAGAGTATTGAGATAGGGATCTTTAACGAGTATATGAAACTGGCTTAGGACCAACGGCTTAATATTTCTCTCCGAGGGATGACATTCTCAGATTTGTTCAACTCTCGCTTTAATAAATCAAGGTACAAAGTAGGTATCGAACCACACATCTACCAGTCTAAAGGTGAACACGTAAGCCACTGGACTACTCTGGCCCCTACTGCAAAAGTAAATTTGTCTAAATGCTACTATGTATTATAAAGAATACATTAACGTAAGAGTCATTTCAACTAAATGAAATATCGAGAAAAATGGGGAAAAAAATTGGAAATTTTGTTTGAAAATTTTATGAGAAATGGTAGAAATAAGACAAGGCTACGTAAGAAAACGCTGTTCATCCTCCCTTGAGTATGGGAGTTATTGCTTTGCGCATCTGAACTTTTCATTAAAAGTAACGCATTGTGTACATTATTTCTTCAGAAAATATGTTGGAAAAAAGATCGTGGAATCTACTAAAGTGACCTTCGAGGATAAAAGGCATTAAAAGTTCTTTATCTTCGTCATGTTGTGGATCTTAATGTTGGTGAAGTCAAATTTTATACATTTAGACACGGTTCTCCAACAGGCAAGGAGCAAAGTCAGCATTGTGTTTAATATACTTTCAGAAGTATCTGAAAAAGTTAGAATCACTTTTTTTCCATTATTCAAAATTGTACTATCTAGTAATAAATAAACCTCAACAAGTTTTATGAAAGTAATTTGTATAGTGTAGCAGAAATATTACTATTCTTTCAGAATTGAAAATTACTGAATAATTTTTGAACACCAAACCTCTTTGGTAATACCTAAATTTTAAAAGAAGAAAATAGGATATGGTTAAGGAGACAGTGATAAAGTAAGGTGAGTGGGTATAAGTGGTGAGGACGGTGCAAGTGTCTCGGAAGACCGTTCTTTAGGCCAACAATAGAGCCCTGCTAGGCCTAGATTACAGGCTCCCAGCCCTTTCTTAGCCACAATTATTCCCCATGAGTACGTGGGCTAGCATCTCCTCATCTTCCACAACTAATATGAATTTATGACCCTCAATTCACACTTCTCTTGTTTTCCCTTGGACTCTATCTACTACGTAGGATACCAAACGAGAGACCTTAATTTTTTTTATGGTCTATAAAGTACTAAGGTCAATGACCTTCTTTTACATCAAAAATCTAAATTTTGTTATATTGAGTTTATTTAGAGAAAAGATCTTTGATTAATATTGGATGATTGAATAAGACGTAGCCTTGTCTTAATTGGATGATTAATATTGGATGATATAAATTTGGTTATATTGAGTTTATTTAGAGAAAAGGTCTTTGATTAATATTGGATGATTGAATAAGACGTAGCCTTGTCTTAATTGGATGATTAATATTGGATGATATAAATTTGGTTATATTGAGTTTATTTAGAGAAAAGGTCTTTGATTAATATTGGATGATTGAATAAGACGTAGCCTTGTCTTAATTGGATGATTAATATTGGATGATATAAATTTGGTTATATTGAGTTTATTTAGAGAAAAGGTCTTTGATTAATATTGGATGATTGAATAAGACGTAGCCTTGTCTTAATTGGATGATTAATATTGGATGATATAAATTTGGTTATATTGAGTTTATTTATAGAAAAGATCTTTGATTAATATTGGATGATTGAATAAGACGTAGCCTTGTCTTAATTGGATGATTAATATTGGATGATATAAATTTGGTTATATTGAGTTTATTTAGAGAAAAGGTCTTTCATTAATATTGGATGATTGAATAAGACGTAGCCTTGTCTTAATTGGATGATTAATATTGGATGATTAATATTGGATGATATAAATTTGGTTATATTGAGTTTATTTAGAGAAAAGGTCTTTGATTAATATTGGATGATTGAATAAGACGTAGCCTTGTCTTAATTGGATGATTAATATTGGATGATATAAATTTGGTTATATTGAGTTTATTTAGAGAAAAGGTCTTTGATTAATATTGGATGATTGAATAAGACGTAGCCTTGTCTTAATTGGATGATTAATATTGGATGATATAAATTTGGCTATATTGAGTTTATTTAGAGAAAAGGTCTTTGATTAATATTGGATGATTGAATAAGACGTAGCCTTGTCTTAATTGGATGATTAATATTGGATGATATAAATTTGGTTATATTGAGTTTATTTAGAGAAAAGATCTTTGATTAATATTGGATGATTGAATAAGACGTAGCCTTGTCTTAATTGGATGATTAATATTGGATGATATAAATTTGGTTATATTGAGTTTATTTCGAGAAAAGATCTTTGATTAATATTGGATGATTGAATAAGACGTAGCCTTGTCTTAATTGGATGATATAAATTTGGTTATATTGAGTTTATTTAGAGAAAAGGTCTTTGATTAATATTGGATGATTGAATAAGACGTAGCCTTGTCTTAATTGGATGATTAATATTGGATGATATAAATTTGGTTATATTGAGTTTATTTAGAGAAAAGGTCTTTGATTAATATTGGATGATTGAATAAGACGTAGCCTTGTCTTAATTGGATGATTAATATTGGATGATATAAATTTGGCTATATTGAGTTTATTTAGAGAAAAGGTCTTTGATTAATATTGGATGATTGAATAAGACGTAGCCTTGTCTTAATTGGATGATTAATATTGGATGATATAAATTTGGTTATATTGAGTTTATTTAGAGAAAAGGCCTTTGATTAATATTGGATGATTGAATAAGACGTAGCCTTGTCTTAATTGGATGATTAATATTGGATGATATAAATTTGGTTATATTGAGTTTATTTAGAGAAAAGGCCTTTGATTAATATTGGATGATTGAATAAGACGTAGCCTTGTCTTAATTGGATTATTAATATTGGATGATATAAATTTGGTTATATTGAGTTTATTTAGAGAAAAGATCTTTGATTAATATTGGATGATTGAATAAGACGTAGCCTTGTCTTAATTGGATGATATAAATTTGGTTATATTGAGTTTATTTAGAGAAAAGGTCTTTGATTAATATTGGATGATTGAGTTTATTTAGAGAAAAGATCTTTGATTAATATTGGACGATTGAACTGGTTCGGGACCGTCGGCTCTTTATAATGGACCTAAAATTTGTTCATCTTTCACATAAACGAAGTTGGATACAAAACCAGGTATGAAATCAGTATTTCCGGTATCAGAAACACTCAAATGACTACATTACATTGTTTCATTAATGTATTTATATAAGAACGAACATATGTAATATTATTATAACATTATAGCAATGCTATAAATATACTATTATATTCTATATAACATTAATAGTAATTAAAGTAAACAATATCCTTATCAACATTTACCACGCTTAGTTATTAATTTACACACGCACGCTTAATGTCAACAGAGCTAATGGACATTGACAGAATTTGGCAGATATATTCGTTATATTAGTGGAGTTACATGGTTCAGAAGTAGTGTAGTAAAACGCATACTAATAGGTAAAAACGTATTAGTATTGTCAATACTAATAGGTTTTTGTTTATTCGTCACGGCCGTGGTTACAATTTGCATATATTCTGAACTGAATTCTTTAATTAAATTATATTATTTATTCAATTAATTTCGAGAGACACCGTCAAGTAGTGGTACACTTAACTTTGTTTTGTGGTTCAATGAAACATCATAAGTGTTTATTAGAAGATCTCGTATACAGTGAGGAGAGAGAGAGAGAAGAGAGATAAATACATGCATGATTAAAGTGAAAAAGAGGAAGTTTGCTAAGTGAGGGAGGCATCTGTTGGACAAAGGAGTTGCAATGGAGAAGTAAGAAAAGAGAAATGGTAAGTCGATGTAACACGCTTTATAAGAAACAAAATGAATGATCAGAAAATAAAAAAATGGTTTTAGTTAATCTACTCTTGGATTCATATTGCTAGATGACAGAGAAGTTAGAAATGATTTTGTGGATACAAGTCAAATTTTAAAAAAAGAAAACTTCTCTTCTTCTAGACAACGCCCACCATTGGCTGATCAGTCATTGGGTGACACAATGACCAGTATAATGCGGCTTCTCCAAAGAGCTGATCTCCTATGATATAGTAACGCGATTTTAAAAAAAAATAATTAAAAAAAACTGATGAGGATAAGTCAAAAAATGAGGACAACTCGAAACATAAATGTTTAAAGATGAAATAAAAAACCATTTTGATTGTATTGATTTTGTTGGTTGTTTTTGCCTAGATAAAGGTTAGGGTTGATTTGTCTCTAAGGAGATTCATACTCTTCGAAGTAAATGAATTTGATTTGTCAAGCATTCTTCTAGGAAACCCTTAAGGTGGACGTTTGAAAGACTTGAGTTTGGGATAAGTTCCTGAATATTTAGAGCACTTCTAATGAGAAACTCAAATACTAGTTACTCCCACTAATCCTTTTTGACAAAAAAACCAAAACCACCTCTCAGTTTCTTGAAGTTCTAAACTAACAATCTATAATTAAATTCATTCTGACTGCCCCTAACTAATCCAATTACTACTTCTGAGTTCCAGCTGCCTTTTAACCGCTGAGCCTACAAACCGCTAGATTTTTTGCAGATTTCGGGCTTGTAATGACACGGATAGCTCTTGAGATTGAAGTATTAGTACTTGACTAATATGGAGTGGTGTTTGCATTCATGCTTTAATACAAAAAATTTCGATTCATTCTTCAAATGAATGAATGAATAAATTCTTTATTGGGAACAAGTTCCAGTTATAAATACTGGGGTAGCCGTACAGAGAGGACTAGGTCCTCTCCACCGGGCTTTTTCCCCTTCGTCCATTATAATGATAATTATAAGCTAATGTATAACTAATTATATTAATTATGTACTAATGGGTTCATAACATAATAAATCTTTATAACAGTAATTCTAATACTAATCCTAATATTCTAATAATGGTAATAATTATAATAATAATAATAATAACGATGATAATAACAATATTAATAATACAGGAATAAGAATACAAATAATAATTTATCTGTTATTACTAGTACTAATAGAATTAATGATAATGTTAATGTTAAATTAATAATAATAAGACTAATAATATAATAATACTATTACAAATAATAATAATGATATACTAATACTAGTAATAATAGTAATAATAAAAACCAATATTAAATGTTATAGTGTGAAATTAACTCATATTGGGGAATTTCAAAAAGCTAGTCCATCCTAGGTCAGTCCCGTAGATCAACATCTCAAGTGTGCAGATGTAAACCTGCAGAAGAACACTAAGTGTTCAAAACACGTTGTTAGTTTTAATTTTAAAAAATTTTTCTGTGGAGGTATAATTTTTTGAAATTCCCTAATAGTTGTTTTCAATTATTTTAAAAATAAATTCATTTGAGTACCATAAGTACATAAGTACCATTTATAAACATAAGTACCATAAACCGTTGATTGGTTAGTTATGATGTGTTTAATTATTAATGTTTTCGTGAGTTTAATAGTTGTCTGTGGACTGTTATAGTCATTTTCGTGTTGAGACAATTGTTTATCAATTTATAAATAACTTTGTAGTTGATGTTAATGAAATTTGACTAGAAATATCTAAGCTCTTAAGGAAAGCCCCACTGTGAATAGCACAAGATACACTACCAAATTCCATAGATCTTTTTGAATGGCAGAGATATTTTAAAATTTATTGAAATAAAAGAAAAAACCAGGCGTTTCAAATTTACAAATATATAGTAGTTTAATGGTGAACTAATAGAAAGATTGATGTTTCAGAGAACGGCGTATGTAGTCCATGCAACCATATTTCATCGCCTCTCCCTCCACACGGCAGGCCTCGCTACTGCGACCCCAACCTCTCCTACATGGACCGCGTCGTCCTCGAGATCACCGAGACCGAGCAGGTCTACGTGTCAGACCTCAAGCAAGTCATCGTGGTCAGTAGTCCATCCTTTTCTTTTTTCTAGTTCCATAAGTTCAAAATATAATCCAGAATACACTCGATCTACTGCACTCTTTAATTGCTAGCATTTAATGTTCTTGAATGTCTTTTTTGTGTCCATCTTCCTACCCATAAAATTAGGCACATATGACTACAAGTATAAAACTTTTTCACATTAAATGTGAAAACATAACTCACCATCAATCAACATTAGTGAAGTTCTGTATATTTTTGTGATGTGTGTGTGTGTGTGTTTTTCCTCACAACAGTAACCCTGCTATGAGGGAGTATATTTAAGTTCACACGTATCACACATAGTACAACGTGTATACAACAACAAAGTTAAAAGCGCGTACTCGTTCGGCGGTACATATACTAAAATTGGAACGATACAGAGAAGATTAGCATGTGTGTGTGTGTGTGTGTGTGTGTGTGTGTGTGTGTGCGTATATGTTGTTCTGACTGTCTAACTACAAAAGGAAATTAGACGGGATGTAAACTTATGGATGGTAGTGAACTTTTAGATACCACATTTCAGTTTTATTTTTGCCCTTTTTAATGAGATGAAAATAATAAATTTTGAAAAGGATAAAACAAAGAATTATTTTAATACAAGTGATAAACAATAATCTTAAATTTTATAGTTTTTGTTTTTATTTTATATATATAATTGATTTCAATCACGTAACTGACTAAAATCTGGCTAATTTAGTATGAAAAATGTGTTGTATTATTTATTACATTTTGGTATCAGCATATTTATAAAACAAAGTTTAGAAACAAAACCATTGGTATTGTAGCAAACCAATTTAAACATAAAAAAAAATTTTAAGTTATTTAGACATTTTAATATTACAAGCAGAAATACCCGGCGTTGCCCGGGTCTAGAAGTTTTAAGTATAAAATATGAAATGATCGAAATGAAAATTGGGTTCAATATTATTTTATGCATTTTTGTCTTACGATTCTTCATTCATGACCTACAGTCCCTTGGACGTTTTTTAACATTTTCAGGAGAATAGTGGTACCTAGGCTATGAAAGAAGCATCCTAGAGCAGAAAATCATTAAATAACATTGAGTTCGATTTTTATTTCCAACATTTCATATTTTATGCATTAAGGCCGTAGACGCCATATTTCTTGACAAAAAATGCAAAAACTCAAAATCGGCAAATTTTTGAGGTTTTTGGGCCCTAGGGGGCCTGGGTTAGACTGCCCCCCCAGAGTTTAATAGCCTAAAACCTCCCCAAGACCTATAGAAAGTGCCTTGCAAAAGAATTTTTGAAAAAGGTCCATTGTAGGCCGAATGCATAAGGTACAAACATACAGAGCCACGAAGAGAATTTATATATAGATTTAGACATTTTAAATGTCACACATATTGACATATTGATAATATGTGTGAGTGTTTTGTAAAATAAGATTCTGATCATCTTTTTTTCACTAAACTCTTTGAGATTCATGTTATTTACATAAATTGTTTGTCAATTTACATAAAGGATAGCTCTTGAATGAGAGTAACAATCACTTCTCTTTTCAAAATATATTTGTTGCAAATATTTTACGAAGTTTTTCTCTCTTTTTCTATCATCTTACTTGTCTCTGTTAGAATGGTATTTCTCACTCTGTTTCAGTCAATCTTTTCTCTCGGTCTGGGTATCAAAACATATATGTTCCATTTCTTTTTTTCCTTTACTCTTCCCGTCCCCATTCCGTGGTTGTCTAACTCTCGCTTTCTTCTCACTCTATCTTTATCTCTCATATATGTTTCTTCTCTTTCTGTCTTCCAGAATAGAGCCTTTTCATCTTGCTCATTGCATCTAACTTTTTCAATGCAATCTCCTCTATTGTATTCCAGTTCTTCCTTATATCTTGTTCAAAAGACTGTTTGTTTATCATATGTTTCACTATCTCTGCTACAATTTCTACCCTTTTTATAATATATCATGTTTTAAAGTTTATTTAATATTTTAGTGTAGTAAGTGACTAATAAATCCAACTCATTACAAGGTAGAAAGTAACACACAGTCCACAAACACACTAGTTTGCATGGTAATAGCTTTCTACAACTATCGTTGTTATTACAGAGAAACGGATATTAATATTACAAAACAAACATAATTACAATATATGATCAAACAACAATAAGAAATGGGAAAACAAGACAGTTGGGTTTTTGACTCTGACGAAGACCGCTTGGTACGGTTGAAAGATCTATGTCTTGTTTTCCCATTTCTCATTGTGGTTTGATCATTGATTGTTGTTTCACGTGTTTATGTGAAATCTTTTTATATAATTATAATATATACTATAGATTTCTCAATCATGCTTAAAAGCTTTGTAAAGCACTCGTATGTTATATGAGTAATAAATTATGAGTTTCAGTATATATTGTATCAATTAATATTAGTTGATCTGATAAAATTATAACAATGTATTTATATAACGTAATTACCATTTTTCTAATATATATATATATATATATAAAAAGATTTCACATAAACACGTGAAATAACAATCAATGATTAAACCACAATAAGAAATGGGAAAACAAGACTAAGATCTTTCAACCCCAACTCTGAAGTCTGAAGTTGGGTTTTTGACTCTGACGAAGACCGCTTGTTACGGTTGAAAGATCTTAGTCTTGTTTTCCCATTTCTTATTGTGGTTTAATTATATATAAATGAATTAAACACCACAATAAACAACAATATATTAATTAAAATGCTCTAAGACCTTTCGTTACAACATCATCAGAGAGCTAAATAAAACAAACAAAAAATATTGTAACAAGTTAACCTGGATGATTGAAGTCTGCAGGATTGCTGGCATCCCTGTCTGAATTTAATGTTCCTAAAATTGGATCGACTACTGCTACTACATCATTACTACTACTACCATGCTATAGTACTACTACTAAGAACCACCAATAACATAATCAAAAGGGTTTATGAAAATAAGATTTGATGATCAAATCTTCTAATTGTGAAAACAGTAAAAGATGGACATCAAGATTTGAGTTCTATAACAACAGCTTTGATTTCAAGGTTTAATTCTGGCTAGCTTGAACAATTAATTTAAATGAATAATGAAAAGGTATTTTATTTTTATTTAAAAGGATGTTTCAGTAGCTATTTCAGTCTTATTGTGTTTGAAATCATAATAAGTTTCAGGATTAGTGTTATCTTAGCTTAGTATTGTTTGTTTGATTCATCAAGAAAATTTACTCATAAATAAATAATTTAAAATGATAATGAATGGAAGGCAAACGAGAAGGGGGAATACAAAGAATTTTATGGAATACGCGGTAAGAAATGAGAACTGTTTCGCAGAAGTTTGCGGTCGTTGTGCTGCGCTGCCTGTTCTGAAGTCTTCAACAGCCATTGTTTGTTATTTACTCTATTACTACGAGTTCTCCGGTAACCATTCATTGCTGACCTTGCACAGCTTATCTGTTGAATCATTCCAGGAAATTACAGCTGGATGAGTCGCACTTTATCTATAAACTGGCATGCTCAATGAATGCTAGTATGAATACAGCTTGAAGAGAAATCATTGAACCATCTAGTGTGAGAATGAGTTCTATATAAAGTAAACCCTCGCTAGTTCGCGGTTCAGTTTTCGCGGGTTCAGTGTTTCGTGGGGTCCTGAAATGTTCAATTAAAAATTAAAAAATATAAAAAAAATATTCAGTTGTAATAAACAGTAAAAAATAAAAATATACTACTCGTAATGAAAAAGTACAGTTGTTAGTATAAGAGAAGAAAATATACAGGATTCTTCTTGCACGATTGAGAAAGATATCAAACAACCAGTGACTTGCTGGGTCAAAATAGATTCTACAGTATTAAATTAAAGGCAGATAAAAACTATTAAAAAATATTCAATAAAGACGAAAAATTAATGAAAAATATTAAAACATATTCAATTGTAACAAGAGAATAATAAAAATATCAAAAATAGATGTTGAAATTGATAAAAAAATAACCAAAGATGTTTCCTTTGATCTGATTGGCTAATTGATATTGCTCAACCTCCACTTTACCATGCCACCCACGCCCTTGTGAATCTACGCACTACACATTAGTCTTTTTTCAGAATTATTTCTTATTTTTTTCTTATTTTTGGTTTTTGATTTTTATTTACAACTCAGTACAGTATTCAGTAAGGTCAGGATTCTCTCTCTGTTGGAAAGGTCGTTGTTTGAGCTTTACAGGCTTTTATAAAGGCACCTCCATTATTCGCGGATTTTCGCTTTTCGCGGGTGTCTTCGGTCCCCATTATCCGCGAAATGTGAGGGATTTCTGTATATATATCGCTGATTAAAAAAGGGACAACATTTAAAATGTTTTGGTAATCTGTAAATATATTTGATGGAATAAGAGTAAACTGATCAATTTTATTTACCTTTACAAGGTGAAAGTGTAGAAAAAAAATAGTTAAAGATATCTTTTACGAAGAATACACTGCATTTGAAATATGACTCCTTATGGATCAATGAAGGGATTAGAAGGTGTGGTTCATTTCTGATTCTGTGGCCTTTGAGCATGGGTGAGCCTTATTACCCTGGTACCAATGGACATAGTGTCACCCATTAAACTGTCAACCACGCCCAATATTGCTTAACTGCGGTGATCTAGTGGGAATACTGGTGTATTCATCCTGGCTACGGCCGTCAGCACATAAAACTTAACAAGTTCGCATATGTGAAACTTTCAGAGAAAGGCAGTAGTATTCATCTATAGAAACTATGGGTCGTAGAAGCCCCTTTTTTTAAACGTATAGTAAATTTTTTTGATAAAACTTGCTAATTTTTTACAATTTTAAATGTGAAACGAAGTGAAAAGTTGAATCACTTGACTTCATTTTTTACTTATGTGTATCAAAGCCATTTTACTGCTGCTTACATCACATATGCTTCCTGCGCAAAATGTGCGTATTTATATGTTACTCAATAGAACTGGTTTTTTTTTTAAAAAAAAAAGTGACATTATTTGTCAGTGCCTTCTGGTATTCTTTTTTTAAATTGCATTTTGCATTACAATTTATAAACCCTCCATTCATCGGAGAGAATGTAAAGCTCTCAGTTCCGAGTATACTCGTATATAATGTCAGCTACTCCTTTAATATTCCTTCTCCGAATGAACTAAATATATTTGATTAAGACAAGCCTTTGAACTCTTGATGCAGGAAGATGAAGAACATGACTTACCTATTGTAATATTAGTTCAGAATACTAATGAGTCACTCGTCCCTTCCTTTGAAGGCTACAAAAGGCGTATAGTCTACAAATGTTAGCGTTCGAAAACAAGAAACAAACGATCATAACTCAACAATTGCTTTCCTAAACCGTTTACTCTAAGAAAAGTATAATTATCATGAATAAATTTATTTCGAAATTGTAATGTATGTAGTTTGTTTTGATGTCTCATGAAACCGTTGTTAAAGTTTTGTTAATGATGTCCTTGTGTGGGAGGGTGGGAATATAGTATAGTGTACTCAAATATTTGTGGACACGCTACAGGTCACACTGTTGGATGTGCTAAATAGATGTTGTACTTACAAGTACACTTTATAAGTGAATTCGAGCTTCAAGTTTTGATAATATTACACCTTCTGAAAGCTAATTATCGACTTTTATGTGAATGTGATTCCATTTTTTTTCTTTTTGTACTTTCAATTCTGAAATATTTAAATTGAAGAATAGTTTCTTATTTGAAGATTTGATAACATATATTGCAAAAGTAATTGATAGGAAAGGTGCATTTCATTACAGTTCATAACTTTAGAATTATTTGTCGTTTATCGGCTGATGACGAAATTTGAATAAATTTGAAAACAGGAAATTTTAGTAATTTTCTGCAATATAAAATCCATGTAGTGCATAAAACAGATGATGGGCATACGATTAACATGTTATGCTGAAATTTTTAAGAAATTTATACAACTAGAAGAGGCTATATACCCCTAAAAACAGAACTTACAAAAATCTCAACCTGTTTGTTCCTACTCGTCGTATTTGCCTGTAGTAGCCTCTAAAAAAATTTATCGGAATAGTTTTGAAGAAATAATATTAAAAAATATCTTCGGTTGGTCTTCAGTCTTCACTGGTTGATTTATTAATCAGTAATACGTTTACTTACAGTAATGTTTAGTATAAAATTCTTCAAATATAATTCAAATATTTTGAATTTTATTTAAATTTGCAAACCATATTATACAGAAATGTTTTTTCTTTGATTGGTAAATATTGAATATTTTTAATACCTTTTTTATTGAACAAAATGTCCTATTTCTTGTTTCTCTTCTAATGACAAGGATATTTTTCAAGCCTTGCAAATTTCTTTTCGTATTGATGTAAAAAAAATTTGAAACAATGGTTAAGAATATTCTTAAGATGAAATTGTTTGGTTTCTATGAAAAAGAAAATGTTAAGGTATATATATTTTTTTTATGTGAGACTTTTTTTTTTATTGTCAGAGAACAGCATGCTCCACCCGAAGGCACCACACGCATCAAAATCTTTAATGTTACACAACAATCTCCATCATGCTATGCAAATACAGCTTAAATATATAGTAACTAACAACAACAAAATAACTATAATGATAACAGAGCAATTGCCATCAGAGCACACAGATAATAAATACAGGCTATCATAATCAACTCATTAAATTAAAATATTTGTTAACCACCTCCCCGAAGGCTCCGACTAGGCTGTTATGTGAGACTGTTTCTTGAAGAAATATGATATTGTAAGAAGAATACAGGGTGATGCGAAAACTAGATGAAAGTGTTGGTTTTAGAGGCTCGTGTCTGAATGTTTAGTACTAAACTTAGTTCTGGTGGTGATGGGACGGTGTCGAGAGAGCGCGGCACTCGTTGAAACGTCAACACGCACCGCCCTAAACAATCACTCATGTCCTTCGCCGTCAATTATCGGCTTTCCTTACCACTTTCCCTCTCTTTTCAACACAAACCATTAGCGATTGTTAACAATCCAAACTTCTCTCTCCATGAATAAAGCTTCATGCTAAGTTAAGTTTTTTAAAGTAAAAGTTTATCTTTTATATCTCAACAACTGATAATGAATGTGGAAAGTATTATTCAATCTCATTTTAATTTCTCTTTCTCTCGCTCTCTCTCTCTCTCTCTCTCTCTCTCTCTCTCTCTTATATATATATATATATATATATATATATATATATATATATATATATATATATATATAATAAAATAAAAAACGAAGGAAACACACAGAAAGACACAGACATAACTCACATCGATATTTCGACAATCGTCGTCATCAGGAGGTGCGAAGAGCGAAGAGTCCCGCAGGAAGACAGGGCGGTACTCATACATACATACATACCGCCCTGTCTTCCTGCGGGACTCTTCGCTCTTCGCTCCTCGCACCTCCTGATGACGACGATTGTCGAAATATCGATGTGAGTTATGTCTGTGTCTTTCTGTGTGTTTCCTTCGTTTTTTATTTTATTGTAAAAAAGTCCGCTGGACCGTTTCTTTTAATTGTATATATATATATATATATATATATATATATATATATATATATGGATTAATTTACCACAATGAAAACAATTTTTGAAACAATGCTCTAAGGCCTTTCGTTAACACATCGTCAGAGAGCAAGTGAACTAAAAAAACAATAAATACTTGTTAACTTGGCTGATTGAAATTTCCAGAATTGATGGCAACCCTGAATGTGTTTAATGATGAAGTCTTCATCTGTTTAATTATCCCGCTAATCAAAACTTCATCTAATTTGTATAGTCCTAGGCTATTGTTCATCAACTTCTCATAAAAGTTCTTTATGAGCGCACTTTCCACGATATTTCTTCTTCTTTCTGAAGACACATATATTAATTCATTTGCTTCATTCCAGTTAATCACATGATTACTGTTTCTTATGTGCATGAACAAGGCACTCTTTTCGTCTTCTCTTCTGATGGAATATTTATGTTGTTTTATCCTTGTAAGAAGACCTTTGCTCGTCTGTCCAATGTAAAAGAAAAGAGTGCCTTGTTCATGCACATAAGAAACATAATAAGGCACTCTTGTAGGAGTCACAGCCCTTGTATGAATGTTGCGCTAAGCCATTCTTCTACAAGGGATAGCGCTTCTTCTAAATTATCGGAAGATTTAGTGTATCTTCCGAATGCACAGTTTATACTATCGGTAGTGCGGACGGACATGGCCTAGAGACTTTTGAGCATAAGCTCGTCGTGTGAGGCTTTAGCTCCAACTAAGCTATAAGCCATAACTGAGCTCTAACAGGTGGCTGTAAGCCTTAAGATCCAATTGTCTGGATTATAATCACACCTGACATTGTCTGATAAGCAGTACTTTCTGTTCTTTGTGGCTGCGCAGCAAGTGCGAGCTTCCTATGCACGGATCATTTCTTATGGGGCCTAAAATAGAATACTGCAACTCACCTTTGAAACACAAGTTGTTACTTTTGATATTAATCTCTTTTTTGTGTCGAGGTACAATTTTTGAAATTCCCCATTTTGATTAAATACCGCACTATAACAGATTCCACAAGCAATGTATATGTAACATATAAATATGCTTCAGCACTGTATTCTCTGTTATTGATTGGTCCATCATTGAAATAGACTATGGTTCCGATATGTGGTTCATTTAGTAACATACCAAGTCAGTTTTACGATTTCCTTCTTACACCTTGTACTACATGTACTGGGTGCGAATAGACCTTGTCCAGGTTCTTCAAACTTCAAAATAAATTGAAGTAAAAAAAATGAAACTTCATCGCATTTCTGTTAATGAATAAAAAATAATTTTCTTAATTTAGACTGTTTAATATTTGGACATTCAAAAATATAAAGACTATCCATAAAAAAAAATTAGTAATAACAAGAAATAAGTAAGAATCTATTTGAATTTCATCTGCTTGAAGAAGTTATCACATAATTTCACAAAATTCATTAATTTCTCTAATAAATATTTAAAATATGCGCATTGTATAAGTCGAATTTAATGTCACAATGAGTGATTTGGTTTATATATAATTACCTTCTTTAATAAACGTTTTATTTTGTCTCTAATTTTTTACGGTAGTTACTGAAAGCAGCTTATATCTTTCTGGCTTATATTGTTAAGCTCTTGTATTTGTTATACAAATCATATTTATAATATATATATATATATATATATATATATAGATCCCGGTTTAAATCAGAAGCGTTAACTTTTATATGTTTTTCCTTTTATTTTTAACTTATATATTCATATTCATAAATTTTTTTACCAATTTTTTAAATTTATTTATATATTTTTTTATTTATTTATTTTTTTATTTTATTTATTTATTTATTTTTTATTATTTTCTTTTTTATAATTTTTAATTTATAATTTTTAATTTTATAATTTTATCTATTGTTTTTACTTTCTCCGTTCTCCGACGTTTAGTGCCTAGCTCCTTTTTTACGCTAGTGCTGCTCTCATCGGTTGACTCTTTATTTCTTCATTCGCGCTCCGTTCTTCGACGTGGGGAGATCTCTCTCACTTCGTCCTCTCTTCTAGTCTACTCTCCTGATGACGAACAACAGTTCGAAATATTGAATTCTGTAAGTGTTCTTTTTAGTCTCTTCTCTGTGTCGTGCTTTGTGTAATTTAAAGTATATATATATATATATAATATATATATATATATATATATACATCGTGATTTGTTTTCTTGACCCAATATTTATATGATGTAATTTTCTTGAGGTTTGAGGTCCAATGATATCATTGGACCTCAAACCTCAAGAAAATTACATCATATATATATATATATATATATAATATATATATATATATATATATATATATATATACAGGTTTGATTAAATAATACGCCATATTTACGGTTGATTAGTTTCCTTGTGTATTTCTCAAGGGATCTGAATAATCTTCTTGTACAAACATCTAAATTGAATAGAACATTTCCAATGGTTTCATTGTATTTACATCTTGCATTTACACTAATTTTACTATTGTCACAACAGTCACAACTAGTACTATTACTATTACTACTAGTACTATTATCACTACTACTATTTTCACTACTATCGACATGTTTCGACTGCTCGTCAGTCATCTTCTGGATAAGGAGGTTCTTTGCTGAGTTGTTGGTATTTACTGCAGTTTTTGATCAGCTACGAGTGGTCTAATGGTGGGTTTCGGTAATCAGTTTCTGATTGGCTGGTTGTAGGGATGGAGAGGGCATGGTTATTCAGGTACTGTTATCTGGTGGCCAGCAGATGAAGTTATTGGGGCCAAGAGCTTGAGCACCCTGCTACTACTATTAAGTTGAGTGTTGAGAGTCGGTTTCCTTTCCTGTATTAAAATGGCTTCCAGAATTAGCAATTTTTGTGGATCCTTTTCCTTTAGTATGATTGTTATTAGTATGATACAACAATCATACTAAAGGAAAAGGATCCACAAAAATTGCTAATTCTGGAAGCCATTTTAATACAGGAAAGGAAACCGACTCTCAACACTCAACTTAATAGTAGTAGCAGGGTGCTCAAGCTCTTGGCCCCAATAACTTCATCTGCTGGCCACCAGATAACAGTACCTGAATAACCATGCCCTCTCCATCCCTACAACCAGCCAATCAGAAACTGATTACCGAAACCCACCATTAGACCACTCGTAGCTGATCAAAAACTGCAGTAAATACCAACAACTCAGCAAAGAACCTCCTTATCCAGAAGATGACTGACGAGCAGTCGAAACATGTCGATAGTAGTGAAAATAGTAGTAGTGATAATAGTACTAGTAGTAATAGTAATAGTACTAGTTGTGACTGTTGTGACAATAGTAAAATTAGTGTAAATGCAAGATGTAAATACAATGAAACCATTGGAAATGTTCTATTCAATTTAGATGTTTGTACAAGAAGATTATTCAGATCCCTTGAGAAATACACAAGGAAACTAATCAACCGTAAATATGGCGTATTATTTAATCAAACCTGTATAAATGAAGGACTGCTTCCTAAATATACTAATATATATATATATATATAGTTCAGCACTCATTTTACACCCCAAATTTATGTATTTGTTTAAAGATCTCCTTTGTATTTAAGTTCGCAGTCATTCAACTTTATTTCAGTTTCTGTGCTACCGAGAATGATTCAAACATAGATTGATTTAAATAAATAAATGAGTATAGTAGAACTAGATAAATCAAGTGAGAATCCAAAGTAATGTTTTAATTGTTTAAAATATTAAATAATAATTAAGTAAAGGTACATGGACTAGGCTGTTTATTATATTGAATATACTTTATTAGAGGTTAGGATATGTATAGTATATTATAATAATTATTAGCAATTTTATAAGAATGATTTATCGAGGGGAGAAAAGAGGTGGGGTTGAGTTTGGGAAACAACATGAAATATCAGCAACTTACCCAACCACAGTGATTTACCGAGTATAATACTTAGTTTGCGACCTGCAACTTGCACTTTCCCTTCTAAACCGCAAACTAAAGCAAATAACTCGATCACTAAGCCGCACCGCGCCTCAAGGGGTTATAAGCTAAAGTCAAAACAGACAGAGTCAAAAGCCTTGCTCCCTTATATTGCAATACTTACTAACCCCTAGCAGAGAGAAAACTAAATAACGAATTAAATCAATTATAATCTATATATTATTTACTTTAAGACTAAAACATGTAAGTAAATAAATTGCTACAAAAACATGCTCGTTCTTATAATTACTTTAATAATAAATTCTGTCAGACAATAGTACAGTTTGGTAGGACGGAATTTCATTATAAAATACTTCAGTTAATCAATAATGCTAATAAATTGGCAAATAATATGAAGACAATAACTTATACTATTACTAGACTAACCGTGACCCTTTGTGTCACTCACAAATTATAACAATAGGTGCGAAAATAATTCACTAAAGAAGACTGACAGGTATAATTCTAATTGTTGTTTCTTGTTATTAAGACACGGACACAGATTCTTATATGGTCCAAGCTTTTGATATAGTATTTTTAACATGATTCAAGATATATACGCAGTAGGCATATTGAGCAAAATAAAAATCATTTAAAAGTAAAAAAAAAATTATTTTATGACATAATTAAATAAAACATCAATTCAAGTTATATACACAATCAAATATATTTTAAAAAAAAGAAAATTTGTAAATTGAAATATTTAATTTATTTACCTAACATAAAATAACATTAATGAAAGGAATGTGTCTTTATAATATTACCTTAGAACATTCGTATTTTATCCGACAGTTGTGTTCAAGTTTGTTTCTAAAATTATTAATATTTAACTTCTAATGTAGTAGTTTTTATTATATATTTGTTGCATTTATTTATAATACATTTGCACTACTGTCATCAGCGAGCACACAAGCCTCTGGGCTACCCTGGTTCCATGCCTTTTGTTTATTACCACTGTTTATATTACGCAAATATTAATTTAAAAAAAATTGTTGTTACATTTATAGATAATACATTTGAACTACTGTCATCGGTGAGCACGCAAAACACTTGCTACCCTGGCTACAATTTTCGGAATATAGTAATAATTTTCTTTTATCTAACATTATTCAGGTAATAAATAATATATATTTAATTTCAGGTCTCTATCTCCACAAATAAATAATTATAATATTATGTATCTTAATATAATATTCTAATTATTTATTTGTTTGGTGAACAAACAAACAAACAGATAAACATGCTCACGAACTTTATATATAGAGATAACTTTATTTGGTGAAGTTAATCCAAGTGCACTTCAAGTTTATTTGTTATTCTTTGCTTTGATGGATTGCACCATTGAGGTTTTTAACAAGGGAATTAGCATGAAAATTGACTTAATTAATCCTGAACCTTAATAACAGGTTGAGGATTAATTAAGTCAATTTTCATACTAATTCCTTTGTTAAATACCACAATAGTGCAATTCAACCAATTCAACATTCATATATTGTTTTCAATTTCAAATAATTCACTCTGATGTTCTGAAAGCTCTCAGATATGTATTTTTTTTTAGATATAAACCTGAAGAAGAACGCTAAGTGTTTAGAACTTGTTCTTAGCTTTGTTATCAATATTCTTTTTGTATGGAGACATAATTTTTTTAATTCCCCACAATGTTGCATATACTTTAATATGATTTCTCCATTATGTTATTTAATTAAATTCATATAATTATGCAGTCAATTTTCATGAAGTCGTTATATATTAATGTTATTAATAAAATTTCAGTTTAGTTCATTTATATTAAGATTTTAGATACAATGGAATAAATTTCTTTTACCAATTGTTGATATCAAGTTCAACAATTGATAACCTTCCCACTTTTTTAGAAATTTTGGATATTGACGTTTAGATATATCAATATACCAATCATTCATGGATTGAAAACTACGTATTATTAACAAACGATGAGTGGTAGTTCAGTTCGTGTATTATCAATTGAGTACACATTGAGTTGATTCTGCATATTGTGAGTGCTTCTTTTGGATTTCTGTCTGAGTAAATTTGACTTTGACTAAGAAACTTGATTAAAAATCAAATAATATTTAATAATAATGTTAGTACCAAAGAAGGTAGTGTAATTGAAATTAATAAATGTTTGTTTACAGTGTACAGTTTACCTCAACAAAGGTTGATACTGTGAAATATTTAGGTGTTTATTTTGACTACTCTTACATTTAACGTGTAGTATAAATAAATATATATACATTTTTTTATCATTCAGACTTGATTTTTTTTTGTTCTATTTTCATTATTCTCACTTCAACCTTTATTTTTATTTTTTTTTTTTAATTTATGCTTCTATCTTTTCAATTTTTTTCTCTTTCTTTTTCCCCCTCCTTTACTCTTAAATGCTAATCCCATTTTTTGATTTATTGATTGCTTAAACTGGTATATATGATGGTATGATGGCTAAACTGCGTCACTAAACTGTCACTTTGTATCGGTCGCTGGAACTTTCATGTCTTCAGTCCTGTGTTTCTTTTTGTTTTTACCCTCTTCTGAAGATGGCAAGAAAACCGAAGTGATCAAGAATCGTGAGTTTTATTTCTTTTTCGTGTTTCCTAGTTGTAACTTTAATTAATTAATTCTCAAGTTTTAAAAATTTTAAGCTTCGTTGTCAGGCATTTCAACTTGTTAACAAAGAATAATGTTCTTACCACCCTTTGACCTTCTTGATTGTACCTTTAGAATTCTCCTAAAAGAGAATCATATCTGAAAGGAGATCATATGTTCTCCTCATTATTCTTATCTCACTCATGACATTGAAAAAGCATAGCACAAATTCTTGAAATTTGTCAGCTGATTCACAACGCATAGAGTTCTAACTTTACCAACTGCACTGGTCTTATGAAGTTCACTAGCACTCGAAACTTCAACTTTGTCCCTATGAAACCTATTAGATATCAACATATATTTTTCTCTAAACATTATTAATATGTTAATATCTTAATATATATTATTAACAACCAAACAACATTAATCTAAATGCTCCCTGCTACGGTTTATTTCAATCATTACAATTCATAGTCTCTTCTGTAAAATCAAATTAATTGATGTACACAATTATTCTGTATATCAATTATTTATCATACGCCTCTCAATAGAATTTTACTTTATGAACACTGGAGATTTTGATCTTTCAACATAAATACACTAGTTATTAACTACTTTTTCATTTAGTTATGTTCTCTTTTTAATTTTTGAAGATTTTATTTTGATGTCAATCATGAGATTTGGTTTATTTTAATAATGCTTATAAGTGTATATATTGCTAATGTTATTGATTGTAAATATATATTATGCAAACACAATAATACTTCCTGGAGAGAAACAACTTCAATTCTCTGTATCAAGCTGTCTTTCGCTTTTCTGAAAAGCTGGTCAAAGTTGGTCTAACTAGACTTTGGTAAAGATATGCTGGTTTTAATGGAGAAGTTCTACTAGTTTGGCATCGATTTTAATTAATAAAAGTGTTCTTTATGGAAACCTGGATGTTGCACAACTCTGTGGTACACTCTTCTATTATTAGAATTAGTAATAATACATTCCGTCATACCTCGTAAAGGAATGTATTATTACTAATTCTAATATTACTAACCTCAGTGGAACTAACCCATTAACTATATTTAACTCTTCTATTAATTAGTAGTTCCAATAAGTTTGTAAAATTTCTATTTATATAGTTATATTTTAAAATGTTAGGCTTTTTTCGTCTCATCTCTCATATAGCTGTTAGGTCGTTTGACCTGTTTCGGACGCTGTTCAACGACAGTACACGTTCAACATACAGTAGTATCCAGGTATCAAGGTAATAATTTCTTAATTTATTACAATAGTATTTGTTTAATGAATGGATTTTTTGTTGTTGTACTGGTAGAAAACCAAGATTTGTGATTTTATGTCCAGGGGTACTTGGAGAGGTGGGAATCCTCTGAAGACTGCCCTCTCACTGAGCAACAGTTGTCCTCTCTCTTCAGCAACCTCACCGAAATATACAACTTCAACAGGTAAGACAAAGATGTTTAGTCAAATAAGAAAAAATTACGATTATTGATAAAAAAAAATCTAACTGTTATTTAGTAAATATCAAATATTTATACGAAAAGTTAAAAATTTTTGAAATGAAAGAATATTGGTTCTATTGAAGAACATCTTTTTGTGATTCTAATTATTTCTGAACTAATACCCAAACGTCATGATATAGGAAAAACCTCTGAATGAGTACCTAAAGTTTATGAAATTCAAGGAATCTGTGAAGCAATATAAAATTTAAGTACCGATAATCGAATGCTTAAGAAATTGAGACAATCACTTTCCCATGCCCAATGCCTTTTGGGATCAGTTACCCTGAAGTACCAGAGTTTTTGAAGAAATATTTCTTTTATAGTTATTTATAAAATATTAATTTATCTTAATATATATATATTTATGATCAAATCACAATAAGAAATGGGAAAACAAGACTAAGATCTTTCAACCGTAACAAGCGGTCTTCATCAGTGTCAAAAACCCAACTGCTGGGTTTTTGACTCTGACGAAGACCGCTTGTTACGGTTGAGAGATCTTAGTCTTGTTTTCCCATTTCTTATTGTGATTTGATCATTGATTGTTATTTCACGTGTTTATGTGAAATCTTTATATATATATATATATATATAAATATTCATTTTTAACTTACCGAAGCTTTACATGCTTAAAATAAGTAGTCCGAATCACGTAAAGTGTTAGTATGCTAATATTTATTATTATACATAATAATACATGAAGAGTTTAGTCTCATTCAGGGTTAATTTGATTTTAAAGTCTATTTTTATTTCCCGTGTTCACTGTAAAGTTATTATATGTATACAAAAAATATAAATATAGAAGGAGGGTGATAATATATTTATCTATGATGAAAAATTGCTTTTCAATAGCTTCTTCTGGTTTTTTTTTATTCGGCTTAAATAATTGTTTTTCGTTGTTACAACCATGGCTTCAGTGGTACTAATATTGACTTATTTCGAATATCCTCGGCACAAATTTACTAGGTCATTAGCATAGCAACTAGTCCGCAATTCGGAAGCAATAATTTAAAAAATAATAGAAGCTCATTGAAAAGTTTATTCCTTTCTTGTAAAAAAAAAGCATATCTAATGAAAATTTAAAAAAAGATGTAGTTTTATTAATGATATATGTACAAATTCAATATAGGTTTTTTTGAAATATCTTAGTCTCAAAATTTAGTATTTTTTGCTATATGCCGAAATTTTCATTCCACGTGCTTGCTGCAAAATTATATGTATATTTATTTAAAATAAAACAGCAAACTTGGCTGATACCTGTTTTTTAACGAGCTTATCAATATTTCGAAATAACTCTCTTGTTACTTCGTCTACACCAGTGTTTCCCAAAGTGGGCGGTGATTTGATATTGGGGGGCGGTAATACAGATAGGAGCAGGGATTCTATTTCCATAATTTGAAAATGTTCATGCAATATAATTTTTAAATTTAAGTGAAAACACAACATGTAAACTTCTAGAAAACGGTTTCTTAAAATTATTTGTTTTGATAATTCATTTTTGTGTTAAAAGTATATTCTCACCTAAGTTTATTTTATTGTGTATTAATTCTTTTGTACAAATATGCTATGAAACAATACATCTATTGGATGCTAAATAAATATTCGATTAGTAATTGTTTTAATTTAATTATTAAACTGTTACTAATTTGGTTATTTAGTCTAGGAATCTGATTATTATTCAAGGGTGTTGAGTTAAAGGTTTATGGACCCAAGGGGGCGGTCACACGAAAAAGTTTGGGAAACACTGGTCTACACAGTAAAGAATATTTCCTATTGTCGATATGATTTGTTTGAATTCATTCATCTTCAGGATGTGAATAACTTCTTGGGTAAATTCGATGTATCCTAAGGGTATTCAAACCCTTTTCACGTCTTCATCCATGTGATTTTTCTTCTTAAATTCTGAAAGACAGTGTGAAACTAAATTGATAAAAAGACATGAGTGCTTTTCTTATTTTTTATTTCTCTGTTATAAGTTTATACATATATATAGAAAATCACAAAATTATCTTTCGAATAGAGGTGATTTATAGGTTGCAATTCATTGGACACAGCAAGGGTTGAAATATTACTGTAACATTTATTTATTTTGTTTTATTGGTAAGCATGGTTTGTAATGGAGTGTTGAATATTGTTGCAGTAAGTTCCTGAAGGAGCTGGAGCAATGTGAACTGGACCCTGTCAGAGTGGCCAGAGTGTTTGTGGAGAACAACTCGGGCTTTGCCATCTACACCGACTACTGCACCAACTACCCCAAGTCAGTGCCAACCTCAGTCAACCTATTGGCAAATAAAACATGAATAGCATATACATCTTTAAAAATATGTCCGCTTTTGAATCAGAGTCAGTTTGGATTTGACTCTGACCAAGACCGCTTGTTATGCTCGAAAGATCTTAGTTTTTTTCCTCATTTCTTACTGTTGTTTGGACTTAGATAATATTATGCTATATTTAACTAAAACTGTAAATCACATCTCGAATTCTTCCTTGATCATGAATTCTCTTGATTGGAGATGTGTTGTACAGTATCAACGATGCCGCAAGGAAATCATTCCTCTCCCCTGGGAAGTGTATAAGGAAACTTGTAATAAATCAGAAAAAGACAAAGATCTTTCAACCGTAACAGGCGGTCTTCGTCAGAATCAAAACTGATATTTAAACAAGTGATGTAGGAACGTCTGGTTGATGGGTCTCAACCCTGCACCAGATTTTTCTGCATTATTTTTTCCAGTTTCAGTTTTGACTCTGACAAAGACTGTTTGTTACAGTTGAAAGATCTTAGTCTCTTTTATCTTTTCTTATTGTGGTTAGAACATTGATTGTTATTGTGTTTATTGTTAAATCTTGTTTTATATATAATAAATAACAGGCGAGATATGGAAAATATTACTTTTTAATATTGTAATATATTTTTATTTATAGTGTCCAGTTTTATTATTAGGTCTTTCATGCATTCTTTTAGGAAAAATCGCCTCAATTGACTATTTATTTCTACAAAATAAACGGTTTAAGTGAAATGATGCTATCATCTAGAAATTATTGATAGTTTAGATCTAAAAGTTAGTAAATTTACTGTAAATTCAAAATGTTAAAGGTAAAAAAACTGATTCATTTGATTCCATCTTTGTTAAAACTGCCAAAGAGAGTTCAGTTCTTTGATGCAGCTGGTCTTTGATGCATCCAACGTGCTGTAAGTTTACTTAAACCGAGATTTTCATTCAAAATTGAAAACGCTGAATCATGGGAGGTCCCAGTCTCATTAGCTATCATAGCAGAAGTAATCCGACGATCTCATCCTGTAGATTGTACACCAAAGCTTTCAGGTGCTTTCATTTGTTGCAGTGGATGGTCGTCCATTTCTTGGGTTGTCTTTCAGGTCCTCCTGACCATATTTAAATCGCTTTATCCAATCACAAACAACTGTTTTAGATGGAGAAACATCTCCATAAGCTTGTTACAAATCTTCAATATTTTTTCCTGGTTTCCAATGCAAATTGGTCAGGAACTTGATGTTAGCTCTGATCTAAAAAGTTTGATTTTCCATTGGTTCAATAAGTTACTTTTCTGAAGCAGATGTTAACCTCACGGTAGCTAGAGGATGACTGAAATAATGAGCCGATATGGATCACTACATCACAGAGAATTGTTTACCAGGTAATAGGGTTGTTTCACTCCTGTGTAAATACATCATTCAACAATTTTCCTGAAACTTTTTGACTTACCCTCGTACCTACCCAATATTGTCTCCCTTTTATCGGAGATATTTGCACATATAAAACACTAAAAAGTATTAGAGCAAGAAAAAAAAATTCATATGAAAACTATTTTACGCTTTTGAACAGAAAGCCTTTATGATAAAGATGAGTGATTCACGAATGATAATGTTCTATAGTATTGTATTGTAGTTTAAGGTAAAAACCTCATTAAATTGATAGGTGAGTTTGCTAGTACCTATGTAAGTGTATAAATATTGTTAAATAGTATATTGTATTTAGCTTAGATTTACTGCTTGTATAATTTTTTCAGTTTTTTTGAAGTATTTCGTTAAAACCGTGAAGCATTATCAATGTTATTGGTTGACATGATTAATGTAATACTTGACTAATCATTAGGGCAAAAATAGTTTGTGGTTCCTGACATCTATCTTGGTCGTCCATTTCTTGGGTTGTCTTTCAGGTCCTCCTGACCATATTTAAATCGCTTTATCCAATCACAAACAACTGTTTTAGATGGAGAAACATCTCCATAAGCTTGTTACAAATCTTCAATATTTTTTCCTGGTTTCCAATGCAAATTGGTCAGGAACTTGATGTTAGCTCTGATCTAAAAAGTTTGATCGCTAACACTTATACACGCTAAACACTTTCAAAATCAACATTTCTGTTCTATTTAAAACATTTTTATAGACAGAAGTATGACATTTTGAAATTGAAAGACAATCCACTATTTCATTATGCGTTTAAAATGAATATAGCAAGGAAATGAAGTTTAATCCTCCATTGTTATGTTTCATTGCATTTTTACAATATTTAATATTCTGACTGTGAAATAAATTTTAAATAAAACTAAAAGTTTTATTTGAACCTGGAAAGAAAAATTGATCGGTTACTGCTAATTTTTTTTCTATACATTTACTCGTATATAAAGATGAGATTCACTTTGTCTTTCAAGCCAAATATATCTCCTCTTGATTATAACTGTTGTTCAAATATTGAAGTGAGCCATTGTCGAAGTTTTTTTTAGTTCTTCATTGTTTATATTCATGTCTGTGTGTGTGTGTGTGTGTGTGTGTGTTTCTGAAAGTTAAGAACATTGAGTGATATGTCCTAGAAATCAAATTGCAATATTTTTGGGAAAACAAGTCTTTTGACGTAGTGTTTAAAAATATTGGATACTCTTCATAATAAGCCGCTGGAAAAATTTCCAATGAATGTTGCTCTGAAAATAGTCATGTGACGAAACTCTGTGATATTTGCGGGAATAACTCGAAAATTATTTAAGCACGATACAATTTAAAGCACAATATTTATTTATTTGAAAATGGTTATTTTTTTTAATTTGAATTGTAATTGTATATTAGTTCGATATGGGCTAATGGTGTTTGTTGTTGTAACCCAGAACGGTGAGCACTCTAACTGAACTAATGCACCAGGAGAGTAAGGTGCGTCTGTTCAGAGAACGGCAGACCAGTCTGGGGCATACCTTGCCTCTGGGCTCCTACCTGCTCAAGCCGGTCCAGCGCATCCTCAAGTACCACCTGCTTCTACAGGTAACAGCTGCAAAACTGCAAAAACCATTTCAATTCGTGTCTTGCAAATAGAAGACCAAAAAAAAATCACTTTGTACTTGGTTTATGTAAAGCTAAATATAATAATAATGGAATAGTATAAAAAAGGATTTGTGATAGGAAATAAAATGCAGTTTAATTTCTATTCATAGTTGTATTTGATCTTGTAAAAATATTTCATTGTAATGATAACTCATTATTAAGGTGAATGTGTAGTTTATTATCAGAATGCATGATAATTATTAATTTCTGAATGATCTACTTTCTATAAATATGTGATCTGGCCACACATTATAATTATTATAATAATATAATTATAATTATTATTATACTATAATTCCTTAAAACTGTGAAGCACTATCAATGTTATTGGTCGACGTGATTCATGTAATACTTGACTCATCATTTGGGTCAAAATAGTTTTTGGTTCCTGACATCTATCTTGATCCACACTTATACACACTTAACACTTTCAAAATTAACATTTCCGTTTTATTTAAAACATTTTTATACACAGAAGTATGACATTTTGAAATTTAAAGACAATCCACTATTGCATTATGCAATATAATAATATTATTATAATTATATAATTCTGAGGTAAAATGGATAAACCAACAAAAGTCTCCACACAAATGAAGTGGTTTATCCATATATTTGTTGGTTTATCCATTTTACCTCAGAATGAGTAAATACCACACAATTACGGATTGCACAACTAATGAATTATATAATTATTATAATGTATATAATAATTATTATATACATTAAATAATTAATATATTATTATACTTATATATATTAATTAACATTTCTGTTGTATTTACTTAAAACTTCAATCGTAAATAATGACAGCCATAAAAAGATGACTGTGGATGATATTGTCTGTAGTAAGTCAAAGAGCTTTGCTTGTTATTTGTGACCTCACACCTCTTTGCTTGTTAGAACATTGTGAAGCACTCGTCTCCGGAGAGTGAGGGCTACTCGGACATTGTCAATGCTCTCTCTGGTATGACCTCCATCGCTCACCACATCAACGACATGAAGAGGAAACACGAGCACGCTGTTCGTGTTCAGGAAATACAGAGTTTACTGCTTGGTTGGCAGGTAAGCTTTATTTGTTATCTATACTGTTCGCACAAGTATCAGTAGAATGATATAAGTATTACCTGTATTAACTTGGAATAGATTTAATAAATTATTTTGTTGAATGTTCCTTCAAGTACCTTCAGGTTATTCTTACAGTGCAAGAAGAAAACACTAGATAGTATGTTTGAACCTTGACAAATCTGCTCACATACTAAAGACAACTTTTTTGTACAGTGTAGACAAACAAAAAAATATTGCATTGTAGAATTATTAATCAATGTAAAATAAGTTAATATAAGTATTTTGTAGTGTAAATGAAAGAAGTATTGTGTATAATTTGACGTTGATGCATGTAATACACAGTGGAACATGCTGGAATAAAATATAAAATAAAAAAAAATAAACACAACTTTACCAAACAGGAGATAAAAACTTGTACCACTTCTTTGTCTAATTGTTCTAACGTGTGTGAACAACTTAAGTGTTATTAATCTTAATACTTAATTAATCTGAACATAAACCGAAAAAAAGTGTAAGACACCGCGTGCCCTTCATATACCATAATATAAATATATACATATTTTCAAAATTGAATTAAGCTACTTAAAATAATGAATAAATTATTGACTGCAGTCTTGATTATAATTTATTCATTGGGTAAATAAAAAGTAATTCTAATAACATCAATTTTCAAAATTATAAATTTCGAAAAAATGAATTAAATAAGCAGGTATTAATATGATTCTTTGGAGACAGCTTAAGAAAGCTTTTGTTGTTTGGAAGCAGAGCTTTGAGATTTCTGTATATCATTTTAATCAACTGAGATCAAAGGTATTATGTATTATCCATCTTTTACTGCCTTTTGTTTAATCTATGCATCAAGTCCATTTTAACCCTTTAAAAGTTAGTTCACCTCTTTTACAAAATAGTTTTCTAATCTTATGACCCCGATGGTGATAATTTATACTGAGATTGTATACTGAGCATATGAAATGCCAACTTCAAGGACGGAAAAACAGTGATTCTAATCAAATCGTCAGGCTTGATTATTACCAAACTGTAAAAAAACAAATGTTTTAGGTAAAATCCTCCCTAAAAACTTCAAATATTGCAGCTGACCTTGTTATTCTGTCTCAGAGATGACATTATATTATATATTAAGATTCATAATTATAATTTCCTCTATTTTTTTGATATTGGTTTTGAATGATATATATATATTCTTAAAAAATTGTTCTTGACCTCTTCTATTCTATTGTATTAGGTAGGCTTTGTTTTTGAGGGCTAGGTCATATAAATGTTATATGACCTAGCCCTCAAAAACAAAGCCTACCTAATACAGTATATATATATCTCAATATTCAAACCACAATATGAAATGGAAAAACAAGACTAAGATCTAAGATCAGTTGGGTTTTTGACTCTGACGAAAACTGCTTATTACGGTTGAAAGATCTTAGTCTTCTTTTCCCATTTCATATTGTGGTTCGATCATTGATTGCTATTTAACACATGTTTTATGTCTTAATTCTGTTATATATATATATATATATATAATACACGTACTAGTATCTTTGACATATAATATTAACAAACACTTTTGTGTTCTTCCTCCGAGAAGAAGAAAAATTTGCCCTTCTTAGATGTCCTGATCCATAGGTTACCTAATGAGTTACGCTTTAGTGTATATAGAAAACCTACGAATGTACTTGCATACGTTCATTTTTATTCATCGCATCCAAAAAATGTTAAAATTTCTGTTTTTAGAAATATGTTTTTGAGAGCTTTAAGAGTTTCCTCTCCAGAATTTCTTAATGAAGAGATTAATAACATTAGGTCAATTGCCCTTTCATTAAAATACCCCTCTTCTTATATCGATTTAGCTTTGAAGGGTGCTAAAAAAACTTTCTCTAATACTTCAAAAGAGCCCCTTTTATTATCAAATTCTATAGTTTTGCCATACCACGAATCATTGGACCCCCTTCCAAGATTAGCCAAACAACTAGATTTTAATATAGTGTTTTCTAATCGTAATAACGTGGGTAATATGTTAATAAAAAACTCTCCAAGCGAATTGGAGTCCGCTGGTATTTATAAAATTCCGTGCAAAAATTGCCATAAAATTTATATTGGTCAAACTGGTAAATCATTAAAAACACGTGTAAAACAACACCAATATAACGTAAGTAGACAGGAAAACAGTAGTGCCTTATTCTTGCATATAAAAAATGAAAATCATCATATTGATTGGACAGGAGCTAAATTTATTACCTATGAAAAATCAATGTTGTTAAGAAATATTATTGAATCGTCTCTAATTAAATTTAATAGATCTAATATTATAAACATTAGTAACGGTCTCTTCAAACTTGATACTTTCGTCACGAGGGCAATAGCCTCTTCAAAGGGGGTTGACAGCTAGCGGATAGTTTTTTACTTTTTCTTACTGTACTCCTTTATTTCCCCAAACATCCCTTTCTGGACATTAGTCCTTTCCTGTGCTTTCACCCTTTTAAAATACCACTCTTCCCTCCCACTCTTCTCAACTCCTCACCAGATGTTTTCTGCATCTAGTGTTCAGTTGGGTTTTTGACTCTGACGAAGACCGCTTGTTACGGTTGAAAGATCTTAGTCTTGTTTTCCTATTTCTTATTGTGGTTTGATCATTGATTGTTGTTTCACGTGTTTATGTGAAATCTTTATATATATATATATATATATATATTTTTGAGTTAGCTTCAGCTACTCAAAGGGACTACTTCTACCCGATGACGACGACTGTCGAAATATCGTTGTGAGTCTTTTGTGTGTATCTTTATTTGTTTTTTCTCTTTCATGTGTTAACTATATATATATATATATATAGTTTTCTATGGGTTGTCCGGGGAAAGGAATATGATTCGATGCGATGTTGACCAATGGGAGTAGAGTTACAGGTCCAAGCGTAAGGTCCCAGTTGCCCGCTGCTCAGCAAAAAGCCTTTGCGTTCTGCCAATAGGTATAGAGGTTGCACAGTCCCTCTGTGTTAAATGATGTTTGGCAGAAAACATTAGCCTCACTTTACAGTGAACTCCTGTTCCCTTTCTATTTTTGATTTTTGTGGTGGTTGGGTGTTGTTGTTGTTGTTGTTTACTATTTTCTGTTACGGATATTGCTGGATATTTAAATGATACTCTCGGTTGTTTACTGCGAAAAGCCGCCTTCATCTTCATGCCAACAGGGGTAGAGGTTGCACAGTCCCTCTTGATTATTAAGAGATGTTGACACTGGAATCCAACTTCTTCTCGTAGAAACATCTTCAAGTTGTAGGTTTTGTATATTGTTCTCTTCGGTTTCTTATGTTCATGTTTTTTCTTCAGTTGAATGTTATTGCTGCTATTGATGGGTGGCTGGTAGGTGATGAAAAGTTCTGCACTGTTGACCTGAAGATAACCAGAGAATGGTTGAAACATGTCGCAAATACCACCACCAGGTCAACAGTGCAGAACTTTTCATCACCTACCAGCCACCCATCAATAGCAGCAATAACATTCAACTGAAGAAAAAACATGAACATAAGAAACCGAAGAGAACAATATACAAAACCTACAACTTGAAGATGTTTCTACGAGAAGAAGTTGGATTCCAGTGTCAACATCTCTTAATAATCAAGAGGGACTGTGCAACCTCTACCCCTGTTGGCATGAAGATGAAGGCGGCTTTTCGCAGTAAACAACCGAGAGTATCATTTAAATATCCAGCAATATCCGTTAACAGAAAATAGTAAACAACAACAACAACACCCAACCACCACAAAAATCAAAAATAGAAAGGGAACAGGAGTTCACTGTAAAGTGAGGCTAATGTTTTCTGCCAAACATCATTTAACACAGAGGGACTGTGCAACCTCTATACCTATTGGCAGAACGCAAAGGCTTTTTGCTGAGCAGCGGGCAACTGGGACCTTACGCTTGGACCTGTAACTCTACTCCCATTGGTCAACATCGCATCGAATCATATTATATATATATATAATATATATATATATATATACTCTAAAAATTGTTCTTGACCTCTTCTATTCTATTCTATGTTTTGTTATTGAGGGCTAGGTCAAATAAAAGAAAATAAACTCCTTCCTAGGCCGACGTTTCGATGTATTTCTACATCATCTTCAGGGTTAAAATTAGAGTAAGAACTATAATACATTTACCAAAACAAAAATATTTAGGTCTCAAAAATTTGTGTTAGTTCTCTATGTGAGTTGTAGTTTGTTTTGGTAAATGTATTATAGTTCTTACTCTAATTTTAGCCCTGAAGATGATGTACAAATACATCGAAACGTCGGCCTAGGAAGGAGTTTATTTTCTTTTATTTGACCTAGCCCTCAATAACAAAACATAAAATATATATATATATATATATAGAATAAGTTCAGTTTTGCGTTTTATTCAAACCAGACAGTCGTTGAAATATCAAATTGATTTGTAGAAATTTCTAATGAAATAGTTTAATTTTTTGTTTCAAAACTTTATACTTCCGCCTGTGAAAAAGGTTTTAAATAAAATCCAAAACTTCGAAATTGAATTTAGTTTGAACCTAAAGAGCTGACTGAGTCCTGATCAATTTTGATCCTGTATATATATAAAACATAAAGAAACAGGAATCAAAACTACACGCTAAGATCACTTTCAATATATCTGTCCTTTTAATGGCCATCTTCAGAATCATTTCAAGGTCATCCTTTTATCCGTAATTCAGGAGAGAAAGAGTTACGACTACATTGGAAGGCGAAAGCCAACATATATATTTATTATGTAATAATTACATGTTTACATATTTTATAAACACACACATACATACACACCGAGAAGAGAGAGAGATAGACGTGTTACTTTTACTTAATTTGCATTCGATAAATTATTCAGATTGCCTATCCATTCTTTATTGAAATATTAAGTTCATATCTCTCCTATGCATCTATCATGATCCCACTACCTTAATTATATGAAATTACCTTAATTTCTAAGTATATTAAAATATCTTATTCTTCCTGTTCAGATAAGATATTTATAACCCTTCTATTGACAGTAATACATTTGTAAAATAATTTTCCTTCAATATCATAATGGAACAGTGGATAACGTAAAGTAAAATTGATTGAGTCGTGATCATAATGAATTCATGTAGTCTTTGAAAAATAACTAAATATAAAGGTGGAAGCAAACTTTCTTATGTCTAACATATATAGAAATTAAGTATAATATGACCAATCCAGGAAACTTTCCAGTAATCCGCTCTGGATCTATATAAAGCTAATTTTAAATGGGATGTAGATCAGCTCTGCGACTGTTGTTTTATGAGGCCTCAATCCCATTTATACAGTTACAGATTTCAGCTTATTAATATAGATTACTTATCAGTATTACTGTCTGTAGAGTAGTAAAAGGAGTTTGGAGAGCGGGGCAGTGAATCCAGGATGACGCGTGTGATGGGACTGAATTTGAAGGCGGAAATATATAGAAAATAGAATCTAACAAAAATTTGAAATTTAATTCTGAATTATATTTTTTAATCCTTCAGCACTGGTTTTTAGGTTACAGTAATGTCTATATATTACTACAAGAAATCAGTAATCCAAATTATGAAATTTATCTTATGGGATGCATACATGGGTAGGGTTTGATTTGTTGAAGGGGATCAATAGTTGAAGATAAAGTTAGATAAAATAGCTGCAAATGTTGATTTTTTTCTATTAATACATAATAATAGTGCTAAAATATTGTCACAAAATCTATCATTAATATTTCCATGTCAATTCTTGACCACAATGCTGCACATAAATTCAAAACTGAAAATCTTTGTTATACAAAAAAAGGTGTAATAAAAAATACTTGTCCTGATGAACTTAGAAGTGACATTTTAAGATAGCGACTTCATTTAGTAGCGCTGATTAATTCAAGAAGCCCTACATTGTAAGAGGTGAACAATAAGACATTCCAACTAGGCTAGCTTTTATAGTGATTATTATTCATGATTAGAATAATAGGAAGAGGCACTAAGTCTCCACACAAAACAAAATATTTTATCGAACGTTGACGCGTTTCGAACATGTAGTGTTCATCGTCAGAATACATTACCTTAGTGAGTCAGGGGTAGCCTGATAATGAACATTAAGTGTTTGAAACGTGTTGACGTTGGATGAAATCTTTTGTGTGGTGACTTAGTGTATCTTCGGGGGCCAGGCCAGGTCAGTGGTTACGTGCTCGCCTCTGAACTGATAGGACCGGGGTTCGATCCTCACCTGACCCTCGATTTATTCATGCGGGAGGTGAATAAATCTGAGCGCGTTGTCCCTCGGAGAAGGACGTTAAACCGTCGGTCCCGAGCCTGTACTATGTCAGGTACTCGTTAAAGATCCCTACTCTAAATACATTTGAGTTAGGCAAAATTTAGGACTCCTACTGTAGAATCAATCTTCATTGTGTGGTATCACAAAGGGCCAATGCTCGGCCTACGTGTGTTCCCTTCTGGAACTGCCACTGCAACCTGACCTAACCTAGTGTTTCTTCCCCTTATTTCAATATTTTTAGGTAGTAGGCCCAGGTATCAGATGCGTAGTGACTAGTCCAGGGCAAGAGATTACTTTCCACAGAATCTGCTTCAAATACTTGCATTTACCTATGATTCTTAACACCTTCCACGTAAATCGATATCGCTTTACTAATGATCATCTATTGAAATTAGATAAAATTTTTTGAAAAATCATCCTATGTTTTTCAGAATAATCCAATTATTTTGTCTACACTTATCCTTAGAGAGGCTTTTTGTATTTTGAAACGGATTTACAATGGTAGAAAATGTGATTCGTAAGAGTGTGACACAAAATTCATTTAAAAAAAAAAATAGACAAGTCAGATTACCGAGTGTCAACTCCATGTTGTGTTTCCCAACCAAGTTTTTATTAAGAAATGTTAATTGTGATATTGTGTACTTCATAGGGAGAAGATCTAACGACTTATGGAGAACTGTGCGCAGAAGGGACGTTTGGAATGGCTGGAGCCAAGGCGTTAAGGCACGCCTTCCTCTTTGACAAAATGCTTCTCATCACGAAGAAGAAGGAGGAAGGCATTCTAGGATATAAGACTCACATCATGGTATCATCTAACAACTTACTTATTCAAAAGAAAAAAATATATGTTTTGTGATTAACGTGTAAGAAGTAATGTTAGCTCCGTCAATGTCAAAACTACACATTTTTCTCCTATTATCTTTAAGTTTGATTTAATAAAAAAAAAGGTTATTTTTTCTCTCATTCTGATTTCACTATAGAATAATAACACTGTTTATAATCTAACATAAATTTGAATATTTTTTAAATGGTTGGATTATTTGTAATGGAAAGTGATTATTGCTTTCTACCTCATACTTGTATCATATATTATATATATATAACGTTTCAGAGTAAACTATAAGTACACAGTAAATTGAAAAACATACTTAGAGTCTCTAATTTTCGAGTTAACCATCATCAGGAGATTAGGTCTCCAACCGTCGCTTCGCAAGTGTTCTTGGCGTCCCTATTTCTTCTCTCCTAATGGCGATTAAATCGAGAATAGAGACTGTACGTGTTTTTTTTTATTTACTGTTACCTATAGTTTACTCTGACAAGTTTGTTGCCCTTTGTGAATCGTTTTCTTGATGATAATGTTATATATATATAAAATAAATTCAAAACGAAGGAAACACACAGAAAGACACAGACATAACACATCAATATTTCGACCATCGTCGTCATCAGGAGGTGTGAAGAGCGAAGAGTCCCGCAGGAAGACAGGGTGGTAACTCCTTCGTTTTGAATTTATTTTATTTAAAAAAGTCCGCTGGACCGTTTCTTTTAATTGTATATGTATATATATATAAAGATTTCACATGAACACGTGAAATAACAATCAATGATCAAACCACAATAAGAAATGAGAAAACAAGACTAAGATCTTTCAACCGTAACAAGCGGTCTTCGTCAGAGTGAAAAACCCAACTGTTTTGACTCTGTTGGGTTTTTGACACTGACGAAGACCGCTTGTTACGGTTGAAAGATCTTAGTCTTGTTTTCCCATTTCTTATTGTAGTTTGATCATTGTTTATATATATATATATGGTCAAAAAATCCGAGTACATTGTAAGAAACATATACTTCTTAAAGCAGTTTTGATGAATAATATTTTCAACATGATTTCCATAATTTTTAATGTGCAAGTTTGCAAAGTGGTTAACCACCTCTGAATTTTACAAAGCATATGAGATTAAACATGAAATTAAAAAAGCACATGCATTAAAAATAATGGGAATATATTTATCATTTCAGTGTGATAAATGTTATTTATCAACATTGAAATTGAAATTTTTTTTTAGAATTATAGGGGAGACAAGAATGAATAAATAAATACATTAATGGAAACAAATAAAAGAAAAAACACTTATAAATAATAAATATATTAAATATCATTAATAACCGAACTATAAATGAAAATTACAGATCTACCGCCCCCAAGTGGTCATATGAGTGCTTCTTCTGAAGCTCTCAAAGTGATATTGGCTTTGGGATCAGTGACATGCCCAAGAACCTGTACTTGGAAACAGTCATTGAAACTGAATCTGTGAGAACTGGCATGAATGGCAACAGGAAGGTCACTGCGCTTACCAGCTGAATATCTCTTATTATTCGTACGAAAGTTTAGCTTGGTGAAAGGCAAACCCTCATAAATAAATCATCACATAGGATACATTGGGTGTTTGGCTTCCACCAGTCCTAAGCTTGCATATGAATAATCACAGGTCTTCCATTGATAAGCACTGTAACCTTCCCATTTCTATTGCTAGTTTCCACAGGCTAAGTTTCAATAACTGTTTCCTTGTACAGGTTTTTAGGCGCAGTCCTGATCCCAAAACCAATAAGACAGTGAGAGCTTCAGAAGAAACAATTAATTGTTCAATGAGAAGTAGGTCTGCTACTGTGCTTAACCTCAGTCGTTAATTATTCTCTATCATTGTTATTTAGTCTTTTAAAACAACTTTGTTCATTTGTTTTAAGCTCTATTATTCGTTTTTTAATAGTTTTAATATTTTTTTATTCATTTTTAATTATTTATTTATTGTTGTTATTATATATTTATTTTATCCTCATCTCCTCTACCTCGACAGTTGGCTTCACTGACTGCATGCATCTTCAGTGAGACTGACGTCAATCCTTGCAAAGTTTTCGGAGCTATTCATATCATTTTACCTAATTTATAAGTTTTATTCATCTGTTGAACATCTTTTCTTTATGTGAATTTAGTTTATTTCACAGATCTGTGATTATTCGTACGTAATAAAGTTCGTAGAATCGTTGTTATTTAATTACTACATATATGTAGGTAATTTCTTGTTTATTGTTATAAAGCAGAGAATTTTGCAAAGTTGGTATGTGTAAGCGACATTAGGTCGTCCAGCAGTTGACGTGGTGTTGATGTTTCAGTGCTCTAATCTGATGCTGATAGAGAGCGTGCCCGGGGAACCTCTCAGTTTTCATGTGATACCATTCGACAACCCTCGCTGCCAGTACACGTTACAGGTAAATCTTTTTATGTAAACTTAGTAACAAATTTATCACTATTTTGTTTATTAATGATAATTCAAACTTTTTTCTAGTTACATGAAAAAAGTAATTATAAAAATCCATTTAATTGATTTGGTTTTGTGTTTCCTATAATCAAAGCTTTGATAAAGGGATTAAAACAGTTTGGTTGATATATTTAAATTTGTTTTATATGTTTTGACTTTAAATCGAGATTAATATGCATAGCAGGGGGTCCCCGTCATGGCTTGTGGTTAAGATATTATATTATGTATTAATATATTATTATATTATAACTGAACTCTTAATATGGCAAGATGGTGGGAGGCCCCTTATTCTGCATATTAACCTAAATGGAAAATTTTAACATTTTTTTCCACTTATGTCTTACTTATTGCTTACTATGTTTACTTAGTGTTTACTTATGTCTCTGACCATCATCAAATTTTTAAAAAAACTTCTTAAAATTTAAATTGATCTGATATTTTACACTCTTATGTAATTGGTGGTTTTTTTCAGGCTCGTAGTTTAGAACAGAAGAGAGAGTGGACACTGCAGTTGAAAAGAGTAATACTGGAGAACTACAATGCTGTCATTCCATCTCATGCAAGGCAGCTTGTCATGCAATTAGGGCAGAACCAAAGTGAAGGTAAACCACTATTAGCAAAACCACCTTTCCCTAACTTCAAACAGACCGTTATGTCAGTGCATGCTTATTGATAGTACCACAGAGTTGGTGTAATAATCTACATTAATAGATGCAGGAACCGTTTACCTTGTATGCTGGTACTAGGGTCGTTCGACAGGTTTTGGACGTTGTCTGCCTTCAAGAATACTTGATCGAAATCTTTGAAATGCAAGTTATACAACCTCTTTCTGTTCCCTAAATCTATGATGCATAACTTTTGTTTCATATTATTGTTTCTTATGCAGTAGGATGGTACATTTATTTTAGTTGTTATTTACTAGAAACTTCTATGGTACTAACAATACCAATATTACATTATTTCTTTAGTACTTTTTTATTTATTTATAATTTTCTTAATTCATATTATTAGTATTGCTTATTCATTAGAGTTTTGGTGTCAATAAAATTCTACACAGTATTGCATAGCACAGCAAGAGTTTGTGAATTCGTTGACTGTTTAAAATAAATTATTAGTCTTCTATTAACTCATCCATTTAAATTCAAAATATTTGCGTGAAACAATAACATTCATTTACTACAGCAATCATGTAGCAGTAGTAAAAATAAATAACTGAGCTCATTAAAATAATTTTTTTTTAAATAAATCTCTAATGCAATCAAAGGAATTAGCCATGTCATTTAATATATAACCACTGAGTCAAGTAGAGTTAGGTATTTAATTTTTTAGACGATTTGTCTTATAATTTTAAAGAGATAAATAAAATAAATTAAAAGTAAGTGTTATAAATAATTATTTCATTTGATTTTTACGATATATTTATTCTGAGTTATGAGATTAGCTATGTATTTTTTTGTAATCCACCAAAGCAGATTTACCTGCAGAATACTATGTGTTTGAAACACTCTTTAGCTCATTAAGCATTTGTATGTGAATATTTTGTTCCCTTCTTACACTCCAATAATGAATACCGTAAATTGTGAATTAATTCAATTTGTGATTATTTATTGATTATTATTTTGTGAAAAAGATTGCTTCAAATAAATTACGAGGGTCGTCCAGAAAATAAGTTCCGTTTTGGTCTGTAGGGCAGTAGGAGTGGTTTTTGCCAAATCCGGCAACACCGCTCGAAAGAGGAGAGGTGGGGGAATAGAATGAGAGGTGGGGGACCTCAGTCGGTCAATTACCAACGTCAGGGCAGGTAGTTGAAATGGAGCCCTCCATGTCACGTCCCGCCACCTCGATCCCCGTTCCTCTCGAGTTGTTTTGCGCGGAGTGATTCAATTTCTTTATGCACAGGGTTTCAAATCAGTTCAAATTCACGAACAGCTCATTTCTGTTTATGGAGAAGGTGTAATGAGTGAATCAATGGTGAGGAGATGGGTACGTGAATTTAAGGCGGGAAGACATTCACTTGAGGATGAAAGTGGGAGAGGCAGACCCTCAGTTGTGACGGACGAAATTGTCGCAGAAATCGACAATGCAATTCGCAAAGATCGTCGTTTAACCCTGGATGAACTCCACCTGAGTTTCCCAGACATCTCACGATCCCTCATCCATGAGATCGTCTCGGAAAAACTTGACTTTCGGAAAGTTTCCACCCGGTGGGTCCCTAGAGAGCTGAATGTCTTCCCGCCTTAAATTCACATACCCATCTCCTCACCATTGATTCACTCATTACACCTTCTCCATAAACAGAAATCAGCTGTTCGTGAATTTGAACTGATTTGAAACCCTGTGCATAAAGAAATTGAATCACTCCGCGCAAAACAACTCGAGAGGAACGGGGATCGAGGTGGCGGGACGTGACATGGAGGGCTCCATTTCAACTACCTGCCCTGACGTTGGTAATTGACCGACTGAGGTCCCCCACCTCTCATTCTATTCCCCCACCTCTCCTCTTTCGAGCGGTGTTGCCGGATTTGGCAAAAACCACTCCTACCGCCCTACAGACCAAAACGGAACTTATTTTCTGGACGACCCTCGTAGTTCTAATTTTTATCATTACCTAAGATTTTGATGAATTGAGATAAACTTGATGATTAACTACAGCTGAAACTCAATGCTTGTCTTTTTTAGTGTTATATTGTCTAGGCAGTAATGCAAAGTAATTTTAATGTAGTGCAATCAGTTATTATGTGGTATTTACTCATTGTAGGGTAAAAATCTAATGAAATGGTCTCCACATATAAAAATTTAATGATATAAACAACGCGTTTCGAACACGTAGTGTTCTTCCTCAGGCAATTAACTAAAAAATACAATGACACCAGAGAGTTATCTATAGTACAATGTAAAAAAAAAGTACCTGCCTTCGAATAAGAAACACAGATGTACCCTATACCCCCACCCATGTCCATTCCATTACCACTCAGTCTTATTCAGAGGCACTCATCCTTAGGTTCGTACTTTTCGCCTTATTTTATTTTATATTCATTTTTGTATTTATTTACTTTGTACTATAGATAACTCTCTGGTGTCATTGTATTTTTTTAGTTAATGCCTGAGGAAGAACACTACGTGTTCGAAACGCGTTGTTTATATCATTAAATTTTTATATGTGGAGACCATTTCATTAGATTTTTACCCTACAATGCAAAGTAATGCTTGATTGTTTGTTTGTTTGATAACAAGACAATCATTGAATTATTACTTTATATAAAAATATAATGATCAATATAGGTAAAGAAACATAGATAAATTAAAAACACACACCTAGTCTCAAATTTTTGGAATAAACGACATCAGGAGAAGGAAGATTCTCTCTCTCTCTTACTTCTGATGATGGTTTAAACCGAAAAATATAGACTGTAAGTATGTATCTGTAAGTAAGTGTTGACTGTATTGTTAATGTATCTATGTTTTTCTTTTTATATGACACTTTAATTGTCCGTTTCCGAATATTTCTCATCGTTGAAGTACATATATGTATATAAAAAGATTTTACATAAACACGTGAAATAACAATCAATGATTGAACCACAATATGAAATGGGAAAACAAAAATAATAATAATAATAGATAAAAAAAACAAAAAATAATAGAAAACAAAAAATAAATTTATTAGATCAAATATTATAAACATTAGTAACAATCTCTTCAAACTTGATACTTTCGTTACGAGAGGAATAGCCTCTTCTAAGAGGGTTGACAGCTAGAGGATAGTTTTTTACTCTTTCTTACTGTACTTTGTTTCCCCAAACATCCCTTTCTGGACATTTGTCCTTTCCTGCCCTTCCACCCTTTTAAAATACCACTCTTCCTTCCCACTCTTCTCAACCCCTCACCAGATGTGTCCTGCATCTAGGGTTTCAGATGGGTTTTTGACTCTGACGAAGACCGGTTGTTACGGTTGAAAGATCTTAGTCTTGTTTTCCCATTTCATATTGATGGTTTGATATTTATATAAATATATGTATACATTGTTTTATCCAATACAATTTTAACGTACACGTGGTGTTGGGAATAATTCAAAGTCAGCTTCCAGTTAAACGTCCTTATGAAATGATTTACCGTATTAACACTAGTATTTTGGAAATTAGATTTTAACAAGAGGTGTTATGTAATTACTGATAACTTAATTAACGGCTTTCATAAAAAGTGCTGGAATTAAAATGTTATAGCCTTATTCAAAAGTTGAGAATTGTTTAAGTACGATTGGGTGTTGTGCATTGTGATAGTGTTGTAGGACTGTCCCTTGGTTGGTAATGCACCATTGTGTTCTATATATTATAAGAAGAGCACAATTCAAGTCGCTAATGTAATTGCTTGCTTCACATCTGGCCCCGCTTTCAATCGCCCCTGCCTGTCATACTCGTAAGCCCTCAGCGGAAGCCTCTCAGTTAATCCCTCTTGTGTTACAGAACACTTGACAGTCATGTGATTCAGCCCTTCGCTTTTCATCACTTTCATGTTTGGCGTTGTATTACATTAAGTAGTTTTCCAACGACACCATATAATTTCCAGACTTTCAATTCGGTTTTTAAATTAATTCTACTTATCAATTGTTGTCTTCTATTATTCTTTATATCAACTAGAAACTGATGAAAGTATTGTGTTTAGATCAAAATTTTCAAAATTTTTTTCAAATTTCAAAACTTAATGAAACACATGTTTTTTAGTTGCCATGAGTCTAATAAAATAGCTTTCGCAAGTTGGTGCAAGAGAGAAAGAGAGAGCAGGATATCTTAAAAACCGAAAGGACTATAATCACCAAATTATCTATTTAACTGTTTTAGACCTGTATAAAACAACAAGTTCATCACCAATATTGTACTCTTTTATGAGTAACTTGATTTGAAAAATATGTATTTTTTATCTCCGTCATATCAGTATATTTTATAGTGTATGTCATTATCTCTGTTTTGGTTAAAACCTTTACACACTATTTGATTAAAATCTCTACACTTATGGTGTTTATGTTGAAATTTAATATGTATAGAATGTAGAATATTCAGTGTTTAGTATTATAAAGGGTCTATATGTGTGCTCTCTCGTGGGACTGGCACTGCAACCTAACCTAACCTAATGATTACCTGACATCGTACAGACTCGGGACCGATGGGGCATAATGTCCCTCCGAAGGATGAAATGATCAGCTTTGTTTACACCTCCATGTAAAAAAATCGAGTTTCGAAGTGAGAATCGAACCACTAATCTTCTAGTTCAGAGGCGAAAGCTGCAAACCACTGAAAATTTAAAATTCTGTAGACCGGAGCTGGAACCAGTTTGTTGGATATTATTACTATATGACCTCGCACCATGTATGTCCTATTTTTGGACCATTTATTCAATAAATTTAAGATTTATTAATAAAGCAAATTATTAATAAATCATAATTAACACAAATAAAATTAATAATTCATAAATTAATAAAACATAATTAATAACCCTTATGTTATTTTCCATTCAACTAAGATTACTTTATATGCGAAGTATGTGTGTTTGTTTCCTATACCTATACGTGTAGGCTTTCACCTTAAGTATTGTCCTAGTAATGGAAACTGCGGCTTATTTGTTATTTGGCAGTCATTTAGCTCTGTGTGACCCATATTATCGAGTTGATGGTATACAGGAGATTTGCTCTGGTACATTTTATTTCATTGAGGTAATTTTAGTAATTATGCTAAAAGTACGTGACAACATGACAACCGTGCATTCTCTCTATGGCACAGTATGGCCAACATTTTCAATTTTCCTCATAAAATATCTGGAGTTATAACCAAGCGCTGAACCTCCAATTTACTAGAATAAAGGTAAGCTATTGACCACACCTGACTCTTTGTATGAATAATAAAACTCGACGAATTTTGCGACGCCTGTGGTTAAAGGAATTTACTTTTCATAAGTTGAAAGCAAAATAAAAAATGAAAATATTTCCTCACTGTTGCCAATATTTTATTTTCATACTATTTATGTTGTATTTTTTTTCCCAAAACTGTTATCTATCCATTAAAATGTAATTTTTCCATAGACGATGTTGTGGTTGAAAGAGGCGCCTCCAGAAAACAACACTCAGCACCCGAGTACCTTGAGCGACGGAAACAAGAACGACGCAAGTCCGAGACCAGTCTTCGTGCTCGTTTGCGCACCCGAGCCAGAAAGACCTCCGACCTGGTCACATCTCTCAGGGTAACTATACTAGGACTTCTTGTTTTAGAACAACTCTCTGATCATATTCCTCTATTCAGAATACATTTGGCTTTATTGTGTTGTATAAAATATTTACTCTCAACCCAACACGCTGAATATTAATAAAAAGATTTCACATAAACACGTGAAACAACAATCAATGATCAAACCACAATAAGAAAAGGGAAAACAAGACTAAGATCTTTCAACCGCTTGTTACGGTTGAAAGATCTTAGTCTTGTTTTCCCATTTCTTATTGTGGTTTGATCGCTGAATATTAAATTTATATTTTATGAAAAACTGAAGGTGACTTAGTAAAATCGGAAATATTAGTAATGTTGTTTTAGTAACGTTAATAAACTCATGGAACTGTATATTATAATATTAAAGAATAACACAATAGTTCCTTAATAAAATTAAATGCATTTCCTTATGAATATTCCTGATATATTTCCTTCATCCATGGAAATGTATCAGGTTTGATAACCTGACACATTTTCGTCTCATATGTGAATGATTTCAAGGTATAAGATGGTGGATACCAACATTTTTTTTTTTTTTTTTTTTTGAGGAAAGTGTCCAATTTTTTAATAAATATAAAAATCTGATGTAATGTATTCATTTTATATTTTTTAAATCGCCAAAGATATCTACACTAATGACTTAATGATACTTATTAATTTGGAATGCAATTGTAATATAATATCAATTCCATGTTCTCCTTGTTCAAGAATTTAGTAAACAAATATTATTAAACTCAGATAATACATATATGTTTCACAGGAAAAAATAATTGATGGAATTGTTTGGAAGTTGTTTGTATTTCGTCTGCGATGTTATCTCTGCTTACATTTTATTATGCTTCATAATACTGATACAAAAATAGTGTTCATTTAATAGAGAACCAAAACCATTTACGATGTTCACAACTGTGAACTCATGATATGTAATAATTTTCTCCTATTTACAATATTACATCTATTTCCCGACGTCTTAAAAAAATTTGTCAATTTTAAAAAAAAAATAAATATTTACCACCTCTTACTACTGTTGATGCAAGTTAGATTTGTTGTTTTCATATATTGAGTTATACTAGACTATAAAAAATGATTTCACAATAAACTCTCAAAACGTAATTTTTTTTGGCTTGTTTTTGGGTTTTAGCTTTAAATTCGTTGTTTACTTGGCTCGTTACTTTCCAGGGAATAGTGTATATCAATCATTCTTTTCATGTTTCAGTCTGACCAACGATTGTTACGAATAGGAAGTTCACAGCATTCATCAAACGAGACTTGTCCCCCAACCTCAGCAAACCAAATGGTATTGCTTGAAGTTTTCTTTAATATAAACTTTAATCACGTAATGTTGATGTTTTATATTAATTTCAGGAGGATAAAGCCAAGTCTCGTCGCCAGTCAGAACCAGCTGTTAGCTGCATCCCGAAGGAGATTGCAGAAGAACAGACTTCGGAAAACGGTTCCACAGATCAGCAAGTATCACAGGTTGAGTCATGCTCGGAAGAAGCTTCCCCTCAAGTAGAAAAGAAGAAAACATTGGAGGAAATAGTCAGTCAGTTGTTAATGCAAAACAAAGAATTCCAAAGAGTTTTGAAGAAACAGCGTTTTGTTTCTCGTAGACAAAGGATGGAAACCAGTGATGAAGAAGAAGAGGTAGGAAAAGCTAGGTTTGCACGAAGCATGTCTCTCTCAGCTCGACAGCCAAAGGAAGCTGATTATGATAATTTACGGAATGTTTGGGAAGGAGTTCGGAGATTGGAATTAAGAGACTCCATAAAGAGGACACAATCCTTTTCTAGTCAGGGGTCAGAAGGCACAACAACTGAAGTTCTTCCTAGTTCAACTTCGTTTGAAGAACCTACTTCCCCAGCTGTTTGGCTAAAACAACAAAGAGAACACCTTGCAGTCCCCAACCACAAGGCAGGTTCTCTTCCGAGATGCTTTCAGCTTGGAGGAGCACCTGATTGGCATCGAACAGCTCGCGTCTCTCCGGAGAGACCTTTCACCATTGCGTCTGACAAGCCCCAAGAACTGAACCTCGACGACATACAGCATTATGCTGATTCGGAGACTGATCCAAGACTGACCCGACACCGATTCCCTCTTCCAGATGATACTACGACAGAAGAAGATACAACACCAGAGACCAGCACGCATAACTTAAGTATACATCCAGAATACAAGATATATAGAAGTTCACTGACCATGTCTGCGTTGAAAAATGTTCTTTCTACAGTAAGTGGCAAACTAGCGAGCATGAGGATAAGTTCTGAAACTTTGGATCAAATTGAATCTGATCATAAGGCTTCGCGCATCTTGAACTCATTTGCAAAAACATTCCGCCCAAAGAAAATTGATGAGGACCTTCTGCCTACTTACAAGCAAGGTAGCACTGGTCTGGGCCAGAGGATAGCTCAAGGAGTCGAAACGTCCGATTATGCTGACCCGAGGACGTTGTTTCCAAATATAACACCATCTAAGAAAGCAGCCTCCCTCCTGGGAATTAGACCCTACTCCGTGTTGTCACTTGCTTCAAATGTTACTTCATCCTCCGGGTATTCTGGCAGCACAAGCTCTTCTCATCCTCAAAAAGACACCGAATCAGATGAAAATTCTGTTGACAGTTTCTATGAGAAAACTTTTGAAGCCATCGAATCATCATTGGATACAGAAATATGTCGAGATAGCGCTATTTTCAGTGACCACGATGATATTGATCTGCCTTCAAAAAAGACTCCTCCTCCTGTACCTGAAAAACCAACAAACCTTAACTGGAGAAATAGTGAGAACAAAAAGACTGTATCCACATCAAGTACGCCGGAATCAATAAACACATTGCTGGAAAAAGCAGAGGAGGAGTACGACTCTAGTTCAATAGCGTCCACCGTCATTGAGGCGTCGACGACGAAGGGCTGGGTGAGGCACGTTATTTGCAAGATACAGGGCCAGCAGTAACTGCTTTCAAACTAGTTCTAATGTGCATGCATTATCCACTCTTAATGCCTTCATATATGAATCAGAAATTGTATCATAGATTTTTTCTTAAAATTATGTAGTTGTTATTTTGTAAATTTTGTAATTACTTTTTTTAATTTATATAACATTTTATAACTTTGTATCTATGTAATTTCTTTCATTGTTTTCTAATAACTAATATGTAACAAACAATAAACTTTATTTATAATTATTAATTTTCTTAATAGTTATTTAACCGTTCCTATCTTTAGAAAAATACTGAACTAGTGAATGTGCTTGGAATTTTCCAGGACAAAATAATAAAACTAAACAACAAAGAATAAAGTTTGGAATTTATGAAAACTTATTTTTTTTTCTGTATTAAAGTTCGCAGATTGAATGTGGAAAACTGCAAAAAACAGAAACCACGTTGAAATCGATAAAATGGATACATTTTTTTTTGAAAATGTATAATCTTTTATATCGATAAAAAGATTTCACATAAACACGTGAAACAACAATCAATGATTAAACCACAATAAGAATGGGAAAACAAGACTAAGATCTTTCAACCGTAACAAGCGGTCTTCGTCAGAGTCAAAAACCCAACTGAGACTCTGACGAAGACCGCTTGTTACGGTTGAAAGATCTTAGTCTTGTTTTCCCATTCTTATTGTGGTTTAATCATAATCTTTTATATGTAAAGAAATGTGTTTTTATATGAATAATTATTAAAAGGCTGTTAATATCGTCTAATTACATTATTCTATTATTATGAATATTGTAATAATATTAATGTAATTATTAACAACAATAACAGATACTTTTTCCCTGTTTGAAATTTTCCAGTATTCTATTACAAAACCATTGTTTAATGTAGCAAAGTTTCCAGAACACTGAATTGGTGAATAAGATGTAATTCATTATTAACTGTATGATGGGCCGGATTCTTCATTCCTATTTCACCACTCTTCTTCTTATGTTCTTTGCAGTGTTTTCCTTGGCTTTTCTGATTAGTTTACTCTTTCCTTCCAGTTCTCAACTCTTATATTATTCAAATTCTTCTTCAATTACTCAAAATCCTACTAGTATAATTTCCTTGGCCTACCTCCACATCCCGTGAAATAAGAAATTCTGCTCCGGTCTACTCTTGTGATACAGCCTATAAACTGTAACCTCCTTTTTTAAGTTAGTTTTAAAACATTTGTGCAATCCGTAATTGTATGTTATTTACTCATTCTGAGGTAAAATGGATAAACAAACAAAAGTCTCCACACAAATGACGTTTTTTATTCAACAACAACGCGTTTCGAACACTTTGTGTTCATCATCAAGAAGACACCAAAGGATGTAGTGCTGAAGGTTGGTCCAGTGAAAACAACTTTTAGTGTTCAAAACAAAGTGTTCGAAACGCGTTGTTATTATTGTTGAATAAAAACTTCATTTGTGTGGAGACTTTTATTTGTTTATCCATTTTACCTCAGAATTAAGTTAGTTTACTATGCTCTATCACACAGTTATTATAATTTCATATTCCTCCTATATTTGCAGCTTTCTCGTGCAGTGTTAACAATCGCATTACTTGACTCCAAATATAAACCTAAACTAAGCATTACGGTTAACATGAAAGCCTTAGATGGATTATTTATTATTTGTTCTCTCCTGCAATGGATCAGTTGTTGGGAACTCTTTTCAGACAAAGAGTAATTTTGGTATAGAAAATTAGTTACCTATTAATTTCAAAATAACCGCAAGGATTTTTATCATCATTTTAGAGAAAGTTCAGCTAAATGAATGGTTTGGTATAATTGTCCGGCATAAAATCTACAAAATTCCACAAACCTGTCTTAATTGCATGCAAATGGCAAGTAATTGGTAGTTCTGATTTAGCTTATAACTCATTGGTTACTATTATTTTCATGATCAGTTCCATTGTATTTATTCACACTAAATTGACCTCTTTAATTCGTTGGAAAGCTAAAATATATTATTACTTCACTATAAGTAAAGTATAGTGATCGTAAAAAAATCTATCTCGAAATTTTGACGGAATTACATGGTTTGAGGTCCCAGAAGACGTTTTATGGAGTTTTTTTCGATGATGTCTGGGTAGGTGAGTTTGTGGCCAAGCTACGGTCCAGAATCTTCGATGAATCAAATTGATAGTTTACACAAAATTGGGCCTTATGGAGTAGATGAGTCCTATTGTTTGGCGGTAATGGCTATTATGCATGATGGGAAAGTCACTTTTTTTACCAAAACATGCTTTTAGACTATATCTCCTTTCTCTTAAACTACTAATTCTAGAGCCTTGGAATTTTTGTATTATATTTGAGACTATAAAAGCAATAAACGAAAAATAACCTCAGATTTTTAAAAACACAAGAAATATCTTTTTTGAAGAAAATATAAACATTTTGACTTATAATTCAATCTGAAAGCTTGTGAGAGCGGTAGAAGCCATACCCTTTGACCGATCAAAATAAAACTGTATCTAAAAATAGAACATTCGAGGAGGATGAGTTGAGATCATCTTTTCCAAAATTACATTCACCAAAGGGGAGTATAGTACATTTTCTGTTTTCAGAAAATTTTTTTTGACGTTAACGGCTCATTATAAAAACATGAAAATTTACCAATAAAAATAATTTTATAAAAAAAATCATGCAGTTTCAATTACAGCTTAGAGCAATAACGCTATAAAAACTGATTGTTTATCCTAGACCAACAGATCACCTGCTATACTTGTTGAATTTACTAATATTTTTTACATTGTTTACATTGACTAGACATTTTTTGACTGAATCCACTGAAATCAAATTATTGTTTGTAAGTATAATGTGCCATAATTATAAATAATCATTGGAACATTAAAATTGAGAAAATAGGAATTAAATATAATTACTGAAATTGAAAGATATTTTTCCATATTAGAAAAAATACTCATCTAAGTAATTGGGTGTTTTTTTTTTACTTATCGGAATAAAGTAATGATATACCTCTTCCTTCTTTAATTTAATAAAACATTATTGTGGGTATAATTGGTTAGTAAAAATAATTGCAACTAATTATTATTATTATAGCAAATTATTATTATTTCCCTGGACATTATAAAGAAAGGAAGAACTAAAGAGGGACATTGAATATGTACCTACCCATAAAATAGTTCAAATAGTTATCACATATAATTTGTAAAATCATATTATGATAGAGGAAAAATTATAGTAATATAAGGTTAAAAAATAGTTTTAGAGTAATTTCCCAAAAAATATAATTTAAATATGTAATTTTAAAAAAATTAGCCAGGTTTTAGTTTAGATACTATCGATATGCGTATGATAGGAGGATAACCAGTAGTGGAGGTTTTATATTAAACATGGAAACAACCGTAAAATGTGAAAGCTGTTGATTTCTTTTTCAGACTTAGGTAAGAAATAGATTGTATTGAAAATTGTATTTAAGAACAATGTTTAGAATTAAATTCAAATTTGAAACAAGCGTAATATATTGGTTTTCGTATTTCAGGCGGTATATGGAGGAGTGATGTTCTAAGTACTGTATTTGCACCAATGGTTTTTTTAAGAGTTAAGTTTTGAAAACAGCCAAACTTCATGGCTAGTTTGGAACGTCTGCTACATATAGCAGTTCAAAAGGAAAACCTAGAAGATGTAAAGACTCTTATAAAGAAAGGTTTGTTAATATTCTTATACAAAATGATTATAGTAACTGTAACTCCTGCTATACTGAATATCCATATTATTATCCTGCTATACTCCTTTTATATCCATACTGAAATATGTTGCAGGTGCAAATGTAAATGACTATTCATTTGGGTTAACTCCTGTTAGTCTAGCAGCAAAATATGGGAATATTCAGCTGTTAGATTTATTGATACATTTTAATGAATATTCTACTCGCGACATATCAATTGGGAACTCTACTGTTTCTGGTCCTAATGAGTCCATGAAGATTTCCAAAAGAGGGGCTAAAAATGGGAATAATGGTTACTATATAGTTTTTCATGATGAGAGTGGTAGTTCTGGAAGCAGTAATAATGAAATGGCTGGCATAACTAATGATGCTACAACACCTGAAGGAATGGAAAAATTAGAATGGGATATTGAAGTTCAAGATGATCCTGTAGATGTTAACGATGTCTGGTCGGCTCAGTATAGATGGTATGCCGACATCCTAGAGAAAACCTGCCATTCATATGATTATAAGTACCACAAGTGCGAGATAAACCTTCAAGATTCTATTGGAAGAAGCGCTATGCACTATTGCTCTGAACAGGGACATCTTGCAGCTGTCAAGCTATTAATCGAAGCAGGTTAGAATGTTCAAAATATTATGTTATTACAGAAAATGATATTTCATAAAAAACTATTATGTATATAAGTTTATAAAGATTAAACATTTTGACTTAATAATCATAACATATTTCCATATGACTAGGAGTGATCACTTTCTTACTTTGGTTAATATTTTTACACTAAACCATTTTCACACTAACATGATTTTTTTTACTGAAATCAGGACACCGATGCTTAATATAGTAATATCTTTCAGTTAATAAACTATGAACATATTTAAACTGTTCAAAACATATGATTGTAAAAAATCTAATATGAATACGTAATTGTTAAACTAGTGTAGCATAATGAAGTAAAGAGGTTTCTTTTATAATAGATCATAACATTTGGTAACATTGTTAAAGCTGTTAGTACAACACAGGTTAATGTACATGTTATACAGCATATCTCGTAACTATCGCTAAATTTCTTCTCATTGTCCTGTTTTGGATGTGTTCATTATCAAGAGCTAACTAAATGCGTTTAAGATTATTCTTCCTTTTTAATTCACCTTCAGTTTTCTCAGGCTGAAAAAATGACCGACTGGCATTCTGTACTCATAAGCATTCATGTATAAGCGTCCTTAGTTTTTGTCAGTTTAATAAATTAACTTTAAAACGTAATGCTTTGTTAAGGTTGGTTTGTTTGTAATCTGATAATGGTCTATAACAAGACGCCTTTTGTGAATTCCGCCACTAACAACCAAGAATTGAGCTCTCCAAATTTTTAATAAGTGATTACTTTTTTTTAATGAAAGCATTGTGTGCTTCTGAATAACATCTGGACTTAGTTACTATTAGTCGTCACCCTGACGAAAGATGAAAGAATGGTCTTTTTGGTTTGAAGAGAGCAAACGTACTCAGAAAGTCAGGACTTACATCCTCCAAAACTTAAGGTTTCGTCGGAATGACATTGAATTAAATCATGATTCAACAAAAAATTTTGTGCATAAAGTATCCACTATTGATTATCTGAAGTTGAAAAAATTATTATACTAAACTGACAAATTTCTAAGAATAAACCCTTCTCATTGAAAACACTGTGGAAGGTGTAGAAATCGTCCTTTCTGTGGATATGTGTAAATGTTATGGCGTTGGAGAAACCTAAATATAATGAGGTAAAAACCTAAATCAGACGAAGGTCCTATTTCTATTATTTCTTTATATCTAGATGTGTATCCAAAATTTTGTGATTATGCTACCAGTCACATTGTTTAACTTATCTAAATGAAATTTGATAGACAAAGTTTTTTGGTGTAGAAAAAGTATCCTATTATTTGTGGGCAATATATCACCATGTTCAGACCAAAAATTAGACTCTAAGTGTTTTTAATTTCTATATGTATGTTTATCTACATTAAACTTTATTGTCCATTTTGGGTCGTATTTTCATATATATATTTATATACAAATGTTGTTGAAGGCCACAGCGGCTTCAGTATTTACGATCTTTCTCAGTAATTGTTCCTTTTTTCTGAACACCTTCCGGTGTTGAACATTTAATTGGTGGAGTAACTCTCCTAGGTACATTTTAACTACACTGTTTTTGAATACCTTTACTAATCTATATTATATCAAGCTTTCGGCTCACATTAGCCATCATCAGGTAGAAAACAAAACAGAAGGTACTGTACAAAGTAAAACCATATATATATACTTTAGTTTAGTGCTATATATGGTTTTACTTTGTACAGTACCTTCTGTTTTGTTTTCTACCTGATGATGGCTAATGTGAGCCGAAAGCTTGATATAAATAGATTAGTAAAGGTATTCAAAAACAGTGTAGTTAAAATGTACCTAGGAGAGTTACTCCACCAATTGAATGTTCAACACCCGAAAGTGTTCAGAAAAAAGGAACAATTACTGGGAAAGATCGTAAATACTGAAGCCGCTGTGGCCTTCAACAACATTTGTTTAGAAGAAGATTTGCTGCCCATTTATACGAATATATTTATATATATATAAACAATGGTAAATAGATTAATTAAAAACCCACTCTTACTGTTTCATTTTGCCTATCTCAGTTTGTTCAATTCTTCTCAAAATGTAATATTTATTGTCAATATTTTACTACGATTTGTTTACTGTGGTTATCAGTGTAATGGCAGTGCTTTGAAAGTTTCTTTTAACGTACACACCGCTTTGTTACTTACACATTGTCCGTTTCGGATCGTTTTTTCACCGTTAAAGTACATATATTAGTTGAAACTGACTTATAATTATTTTAAAAAAATAAAATGTAAAGCGTTCTTTGTTGAACTGTATAAAATTGTGAATGTGCTGCAGGTGGTAAGGTGGATATTGGGGACGTCGACTGTTTAACACCTCTTCATCTGGCAGCTTCAAGGGGACATGCTTCCGTTGTAGAACTCCTTCTTCGAAATGGAGCCAATGTCAATAGAAAAACAACAGATAAAATGTCCCCTCTTCATTATGCTTCGTCCAGAGATTTCCCTGATGTTGTTGAACTCCTATTAAATTACAATGCCAATATTGATTGCCTTGATTCAACTGATAGAACTCCTTTGAAACTGGCTGCTTCAAGAAACCTTTTGGAAGTAGCGATTGTATTGCTTAATCGTGGTGCAAAAGTCAATATTGAAGATAACAAAGGTTTGTTCCTATTAGATTATTTATCTAGAAAATATTTTCATGCATTACTCCTCTTCATCTTTTAGTATATCATTAAAATTATGGCGGCATTTTCTTTTTATTTTGTATTAAAAACGTGAATAAGATCAATTTACTATGTCTTATAGTGATCAATGATCAAACCACAAATGAAATGGGAAAAACCCCAACTCAGTTGGGTTTTTGGCTCTGATGAAGACCGCTTGTTATGGTTGAAAGATCTTAGTCTTGTTTTCCCATTTCATTTGTGGTTTGTTCATTGATTGTTATTTCACGTGTTTATGTGAAATCATTTTATTTATGTCTTATAATGAATATTTTGACTCTGCTACTGGAGTTGTCAGAAGAGGAAACCCTACCGTGATAAGACGATGTGATTATATATATTGTAGTGTTTTCTGGTATGGGTTTTCTGTCTTTGATTTTTATATAGATGAATTAAAATATGAATAAAATCAACACAAAGATTAAAGAAGCATACTTAGTAAATCTAATTTTGGGAAATCTCTTCTAGAGAGAAAAGGGAGAGGACCAAGCACCCGAAGGTGCAACCGAGGATAACCTAGGTTACCTACCTTCTACTCTACTACTAGAGCGTTAATCTCCTACTTCTTTCTGTGTGTGTAAAAAACGCTTTAGATAAATACCGAAACGCCGTATTTAAGAGTTGACTTGTGGAAACTGACCAAATCCAGATTTCTTTTAGCACTATATGTGTACTTGAATATCCGAAAAACGTAGTTCAACTTGCTGGAAGTTTCGCTTTGTCAGTCAGTCTGTTTTTCTTCTAATACTCCTTCGATGTTTGAGTAGAAGTTTATCTTGTAAGTAGAGTTGCACCTTCACATTTAATACTTGTTTAATTTGTTTAGTGTGATATTTGTGATAACTCTGATATAAATGCATTTATTTATATGTGTAATTTTAGAAGCTTTTAATGCTGTAACAGAGTCTTACTTTTAAAATAACTCGATCTGAGAAGGCGATTTGCCTTTAGAGGTAAAAACAGTTAAAATTGTTTTATTATCAAGTAAATTGCAACGATTTTTGTATTATGGTTATTATTTATATTAACCATTTATTTATAATATACAAATATTTAAATTGATATTTAATACAAAATGTTTAGGTCTTCTGATGTAGAATTAGTCCGGTAGTTTACCTAAAAATGGGTACTAAATAACAAGAGTTAGCAGTTTCTTCCCTCTGCATAGGTTTAATTTTTCTTCTTGATAAAAAAATCAATGATTTGTTAGCCTTTGGCGTGCTGTGAGCCCAACATCAGAATCAACCAAGTGTTTAGGAGTTGAGATAGTTTTGTTGCACCTTTGAATAAACGAATTAAATAAGAAAAACACTTGTTTTGTTATTTGTATATTGACTTGATATGTTTGTAGGATACACGGCTCTGTGCGAAGCCGTGTGGAAGAAATCTGTAGAGCTGACGTCCGTCCTTCTGGATGCTGGAGCGAAGATAAAGCCCGACAACTTTCTCCTTCACTACGCTGTCATGCACAGACATGAAGCAATGGTATCACTTCTTCTGGAAGCCGGTGCCATGGTGAACTTGAAGGACTCCTTGGGACAAACCCCTCTCATCACAGCCGTCACCACGGAGCAAATATCTGTCGTTAAATTACTTCTCAAATACGGTATTCACTTTTTCTTAAACTCCATTAGTACAAATACTTGAAGAGTATTGTTTAATGTAACTTTTTAGGCGGAAAATACTTTTTTGTTTTACTTCTTCAGTTGTATTTGTATTGTATTCTTTCAAATTAACTTGGTTTGTATTAAATTATTGTTAAAACTCATAAAAAAAAAGGAACTCGTCGTTAGTGGGATTTGTACTGCTGTACTTAAGTGCACTGAAGGGTTAATAACATACTTGCTAATAATTGGAAGAGTCTGAACAAAAAATGTTTTATTAAAAAAACATCTTGTTCTGAACACTAGGTCCTTGTTCAGATTTATCGGTTTGCATTCAATGAGGAAATAGAAATAGGAAGTTCTACAAGTAGCAAGCTTCTACTTGACCTCTTCCTTCGCCTACCTTTCCATATAAGTAGTGTTTTTTTTTTAAATAATAAAACACTCTTTATGTTAAAACTTTGACATAATTCCATGTATACCTTGTATTCATTTTCAAAGAACAGGAGATATCGATACAAAACCCATTGAAAACTATCCTTTTCGATCACGTGGTATTCTTAATGTTTTACCTACTTAGGTAAACCTGATGAATAACACTTCATGTTTTCAAACGTTGTTTTGTAATGAAACTTAGTTTATGTGACTACTTTTTCAATAATTTCTAAGTATGGTCGACACAGATAATAAGATGAATGTACAGGTATAGAATGATAGGCGTTTTCCTGCTTATAACCTAAAAAGAAAGTGAACTTAAATCACTAGAAGTATAAGCGTCACTCAGTTGTTAACCGCTGGGTTTTATGCTTTAGATGAGTCACCGTACAAGTTGAATCCAGGACTGTAGATTCCGAATCGTACTCGGTCAGTTTTCACTGACTCCGACTTTTTGACACCTCCTCATAAACGTTTTTTTTTCTAAGTAGTCATTTTTACTTTCTATTATTTTAATATGCATACGCTACAGTCTTTACGGAAATTGTTTATATCTATTAAAAATAAACAATAACTTATTTTAATAATCAAAGGGTGTTTGTTTGTTTTTCAATACCCACATTTATATGTTTTCACCTGTTAGTGCGGTTCTAGGGACAGAAAGTGTGGCTCCTTATTATTTTGAACCCATTTTAGTATTGAGGCAAGCAACATTATCGGATTGACTCTACAATGATTCAAATTTATTTAAAGTAGACATCTTTAGCGAGTACCTCACAAAGGTTAGATTAGGTTGCAGTGGTCTTCACAGAAGAGAACCCACATAGAAATACCTGACAAAAGTAAATTATTATTAATAACCCTTTTTTTAATTTTCGTATTCGTGTAAAAGCACGTCATCACGAATGTATCATTTCAACCGAATTCAACTTCATCAAATCTTCATCAGACTTCATTCAAATTCAACCTAATTTCGGTTTTTGTAATATCTAATAGTTTTAGATTTAACTTATTTCTAATATGTATATTCGATTGAATGGAGATACTAACACTGCTATGACCTGTTTATTTGTTTGAAGGTGCCATGGTTGACTACTATTGGGAAATAACGCCCCTCTCTGCCTATATCTCGAGCACTCGGGGAGCTAACTTGGAAATGATTCAGTTACTTCTTGAACATGGGGCTGACATGAACAGGTTTGAACGGTCACTTAAAACATCTTTAATCCATTTACTGCAGTGTTTCCCAAACTTTTTCGAGTGACCGCCCCCTTGGTCTATAAACCTATAACTCAACACCCTTGAATAATAATCAAATTCGTAGACTGAATAACCAAATGAGTAACATTTCAATAATGAAATTAAAATAATGACTAATCGAATACTTATTTAGAATCCAATAGATGTATTCTTTCATAGCATATTTATACAAAAGAATTAATACACAGTCGAAGAAACTTAGGTGAGAATATAATTTTAATATAAAAATGAATTATACAAACAAATAATTTTAAGAAACTGTTTCCTAGAAGTTTACATGTCGTGTTTTCATTGAAATTTAGAAATTATATTGCATGAACATTTTCAATTTATGGAAAAAGAATCCCCGCTCCTTTTTGCATTACCGCCCCCCGATATCAAAGCACCGCCCACATTGGGAAACACTGACTTACTGTCTTTCATTCCCTGCTAAAGTTATAAATGCTGCACTTTGCTGTTTAATAATAACTTTCTATATTAACTATATTCATGCTACTTGGTAATTCATAGCATCAAATTTTTGTAGGCATTCCTTTCTGTAAGCAAATATTATTAAAAAAAAATGTAACCATAATTTTCAGGAACTTGCTTCTTGATAAGTTTCTATTTAATATAATTTTTCTCATAAACTTAATATTTAAGTAGGGAGTCCAAAGTTTTTTCATTGACGACTAATTTTAGGATTTTTCAGGTTTAGAGGAATTAATTGATCTTTGCTGATAGAGGAATGCAAAAGTATGTGTTGTGAATGAGTTTAGTAAACTCAGAAATGAGCCGCTTATTTTGAAAGTGGCCTAATTCCATTTATGTTAAAGTCGAGATATTTAAGGGTTTGCGTTTTACAAAATTTAAAAATATTGTCATTTTATTTATCAACTAATTTTTGTTATAAAAATTCTTAGTAATTTTAAATAAATTTTGTACAATTTGCTGCAAAAGGTAAAGATAACGTAAAAATGTAATTATTTAAATAGCTAGCTAAATTTTTTTGGAAAATGGAATTAGGCCACTTTCAAAATAAACGGCTCAAATATGCTTTACATTCTTTCAGTTTTATAAATAAGCCAGAAAGAATGAAGGGACCACTGTGCTCTAGTTTTTACAACAAACATCTTTAATGAGTAGATTACACCAAACAGAATAATAAAGTACATTGATGGCGTAATTGGTAAGGTCACTTACCTCAACCACAAGGTGGTTTGATTCCCTTAACTATAACTTATTAATACCATTGTGAGAAAAAATCAGTATCTACTCTGTTTTAATATTCGCAGATATGTTTGTCCTCCCAAGAAAAGAATCGGGCTGGTAGAAGGACTGGTTAATGTGGGGTGTGCCATGACGTACATGTTTTGGCCATAGATTGTTGTTCTCTCCAAGGGACACAATTTTCTGCTGTCGACCTAGACAAATCGTGGGGGTCATTAAAATTTTGAATCTTCACTAGTAGTTGCAAGCTATTGTCTAAACCTCAATTTTGGTGTGTGTGTATGTGGAGAGAGAGAGAGAGATTTTAGCTATACAATCTCAGTTTTAGGAAGAGCTTAATGTTTCATTAGCAGTAACATTTTGAACAATGTACACTTCTTATTGAATAAGATGGCTTTCTCAATTTCACTGTTACTGTTGATATAGAATATTAAATTATAACCTGCTTCATTGAATATTTATATCATCCAGTGTTGCCAACTTTTGTGTCTTTACACCATTCCGTCCTTTACACCATACCTTAGTCTAAAACTGTTACAAGATAATTGGATTTTGTTTCTTCTCTAGAGATATTATCTAAAGGAAATTGTGCTTCAATTTTCATAGAAAAAAGAAAGCAGTTCAAATTTTTTAAACTGATATGGTAGCATAAATTGTGACTTTGTAATATTAACAGCTTTTCCAGAAGATTTTAGTGTCTTACAAGTCAGCCATTTTGTCTCCATCAATTATAATTATGATTACTAAAGTAAATTATTTTTTTTTACTCTGAAATTGAATTTCAATTCAATTATTAATAATTGAATTTATATTAAGTGGACATAATTATAAATTATTGAGTAAATTTTTGTAACTTGAATTTCAGGGTCATCAGTCGCCAACCAATTTGGGATTGATTTCAATTAAATGACCTCTGTTGAGAAACTAATTATTTTGTTGTCGCCAGAAGTATCATGAATAATTCATATTTATACATTAACAGTTTGAATACTTCTGTTAACACTTTATACTCGTTTTTACATCAAGTTTTGTAGCCGTGCACTGAATACTGAATGTGCACCACCCTAATTTTGCACCACTGACTATCTAGTTTTGTTTAGGACGGACCACCACGACGCGCCGCTCGCCCGCGCCATCGTGTCCGGCAAGACGTGCGTGGCGGCTCTGCTGATCGCCATGGGTGCCGACGTCAACGCCTGCTTCTCGCACCCCACGTATGGCGGCGCTGACGCCATGTTCCTGGCCACTCACTTCGCCTTCAGACTGCCTACCTCTCATCTTCTCTTTGCTACCATTCTACTTGCTGGGTATAATCAATTTTCCATTTTACACTTCAAGCAAACACCAATATTGAAATACGAATGAATATAATGTACAATTATTTCCTATTACAGACTTAATTTTAATTGGGAAATAAATCATATTTAGTAAATTGTATGACTAAGGGATGTTTCGTAAGGCATAGTAATACCTATAATTACTTGTTTATATATAATTGGGGGAGTAAATTTATAAACTTGAGGAATAGTAAAGTAACATTAACAATGTAACTAGTTTACAATCACAGGAGTATCACCTTTTTAAAGCGTTAATTTCAATTCCCATTTTACATTAAAAGTGGCTGATTATTATACCTTGATTATAGCTTAGTCATTATACCTTGATTGTTTTTATGTATTTGTATTCATGTTAGTGGAATTCGATATGGGTTGTGACTAACTTAATTCAAATGGTTATATACATACTTGTGTCAGTTTCCTTCTTTTTTGGTGTAGGGTTTACTATGAGAAACCTACTGACTTGCGTTTATTTTCTTTTTTAGTTACGATCTCAAAAACGCACACTGCCTCAAAGGAGACAAACAAACCTCAGACTGGCTCAAAGAACATCAAAATAAACCTCTTCAACTAGCTGAACTGACTCGGATAGCGATAAGGAGGTCGTGTCCCTCAAAAAGCCTTCTGGCCTTCATCAAAACACTTCCCATTCCGTCCCCCATCAAGCACTACCTCCTAATGTTAGACCTTCCCCTTCTCCCATCCTCCCTGGTCACATACGACAAAGTCTAATCATTCACTTATCTATCGAAAAGCCTTCTGGCCTTCATCAAAACACTTCCCATTCCGTCCCCCATCAAGCATTACCTCCTCATGTTAGACCTTCCCCTTCTCCCATCCTCCCTGGTCACATACGACAAAGTCTAATCATTCACTTATCAATCGAAAAGCCTTCTGGCCTTCATCAAAACACTTCCCATTCCGTCCCCCATCAAGCATTACCTCCTCATGTTAGACCTTCCCCTTCTCCCATCCTCCCTGGTCACATACGACAAAGTCTAATCATTCACTTATCAATCGAAAAGCCTTCTGGCCTTCATCAAAACACTTCCCATTCCGTCCCCCATCAAGCATTACCTCCTCATGTTAGACCTTCCCCTTCTCCCATCCTCCTGGTCACATACGACAAAGTCTAATCATTCACTTATCAATCGAAAAGCCTTTGGCCTTCATCAAAACACTTCCCATTCCGTCCCCATCAAGCATTACCTCCTCATGTTAGACCTTCCCCTTCTCCCATCCTCCCTGGTCACATACGACAAAGTCTAATCATTCACTTATCAATCGAAAAGCCTTCTGGCCTTCATCAAAAACACTTCCCTTCCGTCCCCCATCAAGCATTACCTCCTCATGTTAGACCTTCCCCTTCTCCCATCCTCCCTGGTCAATACGACAAAGTCTAATCATTCACTTATCAAACGAAAAGCCTTCTGGCCTTCATCAAAACACTTCCCATTCCGTCCCCCATCAAGCATTACCTCCTCATGTTAGACCTTCCCCTTCTCCCATCCTCCTTGGTCACATACGACAAAGTCTAATCATTCACTTATCAATCGAAAAGCCTTCTGGCCTTCATCAAAACACTTCCCATTTCCGTCCCCCATCAAGCATTACTCCTCATGTTAGACCTTCCCCTTCTCCCATCCTCCCTGGTCACATACGACAAAGTTAATCATTCACTTATCAATCGAAAAGCCTTCTGGCCTTCTTCAAAACACTTCCCATTCCGTCCCCCATCAAGCATTACCTCCTCATGTTAGACCTTCCCTTCTCCCATCCTCCCTTGGTCAATACGAAAAGTCTAATCATTCACTTATCAATCGAAAAGCCTTCTGGCCTTCATCAAAAACTTCCCATTCCCGTCCCCCTTAAGCCTTACCTCCTCATGTTTAGACCTTCCCCTTCTCCCATCCTCCCTGGTCACATACGACAAAGTCTAATCATTCATTATCAATCGGAAAAGCCTTTGGCCTTCATCAAAACACTTCCCATTCCGTCCCCCATCAAGCATTACCTCCTCATGTTAGACCTTCCCCTTCTCCCATCCTCCCTGGTCACATACGACAAAGTCTAATCATTCTCACATCAATCAAACCTTATAATTTGACTGTGATATGTTTCTGAACAAATACACTTATCGTTTACTACATTTTCATTAGTAAACATACTTTTAGTATTATTACATACTTATGTATTACAAATTACCATTTAACCTGTGATTTCATTTACTTTGTCGAGTCTATTATTGTTTGTTACACTACTGTACTTTACATGTTTGTTACAGTGTCCTGTTAAACTTTTCTTTTTAAGGTGTACTATGTACATAATAAAGTCTATTTGTTAATTTCTCATGTGCCACATCTTCCCCTATATCAAGCCGCATGAATGCTTCTGAGCACTATTTGTTTTGATAAAGAATTAAGTTTGAAATATACTGTGATTATATCACATTACGTTTCATTTATTGTCAATTAAGTTTTAAAACTAGTTAAAATTGTTTTAACGAAAAAATAATGCTTTCCATTTTATAATATCGGCAGACCGGGTTTGGTATTAGTGAACAAACAAACAAAATGATAGTGATTATTTGACAAACTTTTTTTTTTGGTTAAAATCCTGGAATATGTGTTTTAAATTTCTGTATTGTATAGTACCTAATGTTCTTTAGTAATTTATATAAGTACTGTTAATAATATATAATATATTATTCATATTAATATAAATAATAAATTATAATACAAAACACGAAACAATCTGTTAAGAGAACATGTTAAATGAGTACAAGAAGAGAACACATAGAAACAACAACACAACTCACTTCAATATTTCGACCCAGTCGTCATCATCAGAGGAAGGAGAAGAAAAGTAAGTGGAGTCGTGATCGGCTGGTAAGCAGCAGCATTATATTCTATTATCTGTTATGTCTGTAATAATGTCTCTAATTATATAATATTTATTTTTTAGTATGAAACATTTCAGTAGGAATACCTGCGTTACTGTCAAATGAACGTGAAGACATAAACAAACAGCAAATACTTAGTTTTACACTTACAGAGGTTTTTTTTTAAATTTTGGAGACTTATGTCACAGAGAAAGTATGTTATAAAAAGTTGTAGAAGAAAAGTTTGTGATTCACAGTGTGTTTCAGATTTTCCCTAATGTCATTGGTTTTTAAATTATTTTTATATTAATTTTTTTTTTGTATTTATTGGTTGTTGTTTTACAGGTTTAGATGGACACGCAATCTGAATACATAATTAACAATACTTATTTTATTTAAATTAGTGGCTTATGCACAGGGTAAGGTCCTTTAAATTTATCGAAACTAATACATATTGTTTACAAAATCATACATATGACGTTATAACGCTAAGGTAAAATATGTAAAATTCGTATATACTTAAAATACATTCATTTCCAAGTAGTCCAGTTGAGTAGTTTCAGAATATACAGTGATCCTTCGAAATGTGAAAATCATTCGTTCCGGAGGAGCTTTGGTATATTGATTTTTTCATATAATGAGACACATTTTACATGTGAAGAGTGTAATTCGTTCCCTCCAGACTATAAATTTTAATTATTTTAAAAAACAAAGAGAAATATAATGTGATAACAACATGCATAATCATGCATTAAATACAACATAATAATTTAAATAAATGATAAAACAATAACACAATTGTATTGTGAGCCAATGGAACCCAAACCTGTGGAGTTAGGCAAAAAATTGAACCACATAATTTAAATGTGCCTTATTTTGAGGATATATTAAATCGTGAAGAAGTCACAATATTTGCAAAAAAATTATTTTAAGTTTGATTTTTTTGCGTTAAACTACTAACTCTAGAGCAGTGTTTCCCAAACTTTTTCGAGTGACCGCCCCCCTTGGATCCATAAACCTATTACTCAACACCCTTCAATAATAATCAGATTCCTGAACTAAATAACCAAATGAGTAACATTTTAATAATTAAATTAAAATAATTACTAATCGAATATTTATTTAGAATCCAATAGGATGTATTATTTCATAGGATATTTATGCAAAAGAATTAATATACGATAAAAGAAACTTAGGTGAGAATATACTTTTAACATAAAAATGAATTATCAAAATAAATAATTTTATGAAACTGTTTCATAGAAGTTTACATGTCGTGTTTTCAATTAAATTTAGAAATTATATTGCATGAACATTTTCAATTTATGGAAATAGATTCACCGCTCCTTTTTGCGGTGAAAAACTCAAAAATCAATATAGTGATAAAACTTAATAACCCAACTAGAATGGACTTATAGGATTTTTAGGTGAAAAAATATGTTGTCTCACAAGTTACTGTCATATTACATAATTTTATGACCTTGCAATATTAGGTATAGAATATTGCATTACAAGTTTGTGTTAACTACAATAACATGATAAGATTTACTTAAATATGATCTTCGTAATGTACAATACTACGAATTTTGTATCACAATGACAAAAAAACAGAATCAAGTCCAAAGAGTTTGGTTTACAAAATAGAAAAATCTCTAAAGATTTTTAATTATTATTTTTAAGGCTTTTAAGAAATTATTCTGAACTTCTATTATATAAAAGTACTTCTCATGGTGCATACATGGTATCAATTTGAATTAACATAAACATAGGTGTATTAATCCAGTACCTTTAGGATAGATTATTACTGTAAATATAGATTTGATGGGAGGCATCGAAGTGGTCACAAATGATAACCTGAATTCTATGAATCCTGGTTTCAGAAAAAGTGCCCCAATCTGGTATAACGATGCGTTAAAAATGATTGATCGTTTGATTTTCATCAATTGTTTATTAGAACTAACATAAAAGAAGTTTTTATATTTTAAATAAATTATAATTCATATGTTATAATTTAAAGTAGTATTTGTGTTTAAAAATGATCACTTTTTTCCATATTTTTCTGTCAAAATACACATCCTCTTATTGTTGTAAACAAATAATATTTATTAACACTATTCTTTATGTATATTTTAATATGTTATATACAATATTTTGCACACGATACCTGTATTACAAGTTAAATATTTTTTTTCTTGATCCACCAATATCAAAGAAGGGGTAGTAATGGAGTGATTAAGCGCCTCTAATAGCCTCTAACACTCAACTCCGACTTTCGGCCTTCACGAGGCTACCCTGTTAACCTGCTATATGCAGGGACAAACGAAAGAGGAGGAGAAAGTGATCAGGAGCTGGGCCTGACCACCTTCGTTTCACATCCTTCCTAATTCCCAAATCCTCTCCTTTTATCTCAGCCCTAATCTAAGGTGTTATGCGATCCGTGCCGAAGGATGGATGATACAGGGGTTACTGTATTATTAACGGAGCCTCAAGGGTACCAGGCGACTCCCTTGAGTAAATAGCCTTACTCTGGTATGCGGTGCTCTGCCGTAGCGGACAGAATACCACCGATAGAGATACAGATTTTCCCCTGTATGATACTAAGGAGAAGGAAGTCCGGAAACCATCCTCCAGTTTCTGCGCGAAAGCGCAGGGGGTCGAAAAGCGCTAACTAGTGGGAGCCAACTTTCCACAAGTGCACCTAAGGAGCCGAAGAAGACCCTCCCGATGAAGGAAAAAGGAAATCGCTTTTTCCCGATAAGTAGGGAGTCTGAATGGGCATTATCCATGATGGTTTGTGCAGATTCTGCAAAGAAGAGGAAGAAACACCGTTGGACCTGCTGACTGACTGTAAGGCAACTTTATTGCATAGAAGTAGGTGCTTCGGGACACTCAACAAACCAGAGAAAAACTTTTACCGCTGGAACCAGCAAAAGTGCTGAGCTTCTTGGAGGCGTTGAAGCTAACTGCTGTACTAACTTTAGTACAGAAGAGGCAAAGTACAATAGTTTTTTTTTAAGACGCAGTGCTATAGTCACCCTCAAATAATAATAATACAAAAAAAAATATCAAAGAAAGTGTTAGTCCAAATACATTTTTAGTTTAAAAGTTAAAATTTATGAAGCTAATCTAAAATATAATTTATTCACAATAAATTTATTTAATTAAAATTAAAAGCATTATGAAATTAATGAATTATTTAATTTATTAGTCTAATTGCGCTATGTAATTAGAGATTCACTTTTAACAATCATAATTTGCAGCATTCTGCCTGTAGTTTTATATCAGCTTGTCTTACTAGACTTTATTTAGATATAGATCTTAAAAATTAGAAGATCTTTAAAGCAACTGGTTGCTTTTTGATGATTAATGAATACTTGAGATGAATACACGAAAATGTATGGTAAAAATGATAGTTTTAATTTTCTAGTTAAACACGTTTCACGTTCAGTGTTCAATGTTCAACTCCTAAGCTTACCTCCTCTTTCATTCCCATTTCCTGTTCTTGCTTCCATACACTCTTCCTCCTTATCATACACTTTTCCCCTCTCTATTCTCATGTTACTCCGTTTCTTCTCCTCTTCTCACACCCTATAAATCACTATCCTTCGCGTTTCACCTTTGACCTAAACAAAATACCACGTGATAAACTATGGAAGTTTATTATTCACTTGCTTCCTTATACAAATTAAATATATAGATTTCAGGTTTTATACAGTTAGTAGTATTTAACAATAGAGACCATATTTTTGCATGTATCCAAAATATATATGTCTTCTTACACAACATAAAATGAAGTTATGAGCATATAAAGAATCTCTGATAATTATTGAAACATATTTGTTAAAACATAATACGAATAAATATCCAATGTATTTCAATGATATAAATTGAATGTATAATATTAAAAATTTGTTAAAACATAATACAAATAAATATCCAATGTATTTGAATAATATATATTGAATGTATAATATTAAAAATTAACTGCTTTGTTAGTGATGAGTTTCCAACCACCGACCAACGAAGAGTTCCATGCACGTCGTAATTAGCAGTTCCGGACCAGAGGCCCACTACTGCTAAATTATCATCCTGTTTTTTTTTTGTTTTGGTCAGTAGGCTTTGTCAATAACTGGGGACGTTAGTCTGTCAGGGAAAGGAGTCGTATGGTCTTGCAGTTTTGCATTATATGAGGTAGGTAGCCACTACTGCTAAATTATCATCCTGCTCTTTTTTTGTTTTGGTCAGTAGGCTTTGTCAATAACTGGAGACGTTAGTCTCTCAGGGAAAGGAGTCGGAGTCGTATTCGTGGTCGTATGGTCTTGCAGTTTTGCATTATATGAGGTAGTGATAAGTTTGCTCTCATTTATTCATGTGTTGTTGTAAAAATATAATACTTTCAATTCCTAGGATTGTTATGAAGTATGATATCTTTGTGCACATACTTTATACTCACATGCTTTGTCATGTTTACACATTTTACGAAAAAAATGTGTAATCGACTTTTACAAGTCTTTTTTTAAAACGTTTAATATTAATTTAAAAGTTAAAATCGTTAATATTCTTGAAAACAATTTCGGTTTCAAATAATTTGGAATACTTATAGATTGAAAACAAGGTGGTTTCTGTAACCTCCTTTGTTTTCAATTTCTAGTTGCCCTCTGATGACATAAATATGGGTACTGACACAAGTATCTTAAATGGAGCAATAATGAATGTTATATGGTAGAAAAACATTGTTATTTTATGTGTACTTTCTTATGAAATATAGATGAAAGGCGGATAAAGCATATTTGAAACATGTCGTATGTTCAATAAACCTTATTTCAAGTTTACTTCCACCAATACCATAAATGGTGGAGGTATAAAATGTATTTATAAGATTTGACACATTGATATATACATTATCGTTATTTCAAGTGTCCATCCTTCAATATTATAAATAATTAATGTTTAACTCATTTCACAAATTTTAGGTATGTGGTTTACTTTAAATTTACTTAATACCTGTAATTATTTATTCACAATAAATAAATACCTGTAAAGAATATTAAGTGATTCACATATTTCATATATGTCGATTTATTAAGTGTCCTGTTTGAGATGTAATATATCTAATGAATATCGTTTCTGCAAGGATATGGTGTGATGAATCATAAATGGAGGATATATAAGCGTTTATATATGATTTCGATATCATATTCAGATAACTTTAAATATGCTTTCTGAACTTTCATAAATGGTAGAAGTATAAAACGTATTTAATTGAAGTCATGTGTCCAATATTTAGAACATATTCAAGTCTTCTTTATATGTTTTAAATATGTTCTAAAGTCAGGCTCAAGTGTCATAAATGATGAAGGTTCAATACCAGTTTAACAGATGTAACCAATAAAATATAGATCGTTATTTAATCGTACTGTTTAAACAGTATATTATATGGTTTCTCATAAATGATACAGGTATATAACCTTTCAGAGAATTTCACATATTAAGGTTATAGAGTATTTTTAATGTTCTGTTGCAGGTATCATAAATGGTTGAGGTATAAATTAGGATAATTTATATCTAATGTATATTATTACGAAAAGAGCACGGACTGAATATAATATATGGTTGAGTTTATAAACCAAGTTTAAGTGATTTCACTTAAATACAATATATCGTTATTTCAAGTGTTGTTTAGTCATCAACAAATAGGTAAGGTATTAAAACGTGTTTAAATGACTTTACCAATTAAATATTAATCGTTATATCATGTTTATTGTTTCAGATATTTCATAAATGGAGGAGGTAAGAAACGTTTTAAAAGATTTAAGATTTTAAGGAATATAGTATTTTAAATGTTCTGTTGCAGGTATCATGTTAGTTGAAGTATAAATTGGGATTTCAAGATATTGATACAACAAGTATATAGTCAGAATGTAACATATGATTGAAATATAAAACGTGTTTAAACATTTTCTATTAAATATACATATATCGTATTTCAAGTGTTGTTTTATGTACAAAAAAGGTTAAGATATTAAATGTGTTTAAATAATTTCACTAATTATATATAAATCATTATATAATGTTATCTGTTTCATGTTTCTCATAAATTTTAGAGGTGAAATCGTTTTACAAATTTTCACAAATTAAGGTTACATTGTATTTTTAATGTTCTTTTGCAGGTATCATACATGGTTGATGTATAAATTAGGATCTCAAGATATCATATATCTAATATATATTGTTACGACAACGGTGCGTCAGAATGTAATATATGGTTGAGATACAAAACATGTTTAAACAATTTCTTATGTATTATATATCGTTATTTCAATTGTTGTTTAGTTATTAACAAATGGATATGGTATTAAACGTGATGAAATGATGTTACAAATTAATTTTAAATTATTATAGAATGTGTGCTGTTTGAGGTTATTCATATATTCTAGAGCAGGGGTTCTTAACCGGGGGTATTCATACCCCTTGGGGGTATGGGACTCGATCTCTCGTAATCAGGTATTTTTTTAGTATCTCTCATTATTTTCCTTTATTTTGTAACCTATTCTTGTTCACAGGTTATTTTTTTAGTTATGCTTATCTTGTTCAATGTCGTTGTGCTTGTAAGTAGTTAAAATCTGATAATCTCAAATGAACGTAAAAATCTGCAGACCTAACAATTAATCTGTAGAGTTGGCAGCACTGACAGCACAGGCAGTGGGTGTTGTGGCCATCTCTGTGAATTAGGATTCTCTGCATTATTAAATATGAAATCAAAGTGGAGAAATAGACTTGATGTGTCAGATGACATGCGAGTTGCTTTGTCAGCAACTGTACCACGATTCGATGTCGATTTTATAAAAAAAAAAATTTACATTTATGTTCTCTTTCTTCTTTTGTGTAATAAAAATGGACCGTAACTTTAATTTTGTTTTCACTAAAAATTTAAAAAAATGATCAATGCTTATGATTTTTTCATGTTCTTTTCCTCGCAATCCATATCTAAAGTATAGGATATTCAAGGTACTGACATATCTGGAAGACATACTGGCAAATAATAGGATTGGTAATAATTATTTCAACAGTCAAGTGAAGGGGGTATGGTACCATATTGGACAATCCATTGGGGGTCTGGAATCATTCGAAGGTTATTTTTTTTTAGTATCTCTCGTTATTTTCTTCTATTTTTTAATCTATTATTGTTCTTGTTCAAGAGGTTGAAACGTTTTAGAAGGTTTCACATGTTAAGTATATTTAGTGAATTTAATGTATGGTTTTTGCAGGTATGATAAATGGTTGGATTATAAATTGGGATTTCAGGATATCATGTATTTAATGTATTTCTTTACTACAAAGGTACAGTCAGAATATATGGCTGAGATATAAATCATGTTCAAATGATTTTATATGTAATAAGTATATCGTTGTTTTAAGTGTGTTTTAATCATGAACAAATGGTAAAGCCATTTACACATGGTGAAATGATTTCACAAATTAAATATAAAACGTTATAATATGTATACTGTTTCAGGTACCTCATAAATGTCGGAAATTTGAAAATTGTAGAGGATTTAATATATAAAGGATGTCTAGTTATCTTAAAGGTTCTGTTGCAAGTATAAATAGTTGAAGAAATATAAATTGGGATTTTAAGATGTCATGTATCTAATGTATATTGATTGTTCTAAGATACGGTCAGAATATAATAAGTGGTTGAGATATAATGTATGTTTGAATGATATTATATGTAATATACATATATCGTATTCCAAGTGTTGTTTAATATAAACAAATGGTTAAGATATTAAATGTCTTTAAATTATTTCACCAATTAATTATTAAACATTGTATACTGTATACTGTTTCAGGTTCCTCATATATTCTAGAGGTAGAAACGTTTTAGAAGATTTCACATACTAAAAATATACAGCAATTTTAACCTTCTATTGCAGGTATCTTAAATTGTTGAAGTATAAATTAGGATCTCAAGATATCATACATTTAATATATATTGTTGCAACAATGGTGCAGTCAGAATATAATATATGGTTGAGGTATAAAACATGTTTAAACAATTTCTTATGTAATATATATCGTTATTTAATTGTTTAGTTATCAACAAATGGAGAAGATATTAAACGTGATGAAATGATGATACAAATTAAGTATAAATTATTATAGAATGTGTGCTGTTTAAGTTTTCTCGTAGATTCTAGAGGTAGAAACGTTTTAGATTTCACATATTAAGTATATAGTGATTTAAATGTATTGTTTTTGCAGGTATGATAAATGGTTGGATTATAAATTGTGATTTCACAATATCATGTATTTAATGTACAACGTTATTACAAAGGTACAGTCAGAATATGATATATGGTTGACATATACAACATGTTTATATGATTTTATACCTATTATATACCGTTGTTTCAAGTGTTGTTTAGTTATCAACAAATGTTTAAGTTATTACACACGTTCAAATGATTTCACAAATAAAATACAAATCATTATATGAAGTGTCCTGTTTCAGTTATCTCATGAGTGGTGGAAGTATTAAACTTGTTTCAAAAGTGTTGTTTAGTTATCAACAAATGTTTAAGTTATTACACACGTTCAAATGATTTCACAAATAAAATACAAATCATTATATGAAGTGTCCTGTTTCAGTTATCTCATGAGTGGTGGAAGTATTAAACTTGTTTCAAAAGTGTTGTTTAGTTATCAACAAATGTTTAAGTTATTACACACGTTCAAATGATTTCACAAATAAAATACAAATCATTATATGAAGTGTCCTGTTTCAGTTATCTCATGAGTGGTGGAAGTATTAAACTTGTTTCAAAAGTGTTGTTTAGTTATCAACAAATGTTTAAGTTATTACACACGTTCAAATGATTTCACAAATAAAATACAAATCATTATATGAAGTGTCCTGTTTCAGTTATCTCATGAGTGGTGGAAGTATTAAACTTGTTTCAAAAGTGTTGTTTAGTTATCAACAAATGTTTAAGTTATTACACACGTTCAAATGATTTCACAAATAAAATACAAATCATTATATGAAGTGTCCTGTTTCAGTTATCTCATGAGTGGTGGAAGTATTAAACTTGTTTCAAAAGTGTTGTTTAGTTATCAACAAATGTTTAAGTTATTACACACGTTCAAATGATTTCACAAATAAAATACAAATCATTATATGAAGTGTCCTGTTTCAGTTATCTCATGAGTGGTGGAAGTATTAAACTTGTTTCAAAAGTGTTGTTTAGTTATCAACAAATGTTTAAGTTATTACGCACGTTCAAATGATTTCACAAATAAAATACAAATCATTATATGAAGTGTCCTGTTTCAGTTATCTCATGAGTGGTGGAAGTATTAAACTTGTTTCAAAAGTGTTGTTTAGTTATCAACAAATGTTTAAGTTATTACACACGTTCAAATGATTTCACAAATAAAATACAAATCATTATATGAAGTGTCCTGTTTCAGTTATCTCATGAGTGGTGGAAATATTAAACTTGTTTCAAACATGTTATAATATAAATAAATTTTGTTATTTCAAGATCCTTCTATCAAGTTTTATAATGGAGCCTACATCAAAATTTTCTTAAAGGTACAATTTATATGATTATATTACTATTTATGTATCATAAATGGTGGAGGTATGAAACTTGATTTATAATGTCATATGATAGATATGTATCTTTATGTTAATTATACTGTTTACATTATCATAAACAGTGGTACTATATTTCGTGAATCTTTGATATCGTGTATTAAATATATATCAGTATTTTATGGGTAATATTTTTATCATAGTATATAGTTGGAGAATATAACCGTAAAATTGATGCCATAAATGTTAAAGTTCTATTATTATTTTAAGTTCACTGTCACAAATATCATATATGAAGGAGGTGTTCTATTCGTATAAATATTTATTCAAATATGTATAGATACGAATATTATGAATATTTATTCATGAAATTATTTATGAAAAGTGTCATGAATAAAAGATTTATATGTGTTTCAAGTATAGAACCTCAAATATTACATCAGTATACGAGTATAGTATGAATGTATTTGTTCTGTATATATAAAAAATGCAAATTTTGTCTGTCTGTCCACTATAGAAATAAAACTGGAGATATTTAGATACAAAGGGACATATGGGTCTTATATAACTTTTTTCAGAGAAATTAACTACAGTATTTTCATTTTGATTAGGGTCCTTTTTTGAGATCTTCCGCCCATATTTAAACAATTCTCTCCAAACAACTTCGAATCAAGTGGAATAGATTTTATAACGATCGTAGAGTTCAACTCATATGTTCAAAAATCTATACACTTAAATTGACTTTATATACATATAGAAGTATATATGGCTTGTCGTTGCGTCTACAACGGGCTTAGCCTCCCTTTCTCTTTTTTCCTGAAGATGGATTACCCGAAAATTTGAGTCTGTAAGTGTGTGTCCTTACTCTGTGTGTTATTCTTCTTGAATTTTGAACTCGTATATATATATATATATATGTATATATATATATATATATATATATATATATATATATATATATATAATAAGTATGTTCTCTTACATACTTATGAACTTAATGTTTCCTTTCCCATTGTTGGAAGAAGTAAAAGATAAACTGAAACTTATTTAAATTTTCTCGAGAAAGTTAATAATGTAATTTTGATTTTGATGATAATCTACATTCCTATACCTTCGTTTTAATTTTGAAGATAAAATGTGCACAATTTATAATAAGTTTTATGTTACATTTTTTTTTTGCTTAAGCTATAATTTACATTCAGTATTTTTTCAGTTTTTTTCTGAAAAAAAACTTAAGTTTATCGAAACTATAGACAATTTAAATTGTTTTCGTTATATGTAATTTATTATTAGAGTTGGAATTAAATTGTTTCCCGGGCAACGCTTGTTAGATCAGCTAATGTACACATATGGATGTATATAATAAGATTTTACCATAAACAAGTGAAATAACACCAATAACAATTTAAACCTTATTAAGAAATATGTCTTCGGGCAGTAATAATCTCTTTATTTTTATTCTTTTCAACTCTGTTTTCAACATTATTTATCAGAAATTTAGAATATTCCTCATTTCCTTTTTCAACTCTCATATTACTAGTTAAATGGAATTTAGTAAATTTAAGCCATAAATGAGACTGATTCAACCATTATAGATATCAACATCATTTTCTCTCTTGGCAACTGGAAGAAGTTGTCAATTCCTCAAATGCTACAGCCAATGAAATTAGTCCTGAAGTCCTTAATTTAGAGAGAATTAGTTTTATTAAGAACTTTCCTGTACCTTCCGATGCATCGGGAGCCTTACTCTATCATTTTTATTGAAATAAACATATCAAAAGAAGAAAATATAGGCATTATGACAAAGTGTTTTTTGATTACCGACACAATTGTATCCTGTTAATATTTTACTTCTATTATTTGGATAATTTCTGAAACTTCTGTTAACTATAATAAATACCATTTGTTTATATATTAAATAATTATTTCATTTTGTCATCGATTATTTATTAAATTTTCTCGTTCTATATTATTTAATCGAAAAACTATTATTTAATCTTTCGACGTCATTTTTATCAGATTTTTTAAAACTTATTGCACAAAAGTCCCTTTTGTGTAGAAGGTAGCGCGCTGGACCCCCAATGTCAAGGTCCTGGGTTTGATTCCCACCAAATTTCTTATATTTTATTCAGTTTTTAGAGCGTTGCAAATATTTAAACAAGAACATCAGTGCTTTTTAAGTATGTAGGTTAGTGGCAAAAAAAAGTTAATAGTGGTGACGAAGAATAAGAATTACTTGCTGTGTTTGGAGACGAAAACATGACTGATAAATGTTACATGAAAAGCACAGTGGTCCGCCGCACCATTAAGACGGTAATGTGTCTTGGCATCACTCTATGGATGGACGTTCTGTCACTAGCTTAATAGCAGGGTATGTGTTCGTGCAACAGATGGAAGATATGCCGCTTTGAATTCCAGATAAGCGAATTGAATCGCAAATACATTATCCACATTTATGATGATCCCAGTTTTATACGCATGTTACAGCCTTTCATCAGAACATTCTCACAATGGACTTTGACACGTCAACTATACGATGTATACATACACTCAGAATTGAGACATTTAACTTGTGTTTGTCCGACGATCCTACATTCATACCTCTCTAGGATTAAACCACAATAAGAATGGGAAAACAAGACTAAGATCTTTCAACCGTAACAAGCGGTCTTCGTCAGAGTCAAAAACCCAACTGAACACTAGATGCAGAAAAAACATCTGGTGAGGAGTTGAGAAGAGTGGGAGGGAAGAGTGGTATTTTAAAAGGGTGAAAGCACAGGAAAGGACTAATGTCCAGAAAGGGATGTTTGGGGAAACAAAGGAGTACAGTAAGAAAAAGTAAAAAACTATCCGCTAGCTGTCAACCCTCTTTGAAGAGGCTATTGCCCTCGTGACGAAAGTATCAAGTTTGAAGAGACCGTTACTAATGTTTATAATATTAGATTATTATTCTTATTGTGGTTTAATCATTGATTGTTGTTTCACGTGTTTATGTGAAATCTTTTTATCATACCTCTCTATGTGAACAGCCGTTTCTTGTCTTAAACAGGTAGCATAAATATATTACACTTCTTAGTGTAAAGAGAATGTTGTCATTAGTCGTCTGAAACACGCAATGTTATTGTTCACGAGGGATGATTTGGATAAATCCCCATCTTTTAGATTTACGCTATCACCTGAGATAATCAATATTCTTCTCCAAATGAATCGGATAGGGGCCACAAAAATGAATTCGACAGAAAGGAAAAGAGCAACTTTACAAATGCCTGAGTCTATTCGCCTTTGAAATTTTTTTTTTAAATTTTCTAGTCGTCGTACATGCACGAATTACTTATGTTTTTGATATCCACATACCATGTACTATTACTTGTAGTTATCGTGACGGATCCTCGTCAAGGAGTTGTCCGACTAGAGATGGAACTGTAAACCTACAACCAGCAGACAAATTTGAAATCAAAGTCCATGTTATTTATAACTCAACATGAAAACATTGAGTTTGTCTTGGTTTAGCATTGAAAGCTATAAGACTAAGATTTGGAAGGGGAGTGGGGGGATAAAGGAGTGCTCATAAGTAACTTTACATCTGATATCACCAAAATATAAAATAATTAACTTACAATTAATTGTTTCAATTACGTCACAATCGCGCAGTTTAAACTTCTAGGATAATCGAGAGTGTAATCTAGAGTACAGCTGATTCAATAAATCAATATTAGAGAACTTTGTTCACTCGGTTTGCTATTCACATGCGAAGCATTTCATTTAAACGGAAAGTTAGTCGACAAACTCCATTTATTATGCTGAAAATAATCCTCATCTTCTTATGGATGGAAAAAGAGCTCAATCCCCTGGAGTGTGTATTTGGGCAGCTATTCAAAGTTCCGGTGTACTGGGACCCTATCGTTTTGAAGGTATAGTTGCCAGGGAGATGTACCTTACAGTGCTACGTGAATTTCCTCTACCTCAGCTACAGAATGAGGATCTTCGTCAGGTTATTTTCAGATATAAAAGCACGAATTCATCTTTGAAATAAGTGTAAAGTTTCTTATGGGCATCCCTGTATTGTACGGGAGTACGACTCTGCTGATACCTTTCTTGGTTTGGTTTTTGACCTAAGTACTTAACATAGTAGTTTTACGTTGATCTAATCTGGATTTATTTCTGTATCTATTAATGAACAGTAGTGTTCTAATAGTTGTTCAGATCCTCGTCAAGGTATGAATGGAGCTGTCCGCATAGAGATAAAAACTGCAAACCTACAACCAGCAAGCTTAAATTTGAAATCAAAGTCCATATTATTTATAACTCATCATGAAAACATTGAATGTGTCTTGGTTTATCATTGAAAGCTATAAGACTATTCCATCACAGTAAAGCCGGGTGCCACGTCTGGTCATGAATAAAATGTCTTTTTGAACTAGGATATTGTGTTGTACTTGTCAGAGTAATAGTCACCAGACATTCATCACAATGGCTTCAAACATTTTTTGGTACTTATCAGTCAACGGGACGCCACTTATTTAAATAGTTATTAAATCAAAACAAAAAGAAAATCACTTGATTATATAAAATAACATTTTTAGAATCTATACTTTTTCGTTGTTTATATTTTATTTATATTTTGCTTATATATATTTATTAAATTATTATTGAATATATTAGTTATATTTATTAAACGGCATTTTAATTTTATATTGAATCATTCATTTATTTCATTTCTGTTTGCTATTTTATTTCTTAAAACTTCTGGTTAACTGATAAGTCGTTTCGCGATGTAAATATACTGTTGCGCGAATAGTATCGAGTTGCCCGCCTCCGCGTGGTCCACCTTGGGCGTCGCCATGTGAACATGCGACGGCTAAAGGGCAAATCGTAAAAAGACAACCTGACTTGATTTAGAAGCGATATGGCCTGAAATATGGCTTGGTGCGTATAAAGGTCAACACAGGTTAACTGATAAGTAGCCATTTTTCCTTCTGAGACTGGTTTCACGTAAACGTATTTCCACTGATTGGTCTTAAATGTGCAGTGAACTGACTCCACACTGTACGGTTGATTTGACGAGCATATAAAAAAACAACCTATTATTGAGTAAAAAGAATATAAGAAAATGTTGTTTCTTAGTTTGTCCAAATTAGAATTATTTAGAAAATCTTTTAATTTCCTTTTAGATAGAAAGAATAGAAACCGATTTCCTTAAGGGATAAAAACGTCAGCCCTTATGGTCTTTTTGATTGATCGGATGTTTGAGTAAATCACTCAGATCAGTGTCTAGAATTTCTGTCCCTTCATCAAATTGTTAAGGTATGTAGCGAGGTGAAAACCCCGACTTTTTCGAGTTGGGGGACTGGCTGTGGCTGTTCTAACACAGTACAGTCTCATAATTTCCTTTTAGTTGAAGCAGAGTTTGAAAAAAAAGACGACTTAACTGGAGAAATTGAATTTGAAAAATTCTGATTAGATATAATAAGATCAGATAAGTAAATGACAAAGATTCAAACAATATGTTGCGCAAATATTGAATTAGCAAGGCAAGCATGTTTCTTTAACTTCGGATATTTTTAGCTAATTCCTTTATTTAGACTTTATCTAAGTTAGCGAGACCAAGTTCTTCTCAGATGGTCAACTATAGTTTACTTGCTCAAGAGTCAGAGGTTCCAACTGTTTGTTCTTTCGTGAACCTGAAGGACAGACAGCTAATGTGGTGTATACAGAGGCATTTGGTTAACACTGTACTAATAATGGTATTTTCTACTATTCTATAATTTCCAATTATAGTATTAGTATAATACTATAATTCATATTTTGAAATACCAAGTATAATAGAATGTTTGATTCCAAAGGTACGTTTGCTAGTAAAAGGTGGCCCAAAAGTCACTGAGACTTTTAAATGTTCAATAGCTCCTGTAATTCATAAGTTATACTCACCAAATTTTAGCAGTAGGTAAACTGATCCTTCCGATATTTTTGGCAATATATATGGTTATAATTATTCACTTACACTTTAATTTATCACTAATTAAAATAGGGAAGTAAAATTTTCGGTTTCGCACTGAATAGCCCTATCCAACACACTTTGCATAACATTTGAAAGCATTTTCGGGCTTATGTCTCTTATTTGATCGTTTTAAGTCGTTTATTGTCCGAGGTTTATTCCTATACACCCTTTCTTGAATGGCATTTACGCTTGGGGCATTCCTGGCATTAAAATGTCGACGGTAACAACGTTGGGTTTCTGAATTTGAACCATGTGACTCAAAGCACCACTGTACAATGAGGATTCGTTCCTCGGTGCTATATTTGTTCATAATAATGTTGGAAGGGTAGTTCTAAATGCTCTGAAAAAATATAAGAAAAATAATCAGAAACAAAAGAGTTATGAATTTTTTTTAACTGTCAGTGACTTTTGGGCCACCTTTTAGTATAAAAATAAATCAATTAAATAATGATTTTGTCATTGTATTGATTAGATCCAGTTGCGGTTACTGGAGTAGCAAGAGTGCTTAAGGACCATAGTTTTATGATCCTTAAACATAACAAATCCAGCTATGTTTTCAATAAAAATAATGTATTATTCTTAAACATAACTTTCATTTCAGTTCAAATAATTGGCTTATAGTTATTTATTTATCGATTTATTCATCAAAAACGCAATTTACAAACTATTACCCAATTCCTTCTGATAGCTTTAAGGTTTACTCAAGAAGCATGAAAGAGTACAAGGAGCTATTTCATTTTCAGAACTAATTAAAAGTTTGGCCTTATTAAAGCTGAAGGCATCAATATTCTGGGTAATATAAGAAAGCTGCTGAGCTAGACGAGGGTCGCCGAATGAGAAGCGATTCTCGACCGTAACGCTCTGCCGACTAAGCCTTCCCCACTGACACCCCACTATGTCTGCTACCCAATATTCAAAAAACACTCCTTTCCAATATCCCAAATCAAATACTTCATCTCCTTCTGCATAGTGTTTCATACTATTTATTTGTAAATACATATATGCAATAGGTATAGAATTATCTTAAGAAAATAATTAAGCCTTAGAGTAGAAAAAAAAATTGACCTTTTCCTATACCAAACAAAATATTGAGGTTGTTTACTTTGGTTTAGTTTATAATATATTCATTTCTAGAACTAGTGTTCTTAGTGTGATTTACCAATTAATCTACTCCGAGGAAAAAAGGGACATTGAATGCCATCTAAAGACCAGGAGGGGACAAACAAACAGCGTGTTTGTGTCAAGTATTCAAAATTTGATGATGGAATATGGTCATAACGTAAACTTTTCATGTAGAAGATAATAAGCATTTCGACACTGCACTTCGAAAAACATGTAAAGCTATCAGTCCAGAGGCTGTTCTTTGTGAGGTACTGGTTACAGATTTCTCCTACAAAATTTGAGGTCATTACGTAGACTTTACATGTAGAAGATAATAAGCATTTCGACACTGCACTTCGAAAAACATGTAAAGCTATCAGTCCAGAGGCTGTTCTTTGTGAGGTACTGGTTACAGATTTCTCCTACAAAATTTGAGGTCATAACGTAGACTTTACATGTAGAAGATAATAAGCATTTCGACACTGCCCTTCGAAAAACATGTAAAGCTATCAGTCCAGAGGTTGTTCTTTGTGAGGTACTGGTTACAGATTTCTCCTACAATACCTGAATGAAGAAAATATTAGGACTTCGAATGTAGAGTTTGTATGGTGGTGTAGTTATCCTATAACTAAAATGGTTGCAATAAAAAAGAAATTCTCTAGAGCAGTAATAAATGTGAAAGTTTATAAATGTAGGAGCTGGAAATAACCAAGGAAAAGTTGTTTTCACTGGACCAACCCGTCAGTACCACATCCTTGGTGTCTTCCTGATGATGAACACAAAGTGTTCGAAACGCGTTGAATAAAACTTCATTTGTGTGGAGACTTTTGTTGGTTTATCCATTTTACCTCAGAATAACTTGTTTTGATATTAGAACGTGTACCCAGCCTTTCAGCCAAATCACGTATAATAGCAACACAGATTGATGCCTTTTAGCGTGAAAGCTTTTTCGCCGCATCTCGGGAGCACCAAGCTCTATCCGAGGATAGGACAACCAGCCTCCGAGATACGCCCGAGGTGGACCACGCGGAGGCGAGCTTCCACGAATAACCAAAGAAAAATTAAAGCGACCATGTAATCACTTTTACAGCTCTAATACTGACCAACTTGCTGACAATAAGACTAATGTGAAAGCTCTCTAATCTATACTAACAAAAAATGAATGACTCAACAGTCAACATAGGGTATAGGCTGGTAAAAAATTGCGCCTTCATCAAGCAGTTTGAAAATAAACTTGCTAGAGCTTGTTACAGCATACTCTGTAAAATTAAATGCCTTTCTTGTATCATCCTAATCCATCCTTCTAATATTTTTCAAAATTCTCGAAAGTGTTTTTCTACAAAAAATGAAAATAAAAGTGATAAAAGAACCCTCATTCCAATTTGCTTTTAAAATTGAATTTGAAAAATTCTGACAGCTCTAAATATCTAAAGTTAAAGAAACATCGTTGCCATCCTATTTGAATATGTTGAACAACTTACTGTTTGAATCTTTATGTCATTTTAATTTAAATTTAAAATCATTAATGCTGGAAACTTTTACAAACTACTGTTTCATGGAATCAATACAAACAACGTTAACAAAGGGCACACTAAATTTCAAAGATTGGTTACTCATTTTTATTAATCAATTCTTGTTTTATTTTACTTCTGTTTCTCCACTGAGGTTAGTATGATTTATATGAGAAATAGGGAAAACCGCCATACCTCGTAAGATGTTATTGGACTCGTTGCAGCGCTTTAGGACTTTGTCCATCTTCAATCGCAACTAACCTAAAGAGTTGTTATCACGGGGTTTACATTTCCATATTCTGCTATCTAGATATTGTTATTTAATATCATTGCGTTATTTTTGAATTTAGTTCATTTAGTCTAGTTATTTAGTTATTAGTTACTTAGTCAAGTCTGATTTTTTATATCTATTTACGTCGTCATAATGTCTGTTCTGTCGTCTTTTTATTTTTATTAATGGATTACACAAAATATTGGTTTGGTGTTTTATTTGCTCGTTTATTAAATTACCCGAATTTTTATTTTTATAAATTTCAGGATGTTCTGTTAAATTGCGAAGTCCTTGTGCGGTTTGTAATAGACTACGTCTGAGCAGGCTGGAGCGTATGTGAGATTGCTTGAAAAAAGTATGTTTATCAAAAAGAAAAAAAAATGAATAAAGTGTTCCATGGAAGAGAAAGAGAGTACCCTAGAATGATCAGGATTAATGATGTAGAAACAGACTTGATCAAATGACGGGTGCAAACATACAGAACGAATGGGCTGAACAGAGAAAACTTGGGAAAATTGTTAATACAGGAATGTATTAATTAGTGAATCGAATAACATATCACAAAAGCAGTTGTTTCTCATATTTATGAAGGATAGGATTTGCATACTCTGACAAGAAGTGATGAACGTATGACAGTTTTTGTTTCAATTTAATTTTAGAATTTTACATAATTATTCGTGTAAACTTTATTTTTAATTTTCACAGCAAAAAAACATTTTTTTATCAGATGAAATGGTGTTATTTATAGTAAGTTTTAAACCACAAAGTAGAATTTTTGATTTTTGAGTGAAAACCTTTCTCACTGTTAAGGTAGGGAGACTATTCTTTTTTTAATGGTTGCTGCAATGAAGTGAGTGACAAATAGAAGGCAGTGTTTTAAAAGAAACTGTTATAGATTTTAGGTTTTTTTTTTTGACGTTTTGACAAAGTTTTTTTTTTTTTTTTTAATAAAAAGAGTTGGTTAATGGGAGGTGAGACAATGGTTGTCTCGAGACGACGCAGTGTTGCCAGGAAGAAGAAGCAGCACTCGGACAGCTGTTTAATCAGACTAATGGGGAGCCAACCAAGAAAAGGCGATCCCTTCATTGTCTTGATCAAGCTCGACGCTAATGACGCACACCTTACCGACTTTGTTAATGATTGTCACCCCCCTAAAAGAGTGGACTGCGCTGATACTCGAATAGCGCTCATCAATCTCGACCTTGTTCAACGCGACTCTCGCAAAAAAAAAAACACTTTTCAACAATATTAGCGAAGACTGAAAGAAAATCTATACTAAGCTAGAAACAAACACAAAACATTTCTCTTAGAAGATCATCTCAATAATCTTTACTGTAAAAAAATTTTTAATAAGTTGATAATAATTATGTCATATTTTAATAATTTATTTCATCTACGATAAAATAAATAACATACATTTATTATTATAACATATATTAATAATAAAACACATATAGAATCTATTTACTTGATAGGGCTTTAGAAATGATATATGAGCTGTTTATTTTGAAAGTGGCCTAATTCCATTTTCCAAAAAAATTTAGCTAGCTATTTAAATAATTACATTTTTACGTTATCTTTACCTTTTGCAGCAGAATTGTACAAAATTTATTTAAAATTACTAAGAATTTTTATAACAAAAATTAGTTGATAAATAAAATGACAATATTTTTAAATTTTGTAAAACGCAAACCCTTAAATATCTCGATTTTAACATAAATGGAATTAGGCCACTTTCAAAATAAGCGGCTCATATATCAGTAAATAATGAAATGGAGTTCCTGTTAAAAAGGTAAGCAGAAACAAAGAAGAATGACCTTAGTTTATTATGTTCATTTTATTTTCATCATAAACGTTTATCAAATCGTATATTTATGATTAATATGGTAGAAACCTATCATACGAGAGATTTTTTTTCTTTTCTTTTTTTTTTTAATCCGTTATAGTGTATTATTCATATACTAACTTTTTTGCACCGTCTAAAATATCTCTCCCCTAAAACATAAACACATACATACACATGCGCACACATACACGCATACAACCCCAACACCCTGGGACGAATATATGTGTTTACTAGAATTTGTATCCTCTAGATTCCTAACTTATATCTATAGAGCGATACATTTAAATATTATTAGCGTGCTTAGATTAATTTTCGTCCTTGTGAATAAATGGGCCTGAGTGGGTATTGAACCCTGAACCTACAAGTCCAGATTCGAGCATGAAAGTCACAGGGCTAACCTGTCCCCTAAATAACAATGATTTACTTATTGATTATTATTTTTTTCATTTTTACATTTGATGAATTTTGACTACTGTTTTGGTATTATTTAGTGCTCCCAGCTTATTCAGCCATATCACTGAGAATTTTAACTACTGTATTTTTATCCCTTCTACCCCTCTGAGTATGTAGGCAGTACTGGTGCTGCTACAACGGTGAAGAAATCCTTCCGATTATATCTCCTCTTCTCATGACGACGATTCATTGATATATCGAAGTGAAGGTTGTCAGCTATCTCTCTCTCTCTCTCTCTCTCTCTCTCTCTCTCTCTCTCTCTCTCTCTCTCTCTCTCTCTCTCTCTCTCTCTCTCTCTCTCTCTCTCTCTCTCTCTCTCTCTCTCTCTCTCTCTCTCTCTCTCTGTAATTACCATATTCTTTATGAATACGTGTATTTAAGTATTTTAATTTTTCAAATATACATTAACCCTAATCTGATCTGAAATCACTGTTTCCGTGATTTCTTTTATGCGTATCCTCGTTTCTGAATCTAGTTTATATAATTATATATATATATATCTTTATAAATAAAATAATGATTTTGTCTGTACATTGCTTAGAACTGACTCATTTCAAGTTTTCTTTACGTTTCATACATTGGAGAAACCGAATCCACCCTTAGAAAAATTTCTGTCGGTTTGTCGGTTTGTCGGTTTGTCGGTTTGTCGGTTTGTCGGTTTGTCGGTTTGTCCGCAAAACTTTGTCACAGGTAAACTCAGCTACCATAAGACATATAAAGCTGAAACTTTTACAGTAGATTTGTGTAGGTCTAACTTAAAATATAGGCTATGAATTGATTGGAAATTCAACGTAGAAGTGAAGTTATGGACGTTTAACGCAAAAATGTTTGTCACAAGTAAACTCAGCCACCATAAGACATAGCGAGCTGAAACATTGACACTGGATTTGTGTGTGCCTAACTTAAAATATGGGCTCTAAATAGATTATTAATTCAGTACAGAAGCGAAGTTATGGAGCGTTTAGCTGTATTTTCCTAACTTCACAGACAAGTTTGTTTTGAAAATACACAGGTGTGGCAAGTAGGTATTGTTAGTTGATTTTAATTTCAATTGAGCATATGAATATATTGCGTATTTGACATCATTGAAATGGTGTTTCACAGAGTTAAGGATGTACTATCTATTGAGAATAAATGTTTTGTAAACGAGCAATTCTCAACTCTTAATATGAACAGGGAGGAAAAATCAACAAACAAGTTCTTACGCTATATGAAGCCGAGGAAAGAACTTACAAGTCAGTAAAGAGATTGGATTAGTGACGAAGAAGCAGTTCATTATCTAATTGAATTTCTTGACTCTGAATTTATTTCTCCTGGACTGCCTGCTCATGAGTAAAAACTTAAAGTAGAGCACCAATCATGCTACAATTTAGTAGCAGTAACAAATTTCATGTTACGAAACATGAGTGCCCCAAAACTGTGCAACGGGACACGACTCTGAGTTCGTGCTCTACACAGATATGCCATAGAGGCGGACATAATGACTGGATGTGGTATTGGGGAGTCTGTGTGTATACTTCACATACCATTGATTCCGAGCCACTGTCTGTTTACGTTGAAATGATTGCAAAGTCGGGTCAGAGTCTATTTCGCAATGACGTTAACTAAGTCGCAAAGGGAGACTTCATCTAACGCAGGAATACAAGGTAGCAAAACCAAGTTTTTCTCACATGGTCAAATGTAGTTTACATGCTCAACGGTCAGAGGTTTCAACTCTTTCTTCTACCATGAACCTGAAGGACAGACAGCTAATGTAGTGTATTAGCTGGAGGCATTTGTTTAACACTGTAGTAATAATGGTATTTTCTACTATTCTATAATTTCTAATGACATTTTGAAATATCAAAAATGACGGAACTTCTGATTCCTCCGTGGTATAGCCGAAAGGCAATAGGCACACGGCAATAAACCAAAACAGGAACTTCTGATTCCGTCAAAGACGGGTACGTTTGCTATGTATTATATATAACTGTCAACTTTTTTTTAATTTAATATTTACTTAATAAATACACTGGTAATAATGTAAGGTATGGGACCAGAGTAGCCCAGTGGCTTGCGTGATCGCCGATGACAGTAGTGCAAATGTATTATAAATAAATGTAACAAACAAATATTTTTTTGAATTTAAAATGTGGATAATATAAAAGATGGTAATAAAGTAAAGGGATCTAGCCAGGGTAGCCAGTAGCTTGCTTGCTCGCCGATGACAGTAGTGCAAATGTATTGTAATAAACACAACAAAAATATTTTTTTTTAATTTAATATTTGCGTAATATAAACACTGGTAATAAAGTAAGGTATGGAACCAGAGTAGCCCAGTGGCTTGCGTGCTAGCTTTTGACTGGGAACACATTAATTAGAACTAACTCATTTCAAGTTTTCTTTACGTTTCATACTTCAGAGTAGCCACATGTACCCTTAGAATAATTTCTGTCTGTCGGTTTGTCCACAAAATATTGCTACCATAAGACATATAAAGCTGAAACATTGATTGTAGATTTGTGTATGTCTAACTTAAAATCTAATCTTTGTATACAGAGGCTTTTTTTTAGCACTGTACTAATAATGGTATTTTCTACTATTCTATAACTTCTAATTGTAGTATTAGTATAATACTATAATTGATATTTTGGAATACCAAGTATAATAGAATTTTTGATTCCGTCAAAGACGGGTACGTTTGCTAGTATATATATATATATATGACAAGATTTAACAAAAAACACGTGAAATAACAATCAACGATCAAACCACAATATGAAATGAAAAAATAAAAGACTAAGATATTTCAACTGTAACAAGAGGTCTTCGTCAGAGTCAAAAACCCAACTAAGTTTTTGACTCTGACGAAAACGGCTTTTTACGGTTGAAAGATCTTAGTTTTTTTTCCCACTTCATAATTTGGTTTGTTTATTGATATATAATATATATATATATATATATATATATATATATATACATACCTGAGACCTACAATTATACTATTTTTTTTAGTATATGAATATTTTAGTATAAGTTTGTTTGTTGTATTCACGTTGTACGTTTTGTATAAAGGTATAGAGTCTGCCGTAACAAAATTGCTGTTGTGAGAAAAGACAAACCACATACTTATATACATACACACACACACACTAAACATACATATACATACTCACATACAACCCCACCATCGTGGGACGAATAGGTCTTCTAAAATTTGTATCCTTGAGATACCTAACTTATACCCAAAGAGGAATACTTTTAAATAATATTTACAATATAGAGGTAGGCTAAACTGAAAGCTATGCAGTAACCACCGAAAGCTATTATACAACCTATATACTATACTATATATACTATATATATTATATATACTATATACTATATATACTATGCTATATACTATACTACCTATATACTATACTATACTACCGAAAGCTATTACTCGTCTACCTTTGTGTCGTGTTGTACCAAAAATATTTAAAAATTTGAAAATTTCTCATGTTCTCATCTCAGAATTGGTAATACGTGTACATGATAGCTATATTGAAATGGCCAATATTAAAATTGAGTTGCCAGATATTTGAATATATATTTTAACTTTTTTTATAGACTGAAGTCTAAGTATGGTTGTAAATAATATAATGAGTATATATAAAAATACTATGACTCGAACAAGGATTGTTCGTTTTACTCGATCAAAATCAATACACTGCACGTGTTCAGAGTAAAACCACTGTATGGTAACTCAAGCAGGTCTCGTGCATTGATTTTGAATTAATACAAATAAGATATTACAAATTTATGCTGATTGATTTATGGTTTTTATTATTTTTACTCTATCGTTAAGCACTTCTAGATTTGTTTGCAGATATGTCTATAAAAACCACATTTGTAGAATATGTAAAAATATGATTTCAATTAGCCGAGCTTTGCTAATTTGAATCAGTGTTTATGTTTAAGCAAGATAAGTGAGTTTAAAGAAGTTGGCTTCACGTTGGCTGAGCAAGGGAGGAGGAGGGGGTGGGAAGCACTATTAGTGGCATCATTTAATGCTGCTTGTGGCTAAGTTGGTGACGCAACTGGTAAAAGTTGTAAGTGGCGGCAGTAAGGGAAGTGAGAATCAAGTAGCTAATACAGTGAATTAGGTCGGCGCTATTAGCCCGAGGCGCTGCTAACTTGAGAATGCTCAGGAGGGTGTGAAGCGATAAGGCCTGTCTTCCCGCCCTATCGTCGCATCGATACCATACACCCTATTAATCACTTCTTACATACTTAATATTACGCCATTCCCACTGCGTCTCTCAGCGCTGCTTCCTAGCTTTTATTTCTATTTTTAACCCCCATTCTATAATCACCTGTACACCCCCCCCCCCCCCCACTATGTAAATAATACCCCATTCTCTCTTACAATATTCTACTTCTATATGAACAAATTAGTCCATCTAACTTCGATTACATTTCATACTTCCTAGACTATGATATAAGCCAGGGCTTCTTAAACTGTGGGTCGCGACCCCCCTAGGGGGGTCGCGAGACTACTGAAAGGGGGTCGCAAAGATCTGATACTTTTCAATTATTATAAATAAAATTTTAAAATTAGTATACACACTACGTACAAATATAAATACAAATAAAAATCATACAAAATACTATTGTAGTTTCCAATTATATATATGTGAAATGAATGGGTACGTATTCTTTAATCCTTATTTTATTTACAATGTAAAATAGTGCGATATTACATCTACATCTACGGTTAATATATATTTCATTATATGGAGGAGGGGGTCGTTTAAAATTTCCTAAGCTTGAAGGAGGTCGCTATATAAAAAAGTTTAAGAAGCCCTGATATAAGCAATGCTTATTAATAATTTCAAGCACTATCAATTTCACTGTACAAAATTAATCATTAATATTCATTGTAGGGTAAAAATCTAATGAAATGGTCTCCACATATAAAAATTTTTAATGATATAAACAACGCGTTTCGAACACGTAGTGTTCTTCCTCAGGCATTAACTAAAAAATACAATGACACCAGAGAGTTATCTATAGTACAAAGTAAATAAGTACAAAAATTAATGTAAAATAAAATAAGGCAGAAAGTACGAACGTAAGGATGAGTGCCTCTGAATAAGACTGACTGGTAATGGAATGGACATGGGTGGGGGTATACGATCCTTAGGTTCGTACTTTCTGCCTTATTTTATTTTATATTAATTTTTGTACTTATTTACTTTATACTATAGATAACTATCTGGTGTCATTGTATTTTTTAGTTAATGCCTGAGGAAGAACACTACTATAATTAAAAATTTTTATATGTGGAGACCATTTCATTAGATTTTTACCCTACAATGAGTAAATACCACATAATAACTGACTGCACTACATTAGCATTAATATTCAGTTTCAACATGCAAGTGTTAGATCAGTGTTTTCCAAACTTTTTCGAGTGACCGCCCCCTTAAGTCCATAAACCTATAAATCAACACCCTTGAATAATAATCAGATTCCTAGACTAAATAACCAAATGAGTAACATTTTAATAATTAAATTAAAATAATGACTAATCGAATATTTATTTAGAATCCAATAGATGTATTCTTTCATAGCATATTTATACAAAAGAATTAATACACAGTCGAAGAAACTTAGGTGAGAATATAATTTTAATATAAAAATGAATTATACAAACAAATAATTTTAAAAAACTTTTTCCTAGAAGTTTACATGTCGTGTTTTCATTGAAATTTAGAAATTATATTGCATGAACATTTTCAATTTATCGAAATAGAATCCCCGCTCCTTTTTACATTACCGCCCTCCCGATATCAAAGCACCGCCCCCAGGGGGGCAGTACCGTCCACTTTGGGAACCGCTGTGTTAGACTAACTAGATTGACATGATTTACAGGCACTGCAATGTAAGTCAAACATATCTAATTCTATAAAAAAACAGCAAATTTCGAACAAGCAGGGTTCTTCTTGAGGTTACATCAATAGTTGTGATGATAATTGAAGAATTCAATACGCGTTTCCTTCAATGATCTTATTAAAATATTCAATAAGGCTGTGGGCGTTTTGTATTCAACTGACAAAGTTTGATAGTGATTTAGCCTGTAAGAATATAGTCTGGACCTTTCCTAGATTATAGGCTACCTTTGGTGTGTCATGTACCAATGTACCAATCTTGGTTGGTTGAAGCGAAGAACAAATGCGTCCACACCAAGACAGTAAATCCATTTGTATATATAGATAAGTTAGCACAATGCTTGTTTGCATCTTAAGTCTATAATATCATTAACTTTATGTAACAACTTTTGCGTTACAGTCAACTTTTCAGTAGTTTATGAGTATAATTTTATGTGATTAAAGATGTATTTGAATAGATTATTTACAGACTATAGCAATATTTATAATCTATCCATATTACATCAGTTCGCGCTGAGCTTTTTTAGTTAACTTGTTGTTTGAAATATAGGCGAATGTTTGTCTAGTATATTGAGGTAATTAAGTGCCTTGGAGTTGTGCAAATGTGCATGGTCAAACCGTTTCCACTATCACGGAGGAAGCAGATAAACTTGAGTGTGGTGGTGCCCCTGTAGATTGTCATGACTTAAGAACAACCTGAATCATACCACTGGTTTATTCATGGAGAGATCACGTCATGGTCTCAGGCGTCATGGCGTCATGATCTGAGACTTTGGACTTCTACTTTCCGTCATATTGTTGGAGATTTTATTAGTATTCTCTTTGCCGAACCATACTCTAAATGAGTCTTTTACTGAGGCCTTTAGGAACCCTCTCTTACCATTTTGTGTCTCCTCATTACCAGTTATTCAACAGCAGTTCTATACTTAACCTGTATATATTACCTGAGTAAAAAGAATTAGTAATAATACAATCCGTCATACCTCGTAAAGTCTTAGAAAAGCTCGACCGGTTTCGGGTCTGTGTGGATCCCATCTTCAAGAGCACCTAACTGACTGTGAATGTTATTTTCCTATAACCTACCTATATATATCATATACATTGTGTAATCAGTGTTGTCTGTGTAGTTAATTAACTATACAGACAACACTGATTACACAATGTATATGATCAGATTACACAATGTATATGATATATATATAGGTAGGTTATAGGAAAATAACATTCACAGTCAGTTAGGTGCTCTTGAAGATGGGATCCAGACGGACCCAAAACCGGTCGAGCTTTTCTAAGACTTTACGAGGTATGACGGATTGTATTATTGCTAATTCTAATATTACTAACCTCAGTGGAACTAACCCATTAACTATATTGAGTAAAAAGAGTTTTGTCACGGCCGACATCAATGTTGCCGCTAAACTCAGGAGCTATACACATCTATAAATTGATAATTAATACTACTCTTCTTGAAATCTGGTACGTATTTTTACAAAGATAAACTGTTACCCATATTTCAACAACGTTATTACCAATTAATGACGTATGTCAAACCCACTAGTATATACTCCTGCCTGTGAATTACTTCAAAGTTCACTAGCCATTTCATCAATACATTGATTTAATTAGAAATTTAATCAGTTTCTATATAAAGTGGGCAGATGAGGTACTTTTATCCACAGGCTGTGATCGTGTAAGACATACGTTCCTATTATTTATGGGAACTCATGCATATTAGCTCTATATACAACAATATACAATCAGTGTAATGTTGGTACAGTTATTGATTTGATACTCGTAATGTGCAGCGTGTACTAAACAGACTGTTTTGTAGTCATTCAATTGATTATTCATGAGTTTTTAATAAAAATAATCAATTATCAGACATAATGAAGTGTATTTCATATTTCTTTCCCAGTACATAACTAGTAGGTTTTCATTTTTTTAGAGCTCTTTTGAGATCCAAGTTTGCTATTTCCGAGCAGACAGTTTGACTTGTATTTGAAATGGACGCTGGGATTTTTTTTTCCTTTTTTATTGCAGAAAAAGAAATCAGAGAGTGAGTGAAGGAATGTTGGTTGGTGGGCCGTGACGGCCCGTCGGATTCTACTTCTCCGGACTTCCCTTGAATACACAAGTTCTTCCGCTAAACTCTTACACACCCTGACACTCTATAACTTCAACTTCACATATTCTCACTTATTGATATTCATTCCATTTATTGCTATATCAATAATTAATTTAGTTTTTCATGTTTCAATATCGATCATAAGTCATATAATTAATAAAAATTAATGTAAAATGACAATTACTAAATGTACAAAAAATTTAAATTTTGTTTTATACAGCTATAATGCACTAATAATACTTTCACACTCAGTCAGGTTCCGTTTAGTACAGGGATTCTCAAGGGACGCAAAATTCGGAGGGTTAAATGGGGGTTGAAAGTCGGCTTTTCAGGGGGTTCATTTTGACTACATTAAATTTACAGAGTGAGGATAATTAGCATTTCGTTTGTGGAATTCTAATGCTTAGTCCATGTAAAGTTGTAATAATAATAATATATATATATATATATATATAACAATAAATGAAACGGTCCAGTGAACTTTTAAATAAAATAGAGTTCCAACAAATATAACACACAGATGGATACAGGCACAATTCACTTCTATATTTCGACGATCGTCGTCATCATGAGGAGAATAATTATTACTTTTTATTCGATTTTTCCTTCTTAATTTGGTTCTTCATATCCCCTTCCCTCTCCCTTCTCGCTTGACGGTTGTAGTAGCAGTACTGACCAATGGTCGGTTGCTGATCGAGTTCAGTTGCCGCCCTGCCTTCCTGCGGGACTCTTCGCATCCTGATGACGACAATCGTCGAAATATAGAAGTGGGTTATACCTGTGTCTGTGTGTTGTTTATGTATATATATATAATATATATATATATATATTATAGAAGATGACACCAAACTTAGCTGAGACCTGTTTTTTAACAGGTTTTTCAATTTTATCTAAATAACACTATCGTTATTTCATCCACAAAATAAAGTATATTTCCAATAGTCAACATGTTTTGAATGATCAACATTCACATCCTGAAGATGAATGTTGATCATTCGAAACATAACTATAGGAGATATACTTTATTTAATGTGTAGTCGAAATAACGAGAGTGGTATTTACAAAAATTGAGAAACTTGTTAAGAAACAGGTATCAGCTAAGTTTGGTGTCATTTTCAATGGAAGTTAAGGAAAGACTACTACCAAAATTTAAATATATATATATATATATATATATATATATTAGCACTTTTTTGATGAAAATACGATCCGAAATGGACAAATACAGTCCAATGTACATAAAGAAATATAGAGAAATTAAAAACATACACTTACAGTCCCCACAATATCAAATGGGAAAAAGAGATTATGATCTTTAAACCACAACAAGCGGTCAGAGTCAAAACCAAACTATTGTAGTTTCAGTTGGGTTTTTGACTCTGAGTAAGGCCGCTTGTTGCGGTTCTCAGACCCCTTAGTTCGCAGTGGTCTAGCATGATACTACCTACGATTCTGACAGTTATGTCAGTATAGACGTATCAAACATCCATGTCTAAATTTATTTTGACAAGACATTCCGTTGCATACATCAAGTTTGTTTTCTTTCATTCATAACAGAAAACAATTCTCTGGATCACTAAAAAACAATTTTTTTTTTTAAAAATAGTCATTCTCAAGTTATTATGTTAAAAATCGTATTACGTAATGATAGACGCTCAACAACGACTTCTTTGCTATATAAATGATTTTATCGTGATAAAATCAAATTCTTTAGGGTTCAGTAGTAAAAAAATATAAACACCCAAATTATTTCCCTGCTTTTTGTTTCTTTATAATATTTTGTTTGTTTTAGTTCTATTAAGATTACTGCTCCTTTTATAATATCTAATATCATATTCGGAAGGGTAAAGAGCGTTTTGTATGTGCACAGAAGTGTTTTTTAAACTACTTGCGTATAGTAAAGGATACAATATTGATCTCTGGAGGCTGAGTCCATCACTGGCTCAAGATCGCTCTGAGGCTGGCAGAAAAGCCCATTATAAAAATCGTAAATTGTCCATTATCACTGATAATGATGGCACTATCGTGTCTATGCCTCAAAACCGGCTAGAGCAAGAAAACAATATCAACGAATCTCTACAGCCCTAGTAATAAATATCATTCACATTTCTTTTTATCTTTAACCTTAATTACTACACACACGTATTTAAAATATATCTGAAATATCTTCATTACACTCAATTTAAGAACTCTTTTATTTATAAAAGAACAGAATTTGAGTATTTTTTCTTAAAAACTGAAGATCATTAATTAAAACTGTTTCCTGTAGCATTAAAAAATTTATTTGAAATATTATTCCGTTTTTTCTCGTTTATTGGTCTTTTATTGAATAATTTAATATTATAAATAAATATATTTTAATAATATACTTTGTTCTTGATCTGTAGCACTTTATTTCAACAATGTTCTATCGCGTGTTTATATCATCTGTATATATATTTTGCAAAGTTTGGTAACATTCGCACTTTATTTCAACAATGTTGTGTTGCGTGTTTATTTCATCTATATATATATTTTGACAAAGTGTTGTAACATTCGCACTTTATTTCAACGTTGTTGTGTCGCGTGTTTCTTTCATCTATATATATATTTACAAAAAGTGTGGTAACATTCGCACTTTATTTCAACAATGTTTTCGCGCGTGTTTATATCATCTGTATATATATTTTGCAAAGTGTGGTAACATTCGCACTTTATTTCAACAATATTGTGTTGCGTGTTTATTTCATCTATATATATATTTACACAAAGTGTGGTAACATTCGCACTTTATTTCAACAATGTTTTCGCGCGTGTTTATTTCATCTATATATATATTTTGACAAAGTGTTGTAACATTCGCACTTTATTTCAACGTTGTTGTGTCGCGTGTTTCTTTCATCTATATATATATTTACACAAAGTGTGGTAACATTCGCACTTTATTTCAACAATGTTTTCGCGCGTGTTTATTTCATCTATATATATATTTTGACAAAGTGTTGTAACATTCGCACTTTATTTCAACGTTGTTGTGTCGCGTGTTTCTTTCATCTGTATATATATTTACACAAAGTGTGGTAACATTCGCACTTTATTTCAACAATGTTTTCGCGCGTGTTTATATCATCTGTATATATATTTTGCAAAGTGTGGTAACATTCGCACTTTATTTCAACAATGTTGTGTTGCGTGTTTATTTCATCTATATATATATTTTGACAAAGTGTTGTAACATTCGCACTTTATTTCAACAATGTTTTCGCGCGTGTTTATATCATCTGTATATATATTTTGCAAAGTGTGGTAACATTCGCACTTTATTTCAACAATGTTGTGTTGCGTGTTTATATCATCTGTATATATATTTTGCAAAGTGTGGTAACATTCGCACTTTATTTCAACGTTGTTGTGTCGCGTGTTTCTTTCATCTATATATATATTTACACAAAGTGTGGTAACATTCGCACTTTATTTCAACAATGTTTTCGCGCGTGTTTATATCATCTGTATATATATTTTGCAAAGTGTGGTAACATTCGCACTTTATTTCAACAATGTTGTGTTGCGTGTTTATATCATCTGTATATATATTTTGCAAAGTGTGGTAACATTCGCACTTTATTTCAACAATGTTTTCGCGCGTGTTTATATCATCTGTATATATATTTTGACAAAGTGTTGTAACATTCGCACTTTATTTCAACGTTGTTGTGTCGCGTGTTTCTTTCATCTATATATATATTTACACAAAGTGTGGTAACATTCGCACTTTATTTCAACAATGTTTTCGCGCGTGTTTATTTCATCTATATATATATTTTGACAAAGTGTGGTAACATTCGCACTTTATTTCAACAATGTTTTCGCGCGTTTTTATTTCATCTATATATATATTTTGACAAAGTGTTGTAACATTCGCACTTTATTTCAACGTTGTTGTGTCGCGTTTTTCTTTCATCTATATATATATTTACACAAAGTGTGGTAACATTCGCACTTTATTTCAACAATGTTTTCGCGCGTGTTTATATCATCTGTATATATATTTTGCAAAGTGTGGTAACATTCGCACTTTATTTCAACAATGTTGTGTTGCGTGTTTATTTCATCTATATATATATTTTGACAAAGTGTTGTAACATTCGCACTTTATTTCAACAATGTTGTCGCGCGTGTTTATATCATCTATGTATATATTTTGACAAAGTGTAGTAACATTCGCACTTTATTTCAACGTTGTTGTGTCGCGTGTTTCTTTCATCTATATATATATATTTTGACAAAGTGTAGTAACATTCGCACTTTACTTCAACAATGTTGTCTCGCGTGTTTATATCATTTATATATATATTTAGAGATAGTGTCGTAACAATAGCACTTTACTTCAACAATGTAACTCGCGTGTTTATTTCATTTATATATATATTTTGACAAAGTGTAGTAACATTCGCACTTTGTTTCAACAATATGCTTGCTATGATTGTAGTGACGTTTCAGCGCAGGATGCTTAGCTTGCAGTTATTTTAGTAAACTTTAGAATGATATTGTATTGCAAGAATGTGAACAGGTATTCAAGTATAAGAACATGTATTTTTTGTAGAAAATATTGAACAAATATGTTTAGTTTAACATTTTTAGTTTTATAATGTATACCTTAGGACGAAATAATAGGTTAACCTTTTAGAAATTTTATAAAATGTTTTGTTTTTCTAATAAAAATATTGCTGTTTTAGTATTCAAGCAATGGTCTAATATTTTTAATGCAGTAAGACTGTTAGTAATACCATGACTACATGTCCAAATAATGCTGAAGGCATGGTTACAGACCCACCGATTAGTGAACATATAGATATATATGTATATATAGCGATAATCGCATGGTAATATGTTGGCCTGATTGTGAACACATGGTTACATATCTATCTGAGCATGCTATGATACGGATAGCGTCGTTTTTATCGCATTTATCAGATTGTCTTGGTGACTTCATTATATTTTTTAATCAGTTAGTCAAGCTGATGTTTGGAAGGTTAGCTGATTTGAGAGCTGTATATTTTACCAGTTGCTGTATAACAAGTATTTGGCACAGCTGCAGTGTAAATATACTTATATTGGAACATTATTTTAATCAAAATCTGGGTCTTTTTTATAACGATTTGATACTATGAGGCAGGGCTTCTCAAACGGTGCGCCCGGGTGCATCGTTGCACCAGGGAAGACACTCAGGCGAGCCCCAAGGAAAAAGAAGATTATTTTTGAATATTTTGAGAAATTTGGGTAGATTTTATAATTTTTTTTGCTATTCAAGGTATATAGGTTACATATCAGAGGAAATTCTTCGTCAGTTGGCATTTTAAACTATCGCGAAGAAATCATTCTCATATTACAATTTCTACATATTATCTCTGAGAAAAAGGTTTTTCTATGTTAAATAGCATTAAATGTAAAAGGTAGATCAAGTATGAAAGGTGATGTTGAAGATTTGAGAATGTGTTTATCACTAGGATACTAGAATGCAAAATATAATGTAAAAAAATGAAGAGTTGTTTTAGGATACGTATGTATCCTGATATTTAGTATTCTTGTATTTACGTATTCCTCTGTTAGTATTTTTGTTGTTGTGATTAAATACTAATCACAACCATTTAACAACTTATATATATATATATATATATATATATATATAATATAGTTTGAAATTCGTATATTTGGGGAACAGTCCTTCATTTATACATGTGAGATTAAATTTTCTGCCCACATTTGGGGAACAGTCCTTCATTTATACATGTGAGATTAAATTTTCTGCCCACATTTGGGGAACAGTCCTTCATTTATACATGTGAGATTAAATTTTCTGCCCACTTTTTACCGACGTTTCGGTCTTCTTCGACAATCTACTGGGTGGTCACCCAGTAGATGGTCGAAGAAGACCGAAACGTCGGTAAAAATAAAAAAATGGACAACAAAACATATGGTGAGTTATTACACCTAGTTCCCAAAGAAATTAAAGTAAGACTTCGAAATTTGGAAAAGAAATCCAAAAAACTAATTAAGACAAAAGTGGGCAGAAAATTTAATCTCACATATATATATATATATATATATAATATATATTCACTGATAAAACGAAATACGATCCAAACTGGACACAATACGAGTTCGAGATTAACTAAGAGCAACACACAAAGTAGGGAAACACACTTACAGACTCAAATTTTCGGGTAATCCGTCTTCAGGAGAAAAGAGAATGAGAATGGTTACTTGCCGTTGCGTCTACAACGTGCTTGGTCTCCCATTTTCTTTTCTCTTGAAGATGGATTACCCGAAAATTTGAGTCTGTAAGTGTGTTTCCCTATTTTGTGTGTTGCTCTTTGTTAATCTCGAACTCGTGTGTATATATATATATATATAATAACATATCACAACCATACTAATCCAATTTATTGGTGATTAAATCACCATTATAAATAACATTTTCATCAGGCAGACCATAAATATCAAAATCTCTAGCAATCAAAGCAATCTAAAAGAAATATGAAAAGAAAAATAATATAAGAGAATTTCAGTATAAAACTTAAATTTATATTATTAATAAGTAGAAAATTTGGGTACTCTACAAAAGCAACTATATCCAATTCTCAAGAGCAATGAATTTGCACTAATTTAACAATATTAATGTTTATTGCCATTTTTTTCTCGTATTACGTTCGAGTACGTACGAAAATACGTGTGCCTCAGTATTTTCCTTAATTCATGAATGCACCCTGTGAGAAGCACTGGATGAGGTGGGTTGCGATAGGAGCAGTGCAAACTGTTTTATTCATGTAGCATGATCTGAGGTTTAAGTGGATATAGAAGTTTCATAGTGTTCAAAAATAAATAAAAAGTTTATTTCAGATTTTATTTCAACTGTTCCACAGAGTCTGATGTTTATACTGACAGATTATGAGGGGCCAGGCTAGCTCAGTGGTTACGTGCTCACCTCTGAACTGGTAGGACCGGGGTTCAATCCTCACCTGGCCCTCGATTTATTCACGCGGGAGGTGAATAAATCTGAGCACGTCGTCCCTCGGAGAAGGACGTTAAACCGTCGGTCCCAAGCCTGTACGATGTCAGGTACTCGTTAAAGATCCCTACTCTAAATACATTTGAGTTAGGCAAAATTTAGGACTCCCATTGTAGAATCAATCTTCATTGTGTGGTATCACAAATGGTCAATGCTTGGCCTACGTGTGTTCCCTTGTGGGACTGCCACTGCAACCTAACCTACTGACAGATTAAGTTGGCCCACTATAGAGGCAATGTCTATGAAAAAAGGAATTTCTAAACAATAATATAGGCTTCTATTAATAACTGTTCAAAGGTGACAAGATTCTAGTTAGATGTTCTGCATTAAATATAGCCGGGAATACCTTCAACAAATAAAATATTACAATCAAGCACAGTCTGTAGAATACAGCAGTGGATTAAAGAAAAAAATTGCGTTTTCTCCCATTTGTGGAACAATTCTAACGAGATACATTCTATCTTCACCTCTACTATAAAAAGTCATAATAGAGTGTAATACAAAACAAATACTTTGTTTAAAAATTTTTTTTTTTTGAAGTAGTGTATATTACTTACAAATTGTCAATAAACAATTTAAAATAATATTATTACGAATAGTATATTCTGAAGAATTAAACAGAGCAAGGGTTCAAGTAAATTCTAAAAAGAAATATTTTTTTTCCCTGTTTTTTTATTAGATTTATAAGAAAAAAAAAATATTAAAATGAGAGCAATCAACGTTTTATAGAACGAACGCATGATTTGCTTTTTAAATGTCAATCAGCTTTATATTGTGAGTCTCCTTTTGAAACAAAGTTATGAATATGAGTTTTAAACACTTTTAATTTATTTTATTTCAATTTTCAAAACAATTAATCAATATATTTTATAATTCATATTTGTACCTACTGTTTGTCATAATTTTATTGTTTATTATGAAATAGTATATTTTTTATAACGATTATCTTGTAACAGATTTTAGGTTTTCGGTATAATTAAAGTAATTATTACTCTTTTTGTCATCGGTTTTAGGAAAAGTCGGGTTACTTTCGCATATCTACTCATCTCATATAACCTTGCGTATATCTGTATTTCAGCGTTTCCCAAAGTGGACGGTACCGCCCCCCTGGGGGCGGTGGTTTGATATGGGGGGGCGGTAACGCAAAAATAGGTGGCGACAGTGTAGCTAATGTAGCAGCTGGCTGCTACAATACTTACACTGTCGTCCCAAACTGTTGGTGGTAACAATAAAAAACCATAGAAGTAATAAAAATTAGAAGGATTTCAAAAGATATGCCGCTCTTTTACCTGAGGATTAAGGGGTCAGCCCCGGTCGAAAGTAAAAGAGAGTTTTCGGTCAAAATAAAGGGAATAAAAAGATAAGCTGCTCTTTCACGTATGTCATATGGATTAAGAGGTCAGCCTTGATCAGAAGTTAATGAGTTTTCGGTCGAGATAAGAAGAATAAAATGATCGTTACCTATATAAATAGTAGACCGCAATCTCAATTCTGTAAAGATAGATTGTGGCTGTAGATTGCATGACAGCTAGACTCTAGCTGTCTAGCAGCTAGAGAAACATTTGAAACCTCGGAAGGTAACTAACTTAAGATTTATTTTTTCTTTCTCCAAAAAAGTTAAACCTGAACAGGATAGGTTAGTTCTGATAGGCTTTTTGGCATATCTTTCCATTTTTATGGGGTAGGAGGCGCTGGCAGGCTATTCTAGAAGACAAGGGGGCGCTGGCAGGCTATTCTAGAAGACAAGGGGGCGCTGGCAGTCTATTCTAGAAGACAAGGGGGCGCCTGCCAGAAAAAGTTTGGGAAACCCTGCTGTATTTTGGTATATCTCCTTTTGCGTGATATACCAAACTAGCATGCCCCGCATATCCTCCTAGAGTAAATTAAACAATTCCATAGTTTGGTTTAGTAGAATAGATAATTTAATTGTTTAATGTCCATAAGTTAAGAATATATTAATTATAGAGATAAGAAATTTAGATATAATTAATATGAACAGAAGTGAGTACGAATTAAAACGGACTGAGAATATTGTTATAGTAAAAGTATCACTATGTGAATGGGTATTATAAATTGATGATGTGAATTCAAAATTCGTATTTAATGAATTTTTAGGCGAATATATATTATAGAGAATTTTTATTATAAAAAAATATATTTTATTTAATTTTTGTATTATACGTAATAACATGTAAAGCATTCATGCTGCTTTGTATATACGTAATATATGTGTTTGTAAGTAAATAATCAATCAAGGTACATTGTTGTTCATTGCAAATATTTTTTATTGGAGATAACTTGTTAAAGATGCAGCAAAAAATGTTGAATGATTGGCTGATGTGAGGGTGAAGTCAAACAATCGTAGATAGTATTGAAACCTTTCCCTTTTAGGAAGGGACAAGTATCAATTAGGGAGGGGGCCACGTCCGATTAGAAAGGGAAGACCGATTGTCCTATTCACAACCCTCTGTTCCTTTTTCAGGGTTGGAAGTAACATTAGCAAGGTTACTAACCCTTCCTTCTTCCTTGTAAAGGAAAGAGTCAATTTACAAGTCACTTCCTTGCAGTTTTTGAAAGCAATAGGATTAATATCACCTATAAAGCGATTATTTGTCCTGTTGAAAGCAAGATAGAACTTTTTATAGGTTCATGCTTGTAAGAAATTTTTTTAGGACAGCAAATAGGGGTAAGGGTGGGCCAGTGGCAAAGTACTCACCTTAGGATTGTTAGATCTGGGGTTCAATACTCACTCTGACACTCGATTTATTCAAACAGAAAGTAAATGCAGGGAGAGGATGCTAAACCGTCGGCCTCAAGCCTGTACGATGTTAGATACTCGTTAAAGATCCCTGCAAAAAAATGCACTTGAGTCCTAATATAGAATGTTAATTACGTGTTAAATGCACTTGAGTCCTAATATAGAATGTTAATTACGTGTTAAATGCACTTGAGTCCTAATATAGAATGTTAATTACGTGTTAAATGCCTTCCTTCACAAGGAAGAAGGAAGGGTTAGTAACTTTGCTAATGTTACTTCCAACCCTGAAAAAGGAACAGAGGGTTGTGAATAGGACAATCGGTCTTCCCTTTCTAATCGGACGTGGCCCCCTAATATAGAATGTTAATTACGTGTTGTCACAAAGGGCCAATGCTTGGCCTATATATCTCTTGTAGACTGAGACTACAACCTGACCATGCCTTTTATTGTAGCAAAGTAAAATATGTTACTGAAAAAAAATTTTTTTAGTTTTGGGGTAAAATTCTACTAGTGACTCAAACAACAGAAAACTCGATAATGATAGTAAAGAAAAAAAAATGAACCAGTACGTAAAGGTTTTCCTGTATAACAGGGAATAATGAGTGAATTGTTTCATACCTGTTTAACTGAATAGGTTAATTGAATTATTTTGTTTTATTAATGAAGAATTAAATCGTCATAGTGAGAGTGTCACAAAAAATTATAGAATTTAAGTGCGAGATTGTACTTAAATTTCAATTTATGGATTTCGATGACGGCCAAGAAAACTAGATTTTTTTCTGATGGACATGAAGAATTTCTATAATTCTAAACAAACAGTCATTTTTGAGAATTACTAAGGTGTTTTATATTAAGGGTTTTTAGAGGATGACAGATTAAGTTTTGTTTTTCGTACTTATACTGCCAGTTTGTAGAAATTGTTAAATTGACAGTGATCCCAGGAACAATGAAGCTTGGTACTTAAAACATCATGGATGAATTATACTCTCAAGCATTCTAAGAGTTAATGTTATATTTTAATCATGTTAAATATGAAGTTTAAATGAGTTTTTAAGAGCATAAGTGTAGTAATAACATAGCTTTCAAACTGGTGACGTTTGGTTACTCAGTGTTTGTCATAAACTGTCATAGATAATTATACAAAGAAAATTCTTGAAAAATATTTGCAATTTTTTTTTGTGTAAACCATAAAGAACTGTTTTTTGCTGCTTCAAATTTATGTATGTTCTAAATTCATTTCTTATTCTAAATACAAGTTTGGATTCTTTAAATGCAATTTCAAAACTGTATTTTGTAAGTATGCCTAAAGTTGCCTTCTTAAAATACTTTCTGTTTTTACAATTTTCTTTAAATTTTAGCATATTATTCTCCCACAAATTTTTTTAAGACGACATACAGATAACTCATGCTCTACATCCCTCATTGCAAAATTTAAGTTACACGTACCACAAAGTCACTATTTGATTTTTAGTTGTTATTCTATTAGTTTTTTGTTTGTTGTCCACAGTGATAGCTTTTCCATTCAGTAAATCATGCATTTATGCAATGACGTTATCAGAATCCAAAGTTCTAAACAATAATTACTCTTCATTCAAAAGTACACTTTCTATTAATTCAAGTCCATCAGGGGAATTGATGATAATCAATTGAACTTTCATCTTCTGAAGTTCCTATCTATTATATTAGCAACAATTTTTTTTTTTTGATAAATAAATTGCCTTTTCTTAGTTTTTGTTCTTAAAAAAAAAGTTTATAACATTTATACCTTTAAGTTAAGTGAGTTTGTAAGACAGTGGTGAAAGTTATCAACAGGTTTGTCATCTGGTATCTATAAAGTCTCTTATTGATGATAATCCCAAAATAAACTCCTAAATTAGGACTAAAATAAGTATTATATGAAGTATAGACGTCAATCTGCACGATGACAGGGAGGGTGGTCTTGTTAAGTAAAGTGAATAGGAATCGACGCGGCATAGAAATATTTCAATACCCCAGATTTAGACGTTTTCAATGTGTATTATTATTGGAATAATACATATTGTGTTCTAATAATTATATTATAACAACAATCCATTTTAATTATAGTTGAAGCACATTACCAACTTGTTTCCAAATCAGGAATATTAGATTTTTAAAATGTAGATTATATGTGCATTTGAATCTTTGCGGATTTCTGCCAAAGACCTACCTGAAATCAACTACTTTTTTTTCTGATATGAGTAAGAATAATGAAAAAGATTTTCATGAAGTTTAGAGTCTGAGAAAACTAGAAGCTCTAGAAGAAAAGGCAATATTTTATGAAAATTGTATATGTTACGCAGTTCCTTTCAAATTTGTAAAAAATAAAAAAAAATAGAACTATGAAATAAAAGAAATTTAGGCCGGATATTTGAACGAGTTAAACAAAGCCAATGTTGTTTTATTTCTCACTTCACTGATACATGCTGTTTAATTTAAATTAGATCTCTTCTGAAGTAACCATTAATTTAATCGTTTCTTGGAATTGGTTTATCTCGGCCTGCATTACATCTAGAGGGAATAGGAAGAGGGCAGTTAAGTTAGAATTAAGAGGCCCGGCTTTTATAAAGTCAATTCGCATTTCCCCAGGCTGCTTTGTCGCCCTCTCAAAGCCGGCAACCTTTTGTTTTACAGAGACTCACTTATCAGGTTAATAAAATACCGCTCTTTGGTAAATAAACAATGCCCACCTTTTGTCTGAACGCTTCAAGCAAATACTCAAACAACACCATACTGACTCACAGTTGTTTATATATATATATTATATATAAATAATATATATATATAGTTCAGTATAAACAAAGAAACATAGAGAAATCAAAAGAACACACTTACCGTCTCTAATTATCTGTTTGAACCGTCTTCAGGAGAGATAAGAAAGGGAAATATTTCTCTATGTTTCTTTGTTTATATTGAACTATATTCGTCCGTTTTGGATCGTATTTCCAACGAAAAAAGTATATATATATATATAACAGATTCAATAATATATCGACCGTTTGATAGAATAGGTGTGTTCTCTAATCGGGGTTCGGTCAATTTTCCAGGATAAAAATCAAACTCTCGTTGCCAACGTTTTAGAGAACACACCTATATATATATATATATATATATATATATATATATATATATATATATATACAACACGAGTACTTCACACTTCTTCCCGATGACGACGGATGTCGAAATATCGAAGTGAGTTCTGTAGTGTCTTTCTGTGTTCTTTTCTCTGTGTTAAAGTATATATATATATATATATATATATAAATAATATATATATAATATATAAATAATATATATATATATAACGCGAGTACTTCGCACTTCTTCCCGATGACGACGGATGTCGAAGTATCGAAGTGAGTTCTGTAGTGTCTTTCTGTGTTCTTTTCTCTGTGTTAAAGTTATATATATATATATATATATATATAGTAAATTGAAGAAACGGTCCACACAGACTATACTACTTTAAATTACAGAAAAAAGATAAAATGCACACTTACTAAATTGAATATTTCGAACTGTTGTTCGTCATCAGGATAAGTTCCTTCCTTCGACGTTGAGAGATCTCTCTCACTTCGTCCTCTCTTCAAAGTCTACTCCTGATGACGAACAACAGTTCAAAATATTTAATTTAAAGTTACATGTATATACATATGTTTTTCTTAAATCAATTTATCTATCTGTGTATCCGTTTACATAAAAAACTTGTCAAATTTTTTCGATATGTTGGGGGGTTTTCACCACATAAAAATTAAATTAAATTAACTATTCGAAAATTAAGTTTAAATGTATTTTAAAAAGAATTTAAAGATAGAAATTTGCGTTTTATGTACTTTTTTCTATAACAACTTTAATGGGCCCTTTTTTTTTCCTTTACCATATTTTTACTATTACGTAACTAATAAACCAAAATAGTATCGTTAAATACGTTTCAAATAATTACAGTGGAAGAATTTTCAGTTCGTGCTTGCGTATAAATTTTAAAAGGATTTAAGCGTTCAGAAGATACACAAAATTGATAGTAGAATATTTAAATTAAAATTTTTAAGAATAAGCAACATAAGAGAAAGTCTGAAAACTTAGTTTATTTCATTCTTTTATCCAAATTTCTTACAGCTTTTAGTAATAACATTTGTTTCAATAATGCCATTTAGAACATTAAAGTAAAAAAAAAACTTTAAAAAGATTACACTAGCGTTTAGCACATTTGTTTAATTTGTTTTCATTTTGGCATTAACTCAATAATAATGGAAGTGTTCTTATCAAACACGTTTTAATTTTTATTTTCAGTTTAAAATCGTTTCAATTATAAATAAATAAAAACTGTAGGATAACTTATAATTATTATTTTCTAATTTTTCCCTTCATTAGTTCTGTTATGGGGCAGATCTTTTTTTCCTCTTTTCATTTTTTAATCTATTTTAAGTATGGGTAAGCCCCATCACCTGATTAATAGTAATTGCTACAAATATTCCATATAAACTCGTATATATAACAATAATTAAACAAGTAAATTATTAAATCGTTTATGTATTTGTATAAATTATATTTATCCTATATGCTAACAAATTTTGAATCATATGAAATATAAATTACATTCTCTCAAATAGAATAACGACGAAGCACATAAATCTATATTTTAAATATGTAAACGTATGGTTTAATTACTATTATTATTTTAATCTTGGCTGCGTGACAAGATGATTGTACCGTAAAAAAAGTTTTCTTAATGGATTGATATTTGGACTTATGAACAAATCAATATATTAGATTTCAAATGAACAAACTTACATGTATGTAAATCCAAACCAATATGGTTCCACATCATAATTTTAAACAACGGAATATTATTTATTTTTTGTTTAAATGAACTGTGTGAACATAGTTCCTTTTTGTCACATTGTGTGTTATTAGCAATTAAAGACCGAAGAAAACAGGTGAAAGAAATTAGCCTTCGCATAAAGTTATTTTACTATTAAAAGTGAAATCTATTGACTCCTTTCTCTGTTTATTCTCAAGTCTCATTAAAATAAAAGTTAAAACATGTTAATAACTTTATAAATAATATAATTATAATTGTGTGTTCTTCTATTAAATGCATACATTTGAAATTTATATATCTCAGCGTCTTGTCTATCTTTTTTTTTAATTTATTTATTTGATTTCTTCGGCAATTGAAGTACAAACGAATTTTTGCAACTACTTTTTAGAGCTCACTAAGAGACATATACTATATAATTTTTTGTCGAGGGAAAAAAAATCACCCATTCAGTCTAGTATGAACTCTTGCGACTTCTAAGCTAACTCAAGCTCAAATTCTTTAATAAATGATGCAAATCAATGATTTAAGAGGAATACAATGCGTAATCAGTAACACGATTGGAGGAGGTACGAGTATGTTCTGATTTGGTCCGTCCAATCTATCACTGATTGATAATTATTGCATTTGCTTACTTGCTAAATGTGATGATTACACATTTAAAGAGTGTTAATAAAGCCTGAAAACATAAAAAATTTTACTGTTTTATTTCTTTATATTATTTTTCTTCTTATAATAAAGATGACACAGTCTAAAGATGAAAGAATTAATTGGAAATGAAGGAATGTTTGTCTCATTTAAAAATGACTGAAGAATTCATTTTTTTGTCATCTTTATAGGCAAACTATTTTTACTTTATTTTAAGTAAAGTATAGTGATCGTGAAAAAATTTGATCTCGAGTTGAAGGATTTATATTTTTTAAGAAGTTGTTTTATGAAATTTTTTCGATGATGTCTGTGTATGTGGGTGGGTGGGTCGGTGCGTGGATGAGTGGGTGAGTATGCATCCAAAGTTTGTGGCCACGCTACGGTCCAGAATCTTTTTTACAGAAAAGTTGGGTCTCATAGTGTAGATGAGCCCTATAGTACGGGAGCAATTATGTGACGAGAAAATCACTTTTTTTTGCCAAAAAAGACACCTTTTCTTTCCTAAACTGCTAACTCTAGAGTTTTGAAATTTTGGCAGTATCTTTGAGGTTACAAATGCAATAAATTAAAAATATATTCAGATTTTTAAAATAAACGGAAATTTACTTTTCAGTTAAAATGTTAACTTTTTGACTTATAATTTAATCTGAAGGGTTGTGATAGTGATACAAGCCATACCGTTTCACGGATCAAAATGAAACTATCTCTAAAAATAGTACATTTTGAGAAAAATGAGTTGAAATGACTTCTTTCAAAATTACATTCACCAAAAGGGTGAAAGTCTCCAAACTTTCAGAAAATGTTTTTTGACGCTAAACGGCTCATTAAAGAACCATAAAATTTTCCAAAAAATTGAACTATAAATTAACAATTTACAAAAAAAAAATCACGTAATTTCAATTACGGCAAAGAGCAATAACGCTATAAAAACTGTTTCTTTATCCTAGACTAAGGGATCCCTTGCTATACTTGTCGAATTTTTGATATTTTGTTTACATTGATTTAGAAATTTGTTGAGTGAATCCACTGAAATAGAATTGAAGTTTATAATTTAAAAATTGAAATAATTTTTTCACTTATATGAAATATAAGAGGAATAATATTTTTTATCGAAAAAAAAAATCACTGCCAATGAACATAAATTTCTGTTTCTTTCCATGGTATGATGGATTTGTCTCACAAAAGGCTCCAACCAATCTATATACTCCACTCTTAAACAAAACTTAATATCAGTTGTAAATTATTGTGTTTTTGTATCAATGTATCTTTGGGTGATATTGAAGTGTGAGGAATAGACTCTTTCCTCAAGAAAGATGAGTATGTTTGTTGAAAAATATTCAGTTTTTTTTTACTATTCTAGTCCATTAGTTCATATCTATTATTTTTAAAAATGTCTAACTTCCAGGTATAAAAGTTTTAAATTATACTAAACAGCCGGCTTTGACTTTGATTTGAGTTTGTAAAACTAGCTAATTACTAACATATTTTTTCTCAATATTCATTCAAACCAACGTTATAAAAGAGTACTGCACGCAGGAAAGAAATAACTGAAAACACTCGCTCAGAGTGAATTGTATATATGATTTTGGACAAAGGGAAAGAAAAGTGATTTTTATTAAATACTATGAAGCCATAAAATTCCCAATATAATATTTCTATAAAAGATCAAAACTGTAAAACATAATTCAAAATTGAAAACATTCTTTGAAAAATAATAAATGTAATTACCCTAGATCTTAAATTAAAATTTATCTTAAAACAATATTTTTTTTAGATATTTCTTACATTTTTCAGGAAAAATAGGAATGTTTTTAAGTTTTAAATGGTAAAATTTGTCCTTCGTTGCAGAAGGAGTTCAGATAAACTATGCAAATTATCTACTGGCTATTGGAACAAAACCATGTTCTCCAGTAAGAAATAATTTCGTAACACAAAATCAACACTTTCATTTTTCAAAAATGTTATTACTTCTGTAGTTACACTAATGATATTATATGCATCAGTTATGTGATATACAAAAATAAGCATATATATTAATAAGTCGATCAGGGCTGACATATACCTCCCTTCTAAAACTATTTTTGTGGAAGACGAGCCTTATATAATTCATACTTGAACGACCGAGTTGAACTAAATATATACATTACTGCTACTTATTTTGTTTGTTCTTTAAAAATTAATGTAAAAAAGATAGATTATTTATGATTTTTGGCTTTAAAGTATGTTTTGATAGATTGTTTGTATAACATAGTTATTTTATTAAGGTTTAGTTATTATAAACAGAAGTTTTATTGAAGCTATGTTGTTATTAAAGTGCAAAAATGTCATACGATAATCGAAGTCAGAAAACACTGAGCATTTGAATAGTGCTGCATAGTACGCAAATATCTAGTGTTTATAATATTTTGTTGGGAACGATTTAATTTTTGATAATATATTCAAAATATATGATATAATTGTTTCTAAGATTTGGTTTTGATTTGTTGCGTAATGTTTTATTTAAAAAATGATGATTGTTTGGGTGGGATGACGGGGTGTGGCGCAGGTGATTTAGTGGAATAGGCCAGATTGGAGGTAGGCAGGGTGGCAAACCTAACATTCATTAGGTGGATTCAATTAAGCGGGTGCGGCCAATTGTCGGGCCCGTCTTCAGCCCTCTCTCGGAATTGACGCCTTTCGTAAACGATTCACTTGCTTCATTGACTCCCACTCCCCCTCTAACCGATCTAATTATAAACAACAATGACTAATCGCTCCAACCTATTCATCTTGCACTAATGTTTCAAAGCAATAAGCAACTCAAAGTGATGCCTCGGTCAACTGGAGCTGTGCACCATGTCCGAACTAGATTCTAATCGCAAAGCGCAGTAAACAGAGATGAAATCAATTAGGGTGCCTCAATATTCCATCTAACAATCAAGCACTATTGTACATTATTACATAATCGTCTTAAAATAACATGCTTTTTTGCAACTATTACAGTGGTAATAGTAATTTTAATAGTAAACAAACTAACCAGAATTATTAAAAAGGAAAAAAAAACACTAAGGATCTACAAAAAGATTTTATCAAACATCAACGCGTTTCAAACACTTTTAATTCATCTTCAGATTACATTTGTCTCAGTAAAGTGATGTTGAGGGTTTAAAGAGTCATAGGACACTAAGACACTAAGACACTAAGAGTAGGATAGTGAAAGTGTCTTATGATTCCTTAAACAATCAACATCAAATTACTTAGGCAAATGTAACCTGACGATGAACAATAATAAGTGTTCGAAACGCGTTGATGTTTAATAAAATCTTTTGTGTGGAGACTTATTGTGTCTTTTCTTTTCTAATCATGAGTAAATATCACATAATAATTGCTTACCTAGATTATGACTTGAAACTACCAAGCATTGGCATTACGTAAATAATACTAGGCAATACTGGGCCATCGTACTCTCATCATTCGAGGAGGTTTAGTAGAGATTCGGTTGGATGATTGTTTTTTTTTGAAAAAAAATTTTCAAAAATTATAAACAGTTTTATGTCAATCTCATTGTTTTAGCTGCAAACTTTGTTTATCTTCTCTGTATTTATTTAGAAAAAAAAAATCAAACGATAATCAATATGAGGAAGCTTTTCCAATTCAGCTATTCGATATTAAACAATTTAGCTACAATTTGCGATAGTAATTTTTAATTAAATAATTCATTTTAGTGCATGTATTTTTAATTATATATTATTTAAAAGTTAAATTCAGTAGAAATTTGTTTTGAATATACTTTATCCAAACAGATAGTAGAAGGCAAAAATATTAACAGGTCATGACGCAATAAAATTTTGTTTAATCTATAAGTTGAATTGGGTTAAATTTTTATTTTTTTTAATCAATGATCTTTTTAATTGTAATAACTTGTCATTAAAACTGAGACTAAATTCATCTAATTATAACACATGAACACATGAAAGTATAAGTGTTTCATCTTCTTTGATCATTTATGGTTCGGTGTTGATTACCACAACAATGATAAGAATTAACATTGTTTTTGAAAGAAATATAGAAAAACTTCTGTCAACAGAGCTTTGTACCAATCTAGGGAAGATTTCATAAAAGCGTTCCTCCTTATTCCTTCATTTTCTATGCAAACCCTGATGTAAGACAACTTGTATAATGTTTTGATTTTGATATTAACCTATCAGGGACCTCAGATTTTCTTTTAGGACGAGTTTTAGATTCCGTTAAAGAAGGTGTAGCTAAAAGAGTATCATTGTTTTCATGACCCATTTTTTGACCTAGTAAATAAATAATTATTCAATTTTTTTTTAGTATTCTATTACACTGGTCAACACATTTTTGCTGCCCAAGGTTTTTAAGCTAATTTATATTAATTTAGGGATGCTGATTTCAAAATTAATACTAATTTCTTCTCATCAGGTCAAGTTATTAGAATGTTAGCTATTTCATATGTTTTTTACCTTAAAACTAGGCGTAGTTCTAAACACATTCTAGCGTCATAATCGCAATATTAGGTTATTGTGATCTATGTTAAATGATTATGGCATTATAAACCTTGAAGGTTTTACTTGCGTTGCAGATTTTTGAGCACAGAATAAGCATGGCTACATCTTCTCCTAGGTGACATTCCTTATACAAACCAAATATGTTTGGGGAATATACCTTGAAATCCAAATCTTTTGCAACATATTGCAATATTTTGTGGTGATTAATGAATATGTGTCTTGAGGTTAAATGAAATTATTGTTTCTTCCATTTACCTGGTTGTATTGTAGGTATCGCCTTCTCACAGAGTAGGGCATGCCACAGCAAACAAACTAGACCTGATAGAGGAAAAGTGACATCTTTTTTGGAATCAGCACCCTTAAATTAGGTAAAAACGTTGAAAATATTTTAAGCACCATGAAAAGAAGTTTTTTTTGTTGTCCAGTGTTATCAATCGCAATTGGTATGTGTTAAATTTTTAAAATAAATTATGTATTTCAAATAGAAATTTTATTGGATTAGTTGATGATTGATATTGTTTTCAAAAAAAATAACATTTGAGGGAAGGAGGAAAATACATGGATGATTGGAGGTTGTTTGACTGAAGTTGAAAGGGCGTTGGAGTGGGGAGAGTTGGCGGATTGTTGCCAACTCAAGCAGATATAAGTCAAATATCCCCAGGCATATTTTTGGCTCTTCACAGTGCAGGCTGTTTACCCTGTCCGACTCCTCCCTTCAGACTTACTATTTTAGTTGAGATGCAACCCCGTTATCCCCCCCACTCTAGCAGCAACCAGTACTTCTCAAACGTCTACATTGCCCCCTTCAAACCCGAAACCGATTCCTCTGAAGGAAATAAACATATTGCTATCGCATTCTGCCAACTCTATCCACTCACAGAACCTTGACTTTACCACCATACATCAATTACAATCAGTATCTACTATTGACGAAACAACTTTCTCTCAATGAATCTGATTACTCGAAAATAACTTTTATATTAAAACAAAATTGTGTTGAATTCAATTTTATGAGAAGTTAAGAATAGTGGTACCTTATAAAAAGTATTTCCGACGTTTTATATATTATATACTGTTTACATAGAAATAACTATTAAAACAATATATATTTTAATATATAATATTATTATTATATATATATATAATATATATATATATATATATATATATTTCCTCCACCGCCTGAAACTTGTCAACTCTCCAGGGTGTAGCTGTGACGGTAAGTCACCTCAAACAGTTCAACACCTCCTGTTCGACTGCGTTGAGTTAAACTCAGAGAGGAGTAGGATGGAGAGAAAAGTGGTGACTGCCGGAGGTGCGTGGCCCCCGCAGCTTGCAGCTTTGTTGGAGGAGGGCCTAGTCGGTGCCTTCGGGGAAGTGGTTTACAAATATTTTAATTTACTGGGTTGATTATGATAGCCTGTATTATCTGTGTGCTCTGTTGTCATTGTGGTTATTTTGTTGTTGTTTAAGCTGTATTTGCATAGCATGATGGAGATTGTTGTGTAGCATTGAAGATTTTGATGCGTGTGGTGCCTTCGGGTGGAGCATGCTGTTTTCTGACAAAAAAAAAAAAAAAAATATATTGAAAGAATTACTGAAGTAATCAACAATCAAATTTGCTGGAACTAAAATGATTCAATTTCAATAAATTTTTACTGAAAATTTGTCAAATAAATAAGTAATACTCCTTGATTCGTTGTTTTAGCATATATGGGCTGATCATCAGAGCACTAAAGAACTATACATAACTTAGTGTAATAATGTGCCTTATAAATATCACTTTGTCGAAGAATTTCATTAATTTTTGGCCAAGAAAGTTGAGATGGATATATGTGATTTATTAATACATTTTTCAATTGACTATAACTTATACGTTTTAGAATTTGTTGTTGATTGCCCTAACAACAAGTTGGTTTTAACAAATGGTTGTTAGCCTCCTAGTCGTTCTGAATATGTTTAGGTTCAGTGTGAAATTATTAGAGGAGATACATTCGAAATGAACTGTCTTTTGGGAAGGTGAGAGTAATTTTACTTATAGTTCAATAGATGTATTAGATGGAATGTTGTTTAATATAACTGAAGTTATATTAAAGCACTAGAAACATGAAATCCTCACTTTTCGGATTTTCTGTGGACATCCGGCTGTCAACTTCAACTGAAACTAAATATCTGTGTAAAGAGAAAAAAATCGATTCCTCATTTAGGAATTTGTTGAAGTTATAATTCATTGATTACGAATTAATTTCGATCATAAAAATAATAAATGCTTAATTTAGATAAATGTTTACTTTTACTGTGGCTAGCACTAAAGTACAAAACTATAGTGGAGATATATCATGAAGTTTGAGCAGTATTTATCTAATCCATGAGATGACATGAGTAATTCCTTTTAATATATATTGTGACTCTAATAGTAGCTTCCATGATAGTTGCAAATCATTTTTAATATAAATTGACACTATAATTTTTATCCAGGTTTGATCCAAAGTCAAACACTTCTCAATAAAACACTTTTAAAAAAAATTTGAAATGCTGTTTACAATTTTATTTTAAATAAAAAACTAATTAAAAAGAAGGTAGTACACAGATAGACAAAGGAATAACTCACTTCTATATTTCAACCATCGTCGTCATCAGGAGGCGAAGACTTCCGTAAGTAGGTAAAGGTACAACTCACCTTCCTGAGTGGTCTCCACTCTACCTTCCTGTGGGACTTTTCACCTCCTGATGACGACGATGGTCGAAATATAGAAGTGAGTTATTCCTTTGTCTATCTGTGTGCTACCTTCTTTTTTTTATTTAAAAGTCCGCTGGACCGTTTAATTTAATTACAATTTTATTTCAATATATTCAGTACATTTTGGAGGTATATTTTTATTAGTAAATTTTAAAATTTATAAGAAGTTTATAATAAAGTTTATTAAAAAGTTGAATTTTTTAATATTTTAAGTATTGATTTTGAGTCCAATGATAAATATACTTGAAATTTTATTAAAATAACTATTAGATTAATGAAACATCTTTCACAGGAGAGGTTTTGAGCCTTCTTCTGTTCGATGGTATTTTTGTTTAATGTGTCAGTATAAGCTTTTTAGTGCAGTTACAATTATGTCTTTATGTATTCATGTAAATGTAAAAGTTGTTTGAAGGTAGGTTAGGTTAGGTTGCAGTGGCAGTCCCACAAGGGAACACACGTAGGCCAAGCATTGGCCCTTTGTGATACCACAAACAAAATTTGATTCTACAGTGGGAGTCCTAAATTTTGCCTAACTCAAATATATTTAGAGTAGGATCTTTAACGAGTACCTGACATCGTACAGGCTCGGGAACGACAGTTTAACATCCTTCTCCGAGGGACGACGTGCTCAGATTTACTCACCTCCCGCGTGAATAAATCGAGGGGCCAGGTGAGGATTGAACCCCGGTCCTATCAGTTCAGAGGTGAGCACGTAACCACTGAGCTAGCCTGTCATCTACACCTCTGTCATTCTATCGTGTCCTCACACTATCTTAGCTGCTTTCGTTACCAACAAATTGTCTGGGATGTAGAGACACAGGTTTCTACTACATTCAAGAATATTTAAATATTTTAGAATCATAGTTAAAGAATTGACGAATACGTATCAAAGAATGTAAAGTGTTTAAGTAACTTTCACTTTGCATCTGGATACGAGTTCACCATTCTTCTTTAATCAGATTCCCAGTCCTCCAACTACACCCGCCAAATACTTATAACTGCACCTTGACAGACTTCTAATATGAGTTTGCCTTGTAAAACTATACAGAACAGAAGTAATGAGATGCTACGAAATTCTACTTCTCCTCTTGGATTACCGATCAAAATACACTATTCCTTTAAAAAATTGTTATCATGCATGCTAACACTTACAGCGTTAAACCATGAGCTGCAACAAAACTTAGCAATTCTCAAAATATGAAATCCCCCTCAATAAAAACTTCTACAAAAATTCTTTCATTGATCTTTTTTGTAACAAACTAAACTACTTGGATATCACAACAGTTCCGAAAAAAGCAATTTAGTTACAAAACCTTTCACAAATATCCTTCTTACAACATTGACTCTGTATCATAAGTGTTTCTTTCTTAAATATCGCTGGAAAATACCTAAAGATGTCGGAAGATGTTTTGGTTAGGAAACTTATTGCAGTGAACCTTTTCAAGGGAATTATAATTTTTGTTTTCTTATCCCCCCCCCCCCCCCCCGGTGTCTCCTTGTAAACTAATTATATATCTCTGTCATACATGTCATTAAGAGTATTTCCTTTGAATTATTGTGAATAATTTGTAGAATAAAAAAAAATTAAGGATATTTTAAACTAAGAAAAAATATGTTTCTTGTCCTTAAAATATTAAAGTACATGTGATTAATATAAAAAGAGTGAGTTGGTTAAAAGATTAGTCAATCTACAGAATAAACCAGATCTTAATTTGTCAAATAGTTTATGAAAATACTGATGCTGATGGGAAACCGTTTGGCTTGTTTCAGACGTTATCTATCCAAAAAAAAAATCTGGTGTCTGGAATTCCTTATAGAGAACATAGTAAAAATGATTTCATTTAAACAAGATAGCATCTATTTGTCAGCTCTCGATATTGAGAGCTTATTCTGAAGTTGTTCACCTTGGAATAGCGTTTTAGCAATCTTGCTTATTAGTAGCTGTTTTATTTTTATACTTAAAAGGCGCAGAATTTAGCGATATCTGTCAGCATGTTTTCAAACATATTTTGCAAACACTGGTTTCAACCTACTTAAAAAAAATAAAGGAAATATGACCTTACATTGTGATTTAATGATTTCTTCTCCTACCGAGAATATCAATAGCATAGGAATATAGACTGTTTGTTTTCTCAGCACAGTCTGTGGATTGGTTTCGCGCCCCTCTCATACGTTGATGTACTAAGTTAGTACTTCTAACTACGTTGAAGTACGTTGAAGTACTTCTCAGTTATATAACTTTACTCGTTCCTGTCATAACTTAAATAGACTATATATACAACTGCTCAAAATGCATTTAATTTATTTATAATCCATGAGATAATATAACTTATTCCTTTTAATACATGTACTGAGTCCAATAGTACCTTCCATGATAGTTGCAAATCATTTTCAATATAGTTTGAACCATTTGTCTTTATCGAGTTATAGTCCAGTGTCATAAACTTCTCAATACTTTTAAGACAACGTTCCGTCTATATTTTTAGACTTCTTCAGGACTTCATCAATACAAAAATTAATTAATGTCTACAAATATAGACGAAACGTTCGTTTAAGGCAGTGTTTCCCAAAGTGGGCGGTGCCACCCCCCTGGGGGCGGTGCTTTGATATCGGGGGGCGCTAATGCAAAATGGAGTTGGAGATTCTATTTCCATAAATTGAAAATGTTCATGGAATATAATTTCTAAATTTAAGTGAAAACACCACATGAAAACTTCTAGGAAAAGGTTTCTTAAAATTATTTGTTTTAATAATTTATTTTTATGTTATAAATATATTCTCATCTAAGTTTCTTTTATTGTGAATTAATTCTTTTGCATAAATATGCTATGAAACAATACATATATTGGATTACAAATAAATATTCTATTAGTCATTATATTAATTTAATTATTAAAGTGTTACTCATTTCGTTATTTAGTCTAAGATTCTGATTATTGAGGAGTGTTGAGTATAGGTTTACAGACCCAAGGGGGCGGTCGCTTGAAAAAGTTTGGGAAACACTGGTTTAGGGTGTTTTATTGAGAAGTATTTGACACTGGACCAGACCTCAATAAAGTCCACAGAATATATGAAGTCGAGATAAGAAAATATTGGACTACAATGTATACTAGTATTACAATAAATCACTGTTGTAATTATTTTTGGTATTATTTTTTTACAAAAAAAAAACTTTTTTCTATACAGTTTAGAATATATATTTTCATTTTATAATTCAATAGAAAAATCATCACACGATTAGACGATAAAGAAAAAAAAATAGATGTTTATACTGAAATGTTTTATTTTTTAAATTGGAAAACCAACATATAGATTTTGATGGAGGGAAACAAATAACTTCTAAAAAGTCTTCAAATACTTCCATACAGCAATTGCAAACAGATTTGATTTACCAAAAGTGATATTCCTTAGCAATCTGAATGATTCATTTGATGAAATGTTTTTACTTCTGCTAAAAGTTAGCTAGATTTTGAGACGATTTCAATATCAAAGATGGAAATAAATAAATTAAATATTTATTTAAGTTCAGCGATAAACTTTATTTTTAGTAATCAATAACTGACATTTTGATCTTTGTAATGGTTAGAAAAATTAAATCATATTTTCATAAAGAAAACAAAAAACACTCTAATTTGCAAAAAAAAAAGCTAAAAATATTCCAGACAAATTAATTCATAAAACAATTAATGAATTCATACTTATTACGTTTGCGAGAAAATATGAATTGAAATAAGTTCAATAATTATAATTATCAATTTAAAATTATAAATTCCTTTCAAATGAATTAAGATACTGATATCAGACGCAGAAATGGAGAGTTTTTAAATTCAATTTAGCCGTATCATTATGTCACAATTAAACTGAAGATTAAACTGGTTATATTTATTATAGTAATTGTATCTTTCATTTTCATAAAGAATGCTTTGACTACTCATATATTTCGTTTTTGTTTGATTTGTATATTATTTTGCTTTAATATATCCTTATTATTATATAAGCCGCTTATTTTGAAAGTGGCCTAATTCCATTTATGTTAAAATCGAGATATTTAAGGGTTTGCGTTTTACAAAATTTAAAAATATTGTCATTTTATTTATCAACTAATTTTTGTTATAAAAAAACTTAGTAATTTTAAATAAATTTTGTACAATTTGCTGCAAAAGGTAAAGATAACGTAAAAATGTAATTATTTAAATAGCTAGCTAAATTTTTTTGGAAAATGGAATTAGGCCACTTTCAAAATAAACGGCTCATATGTACATTACCGTTTGATCCTTTTATTTTAATGTCTATCTTTTGGAAAGTTTTATTCCATACTACAAAATTTCAGTCATATAAACAACTTCACAAGAAAGGTAAAAACTGGTACAGAGATAGCTGTTCAGTACAGTAAGTACTAAGTAAACATATCAGAATAAATTCATACATATTCTTAATACCACAGAGGTTTAGTGAAGTAATCTTATTATAATCTTCCGTCATAACGCTTATATCACTGGTGGAGTCGCTCCTCTGGTTTTGCAAAAGGATGCAAAAACAAAAAAAATAGACAGGAAATTTAGGGATAGGTTGGTACTATTGATTTCAATAGATACGAGGTGTATAAATAAAGTAGTGAGACTGGCAACGTCGCTTTCGATCTGGCAACGCTGGAGACGCGTGGCCTTGAGTAGCGTCAGGTGCACGTGTGATGCGCCTCCAGTATGAATCTGAACTCGCCACAGTCATTTGTTTGTCCGTAGCGTTGGTTTTCGTGAAATGGTTTTTTCTTGAGCGTTTTAAAAATGAGTGACCTCAAAGTTGAGCAGCGGTGTGCAATCAAATTTTGCTTCAGACTTGGACATAATGCAACCGAAACTTTTGAAAAACTTCAGGAGGCCTATGGAGAACGTGTTTTATCAAGGGCACAGGTTTTTCGGTGGTTTAAGGAATTTTCAGAAGGAAGAGAGTCGATTGAAGATGAACCACGAAGCGGAAGGCCTTCAAGTGCAAACACCGATGAAAATGTCAACAGAGTACGGAACCTTGTGCGTTCAGATCGACGCTTGACAGTCAGAATGATCGGGGAACAGTTGAATTTGAATCACACCTCCGTTCATCACATTTTGACCAATGAATTGGAGATGAGAAAAATTTGTGCGAAAATGGTTCCGAAAATTCCGAAAAGAAAACGAGTTTTTGGCCAGTAAAAACATTCCTGTTGCTCCTCAGCCTCCTTATTCACCAGACTTGAGTCCTTGTGACTTTTTCCTCTTCCCGAGATTGAAAAATCACCTCAAGGGAACTCATTTCGGGACACTACAAAACATACAAACTGCTGTAACCGACCAGCTGAAGGCCATTCCAGAATCCGAGTTCCAGCAATGCTACAATGATTGGAAGGACCGTCTCCAGCGCTGTGTGGCTTCCGAAGGGAACTATTTTGAAGGTGACAATATCACATTGTAATTATATTTGAATAGAAAATTTAAAAAAAATCAGTCTCACTACTTTATTTACACACCTCGTATTTTTATACCTAATTTGAAGAATATAAGTTTAGTCTTATTGATGATACAACCTTTGTAAAACCGGTTGGGCGAATCCACCAACGATATTCGAGGTATGACGGAAGTTTATAAATAGTATAGAATAATTTAAATGTTGAATTTTCTGATCATAAGGTTTTGTGATATACTACTAACGTACAGACAGACAGACGCGAGCATCCGCCATTTGGTACTACGTCTGATCTCTGAAAACCAATTCATCTTTATCAGTTGTACAAATAAGAATTTTTCACTTTCTATGTCTAAGTTTGTTGGCAGTGAAGGAAAAAATTCCCCCTAAAAAATCCTTCCACCCTCTCCCTTCCGAAAGAAAATGAATCTATTTTTTGACTTGAAGTAAAAAAAACTAAGTCAATACCAAATTACAAAAAAAATATAAAAACTTCTAGAAAATCAAAATAATTTGTACAGTTCATTATATTTATTTAAACAAAAACTGGAAAATAGCACAATATAAAAATGTTGAAGTAAATAAAATTCATCACCCAAATAAAATAAATTAAAACAATAACCGATACATTTTTTGATATAGGAATGACAAAATAATTTCAGAAAAATAAAATAAAATCCAAATAAAAACAATGTAAAAAATAGTGTCAAAGTATAGTCTTATTGTCAAAGTTAAGTATCAAATTATTAACTTAAAATGCACAGAATCCTAGATCAAGTAATGATATTCTTTTTTCTTTGGTTTATATCGCCGAAGGTGTTAGTTTACCTTTTAATTGTTGTTTGAGGGGGAATTTTCCCCGTGGTTTTTTTTCCTTCGGGGGATTTTTTCCTAGAATCGTTTGTTGGTGTTATGAACATCGATTTCATAACTTACAAGTAGAGTAAGATTGTGTTGTACATCATATTTGAATTATAAATTTTGAGAAATTATAATTATATTTTTCTTAAAAATGCATGTAGTATTGTAATATTAAGCGAGCTGTAAATAAAGTTTATATTGCAAAAAAAAAAAAAAGATTTAAAAAGTCAAACCAATGGAGTGAGAAGAAGGCCGTAAGATGTTGATATTTTCGTTGTAAACATGTTATAAAAATTTTTTACAACATGCAAATTTGACCAAAACCCGTATTATTTCGTTTTTTTTTCAACAAGTAAAGAGAGTGAGAGAGGGAGGGGGATGAAAAAATCCAGGTAACGTTTTAATCAAACACGGATATCAATATTAGAATTTAGTTCGTTACCGTTAACTTCATTCATATGTCCAATAGAGCTCGCAAATTTGTGGAAATTTGAAGAAAAGCTAAATCAGTCTTCAGTTCAGTGATCAAACATCAGTACATAAATCTTCAGATCTTCACCATTAAACTCCCTCGAATTTCTTTCTACATCATTTTCATTCCCATATCCCTAATTTCAATTTACTATTCATTTTTCCAGAAAAAAATATTTATACTAATTTATTGTGAATTAGTTTTCTCATTTATTAATAATTCAAAAAAAAAAGCTAATTATTGATTGTAAATTTCTTATTGTAAGAAAGTTTTTTATGTTCTATATACATATTTAATGAAGTTTATGACTTCTAGATTACTGATGTTGTTTAGATCATTGCTGGATTTCCTTCGATTAAAGAGAGGTGATAAAAATGGTAAAAGTCGACTAATTTTGCTGAATACCATACAATGTATGGTTAGTAAAAAAAAATGGAATATAAACTTCATGTAAACAGTTATATTAGAATTAGTAATAATACAATCCGTCATACCTCGTAAAGTCACAGAAAAGTTCGACCGGTTTCGGGTCCGTCTGGATCCTATCTTCAAGAGCACCTAACTGACTGTGAATGTTATTTTCCTATAACCTACCTATATATATCATCTACATATAGGTAGTTATATATTAAGAAATGTAAATTTTAAATATTATAATATTGTATATGTGTATATATGTATGTCTGTGGGTATAAGTATATATATGTATATATGCGTGTGTATGTGTCTATATATATATTATTAATTGAATATATTATAAGAACATGTAAATTAACACTATATAATGTAATAATTGAGTTGTAAATGTATGTAACTTTTGTGTAAACCTGTAATCAATATGGGAACAGATTAAAGGAAAATAAACTCCCTCATGGTAGGGTTACTACCAGTGAGGAAAATAAAAAAAAAAAACATATAGGTAGGTTATAGGAAAATAACATTCACAGTCAGTTAGGTGCTCTTAAAGATGGGATCCAGACGGACCCGAAACCGGTCGAGCTTTTCAAAGACTTTACGAGGTATGACGGATTGTATTATTACTAATTCTAATATTACTAACCTCAGTGGAAATAACCCATTAACTATATTAAACAGTTATAGTTCATGTTGTGAAGATGGTTCATGGATAGCTCAAATGCAATACCATTGTATAGTTTATTGACTTGCTCATTTTCTGTACTTTGAACAATAATATATGGGGTTCTTTAAAACAAACAGTGATAGCAGTATTAAGCTATCCAGTATTAAAGGTATTGTTTTGTCGTAGAGTGGTTATTATTATTAGGTGTTATAATATGCAGTTCATTTTGTTAGTTATATATAGTGGCAGTAATATTATATTCAACTGACAAGGCGCTGCACTAAATATGATTTACTTATATAAGTTAGTTGTATGAAGCATGCTTAAGGATTTGGAATAGTGGGGTTTATCAAGAGAGGTTACCCTTGGGATAACTGCCCTGACCTGCTGCGAGTAGAGTTTCTTATCTTGATAGAGCTTTAGTTTCCTCATAAACTGATCATAGATCTTAAGCTACTTTGAATATCCGCATTCCTGGAAAACATAGGAGACTTCTCTCTATATTTTAACTCATTTCCAATTGTTTGGAACCAGTTTTGAGATTATTTAGATTGGTGACTTTAGCATCAAAACATCTGTACTATTGACTAATAAATGCAGTAGTTTATTTAATGTTTTTGAAATTTAAATAGATTTATACTTCACTATGAGTTTTATCAAAATCAAGAATTGTTTTGAAGAAATACTGAGCATAATTAAGGTAAAATTTGCTATTTAAATTTAAAATACTTTCAAATTGTAGTCAATTTCCTTTTTGTTCTAATTCAGAAGTACATGAAGGCGGTCTTTTATAATCCATTTGGTCTGGATTGGATCATGGTTCTGAGTTACAATACTGTATAGTATTACAGATACTATAGGTCTATGTAACTATAGTCTATACATGGTTAGTCTAATGTATAGACTAACATTAGACGCTTTACTCCCTGAAAACTATGTGGGACTTTAGAAATAGATAAATGTTGTTCATCTTTTCCTAACTAGGATACAGCTTTCATCCTTGACTATTTTAATTTAAGCTTTGACTATTATTTAATAATAATAAAAATATTGTATTACATAATTTAATGTTAAAGCAGAAACTTGAAATGATAGAATTCTAGTGTTACTTCAGTGCCTTAAAACCAGCTTTGGCTTGATGAACCAGAATCTATCTCTTCTGAGGTGAGAAAAGACGATCAAAATGACATAGTTGGTGAAGATTACTGTGTAATCATTCAACTTCATACTAGTTCATATTCAAACTAACATGTAATATATTAATTAATTCATAAATAAAGTTCAGTCACCGCCCTACTTTCCTGCAGGAAAGTCTCTCCTGCTCTCGTTTCCTCTTCGACTCTTAATGACGACGATCGTCGAAATAAAGAAGTTAGTTATGTCTGTGTCTATTTATGTGTTACCTTCAATTTAACTCTTTTTTTATTTAAAAAACAAATCTATTTATTTGATAGTAGAATAAGGAAAGAAAAACTAAGACTCTACACTAAGAATTTTATCTAACATGACGCGTTTCGAACACTTATTGATCATCATCAGGTTACATCTACAATATAAAATGTGATACTGAGTACAGAATGATCATTCCAAATAGACTAACATCAATCCAAAATATAGACTAACATATGTATACTACAGTTACATAGTTATATAAAAAGATTTCACATAAACACGTGAAATAACAATCAATGATCAAACCACAACAAGAAATGAGAAAACAAGACTAAGATCTTTCAACCGTAACAAGCGGTCTTCGTCAGAGTCAAAAACCCAACTGAGTTAGGTTTTTGACTTTGACAAAGACCGCTTGTAACGGTTGAAAGATCTTAGTCTTGTTTTCCCATTTCTTGTTATGGTTTGATCATTTACATAGTTATATATAGCAGGGCTTCTTAAACTTTTTTATATTGCGACCCCCCTTCAAGCTTAGGAAATTTTAAACGACCCCCTCCTCCATATAATGAAATATATATTTTACAATGTAAATAAAATAAGGATTAAGAATACGTACCCATTCATTTAACATATATATAATTGGAAACTACAATAGTATTTCGTATGATTTTTATTTGTATTTATATTTGTACGTAGTGTGTATACTAATTTTAAAATTTTATTTGTAATGATTGAAAAGTATCAGATCTTTGCGACCCCCTTTCAGTAGTCTCGCGACCCCCCTGGGGGTCGCGACCGACAGTTTAAGAAGCCTTGATATATAGTATGGTGATATTATATGCTAGATTATATTTTTGGTTAAGTTTTTCTGTAATCAGTTTCACATTATCTATTCAGATATTATATTGTAGATGTATCCTGTTAATGAAAAATAAGTGTTTGAAACGCGTTAGCGTTGGATAAAATGTTTCATCCCACATCGCGTTCCTTCCCTTATTATAGTCATAAGCAAATTTCACACAATAAATTATTGCAAAGCACATGAATACGTTTATTTATTTATTTTTGTTTATCATAAATTTTTGTAATATTGCCTGAAGAGTGTTAAAGAACAGCCTTCTTAATATGCCATGACTATTCTGCTACAGTCAGATAATTCAACCAACTCGTTGCTATCGTAAGTGATTTAGACTTTCTTACAAAATTGGCTCATACATTGGTTGTAACTGTCCATGGTCAGAAGACCATAGACCAGGGGTCTCCAAAGTACGGCCCGCGGGCCGGATCCGGCCCGCCGAGGGTTTTAATCCGGCCCGCCGAGCTCTCCTTCAATTGGAGACTTACCGTCTGAGTTACAAATGGAAGTTATAGATTTGCAATCCATTGACATCCTGAAGGACAAATATAAAGAAGGAAATTTAACTGAATTCTACAAATGCCTTCCATCTGACCAATTTGTTTATTTAAGGAAGTTTGCCTGTGAATTCATTTCAATTTTTGGCACTACATATTTGTGTGAGTAGACTTTTTCAAAGATGAAATACACAAAATCCTGCTACAGATCACAGTTGTCTGATGAACATTTGAATGCTTTGCTTGTTATTGAAACCACTCGTTTTGAACCTTAGTTGGACAAAATTTTGTCAGAAATGAAACAATTTCATATTTCCCCAATTAATCGAAGTTAAAAAATATGTTAATTGTTGCTGATATTATATGCATTGTAATTATGTACTGAATAAATAACATTTTTTAATTATTAATTCACTGTTTATTTACATTGCATGTATTTTGGTAAAATAAATAATTTAGAACCTTGGCCCGCGAAGCTTTAAAAATTCAGCAATGTGGCCCTCCGCTGGAAAACTTTGGAGACCCCTGCCATAGACGATAGCAGACCTATTATTAGTAAGAAGAGGTCATCAGTAATCAAGCAGGCCTCGCCACGAATAACATTAGTGAGAATGTTTTCAAATGAACTCGTCGCAAGCTTCTATCAGTCCCCCATTACCCTAGCTTGCATTACATTTTTTCCATTACTGTAATGGACCGCAGTCATGTGAGGGGCACATTAAGAAATCACATTTTATTCTATCTTTCTTATCATATAATGAACCATAAATGAAATAATTTTATTAATTAATTAAAAATATTAAAACCAAGTTCTAAGTGAATAAGCAATGTAGTATTATAAGGAATAATTAATTAGAATTTTGTCCTCAACAAACTTTTTTTTTTGTTGAAACAAATTTAAGTTCGTTCACAAAATTATTCTAAACTCTTATAATATGATGCTTGTTAAGTTAAATAGTGTTCAGCGAAGGTATGCAATATGTCTGCTAGTGTGAATGAAATTGAACTCAACATTAATGTTACTAATTCTAAATGAATATGTATACAAAATATGTTATATCTGAACCAAACGTAGGTTTTGTTTTTTATCACATATGTATTGATGTTATGTTATGCCGGTTTCTCTTATGATTTAGAAAATGTTAGAGCATCAGATCTGACTCTTCTTTAGTCCTAGATTTTAATTATTAGATGCTAGATTAGTGAGGAGTGGGACTGCAGAAGCTGCGCTGATATCTATACCTGATTAACTAGATCTATTGTGACCATACCTCTAAGAAAGGTAGACATATCAAAAACTAGACCCAATCAATCATTAGTGTCTGAAAGATCTTAACAATCTTGCTGAGTACGACATTCAATACCATGCTCTATTCAAGCAACCGTGCTTCAAAATACTGTGGTGTTTTAGAAGAAAGCAGAAACATCACAAAGGAAGTGGTCTATGGTTCCTACATTTCCTTTACAGTATTTACATCTGTTCATAGTACAAAGATGACACATTGGGCATCTCCTGAAGCTCAAACAAGAATGTCCTCGCCTCTATCTGTAAACATTTGGGATGATTCTTTGATCGCTTTTTAAAGTCTTTAGTTTCATGGTCGCTTGAACATGCAGCTAGCCGCTTGTACAGTACTTCTGGATTAAAGAGGTGAGTCCACGACATGTTTGTTCAAGATGTGTCCAAACTTATAGTTTTTATACTGGGATAGACAAAGGTTACAATGAGTATCCAGGGTGTAAACTATTGACATTAACTTCCCTTTTTTGCTGGCGCTTGGCAAAATTACTTCGGAAGGTTGACCTGTATTCTAAGGGATCTGATTTACCCTAGGTACCTTACACCCACAGCACAGGTTGCATGACACTGCAAAATTAGGGATAGAGTTTTACACGGATATATCACCGTGGGACGGTTTGCGTCATTGAGTGTCTGGCGATGAGCTCGTAATGTCTCTACGGCAACCCCTTATACTCCTAAAAATATAAATATAAATCCTATTTAGTTTATTTTTGGACTTCTTTTGTCCGATTTTGATCAGTTCTACTCTTTATAAAAGGATAATGAAAAATATAAAACATACGAATTGTTAATAAAGGTACTGCAAAATTAAATAGCAGACAAATAAAAGAAAATATTATTAAAATTCAAGAATCGTCGCATTGAAAAGAAACTTGGATGTACATTTGAAAGCAAAATGTTAAGTTGTAACTATTTTGTCCATTAACTCAATAATTTACCTATTTCTAAGATTGACGTCGATTATTCAACCATTTCTGGTCAGCTTCAGTCACTGGTTGCATATCTAAGTACTTAGTACGATATGAGAGCGTAGGAAATGAACAATTTATAATATATGTTTTGTTTTAGTTGAATCATTATATAAAAGTAATTAATTATTAATAATTATTAGTTGAAAATTCACCAAACAAAAAAAGAGCAAGTATCGGAAGAAATTCGGATTAAATAATTTATATTTCAATTTAGACTTCCAACTCAAGCAATATTATCTCTGTTAACGATTTAAAAATATTTCTAAGTGCAGAAATTAAGAGGTTTTTTTTTTGCAAGAACCATATATAAATGTGTCTTTGATGATAGTTTTAGTGAATTTAAAGAAAAAAAAATGGAGGAATAAGAAGGTTAAATAGTTTGTGACGAAAAGACTTGGGAGAGAGCTGTTAAGAAAATTCAATTTGCTGTGTAGAACACGAGGAGTAAGATGATAGCCGTGTTAAATGGACTGAGATCAGACTATCTGGGCAACTATATCTGGCAGCGACCATTTGTCTCCGTCCTCCAGGGCTGGGAGTCTCTCAATCAGCCCAGCTCCCTACCCCAAACCCCCTCAACACCCTTTTTTGTCTATTAACTCAATAATTTACCTATTTCTAACAATGACGTTGATTATTCAACCATTTCTGGTTAGCTTCAGTCGTTGGTTGCATAAATATAAAAAAAAATCGTTATTAAACGAACCTAGTCAATTTCTCTACTCTGCACATCAATAACAATCAATTTCTCTACTCTGCACATCAATAATAATCAATTTCTCTACTCTGCACATCAATAATAATCAATTTCTTTACTCTGCACATCAATAATAATCAATTTCTCTACTCTGCACGTCAATAACAATAAATATCTCTACTCTGCACATCAATAAGAATCAATTTCTCTACTCTGCACATCAATAATAATCAATTTCTCTACTCTGCACGTCAATAACAATAAATATCTCTACTCTGCACATCAATAAGAATCAATTTCTCTACTCTGCACATCAATAACAATCAATTTCTCTACTCTGCACATCAATAATAATAAATTTCTCTACTCTGCACATCAATAATAATCAATTTCTTTACTCTACACGTCAATAACAATAAATATCTCTACTCTGCACATCAATAAGAATCAATTTCTCTACTCTGCACATCAATAACAATCAATTTAATAATGTTTCTGATGGATTCATAAATATTTCATTCCAATCAAAACTATTTCAGCAAATACAAATTGAAATGTAATAACAATTATTGCATTATTTAGCAAGATATTTTTAGTATCATTAGACTTTAACAATATTAAATACATGCATATTGTTATTACCACTGAGGTTAGTCTGATTAATATTAGAAATAGAAAAAAACCGTCATACCTCGTAAGTTGATATCGGAGACGTTGGAGCGCTTTCGGATCTTGTCCATCTTCGTTTGCAACTAATAGCCCCATAGATTAGTTGCGAACAAAGATGGACAAGATCCGAAAGCGCTCCAACGTCTCCGATATCAACTTACGAGTTATGACGGTTTTTCTATTTCTAATATTTAACAATATTCTAGAGCATGGACAAGCCTTACTTCTGTCCATGCACCCTTTCGTTATTTGTCACAAAGTCTTCCTCCTTCCTTTCTGGGATCATCTTTTTCAAAAAGTCCACTCTAATTTATATGCAAATATTAAATACCCTTTTTTTTATGTTTGAAATATTAAATGCTAATTAAATATATGGAAATACATCAAAACGAGGTCAAAATCTATGCTTTCTTCCCTCACTCTGTAAGATGACTGTGGAAGCAATTCACCCCCTGAAAATCCTTATCCACCTTTCGGTGTAGATTTCACCTCAACTGAGAACCCCTGTTCTAAAGGTTATTAGTCACCATTAGTTGTGCAATCCGTAATTGTGTGGTATTTACTCATTCTGAGGTAAAATGGATAAACCAACAAACGTCTCCACACAAATGAAGTTTTATTCAACGCGTTTCGAACACTTTGTGTTCATCATCAGGAAGACACTATAATACAAATTATATCTAATCCAAATTAGAGTGAAATAATAAAATTCTTGAATTCTCTTAATTGAATTTTATTATTTCACTCTAATTTTGTAACTGATTAGATATAATTTGTATTATAGTGTCTTCCTGATGATGAACACAAAGTGTTCGAAACGCGTTGAATAAAACTTCATGTGTGGAGACTTTTGTTGGTTCATCCATTTTACCTCAGAATGAGGTTATTAGTCCAATATTATGGTGAAAGTAAAATAACCTTATAATAGTATACCATCTATGTCGTATGACCTCCTACTCATTGTACTAATTACAATACGATGGAAATTAGTGTTTCAAAACTGTTGGGCAAATATACTAGATATTATTCTATACTTCTATTATAGCACTGTAACTTATTTAATTATATTATATAATTATACTCTTACATTTTTATCACATCTTTGGAAGACTGAACATGTCCTAACGCTACAGGCTAAGTGAATTTAAACTACTGTTTAATAGTGTGCTTCTATTGAACTAAACTATTCTAACGTAGTGCAATCAGTTATTATGTGGTATTTACTCATTTTAGGGTAAAAAGCTAATGAAATGGTCTCCACATATAAAAATTTAATCGTCTAATCAACGCATTTCGGACACTTAGTGTTCTTCAGGCATTAACTAAAAAATAAAATGCAATCAGTACTTTGTACTATACAGTAGTATAGTACTGTGTACTATAGACATTGTATTTTTTAGTTAATGCCTGAAGAAGAACACTACGTGTTCGAAACACGTTGTTTATACGATTAAATTGTTATATGTGGAGACCATTTCATTTAGCTTTTTACCCTATAACAAACTAAAATATTTTAAACTAGCTTAAACTAAGTTATTTTAAGCGTCGTTTACTATCGTACTCGTATGTTTTTCTTCTGATATGATTAGTTTCGGAACATATTTCATTAAAGGTAACGAATCTGTGCAGGAGAATAATTATAAGATATACTTTCATGAAATAAACTAAGTTATATAAGAATTTGACGCAATTGGCCTGGGAAAGCATTTGTTTTATCTTTACCCAGTTGGGGGAAGAGAGGAAGACAGAGGTATGACGTTACACTACTGTTTAAGAATAAAATGGTTATAACAATGGTATACTATAATACCTTTTATTTCATATAAGAATTTGACGCAATTGGCCTGGGAAAGCATTTGTTTTATCTTTAACCAGTTGGGGGAAGAGAGGAAGATAGAAGGTATGACGTTACACTACTGTTAAAGAATAAAATGGTTATAACCATGGTATACTATCATACCTTCTATTTCATATAAGAATTTGACGCAATTGAACTGGGAAAGCATTTGTTTTATCTTTAACCAGTTGGGGGAAGATAGGAAGATAGAGGTATGGCGTTACACAACTGTTAAAGAATAAAATGGTTATAACCATGGTATACTATCATACCTTCTATTTCATATAAGAATTTCACGCAATCGGCCTGGGAAAGCATTTGTTTTATCATTAACCAGTTGGAGGAAGAAAGGAAGATAGAGGTATGATGTTACACTACTGTTAAAGAATAAAATGGTTATAACCATGGTATACTATCATACCCTGTACACTATTTTTGTAACTCGAATAGACTGAAAACACCTTTATTTTATCGGTAAATATTTGAGAGAGGATAGGAAAATGCAAGGTATGATGGTATACTACTATTAAATAAATGTAATTATTAAAGTCGTTTATACTGTTTGTTTATTGAGAAACGCATTTATTTAGAAGGTGATAAAATATGGAATCCATTGGTTTTAGTGATTAGGTCAAACAAGTAGAAAAAAAGTAATTTACCAAGGCATTATGGTATACTACTGTACAGTCATTACACTATTATGATTATCGTTACACTTATAACTAGTATTTTCTGATTAGTGATCGAATGATTTTGTATACTTTGTTCAGTGAGGTCTTCTATCTAATCAAATTATTCAAATTGTATAAAAGGTATTTGGACGAATTAGAATCATTTAATCGTGAATTAACTATTATGATTTTTTTTGAAGTTGCTTATTAATTTATTCAAATTCACATGGGGTCATTTTACATGTACAAGCTCCTCACGCAAGTCTTTTTCAGAAGGTAGTAGTTGTCAAATAAAAATATTTAGTTCTGAAATAATATTAAACTAACAAATGTAAACTATTTTGTTATGGTTTAATTGTTTATTAAAGTATATATATATATATATATATATATATATATATATAGGGAGCAGACCTTCTTTTATACATGTTGTGTTAAACTGAAAAACTGCTCAAAAAAAGGTATGTTTAATTAAGGCAATTCAGTTTAACACAATATATATATATATATATATATATATATAAGTATATTTTCCGAAAAAAGTCTGATGCTAGACAAGTTGATTAGATTTATTTACTGGGTAAAACGTAGCAAGATTGCAGCAGTTTAAATTGACTTCATTAGTCTCCGTCTTACAGGGCTGGAGGTCCCTCTTGTGAGTAGATTAAAAAAAAAAACTTAAACCATTTAAAGTTAAATCTAGCTAACACATAATGAAAATTTAAAAAAAAAATATGTTGAATATGTCTCAATTTTGTTGTTGAATTTTATAAAATATATATATTTTTTTTTTTGTAACGAGGGTAGTTGGAATGTTAGTGATTGGAATTCAGTGTTTAGGATGGGATTTGAGGAGGCGAGATTGTGAGAAGCCCCAGGCTTGTGTGAAATCTTGGATTCTAATCCTTTATAATCTTTTGTTTAAAAAAACCATAAAACAGAGCCTGTATTGTCAACAATGCCGTCTGAATTAAAATATATAAAAAAAAGGCACTAATGAAAAAAACAAACAAATATTTTCTTTCTAAAACAAAAGTGGAGTATGTTAAAAAACGATCTTTGTAAAATGAGTTACAATTCAAAAATAGTTTAACATAAGTGGATATGGTTCGATGTAATGTGTACCTTCATGTAGTAAGTCATACCAAAAAGTACTGAATGCTGAAGTATCACGCATAAAACTTCTTAATTTAGGTGATATTTGTTGACCGAAAAACTAGGAACTTCTGTTTAAAACCATAAAATAGAGTTGACAAATAATTGTCAACAATGACGTCTGAATTAAAATATAAAAAAAGGCACTAATGAAAAGAAAACAAACAAATATTTTATTTTCTTTTTAAAACAAAAGTCGAGTATGTTATACTATGATGTTTGTAAAATGCGTTAAAGTTTAAAAATAGTTAAACATAAGTGGATATGATTCGATGTAATGTGCAACTTAATTTAGTAGTTCATATCAAGCAATACTGAATGCTCAAATATCAAGCATATAAGTTCTTAACTTATGTGATATTTGCTGACCGAAAAATCAGGAACTTCTAAGTGAAGATGTTAATCCCTCATTGTCTTAGAATGATACAAGGTTACTCATTTTAAGGTTACTCGTATACAAACGGTGAAAAGTGGATGAAAACATGTTTAGTTTAGTTTTGATTTTTGAAATCATTTTATGCATTCAAGATTCCAAACACTGTTTTTGATATTTATAAATGATTTTATTGTAAAGGGCTGTGAAAGATAAAAGATCTATAGAATTAATTATATGGACTTTTAGAGTAATGATGATGCACGTCTAAAACGTAAAGACATGTTTTTATTAATGATATTCTTCAAGGAGAATTGAATATCATTGGGTTTATAAGTTATAATGTAAATCTTGACATGTCAGGTTAGGTTATAGCGGATGTCGCAAGAGAGAAAGTTTTGGCCCTTTGTACTACCACATAATATCCTCACCTGGCCCTCGATTTATTCACGCGGGAGGTGAATAAATCTGAGCACGTCGTCCCTCGGAGAAAGACGTTAAACCATCGGTCCCGAGCCTGTACGATGTCAGGTACTCGTATAAGATCCCTACTCTAAATACATTTGAGTTGGGAAAAATTTAGGACTCCCACTGTAGAATCAATCTTCATTGTGTGGTATCACAAATGGTCAATGCTTGGCCTACGTGTGTTCCCTTGTGGGACTGCCACTGCAACCTAACCTAACTACCACATAATGAACATTCTACATTAAGAATCTTAAATTGCGTATACTTAAGTGTTCTTAAAGTAGATCTCTTTAACAAATGCCTGATATTGTGCAAACACAGACCCGACAGCTTAACGTCCTTTTTGAGGGACTACGTGCTCTGACTTTTTCATCTTTTGCGTGAATGAATCATAGGACAAACTGGGTATCAAACCACACATTTACCAGTCCAGATGTGAGTATGCAAAACACTGGACTATGCTGTCCCTTAACTCTGACAGCTTGAAAAGAAATTAATTTCCAATGATGTTTTCGTTGCAATTTTAAAAAAGTGTCAACAATTTGACTGAAGATTAAAAAATCTTCGAAGGGATTAGATGAATTCAGAAAGGTGAAATTCTTGAAAAACTTATAAATTAGCAGACTCCCATTAATATATGGGTTATTAAAACACTGTCATAATACTTCTAAAATATATCGAAAAAAGCTCATAAAAAAAGGTGAACAAAGTTATTCTTTCCTCTCTTTTTAAGCAACATAATCAAATTAAATAAAGGAATGTTTAATTTCATCAAATAACAATTTTATACATCTTATCTTGTGTTAATTAATTTGCTCAGAGTATTTGAGAAATATTGTATATTTGTTTTGAACCTTGTCAGGGTTTTTAAACGGTATCTAAAAGCGATGAGATGAAAAGAAAATATAATATAAAGTAATAATAATTAATTTAAACTTCTTAAATGTACTGAGAATTGATATAATACAGATATAACAATTTAATAAACTTTTTCTATTAATCAAAGTAGCTTGTCCTGAAATAAGGAGATATTTTGATTTCTACGAAATGTTTCAAAAGGAGTTCTCAGTAATTCCTGAGATCAGTTTAATTGGAACTAAATTACATTCTGCTGAAATTACCATTGCAAACTAAAATAAAATTTTTACTTAAAATACAAACGTTATTAAGAATACCAATTTGTATCGTTGTGTAACTGTTTGCATATATGAAGTATGTTTTATTCATTTTAGATATTAGATGAGTTTTTCGTTAAGAAGAGTAAATATTCTTAATCTAATTTTTTCATGGTAAGTATATTTATAATGTTCAGTTGATAAGCAACCAGCCCTACTCATGTACCTGTACTAGGGATTTGGCTTTTCAGTAGTTCTCATGTAAGTGAGTGTGTGTGTGTACGTGTGTGTGTGTGTGTGTGTGTGTGTGTGTGTGTGTGTGTTTTCAACATGTTCCACATTATGTATTACATGCAAGTGATAAATTCTTTACATACGTTTTATACAACCATATAACTTAGAACTATAATTTGGCTACATACAATGTTGACAATGATGAAGTATTAGCAATTAGACTATATACAGTTGCTATGTAACTATACATAATATGACAATTTGAGTACTTAAATTTACAAATATTATGCGAAGTGTTTTACAAATTACAAATAAATTACAAATTACAAATAATAACAAATTACAAATAATAATAAATTACAAATTACAAATAAAATAAATTGTAAATTACAAATTTACAATTTTTTAAATACAATGAATTATACTATATACAATGGTAGCTTATAAAATTATAAAGATGTTGTAAATATCAGCGTATTTCATAAACTGGTCAGATCAACCTCGTTTAGAAATTTTAGGAATGACTTTCTGAGATCATTTTTCATTAGGTCTTCTTTTGAAGGTGGCCAGGTTTTCCCAACACTTTCTACTTGTCTTCCAAGTTGAAATCGTTTACTATCTAAGATATTACAGTTATAAATAAGATTTGAACAGTTTGAGTTCCTTCGTCACAAGGACACCTAGAGGAGTTGATCATTTTAATTTTGTAGAGATATGCTCGAATTTTTCCGTGGCCGGTCATCATTTGAGTTTTTTTATATGTCAGTTTCAAATCTATTATCTCCAGTCGAGAGTAAACTGTAGGGAAGTATTCCCTTGTCACCGAAACAAGGGTACTGTTAATCCATTGTATATTCCATTTTTATGTGCGTGTGTGTGTATGAATGTGAGTGTGTGTGTATGTGTATATGTGTGTGTATGTGTGTGTGTATGCTTTTTTTTAATGTACGTTTATTCTGCATGCACCACACAAATATTACATTCATGTTGATACTACTTTTAATACATTTTATTGAAGTCCAGACTATTTACAAAATGATCGAAGATCCTGTACAGATCTGTTTCACTGATTAGGTCACTTAAGTTTTCTGGTGGCCACTTCATTCCTCTTGGTAGCACTGGTTCTATTATTAACCACTATCTTTCTCTGTCGTATATTCTACATTACAGAAGAATGTGAGGCCATGTCTGGGGTGTTCTGTTGTCACAAGTACATAGGTCGTTTGGTAATAGCTTAATGCGGATTCGATATTCTTTATTACGTCCGTGACACGATAGCACGTGTGTGGGTGTGTGTGTGTGTTTGTATGTATGTGTGTGTGTGTGTGTGTGTGTGTGTGTGTGTGTGTATGTGTGTATGAGTGTGTATGTGTGTGTATGTATGTGTGTATGTGAGTGAGTGAGTGTGTGTGTGTGTGTGTGTGTGAGTGTGTATTTGTTGTATGTGTGTGAGTGTGTGTGTGTGTGTGTGTGTATGTGTGTGTGTGTGTGTGTGTGTGTGTGTGTGTGTGTGTGTGTGTGTGTGTGTGTGCGTGCGTGTGTGTGTGTGTGTGTGTGTGTGTGTGAATGTGTGTGAGTGTGTATTTGTTGTATGTGTGTATGTGAGTAAGTGAGTGAGTGTGTGTGTGTGTGTGTTTGTGTGTGTGTGAGTGTGTGTACGTGTGCGTCTGTGTTTGTTTGGTGGGTTATCAGTATATCTAAATGCTTTATAACCAAACTCAAATATATAAAATAACAATTTTAAAATAAAAGTAGATCAGAGATTAAAAGTGATACTTTAGACAGTCATTGATATGCTGTTAAAATAGGTCTATTGAGGTGTTTTGTAGGTTGGTAATAAAAAATATGAGGAGTTATATGTGAAAAGAGGGCTGGGTGTCGAGAGGAAGGGTTTAGGCGGAGAAGCATCGACAGCTGGTAATGCGGCCTAATCCCGGCTGCCCTTCCAAGGGATAAGGGTGTCCCCCAGGGCCCCCTACGGGCCCTCTTCAAATCACCACATGTCACTCACTCTTTTCATAAAATGCAACAATATCTACTTATGTTTCCTTCGTATTAATAAACCTTATTCCAAATTAAAACCCTTTTTCTTATCAAATACTTTTTGTTGTCAAACATATATATATATATATATATAAATTTCACATAAACACGTGAAATAACAATCAATGATCAAACCACAATAAGAAATGGGAAAACAAGACTAAGATCTTTCAACCGTAACAAGCAGTCTTCGTCAGAGTCAAAAACCCAACTGAGTTCAGTTCGGTTTTTGACTCTGACGAAGACCGCTTGTTAGGGTTGAAAGATCTTAGTCTTGTTTTCCCATTACTTATTGTGGTTTGATCATATATATAGATATATATATATATATAGTTTTTAAATATTAGTAATATATATATATATATATATATATATATATATATATGATGTAATTTTCTTGAGGTTTGAGGTCCAATGATTAAAACTAGTCCATTTGCCGACGTTTCGACATATATTTATGTCATCTTCAGGGCTTGGAAATCTGTTTATGTTGCAGCATTCTTCTTTAATACTGTTTCATGATGGTTTCTATTTGTTCCAAGCCCTGAAGATGACATAAATATATGTCGAAACGTCGGCAAATGGACTAGTTTTAATCATTGGACCTCAAACCTCAAGAAAATTACATCATATAAATATTGGGTCAAGAAAACAAATCATGATATATATATATATATATATATTATATATATATATATATAATATATTATTTACTAATATTTAAAAACTTATAAAAGCTTTGTTTTTATTCAAATTTGTATTTTCAAAAGAAATTATTAATTAAATTTTGATTTGAAAATGTTTGGAGTCTCCTTTCAACATATGAATCTAGATATATTTAGTTTTATCAAGTGCTGTTGTAGATCTCTAATGGTGAAGTTAGATTTTCCAAATTTGAAAACCTCCAGCTTTCTAGTGTTTAGTTTTTTTAATGATTATTTATATTTTGTTGTTGAATAAACATTAACAGGTTTTTGCGATACGATGTCTTTTGTTTTGTTTTTTACGTAATGCTGATGATTACTATGCAGATCTTAAAGTCACAGTTCTGACCAAATCAAGCATTAGAAAATGATTTGGAGATTGTTTTTAATGTCTTAAACCAGCGTTTCCCAAAGTGGGCGGTGGTTTGATATTGGGGGGGGCGGTAACGCCAAAATAGGCGGTTGGGGGGCGGTAACGCAAAAATAGGCGGTTTGGGGGGCGGTAACTAAAAAATAGATGGTTGGTGGCGACAGTGTAGCTAATGTAGCAGCTGGCTGCTACAATACTTACATTGTCGTCACAAACTGTTGGCGGTAACCATCAAAAACTATACAAGTAATAAAAATTAGAAATAAAAATTTCAAAAGATATGCCGCTCTTTTCCCTGAGGATTAAGGGGTCAGCCCCGGTCGAAAGTAAAAGAGAGTTTTCGGTCAAAATAAAGGGAATAAAAAGATAAGCTGCTCTTTCACGTATGTCATATGGATTAAGAGGTCAGCCTTGATCGGAAGTAAATGAGTTTTCGGTCGAGATAAGAAGAATAAAATGATCGTTACCTATATAAATAGTAGACCGCAATCTCAATTCTGTAAAGATAGATTGTGGCTGTAGATTGCATGACAGCTAGAGGATGGTTTTTTACTATTTCTTACTGTACTTCTTTCTTTCCCCAAACATCCCTTTCTGGACATTAGTCCTTTCCTGCTCTTTCACTCTTTTAAAATACCATTCTTATATTCATTAACCTGAATATATTCATTAACCTGAATAGGATAGGTTAGTTCTAATAGGCTTTTTGGCATATCTTTCCATTTTTATGGGGTAGGGGGCGCTGGCAGGCTATTCTAGAAGACAAGGGGGCGCTGGCACTCTATTCTAGAAGACAAGGGGGCGCTGGCACTCTATTCTAGAAGACAAGGGGGCGTCAGCGTGAAAAAGTTTGGGAAACCCTGCCTTAAACAAATCATTAAACAACTGATTAATAACTGAGCTCGGGATTTATTTTCGGCAGGCCAGTCATACAAAGCAGACATAGTCACTGCAGTGAATTTCTTTCGTCTTTATATGAAATAGCGACCTTTCGATCTGTCACCAGACATCACTTTTCTTCTAATCCTCAGACTCCTTTAAAAACAATCAATTTTATCAGTAATCACTTTGTATCTCATGCATAGATTTTGCGATCTATAAGTTTATAGAGCTTTCAAATAATTTAAACATCAACAATTGGTTAAAACAACAAACAATTTCCCATGACAAACAAACTTCTTTTATTTGAACTAACTTTTACGAAAGTATATTTCTTAGAAAACAAACAATTTTGAGATCCAAGTAGAGAATATTGAAAACATTTCAAGAAGTCACAGAGTAGCAAATTTTATTTTATTATTTATTAGTTCTTAAGATTAAACTTTTTTACATTCAACAACTGTATGTTTTCTGTTTTACGTTTTCATAAATTTTTACATTCCTACTGTAATCATTTTTTTCCCACCATATTTGCAAATCATACTGTATGAAAGCATAAAAGTATGAAAGAATTTTTTTTTAGTTTAAATAAAAATTTGTATTGAGAAATAAAACAATTAGTCAGTTTTCTTGGAACGAGTTTTCTTTACAAGTACGGACTTTTTCTGAGAGTTAAGTATCGTATGTGCTCTTTTCAGGGACGCCTTGGACAAAGAAAGCTTGTAATTGAAGTAAGAAGTGATCCACGAATTAGCCTACCTAACTAATTAATAATAATATTAACAATCATTTAAATCGTCAAACTTTTTTCTATTTGCCCTCAGTTTGTTTTTGCAGTTAGAAAAGTTTCAATAAAAACAAAGTGCACTAAAGTATCTTATAGTTGAATATATAGAAAAACTTGCAAATTATTTTGCATGTTGGCCCCGAGACCTACTCTGAAATGTTAACTGTCAAGACTAGTTGCAAGTGATCCTAACAGTCTATATGGAGTACTACCAATGGGTGGTTTCTCCACTCTTTATTCCACCTTTATGTAGCATGTATCACTATTACTTATTACCCCGCTAAGGGTAGTTGTAATACAAAAACAAATAAAAAAAAAAATATTTTGTAATTTATTATGTTTGCCAGATGTGTGTTATATAGATTTGGCACCATCTTATAATTATATGAAGTCTCATAAGCTAATAACTTTTATAATAAAGTAATCAAATAATATATAATTAAAATATTTATCGGTTTGCTTATAAAGTAGAAAAACTAAAATTTTATTTGATTGTTACTTTCTTAAATTAATATAAAAAGATGATTTTAATATTTTCCAGTAGTGGGGCTATTTAATAAATAAGGACACGTGAATTAATCCTGTTACAGAAAGGATTTCAGAAGTAGACTTTTGTTAATCCTTTTTGAAAGATAATTTTATTGCCTAAGTTAAAAAAGAAGTTTGAATTCTTTTGATGGCAGCAGGTGAGACTGGACTTTTGTTCTTTTGTCAATTCGTTATCACTTTAACAATCTTATCAAGCGTAATTTTTTTCGTTATGATGACCCTCTTGTTTGGAGCGTAATATTCGAAATGTAATTTCCGCTTCCATTTCCCCCCTCCCCCCTCTCTCTCTTTCACTTCCATTAAGGTCTTGGTGTTGGTTGAATGGGTGCCTTGAAATCATTTTCTGTACTTTTAAATTTCTCAAATTGCATTTTCACTGATGATAATTACAAACCAGCTGTTAAATTTAAACTCGATGTCAAATTACTCTTGCATTCTTATATATTGTATTCTTATATTTACTTATTAAGTTTATTTAATTAGTAAATTATGGTATTTACTACTTAATTTAAGTATACTAGTTACTTCTAACGTAGTGGAATCAGTTATTATGTGGTATTTACTCATTGTAGGGTAAAAAGCTAATGAAATGGTCTCCACATATAAAAATTTAATGGTATAAACAAAGCGTTTCGAACACGAAGTGTTCTTCCTCAGGCATTAACTAATTTATCTAATCAGGTGTCATTGTATTTTTTAATAACATAACAATTAATATAACAAGTTACAAATTAATATCGAAATGAACAAGTGTACATTGTTTTAGGCAAATATATACTGATATACAAAAATTATATCGCTATATAATTAAAGATGTATCATGTAATCGCAATTTGACCAATTTTCAAGGTTCAAAATCAAACTCTCGTTGCCAACATTTCGGGTTTGTTTAAAACCTTCTTCATAGGCCTTCAAACAAAGGATGGTAAAAAATCATATATAAACATCCTGAAAATATACAATATGAAAATGTATTATTACAATTTATGAAACATTATAAGTACAATTATTATGTACTTTATATACCTATGGATTTTTTCAATAAGTTAGTTTAAATAATGTAAACTTGATTTTATTATTGAAATTACTCCCGTAAGTTATATTATTTTATTAATCTCTGAAATACTTCTACTTTTAATATTCTATTTTAATTTAATATTCTATTTTTTATTCTATATGTTGTAGTAATCCATTTTCATATTGTTTATATGATTTCCTATTATTCTTTTGTTGTAGGTCTATGCCTGAGGAAGAACACTACGTGTTCGAAACGCGTTGTTTATACAATTAAATTGTTATATGTGGAGACCATTTCAGTAGCTTTTTACCCTACTAGTTTACTTTAATTTTGAATTAATGTTATAACAATTAGTATGATTAGTGTATGCTAGTACTTGTACATATCTGGTCTTATCGTGTACACTGATAATAGTATCTGACTGTATTAAATCAGTCTTAAGTGTTTGTATCTGGACTCGAATTTATTGATACCAAGTGTTATGAATTTACATCAGCAAATATCTTGCTATCCTTTTTGTATCCAGAGAGAATCTTTGACAGCTTTAAACTGTGTTTGCAGTGCCCACACTAGCCTCGCATTGCTAGGGTGTGGAAGGCGCCACTCATTTGTAATTTAGCCGGTATTTTAGTTCTGATTGACTCGTATTACATTAAATTTTAGATCAAGACTGACTCAGTTTATTACAGTATGAATCATTAAGAAGTACATAACTGACTATATACATCTTTATCTCCTTAATGAGAATAATTATGTACATGATTTTCCAGGAATGGTTTGAACATGCAATATTCGATAGTAAATACAAACACGGTGCCTTCTAGCATAGTACTGGCCTCTATTTATTGTTTTACATAGAAATAATAAAATTCAGGTCTTCAATTATAAATATATATTACAAATTAAATATTTGATAGACTAGCTGTATTATATAATCGAGATTTGGTCAATTTTCTATGTTCAAAATTAATCAATCTTCGCAAACATTTCGGTTTTATTTTAAAACTTCTTCATAGACTTACAACAAAAGAATAATAGGAAATCATATAAACAATATGAAAATGGATTACTACAACATATGGAATATTAAAAGTAGAAGTATTTCAGAGATTAATAAAATAATATAACTTACGGGAATAATTTCAATAATAAAATCAAGTTTACAGTATTTAAACCAACTTATTGAAAAAATCCATAGTTATATAAAGTACATAATAATTGTACTTATAATATTTCATAAATTGTAATAATACATTTTCATATTGTATATTCCCAGGATGTTTATATATGATTTTTTACCATACTTTGTTTGTAGGCCTATGAAGAAGGTTTTAAACAAACCCGAAACGTTGGCAACGAGAGTTTGATTTTGAACCCTAAAAATTGGTCAAATTCCGATTACGTGATACATCTTTAATTATATAACGATATAATTTTTGTATATCAGTATATATTTACCTAAAACAATGTACACTTGTTCATTTCGATATTAATTTGTTAATAACTTGTTATATTAATTGTTAATATAATAAGTATTCCGGAAAGATTTTATTCTATAAGGAATTTGTACCATGTTGGTAATTTCAGATGTTTAGTTTTAGGATATTTAATAACTTCAGTTTTTTTAAAATTATCTAAGGTAGTTTATTTGACCTGCTAATTGTATGGCAGATATAAAACTGGTCAACTATGATAAATGTTTAAATAAGTTTGTTTTTTTTTTTAATTTATGAAAGAAGAATGTCACTTAGTACGTATCAGACAACTCTTTTACTTAACTGTATGTAAAGTAATCTCGTAAACATTCAAGGATTTACATGTTTTGAGGACCCCAAAGTCCTTTTTTGATGTTTTTTCGATGATGCTTGGATGTATGTGGGTGTTTATCCAAAAGTTTGTGGGCAAAGAACAGTCCTCATTGTTTGATTGATTGAGTTAAAAAAAAGTTAAATTAAGTTCGGTATTGAAGAAAAAAAATTACATTTGTGAAAAAAATTTTTTGAATCAGTTTTCTGAAGGACGATGGCTAACGACATCGTTTGGCGTCTGTAATAAAAAAAATATGTATGTACATTGATATGTAACATCAGTTTTAAGACAATGGAATCTTCCTGTCATTGAACGAGGTATGCACGGTCTTCTTACTGAACAAGCTATTTTACAATCTTATACCATTGTTTACTTAAGTTTTACCTTAAAACTTAACACTTATAAAAAAATTGTAGTTATCAAACATATTTCATTCAAAGCAGTGTTAGAGAAAAGTGAAGAAGAAACAAAAAAAAAAAAGAAAATCATTCATAAATAGAGGCTAAATGTAGTTATTAGTATCTCGAAAGAGAGTGTCAGTAAAGTGCTGCCTTGTCCTTTGAATAATGAATCAACTCCTTCAATATGAAGTGCACACTCTCTAGAAAAGCATTTCCACGTTAACACGTTCAGATTTTCCCTGTTGTAATGAGACTGCTGTTCGTATAAACGTTGATATTTGACCATTGAGCATTAATGACTCTTTTGGACATTTGCTTATTAACAATGCACCGTGAGTTGCATTACTTTATTCGGTTGTTATTTTTCTGTCACTGATTTTAATCTGCTGTTTTATTTTATTCTGCTGTTTTAATCAATGTGCTTTTAATTCCTCTGACCATAGCACAATTATCAAATCAGGTCAACTTACTAACGTGTTGCCTTTTTGTCACTCTTTGTCAATCAATCATGCTTGCTTTGTTTTATTGTCTTTGCTTTTATTACCATGAAAGCAAAGGTTCAACCCGTCATTCTCCCTCTGTCATCATTAGTTGAATTAGGATCCCATTTAGGAAGTTATTCTGGATAGCAGACAAACATTCAATTCCCATTTAGCAATGAAGTGCAAACTGGGTAGAGCGTTGCTGTGTCATTTGAACCCCATCCTTAAATCAAAGGATATTCCTCATGTGGTTAATGAGGTTGTCTATAAGGCGGTTATAAAAACTGCCATGACCTATGGATGTTGTGTCTGATACAACTGTGCGATAACTAATAAAAACAGACTCCAGATTGTCCAGAACAAGTGTGCTCGCCTTATAGCGAATGCTCCTTTTTATGGGAGAAATGTCGATATCCAACGTGATCTAAGGATGGAATCAATAAAAACTTAGGTATCTCACTATCAATGAAGACAGAAAACTTCCCGTACACTTTAACCTACTAGTGTACTTTTACCTGAAAGAGCACTTTTACCTGAAATTCCCTCAAACCAAACCTTCCCCTCACTATGAACAGATACTATAGACCATAGACATACCGACTTACCCGACAGACCTGAACAATTAAAGCAGTACAGACAGACAAGCAGGTAAAAGCCTTTGGCTTAGAACTGCCTGACTCCAACATGCAGCATCGCACAGAAAATCTCGTTGGTCATTGGTAAGTCGGGCATCTACGACTGACATCACGTATTGTTACCTATAGAAGCACTATAGACTAATATATTATAGTTGCATAATAGTGCTGTCTTTATAATACTAAAATCATCAAGTATTATTTAAACTAATACTGATATTTAATGTTCAATCAATGAATGTTATTTTAATGTTAAGTACAGATTTTAACATAAAATCTAAATTAATCACTCCTTATGATACTATATTATGTAAATAATTTTCCAATCGATAGTTAATTTTATCATATAACAGATATTTAAAATAAAAAAACACTAGTTTTCTTTCTTTATCGAGGTTTGGTCAAGTGTCAAACATTAAAAGACCTTTCAGGTAACGTTTCGTTTATAGACATCTTAAGTGAAACATCAATACAGAAATTAATTACAGTAATATGAATAAAATATGTAAGTTACATTATTTATATATAATGTACTAGCAAACGTACCCGTCTTTGACGGAATCAAAAATTCTATTATACTTGGTATTCCAAAATATCAATTATAGTATTATACTAATACTACAATTAGAAGTTATAGAATAGTAGAAAATACCATTATTAGTACAGTGCTAAAAAAAAGCCTCTGTATACAAAGATTAGATTTTAAGTTAGACATACACAAATCTACAATCAATGTTTCAGCTTTATATGTCTTATGGTAGCAATATTTTGTGGACAAACCGACAGACAGAAATTATTCTAAGGGTACATGTGGCTACTCTGAAGTATGAAACGTAAAGAAAACTTGAAATGAGTTAGTTCTAATTAACGTGCTCCCAGTCAAAGCTAGCACGCAAGCCACTGGGCTACTCTGGTTCCATACCTTACTTTATTACAGTGTTTATATTACGCAAATATTAAATTAAAAAAAATATTTTTGTTGTGTTTATTTATAATACATTTGCACTACTGTCATCGGCGAGCAAGCAAGCTACTGGCAACCCTGGCTAGATCCTTTACTTTATTACCATCTTTTATATTATCCACATTTTAAATCAAAAAAATATTTGTTTGTTACATTTATTTATAATACATTTGCACTACTGTCATCGGCGATCACGCAAGCCACTGGGTACTCTGGTCCCATACTACCAGTGTATTTATTAAGCAAATATTAAATTAAAAAAAGTTGACAGTTATATATAATACATAGCAAACGTACCCGTCTTTGACGGAATCAGAAGTTCCTGTTTTGGTTTATTGCCGTGTGCCTATTGCCTTTCGGCTATACCACGGAGGAATCAGAAGTTCCGTCATTTTTGGTATTTCAAAATGTCATTAGAAATTATAGAATAGTAGAAAACCATTATTACTACAGTGTTAAACAAATGCCTCCAGCTTATACACTACATTAGCTGTCTGTCCTTCAGGTTCATGGTAGAAGAAAGAGTTGAAACCTCTGACCGTTGAGCATGTAAACTACATTTGACCATGTGAGAAAAACTTGGTTTTGCTACCTTGTATTCCTGCGTTAGATGAAGTCTCCCTTTGCGACTTAGTTAACGTCATTCCGAAATAGACTCTGACCCGACTTTGCAATCATTTCAACGTAAACAGACAGTGGCTCGGAATCAATGGTATGTGAAGTATACACACAGACTCCCCAATACCACATCCAGTCATTATGTCCGCCTCTATGGCATATCTGTGTAGAGCACGAACTCAGAGTCGTGTCCCGTTGCACAGTTTTGGGGCACTCATGTTTCGTAACATGAAATTTGTTACTGCTACTAAATTGTAGCATGATTGGTGCTCTACTTTAAGTTTTTACTCATGAGCAGGCAGTCCAGGAGAAATAAATTCAGAGTCAAGAAATTCAATTAGATAATGAACTGCTTCTTCGTCACTAATCCAATCTCTTTACTGACTTGTAAGTTCTTTCCTCGGCTTCATATAGCGTAAGAACTTGTTTGTTGATTTTTCCTCCTGTTCATATTAAGAGTTGAGAATTGCTCGTTTACAAAACATTTATTCTCAATAGATAGTACATCCTTAACTCTGTGAAACACCATTTCAATGATGTCAAATACGCAATATATTCATATGCTCAATTGAAATTAAAATCAACTAACAATACCTACTTGCCACACCTGTGTATTTTCAAAACAAACTTGTCTGTGAAGTTAGGAAAATACAGCTAAAAGCCCCATAACTTCGCTTCTGTACTGAATTAATAATCTATTTAGAGCCCATATTTTAAGTTAGGCACACACAAATCCAGTGTCAATGTTTCAGCTCGCTATGTCTTATGGTGGCTGAGTTTACTTGTGACAAACATTTTTGCGTTAAACGTCCATAACTTCACTTCTACGTTGAATTTCCAATCAATTCATAGCCTATATTTTAAGTTAGACCTACAAAAATCTACTGTAAAAGTTTCAGCTTTATATGTCTTATGGTAGCTGAGTTTGCCTGTGACAAAGTTTTGCGGACAAACCGACAAACCGACAAACCGACAAACCGACAAACCGACAGAAATTTTTCTAAGGGTGGATTCGGTTTCTCCAATGTATGAAACGTAAAGAAAACTTGAAATGAGTCAGTTCTAAGCAATGTACAGACAAAATCATTATTTTATTTATAAAGATTATTACCTTGGTATTTCCCTATTGTGAAAAAAAATGAGACTTGACTATTGTATTAAAATCAAACTACAGTGCTGCTCTTAGCGGCAGTTTAACGAATATTTGATATCAAGATATTTGTACCAAGATATTTCGTACAAATAGTGTGACTTATAAATATTTTTTCATATTGTTAGTAATTTCTGTATTGATGTAGCCCTAAAGATGTCTACAAATGTTGGCGAAACATTGGCTTAAAGGTATTTTAATGTTTGAGCCAAACAGTAAACCTCTAGACCACATCTAGCATTTTATGCTAGACCAAACCTCAATAACAAAAGAACAATAGTGTCGAATATATGTGGTCATTATAAGAAAACATTAAAATAGAAAGTGAATCTTGTGAAATAAACTAGTGGAATTTTCTCCACACTGTAATAATTCTTTAACAAAATAGTATATTAATAGAAACTAGAACTACACAAAGTATGCATATGATAAGGACCGAATACTTCGCTACAAGAACGCCAACTGCCAACAAACTATTCCTAGAGATTCACCTTTTTATAGGTAAATCAGAATAATTCTAAGGTGTCATTACACTGGAAGCTTGAACTGATTCTTGATTATTGTTTGCAGGAGTTCCGTGGAGGAATAGCTGAAGTGAAGATATGTTTGGTGAGCTGAAGGAGTTCATCATGGCGTCCTTTCCTAATTTAAATAGCTGAAGTGAAGATATGTTTGAAGAGCTGAAGAAGTTCATCATGGTGTCCTTTCCTTATTTTTCTGGTAAATATAAAAGCCTTTCTCAAATTTACTTTAGTACGTGTTACAACGTAATTTTTTTTTCATCCACTATGATTTCATACAATTTTTCTATGATCACAACTCTATTATCTCAATACATTCTTATAACGTTCTCATTCATTCTATTCATTTTTATAATTATTAATTGTAGCTGTTCATTATTTTTTTGTTTAATTTAAGATGAAAGTGTTAAAATAATGTATAAAAAATAAGAAGAAAAGTTGCAAATTTAATAGACCAGGAAATGAAAGTATAAAAATTATCTTACCTCAATAGATTCCATATCATTGACAGTGACAGGTGTTCTTGTGATGGTGTATCACCACAGACTTGGAACCATATACTCTTCAGCTGCCCAATTCTTGACCAAAAGCGACAACGATTTATGAAATTTACAATAATAACTGGCTGTGGCTGGCCTACAGCAAATAGTATGATAGTGCAAAACAGTCAACTATTTCAAAATTGTAAAAAATTCATAGACCTTATTGACTTTCAAATTTTTTGATAGTGTGTATCTCAGTGTTTAATATAAGGAGGGGTTTATGAATAATATAATCTTAATGTAATATATTTTATTGTTAAATACATTTGAGTGCATGTAATATATATGTGGGGCGTGATAAATAAATGGATTTAAAAAAAAATAAAAATGTTAACAAGAAAAAAAAATTAATATACATTCGTACATTCTAGTTGGCTTCAGTAACAAAACTGAGTCCTTCTCAGAGGCTCTCAATACTGATTACTGTCATCATCTGTTGTGTGTGTAACAATTAATTGTTTGGGGCAACCATTGAATATGATACCATGATGATAAGCATGAATACTGCTCTGCCTTAAGGAACTCTTTTGGTCTTTGCTACATGACAATCTTTACAAATTAGTCGTAGAAATACTGAAACTGTATGGAAGGATGGTATAACAATTTATTTAGTTTAAGCAACCGATAATGGAATATCGAGCACCTTGTTGGACATTATATTAGTTTTTAGTCTTTTAGTATTCAGTGTTTCTTAGTTATAAGTTAGTTTAGTTTTCATCTCAAGGGAATACTTTAGTACCTTGAGGAGTAGTGACAAGTTGAGTTGGTCTTGATTGTGTATTTATATGTTTTCGTTATATGTGTTCTTTAGTTAAAATGCAACTGGTAAGGGAATTTTGAGTACCTTATCGGTAATTATCTCCGCATATTACCTGGGCTTTAGCTTGCCTATTACTCGTGGCCTAGGTACTGTTTTGGGGAGTAACTGTCAGAATTCGTGTTTAGCATTGCGTTGCTTGAGGTGCCCTCGGGCACCTCAATGCTTTCAATAGAGGTGGCTAAAGGGTAACTTGTCAACAAGGTGGCCTGGCTTGACTAAGCGATTATGGCACAAAATCCCGAGGAACGCGAAGATCAAAACAGGTATAACAATTTATAAGACAAAAGAGAAAGTTGTTAGCTAAACAACATTAAAGAAAGAAGGACAAGGAAAACCTTTCGTAATACACCCACACACCATCCAAGCCCTGGAAACCTAGCACATCTATCAAAGCAAGGTGAAGTTAGGAACAAAAGTATTGGTTGCAATGGTAGCTATAACAAACATATAACAACAAACCTCAGAAAATAGCTCTATTTGACAAGTTTATCTTTTGTTTAATTGATATTTTATAACTGCAAATATAGATTACTACAAATATAATGAATATGAGGTAATGATTTCTTAATATGAAGAGTATAAAAACTGTTAAAAACAAGTACTATACTCGAAATTATGGTCTATATAGTACAATATGTAATACTATATAATAATGTACTTTATAATATAATATACTATAATTTATAGTATATAAATAATTTATAAGTGCAAAAATTATTGCATTTAGGACATGTTGACTTTCAGTAATATTAAGAAATTGAATAAAATGCTCAAGTAAAAACAAAAGAAGAACAAGAAGAAAAAGCGATTCAATAATAAAGTCAAGGAAGTATTTTTTATGCATATGAAAAAAACAATTACCAGTTGTAGAGAGTTTGTTTTTGGAGGATAGGAAATTCTGTTCTAGTTTAAACTTTTACTGGTTAGTAAAAAAGGGGACTTTAGTGCCCAAATCAGTCCTTCTGCTTTCAAGGTTGAAATGGTATTAAAAGTTGAAACATTGTAGATCTAAACAATGGAGCTCAATTGAGAGACAAGAGAAATGCAAGTTGAATGGCATTTATAAAACCTTGTGTATAGACAATTGTTTATATTTCCTTGTAAAGAAATGTTGCTTTAATGCTTTGCAAAATTCATGTAACTTTTGAGGAAGTAAGAAGGGTTGGGTAATCATGGGTTATAGCACGGCATCAGTAAAGGTGGAGTCAGAGAACCTATTACGGAATGATAGTTTGATAGATTATCGGTAAAGCAGTTTTAGCAAGCAAACTATATATTAATTGATTCAAATGAAATATTAATCAAATTTTACTCAAATACTAGCTTCAAATAAACAGAATAGTAGAAGTTAATTGCCCTTGGTGACCTTCTTTAAGCGTTCAAATTCATAAGATAACCGTCGATACCTTGTAGAGTGTGAAATGATGACAAAATTGAGGTTGGAGTAACCTTTTGACTACCATATCTTCAAAAATTTAGGTTTTCAGGTAGTTCGATGAAATCTAATAGTTAGCCATTTAATATTGCATCTATTTATTAACTAAGAAGTTATAATTTTAGAAGTTAATCGAATATTGTGAAGAAAAATGTATAAAGCAGGGAGTAATTTTACGATGAGAGAAATAATGTTTGTTATTAGGAATCCCAAATGCCTGAGAATCAGTTAAACCTAATTTACTCTGTGTAGTGACTGACATCCAGAGATTTGTTGAACTTATTAAAATATTGAATACATAATGTTTACATAGAGCAGTGTTTCTCTGCAATTTGTACTAGTCAGTAGCAAATGGCTATCCGCCCTTTTGGAATAAGCTTGTCTTGAGATAAACGTCACTAGTCACTAACCCCCTCCCATTACTTGAAATAATTGAAGACTTAGTTAAAGAATCAAGTCTGCTCTCTTAGTCATTCCATTTAAAGAGATCATAGATTTCAGTGTTATTAATTATTGAAACGAAGTGCTCGTGTAATGCTAAAGGAAAAATATAATGTTCAGAAGGTTCCGATATGAAGGTAAAGGAAGGTATGTTTCATGAGGAAAAATAAAAACAACTTCATCACTAAAGCAATTTTAGATGAGTTTTTGGAGGCTAAGAAATCATGTTCTAGTTTAATCACTTACAGGTTAATAAGAAAGGTGTTTTTTCTATCGTCCATAGCAGTCTTTCTGCTGTGCTATGAAGTTGAAACAATCTTAGAAGCTGAAAACATCTTGTTCGATCCTCACCTGGCCCTCGATTTATTCACGCGGGAGGTGAATAAATCTGAGTGCGTCGTCTCTCGGAGAAGGACGTTAAACCATCGGTCCCGAGCCTGTACGATGTCAGGTACTCGTTAAAGGTACTCTAAATATATTTGAGTTAGGCAAAATTTAGGACTCCCACTGTAGAATCAATCTTCACTGTGTGGTATCACAAAGGGCCAATGCTCGGCCTACGTGTGTTCCCTTGTAGGACTGCCACTGCAACCTAACTTGAAAACATCATGAACTTCAAGAAAGAATCTCAAAAACAAAAGAAGTATGTTAAATGAGATAAAAGTCTATTATCATGAAATCATTTAAATGCTAAAAGAAAAGACTTAAACTAAAATCTCTGCATAAAACACTGAATTTAATCAAGCGATTGCAATCTCAAAATCAAATTTAAATAAAACCTTCATTATTAAGTTCTTTTACATTATATGTTTTTATAAAAAATAAATTATGATTTTCATTATTTTAAAATGACTTCTGCTTTGGAAAAATCTTGTTATCAGAGGTAGTAACTCAATTTTATTTAAATCCTTGAATTATAACTGATTCTCGTTTGTTTGTAAGAGGTGTAAGTATCAGATATTATTTGCGTCTTTATTTGGTATCAAATTATATTACTTAAACGAAATAAAAAAAAAACTGCATTTATAAAAGTACATGTATATTTTTAGTGCTCCGGAAGTTCACGATGTACGACGGATTTTTATATTAGTGTATTTACAAAAATATAAAGGTAAAAGTAATTGAGTTCAGAGGTCTTTTGAAGATTTCAATATAGCGGGTATTGAGTAGCCGTGAGTATTTCTAATTCACCCTTTAATAATAGGCTTACTTTTAGAGCAATCTAATATAACAATATCTACTGTTTACCCCCAGAAAGATATTAGTTTGAAATTGGTAAAAAAATAGCATCATTTTGTTGGTGAAATTAAAAAAAAAAAAAAAAAAATTCAGAGTTTGGGTTAAAGGGTGAGTTGAGGAGGAAAAGAATTGTTTGTGAAGTGGTTTTGGGGAGGGGGTTGGGCATCGGAGGCGGCAGCGCAACAGGCCCCCGGGGGCGGCACTCGTACCTCGGCCTCCGGTCTACACGCACCGATCTTCGCTCATCCACGTAAGTACGTCCCAAAATGTAAACTTGCCCATTTCTCTAACAATCATCTTAAGAAGAATTAAACAATTTTTCTCATGGTCCAAATAGTTGAAAAGGAATGAGAAATATATATTTTGCTGTCAAATTCACAAAAGATTTAGGCGTACACTGTTTATTAGAACATACTCTGTTTATTATTATAGTATGTTATTTATAGAAATTTGAATGATGCTTCATTTAATATCTTTAACTATATCGGTGTGAATTTACTGAGTATTTTTGAAGGTGAAAAGGAAGTATTTTCAGCTTACGAGACAAATAAAACTTTATAAATACTAATCCAATTCATCATGTGGTTTATTATGTAGCATTTTCTACACTTTTAACTTTCTTAACTCATTGCCTTTAATTTTATTGTATTTCTTTGATAATTGGTAGCGATTCCCAGAACTCTTAGAAGCATTCTGATGAAATAGTATATCATAAGAGATTAAACATCTTCACTAAAACACTGTAGTTATACAAAGTAATTTCCTATACATTATGTATTCTAGTTTACTAGAATTAAATAATAAACTGGTCAAAAATACTGTTTTATCATACTTATATCTGGCAAACTCACTGTTAAATTGCCACTAACTGAATCAAAAAGTATATCTTAGATATAGGAGTTTATGAGAAATTCAGATGATTATAACTGAGGAATTAAAAAGTTTATTAAATACAAATAGTGTATTTCATAATGAAAAAGAACTAAATAGATATTAAATGGAAGATATGAATACATAGATTGAAAGTATATATATATTGTGTGTATGTGTGTGTGTGTGTGTGTGTGTGTGTGTGTTTGAGATTGGGGTTTAGTTTGATAAGTACAATAAGATAATATTTCAGTATATTCAGTTTAGGGAGTTATGCAGATTTTTCTGCTAGATATACATAATATTTTTCTTTCACTTTTCTCGAAGTTTAATCAAATTTAAATATATATATATTAGACAATTGAAATAGATATTGCTGTCTGGTAAACTGTTACTAAAATAAATCAGTACTCTCTGAACTTTGTTTTTGTACAAAATATACTTTCATAACCACAGAATATAAAATTACCAAATCTTTTTTTTTCATATAGAAAATATTTTAAAAGGAAACCATATAAAACTGGACTAAAATATTACGACTTGTCAGTCTTGATTTGACTGTAAATATAGTATCAAATACTTTTTATGGAATTGAAATCTTTCTACTTATTTATCATGATAACATTTCGAGCAAGTTTATTTGGCTAATTATTCTTTTTCTTTTTGAAAGATAAAACTTTGAAAACTTTTTTAAGAACTAAAATTATATTCAAGTTAATAGACAATCTTTTAAGGTCAATATTTGTCGTTTATTTGTAAAATTACTCTTTAGATGTTGATTAGCCGCAATATTTAAGTAAAGTAAATCAAATTGATTGATCTTGATTTGATTTATGGGAACGTTTAGAGACTTTAAGAATATCAACGGGCGAATGCTTTAAAATGGGATTTAAAACGTAATTTTGTTATGGTGACTAATATTAGAAATAAAAAAAAATTACAGAGACAAAGCATTTGTAATAAATTTAAATAAAACAGTAATAAAAAATGTGTGTAACATCTGAGTTAGCAATAACTGTTAGCAATTATGGTTGTTAACAAAATGAGAGCAGCTTTGTACGGTATATTGTCAAATTTATATGTGTCAGTCTCATCCACGATTAGTTCAAACTAATGAAATAATAATTACAAATCGAGTCTCTATTTAATTTCAGAAACACATTTATAACCATAATAACAGGATAGCTATTTTAACTTGTTCATAATAACTTCTATCTCAAGTAAAAGTTGGTGATATTAAAATGAAATAATTCAAACAACAATAAATATCTCATTAGTTGTGCAATCTGTAATTGTGTGGTATTTACCCATGCCGGAGTAAAAAGATAAATCTAAGTCCCCCACATATAAAAAGAAGCTTTTTTTGTTCTATGCATTTCAAATATTTTGTGTTCATTGTCAGGTGAAGTTCAAAACTTTAAAACTGTCGAAGGCTGGATTCTGGTCTGTCGTCTACTTCTACATTTTGAAGTTTACCTGACTATGAACACGAAGTGTTCGAAACGCGTGGAATAAAAAAATCTTATTTTTTTATGCGTGGAGACTTTGATTTATCCATTTATCGCATTATGAACAATAAATATATTTATACAAATGAGAAAGTAACTTTAGCCTCACAAGTATCTAACCTTTTCTCCTCTTTCAATAATTACAAGAAAAAATGCTGTCATTGTGAGTTACGTCCAAAAATTGTCTAGTGAGAAAGAAAATTTATGAGGAAAGACGGTGGATTCAACTTCAGTTATAGAACGTATGAAGAGTAATGTGAAGACTGTACCACTCAGCGATGTTGTGGAATATTTATAACAATAAGCATATCATTAATACGAGTATTATGCCCAACTCACCATAAGGAATCCAAAAAGAAGACTATGATCTTTTTACCAAAAAAGTTGTCTTTGTCAAAGTTATTCATCATGTGAATCTGACGAGCACTAAGAATATTGTATGAGGTTATCTTATTTTTGAATTCAACTGTCATTCGTATTAAGAAAACAATGAAACATGACTGACAAAAGCTTTTCCACTTAATTTTAATAGTTATTCTCTTCTAATGGTCGTCGTTAGGAGGAGAGGTTCTACGGTAAGGAGAGTTATTCTATAAGTATGTAGTTCTGTATAAATCTACATTCAGCGCACCTATACCATCTACTAATAGGATTTCCAATCGGACTCCTCACAACTGTTCTATTCTTTGGTAATAGTACGAGTACATTAGGCAAGGTTATTAAAAAACTATTTACTTTTCTATTATCCTCTCCACCCACTCATTATATCTTTACTCGTATCCCCCTAATTTCGTCAACCACTTTCTTGTAAAAAATTAGGTCTGCTTGATATCATCCAGTTCCAGATGCAACTAAATTAATGTGGACGTCGTAGCTGCCTAATCTGCTCTATTATTTACTTTGACTATTATTTTACCTCACCTATGAGTAAACTTTATCATCCTTTTAATTTAGACAGCCGTTACATCCATTAACTGTAGTAATAGTTTGGATTGGACTACATGTGATTCATTATATTTGGGCCTGACCACTTCATTGCGAATGGAGCAGGAAAGGCAAAATACAGAAACACACTTCCCCAAGACCGACGTTTTGCTATATTTGTATAGAACCATTAAGACGGCACCATAAACATCAAAACATACGTCAATAATTAATATTAGTATTATCATGATTTTTTTCTCATATTATATACATATTATATTCATAATTAATACTATCGTAATATAAAATCTAGAGTTTTTCATTTTTAAATAATCTTCCATTTACATATAACAAACATTTTAAACAAAATAAAAATATGTGCATTGAGAGATTGATTTGAGACCTGACCAAACCCTGATTTACTTTAGATCTAAATATATACGTCTTAGCTATAATAAAAAAAAAAATCAGAAATGAGACTATTCAAAAACGGATATAACCTGTTTTGACCTATGTAACTGGTTTTTGTCTGAGTAACATAGCTATGATACACTAACAAATTCCAATTTCTTAGATGAAACATCTTACTCCCATTTTCAAATTCTTGCTGTAATTTAGACCATCATTTAAATATCGTTCTGAACTTCAGTTTTGTTATTTGGTACTAAAGTTTTGAAAAATACTTATTGAATCAACTAAAATACTTGGCTTTTATGTGAAAGTAATGGTTATTACTAAAGTATTTTAACTAAAGTTTATATAACCAGAAGAGAACTATATTTTACTACATATAATATATATATATAAACGGTCCGGCAGGACAGATTACACTTAAAATAAACTGTGACACATAGACAGAAACATAACAAAGACTTACTTTTCGATATTTCGAACGCCATAACGGTCGAAATATTGAAAAGTGAGTCTTTGCTATGTTTATGTCTATGTGTCACAGTTTATTTTAAGTATATATATATATATATATATATATATATATATATTATATATATATATATATTATTGGTGTAAATCGGCAGCAAATCTCCTTGTATGAAAATATTGTTGAAAGAAGCAGCAGCTTCTGCTCGCAAGATTTAGGCCACCAGCTAAAAATCGTGAGAGCAGAAGCTGCTGCTACTTTTTAACAATATATATATATATATATATATATATATATATATATATATATATATGATCAAACCACAATAAGAAATGGGAAAACAAGACTAAGATCTTTCAACCGTAACAAGCGGTCTTCGTCAGAGTCAAAAACTCAACTGTATAGTATCTTTATATATATATTATTTATATTTTATATATTTATTTAATATATATATATAAATGATCAAACCGCAATATGAAAATAAGTCCTTTTTCCTCATTTCATATTATGGTTTGATTATTTATTGTTATTTCACGTGTTTATTGTAAAATCTTGTTATATATGTATATATATATTAATTTGTCGATAGAAAAATCTCTAAGAAATAAGAAATACACTCTACGAAATTAATACATGAGTCGTCATCAAGAGGGAAAGATGGGACGGTTTCAAGACAGTATTGACGTTACTAGTTCATTTTGAGTTTGACATATCGTGATGACTCTTTTTGTTTTATCGTATTTTATCTCGGCAAATTTATTTGATTCTTTTAGACGATTTCTGAATGTAGCACTTCAATGTTTGTGATAGGAAAACTAAAAAGAAATAACTCACATTTTACAATACTAAGAAAAGATGACTCGATATTTAACATGATGTAAAATTAATCACGCTAAATAGGTAGCTTATTATGTATTTGAACACACGACTGGGTGGCCTGAAATCCACGAGGTCATCAACTGAACATTATTAATTATGACTCGAACAAAAGTATAATTTGTTTCTATTGGTCTACAAAGTAAAGCAATTATCTAACATGTGTCAGCAATTTATTTATATTGCAACCAATTTTGTTTTTTACAACATTTTTGAAATAGTTAAAATTTGTATGATGAAGATTGTCAGAAGGGCGAAGAAAGTCGATTCCTACTTACATGAATTTCTTGAATTTGAGAAACTGAACATTTTCTCACTGAAATGAACTGAACGATTCCTACTTACATGAATTTCTTGAATTTGAGAAACTGAACATTTTCTCACTGAACTGAACTGAACGATTCCTACTTACATGAATTTCTTGAATTTGAGAAACTGAACATTTTTTCACTGAACTGAACTGAACGATTCCTACTTACATGAATTTCTTGAATTTGAGAAACTGAACATTTTTTCACTGAACTGAACTGAACGATTCCTACTTACATGAATTTCTTGAATTTGAAAAACTGAACATTTTTCTTACCCTTTATGACAAAAATGTTTCCAAATAACATGTGCTACTAAACCAAAGTTAAGAACTTGTTTCTTTATTAATTATTTTTCATATTAGTATTTTTTTTAATATTATAAGTACCATTTACATTTGTATTGAACGATTAAAACCGAATCTGTTTTTTTAAGTTTGTAATGGTATTAAATGCCAAATATATTAAGTTAATACTCAACGTGACTCAAACATGACTCATTAACATCAAGACTCAAACATATCAAGCATTAACATTGATTTATATTATTGATGGATGTTTCTGAATAATTTTTAATTCATAAAATTAAGAATTATTGAAAAAAGTTTCATCTTTAATAACTCTGCCAGAGAGTAACTGCAATGAGAAACTCATAAATATAGATTCACCGGCTGATTGTATAAAACAGCAAGAGACAGTGGGGTAGAATTTGTTTATTCTTTATGGCGTTTTAATTAATTGCTGAGTTTTGCTGTTTAACATTTTGGATTCTAAGAAAATCTATCCAATACATGATAATTAATTCATCAACTACCAGCAACTGTAAGAGAAATTACACAAGAGAAAGTATTACGATTAATACTTTTCATTTCCTTAACATTTATGATCTGACAATCAGTACATCTTTTACTTAAAACCATTATATCTAATTGCAAACGCTAATACTTTTATAAATAATCTAAAAATAACTTATATCGCTATAGTTTTTTTTTTATAAATTCCCTGTAATTCATAATGATCTACGTTAAACCTTTGTTTTTTCTTGCAAAAAAAAAAACAGCAATTTGGTTAGCTACACATCGTAAATATTTAAAATCATTTATAAAGCTTGGCTTAAAGTTTAGCAAATAGATTAGTGTAATAGTGTAGACGTTCTCCTCTGTCCTCAATATGATTCTACTCTAATCGGCCAATTTAGCTGGAGAAAAAAACTTATATTTGTTTAATTTTTGAAAATGTTAATTTCATAAATAGGATAATTTATACTTTAGCAACATTTTTATGCTAAATCTTTAAAGAGTATTATACTGTAAGCCCAGGATAGTTTGAGAATTTACCGAATAAATATATCCAAATTTTTGTGAATTGGATATCAGTTTTACATTCCTTTGGAATACACAAATCTAGCAGTTTTTTATTTTTTAAAAAAAAAATATTAAATGATTAAGATAATTTAGTATTGTACTTTATCAAGAGAAAATTTTTTTTTTTGTTATATTGGTAGAAGTATGATCATGTTGTAAATTAAAATCTTCCTGGTTTTGGACTTCGAGTTGAAATTTAATATGCCAAAAGTAAATTACACGTTGAAAAAAGTAAAATCATTACTTTTAAAGTTTAAAACACTGTTCTGAAATAGAAATAAATTGACTCTGACTGTGTTTTTATTAGGTTGATATAGATATTCTATGTGATTATATATATATCAATGATCAAACCACAATAAGAAATGGGAAAACAAGACTAAGATCTTTCAACCGCAACAAGCGGTCTTCGTCAGAGTCAAAAACCCAACTGAAAAGTTTCGTCAGTTGGGTTTTTGACTCTGACGAAGACCGCTTGTTGCGGTTGAAAGATCTTAGTCTTGTTTTCCCATTTCTTATTGTGGTTTGATCATTGATTGTTATTTCACGTGTTTATGTGAAATCTTTATATATATATATATATATATAATAAATTTCAGAATTAATACGTAGTTAATTTTAAGATTCAATTTCATGTTGAAAAAAATATAATCATTCTTAAGGACCGAAAATTTTCTTGAGATTTGCCTTTGACGGAGACCACTTGCTACGTTTGAATGATTTTAGTCTTTTTTCTCATTTCTTATTGTGTTTTGAACGTTGATATATATAATATATATATGTTCAAACCACAATAAGAAATAAGAATATAGAAATACAAAATGAGTTGGGTTTGGACTCTGATAATGGCCGCTTATTACGGTTGAAATATCTTAGTCGTTTTTTCCCATTTGTTATTGTGGTTTGAACATTGATTCTTATTTCACGCATTTATTGTGAAATCTTGTTATACATATATATACATATGAATTAACCACCCCACAAAAAACAATTATATATTAATTAAAATGCTCTAAGGCGTTTCGTTACAACATCATCAGAGAGTTAAATGAAACAAACTAAAAATATAATAACAAGTTAACCTGGTTGATTGAACGAAAGGCCTTAGAGCATTTTAATTAATATATAATTGTTTATTGTGGGGTGGTTAATTCATTTATTATGTCAAGAGTTATTGTTGATTATTAATTTTTATATACACATATCTAGAAGAATTACGATAAACGCGTGATGGAATTAATGAAGTCTAAATAATGATATAGGAAAATAATTGAAATAATGTTCGGAGGCATTTCACTTTATTTCACTTTATATCAATCAAAGTAAAACAAAATTTTGGTTATTACTTTTAGAAACATGTTTTTTTTTTACTTTTTTGCCCTGAAGACATAATTTGAAAAGCCTCAGAGCATTTATTTCAATCGTTTACCCTTTTTATTGTGTGTATGTACAATAGAAATATAACATTAGAATTAGAATTAAAATTAGAAGTATAAAACATTAGAAATTAACTTTTTTATTACAAGTTATTATATGTTTGAAAAATTTTACTGTATTCTGCCATCCACTGCTTAATGCTACCTTATAAGGGTGTGTTTTTGTGGCATTGTCGTTTGCATTCAAGTCAGTCATTCAATAGATTATGACAGGTTTTCAGCAGTCATAACTTCTTCAATCACACACAGACGACCATCTAAACAATGCAGCAAGCCTGCCTTCTCTGAAAGGAACGAAAAAAATTCATCTGACTTTGTTAAATTCTAACACAGTTTTAAACTTGCTCTTGACCTGTCGTCTTTTTGTATCTTTCTCGATCCATCAAATCTATGGATACGGAGGAAACTTGGCAGGAGTGGATATCACTGTCCCTGCACTATGTTAGATCTCTGTTTACTCACGGCCCACTACCAAAGTCGACTAATGAATAGCCATGCAATTAGGTTAATTAATTTCATATATAAATTCAGTCAGAAGTAAAACTAAGAATTTTTACTTTACTATAAGTAAAGTATAGTGATCGTGAAAAAATTCGATCTCGAGATTTTGACGGAATTACATGTTTTGAGGTCCCAGAAGTCGTTTTATGACGTTTTTACGATGATATCTGTATGTGTGTGGGTGGGTGGGTGGGTGCGTGTGTTAGCATTGCTTGTTACCACGCTACGGTCCAGAATCTTTGATGGATCAAGTTGATATTTTACACAAAAATGGGCCCCATTTAGACGAAGATCCCTATTGTTTGGGAAGAATTATGCATGATGGGAAAGTCACTTTTTTTGCCAAAAACCGTTTTTTTTAAAACATTTATTTCTCCTAAACTGATAACCCTAGAGTTTTGAAATTTTGACATTATCTTTGAGGTTACAAATGGAACAAACGAAAAATATATCCAGAATTTTAAAACCACAGGAAATATTTTTTTTTTAATAAAATGTAAAAATTTTGACTTTTAATTCAATCTCAAACCTTATGAGAGCGATACAAACCATACTGTTAGACGGATCACAATGAAACTATGCCTAAAAATAGAACATTATATGGAGAATGAGGTGAGATATTTTTTTCTAAAATTACATTCGCTAAAGAGGCGTTACAGTACGATCTGTGTTTTCAGAAAATGTTTTTTTGCCGCTAAACCGCTCGTTAAAAAATAATGAAAATTTGACCAAAAATGGAACAAAAAATTAGCAATTCATAAAAAAAAAATTCATGAAGTTTCAATTACGGGAAAGAGCAATAACGGTATAAAAACTCTTTGTTTACCCTAGACTAAGAGATCACCTGCTATACTTGTCGAATTTCTTGTATTTTTTTACATTGTTTACATTGACTTAGAAATTTTTTGAGCAAATCCACTGAGATAAGATTGATTTTATAAAGGAACAGTTTAAATTATTTATTGACTTATATTAGATGGAAGAGGAATAATATTGTGCAGGAAAATGATAACACTCACTCAGAAAAAATTCGTATATATGTTATTTGACAAAGGGGAAGGAAAATGATCTTATTAAATACTAAGAAGCTTATTATTATTATTATTTAAAATTTCCAGTATGATAATTCTATAAAAGACCAAAAATGTAAATGATAATTCATAATCTGAATCTTTCGTTTAGAGATTAATAAATGTAATTATCGTACATATTTAATTAACAAATCACCTTAAAACAACATTTTCTTCGCAGTTTAAGATGTTTTTCAGAGAAAAAAATGGTATTTTCCTGTTTTCAATTTAAAAATTTTACTTTAATATTCAATGTAGAAGGATGTCAAGTAAACGATGTAAGAAATCTACTGGCTATTTGAACAATAGCCATGTTCTCTTGGAGAATAATATTTCGTTTCAAGAAATGTTCACATTGGTTTTTCAAAAATGTTATTACTGCTGTAGTCATACTAATGCAATTATTTGCAAATAATAAATTATCTGTGATGTACAAAAATAAGCTGATAAAATGATATGTCCTTCAATCACTATCTGTACTACCTCAGGAATGAAAGGCCAATAATTATATCCCATTTAGATGTTTACGTTATGCTGAAATGGGACGTTATGTTTTATATACTCAAGAAATTTGACATTAAGTTACTTATAGTAAAGTAGAGTGTAGGCCACTCCAGATTTTTATTACAAGTTATTATATGTTTGAAAAATTTTACTGTATTCTGCCATCCACTGCTTAATGCTACCTTATAAAGGTGTGTTTTTTGTGGCATTGTCGTTTGTTTTCAAGTCAGTCATTCAATAGATTATGACAGGTTTTCAGGAGTCATAACTTCTTCAATCACACACAGACGACCATCTAAACCAGTGTTTCCCAAACTTTTTCGAGCGACCGCCCCCTTGGGTCCGTAAACCTATACTCAACACTCCTCAATAATCAGAATCTTAGACTAAATAACGAAATGAGTAACATTTTAATAATTAAATTAATATAATGACTAATCAAATATTTATTTATAATCCAATATAGGTATTGTTTCATAGCATATTTATGCAAAAAAATTAATACACAATAAAAGAAACTTAGATGAGAATATACTTTTAACATAAAAATAAATTATCAAAACAAATAAGTTTAAGAAACCTTTTTCTAGAAGTTTACATGTGGTGTTTTCACTTAAATTTAGAAATTATATTGCATGAACATTTTCAATTTATGGAAATGGAATTCCAAATCCTTTTTGCATTAGCGCCCCCCGATATCAAAGCACCGCCCCCAGGGGGGCGGTACCACCCACTTTGGGAAACACTGATCTAAACAATGCAGCAAGCCTGCCTTCTCTGAAAGGAACGAAAAAAATTCTTTTGACTTTGTTAAATTCTAACACAGTTTTAAACTTGCTCTTGACCTGTCGTCTGTTTGTATCTTTCTCGATCCATCAAATCTATGGATACGGAGGAAACTTGGCAGGAGTGGATATCACTGTCCCTGCTCTATGTTAGATCTCTGTTTACTCACGGCCCACTACCAAAGTCGACCAATGAATAGCCATGCAATTAGGTTAATTAATTTCATATATAAATTCAGTCAGAAGTAAAACTAAGAATTTTTTTTTACGGTAAACAGTCTTTTTGAAAATATTATTTTACTTATATTGTATTTGTAAAATTTAGTAGCAGTCTTTCATTTAAACATATTTCATTGAACAAATCACAGTATTTTTCTGAAATCATTTTCTTCATTAGTTTTTTCAACACTCTTAATAATTTCATCTTTTTTTTATCCAACATGTCACCATTTTTTGATCCACTAAAACAAATATTCTTCAAAGTTTAGATAAAGAAAAGAAACAATATTTAAAGAATTGGAAAAACGAATAAAGAAAATGATTTCAGCAAAATAGGGTCACTTGTTTAATGGAATATGGTTATATTGTTTATTAAACAATTAATGTTACTGGAGATTAAATGGTTGAATAATTATTAATATTCAATTAAATTAAATCACACACAGACGACCATCTAAACCATGCAACAAGCCTGCCTTCTCTGAAAGGAACGAAAAAAATTCTTCTGACTTTGTTAAATTCTAACACATTTTAAAACTTGCTCTAGACCCATCGTCTTTTTGTATCTTTCTCGATCCATCAAGTCTATGGATATGGAGTCTTGGCACTAGTGAATATCATTGCCCCTGCTCTATGTTAGATCTCTGTTTGCTCACGGCCCACTACCAAAGTCATTAACTCATATATTAACTCATATATTAACTCATATAACAGCTCAGTAGGTTTGTAGGCGTATCGAAGATGGACAACGTGATATGATATATATGATAATATTTATGATGAATATGATATATAATTAATATAAATTAATTATACACGTAAATATGATATATATTTATTAAATACACATATTTTTAATAAATAATAAATGTACTGAAAATTCTGCACAACATAAAAACTGTTTTCGATTTATTTCATTTTTGTTATTTGAAACTGTTTTGAATGTACATAAAATATAATATCATGCACATACTAATATATTTGAAATGACGAGTTAAATTTCGTTACAGCTGTACTTTGATACAATTTGGATTTAGTTTTATTTTTAATATTATGATAGATGATATTAGATGAGTAATAAAAGTAAACTATGGCAAATGTATTAGAAAGCAACATAAAGATAAATTGATAAAATTAAAATTTTTTCGTAGAAAACACGTTAGAATTTTTACAAAACCTACTAACGGTAATCAATTTACCATAAAGTAAGTTATTTATTCTAGGAAATGTAAGCTATCAACTGAATCATAATTCTTTGTGGTATGTATCATTAAATAATTGTTTGAAGAACCACACAAATATAGAAGTAATTTAAAATACTGTAGCCAGTTGGGTTGCCACTCAGTCGGAGATTAAGGATCTAGGAACTTCAGAGAACAAGTACAACCAAGTTCAAATATTTGAAGCATTGGTCACAAATATTTTTTTATACATATTTAAACATATTTATTGGGAAAACTTTGAAAGATACCATATGGTAAGATGCATTAACTGAGCTGTTATATTAAGTCATTAACTCAATGAGTATATGTTTTAAATTATAAACTGAAATATGTTTAGTTGAAGATTTTATCATTATACTTTAATATTATTAATTAAAATAATATTATTTAATGATTTATGGTTTTTTTTTATTATAACTTCTTGTTTGAAATTGATTATATGGCAAAACGTATTATAATTTAGTGAACGTAAAATACCGTAAAATCCTCGCAACTTACCATCATTGAATCAAGGAATCAGGAAGTGTACCATCATTTGGAGGGACTCATAGTTTTTTTCTTAAAAAATAAATAAGTTACAAACAAGAAGAGTCGTAATTAGGCTAATTTGAGTAAGTTGATATTTGAATTTGAGTGCTTTAGACGCTACAGGCTAACTCAACTTGGCAATATAAAGAAGTGTGTTGGAACATAACATCTGCTTCTCTTCCATAAAGGAATAATATTTGAGTTTAGGTTTATTCTTACGTTTTACGCACGCTCTATGCATGCTTGAGTAACGTTGAAAGCACCAGTTTTATAGTGTTAGTATTACGCAGTGCACCTGAACCCATGTACTTTTAACCTAGTAAAGTTTCCCATATACCTCAAATGTTATAAATAATTCAATTTATTCCTTGCGCCCGTAAATAGAAAACTTTATTCGTTTGATTATTGAAACATTTCTTGAACTCCTTCCAGGGAGATAACATTGCTAACTTCATCAATAACTCATTAAGTTATTTCTATGTTCATTAAACACATTCTTGTATTGCCTAAGTGACTGGTCTTCAATCCGTTTTATTGTCGTCCAGTTTCAGAGGATTAAGTAAATGTTGTCCATCCTCCATTCTGGATAACGCTTATTGTTTCAAAAATAATTTTTAAAACCAAACTAATAAAAATGGAAACAACAATATACTAAAAAAAAAAAAAATCACATTTTTCTAGTATTAATAATTGAGTAAATTATAATTCTAAAATATAATAGGATAAATTGGAAATTAATCAATTATATTTCAATAATATAATTAAAATATATTATATTATTCCAATATAATATAATATATCGATAAAAAGATTTCACATAAACACGTGAAATAACAATCAATGATCAAACCACAATAAGAAAATGGGAAAACAAGACTAAGATCTTTCAACCGTAACAAGCGGTCTTCGTCAGAGTCAAAAACCCAAACGTCAGTCGTCTCTGACGAAGACCGCTTGTTACGGTTGAAAGATCTTAGTCTTGTTATCCCATTTTCTTATTGTGGTTTGATCATTGATAATATAATATATATATTGGAATATATATATATATATATATATATATTATAGTCCCTTGTTGGACCGCAAAGTGGCAGTCCAACTAGGGAATTCACATAGACCGATAATTGACTCTTTCTGATACCATACAATGAAGATTGATCAATTTAAATATATACTAAATTTATATAGCTATATAAATTATTTAGATGAAGTTATGAAAATTATATGAAGTTATTTCATATAAATATATTATATTTATAATTAAATGAATTTATAATTTAGTTGTTTTGCATAAAAGGTATAAGTTTTCATATTCAAGTTTATTAAGTTTACGCTTATCAAGTTTATTTACAACCACTTGTCAGCATTACAGACCTGTACCGTATCTAGAGTCATTCTAACTTATAAACATTTTGTATCGGACCCAATGACAAAAATTTGCAAATTTGAATATTTCAATTGACTGAAAAGTAAACAACAAAGGAGTTACAACCTGTTTTGTTCTTTTTGAATCATAAGGTCTTTTTAACATGCCATTAAGACCTAAAAGCTGTTACAACTTACAGTCTTTTCAATTTTTCTTTCAAATTTACTATAATGAATAGTTTTATTTTTTGTTTAAATCTTTCATAAAAACAAAATAGTTTTATTAATGCTTACTTGATTGAAAAATCTCAATATTATGGTTAAGTAAAATTTGAAATTTATTTTCATAGCAGTAATAAATAGAAGAATTCCAAAACCGCATAAGTTAAATATTAAGACTTAATTTTTCTTGCAGACTAGTCAGAAATCGATCTTTTATTTTATCTCCAACGGATAATATAAGAAAGGTTTCTCTGGAATCTAGGGCTCACCAGAATGCAAGTTATTTATGCTCTCATTTGAATCTTATGTTGTTTTTATGTATTTTTTAGAACGATTGTCACAATCTTTGTAGCTCTCGTAGGTATCAGCAATTTTGTTGAAATTCAAAATGAAAAGAACGATTGTGTGAAATCTCTATCCCAAATGTAATTTATTTTACTAATCTTAAAGTCAATTCCATAATAACATTGTACTATCAGATTCAAATAAAATTGTACTAAATCAACAAAATAATATATTTATCTAAATAACTATTTAGTAATTTAGACGACTGATGAACATATATTCATAATAAACGACTGATTTATGTCGTTTTTATAGTTTAAACACACAAAAAACCAAATTCAATTTAGCATAGTGTACTTTCCTTTAACATAGAAAATTAGAGGATTTAATATTGTTCGTACTTTCAAATGTTATCATGTGTGTTTCATGTTAAATGTTACCAAATGTTTCATGTATTTTGTTTAAATCTACCCTTCGTGATAATTTGCATTGACCATGAGGTAATGATGCAAATAAACACGGTAATGTGGTTCACTCATTAGTAATGAGGGTGCAAAGTAACAAATGAGCCATATTTTGTACTCGTAAAACACTACTTAAAATGAAACACTATAAAACTGATCGTTCGGAACAAGTAGAAAATGTTTTTTCCTTTAGATAATAATAATATTTTTTCTTTTTTGGGGTAAGGAGGTAAAATGCATTTGCGCACATTATGATGGGCTCCTAGAATAATAATAATAGTTCTTTTTAATTTTTTTTTTTTTTGGGTAAGGAGGTGAAATGCATTTACGCACATAGTGCTGGGCTCCCAGATAAACCAGACTACCAACTAAAACACCCCCTTTTCTCCTATGACCTAGCCTGGAACTGTTTCCCACATTACTTCAGGCTTGGTCGTACCTTACCTTAGGTGAGGCATACTTACTTTATTATTCCTCTAGATCTTCCAAGTATCGCTTTTTCGTAGTCAAAATCGTTCTGACTAAGCCATCTACTATATTCCATGCCCCAGAACTCCGGATCATAATAATAATAATAGTAATAATAATTTTAATAATAATAATAAATTTTATTTATTAACTATTATTTATAGTTCATATAATTTATATAATTATTATCATTATGTATATAATCATTATATAATTTATTATCTTATTATAAATTAATTATTCATTATAATATTATAATTATTATATAATTATATCAATTTAATTTTAAATTCATATAATTATAACAAACCAAATTTTTAATTTTGATGATTTATATATTTCGAAATGTAACAATATTGAACATTGTTTTAATTTAATTTAATAGAACTTGTATTTCTATAATTTAGAATCTTTTGTAGAATTTATTTAACTATAAACTCAATAAATTTCTTGCAGTTTATTAAAAAAAAAAATGTCTTTACTTATTTAGTAAGAAAATGTTGACAAGTTTAAAAATAAATATTGTTGGAAATAGTGGAAAAAAAAAGGGGTGCAAAGTAAAATGTGAAAGTGGATGAGGAGACGGACCACGTTGATAAGAAAGGCGTTGCCCTAGTCAGGCGTGGGGTAGGAAGAAAATGGCTCGGTATCAGGTAGCAGAGCGCTGAATGTAGATGACCTTGCTAAATTTGTGCACCAATCTTTAAATTGCCAACTGGATTCTCAATGAGTTTATTTAAATAAATCAAATGACCTATTCAATTCCCTGCCTTATTTGTATTCATAGATTGCATTACCTACTCAAATTCATTCCTTGATTTGCATTAAAGGGAAAAAATATCGTTTCACTTTATCAATTTATACTATACTGTATATGTTTTTTTTTTTTAGAAGTGTATACTTAGAGTTAATGGATTTTAACTGTCAAATAACTAAATAAACATTTCTATTTCTACAATAGTGACAAATATCAAGGAAAGTGGTCCTAAGACATGATGGCCGTTGTTCTAATCGGAAGCAATAATTTCGTTTTGACCGAAATATACTGAGTTGAGAAAACTTCGACCTTAACTAGCCTTCACCAACTCAATGTTGTTTAATTTAAAAGATTCATTCGGATGTTAAGGAATCATTAAGTCTTCTGGAACTACCATTGAAACTTCTTGCCAACTTTTATAGTTGTTTTATTAGTTCATAATATTAAAATATATTTGTTTATGTTATGTAATATGATACATTATAAAACCGAGAAGTAACTATATCATGTTTAGCACCTGATGTTAACATCAGGGTATCAGCATAACCCAGGGTTACTTGCCGTTGCGTCTACAACGTGCTTGGTCTCCCATTCTCTTTTCTCCTGAAGACGGATTACCCAAAAATTTGAGTCGGTAAGTGTGTTTCCCTACCTTGTGTGTTGCTCTTTGTCAATCTCGAACTCGTATTGTGTCCAGTTTGGATCGTATTTCGTTTTATCAGTGAAACTATATATATATATATATATATATATATATATATATATATATATATATAGGTGTGTTCTCTAATCAAGGTTTGGTCAATTTAAATTGACCAAATTCTAACTAAAAATTCTAATTGACCAAACTCTAATCGGGGTTTGGTCAATTTAAATTGACCAAACCCCGATTAGAGAACACACCTATTCTCGTATTAAACGGTCGATATATTATTGAATCTGTTTTATATATATATATATATATATATAATATATATATTTGACAGAAATAAGAACAGAAAGGAACAAATAAAGTTCAATGTAGTTGAAGAACATAGATAAATTAAAACCAAATTCTTATAGTCACTAAGTTTTGTTTTGAACCGTCTTCAGTAGAGATAAGAGAGGGGAACCAAGCGCACTGGTACAGAGACTGTTGGTTATAACTCTTATAACTGCTGACGACGGTTCAAACAGGTAATTAAAAACTGTAAGTCTGTGTTTTTAATTTATCTATGTTTCTTCAACTACATTGAACTTTATGCATGTATATATATATATATATATATACGTATATATACTCGTATATATGTATATATATATATATATATAAATGATCAAACCACAATAAGAAATGGGAAAACAAGACTGTTTTCCCTTATATTTTCCCATTGTTTTCCCATTTCATATTGTGGTTTGATCATTTATTGTTGTGTCACGTGTTTATGTGAAATCTTTTTATCGATATATATATATATATATTAGTATATGAGGGCAGCAAATCTTGGCGTACGCATATTTGATTAAAATAAACAGCAGCTTCTGCGTTCACGACATTTAAGCTGGTATACTCTAGTTTTCTAACAATTTTCCATTTAAAATGGAAAAATAACAAGGGACTAAATATGTCCCTTGGACAAATTATTTGAGAATTAACACCAGCCCACCAAAAAGTTGTTAGAAAACTAGAGCAGACCAGCATAAAAGTCGTGAACGCAGAAGCTGCTGTTTATTTTAATCATATATATATATATATATATATATATATATATATATATATACATGCTTTGTTAAACACGACAGAGTAGTTCCTGTCTATGAGCTTCTTCTCGAGAGCTTCGATTTGCCGAAAAACAGTTTTTCGGCAAATCGAAGTTCTCGAGAAGAAGCTCATAGACAGGAACTACTCTGTCGTGTTTAACAAAGCATGTATATCCGAAGGACTGCTACCAAAGTACACTAATATATATATATATATAAAATTTTATAATCCTACTTATAATTGCACATTATAATAATATAATTATTATACTCTATAATAATTATATATAATTAAATATATATTTATATTATATATTAAAAATAAATTAGTTTATAAAATAAATCTTTTCTATTTAAATATATTTATTTATAGGTAAAAACTAAAGAAAAATTATATAAAGAACATATCAGAAACTTTGGACTTGACAGAAGCAATTAGAATATAAAAAGGAAGATCAATATAATGATAAGTAGTCAATTAACGAATAATTGGCAGCACTGTAGGTCGACTGACTGGAATGGCAAGTAAATATAATCAATTTTTTTCCTTGTTATGGTCATGTTCCAAAGCACGAAGGATGAGCGAGCATTTGAGTAACACTGTTTCTTTGTTAAATTATGTATTTGTGGTTCTAACAGCTAAATAATATTTTATTTATGCCCAACTACTCAGTGAGTTTAAAATTTTTTAGGTGACCATGCTAGTTGAATGACTGAGTAAATTTATTATTTATTAAGAACTATACTGTGGTAAACAGTGCTTAGGTAGTAGTTACAACGCAGATCTTCCCCCAGGCCCTCCTTCATTCAATATTAAGAACTTTATAGTTCAATTAAGAAGGTAAACAATCATATATAGTATATATATATATATATATAAATATATATATATATATATATATATATAACGAGTTCGAGATTAACAAAGAGCAACACACAAAGTAGGCAAACACACTTACAGACTCAAAGTTTTGGGTAATCCGTCTTCAGGAGAAAGGAGAATGGGAGACCAAGCACGTTGTAGACGCAACGGCAAGTAACCAACCCGGCAACCGCCAGTGCTGTCAACCGTACCCGGTCTTAAAGTATAGAATTAGGAGAAGATATTAACAGAAATTCAGATAAGCAGTACTGGTTGGGTAAAACTATAAATAGGTGAAAAATTATAAGCAATATAAGATAAAAACAAACTATAAAAAACAAAAATAATGATAGAGAAAAGAAGAAATAAATAAATAAATAAATAAAAATAAATACAATACAATATATATATATATATATATATATATATATATATATATGATATATTCAATCATTAGTTTTAAGAAAAAAAATAATAATACACACATTGCAAACATTCTTTTTTATTTCATAATTAATTTGTTTCTCAAGTATCACAAATAGTGCACTGATCTTGTTTATAACTGTCTGTATATATTATTTATGTTATAAGGTATTCCTTTGCCTTATTCTGCTCTTTCAAACCATACATTCCGTTCGTAAAAATGGTAATAAAATTCGTTAGTCTAGTGTTATTGTTGATAAAAAAAAACCATGTAGTTATAACAAACCGTAACGGAAATAGAATTAGAGTCTGTATTCACTCCAAGTTCTGGTCATTATGTATACATACATTGAAACGTTGGCGTCATAAGGAGAAGTTATGACCTAGACCGTAAGACAAGAACTAGCCCTCAGAAAAAATGACCAAATACTGCGTTGAATGAAGAGATCAAGAACAATTTTGAGAATATATATTAATAAAGACGGTTTAAAACAAAGGTAACACAAAGATAGACAAAGGAATAACTCTCTTCTATATTTCGACGATCGTCATGATCAGGAGGCGAAGAGTCTCACAGGAATGCAGGGCAGTGACTCCCAAATATATATATATATATATATCGGTATAAATAGGCAGCAGATCTTCTTTTAAACAAGTATCATTAAATTAACCGCAGTCTCGGCATTCACGATCTTAAGACTGAGAGATTCGATCCTACAAACTAACCTCGTGCTAACAGGGTTCAACTGGAAAAGGAGTTGGCCAAGTGACATGTTAAATTAAAATCGATGACTCATGCTTAGTCATTGATATAAATAGATTAAAAGAATAGTACAGGTTAATATAAAGAGAAGGTCAAAGGTCAAAGGTCAATTGACCTTATCCTTTAATCTATTATCCTTTTAATCTATTAATAGCAATGACTATCTCATCGATTTTAATTTAACATGTCACTTAGCCAACTCCTTTTCCAGTTGAACCCTGTTAGTAGGAGGTTAGTTCGTAGGATCGAATCTCTCAGTCATAAGATCGTGAATGCCGAGACTGCGGTTAATTTTAAGTTATATATTCATATATATATTTTAATATATATATATTTAATATATATATATTAAAATATATATATATATATATATATATTTTAATATATATATATATATATATATATATATATATATAGTTTAGATATAACAACGAAATCCTTATTTAGGAAGATAGAGAAACTTATAAAGAAGCAAGTTTCTGCCAACTATGGTTACGTTTTTAATAATATGTGCTTAAAAGAAGGACTGCTACCAAAGTTCACAAATATATATACAAATATGTGTATATATATATATCCTTGCAGTTTTGTAGATATAAACGGTCTTATTGTATTGGAAGTTTATTGTAATTAAGTGTTAATTTAATTTTATTTCTATTAATTTTATGTGAAATTCTTTTAACAGATTTTAGTAGTGTGATATTTATAAATTAAAAAATTAATGTTTTGGAATTTCGAAAAGACTGTCCTGTTTAAATACGGATAAATGGTTTCGTTATACAAATAAAAAAAAAAAAGAATTGTTAACAAGAGAGAAGATCTTTATCAAATACAATGAGGTTATAATATCCTAAGCTAGCGTTATGCTAATCTAGGGCGTTTCGTTGGAAGGGTGGACTTGAATGTCGAGTGTTTCTTGATGACCCTCAACCAAAGCTGGTGTATAATGCACCTTCTGAGACTTATGCTGCACTGCCTGTAGATTAAGAATATTTCATATATCCAGGAATAAATAGCCAATCTATAGTTACTTTGTTTTATTAGAAGTATTCAATTTTTTTCTATTAATTATATATATAAAAAGATTTCACATAAACACGTGGAATAACAATCACTGGTCAAACCAAAATATGAAATGGGAAAACAAGACTAAGATCTTTCAACCATAACAAGCGGTCTTTGTCAGAACAGTTCAACTGAACAGTTGGGTTTTTGACTCTGACGAAGACTGCTTGTTACGGTTGAAAGATCTTAGTCTTGTTTTCCCATTTCATATTCTGGTTTGATCAATGATAACTACCACATTTATGCATTATTATCTGTTATATATTGTTTCACGTTTTAATTGAAATCTTAGAAGCTGCAAAATTATGAAGACTAATACGAGTACATATACGGTACTACAAAAGGTTCTAATTTACTAAATCACTCTAAAATCTTTCCCGTGGCATAATAATCATAGTACATATCACTTTTACATGCAACCTACAAGGTACGAAATATAAATTTTTTTACAAAGAAAGTTAATTAATTTTGCACAGTTAAATCATTAATTTGATTTTCATTGGCAAATTTAAAAAAAAAAAAGAAGACATTTGGAATAGATTTTTTTTTTCTCAAATAAATCCGCCACGATTTGTGGGGGCAAACAAACTTTAAAGGAAGTATAGATGTTGCCAAGGGTTTTAAGAGAGTTAAAAGCATGCTTTGCAGAACTCGATGAAATCTGCGATGAAAACTTTCTTTAGACAATGCTGTTTCCACAGTCCCTGACTGTCCTCAATTAATTAATTACTCTTCGTGAAATTGATGACAAAAAAATTAGTGGAAAACTTAAAATTGAATCATTGAACTTTAAGTTTATTTATCAAGCTTTTATTATAGAAGCAAGTAATTACTAAGAAACATGCGTTAGTTCTAATCATATTTGTAATTACTAATAAATTAGATCTCTAATCCAATTTATTAAACAGTTTTGTGTAGATTTTATGATATCTATAAAATATGAAATTAAATAAAGAAAAACTCCATTTTCTATTCATATTTTATATTCTAGATGCAACCTGAGGATGAACAGAAGTGTTCGAAATGCGAGCTGATAAAATCTTTTGCCTGGAGAGTTAATGTTTCGTTCCCTTATTCTAATCTTCATTTTGTATTTAATAGTCAAATAATTTGTATATTAATTGACTTGAGCGTATTTTTTTTTCAAGTTGTAATGAGATTTGACTGTAAATTGAAAACAAGGCGTCACAGGAAGTAAAGTTTCAGAGATTTCTGAGTAAGTATAACATCTCAGCAATCTAGAGAGAAGGGGGCATTAGTTATTTGAAAGGATTCATCTCTTGAGACCTCCAAACATTTACTTTACGACTTCGAATTTATAATAATCAACCATATCACTTACAAGTCCTTTGTATTAGACTGAGAGCTTTTCTTTTAGCCCGACTGAAAAAAAAAATAGAAATCTAGCAATGAGTCAGTATATCACAAGACACTGAAAAAGTCCAAAGGCATTTGTAATCCTTGTGACGTAAACACTTAATCCTATCATGCGATTTCATTTCGCTGATTATACGATATTTTTATAAAATATTAAAGTTATCATAATTTATATAACTTTTTTTTCCTCTTATAAAATATAAACAGTATTTTAAAAGATACTTTTCATTACATATCCATAATAGTTTATTAATAATATAGAATCATATTAAGTAAAGTAATCACTTATTACTTTGATTTGCCGTTATTTGTAACAGAGGTGCAAACATTATATCAGAATCACTTTTATTTTACTATGAGTAGAGCATAGAGGTAATGAAAATTTTAAATGAACAGATTTAAGCGTTCTGGCGTCTCATGAATCAAACTGTGATATTTTTAGTGATCTATAGGATGGCTGTATGTGTGTGTGTGTGTGTGTGTGTGTGTGTGTGTGTGTTGTGTGTGTGTGTGTGTGTGTGTGTGTGTGTGTGTGTGTGTGTGTGTGTTTGTGTGTGTGTGTTGTGTTTGTGTGTGTGTGTGTGTGTGTGTGTGTGTGTGTGTGTGTGTGTGTGTGTGTGTGTGTGTGTGTGTGTGTGTGTGTGTGTGTGTGTATGTGTGTGTGTGTGTGCACGCAACTATGCATGAAACATTTCTTATCAATGAAGAAATTATACCATTTGAGTGTTGTTGATAAAATTTATAAGATATATACTACTTGTTGGTAGAAGTGTGGCATATTGAATCTGAGAAATATTACTTGATAAAAAAGGTACTGTATATGAAAACGCTTATATTTTCCTCCCTCTTCTGGTTATTCGAGTGACTTGAAATCTTTTACTTAATTTAACAATTTATAATATAATATAGTTATAGCATTACATAATAAAATAATAACGACAGGCTGTCATATTAACGAGTGAATGCAATTTTATTATTAATATATAATGTTTTTGCTTACATTGGTTAGCAAAATTAGGAACGAAAGATTCAAACTCTAATAAGATTAAAAAACAAAAAATACGGCTCTATATAATACAAAATCAACTGCAAAGTAGAATTAGTTTAATTAGTTTCAGCTAGTGACTTATTCAACAGATTAGCTTGACGAGTAATTTTTCTTATTTTTGTGTGAAAAACTGATATACTGATATGAGAGTCCATGCTAAATAGTCAGTTAATATAGACTTGTTTGAATTAAATAATTAAGTACAAATAAATATATTTTATTTTATAATTGATGAAAGTTAATTATGGTTACTATAACGAATATAAATGATGATTCAAAAAAAATTATGAATGAAATTCAAATGAGTTAAACTTTATCTGGATTAGAAATTGAACAAAAAGTAATGTACAATCGCTCAGTACGAATGTAAACAGTTTGTATGGTTTATATTAGTTCAGGTAGCAGTGTCAGTTTCATGAGTGGATACTTAGAGGCCTAGCATTGACTATTTGTATTATCACAGAATAGACTTAAAAGTTTCGATGTTTAACTATTTTTTTATATTGATTTATATTTATATATAGATAAATAATTGATTTAAATAAATAACTTATGGAAATAAGAACGTTTGATCATAAAGATATCACAAACAAACAAACAGCTTAGTGATCTTGAGGTTGAAAGATATAATATCCGTACAACAGCGTGTTGGTGTTGCATTAGTTGGATATATCATAATTAACAAGAGCGTTGTGATCTTGCATAGGAATGATATAACATCACAAACATCGTCGTAGTGATTCTGCAGTAAATTTTTTAAACGAATTTAGTTTCATCAGTACGATTTAAATGAAGTTTGAGTGTTCTAAATATTGCCTCAGTTTGTATAGGTACAGTTTGTATTTATATAGGTACAGAAAGCTTAACCTGCTCTGAGGGACGAAGTGCTCAAATTTATTTAACTCCCATGTAAATAAATCGAGGACCAGAATGGGTATTGAACCCTGGATCTACCAGTCATACCAAGCATGTTACTACAGGGCACCCTGGCCTTTTGTATTGCTTAACCTTCAATTTAGTTTAAAACTACTTCAAAACTTGCAAAGAGTATATTCTGAAATATAAATATTTTCAACTTTGTGATTAATAAATACTGCTTCTTCAAAGTCTTCTTACGTAGAACAACATTTATATTTTACACTTTTACAGTTTTTTTGAAATTTTCAAAGCTTTGGTGATGTGTCGTTAAAATTTTAACAATTGAAGTTATATTAAATCAAATTATAAACGACACGCTTTTTTCAAAATCATCATATTTTATAATTACAATCTGATTAGTTGTTTTTATCAATTTGTATGACTCTAGAAATTATACAAACTTTTCCATTGTTTGTATAAGTCATGAAACAAATGAGATGTATACAAATTTTCATTTAAAACTATATTTAAGTCCAATTAGGACAATATTTTGGACTTATAATACTGTCCAAATATAATACTGTCCAAATTTTGTTTTCCAGGTATCAGTAGTTTTGACTCTTCGCTGATTGGTAAGTCTATTTATAACAGTTTCACGTCAAGTGTTAAAAATGCTGCAGGTATCCACTGTCAAAGAGAATAGAAAAATGTTTACCATGTATCATTCAGCTTTTGGATATATATCAATGTATGAAACCAAGCCAGTTTTGGTTTAAGACCTTTTTTACCTTAGGTAATTGCTACGAAATTTTGAAATATAAAAAAACTATAAAATATTACATTAGAAGTACAAAAGAGTGTTTATAACTAAAATTTTGAAGCATAACTGTCCTGTTTAAAAAGTACTCTGTACAATTTTCTTTCTAGACTGCATTTAAAATATTAGCCTTCTGCTTATAAATAAGGTTATCAATTAAACAGGAACTTCAAATATGAATGATTCATTAGAATTTTAAAAAACTGATTAGTTCTTGACAGACATTTGATTTCTCTTTTATATATTAGCATAATATTTTTCTACCGTTATTTTACATTGACTTTTTATATTTATCTGAGTTTTGAAGAGGAAAGACTTGAAGGTTTTTATGTATGAGAATAGTTGTATATACAGTTATACATTGAAAATGGTTTTCATAGGTGTGAATTTAGTCAAGTATCAAGCACAAGTTCTTAGCTTTAAAATAAATTTCCTTTTGGTTAAATACATTTCTAATGCAGTTGTGTTCATAGAATGCTCTTATCGTGTCTACAATATTTATATTCAGTGACCTTATCTTCAACTCAAACTACATTTATTCAGCCTATTTCTATCTTTATTACCTTCATTTCCCACTAATGAAAAAAAAAAAAAGGTTATAAATATTTTCAGTATCAATAGCAAAAATAACTTAATATATCTATTTCCTAGGATTTGATTTAATGTTGGATAATGCAACATTGAATCGTATAAAAATACAATTAAATAGTTGGCACAAAATGCTGAACGAAGTAGTAGTCATCATTATTAATAACTTTAAGAAAGAAGTTTGAATGACACAATGATAAGTTTTTTCTTAAAATAAATCTTATCTTCAACAAATAGACTAGCTATATATTGTCTGACTTCTATAGACAGAACTACTAACTGGTAACGTTTTATTTAATTAAATGTCAGGCAAATATTTAAAAACACATACACACTGAGATTATTATGTCTAGGATTTTAAACGATTCTATTTTCATCGGTATTGTAGCAGTGGACTTCTCATAGTGTCAGTTCAAAATCAACCTTCTAACTGTGAAATATGTAGTCATTCTGATTTTGACAGCAAGAAACGTTGAGTGAAAACTTCTTTTCAGATAATAAAGTGATTGGAGAGAGTGCGTAGGTAGATGACAATTTTGATGGATAATTTTGTAGGGTTCTAGAGGTTATTCAAATATTTCCTTTGCTTGTATAAGTCATGAAACAAATGCAACTAATATTGTCCAGATTTCGTATGTTTAACTTTTAATTTAGTTGAAAACTGCTTCAAAGTTTGAAAAAATGTATTTTGAAATAGAAATATTTTCACATTTTTGTTTAATATAGATTACTTCTTCAAGCATAATAATTGAAAGCTTTGAAGCTTTCAACTATACTTCGTTAGTAGTATCAACAACACTATTAACTTCAAAGTCAAAACTACTGTTCTGCTTGTAAACGAGAACATTAATGTTCATCTAATTTATTTGACACTGATTAGGTTGAGTGAGTAAACTCATGCGGTGTACACTGTCATCAACGTACTATTACACTGACGTACACTAGTGTAATAGTACGTGGTACTCACAAAGTAGCACACTATGATGAGTGCCTTTTGTATCCCCTTACCAATAGCATGTTATAACACTGTCTTCATGTTGTCAAGTAAAATCCAAGATATTTTAAAGGTGAGAATTTGAGGTCTGATTGATGATGGACATTTTCTGGTCTGTCCATCAAAATTGTCACCCACCTACGCACTCTCTCCAATCACTTTATTATCTGAAAAGAAGTTTTCACTCAACGTTTCCTGCTGTTAAAACCAGAATGAATAACTGTAAATACTTTACGTATTTCACAGTTAGAAGGTTGATTTTGAACTGACACTAGGAGAAGTCCACTGCTACAATACCGATGAAAATAGAATCGTTTAAAATCCTAGACATAATAAACTCAGTGTATATGCGTTTTTAAATATTTGCCTGACATTTATTTAAATAAAGTCATTTGAACCTTAATTTTTTAATCCCTCAGAGAATAAATTCTTAAACTTTTCAAGCTTAAAACCATTTCTTAACTTCCAAAAAATAGTAATCCCTTAATCCTAACAATATCCTCCACAAGTATTCCAGGAAATCCCAGAAGACGTCTGAAGAAGATGTGGCCAATAGACTTATTACTATGAACCGTTCTAAGTGATTTTTTTTTTCTACTTAGACCCACGCCAGGAAGTGTAGTCACTGGATTGCTTCTACCCTCCTGTGTTTCCTCATACATCTGTGTTATTAGTGCCACTGGTAATGTAACACTTACATTGTTGTGACTTTAAACAAATAGAATTTAAAAAAAAAACATTTCTTAAAGTGACAAGTAGCATTGTTGAACTTTGCGTGTATTAAAAAATTTTGTTCAATACATTTGAGGAAGTATCAATTATTTATACTTATATCGAAAATAAGCATAAAATCTGAATTTAAACTTTCATTTCAATATTGCAATCGTTTTGATATGATTGTCAGAGTGAGAAGTTGTAATATATAAAAGTTATTTGAGAATTGTTAAAAATCTGAAATAAAAATAGAATGTATAAAAGTGTACAATATAAATAAATATAGGATAAGAAACATAAATAATCTGAATAATGGTAAATAAATATTATTCCTACAAAAAGAAATTAATATATAAAATACTTTTATGAAAAAATTTAGAAAAGTGAAATATAAAAATAGACAAATGGTTTTAGTTTAGACCACGTCATCAGAATGCTTCTGAAAGCCAAATTCTGACTTCTTCACAACAGTTATGTTACCTTTCTATTGTGATTGGCCACCTGTTTAAAAGATAAACTCTGAAGTAGTCATTGTAGTTGGGTTATTGAAGTTATTGTGAAAGGGAAGAGAAAAAAAAACACTGTTCTGACGTCTTGTCATTATTAATGCAAAGGCTTAACATAATAGTACTCAAACCATCAGAGAATATTACCAAAAAGAGATATTTTAAACGTTGAATACAGTCTATAGAGGTATGAAAAAATTATTGATTGTGGTAACTATTAAAATAAAAAAAGAAAGTATAAATAAAACTTTGAGCAAATAATTGGGCAGGAAAGACAACCGCGGCGTCCACATACAGATAGTTCTCATACCACTGTATCAATATACACGACTCTTCTGAAAGGGCTGACCGACTCAAACAAAAAAATTACCAATTTATATTACAGGTTTCCTATAGAAACTACTGATCAATTGGTTAAAAATGAGAAAGTGTCAATAATAAAAGAAGGGAAAAGAAATTATAAATTTCTTTTTAACTTGTAAAGACTAGTAAATAGTTCAGAATGAGAATGGAAAGCCTTAACCTAATGCTAGTACAATAACAAAGGCTATATGAGTTCTGAGAGGAAATTCATGATTAACTTATGTTTGAATTTTTGCAGCAAAATTTTTTCAGTGACAACAATCAGTTACTGATGTTACTGAGTTAGTAGCAAAGATAATGCAGAATGGATGGAGATATTAGAAGTAATTTCATTAGATAGACAGTTTGACAGCATGACAACTGCTGTAATAGAAAATACTTTCTCAACTTTATATAAGTCCAGAGAAGGAACAATAACTTTTTACTTTAAATCATGCCGTAAAATTATTATTATGTATTTGTCTAAGTCAGACACATACGCTTATTAATTTTTATTAAATTTAGTCAGACTTGTAAACGTAAACATTTCAATCATAAGCCCAAGTTTTTAGTCCGAGGTTTTTTTTTTAATACTACGTTATTTCAGTTTATCCCTAAATAATCTCTCCTATAATGAACAACATAAAGGTATTAAAACATGGTTTCATGATTAATATCGTTATTAATTTTAGTTCATTGATATGATTAGGTACAGATTAACTTTTATGTTTTTATCTCAAAATGTTTTGTAGATAGTTGTGTTTTAAGTGTTGTAAAATGACTATCTGGTTAGGGTTGGTAAATATTGGGCATTAAATGAGAATGACATTATCAGGTCATGATTGAGGCGGGCTTAAGACTGATTAATTAATTCAGTACTGAATAGGCCCAGGCAGGATTGAGAGGAATTTGGGTTAATACCGAACCCTCGGTGTCTGCTCTGCCTCAGTGTTGATTATAATAATTATTATAGGTCTACAACCAGGTGAACGACTCACCGAGACTGCGATCTCACTGAGACCTTTATCTGAATGAGACCTTTAAGAAAATCCGGAACATGTAGCCGACCAGGCAAGCAATTAACTTATAAATTAGCCATAAGAATCTTATCAACATAAATGTAATTCATTCTACTATCCTGTAGGTGTCTATATGGAATTGACGTGTCAGTATTTAAGTAAAGAATATTTCTGAGATAAAATGGATAAACCAACAAAAGTGTCCACACAAATGAAGTTTTATTCAACGCGTTTCGAACACTTTGTGTTCATGATCAGGAAGACACCAAGGATGTGGTACTGACGGGTTACTCGGTACTGATGTGGTACTCACTGAGCCAACCCGTCAGTACCACATCCTTGGTGTCTTCCTGATGATGAACACAAAGTGTTCGAAACGCGTTGAATAAAACTTCATTTGTGTGGAGACTTTTGTTGGTTTATCCATTTTACCTCTGAATGATTAAATACCACACAATTACGGATTGCACAACTAATGATTTAAAGAATATTTGTATATCCTTTACGTATTTTTCATCATTTATTATTAACTTATACGTTGATGTTTTTTAAACCAAATTAGTAATCAAAAAAAGAAGTTACTTAATAAAGAATTAAAACTTTATTTATTAATGAAAACATAAATGTCAAAAAAAACCATTCAACTCACATGTTAAATGAATTACAATGTATTATTTACTCATATTAAAAGAAATAAAGTAAAAAGACTACACACAAACAAAAACTTACAAAACAATGTATTTTGTACTCAGTGCTTTGACTCAGATTTCATAAGCTATGAGAGAGAACAAAGAGTAAAAAGAAAAACCCTGGCCTTATAGTTTATAGTAATTTATTTATTTGGGAACTTTCTTTTACCTGTTTTAAGATGGTATAAGTCAAAATTGAAAATTTTTGTATGGAAGTTTAGTTGGTATATTCTGGTCTCAGTTGCAGCAGAGCTTAGTCAAACCGTTTAATTTTTTATTGCTTTGTTTTTTAAATTTCTGTCGCTGACTTGATGAGATGTACTCAATAAATAAAAGAATTTTTCTAATTTATTTAAAAAAAAAATAATGAAAACCTAATGAAAATATTCACCGCATATTTTGTAAATCATTCAGTCTACTCTTGAATTACAAAATAAAAAAAAATCATATTTGACACACTACTGATCAACATACTCTACTGTAAGGAAAATTATCTTTCCTTTGCTACTCTTAAATTGTCTTTTTCAATAATTTTAATATATACTAAGTCCATTGAAATTAAAAATATTAACATTTACATGAACTATTGAAATGGGAGCCTTTCGTAAACAATATCTTCTTTGTACTAGTTTATATTGAGTTGAAAAAGAATTTTAATGAACTATTTGTTAATAAAAGAAAGAGTCTAATCACGCAACTAATAAACCCTTACAGTTATTGCAGGAATTTTTTGAACTATAAATAAACGGCAAATATTACTTTTTTGCTTTCTGAAAGTCTCTTATACTCATAATTTCAGCTTTTTAAATATTAAATATTAAACGATTAAATATTATAATATATTGTTAAATTTAAAAAAAGTTCTGAAGAAAAGAAATTAAATTTCAATTGATAATTGTGCTTAAACATGTTCTTCTGTAGTAATTTACTATAGAAGAAAATAACAAACGAAAATAGAAATGACGTTATATTTTTAATGTTAACGAATTTATTTTATGGCAACACAATGACACATTTTCAAATTTTATAAATAAAGCTTGTGTTACTTTATGGGTTTTTTTATTTGAAATATCATAAGGTATATAGGTTAGGTTGCAGTGGCAGTTCCACATGGGAACTCACGTAGGCCAAGCATTGGCCCTTTGTGATACCACAAAATGAGGATTGATTCTACAGTGGGAGTCCTAAATTTTGCCTAACTCAAATGTATTTAGAGTAGGGATCTTTAACGAGTACCTGACATCGTACAGGCTCGGGACCGACGGTTTAACGTCCTTTTCCGAGGGACGACGTGCTCAGATTTATTCACCTCCCGCGTGAATAAATCGTGGGCCAGGTGAGGATCGAACCCCGGTCCTATCAGTTCAGAGGCGAACTGAGCTAGCAACCACTGAGCTAGCCTGGCCCCCCATAAGGTATATATTTTTAGGATTATGATTCAAATACATTAGTGAAATCAAAAAGATATTCTAATGATCTTTCTATTCATCTTTTTTTTTCTCTCATTGATCTTGTGTTTTAATATGTAAGTATAAAAATTAATCCATTTAAAAGGAATAAACATGCGGACTGTTTTCATAAGTCAGAGAGCGCTATTAATATAAGCTGGAAATTACATTTGAATGTGATAAATAAAATAGAAAACGTGAGAAAGAAAAAGTGGAACTGATGAAGATATCGCGTGTTCCTGCATATAAAGAGACAAATATTCTTTGAAAAAAATAACAAACAATTGGATTCATGAATTAACTTTTTAGTAGAATAAATTACAAAAACAAATAAAAAGAGATATTAATAGAAGCGCTTACATCAAAGCTCTCGTTTTGCAAAACATGCACTGGGGGAAAACATCTTATAAAGCCTCACAGCTTGTTTTTCTCATGATTCTACTTTTCATTACTTTGGTTGCACAATGATATGTAATATGCATAGAAGGTATACATCCTTAGAACATTTACTTTTGAAAATAATTATCATAAAACGCAGAATTGTTAACATGTTTAAAAAAAAATATGATTTTATTTTAATTCTACTATACGTAAAGTAGGATGATAATGAAGTAAACCTCTTTGATAACAAAATTACATGTTTTGATGTTTTTTAATCATTTCTGAATTTTTGTATATATATATATATATATATATATATATATATATATATATATTTCTGAATTTTTGTATATATATATACAAAAATTCAGAAATGATTAAAAAAACATCAAAACATGTAATTTTGTTATCAAAGAGGTTTAATTCATTATAATCCTACTTTACTTATAGTAGAATTAAAATAAAATCCTATTTTGTTTAAACATGTTAACAATTCTGCGTTTTATGATACCAGTTTTATGATACTTATTTTCAAAAGTAAATGTTCTAAGGATGTATACCTTCTACGCATATTACATATCATTGTGCATGTATATATATATATATATATATATATATATATATAAAAAGATTTCACATAAACACGTGAAACAACAATCAATGATCAAACCACAATAAGAAAGTTTTCTTTCTAATTAGACCACTAAGTCTTGTTTTCCCATTTCGTATTGTGGTTTGATCATTGATATATATATATATATATATGTAATCAATGATCAAACCACAATAAGAAATGGGAAAACAAGACTAAGATCTTTCAACCGTAACAAGCGGTCTCCTTCAGAGTCAAAAACCGAACTGAACACTAGATGCAGAAAACAACTGGTGAGAAGAGTGCTTGTGAAACATGGGAAAAACATCACCAGATGTTTTCTACATCTAGTGTTCAGTTGGGTTTTTGACTCTGACGGAGACTGCTTGTTACGGTTGAAAGATCTTAGTCTTGTTTTCTCATTTCATATTGTGGGTTGATCATTGATTGTTACTTCACGTGTTTATGAGAAATCTTTTTATATATATATATATATATATGTATGTTTGTTTGTGTATGTGTTTTCTCACAGCAGTAATCCATTTATGACGGACTTTATTCACATTCACACAGATCAATGAACACGAGATAGAATTTGTGTACAACAAACAAAATATCCATGTAAAATATATATATATATATATAAATATTGATAAAAGTATCGACCGTGGAATAGAAACAAAACTATAGTTTTGTCGGGACTTGGTCAGTTCTTCAGGTTCAAATTAAACTCTCATTGCCAACGTTTCGGTTTTTTATTTAAAACCTTTTTCATAGGCAGAAGTATAAATTTTGAAACAGAAAAACTAAGTATTTGAGTTTAATTTTAACCTGAAGAACTGACCGAGTTCCGATAAACTATACTTTTGCATAAAAGAAATCTACAAATTCTCTATTTTATTTTGATTGCGTCGTCATCAGGAAGAATGAGTGAGTCGCTCCGAAGATAGGAGTCGTCATCTGTCATCGGAGTAACTGACATCTATTTTCCTGATGACGGGGCTGTCGATATATAATAGTGAATTACTGTGATTTCTTTTATGTGTTTTTTTGAATTTGGTTTATTTAGTTCGACAAATCGTTTCATTTAATTAATTTTATATATATATATATATATATATATATACCATAATATATATATATATACCATGATAAATGAAAAACGGTCTGGCAGGACAGATAACACTTAAAACAAACAGTGACACATAGACTGAAACATAACAACAACTCACATTTTACACACAAAGGTTTGTCTGTGTATCAAACCTTTTCTAAACTTTCCCCATGTTCTCCATCTTACCAAAACTGGAAAAATGTGTCAAATATATAGTTCTTCGTGTGGAAAGCTCCTTTTGTTAGTTAAGGCGATATTGTTAAATTTGAATACATCTTACTTTATTCAGAGACGTACTCATTTTGTTCCATTAAAGTTCTTATTCTTGAATCATGATATTTTTTGCTTCTAGATAGCCTTTATTTGATTATTGAATTATAACATAAACAAAAATTTGAAATCTTCAAGAAAAAAAGAAACTCTTAAAAGCTTTTTAGGATTTTGTTACTTTTTATTTTTTTTTTGTAACTTTTAGAAGTAATATACAAAAAATATATTAGAAGTTAAATTTATTTTAAATATTTTTTAGGATTCAGTCATCATTTATCAGTTTTATTATTTATGTTTAAGATGTAATTTTCATGTTTATATATTCTGTGTGAATCAATATATGAAAATATGACTAATTTATGGTTCAGCAGCCATTAAGCATGGTTGATCAACATTAGTGTCCGCGGCAGCACGCGTTTCACCCATCTCAAGAATAACCATGCTGTGTGTTTCTTAATTTCAGCGGTCTAGTGAAAACCTGTGTTTTCAACATGATTGTGGTCGTAGTTAATTATTTTATTTATAATTATTTATTTTATTTTATCAAATTATTATTTTTTTATTATTTTATTATAATATTATAAATAATAATTATATATATATATATATATATATATATATTATATATATATATATATATATACGAGTTCGAGATTAACAAAGAGCAACACACAAAGTAGGGAAACACACTTACAGACTCAAATTTTCGGTAATCCGTCTTCAGGAGAAAAGAGAATGGGAGACGAAGCACGTTGTGTTACTTGCCGTTGCGCCTACAACGTGCTTGGTCTCCCATTCTCTTTTCTCCTGAGGGTTACTTGCCGTTGCGCCTACAACGTGCTTGGTCTCCCATTCTCTTTTCTCCTGAAGACGGATTACCCGAAAATTTGAGTCTGTAAGTGTGTTTCCCTACTTTGTGTGTTGCTCTTTGTTAATCTCGAACTCGTATTGTGTCCAGTTTGGATCGTATTTCGTTTTATCAGTGAATATATATATATATATTATATATAATATATATATATATATATATATATATATTGGTATAAATAAGTAGCAGATCCTCTTTTAAACAGGTATCATTAAAATTAACCGCAGTCTCGGTCGCATTCACGATCTTAAGACTGAAAGATTCGATCCTACGAACTAACCTCCTTCTAACAGGAAAATTCAACTAACCTCCTTAATTCAACTGGAAAAGGAGTTGGCCAAGTGACATGTTAAACAAAATCAATGAGATAGTGAATGGTATTAATAGATTAAATGAATTACTAAAGGTTAATATAGAGAGAAGATAAAAGGTTAATAAAGAACTATAAATAAACTATAAAACGTCAATATATATATATATATATATATATATATATATATATATTATATATATTGTATATTATATTATTGTAATATATAGATTATAAATAATATTTTATTTATATTATCAATTATTCTTTTATTTTATCATTATTTATTTTTATCAAAACTATTATAGCTATGAAGCTATATATATATATATAAGTGTTATATTAAAGGAGTATAAATATATAAAATTAAACATATATACATATTTGTATGAGTGATACTTCCTTAGTTGTGTATGATATAATACCATACATTTTAATCTATTTAATGATTTTATTAATATATTAATGAATGTTACTGATCTTAATAATGATTTATCGTACCTTTTCTCAAGGTGAGATTGGTAAATTATTTTTTGTGATGTTTTTAGTTATAGCCAATTTGAGTGTATACCACTCCAGAATTTTTGAATACTCCAATGTACAGTGATGCATCTATGAACAGTGATCTGCCAAGTAGTACCAAACATTCACACAGAAAGAAAACTATATACCTGAATTCTCTCAAATCTTATTCCTAAAACATTGTTTATACAAATTTAACAAATTCTTCATTATAGATATGAGTAAATATTTTTAGTATTCCTTTAAAATGAAAAAAATGCTGAAAAAAAACATTTCAATTTACGAATATATTTGGTTTGGAAAATATTTGAAATATATCTCCTAGTCAGTGTTATACAACTTTGTATTTTCTACAACAGAGGTTCTCAATGCTGTCGCACGAACCCCCAGTAGTCGACAGAAGCTTATAGTCCGTGAGTTGAAAATAGTTATTTTAATGTCCATACATAGTAGGTGATCCATGTGAAATTTATATGCACCAATATCTCAGAACAAAATATAGCAGTAACGTAATGGCTGACAGTTGTAACATTAACAGTATAGAACCAATATTTCCAGTAGTTTGTATAACTAATATTTTAAAATGTCATACTGCCTTTATTATAAATGAATAAGAATAAAAAAATGTGACAATAGTTTTTATTTTTTTATCTATGGAGATTTTTTTATATATATAAAATTTTATATTTATATATAATTATTATATATATTATATTCATAATATATATTCAATTGTATATATAACACATTTTAGTTATAACACGGAATTATTTTATGATGAGACATTTCAATTAGTTATAATAAAAAAATATTCTTAAAATTTACTAATGGACAAGACAGGTTCAAATTCAAATAAAGTATTAATTAATTAGAATTTTGTAAAAGTTACATGTAAACATTTGAATCAAAATACTTAAATATTGAAAAAATTATTTTAACATATAAATATTAAATTTATTTATTATATGGAAATATTTTAAAATTATTTATATTTATATTTTTAAAATATTTAAAAAAACATTGAAATATTAAAGATGTTGATAATTATTCGCACAAATATTGAAAAAGGAACCACAAAGGGACGCTTTGAAAGTTTTGGTGAAAAGTTTTACAGTTATTAGCAACTTCTGACGTTATTTCTAATCACAAGTTGTTATAACTTTATTACAATTATTTAGTATAGTTAGATTAAAAATCTAATATTACTTTGCAAATATTTTATTTACAAACTATTGATTGAATTGATACTTAAATGGTAGTGTTTTAACAGTTAGCTCTGACGTTAGTTATTTATTTTAAATTTATAAAATAGCAATGAGTATTTTGAACTAATAAATTTTCATGCAACTGTTCCAATTTGTTATTATTCTAGATTTGTTTACTTTTAAGCCTGCTGTAACCAATAGAACGTGATAAATCCATGCATATACCAAGAATATATCAGGGATAAGCCAACCATTGTACATTCTTGGTGTTGTACCTAGAATACAACAGTTCGTAGTAAGGAAACCTACATTTCACTTATATACGAGTACATATTTACATTCTAGGATTAATTACTACTAGGATTATTTGCAAACTACTTTTATGCTAGCTAATAGCTGTATATGAAAGATTTTAAGAAATGCAAAATAGCTGGTTGTTTGAATAAAAGTTTGTGTTTAAATCAGGAAAGTTTGTGTTTTGAAATTAGCCAAGAAGAGGCTGGGATTTGTAATTCTCGGGTGGCTCCAGTAGGGACATTCATCCGCACGTTGTGTTTGCTTAAATGCTTCATTCTTCCACACCGATGTGTTTTCAGTCGCCCAATTTTGAGCTTAAATTATTTCGGTAAATCCTAAGTGTAAATTGTTTCTTTCTCTCAAGTGTTTTAGAATTCTGTTTGAAAGAATATTTCCTTTACTCGTTTATCATTGTAAATGTATTCAACAGAGTTATTTAAAAACAAGATTGACGATTGATACATTTTGTGAAAATACATTTATTTTTATATATTGATATATGCTTTTTTAGTTTGAAAAAAGAAATTTAATATCAGGACATTGGTTTAGAATGTTGTAAGTTCTTCTACCTAGAATGGTCATGAGCCACCTTATTGTTCATACTCTTCCAACATAACCCATTTGTTAGCTGATGTTGTATGTTACCTAGATAGATGTGTCAAAAAATATATCAATACTCTATTGCACTATTTATGTAATATCACAGATCTAAATCTGTTACACTACTGACAACAAGCAGCGTATTAGATTTTACAAATAATCCTATATTCTTCATATGAAGAATGCAAATGTTATGTGCAGTGTCTATTAGAATAGACATTAGAGCGTAAACATTAAAGAGTTTAAATGTAGTAAATCATATTAATGTCAAATATAAGGGGCAGTTGTGTCAAACTGAAGAATTTTAATAATTTTATAAATCAGAGTTCTGATTTCTGTCAAGTAGAAAGCAAATCAAATCAAGCCTTGAGATTATGATACATCAATGAAGTGGAAGTAACAGGCGTTTCAAATATAAAGTTTTGATAAAATATAATAGGCTTTTGATTTTATGATATACTTCTGCAACTTTTATGGATTCTGAAATCTAAAATTTGTATCATAACAGAGAACTAGTAAACTACCAATTACTTATATTATATGTCGTATTTTATACATTTATATGTTGTATGAAAATAAAGTTGCATAATTCATTCTAATACTGTTTATTAAAGAAATGATGATAAGATCTGTTTCATCATCAATTCATATCTACACTGTTTGCGTTCATAATAAAGAAACAGCATCTTTGAGATTTTTCGTCTTTGTTTTTTGAATACTAGTAAAGATAAACAAACAAAATAGTATTGTTATGGAGTAGTACAAGAATAGCAAGTTATTGGGACAAGTATAACAAAATTGGCAGGGCCTCTTCAAACCAGTCTATTTCACATTAAAGTAGATTGAACCTTTCTGATGATTCATAAAACAAAAATTTAATCCAATTAAAGAAGATACAGTCTGATGTTAAATGAATGGCTCTGTATAAATTCTTTTTTAACACTGTTTATTTCTATATTTATAACAATAATCATTCTGCCAGTTACTTGTATAAAATACTATAGTCCTGTACCAACTTCTTCCTTTAGATTAGAAGTTCATTTAAATTTTTGTGTATGTAAAATCCGAAGTGACATACACTCAACTTTCCTGTAAGCAAATATAATAAACATGCTGGCAATATATTAAGTTTTGATTTTATTTTAAGGCGCAATCAATAATTATTTTTTATTATTATGAAAATAAGTTATACTAATTTTGGGGGCCAGGTTAGTTCAGTGGTAACGTGCTCACCTTTGAATTGGTAGGCCCGGTGTTCAATACCCACTCTGAACCTCGATTTATTAACATGGGAGGTGAATAAATCTGACAAAGTTGTCCCTCAGATAGGATTTTAAGCCGTCGGTCCCGAGCCTGTACGTTATCAGATACACTTTAAATATCCCTACTCTAAATGCATTTCAGTTAAATAAAATTCAAGACTTCCAATGTAGAATCAGTCTTCATTGTGTGGTATCACAAAGGGCCAATGTTCGGACTATGTGTGATCCCTTGTGAGGGACTGCCACTGCAACCTAAGTTAACGTATATCCATCTTATCAATTATAATAGCTTGATATCATTGATATCAAGAAGATATCACTGATATCAGAACAACCTGATAAGTTTAAGATAAGATAAGGTAGGGTCTGAATCTCATCGGACTTGAGTGCACTGCAGTCGTATCTGTCAAATTGTACAAACCTTTGTTCCTTCTTAATTCAGCTTGAGATCTTAATGCACTTATAATTGTATCTTTAACTTTTATTGGTTTTAGAGTAAAATATTTTATTAGAAAATTTGTATTTGGAAACATATAACCTATTATCTATATTTTATCTGTAAATTTATTCTATTTTATCTCTTATAGGGCCATTTCATACCAGTCGCATTAGACTGAAACATCAATAACCTCAAAAACGCTTTTGCTTCATATTAACATAAAATGTGTTTATAGGTGTCTGTCTTTTTTCACACAGAATCTGCATTCTTGTTATGATGTCAATTAGAGCTTGAACATGTTTTATTTAAGAGTACAATGTCTGGTTAGGTATTCTACGTACAGTTTTATATCTTCCTTGGAGATGTTTTCAATACAGTTTGAAGTTTAGTTTTAATAAACTGTTTAAGCACACTTGTTCTAGACACCTTGAATCCTGCCTCATCCTTTTTACAATTGAGTCATTGAGAAAGCCAGGTTATTGAAAAATGTCGTTTAAGTTAAAAAAGGTTTCCTCAGCTCCAAATATGCCTATTTTTCGACTGCTTTATCTTTTGCATACCTTTGTATCCAGATATCCTGTTTTGATTTCTTCCCATAAACCATTCAGCCTTTCGACCATTTTATGGAACAAAACAGAGCAGGTCGATGTTTTTTACGTGGCGCCCTTTAGCCACACCGTGATACTCAACAATATTTGCAAATCAAATTTGCGATCTTGCATTTCACGGCGCACCCAAGGTGGACCTCGCGGAGGCGGGCGTCCACGACTGTATCCAGATATCCACATAAGAGTTACTTTTTTTTACTGCTTTTATTATTATTACCTTTTGACCCAATGGTATACAAGTGAGAGCTCTAAAGAAGGCGTCTAAACCAGGTTGTTATTTGAGATCAGTTTAATACCCCTGTAAAATCCTCTATAAAACCATTGTATTTGGCCACATAAAGCCAAATTATTTATATTTGTTTCAACCAACGACCAACGATTCTTTCTGCGCACTGTTGTGCACGTTGTATTAGCAGTTCCAGGTCAGGGACCTACTACTGCTGAATTATTGCCCTGCTGTGGTGGTGGGGTCAGTAATTAAATGTCTCTACTTTTTTTTTTAATTTTTAATTATGTGGTTCGTCCAATTTACGTCATTTCGTGGTCGTTTGGTCTCATTGGGTCGTGTCTTGTCGGTCTTTTTCAAGGGTTTGGCCTTCTATTTTACTAACAGCTTCTAATGTGGATGTGTTTGGGGAATTATTTGGGATAGGCTTTGGATAAGGGGATTTGTTTCTAAAAACATATTGAACATTTTATTTCCCTTAAAGGCATTCACTTTTTGCATCTTTCTAAATAGACTGAAATTTACTTTTTGTTTTTTATAAAAATATCTAATTTAGAGAGATTAATTGTTTCTATGTTGATGCTAGTACAGATTCTCATAATTGATTATTTTTAGATATTCTTATTTCGTAAGGACATTTCTTCTATAACACAATTGTTTTTATCACATCAGTATCAGTAATTTTGCAGTCTCAAAGTCAAAATTTCCAGTTACATAAGAATTTATAACAGCAGTATAATTCATTTCTGGCTTTACTCAATGTATCTGTTTCATGGCTTTTCCAGTTTAGTCTTTAAACCATAGAAACCCCTAAAATGTTTCTATAACTTTAATAGTTCTATCTTAATACAATTAATAACATGATTTCTGATAAGAAACCTGCTCAAATATGTACAGTTCAGTTAGGCTAAATTTACTGCTCTCAATGTAAAATTATTATATAATATTGCAAAGAACCAATGTACGGCCTCTTTGTGTTTCCTTGTTGCAACTGCAACCTAGCCTTACCTAATTATCTAAATTTGTCTTGTTTTTATAAATAGAATACTTGTCATTTTTAATGCAAAAATACTCTCTCAATGTTGTAAGCTCTTGAAATATTCGCAGTAAGACTTTACCTAATTAAAAATTTGCATATTTCTTCAATAACCAGAGATGTGACAAAAAAATGGCAAACGTGTTGTTTGAACTTATAATATTATTATAATGATTGAAATATTTCCTTTCTTATTCACCAATATATCAAGAACAATAGTGTTGTTAAGAACACCATGGACTTTATGCTAAAATAATAGATATTTGAAAGGGAACAACATGTAATTTTATTACGACACATTCACTAGACAACTATTTTTCACCCTAAAGCAAATCATAAAAGATAAATTTTTATAATATTTTCTGTTCAAAATATCTTCAAATTTTTTGTATTAAAGGTTAAAACAAGTGTAGTATTTGAATGGATTCTGATAAACATTTTCTAAGTCAATATAAACAAATACAACAAGTGATGTATTGTTCACATTCATTATTCATTGAATCAATGATCAATTCATTCTTGATGCTCAGTTTTCGTTTTTAATTATATTCCTATTTGAATTTTCAAACTTTTTTTTATACTTTACTAATTTTAAGCCGATTTTTATGTTAAAATTTCATTTTTCTAGCTGTAAACAAAAGATTAACTGTGAAATCATAAAGTGTGCGATAAAATTCACATAAAATAAAATTGAGATTAATGATAATATTCTTTTTATCAAGATTGAAATATTCAGACCATTTACTTAAAATGTACAATTATTTGATAAAACTTCATCGTGAACAATCAAATGAGCATATTGCATCCACAAACTTACAGAACCCATTATGTTGTAAGTCAAAATTGTTACTTACTTTATTACAAACATATCTAGCTGGTTGTTTTAAAATCATAGAATTTTTTCGCCTTTATATCCTATCAGTTTCATAATAATCCCAAAGTTTTAACGCTTTTGAGTTAAAAGTTTAGAAAGAAAAAACAAATATTATCTAAAATTACATATTGCCGTTGTTTTTGTTGTATATCATTGAACAACATCATATATTTGCCCTTATGGTATGTTTATACTTGTTTACTGTACTTATGTATGTATGATCAAACCACAATAAGAAATGGGAAAACAAGACTAAGATCTTTCAACCGTAACAAGTGGTCTTCGTCAGAGTCAAAAACCCAACTGTTGGGTTTTTCAGTTGGGTTTTTGACTCTGACGAAGACCGCTTGTTACGGTTGAAAGATCTTAGTCTTGTTTTCCCATTTCTTATTGTGGTTTTGATCATTGATTGTTATTTCACGTGTTTATGTGAAATCTTTTTATTTATTTATGTATGTATCGACCCTTAAGGAGGTTCTTATTTTGACTTAAAATTTCATATTACTGCATAAGCATTTATCTTGTTTAACGTATTATTACTCGTTCCATATTGTAAGGTTATGAAATAATTATAAGACAATACGTCATATGATATTTTATGTTATTGTTCAATCTCGTGAGATAAAAAATAGTTATAGAGACAAAAAAAAATTATAAAACAACAAAAAAAGTTCCGTTTTCATGCTCGAAAATTATCCAAAACAAAGAGTTCCTAAACAGACTATGAACAATATGCCCACTAATTAGTTATGTTAAAGGGTGCTACACGTAGATTTATTGCAGCACATTGGCTAGACAACATGCTTCACCCTTGCAAGCATCATAAATTATATGGTTGCCTGGTGTTTATTTTCATAGTTTTAACAATTTCATTCTCCTTACTTATTATAATAACTGTTTAAGATATCATCATATTCTATCTATTAAACATTAAAACAAAAATGATAAATTATTGGATTCTTTTAAAAATGTCTGTGTAAATTTAAACAAATGTGACGAAGAATCCATTATTCTAAGATGAAGTCATTACACTAATCAGAACTTCATAAAATTTTTTAATTTCTTTTTTACTTCGCTCTAACATTTAAATCCGTCGATATCTGTAGATGTAATTTTTCAGTGATTCCTATACTTTACTTGAACTGAAGTAAAAAAGGATTGTTTCATTCACTACCAGTATTAATTTGAGAAATTTTAAGAAATTCATTGTTCAATAATTAGCCGTTTAACGTTCAAAAAACATTTCTTGAAACCATAAAATGATAAAATAAAAACAAAATTTAAATAATAAAATTACACCTTTTTTTTAATGCAGTTTTGAAAAAAAAAACTTTTAGAAAATTCTCACATAGGTAAAATTTATTTTGATCCCTCAGGCACTGTGAGTTATATTGTCGTCATAAGCTTTCAAACACAATCAAAAGTCAAAACTTTTCATTTTATGACAAAATTACATCTGTTATGTTAAAAGTCCGAGGTTTTTTGGTATATTGGATGTGTCACTGGCAAAATAACCTCAAAATGTCAACGCATTTTAGTTAGTAGTTTAAAAATAAAGAAAATATTATCTAAAATCAAATTTTACCAAAAAGAAGGAACTTTTCAATCCAGCAATAGTACCAAAAACCATTTGATCCGTTCTGTTAATTTTAGCTATCAAATCGTGTGATTGGCTAATTTTTTGGTTCAACGCACCTTCCATAATCACGCACATCAAAAAAGACTTGTAGAACCTCTAATAATTAAATCCGTAGAAATCTGCGTACCTAATTTTTCAAAGATTCCAACACTTTACTTGAACTGAAGTAAAAAAGGAATTTTTTATCCAAAGAGAATTGTCAGTTGCAGTATAGTAAAAATAGTGTTTTGCTATATTGATAATTTTGTGTTACTTATTTAAACAAATTCATTAAAATGAATTCAAAATTACGACTGTAATTAATTAATGTAAATTTATTGACTGATATTTTAATTTCATTAAACATATTTGTAATTACCAAAGGTTGTTTGATAAAAAAGTTTTCAATTGTTTTTTCACCTTCACGTTTTATTTTCAATTACCGTCAAGCATTCTCCAGCTAATTGAAGAGGTATATCTAAATGGAAGAGAACGTTCCCCTTTCTAAGCTACCGTCTTTTTCTAAATATACCAATTACTTTCTAAACGAAGTAAAAAAAACCCAATGCATTGCGTTAACTAAATTAGAGGAAGAAAATATATCTTTGGAAATTACTAATTAATTTTTACTAATTCAAGAATAGAAACAACAGAAAGACTTCTTCAAATTAAAATTAATTATCGAATGTTAATCAGGTATGGTTGTGATAATTGTATAGCCTCGATTCTATTTGATTGTTGAAATTTTAATCTTATCCAACAGAAATTTTACAAAAAATAGTGCTGCCGTGCTTTGTTTTTACTGTGAGAAAAACATCGTAGTAAATAAGTGTTCACTACTTTTACTTTATACAAATAATTTTAAACAGTTCAATAGAAATAGAAATACGTTGATATTAGTTAAGAAGTTATCCAAAGTTACCAATTGCTAATTGCCTAGGATTGAGTATGTACTTGGCGATTGACCTCTTGAAAAGAATATATAGTATTCTTTTCACTTTATATTATATACTTTGTAGAATGCTTATATCTATAGTTTCTAAGATTTTAACAGTGAATTCAACTCGCAGTAATGAAATTGAGTAAATCACGACACGGCCTAGAAATAGCCTGTTTGTTTGAGTTGCAATATATTTTATATATATATATATATATATATATATATATTGTTTTCTATGGGTTGTCCGGGGAAAGGAATATGATTCGATGCGATGTTGACCAATGGGAGTAGAGTTACAGGTCCAAGCGTAAGGTCCCAGTTGCCCGCTGCTCAGCAAAAAGCCTTTGCGTTCTGCCAATAGGTATAGAGGTTGCACAGTCCCTCTGTGTTAAATGATGTTTGGCAGAAAACATTAGCCTCACTTTACAGTGAACTCCTGTTCCCTTTCTATTTTTGATTTTTGTGGTGGTTGGGTGTTGTTGTTGTTTACTATTTTCTGTTACGGATATTGCTGGATATTTAAATGATACTCTCGGTTGTTTACTGCGAAAAGCCGCCTTCATCTTCATGCCAACAGGGGTAGAGGTTGCACAGTCCCTCTTGATTATTAAGAGATGTTGACACTGGAATCCAACTTCTTCTCGTAGAAACATCTTCAAGTTGTAGGTTTTGTATATTGTTCTCTTCGGTTTCTTATGTTCATGTTTTTTCTTCAGTTGAATGTTATTGCTGCTATTGATGGGTGGCTGGTAGGTGATGAAAAGTTCTGCACTGTTGACCTGGTGGTGGTATTTGCGACATGTTTCAACCATTCTCTGGTTATCTTCAGGCAAGGAAATGGCCCAGACGTTGGTCCTTATATACAGTTTTCTATGGGTTGTCCGCAATAACATTCAACTGAAGAAAAAACATGAACATAAGAAACCGAAGAGAACAATATACAAAACCTACAACTTGAAGATGTTTCTACGAGAAGAAGTTGGATTCCAGTGTCAACATCTCTTAATAATCAAGAGGGACTGTGCAACCTCTACCCCTGTTGGCATGAAGATGAAGGCGGCTTTTCGCAGTAAACAACCGAGAGTATCATTTAAATATCCAGCAATATCCGTAACAGAAAATAGTAAACAACAACAACACACAACCACCACAAAAATCAAAAATAGAAAGGGAACAGGAGTTCACTGTAAAGTGAGGTTAATGTTTTCTGCCAAACATCATTTAACACAGAGGGACTGTGCAACCTCTATACCTATTGGCAGAACGCAAAGGCTTTTTGCTGAGCAGCGGGCAACTGGGACCTTACGCTTGGACCTGTAACTCTACTCCCATTGGTCAACATCGCATCGAATCATATATATATATATATATATATATATATATATATAATTAAAGATTCCTCCACCAAACCCGTCGTTACAGATTGGGTGCGGTTTAAAAGGACACTTAGTCACATGTCCTACCCAACAGAGGTTAACACTCGGGCAGAAATAGACAGAGAGGTTCAAAACCTAACTGACTCTATTCACGAGGCCCTTAAAAAATCACAAGCTGAAAGAAACAGCACAGGGTGGGAAAAACCACACAATAAACAAATAGTTAATCTTATCTCGTACAGAAATAAGGTCCGTAAACTTTGGAATAAGTATAAACTACCATCACACAAAACTGTAGTGAATAAACTTAATAAACAAATTCGCTACAGATTACAAGTTATGAGGGAAGAGGCCCTCAATAAAAAACTCGAAGAAATAGACAATACCCCAGAAGCTTGGCAGTTTCTGAGGAGATTGCGAGGGACTAAACAGACGACCGTTGCCCTCAAACACAAAAATAGCCTCTGCATTACTCCTCAGGAGATTGCAGAGGCATTCGCGGAGACTTTAGGCGAATTATACAAAGAGGATGGCCCTAAACTCTCTTCTTGTATATCTCCTCCGGAGGAGTCTATCTCTCTCAATATGGAAGAAATTAAAACCATATTGAAAGGGCTCCCGAGGCGCAAAGCACCGGGTGCGGATGACGTAAATAACTACGTTCTGAAGCAGCTCCCTGACCCTACACTCAACTGGCTAACCTCCATATTTAATGCTTGCATTAAACTTGGTTACTTTCCATCAGCCTGGAAACAGGCCAGGATAGTCCTTATCCCCAAACCGGGAAAGGATCCAACTCTAGCCAGTAGCTACAGGCCTATAAGCTTGCTTAGTTCTCTAAGCAAGGTATTTGAGAAGGTCTTACTCAAACACGTATCCGAGTTTCTCCAATTCACAGATATCCAGTTTGGATACAAAAAGGGACACGGGTGCGTTCAGTTACTGCGACGCACCCTCAACTTCTTACACTACGCTAAGCAAAGAAAGCTTAGAACATACACCCTAGCCATCGACCTTAACAAGGCCTTTGATTGCGTTTGGCACGAAGGCATTGTTAAGAAACTAGGAGACGCTGGACTTCCTCAATGGTTCCAAAGGATCGTTCACTCCTATCTAACTGAACGATCCTTTAGAGTCAAAGCCAGAGACACTTTATCCTCGCAGTACAAGATTGAGAGGGGGGTTCCCCAAGGCTCTTGTCTGGGGCCTATCCTTTTCAACTTCTACTTGCAGGACTTTCCCCAGTGGAATAAAAATAATAGAAACATACAGACACTAGAGGGTATCTATGCAGATGACATTTTGGTATCATGCCGGTCGTACTTCATAGATACCCCCCTAAGACAATTTCAGCAACATGTTGACAGGATGGTGCAATGGACTAAGGTATGGAGGATGAATATTAATCCATCCAAATGCACCTTCACTGTCAACCTGCGCAAGAGACTCGGATACACACCTACACTGCGCATCCACGAACAACACATACCCGTAACAAATTCATTTAGGTACCTTGGCGTTACCATTGACCAAAAACTGTCCCTAAAAAACCATGTGAGCTGCACACTTGGCAAGACCTACGGCGCCAGGAGTGGCATCTACTTTTTATTACGGCCTGGCTCTGGTCTCTCCCTTCGGACCAGGGTGAACCTCTACAAGGCACTTTTAAGGCCAATCGTCGCGTACGGGGTCACAGCCTGGGCTAAGCCGGCGGGTAAGTTAATGAAACGCATTTATGCGTTTCAGAATAAAACCCTCCGACTTATCCTGGGCGCACCACGCTACGCGACGAACGAGTTCCTGCATAGGGAAGTCAAGCTGGAGCGTCTCTCCAGGTTTGTCCGCAGGTTGGGCAGGAAAGAGGACAAAAGAAATGCCACTTCAACTAACCCTCTGATTGCTGCCATTCAGGGTTTATTACTCACTGAAGTGATGCAGGAGGAAGAGGCTGGGATGGGCAGAGCTGAGGCTGATATGGACAACAACCCAGTAGAGGAACAGGAAGTGGGCCTATGTTGACGCTGTCCTACACAGGAGCCGGGGGATAATACAGTTTCACAAAGAGAAGAAATGTTATTGTTATTATCATTATTATTATTATTATTATAAAATCATTATTATTATTAGTATTATTATTACCATTCCTATTATTATTATTATTACTATTATTATTGTAGTTGTTACTTATTGTTAGTATAATTATTACTATTATTATTATTATTATTATTTTTATTATTATTGTAGTTGTTATTACAATATTATTAATGTTTATAATTATTGTTAGTATAATTATTACTATTATTATTATTATCACTATTTTATTGTAGTTGTTACTAATACTATATTACACTATTATTAATCTTTATAATTATTGTTAGTATAATTATTACTATTATTATTATTATTATTATTATTGTAGTTGTTACTAATACTATATTATTAATCTTTATAATTATTGTTATTATAATTATTACTATTATTATTATTATTATGTATCGTTTATGTACAAAGGGGAAAAAGCCTGGTGGAGAGCACCCAGTGCTCTCCGTACGGCTACCCCAGCCTTGTATACCTTGGGCATAAGGCCTTTAATAAAGAAATTTTCATTCATTCATTCAATTAAAGATTCGGCGGGTAAGTCAGTACCGTACAGGTAGAGTTAGAGAAAGGATCTGAGTTCCGTCGTGCGGCAGAATAGTTATCCTGGTCACTCGCTGATCTGTGGAACCCTAGAAGGACCCTAAAGTGTATTTCTCGGCACCTGACCAAAGGGCAGATATACCTGACAGTCTACCTCCATTGTCTAAACGACCGGCCAAGCAAGTCCGCCAGCCATCTGTCAACCCTGCTCAGAAGGGATTACCCACCCAGTCTACACTGCCTGCTCTCACATCTCACCGCCTACCTGCTGGACAACCTTCTACTGGAGATTTGCTGGCTTAGGTTCATTCATCTCGTCTGGACTGTGTACCGGAGCCATTTGCCTTCAGCCTTTGTTTACCAGTAAGTGCCACTCCTTAATAAACGTTCTGTTTTATTTTTCAATTGTAATACTTGCCAGGTGTGCACGCTACAACATGAGTTCACTTAACCTTAGCAAATTAGACTTCACAAATGCTGAGGAGCTTAGGGATGCCCTGAACAAGGCTGAGGCTATGGTTCAGGCTATCCTGACTGCTCTGACGGTGCTGCAGAGCGTTCAGCCTGACTCAGGTGGACCCCCAAACCCAAACAGAGAGCGGGCTGGAGGCTCTGCGGTCCCAAATAACACACAGACTAAAGGGCTCTCAGCGCAGGCGTCTGCGACCACTGAGGCTCTTTTGTCTACACAGGCGCATGAGCCAACCGCGCCTTCAACCTCGACTACAGGCTTTGAGACTGTGTCGAAGAAGAAGAAAAGGAAGCAGGCTTCACCTGCTTCAGCGAATAACACAGTACAAACACCAACCACGAGGAGGTTTACGGCTGAGTTTAGGAGGGAAAACGTTGCTGTGGAGAGAGTGGTCTCTAAGACACCCTGTCCCAACTCATCTTCTCAGCCGTCAACCTCCAAATCAAACAATAGGGCAGACAATATCAAAACTGACACTGGCTCCAAGGTACCACCCCCTTTCCTTGTCGCCAGTTACGACGAATATAAACGTTATGTAAGGCTAAACAGCCATGTATTACATCTGTTTAAGGCTTCTGCCGGTCCTAAGCAGATCAAAATCCAAACAAGGGACGAAGATGGGTACCGGACTGTCTATCAGACCCTTGTGAAATGTAACGTTCAGTTTCACTCCTATCGCCCTCAGTGGGAGGAAAGGAACTTTCGTTACGTAATTCGTAACCTTCCTCCCCACGCCAGGGAAGAAGAAGTGAAAATGGCACTGGAAGAACAGGGTCTGGAGGTAAAGTCTGTTACCCAAATGACGTCCTCCCGGCTGACTGACAAGGAAACGGGCCAGCCTAAGAAGCTTAGGCTGTTCGAATTTGTTACCTCCTCTAAGGAGCTAGCAACTATTACCCACTTGCTAACTTTTGAGGTGAAGATTGAGAGGTCTAGAAGGAGCGCTGGACCTCCTCAATGCCATAGGTGTCAGCGTGTGGGCCACACGCAGGCATACTGCAACTTTCACCCCAAGTGCGTTAAATGCGCGGATGCGCACCATTATAAAGAGTGTAAGAAGCCTGAGGGTGCGCCACCCTCTTGCTCAAATTGTAAGGGAGAGCATCCTGCCAATTACAGAGGGTGCACTTACATCAAGGCGCAAACTAAGAGGAGGAAACCTAAGAACTCCCTCGTAAAAAAGGGAGTGTCTTATAAACAGGCTCTTGGTGCCTCCAGCCAGCCTGCCTCCCAAACTAGCCAACCTGTTCAAGAGGAAAACGACCTCTTGATGGTCATCAAGGCCTTACAGGACAGTTCGTTATTGTCTCGCCTAAGCGCGGCAGTACGAATGTCCAAAGAGATAGATACTATCTCTCTGCGGGACCATGCTACTATTGCTCTGCTGTCATGAACAGGGATAATAGAAGACTAAGAGTCCTTATCTGGAACGCGAATGGAATTCGCGCAAAGAGGAACGAGCTCTCGGAGTTCCTCAACCGTCACTCCATTGACATAGTGTTGCTCAGTGAAACTCACTTAGCACCACAACACAAGTTCAGTCTACCTGGTTACTCAATCAGCAGAACTGATAGAAAGTCTTACCCTCGAACGGCAGAAAAGAGTCATGGAGGAACTCTTATAGCCGTCAGGTTAGACATACCCTATAAAACACTGCCAGCTAACCTAGAGGTCAAGCTAGAAAATACTTCAATACAGGTCCAGCATAATGGTAAACCATTAAGGTTGGTATCGGTGTATAATACACCGAACACAATGATACCCCACAAAACCCTAAAGAAGTTTATGGGGACGTCAACCCCCACGATCATGGGAGGAGACTTCAACACACAACACACAATGTGGAACTGCTCGAGGGATAGAAAGATGGGAAAAGCCTTGTTAAGCGCCTGCAACAAGCTTGGCCTAAACATCTACTATCCAGCAGTTCCAACTCACATAACAGCCAGGACTGCTAGCACCATCGACTTAGCTATTGCCAACTCCAAGGCTCCGGCTGTGAGGCTGGAAACGATCCAGGAGCTTTCTTCTGATCACTATCCAGTCCTCATGGAGTTGACAGGCTCAGTAGTGCAATGTCCCTCCACCAAACCCGTCGTTACAGATTGGGTGCGGTTTAAAAGGACACTTAGTCACATGTCCTACCCAACAGAGGTTAACACTCGGGCAGAAATAGACAGAGAGGTTCAAAACCTAACTGACTCTATTCACGAGGCCCTTAAAAAATCACAAGCTGAAAGAAACAGCACAGGGTGGGAAAAACCACACAATAAACAAATAGTTAATCTTATCTCGTACAGAAATAAGGTCCGTAAACTTTGGAATAAGTATAAACTACCATCACACAAAACTGTAGTGAATAAACTTAATAAACAAATTCGCTACAGATTACAAGTTATGAGGGAAGAGGCCCTCAATAAAAAACTCGAAGAAATAGACAATACCCCAGAAGCTTGGCAGTTTCTGAGGAGATTGCGAGGGACTAAACAGACGACCGTTGCCCTCAAACACAAAAATAGCCTCTGCATTACTCCTCAGGAGATTGCAGAGGCATTCGCGGAGACTTTAGGCGAATTATACAAAGAGGATGGCCCTAAACTCTCTTCTTGTATATCTCCTCCGGAGGAGTCTATCTCTCTCAATATGGAAGAAATTAAAACCATATTGAAAGGGCTCCCGAGGCGCAAAGCACCGGGTGCGGATGACGTAAATAACTACGTTCTGAAGCAGCTCCCTGACCCTACACTCAACTGGCTAACCTCCATATTTAATGCTTGCATTAAACTTGGTTACTTTCCATCAGCCTGGAAACAGGCCAGGATAGTCCTTATCCCCAAACCGGGAAAGGATCCAACTCTAGCCAGTAACTACAGGCCTATAAGCTTGCTTAGTTCTCTAAGCAAGGTATTTGAGAAGGTCTTACTCAAACACGTATCCGAGTTTCTCCAATTCACAGATATCCAGTTTGGATACAAAAAGGGACACGGGTGCGTTCAGTTACTGCGACGCACCCTCAACTTCTTACACTACGCTAAGCAAAGAAAGCTTAGAACATACACCCTAGCCATCGACCTTAACAAGGCCTTTGATTGCGTTTGGCACGAAGGCATTGTTAAGAAACTAGGAGACGCTGGACTTCCTCAATGGTTCCAAAGGATCGTTCACTCCTATCTAACTGAACGATCCTTTAGAGTCAAAGCCAGAGACACTTTATCCTCGCAGTACAAGATTGAGAGGGGGGTTCCCCAAGGCTCTTGTCTGGGGCCTATCCTTTTCAACTTCTACTTGCAGGACTTTCCCCAGTGGAATAAAAATAATAGAAACATACAGACACTAGAGGGTATCTATGCAGATGACATTTTGGTATCATGCCGGTCGTACTTCATAGATACCCCCCTAAGACAATTTCAGCAACATGTTGACAGGATGGTGCAATGGACTAAGGTATGGAGGATGAATATTAATCCATCCAAATGCACCTTCACTGTCAACCTGCGCAAGAGACTCGGATACACACCTACACTGCGCATCCACGAACAACACATACCCGTAACAAATTCATTTAGGTACCTTGGCGTTACCATTGACCAAAAACTGTCCCTAAAAAACCATGTGAGCTGCACACTTGGCAAGACCTACGGCGCCAGGAGTGGCATCTACTTTTTATTACGGCCTGGCTCTGGTCTCTCCCTTCGGACCAGGGTGAACCTCTACAAGGCACTTTTAAGGCCAATCGTCGCGTACGGGGTCACAGCCTGGGCTAAGCCGGCGGGTAAGTTAATGAAACGCATTTATGCGTTTCAGAATAAAACCCTCCGACTTATCCTGGGCGCACCACGCTACGCGACGAACGAGTTCCTGCATAGGGAAGTCAAGCTGGAGCGTCTCTCCAGGTTTGTCCGCAGGTTGGGCAGGAAAGAGGACAAAAGAAATGCCACTTCAACTAACCCTCTGATTGCTGCCATTCAGGGTTTATTACTCACTGAAGTGATGCAGGAGGAAGAGGCTGGGATGGGCAGAGCTGAGGCTGATATGGACAACAACCCAGTAGAGGAACAGGAAGTGGGCCTATGTTGACGCTGTCCTACACAGGAGCCGGGGGATAATACAGTTTCACAAAGAGAAGAAATGTTATTGTTATTATCATTATTATTATTATTATTATAAAATCATTATTATTATTAGTATTATTATTACCATTCCTATTATTATTATTATTACTATTATTATTGTAGTTGTTACTTATTGTTAGTATAATTATTACTATTATTATTATTATTATTATTTTTATTATTATTGTAGTTGTTATTACAATATTATTAATGTTTATAATTATTGTTAGTATAATTATTACTATTATTATTATTATCACTATTTTATTGTAGTTGTTACTAATACTATATTACACTATTATTAATCTTTATAATTATTGTTAGTATAATTATTACTATTATTATTATTATTATTATTATTGTAGTTGTTACTAATACTATATTATTAATCTTTATAATTATTGTTATTATAATTATTACTATTATTATTATTATTATGTATCGTTTATGTACAAAGGGGAAAAAGCCTGGTGGAGAGCACCCAGTGCTCTCCGTACGGCTACCCCAGCCTTGTATACCTTGGGCATAAGGCCTTTAATAAAGAAATTTTCATTCATTCATTCATTCATTCATTCATTCATTCATTCATTCATTCATTCAGGCGGGTAAGTTGATGAGACGCATTTACGCGTTTCAGAATAAAACCCTCCGACTTATCCTGGGTGCACCACGCTACGCAACGAACGAGTTCCTCCATAATGAGGTCAAGTTGGAGCGTCTCTCCAGGTTTGTCCGCAGGTTGGGCAGGAAAGAAGACAGGAGAAATGCCGATTCGGCCAACCCTCTGATTGCGGGCATTCAGGGGCTTTTACCCGAAGACGTCGCAGATGAGAAGGAGGTTGGGATAACCAGGGCTGCGACTCTTACAGCCAACGACCCAGCAGGGGACCCAGCAGGTTGACGTTGGCCAACATCTGTGATGTTCTACATTTCACATTGGTTTTTTATTATTACTAGTATTATTATATTATTATTATTTGTAGTAGTATTATTATATTATTAGTCTTATTATTATTATTTTAACATTAACATTATATGTACTATTTAATTCTATTAATACTAGTATTACAGATAAATTTTTATTTGTATTATCATTGCTGTGTTATTAATATTGTTATTATTATTATTATTATTATTATTATTATTATTATTATTATTGTTGTTTTTATTATTATTATTACTGTTGTTATTATTATTATTGTCATTATTATTATTGTTACTCATTATTAGAAATTAGGATTAGTATTAGAATTACTGTTATAAAGATTTATTAAGTACATAATTAATATAATTAGTTATTAGCTTATAATTATCAATATAATGGACGAAGGGGAAAAAGCCCGGTGGAGAGGACCTAGTCCTCTCTGTACGGCTACCCCAGTATTTGTAACTGGAACTTGTTCCCAATAAAGAATTTATTCATTCATTCATTCATTCAATTAAAGTTACAGCTAGAGAACACAAGAAAAAGGACGAACACTCACGAATCTCGATAATTTCGGCGTCTTGCCGTCTTCAGGAGAGTGGAAAAAAAGAAAATAAAAGGAGAAAGAATGAAGGAACGGAGACGTAAATGCGTCCACTGGCCGATATATATATATATAACAAATTCAATAATATATCGACCGTTTTATAGAACGTCTATTATATATATATATAGTTCACTACATAGACAAAATCAGATAAAAACACAGACAAAAAAGACTCACAATGATATTCGACATTCATCATCATCGGGCAGAAGTTATCCCTTTGAGTAGCTCAAGCCAACTAATCGAAATATCGTTGTGAGTCTTTTTTGTCTGTGTTTTTATCTGTTTTTCTCTTTTCTTTGTGAACTAGTAGTCCTGTTGGACCGTTTAATGTTTAATATATATATACATATATATATATACATTTCAATTAATAAAACGAAACACGCTTCAAACTGGACACTTCGTTTGTCCAGTGTTCAACGTATATTGACTTGCCGTTGCGTCTACAACGTGCTTGGTCTCCTTTTCTCTTTTCTCCTGAAGACGGATTACCAGAAAATTTGAGTCTGTAAGTGTGTTTCCTTACTCTGTGTGTTACTCTTCTTGAATTTTGAACTCCTATATATATATATATATATATATATATATATATATATATATATATATATATGAAGTCTAAACTAGAAGGAAAAAGAAAAACAAATGAAATAAATGCTCTGCGACATAAAAAATAAAACCGGAAACGTTAGCAATGAGAGTTTTATTTGAACCTGAAGAACTGACCGAGTTCAGATAAACTAATTATATATATATATATATATATATATATATATATATATATATATATAGAGAGAGAGAGAGAGAGAGAGAGAGAGAGAGAGAGAGAGAGATTAGCATACAATTTGAAATTAAGAAAACATGATGATGAAAAATTGGATATTTAGAGATTGGGTAGAATACTTATATAGCTGTGGAATTTATTTTTCAATGTTTGACGAGAGCGCCATGCCCTCCATAAACAATAGAAGTTAGCGTACTCATTTATTTTTTTTATTTTTTTTTATTTATTTATTTTTATAACTGTTTTATAAAAATTATATCACTGGGATTAATCGAAACAGATTCATTCTTAACTCCGTTTCAATTTACTAATAAATAATTTGTGTTGTTGGCATTTCAACAATATGAAGTTTTTAATGTTGTTTTTAGCTAAAGAAAAAAATAATTTCAGGTAAAAGTCAAAAAGAAAATAAACAAAATCTTTAAGACAGGATCACAGTCAACCATCAACAGATAACCGAATTCTGTTGTTCTTATAATGGGCAATTTCAGTTAACTACAGTTCGTTTATATAGTTGAAAGTTATATTTTTGTAAACTTTGATAATAAGCTTGATTAATTTTTTTTGATTTTACTAAATAATTTATTGAGTTAGTAGTTGAAGCCTTTTAACTGCTCACTAGTCATCGTTAGAATACGAATAAGTTGCTCTTTCAATTTACCATCTATATAAGTAATCTACCAGGTATTAAAGGTTTATGGGATTTTCTCGTTTGTTCATAATGCAGGCAGGTATACCGTTTAAGCGGTTTCATGGATTAACTGGGAAGGTCACCCCTGGCCTAGAGTATATCACAGAAGTTTTCAAGTCTGACCACTGTTTTCCATCTAAGTATTTATTCTTGTTTTGTTACTAACTTAAAAATACTTTTGTAATTTAAAGTCTGTCTGGATTTCTTTATTATTTATTTATATTTTTCTATCAATATTTCATTTGATTGAGCTTTATTTATGAATTCATATGTTTTCTTATATTCCAGTTATATTAACCTTTAGTTAAAAGTTTTTATAATAATTTGATAATAACATTTGGTTGCAAATTTTCTAAAACAATATATTAGTTTTTTCAAAGAAATCAATAGTGTGAAGAATAAAACTATGAGATTGCAGAACCGAATGCTACAGGAAAATCAATTTGGTGCAAAATTCTATCCATAGTGGAGAATATGCGTCCCATTTATTCTCTGTGAAGTCACAATACAATAAAGGAAAGTCTCTTTCATTCACTACTTGTTCAGACAGTGAGTCTATGGTATTTACCCTTTATTGGAAATTTTGACAAAATGTCAACAATGTTCTATTTGCAAAACTTTGTGTTCCAAACAACCAATTTTCATTTTCAGGTAAATAAACTAAAAAGATATCTATTGTTTTTGAAAGATTCAACAATAACAATTTATTAAATGGTAAAAACTGGTTAAATAAAACGACATACATTAAAATATGAAAGTTATAGAGATATGGCTGTTTAGTATAAAAATATGTGATTAGGTATGTTTCCTATTCCACATTTTAATGTATATAGTTTTATTTATGAAGTTCTCACCTCCTTATGATTTTTAAGGTCATAATTTTAAATCTAATAACCATCACAATGTATCCTAAAAGTGATATTGTGTAAATAAAACTTCTTTATGTGAAACTTTAATCATAATTTTCAAGTATAAATCAGTTTTGTCTTCAGTAGCCCCATGTTTTAACGTCATATACTAACAAATATAGTAGGAAGTTTATTGTTGCATTTAAATTGCACGCTAATCACGTTTTTAAAGAGGAAACTTCCATAAAAATCTTAATATGTCTGATCAACGTTTTAACATACAAAATCAGTGTTTACTATATTTTTTTACTGGATTACAGAACTTACATTGATTGTTACAAACTTCTTTATCCTGTAATAATATTTTTGTATTAGAAGAAAAAATACATGTCTTCAAATGGTACATCAATTTCGTAACTTTAATGTTTCCAATTTTGAATCAAATTATAAAAACACCAGCTATATAGTTAAGTTAAAATCATTTTGCACAGTTGAATAAAATACCTTTCATTGACTGAGAATCAATTTTATGTGTTTTATATGACGCAATATAAAAAAAGAAAAGTTTGTTTTCAGTTATTTATTTCTCAATTGTTTACGTAAGTATTTTTTTTCAGTAATTATATTTACAGACTAGCCATTCATTGGCTAGCTTCCCATTCATTGCGAAAATTATTATGACAGGTTTTTTGTTTCAAATACTGTCATTCTCAGTGCTGTGTTGGAAAGAATCTGCGTTAAATTTAAAATATTTTTTTTTTTGCTATGGTAGAATAATAATCCCAGGTTGTGCCATTCGTTTTCTAGTAGCCCAAAAGGAAATGTGTTTTGAATTGTATGTATGATAGTGGAAGGAAAGTATGAAAATCGGCAAGTACACAAGACGTCTGAAGGTGTTGCTCATTCATTGCTTCCCCTGTTACGTATAAAGAGGAAAATGGGTGTCTAAGACACCGATACTGTGTCAATGTTGTGGGTAATGATGCCTGGTGGTCAGACGTAATTCCGTAAAAGCAGAATTGCTTGCGGAGTTTTATTTTCTAAACAAAATGGTGATTTAACTTTGGATCTATTTTAGCTTTAGCCAACAAAATTTTGGAAATAGTTTCCTTGATGAGTCGTTTAGAGTCAAGCATTGATAGCTGCTTAATAACCTGATCCTTGCTTGAACGTTGCTTAGCTAGTGAATCCACCATCTGATTACCAAAGATGTCCGAGTGCCCTGAAATCGGCTGTAGGATGATGTTAAATTCTCGATAGATCAACTTATCCATGCATTGTTTGCGTTGAAGGATACCTAAGTCATCGGGTGTTTGATAGTTACTAATTACTGATTGAGAATCATTGTATTCTTAGGAGAAAGTTCCTTTTAATTTATAATCATAGCTAATTGTAGAACCACACAATCAAGTAAAACGAATAGGACTTATAAGAGTATTGTTAGGTGAACTGTTACATACGAGTATGAACGATAGATTATATGCAAAAAATAAGAAAATAGGGGGCCAGGCTAGCTCAGTGGTTACGTGCTCACCTCTGAACTGATAGGACCGGGGTTCAATCCTCACCTGGCCCTCGATTTATTTACGCGGGAGGTGAATAAATCTGAGCACGTCGTCCCTCGGAGAAGGACGTTAAACCGTCGGTCCCGAGCCTGTACGATGTCAGGTACTCGTTAAAGATCCCTACTCTAAATACATTTGAGTTAGGCAAAATTTAGGACACCCAATGTAGAATCAATCTTCATTGTGTGGTATCACAAAGGGCCAATGCTTGGCCTATGTGTGTTCCCTTGTGGGACTGCCACTGCAACCTAGTGAAATAAGAAAATAATATTGAAAACGATTGCTGTTTACTTATTAATTTTGACAATGAAAAATTCTCAAGAGCTTTCATGATAGGGTGGTGCTAGTTATACCAAAGTACAAGTGTTTTTTTGTGACTATTGCATGACAAGTAGAGTATGCTTCGCTTATAAAAAAAAATATACTATTATACTTTATTTATTATAAGCGGTGAATCATCATCGCAGATTATTTTATATTTAAATAAAGTTGATGATGAAATCAATTCAGGTTTATATGAGCCGCTTATTTTGAAAGTGGCCTAATTCCATTTATGTTAAAATCGAGATATTTAAGGGTTTGCGTTTTACAAAATTTAAAAATATTGTCATTGTATTTATCAACTAATTTTTGTTTTAAAAATTCTTAGTAATTTTAAATAAATTTTGTACAATTTGCTGCAAAAGGTAAAGATAACGTAAAAATGTAATTATTTAAATAGCTAGCTAAATTTTTTTTGGAAAATGGAATTAAGCCACTTTCAAAATAAACGGCTCATATATCAGTGTTGCAGAATAACTTCCAGTGTGAGGTTAGAAAACATGCTATTGAAGGGATACTATAACTCAATGAGGCTTGTAATTACTGATTGATGTATGCGAGTTTCAAGTAACTTCTTCGACTATAATACTTTTATTAGCTATAAAAAATTCTGGGCTAAATAAACTATTATATAAAAAATACTGGGAAACCCTCTGAGGGAGGCAAACTAAAGGAATACTGATAAATAGGATAGTAGTGTGGGAGGTTAAAGAGTTAGCTTTAAGGTTACCTGAAAAGTAATTTTGATCTTTGAAGAATCTTTGAATGGAATCACTACTATCAAAGTTTAAGATCTACTTTCATAGATAGGAACAGTGAATGGGCTTGAAACAATTCATATGCAATATGACGAGAAGATTTTAAGAAAATAAAGTTCAAAACTATGAGTTATATTTATTACTTTTGTTGTCAAAGTTAAATGAAAAATAAAAAAAATCTGAAGTAATTGATATACTCGTAAAGTAAAAAAAAATTCTATATAGTCCACTTCGTTGAGAACAGAATGCAGTTTAGATATAGTAAGCAAAGTTATACTACCTGAATAACCAACTTATAAACGATTAATTTTTATTATTAATTAAACCTATAAACAATATTAAATATGATAGTCATATTTAAGGGGCCAGATTAGCCCATTGGTTCACAATTTGTTCACCTGTCAGCTGAATGAAACCTCATCACATGGTTCCTCAGAGAGAGCGTAAGCCTTCGTTCCCAAGTTTGTACGATGCGTGGTATTCTTTTAAAGATTCCTACTCTAAGTACAATTAAGTTAACAAACAAGTTTTAGGGCTGTAGTACATTCATTGTATGGTATGATAAAGGTCCAAGTCTTGGCCTTTGTGCAATTCCTCACTCACTACTACAAACTAACATAACCTAATTGCATATTTAATTAATGTTTTTTAAAATAAATTTAAGTACTTCATATGATGAAGTGCAGTTATGAACGTTTTGCTTCCTGTGGTATTTAAGAGGCACAACTTTTGGTCATTTTTCGTCAAAAACATTACATTGACCAAATTAATAGAGATGCTAACGTTACGTGAGTATCATCTCCGATTCAAGTTATAACCAATCACAATGTTGCTAAATTTTCGTGATCTACGGGTTGTATCAACATGAATATAGTTAATGGGTTAGTTCCACTGTGAACATTCACAGTCAGTTAGGTGCTCTTGAAGATGGGATCCAGACGGACCAGAAACCAGTCGAGCTTTTCAGAGACTTTACGAGGTATGACGGAATGTATTATTACTAATTCCAACATGAATATGTTAGTGAACTACATATTCAACAACGTTGTATTGTCTGCTATAAATCTATATTGACTATTTAATAATATAAAATTGTACTTCATTATTTTCTACTCTAGATGGTGAACATGAAACGTGCATGCACTGTTTAATGGTTGATCTTCGCGTGATAACCAATGGTACGGGACTGAAATAAATCGGAAAAGCCTAGAGTTTTGAAGAATTAAATGAAAAACAATACCTTTCATGGCTGGAGTGTTAAAGTATTTATTTAAATAGAGTGTTGTACAATGCAGAGTGAAATTACTTCTGATCAAAAAAAAAAAACAAGTATCACTTTAAACTTCACCACAACAATGTAACTCTTGCTTTATGCCTCATTTTACAGAACAGCCTACCCTGAGCTGTAGTGTTTCATGTTTATCTCAAATCAAACCATTTTTGATAGAATCAGTTACTCTTTCACAAACTTTTTCGTTTAGAAATGTTCAACTAACTTAAAGTTTTTCTATACAATCTGAAATATACAACTAATAATATGTAATATAGTACAGACTAAGGGTAGAATTATTAATTATGTCGAAATTATCTGAAATAGTCTGCAAATAAAGTATTCACATCAACAGTTTGCAGTATTTATTTATAAGGCAGTGCAATCAGTTATAATGTGGTATTTACTCATTGAGAAATAAAAAGTTAATGAAATAATTTGCACGTATAGACATCCAAATATGTGGAGACTATTTCATTAGCTTTTTAGCCTGTAATGAGTAAATACCTCATTATAACTGATTGCACTACCTTAGAATTAAAAACGGCTAGTCACGCCCTTTCAATCAACCGATATATATGTGGAGACTATTTCATTAGCTTTTTAGCCTGGAATATGTAAATACCACATAATAACTGATTGCACTACCTTAGAATTAAAAACGCCCTTACAATCAACCGATATATATGTGGAGACTATTTCATTAGCTTTTTAGCCTGGAATATGTAAATACCACATTATAACTGATTGCACTAACTTAGAATTAAAAACGGCTAGTCACGCCCTTTCAATCAACCGATATATATGTGGAGACTATTTCATTAGCTTTTTAGCCTGGAATATGTAAATACCACATAATAACTGATTGCACTACCTTAGAATTAAAAACAGCTAGTCACGCCCTTTCAATCAACCGATATATATGTGGAGACTATTTCATTAGCTTTTTAGCCTGGAATATGTAAATACCACATAATAACTGATTGCACTACCTTAGAATTAAAAACGGCTAGTCACGCCCTTTCAATCAACCGATATATATGTGGAGACTATTTCATCAGCTTTTTAGCCTGGAATATGTAAATACCACATTATAACTGATTGCACTACCTTAGAATTAAAAACGGCTAGTCACGCCCTTTCAATCAACGGATATATATGTGGAGACTATTTCATTAGCTTTTTAGCCTGGAATATGTAAATACCACATTATAACTGATTGCACTACCTTAGAATTAAAAACGGCTAGTCACGCCCTTTCAATCAACCGATATATATGTGGAGACTATTTCATTAGCTTTTTAGCCTGGAATATGTAAATACCACATTATAACTGATTGCACTACCTTAGAATTAAAAACGCTAGTCACGCCCTTTCAATCAACCGATATATATGTGGAGACTATTTCATTAGCTTTTTAGCCTGGAATATGTAAATACCACATTATAACTGATTGCACTACCTTAGAATTAAAAACGGCTAGTCACGCCCTTTCAATCAACGGATATATATGTGGAGACTATTTCATTAGCTTTTTAGCCTGGAATATGTAAATACCACATTATAACTGATTGCACTACCTTAGAATTAAAAACGGCTAGTCACGCCCTTTCAATCAACCGATATATATGTGGAGACTATTTCATTAGCTTTTTAGCCTGGAATATGTAAATACCACATTATAACTGATTGCACTACCTTAGAATTAAAAACGGCTAGTCACGCCCTTTCAATCAACCGATATATATGTGGAGACTATTTCATTAGCTTTTAACCTGCAATGAGTAAATACCTCATTATAACTGATTGCACTATCTTATAATTAAAAACGGCTAGTCACGCCCTTGCAAATAACCGATATATATGTGGAGACTATTTCATTAGCTTTTTAGCCTGGAATGAGTAAATACCATATTATAACTGATTGCACTGCCTTAGAAATAAAAACGACTAGTCACGCCTTTTAAATCAACCGATCCATATGTCGAGACTATTTCATTAACTTTTTATCATAAAATTAGCAGTATTTACTTATATTTTGGAAATAGAATAAAAAATGTGTCTTGTCAAAATTTTTTTATGAAAAACTACAATGTTTGCTTACAATCCAAATAACGTTACGAGTAAACTAGTCATTGATTAGCAAACTAAATCATTGAACCTTTGCTGATTGACTCTGCTACCAAAGGGGTGATGTCCATTCAAAACTTCCAGTTGTCTGTTAACATTTCTTGGTCATGTTGACTATCGTTTAGTTTAGAATTGTTAATTTTACTACATATGAATGCCACACTTGATTACCATACTGAATGCATCTTAGTTTTTCATAGGGCTTCCTCTCCTCTTTGACACTTACGACTTCTCGTTTTGTTGTAATTGAGTTTGCTTCAAATATATCACATTAAAATAAATTAGCTAACTCTGTAATAGAATTGGTTAAACAGAAGTAAGAAGAATGACGTAAAAGCTATAAGAGAGTGTATTAGTGAATTGGATGAAGCGCGTGATTTAGTCGGCAGTGAGAGGGGCAGCCTGTCGTATTAGCATATTACAGGCAGCTGTGGACCTCTCCACCAAACCTCTATTTGATAACTGTTCCCCTCGCCACTTCACTAAACCATAATTTTCAATAAAACATCAACAACTCCTCTTTCTACACACATTATTTTCAAATATATTATTCTTGGATAAGTTAATTTTAAACATGTTACCCAAAAAGTTAAATTAATTCTGCAAAGCTTTTTTTTTTTGCCACAAACCAACTAAAACATACTCTTATTAAAATGCGTTGATTCATAATTCCAATTATACTTTTTAAAGTATACGACACTACCCTCCTTTTATCACCTCTAAATATATTTGTATTATCTCTTATCGTTATAAATAAACTTCCATAATTAATTTGCACCTTATCTTATATTTATATTAAATTTTTCAATTTTTATTATCACTTATTTATAATATGTAAAAAGGTGCACTAAATTTCAATTTAGTGACATACTTTTTAATATCAAACATGGAAAATTACTAAACTCAAATTTTTTTTACTTCTGTAGTGTTTTTTCGAAACAGGCTGATGTAAATTTCCTAGGTTAGGAACACAAGTAACAAGCGAAGAAAAAAAAAAGCTGTTCTCACTTCATTAATTTAATATAGAAGCGTCAACTTCCCAATTTGTAAATGAAAAATTATATTTTTGTCCTAGTCATTTAAGTTTAACAGAAAGTTTAGGAGTCACAATAGGAGGCTACTGGTCCAGGGAAAGTTTGGAGCCCCGTTTGACATGGCACTGAATTTGGAACTTCAAAATAAATACGGTGTTCGATTTATAATTCAAAATCGAGTGTATATTAAAGGTTTATTCAAGCAATTTCTTTGAGTTTTAATATAAATTGTTTATATTTGTATTGACAATTTTATAATACATTTTTTTTTACTTTACTATAAATAAAGTATAGTGATCGTGAAAAAATTTGATCTCGAGATTTTGACGGAATTACATGTTTTGAGGTCCCAGAAGTCGTTTTATGAAGTTTTTTCGATGATGTCTGTGTGTGTGTGTGTGTGGGTGGGTGGGTGAGTGTGTTAGCATTGCTTGTTACCACGCTACTGTCCAGAATCTTTGATGGATCAAGTTGATATTTTACACAAAAATGGGCCCCATAGCGTAGTAGATCCCTATTTGGAAAGAATTATGCATGACGGGAAAGTTACTTTTTTTGCCAAAAACAATTTTTTGGAAAACATTTTTTTCTCACAAACTGCTAACTCTAGAGTTTTGAAATTTTAGCATTATCTTTGAGGTTACAAACGCAACAAACGAAAAATATATTCAGAATTTTAAAACAACGGGAAATATTTTTTTTCAATAAAATGTAAAAATTTTGACTTATAATTCAATCTCAAAACTTGTGAGAGCGATACAAGCCATACCGTTTGACGGATCAAAATGAAACTATGCATAAAGATAGAAAATTATGTGTAGATGAGTTGAACTAAATTTTTTTAAATATACATTCACTAAAGGGGCGTTATATTACGATTTCTATTTTCCGAAAATGTTTTTTTGACGCTAAACGGCTCATTAAAAAGTCATGAAAATTTGACCAAAAATAGAACAAAAAAACAGCAATCTATAAAAAAAAATCATGACATTTTGATCAGGGCAAATAGCAATAAAGCTATAAAAACTGTTTGTTTATCCTGGACTAAGGGATCACCTGCTATACTTGCCGAATTTTTGATATTTTTTTTCCAATGTTTACATTGACTTAAACATTTTTTGAGCGAATCCACTGAAATAAAATTGATATTTATAATGGAGAAATTTAAATAAGTTATTGATTTATATGAGATGTAAAAGAAATAATATTAATAGATTAAAAAATCACCGGCAATAAACATAAATAAATTTCCTTTGTCTTCAATGGTATGATGGTTTGTCTCATAAAATGCTTTAATAAATCTATATATTGCACCCTTAAGCAGAACTTAATAACAGTTATAATTACTTCATCTTTGTGTATTATAATATCTTTCCATGATATTGAAATGTGAGGAATGGACTCTTTCCTCAAGAAAGAGGATTTATATTTGTTGACAAATAGCCAGTTTTTTAACTATTCTAGTCAAATAATTCATATTTCTTATTTTCAAAAATTAGAAGATCCCGACTTTAAAAGTTTTAAATTATACTGAATAGCTGGCTTTTACTTTGATTTGAGTATGTAAACTGGCTAATTACTAATATATTTTTTCTCAATATACATTAATAGCAACCTTATAACAGAGTACAGCAGGCAGGAAAAAGATAACACTCGCTCAGAGAAAATTTGTTTATATGATTTTGACAAAGGGGAAGGAAAATGATCTTATTAAATACTAGGAAGCCATAAAATTCCCAGTATAATAATTCTATAAAAGGACAAAAGTGTAAAACATAATTCAGAATTGAAGTCTTTCGTTTGAAGATTAATAACTGTAATTATCGTACATCCTTAATTATAAATTATCTTGAAATGACATTTTTTCTTGGATGTTTATGATGTTTTACAGAGAAAATAAGAGTATTTTCCTGTTTTAAATTTAAAGATTTGGCTTAAATATTCAATATAGAAAGAGATCAAGTAAACGATGTAAGAAATCCACTGGCTATTTGAACAAACGTCATGTATTTGCATCAGTGGTATGTTATACAAAAATAAGGTTATATATTGATAAGTCGATCAGTCACTATCTGTACTACGTCAGGAATGAGGGACTAATAAACATCTTCCATTTAGGTGTCTACATTATGCTTAAATGAGACATTATATATTATATATCCAAGAAGTTTGATATTAAATTTACTTATAGTAATGTTGAGTGTAGGCCACTCCAGATTTTATCTATTAATTTCAAGGAGAACCGTTTTTTATAAGTTGAAGTATTATTTGTTTTAATTAGCTACACAATCGACTATGATGAGTGAAATAATAAAGAAATAATTAGTGCATTAATTTACCATCGAGTATGAAATTATAGTGGCTCAACTAAATTCTGGTAAATTGGATAATAATGAAGCATAATCGCTCTTCGAGAAATTGTATTTAATATTATGAAATTCAAGAAGTAGATCTTAAGGATGAAAGGAAGTACATATGCAGTAAGAAAAGGTTTGTGTTATTTGTTATGCTATTTGATAATATAATATCAAATTCAATATTTCTATTAACGTATTTATTTTTACACTATTGTGACTATTTATAAAAAATTAAAAGGAAACCTCATAATACAGAGTTTATCAAATTAAATAATGCCTGTAAAACAAAGTTACTTTTAGTTGTTATAATAATATGAAATTCAATGCCTGTAGTAACTTCTTTATATTTGACATTATTATCATCACTTATAATAAAAAAAAAAAAGAAATCTTATATTATATTCAATAAAATTAGTAAAGCCAAGTTATTCTTATCAAAGTATAAAATGGATTAGAAATGATTTTTAAAATGTTGAATGGAATTCAATTCAGGTTCATAGGTCTGCATTTAGTGTATAAATAATTACTATCCAGCCAGAATATGGTCAGTCCCATCATTTCCCGCCAACGTTACATAATGCGCATGTCTTTTATATCATATGATTATTTCAACCAATCATAGCTCTCATTTAACCCAGTCCTTTTCATTTCTAATAGCGTCACTTTTATTTGTAATTGTTTTAAATGAATTCAAATGTGTTCTGATTGAAAAATTTAGTTTAAGACATTTGTTTTCAATTAGTTTTTACGTTGATTGAATGACAATGCAAGAATACAGAAGATATTGATCATAGTTAAGGTCTGTGGAAACATTATATTCATTTTCTTTTCTATATTACGAGTTGGATTGATACTTCTTTAGAATTTTCACTTTTATGTATAGTAATATATTATTAGTAATGGTATATTTGGTCACCATTACACCTTACCAGGAAAATAGAATATTTAATATAATTACCACCGTATATATCCTGCAAAAAAATCACATTGTAATCGTTTTCAAGGCTCAGGGAACTTATCAACTGAATCAAAATGGTTTCTTCTATAACAATATTCAAAAAGCGTGTTTTAGTATCATTGAAAACAGTTATTCAGTGTATTAGTTGTACATATTTTCCAAACTTCCCTTAGTAATTTCGGATCTTAAACAATGTTACTCTCATATTTCTTTCTCTTATGCTGTATTGTTACATTTAAATTTATTTAGTTCTAAAATATTATTTTATTTTGACTAATCTATATTTTATTAAAAAAATCCTTCTAACAGTGATTCAATTATTTTACTATATTGTTTTACTATATGCGTACTATTATTACTATTTTTATTGTACTATTGTAGTTTCTCCTATTTTATTTGTTCATAGTATTATTTGTATTGTATACCATGCTCTTAGTGTGAATGGATTTTAGTCAGTGACTATCAATAAATAAATAACACAACAAATACCTCATAACTGGTGAATATCAATTGCTCAATTAGATGTATTAAAATTATATTTTACGTTTTAACTACAACTTTATAAGATTAATTTAAATTAATCCTAGTTTCATTTTAAATAATGGGGTCAGATTAGTCCAGGGTAACGTGTTCGCCTAAGGACTGTTAGAGCCGGGGTTCAGTGCCCACTCTGGCACTCGATTTATTTACGTGGAATGTGAAAAAAAAATCTGATACATCGTCCCTGGGAGTGGGCGTTAATTGGTTGGTCCCGAGCCTGTACTATGTCAAGTATATGTACGTTATAGGCCCCTACTCTAAATAACACACTTCAGTTAGGACTCCCATGTAGAATCATTGTGTAGTATCTCAAAGGGCCAAAGTTAGGCCTATGTCTGTTCTCTTGTGAGACTGCCACTGCAACATAACCTAATTTAAAATAATCCAAGTTTAATTTAAAATATCCCAAGTCTAAATTAAAATTATTCATTTCAATATTGTTCAAATTTATTCATATTATATATTATATTATAATTTATAGTTTATCAACTTGAACATATATATACTACATTAAAGTTCAAATAACTCTTTGATTATTTTAAATTAACCCGAAAAAGTAGTATATTGATGCAAAAAATATATTCCTGGCAGTTAATATTACTCCAATCGTAAATACATTAAGTTTATTGTGAATTGTAGGAAAAGTTTTGCACACAAAATTGTCTTGTAAACGACAACAAAACTTGTTAGTTTACTACAAGTATAGTAAAACATTCCATCTTGATATTTTGACCGATTTACATGTTTTGAGGTCCCAAAGTTATATATGACGTTTTTCTGATGATGTCTGTGTGTGTGCCTGCGTATCTAAAGTTTGTGTAGACGTTACAATCCATAATCTTTCACAGATGAGGTTAATATTTTCCATAAAATTGGCTTCAAAGTGTTGATTTGTACATTTGATTGCCGAATATAAATAAAAATACATTAAACCGTTTGATTTTGTAAATTAATATCTTTACTTAAGTAATGAACTTTTTCCTCATTGGAATTTTTAAATAGTAGTAATAATGAATTAAAACAAGATTTAGAGAATAAGATGCAATGATTTGGAACACCAGTACATTGGATAAACAGATAGGACTTTAAGACAGTGGTATAAAGTACACATTCATGATCTAATCAGAAAAACATAAGGGGAAGAAATTTCAAAATTTTTAAAATGACAAAAAAGTTTTTTTTTTTCAACAGATATTGAAATTTTGACTTATGATTGAATGTGAGAGCTATTAAGAAGACAAAAATCTTTATGTTGTTAACAGGTTGATACTTTTTTACTTATAGTAAAGTTGAGTGTAGGCCACTCCAGATTTTTTATTATGTTGAAAATTACCAGGTTATTATATTGTATTTTTTTATACGAAAGTATTTTCAGATGTATTGCTTCCATTGCAGACATTTACATTTTTTTTAAAAAAATAATTGCTAGTATATGCTTTTATTCCGGTGATCATTTCCCTTCTGAACAGATTACTTGGTCATTTTTGTATTCTTACTGTTTTCATTGTATGGTAAAGGACGGGATACGTAAAAGAATACTAATATACGGTATGGTCACTTTGCCACCGTCAATTTTTTAGGACTGACATTATCTCATTTGAGTTTGGTTTGTCCAAACCCAGGGAAAACCTTTCCCTGTATGATTTGAAGTACTCATTAAAGAACCCTTTTGTAAATAAATGGAGTTAGTCAGAATTTAGAATTCACAATATAAAATCATTAGAGAGACACAATATTTCCACCAGGAATCAGCTCTAGAGGTGCAACTTTCCAGCAGATACTTAATCCCACAAAAAAATATACTTTGATCATAAATAACAAGATTCCACATAAACACGTGAAATAACAATCAATGATGAAACCACAATATGAAATGAGGAAAAAAGAATTTCAACCGTAACAAGCTAGTGTTTCAGTTGGGTTTTTGACTCTGACGAAGACCGCTTGTTACGGGTGAAAGATCTTAATCTTTTTTCCCCATTTCATATTGTGGGTTCATAAATGACAGTGCAATTATTCCTCAAAAAATAATACAATTTGTAAATAAAATTCATAATCATAAAATACGCTGAGTTACCTTATGTTAAGTTTATTTTTGCAAGTTTTACGTAAATTTCCAATTATTGTGGTTATTTTACTATTCCATTGATACAGTACCATCCATGTTTTTTTTACAATTCAGTTGTTAGGAACTAATAAGTGTGAAGAAGTACACAAACCATTTGATTTTACCTAATACGGATTACTGTTTATTAGATCACCAAATTAACTAATACATATACATATTCGGTCATAGAATACATTATAATATAGAAATATTTTAGAAATGTTGCTTAATTATATATAATATTTCAATGAATGAGATCAGAGTACATTATATATTATACAAAACTATTGCTGGAATTCTAAATTTTCATTTTCTGTTAGAATAAAAGGTGTGATTTTAAAGGAAGAGAAACAAGAGATTGTCTTGAGTGGGCCAGTAGATTAAACAAAAGCTGTATATATTCAAGTGGCAGAGGTTTGGAGGAAAGAATTGCTGTTTTGTGGGATTAGTTTAGGTTTGGAATGAGCGGAAGGTTTATTGCCGATTTAGGGGAGAAGAGAAGGGTGTAATATGCTGCAAAGGCGCATAGTTGAAGAGGCTGGCTAGGGACAAAGGTGGCGTACGAGGCAGGTAGACAATGTAAACTCGTTTAACGCTGCGGACTTGCTGGCATGTGTCTCCCTTGAGTTCCATTATACATAGAAAAACCACCGCCAACCCCCAACCCCACACCGCATGCCTGAGCCGAACCCAACAACCTTCTCATTGACGCCGCCATATCTAATATGAAAAGCATTTATCCATAAACATTTCACTAAACGACTCAAATTCCTCTCCTCTTTAACGAAAACATCAAAGTTATTCAGGTATTTATAACAATAATTTAACAAACGGAATTCTTTTGCATAAATGTCTCACAAATATTATTTTAACTTGACATCAATTTACTTTTAAAACTTTTATAAAAGGCGTTATATTTAACTAAACAGTAATTCTAAACCAAACACCAAATCCTACTCATTCTTAAATACAATTTTTCTTTCTTATCCAATACACCCTTAATATTATATTATTTTTATCGTTTCCAGAGATTGAAATTTTAGTGATTCACTAACATCTTTTCAGTAAAACTTGACTAGTAGTTTAAGGATTTGACGTCACAGCAGTATTGATTAAGTATATTCATAAGGGGCCAGGCTAGCTCAGTGGTTACGTGCTTGCCTCTGAACTGATAGGACCGGGGTTCGATCCTCACCTGGCCCTCGATTTATTCACGCGGGAGGTGAATAAATCTGAGCACGTCGTCCCTCGGAGGACGTTAAACCGTCGGTCCCAAGCCTGTACGATGTCAGGTACTCGTAAAAGATCCCTACTCTAAATATTTGAGTTAGGCAAAATTTAGGACTCCCACTGTAGAATCAATCTTTACTGTGTTGTATCACAAAGGGCCAATGATCGGCCTACGTGTGTTCCCTTGTGGGACTGCCACAGCAACCTAACCTAAGTATATTCATAAGTTTCCTATGATGTAGATGTTGTCGTAGTTTCATTATAGTGTATATACTGACTCTGCAGTCATTTGACGCCCTCATAATACACTAATCTATAATAAAGACCTTATAATTCAAAATTAAAGTCACTATAAATTGACTATTATAATATCAAATATATAATGTCAATTGGTATGCTAAAAAGAAGGGGCCATTGCTTCAACAGTCATTTATGTATTCTTACGAAAAAGAAATAGGCTATATGATATTCTAAATTTTGAAATAACATTAAATACAAAACGATCGGGAGGCATATATTATTATATATAAGCTATATTAGATGCATTAATTTCTTTCCAAGTATCTTTTAACTATTTTATATATCCATTACTATTATACCTTCATTTTATAATATCCGTAATGCTTCTGATTGTAAACATCTCTGCATTTATAACTTCGTAAAATTTGTTATTCAAATAAATAACATAGAACCTCAAGTGAACACACATAGGCCAAACATTTGCCTTTTGTGTTACCACACAATGATGATTGATTCTATGCAGATAGTCTTAAATTTCTGCTAACTCAACTGTATTTAGAGTACGGATCCTTAAAGAGTACCTGACATCGTAAAACTTGGGACAAGCGGCTTAATGTCCTTTCTGAGGGATGACATGCTCAGATTTATTCACTTCTCTCATGAATAAATCGAGATTCACAATCTGTATTGAACCCTAAACCTACCAGTCTGGTATATATATATATATATATTTGTGTATGATGGCAGCAAATCTTCACGTAAACATGTGTCATTATAGTACACATCAGCCTATGCGTTAACGACTTTTAAGCTGGTCTGCTCCAATTTGGAGCAGACCAGTTTAAAAGTCGTTAACGCAGAGGCTGCTGTGTACTTTAATGAAACATATATACATATACTTTTTCGATGAAAATACGATCCGAAATGGACAAATACTGTTCAATGTATATAAGGCAACATAGAAAAATTGAAAACACACACTTACAGTCTCTAAATTTCGGTTGAACCTTCTTCAGGAGAGATAAGAGAGGGAAACAAGTTGCACTGGTACAGAAACGGTTGGAGACGGTTGGTTTCACTGTATCAGTCTGTACCAGTGCGCTTGGTTTTCCTCTCTTATCTCTCCTGAAGACGGTTCAACCGAAAATTAGAGACTGTAAGTGTGTGTTTTTCATTTCTCTATGTTTCTTTATGTACATTGAACTATATATATATATATATATATATATATATATATATATATAGGTTTTTGATCAAACCAATCAGTTGGGTTTTTGACTTTGACGAAGAGCGCTTGTTACGGTTGAAAGATCTTCGTCTTTTTTTTTCATTTCATATTGTGGTTTGATCATTGATATATATATATATATATATATATATATTGTTTATACCTTATACATATGTTATTATTCTTTAATATAAATTATTTTTAAAAGTATTAATTTTTTAAAAAGTAGTATTTTATATAATTGATATAGCTGATACTAATTACACAATGTTTGATTACCGTTGGCGTAATTTAAATTTAAATATCATATAAGGTATTCAAATTAAAAGTAAGTAAATATGTTTAATTATTGTTTAGTTGGAGGAGTATAAACAACTTCAAATTTTCGCAACAATGTATTCTGAAATTTTATTATAATTTAAGTACTATGCAAGGCAGGATGTAGTTGACTTTACAGCATATTGAAAAGTTGCCCCCTTGCTAAATAACAGGTTTACAGGGAGACATATTATTTCGAAGGATTGTGAACGGGCAAGTTGAAAGTTGAAGCAAAGTCTAGAGGAAGTCGGCTAAAGAACCAGTTGCCACTTGCCCACTCTCCTTCTCTCTATGTCTCTCCAAAACAGTTCTTTGCATCCCTCTCTTCTACAATTTCTACCCTTTTAGCCAATACACTTAGTCTACGTCTTCTCAACTAGTTTCTTAATTTGATTCCTTTTTATTATATTATTTTAAGCTCAATGGACTTTCCATTTTTCTATTACTCCTATATTCCTCTCCTGACTACTGTGTCGATTTCACTCCTTTCTCTTTTCACATAGATACATAAGATATGTATATTATCTAATTATAATATCTAATATTAATTCATATACTATCTAACATACATATTCCACTGAAATTAACTAAATATACAAAATATTGTTTAAAATAACCATAAAAAATAAATAGGAGTGTCGATGTGTCGATTTCACTCACTTCTCTTTTCAGATAGATAGATAATATAAATATATTATCTAATTATAATATCTAATATTAATTCATATACTATCTAACATACATATTCCACTGAAATTAACTAAATATACAAAATATTGTTTAAAATAACTATAAAAAATAAATAGGAGTGTCGATGTGTCGATTTCACTCACTTCTCTTTTCAGATAGATAGATAATATAAATATATTATCTAATTATAATATCTAATATTAATTCATATACTATCTAACATACATATTCCACTGAAATTAACTAAATATATAAAATAATGTCTAAAATAACTATAAAAAATAAATAGGAGTGAAAAATAACTAAATCAATTAAATAAAATTATAAAATTATATATATATATATATATATATATATTATATTATTATTTTAAATTATTGTTTATATATTATATAAAATTATTAAATAACTTTTGTTTAAAAAAATTATACTGCATAAAAATCAGTATGAAAAAGTGAGGTGTTGGCCAATATATTGGCTAAATTTACAAGATAAAAAGCGAATAAGCAATGATATCAATTAATTTAATAAAATTAATATAAAATTTAATATTATTATTAATATAATTTAGTCTTTTGACTAAAGACCCCTGCAATTACTGAAAGCGTGTAATACTTATGGACTCATCGAATAGCTGACACATTCATAATTTTTCATAATCTATCGGTCATGATGAATAATCTATATTTTATTATTTAATTATTATTATATATTTAATTATTTGATATAAAGTTGTATGGGTAGACAGTACTTTCTAGTTTCTATATTAGATATTTTACTTTTCTTAAAATATAGTAAATTTTAATATGTACCACTTCTTAAAACAAACTGCTCTCTGATGAGTGGGAGACTGCCAACCCCCCCCCCTCCTCCCACCCGACATACGCATCACTCCAATGATCCGGTGTATCATCAGAATGGAAACAAAAATATGATCGGCACCACAAGGAGAGGGTATGGCTGTTCATTCGTGAGAGTTGTTGTTATATAGAGTTGAATTTGAAGAAGTTATGGGCATAGTAGCTCAGTGTTGCTGTTAGAGAAAAAATATCTACTACTATGGTTCCTGGCGAGAAGTAAGTGATTTCTAAATTGTCAGAACTTTGACCAACAGGTATAGATTACCTATGGAGTCTTTTCCAGGACACTGGTTCCGAGATACCATACAGAAAATACGACTGACAACTTCAAACATAAGGTACTTGTAAATCGACATATTTTTTTTTTTTGGTCAATACAGTCATCTGTCGATTCGTTGATTTTTCGATTTGCTTACTAGACTTTTGAAAGTACTGGACTATTTGTCCAGGTTTTTTGACTACATTACGTACACTTATTACAATAAACTAATTTGAATAATGGCCTTTCAAAAACAGAACTTAATAAGTTAAGGCATAAATAAGGATACTTTTCTAATTCATAATTTCTAATTTGTAATGAACACATTCTTGGATATGTTTATTATATTTATGATAGCTAAAAAATAATTATCTATGAATTAATCGTTATTACTGTCCGCGCAAGGACTTTTTCTTCTTGAATTAAATAAATTCACTTTCTTTCAAATGCTATAAATTCAACCTGTCAAATCATTCCCAATGATTTTATACCTATGTTTTACTACCGTCAGTATTTATTTCATTCACTTATTTTGAAATTTCACTAGAGGTTCAATATAAATTTAACAAACTCTATAAGAGTTTCAACTTCTTCGCGTATGTAATAGAATAGATGTTACGAGTTTATTTTTTGCTCTTTCCGATTTCTTTTCAAATATGTCTCTTCTTCATATGATTGACTGTATACACTTATATTTCAAAAGAATGTATTTTATAATAGCGAGAGAACGTTATAGATTTCTTTCAATAGATTGAAGAATGAATAGCTTTGCATGATATGTTTTGGCTTCACTGAGTGTAACCTACATCTTTATATAAATACCTTTATTGATAGCTATCAAATAAAGAGGTCAAATAAGTGGATCTTTAAAAATGTCTTTCAAAGAGTAGAAAAGTGGAACCACTTTAAAACAATTATTTTTATCTACGACACATGTGCCTCTGAAGTATAATAAACTATATTAAACAGTGGAAAGTGTAGGTCTGTGAAATACTTCCATTTCTCGTTTACTTTGTCGTCAACTATGTTTGCATTAAGTTTTCAATTGCTGTTATTTGATATTCAGTTTTATTTATATGTTTTGAGTATAGTATTATTGAGTTGTTTTTATCCTACTTCAATGAAACAAAAGCTGAAAATGCTTGGTGAACAGATTGAAATAGAAGTAGGAAATGGAAACACCAATTTTTTTTTATAATGATGCCATTGTTACCATCTTTACAACAATCCGGTATGTTTTTTCCTAAATCATAAGAAAAAATGAGAGAAACAATATACGCTTTTGAAATGTAATTAAGTCAATGTAATTATGACTTAAATATATAGTCATAATATATTTAAGTCATGTATTATTTATATATGACTTAATAGGGGCAGATAGTGTTACTATATGTGCATAATAGTAACCGCCTATATATATATACCACTATAATATAACCTATAATAGTAACCTATAGAAACCGCCTGTTTAATTGGTATTTTGATAATACCAATGATAATTGGTATTATCAAAATACCAATATCTCGTGCTCCTTATCCAAAATTTAAAAACCCATTTCCTTAAAATTAAGCAATGAGTAAAAACTATATTGAGTTTATAAAATAAGCAATGAGTAAAAACTATATTGAGTTTATAAAATTATTATACTTATTTTTTTTTGATAATGGTAAAAAAGACTATTGTCAATTATCTATAATATGTTTTATAATATTTTATCTGTTTATAAAGCAAACAAACGAGCGCCAACACACTCCCTATAAACTGGCTACGTTTATTTTTAATCTTTTGATTATAAACATTCATACAGTAAATTTTTGTTTATCTTTATAAATAAAATAATGATTTTGTCTGTACATTGCTTAGAACTGACTCATTTCAAGTTTTCTTTACGTTTCATACATTGGAGAAACCGAATCCACCCTTAGAAAAATTTCTGTCGGTCGGTTTGTCGGTTTGTCGGTTTGTCGGTTGTCGTGCGGTTTGTCCGCAAAACTTTGTCACAGGTAAACTCAGCTACCATAAGACATATAAAGCTGAAACTTTTACAGTAGATTTGTGTAGGTCTAACTTAAATATAGGCTATGAATTGATTGGAAATTCAACGTAGAAGTGAAGTTATGGACGTTTAACGCAAAAATGTTTGTCACAAGTAAACTCAGCCACCATAAGACATAGCGAGCTGAAACATTGACACTGGATTTGTGTATGCCTAACTTAAAATATGGGTTCTAAATAGATTCATAATTAAGTACAGAAACGAAGTTATAGGGCTTTAAGCGTATTTTCCTAACTTCACAGGCAAGTTTGTTTTGAAAATACACAGGTGTGGCAAGTAGGTATTGTTAGTTGATTTTAATTTCAATTGAGCATATGAATATATTGCGTATTTGACATCATTGAAATGGTGTTTCACAGAGTTAAGGATGTACTATCTATTGAGAATAAATGTTTTGTAAACTAGCAATTCTCAACTCTTAATATGAACAGGGAGGAAAAATCAACAAACAAGTTCTTACGCTATATGAAGCCGAGGAAAGAACTTACAAGTCAGTAAAGAGATTGGATTAGTGACGAAGAAGCAGTTCATTATCTAATTGAATTTCTTGACTCTGAATTTATTTCTCCTGGACTGCCTGCTCATGAGTAAAACTTAAAGTAGAGCACCAATCATGCTACAATTTAGTAGCAGTAACAAATTTCATGTTACGAAACATGAGTGCCCCAAAACTGTGCAACGGGACACGACTCTGAGTTCGTGCTCTACACAGATATGCCATAGAGGCGGACATAATGACTGGATGTGGTATTGGGGAGTCTGTGTGTATACTTCACATACCATTGATTCCGAGCCACTGTCTGTTTACGTTGAAATGATTGCAAAGTCGGTCAGAGTCTATTTCGCAATGACGTTAACTAAGTCGCAAAGGGAGACTTCATCTAACGCAGGAATACAAGGTAGCGAAACCAAGTTTTTCTCACATGGTCAAATGTAGTTTACATGCTCAACGGTCAGAGGTTTCAACTCTTTCTTCTACCATGAACCTGAAGGACAGACAGCTAATGTAGTGTATAAGCTGGAGGCATTTGTTTAACACTGTAGTAATAATGGTATTTTCTACTATTCTATAATTTCTAATGACATTTTGAAATACCAAAAATGACGGAACTTCTGATTCCTCCGTGGTATAGCCGAAAGGCAATAGGCACACGGCAATAAACCAATACAGGAACTTCTGATTCCGTCAAAGACGGGTACGTTTGCTATGTATTATATATAACTGTCAACTTTTTTTTAATTTAATATTTGCTTAATAAATACACTGGTAATAATGTAAGGTATGGGACCAGAGTAGCCCAGTGGCTTGCGTGATCGCCGATGACAGTAGTGCAAATGTATTATAAATAAATGTAACAAACAAATATTTTTTGAATTTAAAATGTGGATAATATAAAAGATGGTAATAAAGTAAAGGGATCTAGCCAGGGTTGCCAGTAGCTTGCTTGCTCGCCGATGACAGTAGTGCAAACGTATTATAAATAAACACAACAAAAATATTTTTTTTTAATTTAATATTTGCGTAATATAAACACTGGTAATAAAGTAAGGTATGGAACCAGAGTAGCCCAGTGGCTTGCGTGCTAGCTTTTGACTGGGAGCACGTTAATTAGAACTAACTCATTTCAAGTTTTCTTTACGTTTCATACTTCAGAGTAGCCACATGTACCCTTAGAATAATTTCTGTCTGTCGGTTTGTCCACAAAATATTGCTACCATAAGACATATAAAGCTGAAACATTGATTGTAGATTTGTGTATGTCTAACTTAAAATCTAATCTTTGTATACAGAGGCTTTTTTTTAGCACTGTACTAATAATGGTATTTTCTACTATTCTATAACTTCTAATTGTAGTATTAGTATAATACTATAATTGATATTTTGGAATACCAAGTATAATAGAATTTTTGATTCCGTCAAAGACGGGTACGTTTGCTAGTATTATTATATAACAAAAAAAAAAAATAAACTGATAAACAAGTTTATTAATTAAACTTGTGAAGACACTTTGAATAAAGTGAGTGGAAGACTTATTTTCAGTCGTTGTTTTTAGTAGGAATATAATAGTCAATCAGCATTCAGATTTGCCTGCGAAAAGTGGTACAGAACAGACTCCACGTGAGATCAGAGGAAAGCGGTCAGCTGAATTACCTTATGGGGGGCAGTTGCTTCGATGGAGTACACTGTTTTTATTTTATAATGATATTATATTGAATACACATTAAACACCACAATATTAGTAGAGCAGGTTACTGCTGCATAGTAGACAGCAGTCTACTATGTAGACTACTATCTACATAGTAGACTACTGGCATAACCATGTAAATATTATTTATAAACAGTCACAAACAAGTAGGTATCTGTACTCCTGCGTACAGACGAACTTAATATCTGACATGAATTACTGACATTCCAAGTTATAGTAGCACAGTAATCAAGCAGTAGAAGGCCTCTGGTCTGGAACTGCTAGTTACGACGTGCACTATAGTGCGCGGATATATTCGTTGGTCGTTGGTCGAGCAGGTGTGCTCTTCACTTTTTTTTTGTTTTTGTAAATCTTCAATTCAGTTTTCTAAAGCCTCAATTTGATCAGTAATTTCTTTATTTTTCCTATCAAAAATAAATATCTCTTGATCTAATTTTGCTTTTTTATTTTTTAAATCAATCAATGTTTTAATTGGCATCTCGAGCTCCTTATCCAAAATTTAAAAACCCATTTCCTTTAAAATTAAGCAATGAGTAAAAACTATATTTAGTTTATAAAATCATTATACTTATTTTTTTTTGATAATGGTAAAAAAGACTATTGTCAATTATCTATAATTCTTCTTTGAAATAAAAATTTAAATTTTATAATTAACAATTACTATTGAAACTTAATTATTAAAATTAGAAATTCCTCCTAAATCATGTCCTATTTGAATACTTCTTACTAAATCATTTATTGAATCCTTATTAAATACTGAATGCTCTAATTCGCTACCAAGCCCACTATCTGTACTATTATGTCTTGAATTAAATTTTAATAAATTATTCTTTGATTCAGAAAGTACTTCAATATCACTGTCATCTTCTTCATTAAAACCACTATCTTTTTGTAAAGAAGTTATTTCAATATCATCTTCTTCATTAAAACCACTATCTTTACGTAAAGATGTTATTTCAATATCATCTTCTTCATTAAAACCACTATCTTTACGTAAAGATGTTATTTCAATATCATCTTCTTCATTAAAACCACTATATTTACGTAAAGATGTTATTTCAATATCATCTTCTTCATTAAAACCACTATCTTTTCGTAAAGATGTTATTTCAATATCATCTTCTTCATTAAAACCACTATCTTTACGTAAAGATGTTATTTCAATATCATCTTCTTCATTAAAACCACTATCTTTATTTAAAGATGTTATTTCAATATCATTTTCTTCATTAAAACCACTATCTTTACGTATAGATGTTATTTCAATATCATTTTCTTCTGATATATCTGATAATTGTCTTTTAAAATTATTACTGCTGGTTTTGAAATATTTCAATATCATCTTCTTCTGATATATCTGATAATTGTCTTTTAAAATTATTACTGCTGGGTTTTGAATATATGTTTCTATTATCATTTTCTTCTTCCAATTTAGAAATTACTTCAATATCACGGTCATCATCACTATTATATCCAGAAGAATTTTGTTCTGATGAAGAATCATTATTAATAGGGGTTACACTGTGATCTTCACTCTTGCGACATCACACCCGCCACATATTCTTTTACCGGCAAGTGCACTGAACAAATGCACTACACCATCTTCTAGGCATCCAATGGAGGCAACATTGAGAGTCACATGTGTATATGACAGGACTCCTTCAGTGCAAACAGTGCGATGCACTCAGTAGATGATGCCTGTACATGTTAGGTTGCAGTGGCAGTCCCACAAGGGAACACACGTAGGCCAAGCATTGGCCCTTTGTGATACCACACAATGAAGATTGATTCTACAGTGGGAGTCCTAAATTTTGCCTAACTCAAATGCATTTAGAGTAGGGATCTTTAACGAGTACCTGACATCGTACAGGCTCGGGACCGACGGTTTAACGTCCTTCTCCGAGGGACGACGTGCTCAGATTTATTCACCTCCCGCGTGAATAAATCGAGGGCCAGGTGAGGATCGAACCCCGGTCCTATCAGTTCAGAGGAGAGTACGTAATCACTGAGCTAGCCTGGCCCCCTAGATGATGCCTGTTTAAATGGCTGCCAATTTAAAATGAGGAATAATTGTTTGTTTTCCAACGCACACACTTATATAGCTTTGTCCTTTTAGTAATATTGGGAAAATTGTGACTCATTTAATATTTAGCATCCATTGTAGTAAAGGGCATGCCACATTACCTGTTGATTCTATATTGGAAGCCCCAAGTTGTGACTAACCCAATGAAAACGTGTAGTTTTCAATGAAAATAGAAATTATATAGAGAAAGAAAAAAAATACCATGACAAAATTAATCAATATTTATAATCATTAGAATTACCACAAAAATAGTAATATTTTTCTAGTAACATATTATTGAAGTAATGTTATTCTTAACAGATCTACAACTTTTGTTTTTATTAATTCTTAGTTTGGAAATAAAAGTCTAAAATAAATTAATAATTATATTAAAAAAATGTTAGTAAAGGGCATGCCACATTACCTGTTGATTCAATATTGGAAGCCCCAAGTTGTGACTAACCCAATGAAAACGTGTAGTTTTCAATGAAAATAGAAATTATACAGAGAAAGAAAAAAAAATACCTTGACAAAATTAATCAATATTTATAATCATTAGAATTAGCACAAAAATAGTAATATATTTCTAGTAACATATTATTGAAGTAATCCTATTCTTAACGGATCTATAAGTTTTGTTTTTATTAATTCTTCGTTTGGAAATAAAAGTCTAAAATAAATTATTAATTATATTAAAAAAAATGTTAATAATCATTAGAAAAAGAATAATAAAAACAAACTCTGAAAATTGGTAATGTTTTATATTAGCATTCTTTGGCTGGTTGAGTAATGATGCGGAAGGGTTAGATACAAGCAGTTACGGATAGCTGAAAAGTCACGTTTTGGAATTTAAGAATGACAAACGGGCAACTATCGTCGTCTGCACCGCAAGGCGCTGCTCGACAGAAGGCAATAAAGCAAACAAACGAGCACCAACACACTCCCTATAAACTGGCTACGTTTATTTTTAATCTTTTGATTATAAACATTCATACAGTAAACCGATGGTTTCCACTTTTGCAGAGTTCATTTTTACTAATGAAAAAAAAGAAAGTAAACAGTCAATTAGGACAAGGGTTGAAAACAACGTACCTGTGGTATGGTTGCAGTGGCAGTCCCACAAGGGAACACACGTAGGCCAAGCATTGGCCCTTTGTGATACCACACAATGAAGATTGATTTTACAGTGGGAGTCCTAAATTTTGCCTAACTCAAGTTTATTTAGAGTAGGGATCTTTTAACGAGTACCTGACATCGTACAGGCTCGGGACCGACGTTTAACGTCCTTCTCCGAGGGACGACGTGCTCAGATTTATTCACCTCCCGCGTGAATAAATCGAGGGCCAGGTGAGGATTAAACCCCGGTCCTATCAGTTCAGAGGTGAGCACGTAACCGATGAGCTAGCCTGGCGCCTGTGGTATACAAAAAATAATCATGAATGCCAGCTATGACATGCAATCAGAAAAAGAGAAACTCTTTTCACATAATATCTGAATTACAGTCTAGCAGTAATTTGTGACCCCACTCGATGAATTGTTAAATATAGCGTTAAACAAATTGCAGTCTTTAATTTATCGTTTTAGAAACCCTAAACATGAAAAAAACACAAGTGAATACAAAATATTTGATTTTTTTTAAAACTTTAATGGTGCTTTGTAATGCAGTGTACGAGGTGTGTAAATAAAGTAGTGAGACTGATTTTTTTTAAATTTTCTATTCAAATATAATTACAATGTGATATTGCCACCTTCAAAATAGTTCCCTTCGGAAGCCACACAGCGCTGGAGACGGTCCTTCCAATCATTGTAGCATTGCTTGAACTCGGATTCTGGAATGGCCTTCAGCTGGTCGGTTACAGCAGTTTGTATGTTTTGTAGTGTCCCGAAATGAGTTCCCTTGAGGTGATTTTTCAATCTCGGGAAGAGGAAAAAGTGATAAAGACTCAAGTCTGGTGAATAAGAAGGCTGAGGAGCAACAGGAATGTTTTTACTGGCCAAAAACTCGTTTTCTTTTCGGAATTTTCGGAACCATTTTCGCACAAATTTTTCTCATCTCCAATTCATTGGTCAAAATGTGATGAACGGACGTGTGATTCAAATTCAACTGTTCCCCGATCATTCTGACTGTCAAGCGTCGATCTGAACGCACAAGGTTCCGTACTCTGTTGACATTTTCATCGGTGTTTGCACTTGAAGGCCTTCCGCTTCGTGGTTCATCTTCAATCGACTCTCTTCCTTCTGAAAATTCCTTAAACCATCGAAAAACCTGTGCCCTTGATAAAACACGTTCTCCATAGGCCTCCTGAAGTTTTTCAAAAGTTTCGGTTGCATTATGTCCAAGTCTGAAGCAAAATTTGATTGCACACCGCTGCTCAACTTTGAGGTCACTCATTTTTAAAACGCTCAAGAAAAAACCATTTCACGAAAACCAACGCTACGGACAAACAAATGACTGTGGTGAGTTCAGATTCATACTGGAGGCACATCACACGTGCACCTGACGCTACTCAAGGCCACGCGTCTCCAGCGTTGCCAGATCGAAAGCGACGTTGCCAGTCTCACTACTTTATTCATACACCTCGTACATACAAATTATATATGTTAGACAATTATGATTATCAAACAAATTACAGAAGTTCTGTGTTCAAATTCTGACCTCTTAAATAACTAATGTCATATATACGCATCTATGTATTAACGAGGAAAATATACTAATATGCAAAAGTTAATATAGTAATTGTATTAAAAATTTCGAATTAAAACTTTAGATTTTTGTTAGCTTTATATTTTATTTTCTATAGATTACTCCTCTCAAAATACTGTTTTTTTTCTAAAAACTCTTGGTGCGGTATTGACACCACCTCTTGGTTTCTACTCCACAACACTTGACGGTCTAAACTCCAGTAGTCGATTTTCCCTGACTTGAGTACTATTTTAAATTAACTCCCTTAGTGTCATAACCTTCAAGCGACTAAGTGAAAAATTTATGATACATAACTTACCATAGGAATTATATGTTAGTTTGAAGAAATGTTCAGAAACCTCCGAACTAATAAACCTGCAAAAGATAACAAATACGTATTACTTTAATAAAGAATTTTAATAATCATATACTTGGTTTATGATTATTAATCATAATTAAGTAGGAATATAACTTAATTTGTGAATTAAGTTATATTCACAAATGGGGAATAATTGTTTGTTTTTAATGTATCATGTAACATATATGCATCTGTACAACAAATGTACAGATACATTTAAAAAAAGTAACTGCAATCACTAAAGAGAGAAGGATTACATACATACGTTTATACTACTGCCAATGAATAATGTTCATCTAGACATAAGCTATGGTGTAGACATAACGTCATTATGAGTTTTGACCATAAGTAAACAAAAGGTAAATAAACGAATAAATTATATAAGTTCTTATTTATAGAACTTAGTTTAAAGCTGTACTTCTTGAAGTTACTAACAAAAAAAATTACTAATTTTTTAAAAGATATCCAAATAAAAACACCCTGGTTGACTAATAAGACCAGTAGAGATTTTCGGATAAGATGAATTAATTTAGAATTTGATTTACATGTAGATTCAATTCAATCGAATTCGGATATGGATGAATGTTTAAAGAAGACTCAAAGCTCTTTCAAAAATGTCTTAAAAGAATGTGTCTACTTATAACCTCTTTCTTAGAAAATGCTCAAAACGCTTCTGTCTTATAGATATCGTTTAAATTTTAAATATGAGATATTTTATTTTAAAAAGTCTCTTCTTCCTCATACATCAGAATCAAGAGATTCCCAACTATTTCCATTGTCATCGTTGGCAAAGTTTACATATGAAGTTATATTTCTTTTATATTAGAATTCAATAATTCATTTTCTTCCATCCTATAGGTAAACAAACACAGATACTGTATTTGATTTTGAAACTTTTAAAACACAAAAAAACAGAAATTATCACCTGTAGCAGTAAAAAAGTGTTTTTATTAATGCAACAATAGTCAAACTGAGAAAGGTCGAATTACCGAAATATTCTCAATCAATATTAAGAGGTAACATAAATGAAAAATACCATCAACTCATGCCTGCCAACATTAAGCACTAACAATAAATTGAATATTACATGTAGTGATAAATACTTATAATTAGTTATTATAATTGCTTTCTTTAGATTCATTCCTTACAAATTGACAACTAGGAGTATCCAATTAGTTCCAACATATCATTTTTCTTATTTAATCACTTTTTTTATAACAAAAAAAAGAAAAGTATCTTTTTATAGTTCAAAAAATCCTTTAAGAAAAGTAACAGTAATCACTAAAGAGAGAAGGATTACATAGAGATGCATGGGTTATTGATGACACATTAAATTATTTGAATATATTCAATTTAAATATGATATTTTTTAAAACTACCACATTTTGTAATTAAACGATTAAATAATTTGTCGTGAAAATTTCATTGTAGTTTTTTTGGGTAATATCAGTCATGTGAAAAACATTTATAACAAAGAATAATATTATCCTGCCATTGTATTGATTATATAAAAATACACATTTATGGTACTACTGCTAATGTATCATCTGAAAAAAAAGACCTTCATTCCATAGGGAACTTACATAAAGTTACTGAACTACATCTACTGTAGTGGAGTATATATATCAGTATTAATTTCTATATAGAATTCTTCAATATTAGACATTTCCCGCACTTTACACTGAAGATTCCATGTGACACAACGGTAATAATTCATTAAAAAATCCATTTCTCAATGTAGGATTTTATAAAATAAATAAAATAAAATATATTTACAATAGAAGATTGGAATATAATTTACATTTACAAAACGAACATGAGTCTGAATATATTATTAAATGGAGATTTTTATTCTGAATGTAAAAAAAAACGAACAAATATATAGATTACTCTAATCCATCAAGTGTAACAAATCAAACAATATCATTTTTTTCTCATTTGAAGGAAATTAAAGCATGAGTGTATTTTGTTGCTCAATGTTTTCCTTGAAATAAATTATGTTTATATTTATTGTTATCAAAATGTACAGCAATCTATAGCATTTATTGCTTGTACAATCATTTAAGATGTAAATATTAATAATTATAAGCTTACAATTTTTATACAAAACAGATTTGGATCAGTTCTAACATAATCTTGCCTAAATATACCCATTATTAATGTGAACAATAAGTGTCATAGGGACACTTCAGTATTGGAGTTTCAGTTTTGAACATATTGTTTACAGAACTTTAATTTTTTGTTATAAACAATTCCTTTTATGTGAATACATTAAGATCCTATTATTCTAATAATATGAATAACATATAATTCATATTATAACATATGAATAACAAATGATATGAATAATAAAGGACAATAAGGCACTAAAAAAAAGGAAATTATCAAACTTAAACGGTTATTTATCGTTTTTGTTTGCAATACCCTATAAAATTCAAAGTTTGATATATGTTCAAAATTGACTGAACTTGGCTTCTTGAAAAAAAAGTTATACACTTATTTAATATTTTATGTTAAGTACTTTGAAAGCATAATTGAAATTTCATCACTTATCAAATTATTATGAGTTATTGATGATATGTTTTGATTATACGAGTATATTTAATTAAATATAATACTTTTTGAAACACAACATTTTGTAATTAAATGATTAAACAATTTGTCTTGAAAATTTCATTGTAATATTTTTGGGTAATATCAGTCATGGGAAAAACATTTATAACAAAGAATAATATTATCCTTCCATTGTATTGTTTAAATAAAAAGATTTCACATAAACACGTGAAATAACAATCAATGATCAAACCAACTGAGTTGGGTTTTTGACTCTGACGAAGACCGCTTGTTACGGTTGAAAGATCTTAGTCTTGTTTTCCCATTTCTTATTTTGGTTTGATTATTCTATCGTTTATGTAAAAATCAAATTTTGTATTAAATATTGCTTTAATATAGGCATTGAATAATTAATGTTTCATTAAATTCGAATGCTAAAGGGAAAATGTTACCTTAAATAGAACAGTGACTTCGTTTTACTGGAATCACTGTCAAACTGTGCTATGAAAAGGATTACATGTATATTATAATTGACTGTATAAATATGAGCTCACTCATATAAATCATGTAGCTCAATTAATAGTTAATGAGTTTGAGAATGCATTTACCACAATATTTACATTGCATTTAGTAATGGAAATAAATCATATAATTAAACCGATCGTCACCAAGAATTAGCTTACTTATAGTAAAGCAAAGTGCAGGTTACTCCCAGTTTTTTTTTCTTTATTACAGTTTGTGTTGAAAAAAAAACTAAAATCCAATATAAACGATTACAATTTATGAAAACACTAATCATTTGAAAATTAACATTTGAATGAGTAGAGAGAAATACTCATAATTTAAGCCAATGTGTTTCATTGCAACCAAAAAAGTTAAATAATTTTTTTTTACAGAAAACAACACTCGGTGATTATTTTTATTGTTCATTAAATTGTATACAATTAATTCAATTATTTGTAATATTTCTTGTTAATTCTTTGTTGTATATCTCTTAAATGATGTTTCCATTTTCCTCAGTGAATGTAATTTAAATATTATTATGTTTCAGGTCGTTTATACATAACTATAGAAAGTGTTTTATTTAGAATTGAATGGGTCTGTTCCATGGTGATATTGATATCACAAAAGGAAAAATCGTCTTTTTTCCTTTTCTACTTTATGGCTTCTCCAAAGTTATTTTACTTGCAGTATAGATTTGCATGATTTTTATTGATTCAATTGTTCGCATTGAATTATCGTAAATATTATTTATTGAGATAAATATGTCATGTAAACTTTCTTCTAATTTTTTCTGAAAAAAAAACTGTTGTTAAATCATTGATATTTTTAGGATTACAATTAGAGCTTGTCTGAAAATCATTCAATTATAATAATGATTTATTAAAGTTGAAAAATATTTTCATTCATATATCGAAAGAATTGAGCTACTTCGACAAGGCTCAAGGTGACAGGTTAGGCCAGTGTCAACGTTCTCACCTCAGAAACTGGTAGATCCGTGTTTCAATACCCACTCTGACTTAGCCCTGGATTTATTCATGTAGGAGGTATGAGTTTGTCGTCCCTCAAAGAGAATGTTAAGTCATCAGTTCCAAACATTTTTTTTTTAACTGATTAACAAAATCAAAATTAATTGAACACAATGTTTTCCATGAATTTATTAAGAAGTCAATGAATCAAGAAAACAATTTCATATATATATATATATGTTAGCGGAGTTGGCGGTAGCTGTACCGCCGGCATACGCGGGTCAGAGTCTTTGTTTACGCACAGAGACAGATTATCAAGGCTGGCCTCGAGGAGGGGGTCACCAGTCAGTGTGTTGCGCTTGTATAATAAACTTTACCTTTCATTACTGTGTCATTCATAATTCGAGTTCCAACTCAATCAAATTAACTTATATATATATAAGATTCAATAATATATCGACTGTTTGATAGAATAGGTGTGTTCTCAAATCAAGATTCGGTCAATTTTCTAGGATAAAAAATCAAATTCTCGTTGCCAACGTTTCGGTTTTATTTAAAACATTTTTCATAGGCAGAAGTAAGAATTTTTTAACTAGGAAAATGAAATTTACATTATTTAAAGAAACAACAATGTTAACCGGACAAAACCTTAGACTAGACTGTCGAAGTATATATATATATATATATATATACTAAATAATTACAATAAACACGTGATGAAAACTAATGAACGTATAAGCCACAAGGAAAAGTAAAAAACACAGAAAATATGCTCTAAGGCCTTTCAATTATATGTCATCAGAGAGCAGAGTGTTGCTCTCTGATGACATATAATTGAAAGGCCTTAGAGCATATTTTCTGTGTTTTTTACTTTTCCTTGTGGCTTATACGTTCATATATATATATATATATATATATATATATATATATATATATATATATATATATATATATCAATGATCAAACCACAATAAGAAAATGGGAAAGCAAGACTAAGATCTTAGTCTTGCTTTTCCATTTTCTTATTGTGGTTTGATCATTGATTGTTGTTTCACGTGTTTATGTGAAATCTTTATATATATATATACATTTTTTGATGAAAATACGATCCGAAATGGACAAATACAGTTCAATGTACATAAAGAAACGTAGAGAAATTAAAAACACACACTTACAGTCTCTAATTTTCGGTTGAACCGTCTTCAGGAGAGATAAGAAAGGGAAACCATGCGCACTGGATGGTTGGTTGGAGACCCTTCCAACCGTCTCTGTACCAGTGCGCTTGGCTTCACTTTCTTATCTCTCCTGAAGACGGTTCAACCGAAAATTAGAGACTGTAAGTGTGTGTTTTTAATTTCTCTACGTTTCCTTATGTACATTGAATTATATATATATATATATATATATATTATATAATATATATATAATTATATATATATATATAGTTATATATAATAAATACAAATAATATTAGTTCAAATTAAACAAATCACGTTGAATTTTGATAATAATGTAGTCAGTACAGATATATTAGTAAAGATTAATTATTATAAAATCTAATTTTTATTAGTAATTTTTAAGATCATTTACGGCATGACGTTGAATTGTTGTGATTTGGTCACTGCCCCATGCATCCTTGGTGGTTCATGTTGAGAAACACTTATCTAGTGTATATGATCAAACTGCTTTTAATTTTTGGCATCCGAGTTAGACTTGATAATCAATAGAGCCCAGGATGGATGTCGAAGTGATGTCAGTGGAAGGCAGTTGGAATGCACTCACTCGCAAGAATCCAACCCCTATCGCTAAGTTTAATTCCAAGCATCGTAAAGCTCGCTTCCTCCCTTCTAACTTCTTGATTAGGGGCGCATTGTTGAAACAACCCGGCTTTAATCCTTTCGAAACTCTTTCAAAAAGAAACCCCCCCCCCCCCCCCAAACTAATAACCTTAAAGGGTCGCTCAATTAAATTCAAACTATTTTCTTAGTCTGATATTTACTTTCAAATCCATTGTGTTAGGGACTACGTAACTGAATGAATACGCCTTCTCAATTAACTTACTCCACTTATGTTACAGCTCGTTAAAACAAAATGAAAATTATTAACCAGCTAATACTGCTGCTAATATTCCAACCTCCTGGTGACTCGTAAATAACTCTTATTTTAATATTCTTTATTAATAAATATACACTCTGCATACGATACATTCCAGTAAGAAAGCTTTCAGCACCACTCAAATAAACTCAACAAGTTTCCCACTTTGTAAAACTTTTTATTATCACTAAAACAGTTTGTACCCATTATAAAGCAGTGTTGTAAGTTACAACTTAAATTTACCAAGCTTAAAAAAAAGTGATTATTTTAAACGGTAAAATAAACAATTTGAGAAAATTGTTTATATTGAGTTAGATTTTTTACCAGAATGAAGTCAAGCAGAATTTTTATGTAAATTTTTCTAAAGCAAATTTGAAGATATTATATAATGATTAAATTGATTTGTAAAAAGATGTAATTTATAAAACTATAAAAACAAACTTCAATTGATCGTATATTACTTTACTCTAAGTACAGGATAGGGATAGTGAAAAAAGTTGATCTGAATTTTATGACAAATTCACATCTTTTCAGCTACTCAAAGGAGCCTTTTGATGTCTTTTTGGTGATACCTGTGGGGTTATACTAATGTTAGTAAGCACGCAGTAGGTTTGTCAAACCAGGGTCATCTTTTACCAAATAGAACATGATATGAATATACTATCAAAGGTGACAGCTTTAGGTTTTATATTAGTAACCTGAGGTTACTACATGATGGACCACATGTGGAAAGTTAAATGTAATTTTTACAAAACCTTAAAAAATGATCAAACCACAATAAGAAATGGGAAAACAAGACTAAGATCTTTCAACCGTAACAAGCGGTCTTCGTCAGAGTCAAAAACCCAACTGACGAAGACCGCTTGTTACGGTTGAAAGATCTTAGTCTTGTTTTCCCATTTCTTATTGTGGTTTGATCATTGATTGCTATTTCACGTGTTTATGAGAAACCTTAAACAATATAGATTTACTTCTTTCTAATATATTTTACAGGTTATTTACAACGCGAATATAAATAAAGTTATACATTTTTCAAGGTACACTCGGTCTTTATGGACACCTTGTATAATTAATGTATAATCTGTATGGAGTGCTTTATGAGGAGTTTTGTGAAGATGGGCTATATAATTAATGTATAATCTGAATGGAGTGCTTTATGAGGAGTTTTGTGAAGATGGGCTATATAATTAATGTATAATCTGAATGGAATGCTTTATGAGGAGTTTTGTGAAGATGGGCTGTATAATTAATGTATAATCTGAATGGAGTGCTTTATGAGGAGTTTTTGTGAAGATGGTCTGTATAATTAATGTATAATCTGTATGGAGTGCTTTATGAGGAGTTTTGTGAAGATGGACTGTATAATTAATGTATAATCTGTATGGAGTGCTTTATGACGAGTTTTGTGAAGATGGACTGTATAATTAATGTATAATCTGTATGGAGTGCTTTATGAGGAGTTTTTGTGAAGATGGGCTGTATAATTAATGTATAATCTGAATGGAGTGCTTTATGAGGAGTTTTTGTGAAGATGGACTGTATAATTAATGTATAATCTGTATGGAGTGCTTTATGAGGAGTTTTTGTGAAGATGGACTGTATAATTAATGTATAATCTGTATGGAGTGCTTTGTGAGGAGTTTTGTGATGACGGGCTGGAAAGCAGGTGCGGGGCGAGACAAAGGGTGTCTTGCCGGCTAGAGGAATGCGGCCATAAGAAGGGCTGTGACAGCCTCCCGTCACGTCGCAAACCAGATTTCACTTCACACTTGCTCTCCACTGACTTGCATTGCTTAGTAATAAATCAGTTTCCCAGAGAAGACGTGACTTGAAATCCAAAACACCCAGCCAATATTGCAAAAATCTCAATCACACTGTATTTCTTACTCTACCAAAAATTCATATTTTGAGGATATATGGATGCTTTTTCTCTACCATTGTTCAGCTGAACTGTTCACTTATATTTCAAGACGAAAATGATTTATTCAAGTTTTTATAATCTTCACTATAGAAAAAATCTTGGAGACATAAGAAATACTAAATCAGAAATATACTTGAATCAATCATTGGTTTGTAATAATATTCTTACATAGAATACAATATAGTGTTATTGAAACGTACGCCAGATATACTTAGGTATAAGTTTATTCTTGTTTTAAAACATAATTTTTCATAGCCACATTTAAAAATGGACTAAATTAACTAAAATGATTTGGTGATCGACATCCTAACCAAAATAAGAAATGAGAAAAAATGATAAAATCTTTCAACCGCAACAAGCGGTCTTAAACAGAGTCAAATCCCAACCGACTCTGACCAAGACCCGCTTGTTACGGTTGTAATATCTTGTTTTCTCATTTCTTATTGCAGTTCAGACTTTGATTCTTGTTGCAGGTGTTTATCATAAAATTCTGTTATTTGGGCATGAATAGCATTAGTTCTTAAGGTAGTAAATGTAGTGATTTAGTGATAACTGAAGTAATATCTTACACTGGTAAGTAATTTTTTTACATAATTAGTAAGTGTTTAACAGAAATTTGCATTTATTACTAATGATTTTAATGGCAATAACTTTTCACTTTATCGTATACGCACAGACACACACACACACACTCAATTCTTTTTTTCGATGAGGTAGCTATTACTGATATCAGATATTTTTTTTTTTACAAAAAAATATCTATTGGTTTTCTATTTTTTTGAAATAGTCAATTTAGAGATAGTATATGCGTAAAAAAAATAAATCTATTGAATTAAAGTTCACTTCTAATATAGTTGAGTGCAGGTTACTCCAGGTTATTTCATTTTAAACAAATACGTCTAAAATACATTATTTTTAGAAAACTATTGGATAACTTCTTTAAAATAGAAATGAAGAAGTACAGATAGTATAGACGCTAATACTGAGCGCATTGTTCACTTCAATTTGTAAAGCGCTTCTCAAAGGACATATTGAGAGGAACGATGAATAGCATCCGTGATTTAAATGAACCTGCTGACTTTCGTTTCAAGTAATACCAACTGCCTCATCTCCACAGTAGTTTGTTGTAGATAATAAACTTCTGGAAACAGTTTGAAAATTCTCTCTTGTTTTACTTTTTTTTTTTTTGTATCTTGAAACTCTTTTCAAAATATATAAATACATTTAGGAACACTACAAAATAAAAGGTTATTTATTTCAAACATTGAACAATTTATATTGCAAATATGACTTTCATTCGTTGGGCAGATTAGCAAAAAAAACACACTTACTTTAGGAAAGTTCATATTTTCTACGTACGCAGGAAGATATATATTACTTGACTTAGTTATTACACTATACTATACTAATGTAAGGACAGCATGCTAATAAGTCATATAAACACAAAGTAGAGCTAATTTGTTCATTTACTTTTGATGATTAATGCCAGAACTAATTGAGTGGGGAAAAAACAACAAGAGAAAACATGTCTTGAAATAAATGTAATTTATCTTTCAATTTAATGTATAAATAGTATAAAAATCATAAAAGAAATATTTGCTTTGAGATAGAAACGAATTTCTTGTTTTGATGTTATTTTGACTGGATGTTCCTTATACTAACTAGTTCTGGGTAAGATTGAGTTAGGCTGGGTTCCAGTTATCGCTTTACGAGAGAATACACATAGAACAAAGATTTGTGATACCACACAATGAACATTCTTCATTGGGAGTCCCAAATTCCGCCCAACTCAAGTGTGTTTAAATTAGGACTTGTTAACTGGACCAGACTTTGAACAAGGTCTGGTTCAGGTCGGAACTGATAGCTTGATGTCTTCTCTCCACGGAAGGACGTACTCAATTTTTTTTTTTCATTTCCCCCATGAATGAATTGAGAGCCAGGATGGGTATCGAACTTCGGATCTACCAGTCCAGATCTGAGTACATGAGCCACTGAGTCTAATGCCAAAGTATTTGTGGGTTTGAGTTGTGACATATTTTCAGCATCCTCCAAGTTCCTACTGTTATCTATTATACTGCATAAATTTATAGTATGATTAGTCTATATATATATACAATTAAAAGAAACGGTCCAGAGGACTTGTTTTAAATAAAATAAATTCAAAACGAAGGAAACACACAGAAAGACACAGACATAACTCACATCGATATTTCGACCATCGTCGTCATCAGGAGGTGTGAAAAGTGAAGAGCGAAGAGTCCCGCAGGAAGACAGGGCAGCGACTCGCTGCCTAAGTCGCTGCCCTGTCTTCCTGCGGGACTCTTCGCTTTTCACACCTCCTAATGACGACGATGGTCGAAATATCGATGTGAGTTATATCTGTGTCTTTCTGTGTGTTTCCTTCGTTTTGAATTTATTTTATATATAATATATATATATATATATATATATATATATACATATACTATAGATTAGTCTTAAGTTATCATCCTGAACTTGTTTTAAGTAGTAACATATATAATTGTATAATATATGTTATTATTAATGTATTAAGCGGAGTAGAACTGATCTTCAAATTCTCCTTCTCCTGATTAAGACGAAGTTGAAAAATTGAAGTGAGTTGTGTATTGCTTCTACGTGTCCTGTTCTTGTAATCATTTTATATGTTGTCGTAACAGACCATATCATATTGAGAAATAAAATATATAATTATATATAATTATATATACCCCGAGTAAATTTAGCGTGAGTATTGACGGATAAAAATGGTTGTACGTCGACAATTTTGTCATCACACTACAAGTTTAACATTTTGCCAAGCCTTCATAAAATTTGATAGATTAATCTTTTTTTTTTTGTATTTTTAAAATTAAGATAAAATGATTAATTATTTGTAAATTGAAATAATTCATATATTGACATATATTCATATATTCATATATATTCATATAATCAATTAATTAATAAATATTACATAATTCATATCATCATGTAATATATGAAAACAGGAACATCTGTCTGTTATCAAACCTCTTCAAGTGATTTAGGAATTAACTTTGGCTCAAATATTCTGGAATTACTTAAACTAAGCCACTTAAAAATACATGTTGCATTTATGTACTATACATCTGCATTGAATAATATCATAGTTCAATTTTTAATAATAATTCGTTTTTAATAATAATTATTATTAAATAATAATAATAATAATGTTTTTTGAAAACAATAACTGCACTTGCACACTTTTACTGAGATACTTTTACACAAAATAGGTATATTTAATCTAGTATTAATGAGTTTTATATAGATAAATTTTCTCATTGTGCCTAAATTTAAAATTTTGAAGATTAAGCTGATAAATTTATAAAGAAATGAATAACAATATCTTGATATTAAGATATTTTGGAAATCAAATAACATTAGGGAAACTGAAAAAAATAGTCGATTAGAAATTTTATGTGCTGAAACTTTAACTGGAAACGTCTTTTCTTGGCAGAAATATCATAGAAAATTGCTAAATTAAAAAATTTGCTACTTCTTTGTAATTTTGTCAAACTCTGTCAGTGATACCAGTATTAGTACCAATTACTTTGGAATTTCAATTTCCATATAATAATTAGTAATTAATATTTAAAATAAATATGTGTTATTTTATTGTCCTGGTTTTCATGAGGGCTGTGGAGTCAGTGTCGGAGACGGTCATATTTTCGACCTTGAGTAGTCCAAATCGGAGTCGGAAGAAATCAACTGACTCCAACTCCGATTCCTAACCTATTTATTACTTGTGTACATAAAATGGCATAAAATGGTAAAGCGTGATTAGTCCAAGTAGAAATTTTTTCCTCCGGAAGAGGTCATTGATGGTAGAATACAAAATGTCTAGTTTAATACAAATTATCTGTTCAGTGTTTATTTTACTAAAAGTAAATATAATATCAAAGTTCTTGGTTATTTAATGTCCTATTTAGACATAATATAAATGTCTAAATAAGAGATGTTTATTAGTTTTTCATTCCTGGCGGTCGATTCAGCCAAGAACCTTGCCTATAAGGAGGTCGTTCGTTCGGCTACGACTTATAGATGCTCTGTCTGGTTTAGAGCTGCACCAATGAATAAAGCTTGCATCCAGATCGTTCAGAATAAGTGTGCACGTCTTATAGCCGGGGCTCCTTGTACGCCCGAAATGTGGATATTAACTATGATTTGAAAATGGAATCTATAGATAGCTACATCACCCGACTTACTACCAATGAAGACAACAAACTACCTACTCATCCAAACCTCCTTGTACAAGCTCTCAATCCTGCCACCAACCTTCCTCAATCTCACTGAACAATTACTTCATCCACTGACTATCTGACTACTTTTTGAACTCATGACTAAAAACAGCATGACTAACAAGACCACATGACCGCGAATACGACATCATTACTGTTTAGACGAAGTTAATATCTGAAATGAATTACTGACATTCCAAGTTATAGTAGCACAGTAATCAAGCAGTAGAAGGCCTCTGGTCTGGAACTGTTAGTTATGACGTGCACTATAGTGCGCCGATATATTTGTTGGTCGTTGGTGGTAAATTATTAAAAAAACGTGTCAAACAACATCATAAAAGGTAACTAGACGAGAAGAAAGTAGCGCCTTTTTGTTGCATATATACTCGTATAATGAAAATAATTATATAAATTGGACAGAATCTAAAATGATTACATCGGAAAAATCGGTGTTGTTTCGAAATATTATCAAATCTTCTCTGCTTAAAATTAATAGATACTATAAAATACTATAATCATTAGTAACAGTTTATTCAAGCTCGATGAGGTTTTTACAGTATTGACTAGGGTAATAGCTTTTTTAACGAGGTTGATAGCTGGTGGATAGTTTTTTACTTATTTCTTTTTTTAAAAAACCTCTCTTTCCACCCGCTCTTCTCAACCCTACAGCATATATAGTTAATGGGTTAGTTCCACTGAGGTAAGTAATATTAGATTTAGTTATAATACAATCCGTCATACCTCGTAAAGTCACAGAAAAGCAGAACCGGTTTCGGGTCCGTCTGGATCCCATCTTCAAGAACACCTAACTGACTGTGAATGTTATTTTCCTATAACCTACCTATATATATCATCTACATTGTGGAATCAGTGTTGTCTGTGTAGTTAATTTTTAACTTAATTTTAATAAAAATAAAAAAAATTGTTCTGTATAAAAATATATAGGTAGGTTATAGGAAAATAACATTCGCAGCCAGTTAGGTGCTCTTGAAGATGGGATCCAGACGGACCCGAAACCGGTCGAGCTTTTCTATGACTTTACGAGGTATGACGGATTGTATTATTACTAATCCTACAGCATATGTTTCTACATCACTCTGTTCTCTGCCCCTAGTGGAGCCATGTAGCCATACTACAGGCTGCATCGGCTTTATTTCCACATGTTCATTGAACCAGGGGCTACAAAATCCTGTGATCTTACCTGTACCTGTATAAAAGCAGGTTCAGTAGGACCATAGGTCCTGAGTTTGATCCAAAACTCTTAAAACAAACTATTTTTTAGACTATTTTAGTCTAGTTTTTCATCTACTGTCTAATTTTTCAATTCTTGACTAAAAACAGTTTGCACTACAGAAAACTATAACAAACAGGATCCCATGACCGCGAATATGACATTATTAATATACAAATGAACTTAATATCTGGCATAAATTACTGATAGCCCAAGTTATAGTAGCATAATAATGAAGCAGTAGAAGGCTCCTGTCCGGAACTATAAGTTACGACGTCCTCTATAGTGCGCCGATATAATCCTTGGTTGTTGGATTTCTGGCAGTAGTATAAATAGACCAGTTATCAATATAAAAGCTTATTTTGGTGTATCACATAACTGAAAATATAGTATCCTTGATATTACCACAGAAGTAATAGTTTTTTTGTAAAGACAAAGAGAAAAAAACGTGTTACGAAACAATCTTTTACAGGAGAACATTGCTTTGGTTCCCATAGCCATTGAATCTCTGAAATAGCCAATGACCGTCTGAAACATTACATGGCCACTGACTCTGTTACATTTCATGTTGTTTATGTGACCTCCTAAATTGAAGAATTAAGCCAAAGTTTTTGTTCGGAGACATCAAAATATTCCTATTTTGTTTCAAAAATATCAGAAACATTCAACAAAAAAAAGCACCAAAAAACTATTTTAAAATTAATATCCGTATGGTAATATATAACAACAGAGTTCATTCCTTATACTACAGTATTATCCAAATATAATACCATTCGTAAAAACAAGAAAACATACATCGGATATTAAGTTTTGTTCAAGGGTGCAACATATACATTGATTAGATTATTTTGTTAGAAAAATCCATCATACCATGGAAAGCATAGAAATTGTAAGTTTGATTGGTGTAGATTTTTTTAACGTAAGAACTTCATTCTTCTTACATCTCATACTAGGTCATTCAATTATTTCAAATTTTTTCATTATACCTTGAAATATCAATTTTATTTCAGTCTATTCAATTAAAAAATGCCAAATCAATGTAAACAAATCTGACAAGTAGCGGGTGATAATATAATATTATATTATAATATTATACTATAATATTATAATAATATTCAATTATTATAGTTTATTGCTCATAGCGGTAATTGAAAGTTCACGAATTTTTTTTTATAAATTGCTAATTATTATTATCATTATGATTACAAAGTACTAATTCTTATTATTAAGTACCTGTCATCTGTTTTTTAATAATAAAAAGATGAGTTCGAGACTAAGTTGGAGTCGGAGTCGGAATCTTAGTTGGAGTCGGAGTCGGTCCTAAATATCCGACTGCACAGTCCTTGTTTTCATGACATCAAATCTCAGCTGTTTTCCTTCTGAACAGTTGTTCAGAAAATTAAAATTTATCATTTATCTATCGTTTTATAGGGAGCAGTAGAAATACGTTTGGTATGATGACAATGTTCATCATAATTTTTTTTTTATTGTTTTAGCAGCTACTTTTAGTAGTTTTAGTAGTAGTTTAGTAATACATCACTAAAATAATTCATATTTTTCACTTTCCGTTTGCACTAATCTAATATAATAACTCCATATTCATATCACTTGAATTGGGTGGCTCATTTGCTTTACTAAAGGTTACATATTTCTTTATTGTTGTTGCTGCAGATTTATCAGTTTCTGAAACTCATATTTTACAATTCAGGTGTATGATAAAGAGTAATGTTGCATTAAAAGTGAAAAGTTATTGTTTACTGTTGTGCATAATACTATATTACTTTATAAACTGATGATTTTCAATCAACTTTGTTGATTTTGTTAGAACGAAAATAAAAAAAAAAGGGGGGATGGAAGTGACATTGGACATAAGGGAGTGGTGGAAGTGGACTGAATTTGAATACATCTTAGTGTTTTTCGCGTCACGACCAGTGGAATTCCAATTACTTTCCCCTTTTCTGTCTGCCCTAAAGAATGCAACACGCTCTCCCAGCCAGCGTCTGGGGAGGCTTCACCAAACTTTTGCTTGCCTCTGACCTTCCCTGGTGCTCCTTGGAGCAAGTCAACCCATAATGGGCTCTGTCATGACCAGTTTTGTGTTCCACCTAATATCCAGTGGAGAAAAAAAAACACTCTTGTCTGCACACATCTTGAAGCATTTCCCACATACCATTACACGACCAGGATTACTATGTGTATGAAACTGACTAAAACCTATAACATTTATTTAACGCTAGAATGATATTTAATAATAGCATGATTAAAAGTTCACTGTGATTATTAAAATTTAATAAATCAATGTTTAGTAGAATTCAAGAAAAAATGTTTCAAGTTTAAATACGTTGTTATAATATTCAGCAGGATGAACGGAATAGCATTGTTTTAAAACAGAAATCTCAAACATGCAGCCCGCAAAGTGGAATTTTTACTAACTAAATTCTCTAAAATGTCACTGGTTGCGTTTACATTTTTACTAACTTATTTTAGTTAGGAGAAATGCACAATTTTTTATAGCACTGTTCTCTAGCACAGTTTTTCTTGCTATTGGAAAGATTTTAGAAATATATTTGTATGCAAACAATTTTTCCCAGAAAAAAGATTAACAAATCTACACTAAGATCACGGCTTACTGATGAACATTTGCAAGCATCTCTGAGATTGGTTTCAGATAATAAATTGAAAATTAATATTGATTTTGTGCTAAAAGTTGGCACACTGCTTTAGAAGATCTACGCAAAGGCTTGAAGCAGTTTCAACAAGTAGTGCAGGATGCTATTTATTGAAGTTGAATATCACTTTTTGTTTCTTATGGTGAGATTGAAGATCTGCTAGAAAGCTGTATCTCTGACTCTGATTCATTGAGGGAATATTTCATCTCACTAATGATTTTACGTTGAGTACAAAATTTTCCCGGACTCCAGTGTATCATCTCCGAAGACGACGTACTCAGATTTGTTCATAAAAGAACTTCAAAAAAGTACAGAGTGGACATCAAAACTTGCATAGTAGTAAAAATGTCAATATTGTTGTTTTATATTATTCATACATTAATATGCTTGTAGTAAAGTAAGAAGAGGAGTACATTTAATATTTGTTTCATATGTGAATTCGAATTGGTGGATAAATATAAGACAAGAAGTGAACAACTAGAGTTGTCACAATTCCATTCTCCATAGTTATTTTCAACTATTCCTCTACAGTTCTTTAGGAGTAGAAATGCAGTGCCTATGCGCCTCTAATACCCTCTAGCACTCAATTCCGACTTTCAGCCTTCGTGAGGCTACCCAGTTAACCTGCTATATGCAGGGACAAACGAAAGAGGAGGAGAAGGTGTCCAGGGGCTAGGCCTGACCATCTTCGTTTCACAATTATACCAAATTCCCAAATCTCTCCTCTTATCGCAATCAAAGGTGTTATACGATCTATGCCGAAGGGTGGATGATACGGAGGTTACTGTATTATGAATGGAGGTTCAAGGGTACCAGGCGACCCCCTTGAGTAAATAGCCTTACTCTGGTATGCGGTACTCTGCTGGAGCGGACAAAATACCACCGATAGAGCTTCAGAGATTTTTACCTGTACTATACTAAGGAGAAGAAAGTCCGGAGACCATTCTCCGGTAGCGAAGAGGGTCCAAAATCGTTAACTAGTGGGAGCCAACCTCCCACAAGCGCACCTAAGAACCCGAAGACGACTGTTTCGAAGAAGGAGAAAGGAAGTTACTTTCTCTGAAACCTAGGGAACCTGAATGAGCATTATCAATGACGGTTTATGCAGATTCTGCAAAGATGAGGAAGAAACACCATTGCATCTGCTGACTGACTGTAAGGAAACTTTGCTGCACAGAGGTAGGTGCTTCGGGACACTCAAAAAACCAAAGAAAAACTTTTACCGCTGGACCCAGCAAAAGTGCTGAGCTTCTTGGAGGCGTTAAGCTAACTGCTGGGGTACTTTAGTAGAGAAATGGGGAGAAGCACAATGTTTCTTTTTTCAGTCGCAGTGCTATAAGTCACCCTCAAATAATAATAATAATAATAACAAGAAAACAGTTTTTAACGCTTCAAAAAATACCTTCATGCTTTATTGCTTTGTGTTAATTAGTGAGTTTCAAATCATAAGAATACGGTAAAAATAAACTTTTTATTTCATTTGAAATTTGAGTCTAGAGTGAGTTGGTATCTCACTAATTGGTGACATAACATGGTGGAATTGATTGAGTTACTTTTCTAATCAATTTTGTATTCCAAATAAATATTTTTCCATGGGCTATTTCAATTATTATTAACAAAGAAATGTGCAAAAACTACGTTTCTTTAAAATATTCCACTTTCTAATAAACTAATACTACTTTCATTTGATTTATTGTTAATTATTTAATAATCTAATTGTTAGATATATTCTTTAATGATTTAGTTAGTAGGTTGCTTGACATAAATAACTCAGATACAGTTGTAACAAGGTAGATGGCAAATCTTCATGTGTATTAAATACCAATTTAATGATCTTGAATTACCAATATCTAACTGTATTCTAAGTAAACTTTTGATCAAACTCATTAGTAGTAATATTATTTTTCCCCATTTGTAAATTTTTAATTACAATTTTGGTAATTTTTACATTTGCAACTTTTGAAATTTTCCGTCATAAAATGATTTAATTGTTGTATTTTAATGTAGCTATCTGGATTAATCTAATTATTGTTTTGAGATATTTTTGGAAGTAACTAAAGAAACGCTTAAGAGTTATCTTTTCTTGTGTGCATTCTTCATCTAATGTTGCAAATTTTCGGATTTTTTCTCAAAACAATATTGATGTTAACCAAATAAATTTATACGGTTCCCACATTCATAAGAACAACGGATTGCAATTGGTACACTTTGGGATATAATATAATAGTGATAATCAGTTATTGTTGGTATTAAGCTGAGTATTACAAAAAAATTTTAAATAAATATTCCGTTTTTATATGATTTAGATATGAAAAATATTTTATATTTCTGCTGTTATTTTAAGAAAATTGCTCTGTGTCTTTGGAATTTCAAAGTAGTATATCTGCAAGTATATAATACATTTTAGATGTGATCAAACCACAATAAGAAATGGGAAAACAAGACTAAGATCTTTCAACCGTAACAAGCGGTCTTTGTCGGAGTCAAAAACCCAACTGAACACTAGATGCAGAAAACATCTGGTGAGGAGTTGAGAAGAGTGGGAGGGAAGAGTGGTATTTTAAAAAAGGTGAAAGCGCAGGAAAGGACTAATGTCCAGAAAGGGATGTTAATTTAAAGATATCGATATCGATAATTTAAATATTTTAAAAGGAATGGTATACGGTCTTTCAGAAAAAACTGATGTTGTTAGCGTTCCTAGACGTTTTATCGAGGCTTATTCTAAGCTTAAAAAAGATAATACCATAAATATCACTAAAGCCGATAAATCTAAAGTAACAGTAATATTAAATAAAAAAGATTACGTCGATAAAATAGAGAATATGCTAAATGATGAAAATGTGTATACAAAGTTAAGGTCTAATCCTTTGGAAAGGGTCAATAGTTCATTTAAAACTGTTGGGTTTTTCAGTTGGGTTTTTGACTCTGACGAAGACCGCTTGTTACGGTTGAAAGATGTTAGTCTTGTTTTCCCATTTCTTATTGTGGTTTGATCATTGATTGTTGTTTCACGTGTTTATTGGAAATCTTTTTTAGATGTATTCATAGATACTAAATAAAAACATAAAAATGGTAACGTTTAGTTTACAGAGGAGGCTACAAACTGATTAATGGTTGTTATTCTTTTCTTATTTTTTACGTAAGAGAGAAAAAAAACTTATGGAAATAGACATTTTGATTAAATAAGTTTATAAATAATCGTCGATTATGGTGATGGGGAAAAAATCTGTTATGTGAAAGAGAAATTAAGAGAGTGAATTATTTAGTGAACTACTGAAATATTTGAGGGGGAAAAAAAAGAAGTGATATGAATGAATAATGGAATAGGTTAAAGAATTAGGAATTCTGTTGTAGAAGACTGTGGAGGTCTGAGAGCGAGAGAAAGACGGTGATCGACTCGGCGATATCGATTTATGAGGCCTCTCGGCAAGTAGACTCTGTTTCAAGTTGCAATACATGGCGATTCAATAAATTACCAGTCTGCAGCACCATCAGCTGCAGGCTCCCGAATATTTCTGCACACAACAAACTGCCCTCGACCCACTCAGCCCACTATTTATTTCCTTTATCGGTGCCCCACCCCCCCCCCCCCGATCCCTCCCTCACTCCTCCAACCTCCGATCTCCTACAAACTAGACCACCTTTTTTTTCTTCTCTCTGTCTCTCTCACTCTCTTTCTCCAGAACGCACAAGGACCTCAAAACAAAAGATTGAACTACTTTCTGGAAGAGTCAAAGAGAAATGTAAGTCCTCTTGAAACTCAACCTGCCTTAATTCCCTTGTTCCTACACTCTTAACCTCTTCCCAAACAATCCCTTCAATCATTTTTTATGTTCCATCAATTAACTATTATAAAACCATTTTTTCCTCAATTAATTTAATAATAACAGTTTTTATTATTTTAAACATTTACCAAACTAACTATAATATTCAGTACGATGAATTCATAGTAATAAAAAATTATTAAATCACAAAATTTATTTTTATAATACAATTTCACAAATTAAATACTATTAAATACTACTAAATACTATTAAATACTATTAAATTATTATAGTATTTAATATCATACTATTTAATTATATACTATTAAATACTACTAAATACTATTAAATAATTAATTTCCAATTATTTTTGGAAATGTAAAATATTAAATCAATCAAATATCTAATTTATAATTAAGAGGTCAAAAACCTATAACAACTTTCGTTAAACTTACTGTGGTTATAATTTACCCCCTGAAAACTTAAAATTCACTTTTGAGGTTGCATATCGTCCCTATTGAAAACCACTGATTTAGAGAAAACTAAAATAATATTAAATTTTTCATTATTTTCAGAAAATTTTTAAATGGACAAAATTATTAAATTTGTTGTTCTATGACTTTGATTAAACTTTGTCTTGTGTTAAAGTTAACCATAGGTTACTCCAAATTGTTTACATGCAACGAAGATCAGATTTCTGCATCCATCTTATAAAATATTTAAATGAGAGAACATTTTATTTTTTCAATTATTTAATTGGATCTATGGTCACATGTGTATATGGCAAGATATATAAACTTCCTTCAATACATGCCATAAAAGTTGAATTACACGATACATTGTAGAAAATAAAGCAATTTAATGTAGCCTTCTCATGTTTTCTAACATTTATTTTCTTATGATGATATCAGAATATTTTTTGGTAGGTGTAAAACTAAATTTTGAAATCTTTATATCTCGAGTCGATTGATATATTTTAATCAAACTATACTGTTATATAATTTAATGTGTGAAAAATAAATTAAAAACAAATGTTGTACTAATAGAAAGTTAAATTGCCGATTTTTATTGTATTATAGGTACTAATCTAGTTAATGGCTGTGGTTATTATGCTAGAAGATTAAAATTGTGTATGAATGTGTGTTATGAAGTAACAAATCATTAGTTTTGGGTTACTCTAGGACGGAGATACGTTTCACTGAAAATGTCAACAATCAATTCGTACCAAGAGCTTCTATAACTTAATGCTATTACAATTTCTAGCGACTGAAATAAGCAATGCGAATTAATTTAAATAATTTAATTAAAGTTTCTTTTTAAAATAATTGTACTAATCAATATTACATAACTAAAAGATTAAATGATGTGTGAAGATTGTGAAGTAAAATAAGTTCAAAATTGAAGAAAATTAGCATACAGAGTAAAAAAAACACACTAACTCGAATTTTCGGATAATCCGACTACAAAGGAAAGGGGTGACCGAGCACGTCGGAGACGCAACGGCAGCCAACCCTGCCATCACCCTGTCTGGTTACTGCCGTTTCATCTACGGTGCGCTTGGTCTCGATCTCTCTTTTATTCTGAAGACGGATTTTCAAAAAAATTGAGTTAATATGTTTGCTTTTGCACTCTGTGTGTTACTTTCCTTTGATTTTGAACTTGTTTATGTTCAGTAGGGATCATTTTTCTGATTATATAGTGAATTTAATTAAAATAAGTACATATATAAGCAATAACGTCATTTAGAATAAAATAAACTATTTCAAATTATACAATAACTAATTGGGGATATAATTAACTGAATATTTTAGTTACCATTACTTTGCATTATTTTTATCAAGTGATGCAGCACTGATTACTTTTTGCTGTAATTTCAAAAATGTTTGCAGATACTTTTAAAAAAAAGTATTGTTGTTCACATTTGTTGTTCATGACTTTGATTAAACTTTGTCTTGTGTTCAACTTAAATATAGGTCATTCAACATTTTTTACATACAACGAAGATCAGATTTCTGCATTCACTTGGGTAAAAACTAATGGATTTTAATTTACAGATATTCTTAGTTTTAAATATGCTTGATTGTGTATATACCTTGAATTGATGTTCTGTTTATTTTTTAAAAAGACTAAACTTCTATTAAAAAGTTTATAAATATAAATTAATTTAAAATAAAAGTTTGATTTAGAATATAATATATATTTATTTAATGGATGAAATTAACTTATTTAATTTTAAATGATTTTTAGTTTTGCCAAATATAAATACTGTATATAAATATATCTTGATTTATCATGTGAATACGATATCGAATGCTTCGGCCATATATGAATCTTTGATTTCATGACTTAATAAGAAGAAACAGCAGTAGCAATTCTTCCTGTGAATCACATTCAGGTGAATGTATTTTATTAATTGTCGCTTTGTAAGACAAGAGGTCAAAGGTCGTCTTGCAAAGCACAACCTGCCACACTTGTTGGGTTTTAATTACATTGACCTTTAAAGTTTTATCCCCTCCCCACCTCCCCCCCCCCCCCCCAATACAGAACAAAGAGAAACTGAAAAGTTCAAAACATGTTTTGCTTTTAAAATATTTAGAAACTAATTAAAGAATTATCGTAATTGTGAATACATTATTCCGGTACCATGTCCTTTTTTTTAAACCAAACTAGTATTTCTGCTTGGTGAGAGTTCATTTCAATTTTTCATAACATAACGTTACATTTTTATATTTTTTGTATAATATAAGCAATAATAAAATCATTAGGACAAAATATTTGTGAATTAGTCATAGTAGAATGTAATAAGGATGAATTGAATTATAAAATGAATAATCAATTAGAGTAAAATACATAATGAATAAGCTGAAATAAAAATGATTGAATGCTGTTAAGATGCTAGTTGGTTAGGCGCACACTATTTATGATTGAGGGACACAGAAGAGGTGAGTTTGATTTGATGGTTAAAGATTCTTATGGGGATGACTTTTCTAAGGACGCCACGTAACGATAAGGAAAGTGTCCTTAGGAAGAAACAAAGCAGTGTCGACCAGCATCAAAAAAAAAAAATCTGTTAACAAATCCCTTCAAACACTTCTGTGTACTTTTGCTGATGATACAGCGATCCTTTCCCCGAAACCCTGAACCCACAATTTCCACAAATATCCTCCAAGAACACCTAAATAGCATTGAAGCCTGGCTGCAAAAGTGGCATTTAAATATTAATATAAATAAAAGTTTTCACGTAACTTTTACTTTAAAAAAAGCACCATGTCCCAATGTTACTATGAATAGCGATCTCCTTCCAACGAGAGATGTGGTCAGGTACTTAGGGCTCTTCATTGACAAAAGACTAACTTGGAATCCTCATACCCGACTAAAAAGACTTGACATAAAACGACGATTCTTACTACTGTACAGACTTCTAGGGAAACACTCAAAATTAACGCTACATAACAAAGTACTGCTATACAAAACATTACTGCGACCGATCTGGACTTACGGACTTGAACTATGGGGTTGTGCAAAACCATCCAATATTCATAGAATACAATCATTGCAATCTAAAATCCTCCGCACTATCACAAATGCTCCGTATTACGTCAAAAACTACACCCTTCATAAAGACTTAAAAATTCCATTCATCCAAAACCTTGCCTCTGATCGTTATAGGTAATTTCACAAGAACCTTTCCTCTCACCCAAATCCATTTGTACGAATCCTTGCTTCCTCCTCACCTTCCCAGAATCCCCCAAGACGACTCAAGAGAAAATGGCCCAGGGATCTACTATTATAATAATATACTTAAAAAAAAAAAAAAAAAAAAACCCAAAGAGTGAGAAGTTGAACCAGTGGGTTTCATTCTTTGCTCATGTGCATCGAAGTCATTGTGTAATCTATTACTAAATATGCTTGTTACGCATAATATGCGTAGTTGTATATTTGTAAATAAAGATGATAAAAAAAAAACAAATCCCTGAACTTTCATTTTGAAATCCTATGAGTTTCACTTAAAACTTCGATGTTATTTCGATGGAATTCGATGGAATAGAAATATTTATAAAAATCATAAGTTATCATAGGTAAAATAAAACTTATCTTTTATCAGAAAGTAACTCAAAAGCAGTTTACGATTTGTAAAGTTATCTAGCAATATTCTCAGAAATGTATCAAAGATTTTTTTCTTAATTAATATACAGTATACTATTGATATAAATTACACTCTGAAGTCAAGAAATTTTACCCGGCCTTGTGTTTGCATTAAAAGAATGTTATGAAAAATCCTGGCTGAAATTACTCCACAAATTGGTTTATACACTTCGAATTTTTTTATCCTAGGAATTTTAAAAAAGAGAACGCGGAATGTTAATTTCTAGCTCTCGTGTGAATAATATTTTAAGTATACTTAGTTTATTCTCTGTTAATGAAATCATTACATTTTTAGTCAAATCTTGAATATATTTCAGTTTTAAAGCTATTTTTTTATACTGGTTATTTAATAGTTGCGTTCGGTAAATTAAGAGCTACCTTGGCTCCTCTGAATCATGTAGCAGCAAGTAGTTCTGGCCATTCTCTGTCGGCTTCTACATTAATACCAAAGAATAAGATTCAACATGATTACTACATGGCCGACAAGTTGTTGAATAGTTGCTGAAATCAGGAAACTGATAACCTTCCTTAATTTAGACCAGGGGTTGGTTCTCAGCCTAGCTTGGCCCATTCACCCCTCTCGCCATTTCTCACCATGCCATTCCCTCCTCTTCTTTACAACGTATTACATACATTTTTACATAGATACTTTATATTGATTATGTTTATAATACAATTTCACAAATTAAATATCAATTACAATTATTTTTGGAAATGTAAAATATTAAATCAATCAAATATCTAATTTATAATTAAGAGGTCAAAAACCTATAATAACTTTCGTTAAACTTACTGTGGTTATAATTCACCCCCTGAAAACCTAAAATTCGCTTTTGAGGGTACATATCGTCCCTATTGAAAACCACTGATTAAGAGAAAACTAAAATAACATTAAATTTTTCATTATTTTCAGAAAATTTTTTAAATTTTGTTTTCACACTCTGCATATTAATGAGTTTAGTAGGGGGAGAATATAGAGTAAGAAAATGTGAGTTTTTATTTCTGTTAGAAAGAAAATATAATGGTTGTTTTTCTTCTAAGAAGAGTATATCATCATCTTATTGTGGTTTCATACGATTGGTCTGATGCTCAACGTAGAATCTTCGAGGTCCACCTCGGACACCCCCAAGTCTGGGTGGCTAAACTTGGAGGTGACAAAAAGGGAAACACGTGAAATCGTCAGCCTGATTTGATCTAAAGGTGTAAATGGCTGGAAAGCTGGAGTGAACAGCGATCAGAACAGGTTTTATACATGACTTTGAGGTAGTTAAACATGAATAAATATGATCCGTTATGTAATATTATGGTACACAATATGATTCAACTTTATTATAAAATAACAAAAAATTGAATATTTCAAAGAAAATTAACACTGTAGAAAAATGAAGATTCTAAGATAAAAATATTAGTCAAAAAGAAGTTTTTTTTTTTGTATTAAGTTTTTCAGTTATAGCATGTGAGTTGAAGCGAATATCCTTTAGACAACCAAAGTGTCGTTAGGTTAATCTTTCGAGCAAGACAAAGATAAGCCGTAACTTCTTTAAAAATATGTTGACTTGCTTCTTCTGTCTTTTGTCTCACATTATTCTACTCCAGGCATTAGATATGTTTTTGTTTAATATGTTCTGGTTTATTTTAATTGTCGCAATGTTCAAATTACTTAATTAAATATAAAAATGCTGAATTCAAAGTTAACACAAGTGGATAATTGATAAACTGGATAAACAGTCTACACGATTACTTTCTTATTACTCAGACCTTCCTTTTTCTACAGTGTTAATTTTCTTTAAAATATTCAATTTTTGTTATTTCATAATAAAGTTGAATCATATTGCGTACCATAATATGACATAACGGAGTCTACACGATTACTTTCTTATTACTCAGAGCACTTTAACTCTTAAATCAAAATAGATTAAGGATACAACGGGACCTGGACACAATCTCTTCGGTGTTCATCGTTATAACACTTCTTCTTAGGCACTTCTCGTTTAACGACGGTAATTCAGATCAACAACGCCGTCGTCAAGCGAAATCGTCGTTAAACGAATGTGCAGTCAAGAAGCTCTTAGTTAGCATACTCTACACTCTTTTTTCTCTTTTCAAACAATCAATTCATATATGTCAGCCTAATTTAGTGTTTTACTCATTATTTTCAAGATTTTAAAAACCTAGCCTATATAAGTAGTACTGGACTGAACATACTGAACAGTACTCCGATACTGAACAATTCCGTAACTCATAGCCACCCTTCAGCATATACTGTACTGTATTTTCTTTAACCTTTATTGTTTCCTCTATAGCTTTCATATAGATGCATATTGTTATTACCACTGAGGTTAGTAAGATTAATATTAGAATTAGAAAAAACCGTCATACCTCGTAAGTTGATATCGGAGATGTTGGAGCGCTTTCGGATCTGGTCCATCTTCATTCGCGAATGAATTCGGGCGAATGAAGATGGACCAGATCCGAAAGCGCTCCAACATCTCCGATATCAACTTACGAGGTATGACGGTTTTTTTCTAATTCTAATATTAAAGCTTTCATATAGATTAGTGATTTCAATTTTTGTGCCTATATCTATCGCTCTTCTCTGCTTCCTAGCAAATTATCGTCCTTTAGTAGTACTTGTACGTTTATGAGACATGGTGAGGGATATATATATATATATATATATATATATATATACAGTAGCAGTTTGCTTCTCAACGCGAGTACTTCGCACTTCTTCCCGATGACGACGGATGTCGAAATATCGAAGTGAGTTCTGTAGTGTCTTTCTGTGTTCTTTTCTATGTGTTAAAGTGTATATATATATATATAATACAATTTTTAATCTAAAGTAGACAACACGATACATGATGGGATTCAAGTTACAACAACGTGGTAGATGACTTGAAGAGATAATGGCGACGAGATGCTGGAACAAGGTGTAAAGCTAGGGTCTGAAAGTCTTATCGTACTGCATACCGACGACTATCGTCTCGCTCTCGTCATCGTAACTCCGAGAATTATGATAAAGGAATATTGAGCGAGTCGTAAGGCTCGTCGTTATTCTGAGTTGTTGATAAACGAGAAATACCTGTATGCAAAAAAAAAATTATATCAAAACTATTTGTCCCATATATAGTCATACAAATAGAATAAATCGTTCCTGTGGTGCGCATTTACCCCCGAAAGATAATTAACTTACTATCAATACTGACAAAATATAGATTTAATATAAGATAAATTCAATGTTTATTGTACATATGTGTTTTATATACCTTAAAATAACAACATAAAGATGCATTCATACTTACCTACCCTATGACAGAACTTTGTATATGTAATACGGAAGAGAAAGGCGAAAAAGAGTAAATTAGTTACCATTATTTTGTATAATTTTTATCAAGTAATACACCGCTGATTATTTTTTGCTATAATTTACAAAACGGATATAGCTGCGCTATGGTTTGAAAATGGAATAAAAAAAGATTTTATATTTCAATGAAAATTAACACTGCAGAACAGTAGTGATAACACTGTAATTCATAGTTTTACTACAATAGTGGTAAACATAAGCTATTTTTGTGTGTGCTTTTATTAATTTTCTATATTTCATTTACTCATTTATTACTTATACTAAGACTTATCGCTATCACTTAGTGTTTAATTTTAGTACTAAATGTTCTTGAGGACGAGATCACTGGCGTTTCTGTACTATCTATTGGTATCTCAAAAATATTTTCGTATTTTGAGACGCAAATTATATGAACTTTTTTCGTCCTGTTCGTTGGTTCGTGTATATCTTGAGGTATCACTGTACAGCAGAGTATCACACTCTCCTTAAATCCTCGCTCTATCTAATATACATGTACGTAAAAACTTCGTGATATCGCTAACAGGTGTTCTCTGATCTTTGTTTCTATGTCTTTTCATTCGTCAATTTAAAATACCAGTATATTAATACTTTATAATGAATCAAGATATCGTGAATAGAGTTAAAAAGAAGGTAAAAAAGGTTTTGTAGATGCAGATTTATTCTCAAGTAGTCCTAAAACTTTCCACGTTCCTTTAACGTGTATTTTAGCTACTATTTTCAATTGAATTGTTACTATTTTACAAACATGAATTCCAGGTAATCAAATATTTTAGTAAATGATTCAGAAAATGATGTTCACTTAAAAAGGATTGAATAAATAAAATTCAAATTGGCATTGTGGAAGTTTATATATTTTGATTTGTATTGCTAACTTGCTAGTATTTTCTCGTGTTATTCTATGAGCAGGCACTGATGTGAAAACACATCGGCCAGGAAGGATTCCCTGTTACGCCTCACTGCAGTGTTCTCCTCGGGATTACCCAAACAGGCCATTCATTATTTCCTACCAAATCCCCACCTGTCAGCAAAAATCATCAAACCTCATATGAAATACTCTGAAGCAATATTGCCCTCAATCAGCTCTTATCGCTTTTTATTTTTTTTTTCTTTTCAATTTTTTTTTTGTATCAATTTTATTTCTGGTTTTGGTCAAACAACTTCAAAAAATTAAACTAAGGCATTTCAGTTGTAAGCCATTACCATTATTTTAATTTAACGATTTCATCATCAAGTATTTATTAATTATAACTTGAGTAAATATTCCTGATAATAATTTCAAAAATTAATATGTTTAGTAAAGGGCTTGATAAACTCAAATACACACACACACACACACACACACACACACACACACACATGGTTTCAAAATGATCTCATTTTATAAAACAAACAAAGATTTTTGGTTAAAACTGAACCTCAAATTTTAATTAAAAACTGCAATAATTTATTTAAATTTACCATACATCAAATAATCTAATTTCTGTTAAAACCCCCTTTTTTACAACTATATTTTTCCTTTTATAAACCTTTATAAACACTTTTTTGATATTCTAAATTTTTCTTCTTCGTCCACACTTTAATCTTCATCAAACTTTTTTATTTCCTTCCAGGTGACACAATAGTAATCTTGGCAACTTTAATACACAGGACATTGATGAAAGTTTCTTTCTGTTTTATATTCGATTTTGTTAAGAAATATGACCGCCACAACTGTCTGACCTGTTCTATTATTAATTTTGTCTAATATTTCACGTCACTTATTTGTAATCTCAATTATCCATTTTATTTTCAAAGTTTGTGCACATCCCAGTAACTGTTCTCATTGTTTTGAATTCATTGAATGTGGATTTATTTATTTGTTGAGGGTGATTGTAGTACTGTGTCCTAAGAACTATTGTACTTTCCCCCCTTTTGTACAATAGTACTCCAGTTCAGATTAAACCAGTTCAACGCCTCCAAGAAGCTCAGCACTTTTGCTGAGTCCAGGGGGCCAGGCTAGCTCAGTGGTTACGTGCTCGCCTCTGAACTGATAGGTCCACGGTTCGATCCTCACCTGGCCCTCGATTTATTCACGCGGGAGGTGAATAAATCTGAGCGCGTCGTCCCACGGAGAAGGACGTTAAACCGTCGGTCCCGAGCCTGTACGATGTCAGGTACTCGTTAAAGAACCCTACTCTAAATACATTTGAGTTAGGCAAAATTTAGTACTCCCACTGTAGAATCAATCTTCATTGTGTGGTATCACAAAGGGCCAAAGCTCGGCCTACGTGTGTTCCCTTGTGGAACTGCCACTGCAACCTAACCTAACCTAACCTTTGCTGAGTCCAAATGTGGATAGTAGAAGGGGAAAATGAAAAATAGTAGAAAGGATTAAAACAAACAGTGTTAGAAATAAATAATAAACTGATTTTTATTATACTTGCGTAGGCAGAGAGGCTACAAATTTAATAAACTTATTTTAAAAATAACACCATGTTAAAAAACAAATAGTTCAATATATCTTTTAAAATAGAAAATAAAAATAAATAGTCTAGCATAATTATAACATTAGTTGCAAGATTGCTGACCTGATGATATGAAACGTTAGAATGAGCATCAAGAATATACAGGAGATATTCATATTTAGACGTAATAAAGATATGAATTAAAATAATACTGTGCAATTCCATAGTTAGAAAGTAGATAAAAATGGAATTTAGAAAAAATTAGTCTTTTTCTGTACAAGAAAGCTTTTATCAGAGGACAGGATATTTGACTTAATAGTTCCGGAGAGGGTTAGGTTGAACCGTATGGCAAACTGTTTGTTCAGACACTGAGCATTGAAATGTTCAACTAAATAACTTCATAGTGCCGTATAAAATAGCCTGTAGTTTAAAATTGAGTGTAGAGTTTTGGGAAAAACTTGATTAGTTGTTGGGAAAGTTAAATAAAACGAGTTATTTTCAAGGACAGTTCAAACCTAATCCAGTCTCAGCCAATCAGCTGAAATTTACAATCACAAGCTGGATTCATTTTATCAGTGGATTCAACATTCCAAGGGTTTATTGTTAATATTTTTCATTTTTTTTTATGTAATAATAATTAGTTCATTATTTGTGAAATCTGCTCTAGTGTGGTGCTTATATTGGGGAATTGAGAATAATTAGTTCCTTATTAGACTAAAATACCTGTCTGAACCTCAAAGAACTGAATGTAGTTTTAAAACTTATCATATGTTTTAAACTAGACTGCTCTATCTATCTATAACTCTCCTGATTAAGGTAACATAATTAGTATATATTTACACTAAACTAATAATTATGTGTTTATATTTGAGTAAAGACACTTAGTGATATTTATATTTCATAATCAATGCTTATTGAAATATACAATTGAAGTCAAAATGGTCCTCTTCTGGTCATTAGTTTTCTGGCATTAACCAATGTGAAAAGTTGAACCAGTGGGTTCTATTCTTTGTTCATGAGTATCAATGTTTTTGAGTAATCTATTACAACATATGCCTGTTACGCAGAAGATGCGTAGTTGTATATTTAATAATAAAGATGTTAAAAAAAAAATCATTCTTATAACGTCGTAGATAAGATAAAATCATTCATTATTTTTTCAGCAACTATTGATGTCACTTTCCTGTACATCTATGATATGTAAAGCATTTTCTTGATACCTGATCACCTGGTTACCCTCTACCAATATCCTTCTTAAAATTTTGCACTTGATCTTGTAATTGAATTCGATCTTTTTTGAAAGTAAAAGTTGTTAATAAGCTCTACAATTGTTATAATTTGTGTGATTAATAAACCCTATAAAATACTGACAGTTCAAAACGTTTTGTTTCCATACTAAAACAATTTAATGTGGATACCTTGTTTTTGTTTTGCTCAAAAATTAAAATTCTTAGCTTGTGTTTATCAAATCTCACTGTATTCATGTGTCCTATCTAAGAGGGCTAGGCTAGCCAGTGGTTAACTTACTCGCCTCTGAACTGATAGATCCGGGGTTTAATACCTACCTGGCCCTCGATTTATTCACGTGGAAGGTGAATAAATCTGAGTAGGTTAGTCCCGAGTTTGTACAATATCAGGTACTCTTTAAACATCCTTACTTTAAATACGCTTGCGTTATGCAAAAGTTAGGACGTCTAATAGTATTAACAGGTAATGTGGCTTACCCATTACTAAAATGGGTGTCAAATAATAAATGAGCCAAACTTTCCACCGCTATAACAGCACTAAAATGAAAAAGCCTTATAAGTGTGGGCTTTGGAAAACAAACATGATTCCTATTTAATCACACATATTAAACATAAGATTCATATGGTGGGTCACAAAAAAGTCATGTGTATACCATACTTTATCAAGTATGGCAAAGTATGTTTCGCGATAGTATACAATAGTATGATCTAACCATCGTCAATCCTACTCACTTACTGAGTAATGTACTTTTCAAAGACCTCTACTCAAAATAAATTTTATATTGGTGTATGGAGGCAGCAAGTCTTCTCTCAAACATGCACAGTTATGGTTAGCAGCAGCTTCTACATTGATCACTTTTTCGCTAAAATTTTGTAGTTTCCTGACTAGTTTGCAATAAGTCAAAGGTATTTGCCATAGGAGTTCAAGTGAAGACATGGAGATACAGAGGATAAGATGAAACACTAAAACTTATCATCTATATTTTAAGTAGTGTTTATTGTTTCAGCTTATCATTGATAACTTAATTTCTTTACCTGAACTCCTCTGGCAAATACCTCTAACTCGCCGCAAACTAGTCAAGAAACTAGGAAACCTGAGCAAAAATGTGACCAATGCAGAAGCTGCTAAAATTGTCAAAATCAATTTTAATAAAAAAAAAAGTTAAGTTTACGATAGTAGCCTGGTAATATGGATCACTTTTATTGAAATTAACAAACAATATACTTCTGACCCCGTCAAATAACAGTAAATGAAAAGTTAAACACTATATGTGGATTTTTGATAAAAATGATATCAGGAAATCATAAATACCAAGCCATACAACCAGCTATGGCACAGTTTTTGTATTTGTTACAAATTATGATATTTAAGATTATTTCTGTTCACACAATATTCTACCTCTGATATTGGATTGAAATCCCTAACTTTGATATGCCAAAATTACTAATAGAATAGGTAAATTATTGATTTGTTTTGCGTCTTGAAAGAATTCTTGGGTGACGTTTATTGGAGGAGGGAGGGTGTAGGACGAGGGTGTTGAGTTTAGAAGATTTATGTAGTGAACGAGGTGTCTGCCACTCACTGAGAATTGCCCACCCACCTTCATCCCTTAATATTACATTCTAGACAAATTTACACTTTTTTTATTACTTTCTACATCTTTCCAATTTTTTCCTTCTTATAAATTGTCTGAAATTGATTGCAACTGCTGACGTGTTATTTGATGTGCTTGCGCGATTCGCTAAATTACCTTAACATGCCATTAACAAACCTTTTCAAACTGATTTTATTGCATATCCACAAATTTGACATTTTCTTGACAACTCAGAATTTTTAATTTAAACAGTTTAAGAATATAAAATATAGATGGAATATGTCAAATGGCATTTAATACTTCAATTCAATCTAAACAAGTTACATTCATCAAACTTTGCTTGTAAGCAATGGAGTTTTAGTTTTATATTTCTATCTGCTCTGTACCACTACAGAAGGCATGTAGAGTTTGATTCAGTCTTAAACTAAGGAGAAAGGGTAACGTAAAGTCAAACCAAGTCCATTTTAGTGTGCTGATGAATAATTTCAGTAAATGCAATTTAAAAACAAATACATTCCTTCAAACGTGATTTTAGAAAATTCGTTTAACTCTTGATTGTCTAAGTAAGTCATTTTGACTGTTTATCGATTTCAATTAGAATAAAATTGTGTATACAATGACACAGACTCTTGTAATTTTCCAAGTGAAATAATTTTTTTTCTTGTTAATACTTACTAATAACTTGTTTTATGACTCTAAATAATATAAAAAATAGTAGAAATTAATTTTTAACAAATTTCTTTATACAATATTTATTCTTTCAAAATGCAGTCATTTTGACTGCTTTGAGGCAATATAGGTATGTACTAATTTTCAGTCTTGCTAGTATTAATCATAGAATCTATAAAAACAATATAATTAGAGCCACAATGTCACCATGTCTTAAAAATTTTCAGTCTTTCTAGTATTAATCATAGAATCTATAAAATCAATATAATTAGAGCCACAATGTCACCATGTCTTAAAAATGTTCAGTCTTTCTAGTATTAATCATAGAATCTATAAAATCAATATAATTAGAGCCACAATGTCACCATGTCTTAAAAATTTTCAGTCTTTCTAGTATTAATCATAGAATCTATAAAATCAATATAATTAGAGCCACAATGTCACCATGTCTTAAAAATTTTCAGTCTTTCTAGTATTAATCATAGAATCTATAAAATCAATATAATTAGAGCCACAATGTCACCATGTCTTAAAAATGTTCAGTCTTTCTAGTATTAATCATAGAATCTATAAAAACAATATAATTAGAGCCACAATGTCACCATGTCTTAAAAATTTTCAGTCTTTCTAGTATTAATCATAGAATCTACAAAATCAATATAATTAGAGCCACAATGTCACCATGTCTTAAAAATTTTCAGTCTTTCTAGTATTAATCATAGAATCTATAAAATCAATATAATTAGAGCCACAATGTCACCATGTCTTAAAAATGTTCAGTCTTTCTAGTATTAATCATAGAATCTATAAAATCAATATAATTAGAGCCACAATGTCACCATGTCTTAAAAATTTTCAGTCTTTCTAGTATTAATCATAGAATCTATAAAATCAATATAATTAGAGCCACAATGTCACCATGTCTTAACAATTTTCTGTCTTTCTAGTATTAATCATAGAATCTATAAAATCAATATAATTAGAGCCACCATGTCACCATGTCTTAAAAATTTTCCATATCCATATTAATTGTTATTCAATGCCAAAATCCCTCAAAATTATTTTTATTATCTGATATGTTTTTACAAACTTATTATTATAAAACAGAAATAAATTAGTTTTTGTAAATTTAAATTTATAATTTTAAACTGAAGTCATACAAAGTGTCCCATAATTTTAGAGTGTATGTATATGTGTGGCCAGCACCTACCAGCTGAATAGTTTAAGGACTACCGTACTGGTCAGAGACCTGGGTTTTCCCCCTCCGAAGAGGGAAATACCCGTTCCCCTGGGCCAGGGCTCATTAAGAATGAGTACCAGTATAGGAGCATTTGCAAAAAATGCTCCCACCCACTGGTGAGGGCCGGAAGTCTAGCTCCTTCTTGGTGTTATGCAGACACCCACCCGAGAAGGTACTGCTTCTCACACAGCGACACATCACATACAATCATTTGTGTCTACTCTACCTGACTAAGGAAACCAAAATTACTTCCCTTATATGTATATGTGTGAGTGTGTTTGCACGTTTATCAGTTAGTGTTCAGTAGTTTTCTTTTGCTTTTGGAATGTCGATAAGTTACCAATTTTGACAGGCCATTACAAAATTTAACATATAAAGCTCCTTTTAGTTAAATATAAATGTACAAATCTGGACTAAATAAGAATAAAATATAAATTAAAAATCAATGTATTTATAAATTTTAAAAATCATATATAAATAAAAAATAAACAAAAATAAAAAATCATAAAAAAATAAATAAAGCTAAATAAAAAACCATATTAATATTATATTAACTAAATTGTTGCTAATTTATTTAATTAATTTTTATTAGCATATAACTAGAGAAAATCTACTTGTTATTAGTTGATCTACTGTTGTTATTTCTTCTTTCAGACTACCTCAGTGAGTAACTATAATTGTTTTATAGTTTCTATACTATGTATGTTTCTATACTATGAATACTATACTATGAATACTATGAATATACTATGAATTACTATACTATGAATGTTTTCATAGTATACTATGAAAGGCTATTCTATAAAAGCTTTATATTACAGCCTTTCAGTAATTGGAATAATAAAGAACACTTGAATGAAAATTGCATTATTATTAGTAGTAATGCATAATTAGAGATTGTTTGATCCCTTGTTGTCAGTTCATAGAAAGCGAAGAATTCTACGAATGTTTGTTGTAGTAATGTGACTATATTTAATGTGTGAGTTATTGTAGAACAGAAATGTCCAACCCGCAGTCTACGAGTCGCATTGCGGCTGAATGGCCACTTAAATTAAAAACTATTACTTTATTATAAGTAAAATATAACAATCATAAAATTATTTCTTTTTGTCATTAATGAATTCACATGTTTTCTGAGGTCCTCAAAGTCCATTCTTGATGGGGGTTTTTTTTATGATGCCTGTGTGTGTGTGTGTGTGTGTGTGTGTGTGTGTGTGTGTGTGTGTGTGTGTGTGTGTGTGTGTGTGTGTGTATGTATGTGTGTGTGTGTGTGTGTGTGTGTGTGTGTTTGTATGTATGTGTGAATGTATGTGTGTGTGTGTGTGTGTGTGTGTGTGTGTGTGTGTGTGTGTGTGTGTGTGTGTGTGTGTGTGTGTGTGTGTGTGTGTTTATCAACATTCTATGCAACACAATGTGTGATGGTTCCTATTATGCAGTAGATTGATAAACAGTATAATTATGATAAACGGTAGATTGATTTAATTCATATATTACCGAAAAAGGTTCTATGTAGATCTTTCCATATTGTTTTAGGGCAATATTGGGTCATTGAAAAATTATCCCATTGGCGAAAAAGTGATTTTATTAAATATTTTCTCTTTTAGTTCTAGAGTTTAATACTGGAGTGTTGAAAGTTTGGAATTGTTATAAAATTGACGACTCTATCAACCAAAAAAATTTTCAGTAATCCTTTTTTTTTTAAGAAAACAGTCACAATTGTAATAATATGATTTATACATCAAAATGAAATTATACCAGAAATAACGCGTTTTCAGAAATGAGCCCGGTACTTATTACTTGGAATCATATTTACGAAAAAGGGAATTATTTAGCCATAGTTTATAAAATATTGGCCAAATATGTTACCGATGTAATTTTCTTAGTTATATAACTTCAATTGCTGCTTGAGTTATTTTTGCCGGGACTGTTGCTAATAAAAATATAAAGTTATATTATTGATAGAAAAGTATAACATTATATATCTTTGTTGCGATATTTGTATAATGTATTATATTCAAAAATTTTCTTTTTAATATTTTAAGGTTCACCATTTGGACATTGGACGGCCGGTAATGAAGATGTCCATACCAAACAAGTTTTATATTACTTTTTGTCAGTTTACACTCAGATAATGCATATGTGTGTGTGTGTGTGTGAGTGTGTGTGCGTTTCATTTGTTTGAACCTTTTCAATTCGTAAAGTTAGGATTTTGTGTAATTAATTATTTAAATTTTTCAAAGCCGTTTTACAGAAGTAACAAACTAAAAGCAGTATTATATACTATATTATATATCCAGTATAAAAGTCATAAAAGGAAAAAGGGAAACAAATAGCTTCAATGATCATAACTATTTTCAAAAACATAGAATGTTACACTTGACTCTACTATAAGTAAAATATTCTCAAACTCACTGACAATCAACTTATTTACTTAATATAAGTAAGTAAGTAAGTTCCACTGTCGCGTGAAGCTATTATGAACTCCTTTAATAATGATTTAAATTTGATTCATTAAAATGATCATCTCTATATTGCAAACACAAAAATAAATTAATCAATGCTGTGCCATACTTTGAAAAATTCAAGTAGAACATTTAATTGTCCTTTTCAAGTTTATTATGTTCTTTTCTATTGTTAATTTCTTTGAATCTTCACCATGAATGACCTGTGTTAAGAGATCCAGTTTTCTTCTCGTTTTATTTACCTAGGAGTTGAAGAAATCTGAAAGCATCGTTTCTCTTAAACTATAGGAGAGAATGCGAGATAAACAGTTAGACGCGAGCCTCTAAAACAGTGGTTTTCAAACTATTTTAAGATTTTTTTCATGGCGGTCTCTTTATGATATTTTAGATGGCTCATGGACCCTTTTATAATAACTAGTTAACATATAGGTTACTGGAACAAAACATTTTGGGGAAACAAACGTTTATTCAAACACAAAAATATGTTTTCAAAAAATTGCAACCGATTTCTATTAAAACAAAAAAAAAAATCTTATTTAATCAATTATTCAATCAGAAAATAGCAACATTAAAGTACTGAATGGATTCTTCATGGTCCCCCTTCAACCCCTTCGCCGTCCCCAGTTTGAGAACCACTGCTCTAAAATGTTAGTTCTTTATTAAATACCAGCTGATCCACCCCGCCTTACCTGACAAAACCCCCATACATTTCAATTAGGAGCCAGTTAGTTGAAGAGGCTAAACCATATCACATTACATTTCATTCAATAATTTCAATTTAAAGACTTCACACAGTTTTAAATGTTAAATTAAAATTATATCAGTAAAGAAAATTGTCTCTTAAAAGTTTGAATAACAATATTTTGATGAAATATTATTTGTTTATGAAGAAGCATTGTATTGAAAAGTGTCAATTGAATTCTAAATGTTAAATTCTACATACATTTTTCATTATGTAATGTTAAGAATTATTATGTTAGGAACTGTATTTATACACACAAATGCGCACAGAAATCAAGTCTTATATATGTACATTTTCATTTGAATAGTTCTTCATCAATTTTTCACGCTGTATACATTCCCTTATAAGTTTTACTGATTTCGACATTCATAAACCTCTTCTAGTTAGATATCATCGCTATATATAATAACTTAACATTTTGCCTATATGGAGTAGGGCCGGATATGAATTACTAATAAGTAAATATTTTAAACAAACAAATTAATCAATCAGGAATAAATAAAGAAGCCTTACAATTATTAAACGTAAACAAAATACTTTAACTATTCTTTTAAGATTAGAATTAATGGTTCAAATACTATCATTATTATTCGTAATACTATCATGCATACTTAAAGTTAATAAGTTATTACTTAACGCATAACTTTCTTTAATGCATAAAGGAAGTTAAATCAATTAGATATGAAACGTTAATGGTAAACTATTGCTAATAACTAAAGCTTTGTTAAAGTTAATAAGAAACCCATATAAAATTACAATAATTGTCTTTAATATCAATCTGAAATCAATAATAAAATTTCTGGTACCTGGTTATTTCCAATTGAACAAAGCATGTGGAAATATTATAAGTTGGCTATTCATAAAGAATAACCTACCTGTTGCCGCCATTACCAATTAAAGTCAAAATGTAAACAAACAGGTTATATAGCAAACCTTATCTATTATGATACTTTTGGGATATTACCTGAATCACAACTCTGATTTTTAAAAAAAATTACATAACCTTCCCGGGTATATACCTTATAATTTCCTAAATTTTCACGGCGATTGGATGTATGGTTTTTGAATCTATCGAGTACAAACAGACATACATTCATTTTTATATATAAATAGATTTCACATAAACACGTGAAATAACAATCAATGATCAAACCACAATAAGAAATGGGAAAACAAGACTAAGATCTTTCAACCGTAACAAGCGGTCTTCGTCAGAGTTGGGTTTTTAACTCTGACGAAGACCGCTTGTTACGGTTGAAAGATCTTAGTCTTGTTTTCTAATTTCTTATTGTGGTTTGATCATTCATTTATATATATATGCACTTGCAAGCAGGAGCCATCGCTAGACACACCTCCGAGGAACATGGAAGAAAACTCACCCGCCAGGACCTTGTTCAAAACACCATCATTTTAAAGAAAATTAATGATCCAGCCAGACTGCAAATATATGAAGCCATGAAAATCATGAAGCACAACCCATTAATTAATCGTCAACACACGGGGGTTTCACGCACACTGCAGCTACTAGGTGACCAACCACCAGCTACTCGCCAAGCCGACACTCAGTCACCGCCCAGTATTCAGACCAGCAACACCTAAGATATGTATATGAGACAAAATGTCGTAGGAAGAATCAGAATGAAGAAAAATAAGCTCTGACACCTCCTAGATTATATAAAGAAGAGTAAATAAATAAATAAATAAATATATATATATATAGATTCCAACTATAAATACACTTGAAATTGAGAAAATTTAAGATTCCATTGTAGAATATTAATTGTGGATGCTCTTCTTTGTAAGATTTGTCAATACTTAAAAAAGCATTCTTCGCCAAAGTCATTGAGAGAAGTAATAACATATTTCTGCCACTATCAATATTCTTTGTTAATAATTTTTTAGTCTTTGTACTCTTTTCTTCAGTAGTTTTTTGTTCGATAGTGCAAAACATATTCTTGCAGTCAATGATACATCATATAGAGTTTTTCATCTCTTTAAAGTTATTTTTTTGTCTTCTCTAAGTGTTTAATTGCTTCTTTATGTTTCTTCTTTAAAAATAAAATACAGAATAGATATAAAAAGATACTGTCACTCATGTATCTGTATCCCCTCCTACTTAGAGACCTTAACTTTTTTCTGACTTTCTTCCTGTATATCTTCATCGACTTTTTACCCATTTCTCACCTAATTGTAATGGCATTTAATCATTTTTTATCAAAAATTCTTATACCAACTTACACAAGTATTCTGAATAAAAAACGTGCCATCAACTTGAAATATTTACTTAAACTTGGACTCCATACTGTACTCGAAATTATTATATATTATTATATTCTCTCAGATGGAATTTATTCTATAGATGGTTGATATATTTTTCAAACCTTTATGCATGTCAAATTAACAAGGTTTGAAGTCGATATCTATGCCACAATCAGATATAGGAATAAGGTCTTTGGACCATGCAACTGATCTTCTCTATATTTTATAATATATGTAGATAGTCTTATAATCACACGGTGGTCTTCATCGTGTGATTATAACGATGACAAGTTAATTGGTCAAAAAAATTTAGTCTTGTTTGAAAATTTCTTACTTTGGTTTAGACCAGTGTTTCCCAAAGTGGGCGGTACCGCCCCCCTGGGGGCGGTGGTTTGATATGGGGGGCGGTAACGCAAAAATAGGGGGTTGGGGGGCGGTAACGCAAAATATGCGGTTTGGGGGGGTGGTAACTAAAAAATAGATGGTTGGTGGCGACAGTGTAGCTAATGTAGCAGCTGGCTGCTACAATACTTACACCGTCGTCCCAAACTGTTGGCGGTAACAATCAAAAATCATACAAGTAATAAAAATTAGAAATAAGAATTTCAAAAGATATGCCGCTCTTTTACCTGAAGATTAAGGGGTCAGCCCCGGTCGAAAGTAAAAGAGAGTTTTCGGTCAAAATAAAGGGAATAAAAAGATAAGCTGCTCTTTCACGTATGTCCTATGGATTAAGAGGTCAGCCTTGATCGGAAGTAAATGAGTTTTCGGCCGAGATAAGAAGAATGAAATGATCGTTACCTATATAAACAGTAGACCGCAATGTCTAGCAGCTAGAGAAACATTTGAAACCTCGGAAGGTAACTAACTTGAGATTTATTTTTTCTTTCTCCAAAAAAGTTAAACCTGAATAGAATAGGTTAGTTCTGATAGGCTTTTTGGCATATCTTTCCATTTTTATGGGGTAGGGGGCGCTGGCAGGCTATTCTAGAAGACAAGGGGGCGCTGGCAGTCTATTCTAGAAGACAAGGGGCGCGCCACCCAGGAAAAGTTTGGGAAACCCTGGTTTAGACGATCGTATACACATATATATTCTAAGGTAGTGCAATCAGTTTTTTTGTGCTATTTACCCATACAGGGAGAAAAAGTTAATGAAAGAGTCTCCACATATAGAAGGAGCACTTTGGCTCACATATTTAAGATTTAAAAAGGAAAAAAATTAAATACTTCAAACAACTTAGAAAAGTGCAATGTTTTATATAAATGTAAAAGTTTGACAGATTAATGAAAAAACTAAATTTCTTGGAAAATTTTTAATTATTTTCTTACTATTTTTTTTCAGGTTTTGTTCTTAAGATACCATATAAGTATATGTAAAAAATCAAGTATATATATATATATATAATTAACATAAGCAGTGACACATAAACTGAAACACAACAAAGACTCACTTTTCAATATTTCGACCGCCATTACGGTCGAAATATTGAAAAGTGAGTCTTTGTTGTATTTCAGTTTATGTGTCACTGCTTATTTTAATTGTAATCTGTCCTGCCGGACCGTTTTTCGTTTATCATGGTATATATATATATATATATATATATATATATATAAATATAATATATATATATAGTGAAAGGATAATAATATAAACAACACGTTTCGAACACTTAGAGTTCTTCTTCAGGCAATGAAATAACTGCACAACTGTAGAACTGTACCACAGTTGTACCACAGATACTCATCCTTGGTTTTATGCCCGAAGAAGAATACTATGTGTTCGAAACGCGTTGTTTATAATATTAAACTGCTATATGTGGAAACTATTTCTATAGCATTTTTACCCTACGACGTATATTCTTGCTATCTGCAGCTCATCAAGTTAACGCTGTATTATTGTAAAGCGCTAAACACACTGCTCATTGAACACTTACTCGTATGAAGCTCTTCTGAAAGACATGTTAAGTACGAGTATATCAACGACCAACGACCAACGAATATATCGGCGCACTATAGTGCACGTCGTAACTAGCAGTTCCAGACCAGAAGCCTTCTACTGCTTGCTTACTGTGCTACTATAACTTGGAATGTCAGTAATTCATGTCAGATATAAGTTCGTCTGTACAGTAAAGATGTCGTATACGCTGTCATGTGGTCTTGTTGAGGTCATGGTTTTCAAAGTTTTTAGTGATCAGTTGGAAAAGTAGTCAGATAGTCAGTGGATGAAGTAATTGTTCAGTGAGGTTGAGGAAGGTTGGTAGCAGGATTTAGAGTTTGTACAAGCAGGTTTGGATGAGTAGATAGTTTGTTGTCTTCATTGGTAGTAAGTCGAGTGATTTAACTATCTATGGATTCAATTTTCAAATCATGGTGAATATCAACATTATGGGCGTACCAAGGAGCCCTGGCTATAAGGCGGGCACACTTATTTTGAACAATCTGGATACACGGCTTGTTCGTTGGTGCAGCTCTAAACCAGACGGAGCATCCATAAGTCATCGCTGAATGAAGAGCCCCCTTATAGACAAGGTCCTTGACCGAATCGGCAGAATTCCTTGATTTGAAAAGAGAATATAGATTACACATCAAGTAAATTCCAAGCTTGGATTTATTATGAAGATGTTGCTTGAAAGTTAATCTAGAGTCTAAAATAAGACCCAGATATTTTACATGGGTTTGGTAGGGAATTATCTGGTTACCAATGAAGACAGGAGGTGGACGGGGAGAGACACTCTTGCAGAATCGAACATGATTTCACGTACAATATTGACGCCAATAAAATAAAAAAAGCTGTGGGAGGAGGCGTTGTTCTCGTCCTACATTGGACTGAAGAAGCCCCGAGTACTGGTCGCCGCGCCTTCACCTGGCCCTTGCCTTTGGTTTGCTCAGCCACAGGTGGCTTCCTTTGTCTAGTTTCACTCTCCAATTCACCTGTTGATCTCACTAACACCTATCCTTCTCACAAGTCATCAACACCACATATAATTAATTTAACATTTTCTTCTCCACATAAACCCTATTGTTTTATTTAATTATTATAATAAATATTATAGTTAAAAACTAGAACGGTTGAAATACACATTTTCGCACATTGCACAAATAAAAATAACTTATTAATTGAATTTTTTGAAGAACTGAACCTATGAGGTGACATTACTTTTTAAATTCAAGGTATTCTTTATTATAGTAATAAAAGTTCAGTTATATATAACCCGAGAATTGGTCCTTTGTGATACCACAAACTGAACACTCTAACATTTGAAGTCCTAAATTTTGCCTAAATCAAGAGTACCTATTCAGAGTAGTGATATCTTTAACGAGTATCTGACACATACAGACTCGGAACCGATGGCTTAATATCGTTTCGGAGGAAAAAAAGTGCTCAAATTTTTTCACCTTCAGTGTGAATAAATCGAGGTCCAGAGGGAGGGGGTATTGAACCCGGGATCTACCAGTCTAGATGCGAGATCTTGACACAATACATTCAGTGCAATTGCAGAATACATTGTGCAATTACATTGCACAATTTTAGTGTGCAAATAAAAGTTGATACTAAGTTAAACGAACAGTATAAAAATTGTTAAAAAATAATGAGTACTCAACTTTTCATATTTTGTATATATATAAAATGGTATACCTCATGCTAATTTTTGATGAAAACTAAGACTTGCTGACTAGCATGTTATCTCCAAAAAGTTTGAAATTTTAAAATTTGTGTTATATTTTTAATTATGAATCGGTTTGTTATAAATAACTTATAAATATTCTAATACATTATACATAGTTACCGAACATTTTTAATTTTGAAGAATGATATTCTAATAAAGAATGAATAAAATGAAAATTAATTTGTATTTACTATTAAATGCTAAAATAAAATCTAAAACTGGCATTCATTAGCAATCAGTCAAACAATTATAAATTTGATTTTGTTGTGTTTCGTATCACTCTGACGTCTATAAGAGCACATGGAATCAATAAAATTGTCCCATCTCGATGGGAAATGTGGTTGCTAATGACAGGGTATTGGACTTTAGGGCTAACTATTGGTGCATATTCTTATCAGAGAAAACGTTTTTGAAAGCAATTGCCAAGAGGTTGTTCAACTTTCTAACAAAAGCTACTTTCTGTAGATGCTCTTTATTATGTCGGTAAAAGATGGCAAAACAAAGTGCCAATCATATCCAAAGTACAAGACAAAATGATTTAAATAATTATTAATTAATATTTACTAACTAATGTAGTACTAACTACATGCAAAATAAGATAATAAACATAAGAAGACGTAAGAATGCCCATAACCAATTAGAATTGATCTTGAAAGTATGTTAAGCATTAAAAAAGAAGTTTAAAAAAAGGGAGGTAACTACAGAGTTCGTGATGATATTTTGTTACCACTATAAGCGTGCATAACGAGTAAAAAAATAATTTACATTTGCCTAAAGTTTATCGCACGCAATTAAAAAAAGTCTCCAAAGAGAATTAACTGAAGTAGCTTTTACCTTTTATAATAAAACGAAAGTTGAAACTTTCTTTTCAAATTTCAAAAGAAGAGTCCCAGAAAAAATAACCAAGTAATCTGATATTGCAATAAAGAATAAAGCCTGTAAAAAGTTTATTATGTAGAAATAAGCCGTTTTTTTAAAGAGTGGAGTTGTACAAACAATCATACTTTATAAAAACAAGAAAGATTAATGACATTTGACAGTCAACACATAGTATCAATGAAGTCTATTGTTTTAATATTACAGAACATAAAATTATGTCTGATGAACAAAATGATAAATAATGAAAATCGTTAAAAATGCTGTATTTTAAAAACGATGAGTCATCTATAACTATAGAAGTGATATTGTTCATTTAAATAATATTTATTCAGATCCCCTAAGCTAAGGAATTTTTGGTTGTATATCTGTTGGTGCAATTTTCTATTGTTTAGTTAAAAATCATCTTTTTGCTTGGTATAAAATAACGTCAGGTTTTTTTATGCTGATTGCTGTGAAAGGTTTCCATTTCTAAAATTATTCATTTTATACTTTTAATGAAATTTATCTTTGCTTTTAAATTTAAAAGTTTAATGCCATTATAAGTGTACTAACATTTTCGTTTTGAAAATAATTTCTTACGTTTTAAGTTTTGCTTTTTTTGATAAAACTGTTTATGGTAGAATTACTAGTTAGTGAGTTTCATTTATTACAACTTGAGCTAGAAATAGATCAAATATTATGAAACGGTAAAAGGTTTTGACTTTAAAAACTATGAACATCGGCTACGATATATTGTGGTGCTACCTAAAGGTCAGAGCGCGTGATAATAAATAGAAAACGTACAAATAACATCCATACTTGACGACCCGTGACACCTTGAGTCACTCAGTCAATCAGTGTTAAGAAATTATAGCAACTCTTAATAATACACATTCACTGAATGTGATTGACGGGACTAACTATTATTGTTATTTCTTGTTATTAAGATATGAAAAGAAAGATTGTTATATGATCCAAGCATTTGATATAGTATTATTAACATGAATCAAGATAAATATTCAATAAGTATATTTAATAAAACAGATAATTTAAAAGTAAAAAAAAAACTCAATTATTCGATTGAATATATATACACAATCTAGCAAATATAAAACAAAAAAACCTGTAAATTGAAATATTCCATTGATTTTATTGAACAAAAAACAACATTAATGAAAGGAATGTCTTTTTTAATATTACCTTAGAGCATTCGTATTCAAGCTGACATTTGTGTTCAAGTTTATATTCCTAAAATTATTCATTTTAAACCTCTAATGCAATAGTTTATTATATTTGCTTTGGGAATTTCATATATCTGTTTAATGGTTAAGTTCTTAACACAATCATTAAATCAAAACATTGGGTTTTTCAAAGTTTGATTTGAACCTGGAAAACTAACCGATTCTTGATAAATATAATTTGTTTTATGTATATGTATAACAAGAATAAACAGTAAATACGTGAAATAAAAAAAAACTTCGTATAAACAACAATATGATTTCCAAAAGTGGGACTGAGATCATTCATAGAAAAACTTGTTAGATTTATTCTATAACGTAAATATATTGGTTTTAAATCTGGAGTGTTACCTGACTTATGTTGAGAGAATTTACTTTTCATTCTTCTTTCTTTTTAATACCATTGTTTGTAAAGATATATATTACCTATTAATAATCAAACCACAATAAGAAAATGGGAAAACAAGACTAAGATCTTTCAACCGTAACAAGCGGTCTTCGTCAGAAGAAGACCGCTTGTTACGGTTAAAAGATCTTAGTCTTGTTTTCCCATTTCTTATTGTGGTTTGATCATTGATTGTTATTTCACGTGTTTATGTGAAATCTTTTTATATTACCTATTGTATTCTTTAATATTTTATTTGAATGATTTAGTATAAATTGAAATTAACAGATATTCCAATTTTTACATGTGTGCAAATATTTAAACAAGAATATCAGAATTTTATACGATAGAGATATTTCAAAACTGTTTTAGAATTGCAGGTAAATATAATAGTATTGACATTAATGTATTGCTGTGATTAGCCGACTGCTTTTCACTAATGCCGACTGATTGCAAGGTAGATTGGTTTCAAGAAATGGACTACAGGTATGATAAAGGAATAGGAATTGTTCAATATAGAGGACGAGCAAGGTTAGGTGGATCAAATCAAGTCGGGAATGGGAGCCCGGAGACTTGCTTGCGGTCAGCTCTACCTCTAAACTAATGGATTTATGTGCCGAACTGATCACAGATTATTGCCCTATTCCATTCTTCATGTAATTTGCTTTTTCGTTTTCTTATTTTAAAGATAACATCATGGTACAAAAATATTTTTTTCTACATGACAAAAGGAGATTTCTTTAATAAGAAATCATTACATACTTTGTTATATTTACGAATCTTACAATATCAATATAGTATATTATTCATGAATTATAAATCCCTGAGATGTGAGAGTATCATACATTTCAATATTTTATAGTAGAAAATTAATTTGGATATTTAAACATTTATATGTTTATGTATTATTTATTTTTTCCAAAATTCATTGATTTACGTCGAATTCGCTTGTATTTTATTATTTCTATAAATAAACACATCCAATCTTTTCCGATACAAACTTAAACATAATATTATCATATGAAAGGTATTAAATATCAATATTTTTCTGAAATTTTATTTGTAATCTTAAAACAATACAAATGATCTTAGGTGAATTCTACTTTTCTTTCCGCCCTATAATGATAGTCTGTCAATAAAATCTTAACTTCTGTACTTCACTAAATGAAGAAAAGAAATCAAGATATCTAGAAGAGAAAACAAAAATTCATAATTTTGAAGATACCGAGGTGAGAGAGACTAGACCCTGTTACGTATGTGTTGCAATATATATACATATATATATATATATACTGATATTTCCTTACACATGAACTGTTCTAAGTTTTGATAATAGTATTCATTCAATACTAGTGACATTCGTAAAACTACCTTGACCTGTCTTAGGAAACTTAGGTAAAAGTTATAGAGGAATACAGTTGCTTTATCTATTAATACAATACGGTTGATAAATCTTATAGAGAATTACAATTGCCTTGTGTGTGAATCCAATATTATCCTGGTGAAATCTGAATTTCCACCGTTTCTGCACCAGTGCGCTTGGTTCCCTCTCTTATCTCTCCTGATGATGTTTTTTGACTTTGACGAAGACCCCTTCTTACAGTTGAAAGATCTTAGTCTTTTTTTTCTACATATATATATAACAAACACTTTTTCTTTTTCTCGGAGTTTGGTCAGGGTAAATATATGAAATCACCTTTTTGCAACGTTTCGTCTTTATTTCAAGACATCCTCAGGGCTATAAATGAAGGCTGGGTTCTGTTACATTATAACAACCGTTAACTGTCATTCCGTTATCTGTCATATATATATATATATATATATATATATATATATATATATATATATATATATATATATATATTATATACACTAAGAAATCGGAAGGTTGAACTAAACTGGACACAATACTATTTTAAGAACGAGAAAGAGTAACACACTCACTAACTCAAATTTTCGGAAAATCCGTCTTCAGGAGAAAAGAGCGAGGGAGACGCACGCTGTAGACGCAATGATAAGTTTCGGATTTTTTAGTCTCCATGACGACATCATAATTTTACAAATTGTATTTATGTTACACTACCTGTGCAGATGACGTTTCGCTCCTAAAATGTAATATTTAATATATTTGTAGAGATTAAACATGTTATTAGAAATTTTTTACTTTTCTAAGTTCCAATTATACTTTCAAATATTACATTTTTGTTTTATTTAAAATCAGTTTTTTGGCCCCACGTCCAGGTAAGCGGTGACAATGGAGACCAACTGATTCCTGAAAAACATGTTCATCCCTTTTTATTCAACAGTAGATAACTTCATCAAGTTTATGTATTGATGAAGATTTATGATTTATGATTTATCATAAATGATTTATGATTATTGATACATACATTCTGTATGTATGTATGTTTATATATATTTGAGATTTTTTTAACTATGGTTTGTTATGAATATCTAAAGGAATAAATGGAGAAAATTTGGACCTTTGATAAAGGTTTCAAATAAAACTGGAACGTTTTTCCCTGAAAGTTTGTTTCCAATTGAAAACAAGTGATAATATTCTATGCTATTTGGGCGTTTATTCATTTATATTGATTTATAAAAAGATTTCACATAAACACATGAAATAACAATCAATGATCAAACCACAATAAGAATGGGAAAACAAGACTAAGATCTTTCAAACTTAAATAATATTTATTATTTAATTTATTAAGCGAATTATTTATTTATAAGCGAAGACCGCTTGTTACGGTTGAAATATCTTAGTCTTGTTTTCCCATTTTCTTATTGTGGTTTGATCATTATATTGATTTATATATTTCTTTATATGTGAAAATTTGTAATATTTGTAAAGAGATGATGCATGAATTTAAGTAAGAAGTATGTGTGTAGAATGACATAACGTTGTTTGTTATGTGTGAAGGAAGTGAAGTAGGTTGTAAAGTAGTAATAAGAAAGGGCGATAGGGGATGAGCCAGGAGTCCGAGTGTCAGCAGTGTCCATATCAAGAGCTCGTAACTATCGGAAACCAGCGCAAACACCCCCTTTTACTTTGCACCAAAGCCTGCCTCATTACCCCATCAGTTATATCACTAATAAACCCAGCAATAAATCCCGTCTCACAAGGGTAAAATATTTCGTTGGAAATCACTCGATTATAAAACTGTCACCAGCCCTTCTATCTATGTAATGGATGGAAAAGTATTTTAATGGACTAGTGACACAGTTTTTTTTTTTTGTTGGAAAATTGATGGGATTTTGAGAGACAGATATTTCATTTTAAATTACCCTTACTATAACGCTTAATTCAGTAACAACCTCTGATTCTTTATTGTAAAACTTGTAATTGATTTCTCGTGCAAGTCAAACATACTTTACTTGTATGCTAAAATTCATTGACTTTGGGTTATGTGCCGAAATCAGCAATATATATGTAATGCACTAGTAAACTGACTTATAGTCATTTACAATTTACAACTCTTTTGTATTGTAGCGGCAACACTAACGCAAGTCTGTAAGAACCAGCTGTTCTTAAGAACCAGCTGTTCTTTAGAACCAGCTGTTCTTAAGAACCAACTGTTAGTAAGAACCAGCTGTTTTCGCCATCTCGACCAGTTGTTGTTGCCATCTTGACCTGGTTGGAAGCGTCTCTTCGTCACTCCATGAATTCGCCATCTTTACCTGTTTGGAATCGTCTCTCGCCCTTACTCAATCAACTCGCCATGCCTTGTGTTTCTCCATCTACTTAGCTTCGCCCCCGACGAAACGATCTGGCCAGATCTAGCAGTGTTTTGTGAACTGTTTATGGAATGTGTATCCTGTTACGATGTAATGCAGTTGCTGTAACTATTATAAATATAGAGATAGTAAATATCCACAAAATTGGTGTTTCCGCCCGATAATCGAACTGGTGCAACTAATTGCAATGATTGCAACTTCGGTTCCTCCAGCAGTCGGTAGGTTGGGCGTCAAACTGCCGCAGTTCTGGAAAAGTCGCCCCCAGTTTTGGTTCCTGCAGGCTGAGGCCAATCAAACGTCTGGTAACTCGCCTCCAGGTCAACTCAACGCCTGGTAACTCGCCTCCAGGTCAACTCAACGCCTGGTAACTCGCCTCCAGGTCAACTCAACGTCTGGTAACTCGCCTCCAGATCAACTCAACGCCTGGTAACTCGCCTCCAGGTCAACTCAACGCCTGGTAACTCGCCTCCAGGTCAACTCAACGCCTGGTAACTCGCCTCCAGGTCAACTCAACGCCTGGTAACTCGCCTCCAGGTCAACTCAACGCCTGGTAACTCGCCTCCAGGTCAACTCAACGCCTGGTAACTCGCCTCCAGGTCAACTCAACGCCTGGTAACTCGCCTCCAGGTCAACTCAACGCCTGGTAACTCGCCTCCAGGCCCATCGAACACCTGATAATTCAACCAACGCCTCGATGAAGCCAACGGACGATCCACCACCTCGAGTTACTCGCTCCGGACGGATCGTTCGTTTTGACGCTTCGAAGGTTAACTTCTCCGCTGGGGGAGGTGTGATGTAGCGGCAACACTAACGCAAGTCTGTAAGAACCAGCTGTTCTTAAGAACCAGCTGTTAGTAAGAACCAGCTGTTTTCGCCATCTCGACCAGTTGTTGTTGCCATCTTGACCTGGTTGGAAGCGTCTCTTCGTCACTCCATGAATTCGCCATCTTTACCTTGGAATCGTCTCTCGCCCTTACTCGATCAACTCGCCATGCCTTGTGTTTCTCCATCTACTTAGCTTCGCCGCCGACGAAACGATCTGGCCAGATCTAGCAGTGTTTTGTGAACTGTTTAAGGAATGTGTATCCTGTTACGATGTAATGCAGTTGCTTTAACTATTATAAATATAGAGATAGTAAATATCTTCCAAAGTATTATTTGGACAGTTTATATAGAAATATTACAATTAAAGTAGAAACAAATGGCATTGAATATCAGTTAGTTGGACAGGTTGGACCTCATCTTCGACCTGCTACTTGGAATTACGTCTACCACCCACACGGAGATGAAAACTAAATCAATATGTGGTCTGTTAGACAACATGCATTCCTCTTAACCTCATTATTTATAACCTGTTTTATACCTATTCAATGAAATTTGTACTCTGATGTAGTTAAAACACACAAAATACCGATACAAAGAAAAGTTCATTTCAATAATATAACTATTTTGTTATATAGTTCTATGTGGGAAGCTTCTATGTGAATTTTATATTTATAATTATAAATATATCAAACAAAATGACCATGATATCAAATAGTAATTGAGAAAGTTCAAAGGACTAGAGTTTGATCAATTTTAAAGAAGGTTCAAATTGATGAGAGTTTATTATATATATATATATACAAAATTGTCACGATAACACGTGATATAAATATTCAGCTAACTCACCACATGGATTTTTGAAAATCCATGACCTGTCAACAACTTGAATTCACTTGCACTCTGACGACGTAAAAACGAAAGGCCTCAGAGCGATTATCTTCAATCATTTGTGGTGAGTTACCTGAATATATATATATATATATATATATTATATATATATATATATATAGATATTGAATTTGATAGGAGATTCTGCATTCAAGATTTTTCTACTTATAGCTTCTATTTTTCTCACGATCTTCTTTTGTGCTGGTGGTAATTGCCAAAGCAAGATAGCATAAGACATTCACCCACACTCACCCCTACTCCATCCTTACCATCAACTTTCACTTAGACAGAATATTATTGATCAGTTGGCATTTAAACGCTAATATAGTAAGTAATATGTCTATTTAGTTAATATAAGTAGTTTAAGAATCTGACGATGAGCCACGGGGCCGAAAGCTTGTCATATTAGTTTAGTTTAATGTAGTAGTTAATTAAATATAGATATTCCCGGTGAAGTGTTTTTTAGTGTTCCTTCTGAATGTCTTCTGCTAGCTTGCTTTTGCAATTACCACCAGCACAAAAGAAGATCGTGAGAAAAATGGAAGTTATAAGTAGAAAAATCTTGAATGCAGAATCTCCTATCAAATTCAATACCATATGCTTAAAAGAGGACTTGCTGCCGAAATACACTAATAACTTTATATACATATATATATATATATATATATATATATATATATATACGTTTCACGATGAATCACAAACACAGAACTAAGGAACAAATATACTTACTGTCTCTAATTTTCGGTTGAACTGTTATCAGGAGAGAAAGGAACACCAAGCGCACTTGTAAAGCGACGGTTGGAGACGGTCTCCAACGTTTGAAACATTTGTTGTCCTTTTCAATCGTTTTCCCGTTTACAATATATATATGTATATATATGATCAAACCACAATATGAAAAAGACAAAAGTCTTAGTCTTTTTTTTTCATTTCATATTGTGGTTTGATCATTGATTGTTAATTTAAGTGTTTATGTGAATTCTTGTATATATATATTGTAAACAGGAAAACGATCCAAAAGGACAACAAACGTTTCACGATGAATCACAAACACAAAACTAAAGAACAAACACACTTAATGTCTCTAATTTTCGGTTGAACCGTCATCAGGAGAGTTGTGAAAGGGACACTAAGCGCACTTGTTTCGCTTCACTGATTTATCTTGTCCCAAACTTATGGAAGCCAGAGGTAAGGAAATTTGAAAAATTGATTCAAAAATGTGTCAAAATAGAAATAGGCATAGGTTTCAATAGAACATATATATATATATATATATATATATCACCAAAAATTTGAAAAAACGATCCAACCTGCACGCAAATTAGCTCCTTGAGCTGATATATATATATATATATATATATATAAATATTGATAAAAGTATCGACCGTGGAGTAGAAACAAAACGAAAGTTTATTGGGGCTCGGTCAGTTCTTCAGGTTCAAATATCCGTTAGAAAACATGATCCATATAAAAAATTGAAAATATCCCTTCCGTCTTTTTGTTGTCTCATATACTTTTGAAGTTGAACACTTGTCCTAAATAAACATTATATTAGGTCTTGTGTTCTGTTTTGAATGCTTCTCATATATAATAGATATGCTGTCTTAAAAATCTGTTATTATCGATATATTTTGTTTTAATTATTTCAAGAATTTGGTATATATTAAATTGTTTTTAAAATTCTGATTACTAAAGAGCAGAATCAAAATGTATTGCGTTTACTACTGGCTTCCTTATGCAAATGGTTTGCATGAAATAAACATACATCTTACCTACAGCGGGGGAGGGATGATATTAATCAAGTTAAATCCACCTACACCGTCTTTCTCCTTTCCTAATCGTCTTCCTTTGAAATTCTTCAATTTTAGTCTGCCCACTCCGATAGGCCTTTAACCTATTGCTTACAATTGTTCTAATCACATGTACTATAAATATTTGTTTTTGAGACAAATACTTTTTTTTCATAGTTTTTTCCACTATTTTTAATAGTATTCATATTAGTTATTGAATTTTTCCACCAGTAGAAATTTTATATATCCTACAGAACAAGTTAAAACCTTAAAGTCTAGTTTACATATAAACAAATTTTCTGTCAGAATAGGCAAGAAAATCATACATTTTTATAAATGACAGACAATAAACAAATTTGAAAGAAGTTCATATTTTCAGTGTCAAATCAAATCAGTTACCTGGCTGACATCCGTATACTTAATACTTATTTTTAGTCGGTTTGAGTTACCACATCAATATAGCTTTGACTCTTAATTATTTCAAAAAAGAATGTTTTTTAATGAATCTACTCTTTATATAAGTATCCAAAATGAAATGTACAGACATTTTTTTTATAAACTTATGTAATAAGAATATTTGTTTTATTAAACTAATAACACGTGTTCAATTTATTGTGGATTACATTTTCGTTTCTGTATGGAATTACAAATTACATTGTTTTATTTGTGTTTTGTTTTCAAAGTATATATTTTATCAAATTTATAGGGTTATATTGATGCAAAATTTTCTCGAATAAACTATTAATGAGCAGTTCAATTTTTTTTATGTCAGTTTATAGTGGTGGAAACAATGTTAATTTCTATCAACTAAAAATTAACACCATTTCACATTTTTAATTTATTTAATATTTGTATCATTCACAGAAATAAAATTCACAGAAGACTTTTTAGAAATGCTCCAAATAATAAAAATGGTTTTATTTTTTTAACAATACACGATGAATTTAATACCGAATTACATGCTTTTTATAGGACTAGTAGGGACATTTTTCAGTACTCGGACTGCATCATTAAGTTATGAAAAGTCAGATTATTTCACTCTTAAAACTAGGGTTTGTACTTCTAAACATGATGGAAAATGAGTGGACCCTCTGCTCAAGAGTCCACCAACTAAGCAACAAAAATGACCTAACCCTTTAACCCATTAAATCGTATGAATTTATGTTGACACATTATCCACTAGGGCTTTTCAATGTCTTAAAATTTCAACTTTATGCTATAAAAAAAATAGAAAGAATTAATTAGGTTAACCATTAGATGAAATACCTCAAAATATCATTTTCGTTTTAAAAAACTTAATTGTAGTGCAAAAAACGTAAGAGCCTAAGACAAAATTAAATAAATCTGGAGTGGCCTACACTCAACTTTACTATTAGTAAACATAATAGGTAACTTCTAACCACCAATTGTCTTTCACTTTTTATTTAACTATCGTTATGAATTAGAATATACATCCTGGTGAAGTATTATTGACTTCTAGATATTCAATTTAATGATTTCATTGGTTTTATTGTGGCTATAAACATTTCGTTAATTAGAAAATATTTTAAACAAATGGTCTAGAAATATAAGACTAGTCGTTATTGTTAGGATGTAGTGCGACCGATTGGACCTGAGGATCATTGAACCCCTGAGTAGTGCTGCCGTATGTAACCTTGCTAGTTCCCTTTTTCTATATTTAAAATAAGCTTTGTATTCTAGATTCTTTATTCAAAATCAATTCTTCAAGAATTATCCTTCACCAGACTTGGTTATTGGTGTGTTTAGCAAAATGTTTTCCTCTACAAGGTGACTGCCTCGCTTTCAGATTGAATGCGATCAAAGGTTTCTGCAATTTTCCGAGTCTGCAAACATCGTATTATGTTAATTATATCTAATAAAATATTAGTCAAGGAAAGTTTATTTTCATATATCACAAAACTAATGCATATAATATCGTTGATATTACTAGAACAGTAATAACTTTTGTAAAGCCAAAGTAAAGATTTCGCGTTATGAAATAATGTCTTACAGGAGAAGATGGCTTTTGTCTATATAGCCAGAGGATCTTTTACATGGTGTAACATTACATGACCAGTGGATCTGGTATATTTGATGAAGTTTATTTGAGCTGCTTCTACATTAAACGTTTAAGTCCATGTTTTTCCTTAAGACTTCAAAATATATCCATTTTGTCTGAAAATGTCAACAACATAATGTTATTTTATTGCTATTTACACTAATTTTAATTTCACGATATTTTTTTTATAATTTTTTAATTTATTGCTCAATTTGTAAGAATAATTTCATTGTTTTCTAATGAACCGTATAGCATCAAAAAAATATTTTTTGAAAACAGAAAATTAACCCAAACGACTGAATTTATTTAATTACAATTAATGAATCAATCACAAAGTTAACTTAATACAGCTCAATAAACATTATTAAAATTTGATAACTCACTTTTGTAATAAATTAAGTTTGTCTATTATTAATTTACTTCTTTTTTTTGTTCATCTACCTTTTTACCTGCAAGAAAAGAATGAAAGTTTACGAGTTTACTACTAAAAGTACTGACCATTGTAATTGTGTTTACTGTTATAAGTCAGCTGTTAGTCTTCAAAGTATATATATATATATATATATAATATATATATAAAGATTTCACATAAACACGTGAAATAACAATCAATGATCAAACCACAATAAAAAAATGGGAAAACAAAACTAAGATCTTTCAACCGTAACAAGCGGTCTCGTCAGAGTCGAAAAACCAACTCAAAGTTGGGTTTTTGACTCTGACGAAAACCGCTTGTTACTCAAAGTTGGGTTTTTGACTCTGACGAAGACCGCTTGTTACGGTTGAAAGATCTTAGTCTTATATATATATATATATATATATATATATATATATGAGATTAAGATCTTTCAACCGTAACTATTAGCTACACTATGATGTATACTAATATGTATATACTAATAGCGTGTATTAATTTATGTATATAATATGTATTAATATGTATATAATAATAGTGTGTATACTAATATGTATTATGTTTGTATAAAACTATTAGTTTTATTAATTGATTTTCCTTTGCAGTTAATGTTCGATGCTTCAATGATTTTTTAACGAAGTCTCTAATTGGTGGAAATAACATGACACATAACATTATTGGATCAGTTAGGCATTTCTTTGCATCGTTCTAACAAGGACTGCCGGTGATTGTATCTCCTTTCTTGGTCCATTCTCCCTCGTTTCCTTGACTACCACCCTCCTCCCTTCAGGGTTCAAAATCGCCCTTTCTATTCTTGCCTTTTTTCCCTTCTGATTCTTTTCAATATCTTTTGCCACCATTTTAGAAGTACTCATTTCATATATAATTGATTTTAGAAAATTTGTTGATTAAATGATATATTACACGTAAATCATATAATTGTAATAAATTCCATTACCAGTTCTATATTTTAAAACACATCCAAAATAATGTATCGAAAAAATTTTTTTTTAATTGTTATAACACATTAAAAGTGGTTTAATATAGGAAAAATATCTATTCATGATATTATTTTCTCTAACTGGAATTCGAACCTCAAAAAAGGGTTCAATATTTTTTAATAATTTTGATGAAAGAATGAATAATTTTTATGTTTAATTTATTGAATTATACTAATAATAAGAATTATTTGTATAATATTTCATTTTAAATATGAAATAGTATAATTCAATAAATTATAATTATTGATTAACATTAACACATTAACCGTCTTTTTAAGAATTCGGTTTAAGGTAACAAAGAGTAAAAATAGTTAAAACTGGCTACTAAAATCAATTTTTTGCTTGATTGAAACTTGCTAGAAGGGAAGATTGGATTATTTGGCAGGCATATTTTATGAACGTTGAATACAATTTCCATGTTTGACAAACATTTAAAATTACTGTGGGGTTGAAAAAATGAGTTGAAAATTTCAATTCTTATTGTTGCAATTTTAAATTCTTTAAAATTTGCTAAATGTAGTAATCTTATAGCTGGAATATTGGTAGAAAATTGATTTTGCTGTCATACGTTCATTTGCTATACTCCAAAGTATACATAGTAGTCTTCTGTAATGTGGATTACACAACACATGTCATTTATGAATCTTGAATTGACAGTATGAAAAACTTCCAGAAACTTACTTTTCCAGATTATACTGTATTTAATGCATCCATACAGTGCACAAACATGTTTTGTGATATAACATTATGCGCATCAAATTTATTGATATCTAGGAGTTACGTTAACGTATTAAAGTTATTAAGGAGTAATGAGGGTATAGTTCTGAAAAAAGTGCACCCATGAAAGATTCTGAGGCCATGGATGTCTTTCAAATCTCCGCCTTAGTGTACTCTTTTCACTATACTTTTGGCTATCAAATTTCTCTATGTACTTTTTTTCTATTCTCCATTTCATTCGACACTCATGCTTCGTCATGCGAATGGACTAGTAGTGGGTTTTCATATTCAGATAGATTAAGACCTCTGAACTCAGGCTCTTGTCTCACTGTGTGAAAAGCGGTTAATCCTCTCGGGTGGATGAATGCATTAAAACAAGGGGGAGCTAAACCCCCGACCCTTACCAGTTTGTAAGGAGCACGAATTGCTCAGTGCTTTTGACAACTGGTACCCACCCGAGTAATAGCTTTGTTTCCCCCTTGAATGTGGGAGGGGGGTGTAGGATCGTTCAAACATCTTAGAACAGTAAGGTAGTCCTTAAACCAGGGACTATTTTTACCGTCTGGGGCAGTTGTATGATCCCTCCCCCCCTGCTGTTGATAATCTGTAATTATTTCTTTTTCATGGTATAACAATCAAGGAACTAATTTTAGACAGTGTTATTAATCCCAGATTTCCATCTTAATAAAATATACGGTCGTCATCAAAGAAAACCAAAGATTTTTCAAAAACAAAAACGTATAATTCAAATTATAAAAACATTGTTACATCAAATTAACTGCCAACGTAAACAAATATAATAAATTTTCAACCCCTTTTAATAAATAAATTTATTTTTAATTTGTATATATTACTGTTGATAAGTACGTTTAAAAATAGTATTACACGCGTAAAATATAAAAACAATTACGACCATAAAAACCCATTTTGAAATAATTTTCAAAAAAAATGCCGCCCCATGGCTCGTGCCACCAGTCCCCATCCTCCTTGCTACTTCATTGCCTATAGGTGTTAGCAACTTGTTTTAAACGATATTTTAATGTTATCATAGAAAAAAATGATTGTGAATGGACTATTTCGTGAATCATGGGGCTTTTCTGAACTAACTGATAACAGAAAATTATTAAATGTGCTTGTGATAGAACGATGGTAGTAACAGCTTTCTGCCGAAAATAAACACAGAACATGCATTTATATAATACTAGTAGTCAACTCTAGCTACTATGTCATATAAATAAACTCACATAATTCTGATATTAACCTTCATGGCTCATGTCTAATATTTCGTTCAAATTTCCTAACAAATAATCACATATATGTTCCCAAAGCTCCAAAAATATTGAATCAAACGCTTATAACATGCTAAAATATAATTATAATATGAATAATATATAATAAAACTCTGGATCTATGTAGTATGTATGTTGGTCTTTTTCGATTCAGTCTAATCATGGGTATGTGAAAGCATAGTCGAAACATGTTGCAATGTTTAGAGAAGGCTGATTTTATTAGTTAGTACAGACAGACTGTCATTATGACAAAAGTTAAGGTTGTATTCAAGCCTTTTATATCTGAATGCTTTTGATAATTCCCGACAGCAAAACTAAGATTATAAAAAGCATAAAGTAGTGTTGTAGCTGGATAAGCTTTAAAATAATGCAAATCTACTACTATCACGTGTCCGGAACAATACTTAAAATTTAATTTTGCAGTATGTTTAGTCGTGAAAATAAGTGATAAGTTTTCAAGAGATTAAAAATGTGTTCAGTCTTATTACAAAAATTATTCTTTGATATACTAGATAAACTATTCTTAATGTGCTTTTTGGAGTGTAATAGTTTTCATTATTACGTTACGATATGAAAAAGCAGTCGTAAACAACTTGGTCATTATTACAGAGTAAAACTGGTTGAACATTTTTTTTTTTTTTAAGTCATTAACATGGGTGTTTGGATCAAAGAATAGAGGAAAAAGAAACAAAACTACATTCTAAAGTCATAACATATTGCAAATGGAAATTAAGTAACAACAAACTGAAAAAGGAATGAAGTTAATGACAACATTTTGGGCATTAGGCCCCCCCAAGGTTGACGTAAGTTTTGCCTGTCCACAGAGTCAGTTTGGCCTTTAGGTCAGAGGCATTTGTAAGCAAACTACAGTAATTACAGAGACTCATTTCTCTCTGATGGCAATAATAACAATAGAAACTCTAAACAAAATGACTTTCTCTCCGTTATGTTTCCTTGCACTTGTTAATGTCCATTGAAAAATCTAGAGTGGTCTAAATCAACTAAGCTATTACTAAACATAATATCAAACTTGAAAAATTAGCTTATAATTAATATCCGTTTTTTTAATATAAAACGAATGGGTCAATTCATCGTACTTCAATATTACCTAAAGATAATATGATGAATAAACAAAAGTAAACTCTACATCTGATATTAAGTTTAATTCAAGGGTGCAAAATATAGATTGATTAGAAAAATTTGTTTTGACAAATGCATCATACCATTGAAAGTATCAGAAATTGTACTTTAAATTTGCGTTGGTTTTTTACATTTAAGAAATTGACGAGGCACTTGCCTTGAGAAAGATAAAGATTTTTGGCAAAATCATTTCCAAAACTAATAGAAATGAGACATTCTTTTTTTGCAATTCATTAAATTACATAAAAACCTGAAGTATAATCCGAAACGAAATAGAGTGGACAATAAGAGAGTATGTCCGCTTTGATATTTATAATAATCAATAATAATAATAATATGTCAGATTGATCAATGGTTTTATGCTAAAATAGTTATTGACACATTTAAACAAAGGATTTCATTATTGATTATATATGAGTTTTATATTAAGTCCACAAGATGATGGAATTAACATAAAATCAATAATTTATTAGTTGTCAAAGATGTTGACATTAGGTTTATTTCTAGTAAAGTTGTGTGTAGGCCTCTGCAGGTTTTTAATTTTAATATCGGATATTTCATTTCTTACTAAAATTAAGAATTGTAAGTCGGTTAATAGTAATTGCTAAGAATTATTACCTTCTATATACTTGGCTATAACAATAAATTCTGAGATAACCATTTATCAATTAGTATGAATAATATTTCTTTTTTATTTCATAGTTTAATTCTAACAAATTCAGATTTATTTTAAACGTCATTTCCAATGATTTAAAATACTGAAATTTTAAAACACACAACAGATATTTTAGAAAACTAATTCTTTTGTTTTTGTTTGTTTGTTTGTTTATACATGTAAATCTGGGAAAATTTTCTAGTCCACTATAGATAGAAGTGTATAGTGTATATGTGCATCTTTGTTTGTGGTTTTTTATGGTATTCTGATTATTATTATAATTGCTTACTCCCCAGATGAGATGAGTTCACATTTATAATAAGATGTAGCAAATATACGTATATATATTTATAACAATTAATTTGTATTAATTCACAGCTAAAAACTTATTCTAGCATCATGGTAGCAATCTTATTTCCACCATTGTTTTATAGAGAAAGAAAAGATTAGTGAGCCAGTTCAAGTGCTAAACAGTGTATTGTAGCGGCAACACTGACGGAGGCCAGTGAAAAACCTGCTGTTCGCCGCCATCTTTCACTCTGAATTCGATTCTTCACTTCGTCGCATACTTTACCATCTGCTTTGCGGTTTTCCCACCGACGATCTGGCCAGATCATCGTTATAGGTAGAGACTTTGTATTCAGTGTGAGGACCTATGTAATAATGTTATATTGGATAACCTCTGTTGTGAATTAATATCCAAACTTAATAAATAGTTATCAGTGCCCCATAGTATATAACATATTTATGCTGACAACGAAAAGAATGGTTCCAAACAGGAGTGATTGGAAAACAAAGTAGTAATAAAAGAATGAGAATGAGCATGCTATCAGGAAAGCGTAAAAAAGAAGCATCCCTACACCGATTTAGGAAGGCTTCACAGTAAGCCAGGCGTAAAGGGTACTTAGTTTGAGAACATTAGACCGACGACCTGTTGGATTTATTATCATATTACTTAACTATTCCATCATTCTAGTTTATAAAACAGTCAAGGGACTTATTATTGCTTATAATGTGAATCTTTTACAACTAGTCAGCGATTTTGTTCCCTATCGTACCCAGTGCGAAGAATGACATACTTGTTAACATGCCCAAGATTAATTCCTCAATGAGAAGTATCAACAGCCTATATCAATATTTTAAAAATCACCCTGAGAAAATTTTAATTTAAATCATTTACGTGAGAATTTCAGTCATATCATGATAAAACAGACCAGGTTTATCTTTTTACCTGGAGCTTTTATGCCACATCGTCAGAAACAAACTGCGTTTACATTGAATGATAATAACAAAACAGTACTCAAGATGTGGCCATGATAAACATCACAGAGATAGCCTTTTACTATATTTCTAAAACATGCTTTGCAAAACATTGCAAAGCATAGAAGTTTTCAAATAGTAATGTTGTCTTAACAAAAAGAAAAAAAACTTCAAACTGTGGACTTCATAAAAAACAGATGTAAACAGACAATTCATAAACACTGAACAATATGAGATAGAACTTCATATCGCTTAAAACTTCTGATCCTTTTATAGGAAGCCAAAGGGATTTAGAAACAGCTGAAGATTATATGTATTGCTGAAGAATGATTCAACTTTGGGTAGAGTAGTTAGTAGAAGAAATAGGGATATTATATTTTGTACTTATGTTTTCTTTGAGTTAAAATTGTTACAAGATTTAGAACAAATGTTACATAAGATAGTCCATTGATGACTGAAAAACATATGAAAGAAAAAGAATAAAACTAAACGAGATATTACTTCGACAGCGTCTTTGAAGCAGATGGGTGGATAAAATTAAGCATATGGCTTTGATGTTTAATACCCCTGAAAAGATTGAAGTGTTTAATATCAAAAGATATAAATATAGGAAAATATGGCTCAGGTCTGTTGTTTTCCATGACATAACTTTGACGTTCAGAGCTGGAACCGGTATTGGTAAAATCTTGTATAATGTTGTGAATACTGGATTCACAAGGATTACATAGAGCATACTAGATGCTAACTCAGTTTCTTTAATTATTTGTATTGGTAATGAACCACTATTGGGAAATCTAAATAATTTGAGCGCAGAAAATAAACGAGGTATAAGGTAATTTTTATACTGAAAAATAATTAAATACTAGATTTTGAGATATTAGCATTATCTGGAATATTAAAAAAAAAAAAAAGAGGAGAATATTATCATTAAATGTGATTGGTTTAAAATGCTAAGTGAATTGACTTATACTCATTTTTTGTGTTTTCACATCTTGAAAATACTTCATTTAGCTGTAAGGCATATAACGTAGCAAGTCCTATGGTGAGAGTTCATGTTTTGTCATGCCGTTCAAATCAAGTACCGAGTAGAATGAACTAAGCATTGAATACATTTGAGCATACGTTTTTATAACTTTCTGAAGAGTGAGTTAACATTTGCAATAGTTAATTGGTCTAGGCTTTGGTAAATAAAAACGTAGAGTCATTTGGCGAAGTAATCTGGCAGTGTTCCGCAAATTTAAAGATTTAGTCAGTGAGAACACTTTGGTAGGCGTAACTGAATGAGATATTACTTTATGAGTAGCGTATCATTGTTAGGTGCTGAGTTGGTTCAGAGTCAGCTGAAATCCGGTTCGCGTCAAAGTTGAGAAGACGCCTCAGAGCATGGTGCCAGCTCAGCTAGTGAGCTCACCTATATCAACAGAGGTTAGCACAGCCAGGTTGTCATTATTCGCCCACTCCTCTCAACAATGGACCAGTATTTTACGCTCCGACAGTTTCATTGTCGCTTTATACGATTACTCTCCAGTCAGGCTGTGTTATTTATCGCTGCAGGCCACGCACCAGTCAAACCCTAGGCCTTCCACTTCACCCGAACTCAACAGCTCCCGCTAGAAATCACTTTACCTGTCATTTCCTTATAACTCCGACTAACCACTTTACCAACTTTGTTTAATCAACAATGTAAGATTATTTTAAGCCAAGCAAACTGTCTACTGATACCTAGTATCATTTTAAAGCAACAAGCACAAAAAACTAAATTACCATTCATAATGTTATATTCTTTTACGACATGAAAAACAAACAGGTTAATGGGACACCTATCATTTACTAAACAGTTATGCAATATTTTAAACATTACTAAAAGCTAAAATTCAATATCCAACATCATTAGTTGTGCAATCCGTAATTGTGTGGTATTTACTCATTCTGAGGTAAACTGGATAAACCAACAAAAGTCTCCACACAAATGAAGTTTTATTCAACGCGTTTCGAACACTTTGTGTTCATCATCAGGAAGACACCAAGGATGTGGTACTGACGGGTTCGTCAAGTGAAGACAACTCTTCAACAATGGACCGTCCGTGAAGACGGAGTCGTCTTCACTTGACCAACCCGTCAGTATCACATCCTTGGTGTCTTCCTGATGATGAACACAAAGTGTTCGAAACGCGTTGAATAAAACTTCATTTGTTTGGAGACTTTTGTTGGTTTATCCATTTTACCTCAGAATATCCAACATTTAGTAACGAAATTCAAAGTAACGAAAGTAGTATCGAATCATATAATAAGATTTCCTACTTTTGGTCTGTAAAGGTTTTCATAAACGCCACAAATCAGTTCACTAATATTTCTTTACCGAGTTTTGGTCCGGCTTCCAGGCCTAAGTGTTTTACGGTTAGACACTGAATCAAACCTGGACAAAGAAATATTGTATTGTATATATGTATATATATTATATACAACATTTTTCATGTATGAACATACTCTAAACTAAGAAAATTACCTCAAAAATAAAACATAAATTAAGAATAGCAAATGGTAATCAATGCTGGTTTTCAAAGAAACGCTCAAAACAGTTCAAGTTAGTAGATTGCTTAGTCACTATTTTGATCATATATAAATATATATATTTCAGCTCCGTAGTTTATTAGTTCATTTTTAAAGTTATTTTTATTTATTTTATTTACTTACCATCTAACATAACCTAACCTAGTTCATTTTTATTTCACTGTTTATATATAAATAAGATTTTATATTAATATCATTATCGGGGTTCAATCCTCACCTGGCCCTCGATTTATTTACGCGGGAGGTGAATAAATCTGAGTGCGTCGTCCCTCGGAGAAGGACGTTAAACCGTCGGTCCCGAGCCTGTACGATGTCAGGTACTCGTTAAAGATCCCTACTCTAAATACACTTGAGTTAGGCAAAATTTAGTAATCCCACTGTAGAATCAATCTTCATTGTGTGGTATCACAAAGGGCCAATGCTCGGCCTACGTGTGTTTCCTTCTGGAACTGCCACTGCAACCTAACCTAATATCATTATAAACGATATGCATAACCTGATGTGAGTTTTTTTGTTGCTTCTGTGTGTTTTTTATTTCAAAATTTATTTCGTTATTTTCAACCGCTAATTGTTTATTAAATTTCAAAATATATTAGTCTAAATAAAAGTGCTATACATATATGATAGAACTATGTACACAGAACACTCGTTAAATTGAAATATTAGCTATTAAAAAAAATTATATAAAAACACATAGATTAATGAATAGAAAGGAATATAATTAATATAGAGTTCACGTTTTGAGTTTGAAATCAGGAGTAGTAACGAGATAATTAAAGGATTTTACGTCAATATTATGAATTTATGAGGTTGTTAAATTTTGCTCCAGGATAGTTGATACATGGAATGAACATAGAAACTATAGGTTTTACAATAGTAATGCCAAGAAACGTTACTACATATCGGTAGTTCATAAAAACTAATTACGTTGAAAAATTACATCTGATACACTCCAAAAGGTAAATAGAGTTTTTGAGTATGCTAAAGCTTCATTTGAGGTTGTGCTGAGAATTATGCAGATCAAAAATCTCAACGTGCACAAATCATAGGTCCCAGATATAAGATTGTATCCCTCCTAGAGATTGAGTATCTGTTGAAGAAGAGATAAATTCGAAGAAAAAGATGTTAGTCGAGAAGAAGATAAAGTAGTTGGCAATATTTTTAAGCTTGTTGACGTACTTGAGAGGAACTTAATGATATAATAGAATTATTATTATTAGTAGTAGAAATTATTTTACATTTTAGCAAAATAGAACAATAACTATCTGTTAGGTGTTTACTTTGAATGGACTTAAGGTGGAAGTGTTTATCTTTAAATCATTACAAATTTGTTGAATCTGAATGGGTAGGATCTTATGATCGATTACTTAGTGTAGATATAACAGCCACTTGACTGAATTGAAGTGGTTATTATTGTTAAAGGTAATATAGGTGTCAGAAAGGGTAATGGAAGTGCTGTAAACATTATGAGTGAAGAAGACGGATCACCAGAATGTTTTAAAATTTTCAGTTCAACACTGCAGTAGGACCAAATAAGAAAAAAAATGGAATAAGCCTTCTATAAATGTACAAGAGCATAGATTTCGTTAATGTTTCAAATAAGACGATTGTATCCTCTTTGGAAAAGATGTTAATACATTAGTCTCAAATATCATTCAATATTTAATTCGGTCTCTGTAATTTTGTTGTGACCCAGGAATCAAATAGCTTTCTTCAAATTATTATTAAATATATTATATTTAGATAACAAAATTACGCAATAAACACGTACAATAAAAATCACTGTCTAAATCACAGTAAGCCATCAAAAAAATGACTTCACTTTCAAACAGAACAACTGTCTTCGTCTTTGACGATATTTTTACTTAAGGGAAATGACTTCACATTCAAACAGAACAACTGTCTTCGTCTTTGACAATATTTTTACTTAAGGGAAATGACTTCACTTTCAAACAGAACAACTGTCTTCGTCTTTGACAATATTTTTACTTAAGAGAAATGACTTCACTTTCAAACAGAACAACTGTCTTCGTCTTTCACAATATTTTTACTTAAGGGAAATGACTTCACTTTCAAACAGAACAACTGTATTCGTCTTTGACAATATTTTTACTTAAGGGAAATGACTTCACTTTCAAACAGAACAACTGTATTCGTCTTTAACAATATTTTTACTTAAGGGAAATGACTTCACTTTCAAACAGAACAGCTGTCTTCGTCTTTGGCAACTGGTCCACGATGGCAAGGTGGCTGCACTGCACTGTGTTCACTTTGTATCGGTGAACACATTCACGTCTCTGCTCCTTCGTTCCTTCTGCTTTTTCGTTTTCTCTTCTCCTGAAGGTGGCAAGACAACCGAAATGATTGAGAATCGTGACTGTTAGTCCTCTTTTTTGTGTCTTTGTGTTCTGTAATTGTAACTTTTATTATATATAAATATATATATATATATCACATTTCAATATTTCAACTTCGTCGTCATACTCTTCTGTTTACTGTTTGGCAGCCAAGTAGAACTCACCTTCTTCTTCTTTTCCTTCTCCTGATGACAACGAAGTCGAAATATTGAAGTGTGCTGTGTACTGTTTCTACGCGTTCTTTTCTTGTAATCGTTAAAGATATATAATATAAGTATTATATTCGAAGAAGAGTAATCCTCGTTATGTTGATGCAATGAATAGTTTTAGTTATTTTATTTATATTGTCCAATTTCACATCATTTGAACATGTTACATGTTTCTTTTTAATTTATAGTTAGAAATTTGACCTGTCTATTGCAACAAATAATGAATATTTGTTATTACTGTAGTCTTGACGAAAATTCATTTGTTCATTATGTAATCTAGAACTTCTGAATGAGTTGATTATTTTAGTTAATAGTCATTTATTGCAGTATTAAAATGTTTTCCCTTGATTTAGATTGATTATTTATTTCACATACTACAGTGGTGTATATTAATACTTAAACATTTATTAATTGTTTTTTTTCTCATTAGAAGTGCCATTAGAAATCATGGAATTATCGCATTATTAAAGTGATTCAAGGATGGAAGAGTTAGACTTTATGTCATTTTGAAACAAATATTGGTCTATTCTGTATTATTAAAAACCAAGTTTGGTGATGTTGTTTGAAGTAATGACATTGGAGTTTAACAGAAACTGGCAGTTAGGAGAGAGTCGATAGTCGGCAGTAAGGAAAGGTTGATGCTGTCAACGAGTGTATTTACGACTAGTGTTCGGGGGGGAGATGATTTTGCGGTGGTATCTTTATAGACTCGTAGGGGAGCTATCAGGCAAGAGGGAGGAGGAGGGTGTGCTAAGCGGGGCTGACTATTTATTAACAGTCTGCTGCTGACTTCACTTGCAGAAGGGTTTAAAACTGAAGAACGCCTCGATTCAGGACAAAATAAGGGCATTGGGAACGCTTGGGACCGATATTGGGGGGAGGTCGTTCATCGGAGGGTAGCCTTTCCAATCCCTTGAACCTGCCTCGCTTACCTCTATTTAAACGGCCACTTCCAGTGTTCCCTATAAGGCCTTTTCTACAATATATATCGTCAGAAACTTTTCGTATTTCTTAAACCGCTTCAAATCTAAACAAATATTATGTTCACAAAATGTCTAATACATGTTTTATATAACTTTGCAAAAAAAAAATAGGGCTATTTTATCAACCTGAGTTACAATTCAAATACAAGCTTCAACTGCAATAATATTTTCCAATTTTTAAGATTAGTAAATTATTTTTCTATTGATTGTATGCATATGTTCCTCGATTCATCGAAGCCCTCTTAAACTTTAAAAACACGTGTAACACTTAATAAACGTTATAACAATGCAAATAAATCAAGACAATCCAATCTAAGACATTCTAGTAAGTTTGTACTTAAGGTAGTGAAAAGTCAATTTAACCATGTTATGTCTATAAAATTATGTAATTCATTATCTAAGTCTAAATTTTGCTAAATCGTTGTATTCATAAAAAAAAACTGTCATGATTCAGAGAGCTGTAGGTTAGGTTGCAGTGGCAGTCCCACAAGGGAACACATGTAGGCCAAGCAATGGCCCTTTGTGATACCACGCAATGAAGATTGATTCTACAGTGGGAGTCCTAAATTTTGCCTAACTCAAATATATTTAGAGTAGGGATCATTAACGAGTACCTGACATCGTACAAGCTCGGGACGGTTTAACGTCCTCCTCCGAAGAACGACGTGCTCAGATTTATTAACCTCCCGCGTGAATAAATCGAGGTCCAGGTGAGGATTGAACCCCGGTCCTATCAGTTCAAAGGTGAGCACGTAACCACTGAGCTAGCCTGGCCCCCTCTCAGAGAGCTGTAATTCAAAAAATTTATTAAGTGTCAAACAATATTAAAAATTTAAATGACATTGTTGTATTCGTTACAGAGTTATTAAGAGAATTATTATAAAAACATATCTCTTCTCGTATTTTTATTAATATAAGAACTCAGCAATTATGAAAAATAAACTGACTGTTATTCATATTGTGTTATGGAAATATTATAAATATTGTAAATAAATAAATATTATATGGAAAGACAATGTTTAACCTATAATATAAACTGTACTACAAAGTTTCCATATACAAAAACAAAGGCAATCAAAGAATAAACGACAATAAATTATTTTTAGTTTGCTCTTAATAATAAACAAGTTCAAAATCCAGAGGAGTTATTAATATCGTTGAAGTTAAAACAAATATTTATTGTAAACCTGTTTTCTACATTAATGAAATAAAACACTATATAAGTATATTTATTGTTTTAAGAAACTATAGTGTTACAACGGATCTGATAGATATATTAGAATTAGCTTTCATCGATTGGAGTGGATTATTGAAAAGTTTATTACGATCGGAAAAGCTGTTGCTTTCTTGTTTTAATTTGCTTGAAGCAATTCGATTGGCTAATCTGTTTGTATTTTTAAACTACGCTCAATGAGTGGAGATATTCACTGGATAAATAATCTACATTATTTTAACTTATTCACGTTTTGCTGTTAAAATCAACTGTTAGTGATTGAAGGTACTCTTTAGTAAAATTTGTCATATGTATTTTTAAAAATTAAGCATATTTGGGATCTAATCATTATATTTCTCTAGAGGCTAAAATGATTATTAATATCCATGTTGTTAAAAAGTTAAAGAGAAATGACTGGTAAAGTTGTTTTCACCAGTCTACAACTTTCATGCTGAATCTATTAAAAGACCGTGTTCAAAACAGTTTCAGATAGGGAGAACTTATAGCGTAAGCTGTGCCTCACCCTCCTGTATGATAATACAAAACAAAACATGGAATTTAAAAATGTAATAATTAGTGCTTCAAGTAAATTGATTATGAATAAATATTATAATAAGGTGGCTGTCTCAATTTTAGTTTGATATCAGTTGAAGTGATAACTTTATGACGTGTTGTTTGAGATGATATAAAACATAGGCAATAAAAGTAATCACTGAAGGTTTTTGACATTTACTTATGTAATCTATGTTGACTTGGCAATTAAGCGTTTTCGTCAGTGAAAAGGGGTTCAATAAAGTGAACAGACTCGGCTAATTGTTTGTGATTGCGATGGATCATCAATAACTCGTCGTCATGTGATATCGGCTCAGGTTAATAACAGCCCCCTCACCATTAATCAAGCCCCTAAACAGCTGGCAGTCAAACAGGCCCTATACTTCCACAGCCGCCCATTCCGACCTATTACTTATTATACTACAACATTCTCCACCCGCCAAAATACTTTTTCATCATATTCAATCGTGTTTTATATACCATAACATATACATCCACGCACACACACACACACACACGCACATACACACACACACACACGCACACACACTCTTACACACACACACAAGCACACACGCACACACACACACATATATATATTATATATATATACGCACACGCACATACACACACTCACACTCACACTCACGCAAACACGCACACACACACACACACACACACACACTCACTCACATACACACACACACACACACACCACATTATATTTATGTATGTTAATTAAAATTCTCACCTTACATCAGTTGGTTTGTCCACGGACAACAAATGTAATATGTGAAAAAAAGGGAGTTTCTTTGATTTAAACACAATATACGTTTGAAAAGTTTAGTGTTGTAATCTTTATTCCATTTTATAGATATTGAGACTTTTTCATAAAAAGAACATTAAACATTTTATTTCAAATTGAAAACGGACATTGCATATTAACAGTGTGTAGGTATACAGTGGGATCAATTAGCATACATCTCTCATGAAGTTTTTGCTGGACTAGATTGAATGAACTATATCTTTTTAAATAGGAAAAGTATGTTTTTCATTGAGATATTGACGTTATTACATAAGAGATGTAAGGTTAATTTCACGGAAGGTCATTTTTTATATACTTATAAGTTTATAAGTTTTGTTTAGTGTACTGTACAATATTAAAAATTAAATCAAACATTATGCTTTATCAATAGATTTATTTAAGTGAGCTGATAAGATTTTGCAAGCCAAACGACATCAGTTTCCAGGAATAAAGAAAAATAAACCATTATTTTTCTTTAATCCATAATGCTTCCGGATAACTATCCATATAATTTTGGAGATTGATTACATCTACTTACATGTTCAGTCAAAGTGAACCTCATAGAAGACAACACCGATGTTGTCGAAGAAGACAATGTTAGAAGTAAAGATGTTTGAACCAACATAACAACAAAATTAAAATAAATAAACAACAGACGTCAGAGAACAAGTCTTTGAAGATGTTTAAACAGAAACTACTAAAGTAATATCAGTTATAAACGCTTGGAAGATTCTGAACTGAGTTATAGTGGTAGTGATACGTACTCTGTCTCTTAGTGAAACTTTTATTTGATAAATTACGTAAAATGTAGAAGTGGACGTCTTAGGAACGACATCCTTATCTGAATTATGACTGGAGATGAAGCTTTATGATATATTAGTTGGTATATTAGGTTAGTGTAGGTTGCAGTGGCAGTTCCACAAGGGAACACACTTAGGCCGAGCATTGGCCCTTTATGATACCACACAATGAAGATTGATTCTACAGTGGGAGTACTAAATTTTGCCTAACTCAAGTGTATTTAGAGTAGGGATCTTTAACGAGTACCTGACTCGTACAGGCTCGGGACTGACAGTTTAACGTCCTTCTCCGAGGGACGACGAAATTAGGGCTAGCATGAATTATAGATGCTCGACCTGGTTACAAGCTGCAAGAACTAATAAAACACTTATACAGATAGTTCAGAATAAATGCGCATGTCTTATGGCTGGGGCACCTGGGTTGCCAGAAATGTGGATATTTAAAGAGTCCTCAGGTTAGAAACAATTGACCAATTCACGAGTAGACTGGTGACCAATGAGAACACGAAAATTCCAACCCATCCAAACCCCCTTATCCAAAGCCTATCCCAAATAATTCACCAAACACATCCACAATAGAAGCTGTTATTAAAATAGACAGCCAAACCCTTGAAAAAGACTGACAAGACACGACATAATGGGACCAAACGACCACGAAATGACGTAAACGGACGAACCACATAATAAAAAAAAAAAAAAAAAAAAAAAAAGTACAGACATTTACTTACTGACCCCACAACCACAGCAGGACAATAATTCAGCAGTAGTAGGTCCGTGACGTGGAACTGCTAAGTATAATCCCATAATACTGCTAATAATCTTTCTGTGCGCGGAAAGATTCGTTGGTTGGGACGACGCGCTCAGATTTATTCACCTCCCGCGTGAATAAATCGAGGGCCAGGTGAGGATTGAACCCCGGTCCTATCAGTTCAGAGGCGAGCACGTAACCACTGAGCTAGCCTGGCCCCCTAGTTGGTATATTAGACTATACATTAAAATTAGAAAGGATTGATTTACTAATAATAAAGCTAAATGACTTGAAAATGAAAAGAATTATTTTGTTGAATTGTGGTCAGAGATCATTATACATCAGCTCGAGAATCCATGACTTTATGGCAGAAGTGTTTTAATTGCAATGATTTTGGCTATTTTTTTTAAATAGATGTTCAAAAGGCTGAGGTTGTTTTCGAGATGGCAAATATATTTACGGAAATTTCGATCAATGGACAGTCTATCACGGAAGGAGCTGTATAATGACGCATCTGACGTCATACATTCGATGTGTAATATAGCTAAAGAGGCCACTTGATAAGCAAGCTAGAGAAAGAAGCTGTGGGCTAAATTTCCACTTCTCTATATCACTAGATGTTCCGTTAATTAGTTAGCTTATAATACAAAAAATATTCTTTTATTTACATTTTCACCCCTACTCTTTTCATCCTTTTCTGTTTCATTAATTGTTTTCCATTATGAGTTTATTAAAAACAGAATAATACTTCACTTAGAACGATTCTTTTGTCTTTTACTGGTTTTAATGGTAATTTCTTTTATCCTAGTCACTAGTTTGTAAATGAAAAACATCATCCACTGTTTCCTGTAATTTTATCATCAGATCTTTATAGGAATAATGAATATTATTCATTATGAATTCATTATAAATATTCTTGGAATTAATTGTGGAGTTGGAATGAAACTAGTCCATCACAAAATTATATAAGAAAATAATTTCTGGGAAAATATATAAATTCAGAAATTTATTTCTGGTTTTGAACATTTCAACCATTAAAAGGAAAAGTGATCGGGTGAGAGATAAACAAAAACAAAAAAAATATTTTCTTTGATTTTTCTATATTAACTATGGTTAGTTAATTTATTTACTGTTGATATACATAGCTTCAAATGTTATTTATGTTCAGAAAGTTACGGCTTGTTCTCATAAAACTACAGTCTGGAAAACCACAATACTAATAAAATGAACAACTTGTAAGGCATTTTAATTTCCTTGTAAAAGATTTTGATAACATTTCCGTGTCAAGATATACAGAATGTAACTCTAACTCCATGTATAACTGAAACACTACAGTATTATATGTTTCTCAAATAAATTTTTATATACTTCTTAAGTGTAAACATTTCTTGTTTCTTGTATGTTAAAACAAATTATAGTAATTCACGCACAATCAATCAAGTACTATAGTAGAGGAATGGCCTCGAATTTGGTTTTGATAATGCAAGAAGAGAGAAAAGATGAAAAAAAAAAACTATAGTTATAGCACAAATCATTGAAGTTCTTGCAAGAGAATTTACCAAATCGAATGAGTGTGGAACTTTGCGATTTACCTATGCCTGAAATTCAAATCTGTCATTTCATAATTTAAGGTCATACAATAAATAAACAACAAAATTACGAATAAATAAAATTATGATTCATAACTCTATTTCAAGTATGAGAAAAACCACTGTATATTCTAAACGAAAGGCTAGGTAGAGTTGTTTCACACTGGTTATCAATTACAAGGAGCTAACAGTTATCAGAAAAGCTTAAATCTGATTTTTTTTTTTTAAAGAACTATTCCAATTTAAACTTATTGAATTCTGCAAAACAGTTTCTTTTGATATTGTAAAGAAATTGGTTGAAAGAGGTTTGCGGTAAGACGGGCAGGTTTAATATCGAAGAAATTAATCTGAAGCCGAAAAAAAAGGAGCTCTTATTGAACAGAGCAGGCAAAATGAAACAAACGGGAGATAATGTATTGATGTCTTCGTTTATAACATTTTTACAGTATTTATGATTTGAATATATTTTGTAATAGTATGATATATAATTAATTATAAATACCAATTAATCATATCCACATGGCCTATTTATGATTACTAATCATAACATATGTGTATGGCATCTTACGATGTCTGTTTATCAAAAACTAATCATACTATTACAGATATACCTTGATAACTGTCATTATTAGTGTAATATTACTCCTCCAATATTTGATCACGTGAGTATTCATAGTAAGAAGATACCTAATCAAAGTTGTAAAGTTCATTGAATCAGCAAAAAAGGTATGGTAACTTGGATCCTTGAATCTCGGACTCTGTTCTGATTGTAACTGGACTGATTGTTCTAGATCAGTGGTTCTCAACGTGGTCCACATGGACCCCCAGGGGTCCACTGAAGATTACTGGGGCTCCATGAGGAAAGTAGTATTCTGAAGGTCCATGACACGTGGTTAGAGCTCTCTGTTAAGTTTAAATGAATTTATCACCAAACAAAAAATAAACCAAAGCGTAGTAAGCTTTGCCCGTACAATATTCAAACATAATTAAAATATAAGGCCTAAGATCCTCGTCAGTTTGTTAAAATGTTCCAATGTTTTAACATTTTCTATTGCACTTCTCTTTATGGTACATTAAAAATTTATTCGGTTACAATTTATTTCAGGGCTCTTTATAAAATGTTAATGAAGAAATATTTTGTTATTGTTTTAAAAACATTTTTGTATTTTCGCATGCGTTGTAGATGAAATGAAATTATTTCATAATTAACGATTTTTATTTACCAAAAAACAAATATTTATTTATAAATTTGTATAATTATGTTTTTTAAGTATCCGGGGGGAGTGGGGGTCCACAAGCAAACAAAGGTTGAGAACCCTTGTTCTAGATCAACCACTTGAAAGTTGTTATAACTTACAAATTATTTTTATAGCTACCAGAAAACTAAACAAATCAATAAATTTATTTTAATAATACTTTACAAGAGTGTATTTTATAACTTAAAAAGGATAGTTCAATTAAAATAAAACAAAACTAAATTAATTGTCAACTAGTTTGATATATATGTTTGCTTACAGTAAAGTTTTGTGTAAGCCACTCTAAATTTGTAATTGTTAAAAAAGTCGAAAAACCATTTCTGTATTCGTATCTTGTGTAGTAAAGTACATCTAGCATTTCTTTTTATAATGTAATGAATTTTAATGTCAGTACATATAATATTAATTGTTTAAAAATCTTAAAATATATTTTATTAAACCTTAAAAATGAATTACCATTTGCTAGATTATGTTATAAAATTTATGTCAATGGTAAATAATTCCGACAAGTACAGCAGGTATGCCATTATTTTAAGTTGAGTTTACAACGACTTGTTAAACTAACAAAATATTTATGGCTACAATAAAACTAATGAAATCATTAAAATTATTTTATTATTTTGATAATACTTTACTTGAGTGTATTTTATAACTTAAAAACGATAGTTTACTCTCATACATTCGAAGATGAAAAAAAAAAAATACAAAATACATTTAGGGGACTAAAAGCGTGTAGATACATGAAAATCTTCAAATAAATTCAACTTGACTACCACATTTTACTTAGAGTAAAAGTGATATATTGTATTCTAAACCAATTTTCAATTGATGAAATAAATTAAACAATTTCTGGAAGTATTATAAAAAACATGTTTATATCTTGAAAATTAAATTAAAATTATTTTTTTTTTAATTTTTGATGGTTAAAAATATTAAATTAACTTTAAGTCTATGGCACTATTAACTTATATAAAATTACTGCTGAATTTCTTTCTTCATACTTTAGTGTAGTGAAAATGAATCAGTAAAAACAAGAATAACTCATTAATATCAATGACTTTTGAATTTTTGCTTGAAATACTATGAGATTTTATTTTCTGTCATGATAAATTAAGACGCAATTAGTTAAGATATAGTGGGGGTTGTTTACCTAGAAGAATGAATAGAAGTGTACTTTGGACCCTATAGTTGGATACAGGTCTGAACACGTCAGCCAGTCACCTTCTCGTAGCCAGACAGAACAGAGCAAAATTACGTCTCTTCATACTAAGGTATGTCTATTTGTTCATAGATTATGTCCTATGATATTATCTTTCATAATTTTCTTTATATATATATTCAAATGAATTATGTTCAATATTTTGAACAAATTCTAGTATTAAAAGTTAAATGGAAGTTATTTTACTTCTTATCAAACCATTAATATCAAAGTGTTAGTTCATGTAAATTCTTAGTTTAAAAGTTAGAATTTATAAAACTTATTTATTCTAAATTCTTTGCAATCCGTAAATAAAATTGATTAAATGAAATTAACAATACATAATTAAATTTCTTAGTCTAGTAAAATATAATTTTACTAAGCAATTACAATGAGTGGGTTAATTTCTTTTGCATATTTTATCTAGTTTCTAACTACCCACAAATCAGAAATTCTTTCTACCAATTATAACATTCTGTAAGAATTGCCTGAAATTTATATCGAGAGCCCTACGGTTTGTCTTACTCCAAATTAGGATGTTTTCAACTCTTTGCTCTTTGATAATCAACAAATTCTTGAAATAGTTTTTAGAAAAATGTAAAACAATTATTTAGTTTATAAAATAAATACTAGATAATTATAAATAATAACATTTTTTTTTGAAAAATCTTGTAGTTTTAATTTTATAGTTGAATGTTTGATATGAAGCCACTAAGCTTACTTCCATCTTTGATTTCCATTGTCTCTCTCACTCTGTCTTCATCTCTGTCACACATTCCCTCACTCTATACTCACGTCAAGCTCTCTCTTTCTTCTTTGCTTCCTCTTCCACCCGACATCTTGCTTTCCTCTCACACTTCACTTCTGACCTATTGTCACCTATGTTTTGTTTTCCTGATTTCAATAACTTCTAAATCAAAGGGTCTTTATTCACCTGTTCTTTATACAAATTAAATATATTCATTCAAGTTTATACAGTTAGAGTTACTTATATACAGAACATATTTTCACATGTACTGAATATGTACATATATATATATATTTGTATATGCATGTATATATATATTTTTGTGTAAGAGAGCTGCAATTCTTCACGTAAGCATATTTAATTGAAATGCACAATAGCCTCTGCGTTTACGACTTTAAAGCTAGTCTGCTAAATTTTAAACCAACCAATCGTACCATTCTAAAATTATAAACTTAGTTCATCTGATCCTAAAATCAGATTTTGGATCTTCTGACCATAGCGTGGCCACAAAGTTTGGATACATACTCGCCCACCCCACACTTATACACATACAGATATCATCAAAAAAACCTTCATAAAATGGTTTTTGGGACCTCAAAATATGTAATTCCATAAAAATTTGGATATTGAATTTTTCCACGATCACTCTAGGTACTTTACTTATAGTAAAGTAAAAACTGGAGAAATTATTCCATATATATTTAAAAGTGTTACATCAATAATAAAAATGTACGTGTTACCAATAAATGGATATAATCAGGGCTAATCCATAAAATGAGATTAATAAGACTGTTCCATTTTCATCAATATACTAACTGTATACTTTTCACGTTTAAAACTAAAGTTATTACGTCAAAAAGAAAACTTCTGACTTTTTCTAAAATAACAGTGATTCCCCTAAGGTTTATAGAGTTGATTGAAAGAAGCCATAGAAATTACAAAAGCAAATTCAATCCTTTCTAAAAGAAGATGTCATTTTCAGATCTCAATAAGAACTTTCTAATATAGATCCAACAATTCGAAACCGGGAATTTACAGAGTTTTAAATAAACAACAAGTTTTGAGTGCCTTTAATTAAATTATTTCTTGGACAAAAGTCCAAGCTAATTTGTTTTCCTCCAATTTTAATGACTTAAATAAAGTTTAGCGGTTTGGATTGATCAACCGTTAGACTTCATCAGAAACAAATCAAAACCAATGACTGGTATTCCACAAAGTATGCTGTATGATACTGCATCTATTTTACTTGTCACTGTATTAGTCTTGAAAGTTAACAAAATGCAAATATGGAAATAAATAAATAACACTATATAATTAAATCCATTTTTAATTTTATATAATCCTAGTTTGTTCTAAGCTGATTAACAAAAATAACAATTACAATATTTTTGCGTTATTATTATTTCAATTATATTAATTAACTAAATGACAATGACCTTAAAGTTAATGTCACGTATTTTGTTATAAGAGGTATTTATTAAAATTTATATAAAGGACTTTTTTATTAAATTCATATATCTTTCTAATATATGGCGATTTAATGTCGTAAAGTTTATGACATTAAAGTTTTAAAATAAAACTTTTTTTAGTTTTATTTAATTTAATTTATTTTTTTGTTTATTCAATAATAAACTGTATGGTAATTAGTTATTAATTATATTATACTTAATTTGAGATTAATAATTATTTGTCTCTGGTATTTTATCTTGGTTTTAATTTATTATACAACATATATTGGAATAAATAACATTGTATTGCTTTTAATGAATTAAATAAAATTTAGTGGTTTGATTTGATCAAATATTATACAAAATAAATGGGTGACTTTTCTATGCGTCCGCTTTAAATTATATTACTTACTCATATAATTATATGATATCAACAAATATGAGTAGTAGGTTTTTCTCCTGATGTCTTCTGATGTCAAAATATAGCTTTAAGTTTTGTCCTATGTCATGTAAATAGGATGAATTTGTTTTGGATAGAAATATCAAATGTTACTATCAAATATTACTATTTTGATAATAAAAATATCAAAATTGAGTCAATTTTCTAGATTCAAATCAAACTCTCAAATCTTGTCGTTTTTACAAAAGAAGAAAATAGGATTGTCACATAATAATTTAGCATCAATTAAAGTGTTTAACATCAAGATATTAAACCTCATTCTTTAATTCAGTTGTGTTTTATTAACCATATTAGTTGCATTTGTTCAATTTTCCTTCCCTTGATGAAAGCCAAAGATATTCTAAAGTTTATTGTTTATTCTTAGATAATTTCATTTACAAAATTTTTTTGTGACCTTAAGGCATCTTTATTAGACAGTATAATTTGCAAAGGATACTCAGACTGGATAAAAGTTTAACGTTTGATATATTAAAACCACTAAAATTGATTGAAGTTATTACAATAGATACTCTGTTTATTCAAATGTATGTTGTATTTTTAAATAAGGCTGAAATAGTAATTAAAATGGCTATCAACATTTAAGGCAACAGTAAAAACTGTTCTTTTAAGTTTTCTATAAGATGAATTGCTAAACTATTTCTTGTCTTCCACCTACCATCACTGTAATTGAGTTGATTAAATTGTGTTTTTTTGATTATCATTTTAATTTAAAAATAATATTTGGAATGGTAAATTTACGTATTCTCTCATCTGAGTAAATTATACACAGATTTCTTTAAATTTAAAATTCCATATGCAATATAATATTGAAACTCTGTCCTCAATTTGTGAACATAGGCGTCTTAAATTCGGTATTTCCGACAATTTAATTCACAAAGAAAGAAGGAGCAAAATTATAAGTTACCTTTCATGAATATCTATATCCGTAGAATAGCTACATATATCAATTTTTAGTCCATGTAGCAAATTAACCAATGTAGTTCCTTATGCTGCTTATCTTTATTCTGCTGTCCTAATAAAGTTAAAAACCGGTTTTAGGCATAGTTTTTTGAGAGCATCAAGAGTTTTTGCTCCATTAAACTGCTGAATGATGAAATTAATAAAATTATTAATATTGCTCATTGATTGAAGTACTCCTATTCTTATATTAAATATATAACGCTTTAAGACAATTTAACTTTTAACTCTTTAATATTAACTTTAAGACAACGCTTTAAAGAATGCCTTAAAAAATGTTTCAATCAACACAAATACAACGCATTTAGAAAGTCAACTTTTTATGGTGTTCGTTAATTAGGTTGATCAAGAGGTTGCTGTGAAGTTGTTTCATTGTTGCCGGCTTTGAGTCTGACAAGAATAGAAACGATTTTTTTATGCTCTCTATTGCATAGTCGAAGGCTTTTATTACTTTACTAGCTGACCCTGCGTACTTCATACCGCCAACGGTACGTAATAAAAAAATCATATAAAATTACAATAATTGTCTTTAATATCAATCTGAAAACAATAATAACATTTCTGGTACCTGGTTATTTACAATTGAACAAAAATGTGGAAATATTATAAGTTTCTTATTCATAAAGAATAACCTACCTGCGGCTGCTATTAACAATTAAAGTCAAAATGTAAACAAACAGGTTATACAGCAAACCTTATCTATTATAATATTTTTGGGATATTACCTAAACCACAACTCTGATTTTTAAAAAACTTTACATAAACCTTCCTTGGGATATACCTAATAATTTCCTAAATTTTCACAGCGATTGGATGTATGGTTTTTGAATCTATCGAGTACAAACAAACAGACATACATTGATTTTCATATATATATAGATTGTATGTGTCTACATCGCGCTTTTATAGCTTAGAGTTCAGTAGTGTACAGACTCGCTTCTAGGGGAAAGGCCATTGTCCTGTTCTTTGATTATAGATATAGTACACCCAGAACTGCTGGATAATCAGTCAAAATAAACTGATAATTTTGCTAAGAGACTCAATTATGTTATTTAATGTAATTGTACTTTTCCATTTATATAGTGATTCTCATTATTAATATAAAGAAAACACCATTATTTTTATCTCTAACTATGGACTATTGGTGTTGTTTGACATGTAATTTTAATTAATTACTAAACTGAACTATGTATATTTTATGACAATATTTTCACGTAGTTTCCTATTGTCGGATAGGAGTACCATTACACTCCAGTTTCTAATAGGAATAGAAAATGAGTAAATATATTTCTATGATTAAACCACAATAAGAATGGGAAAACAAGACTAAGATCTTTCAACCGTAACAAGCGGTCTTCGTCAGAGTCAAAAACCCAACTGATGTGTGTGCAGTTATATATAACATATACACGTGTGTGTATATATGTTTTTTTTTAAATATACGTTTATTCTGCATGCACCATACAAACATTACATGCATGTTACAACATTTTGTCGAAGTCTAGACTATTTACAAAATGTTCGAAGATCCTGCAGATCTGTTTCACTGATTAGGTCACTTAAGTGTGTGTATATATATGTATGTATGTGTGTGGTGTGTGTGTGTGTGTGTGTGTGTGTGTGTGTGTGTGTTTATGTGTATGTATGTATGTGTGTGTGTTTATGTATGTGTATGTGTGTGTGTGTGTGTGCGTGTGTGTATGTGTATGTGATGTTTGTGCGTGTGTGCCTACATTTAAGAATAAAGAGAGAGAGAGAGAGAGAGAGAGAGTGAGATAGAGAGAAAAGAAGGAATGAAGGAGAGTTAGCAATTATTTGTGAATCACAGTAAAACAATCAGTTTTAAAACTTATCTGAATTTTCACAACTTTTTCAGAAATCATATAAATCTGAATCAAGGAAAAGAATAAATAATTGAATGGTAAAATTGTTTTAATATTATCTAATATTGTTACCCTCAAACAGTTTGGTTATAAGAAAATATTAAAGTAAACGTTTATTTAAAATTGACTTAACAAAAAAAAAAAAACAATTTGTTATGAATAGTGGGGGAAGGATTGAAAGTGAGCAGCCGAAAGAGATTGTTAATTGGGATTATTGATGGAGCAAGGGTCAGTTTTATGGAGAGAAGTGTATAGATGGTCGGCAGGGCCTGGTACTGTCGGCCTCGCCTCAATGAGACGTGTGATGCGAACAAACTACCGCTCTTCTTCCACCGTCCGCCTTAATTAATAATCCGACTTTCTCTTCTCCATTAATCTCGCTCGATTGCTGGACAACATTTATCAATTTTAAACCTGCACTCCTTAAAAGTATATTCAATCTAATTATATATATATATATATATATATATATACCATGATAAACGAAAAACGGTCCGGCAGGACAGATAACAATTACTGACACATAAACTGAAACACAACAAAGACTCACTTTTCAATATTTCGACCGTAATGGCGGTCAACTGTTGACTGTCGTCCCTCCGTCAATTCAGTTCTTCTCCTGAGGACGACCGCCATTACGGTCGAAATATTGAAAAGTGAGTCTTTGTTGTGTTTCAGTTTATGTGTCACTGCTTATTTTAATTGTTTTATATATATATGTATATATATATTATATATATAAACACTTTTTCAATGAAAATACGATCCGAAATGGACAAATACAGTTCAATGTACATAAATAAACATAGAGAAATTAAAAACACACACCTACAGTCTCTAATTGTCTGTTGATTCGTCTTCAGGATAGATAAGAGAGGGAAACCAAGCGCACTGGTACAGAGACGGTACCAGTTGACATCAAGTAGAGAGTTTTTATGTTCTATTTTATCTGTGAATATAGTTTAATATATATATATATAAGACCTTAGTCACATTTAAGATGGTTGGAGACCAACAACCGTCTCTGAACCAGTACGCTTGGTTTCCCTCTCTTATCTCTCCTGAAGACGGTTCAAACCAAAAATTAGAGACTGTAAGTGTGTTCTTTTGATTTCTCTGTGTTTCTTTTTTTATATTGAACTATATTTGTCCGTTTTGGATCGTATTTCCAACTAAAAAGTATATATATATATATATATATATATATATATATAGATTTATATTTATCAATACATTCTGTAGTTGAATATTTATTTTTTTTAAATGACCCACAGCAATTTGACTAAGTGTGCCTTCAAGCTGTTTCAGCAGTTTTATACGCTTTGGCTTGAAAAGTTAAAAAAAAAATAGTTAACAAAATGCATTGAAAATATTGTTACACGATTTTTCAAGAGAAATGCAATTTATTTTAATCATCTAATAAAAGAGTTTTGGAATATTGTATATCAACTGTTTGAGAAATGAGAATAAAAGTTTAATTTGCTAATGCAGGCCGTTTGCTAATAACGGAGTCAGTTTTATTTCAAATGTAATAATGGTAAGATCCTACTGTCACTTAGCGTCGGGCTTCATTCAGTATCGACCCCAAGTAGTCCTCACTAAATCATTCCTTTTTTTATTCTTAATATTAATCTCAAAAAACTGAATTATATTGCTAAACAAAACTGTCATTACAAGAGTAGAATAAACAACTGTCTCTTGTCTTCAAAATATCTGACTAGAATTACCAAATATTGTTAATTTATAAGGTTAATTTAACTTTTAATTAACTATTATTTAGTATATAAGTTACTGTAATTTACTTCTTTGAAATAATTAAAAATATCTAATGGAGATGCAAGGTTTATACTATTTATTACTACTCACTATTGTAGGCAGAGAAAAATTATTATTCCTTGTTTTGTACTTTTTTTAAACTCTATAAGTCATTGTGAAGTTTGTTTCAAAATAGATGGTTTAGGGTTTCCTGAGTTTCTGAAATGTTGGTTCGTAAATAGTTTTATGTGTACATGTGTATAACCGCACACATAAAATAATGTGCTTAATCAGAAGTTTTTAAAACAGAATTGTCATAATGATAAAAATATATAATCCAGTTATTATTATACCTGATGTTCCGTATCAGGTATAACAAGGTCACGAAGTTCACAATTAAGCTTAATAAATAAGCACACATAACACGCACACACACACACACACACACACACTCACATACACACAAGCACATACACACACTCATACACACACACACACACACACAACCACACACACACACACACACACACACAACACACACACACACACACACACACACACACACACACACACACACACACACACACACACACACACACATACACATACACACACACGCACACACACACACACACAAAATATATGTTCATATCATCAAAACTTGATATTTGATATGATTAATGATATTTATTATTGTAATCAAATAATTAATACGGATCCTGTGCATTAGATCCATTTCTATTTCAAACAACTTATGGATAAATTCCAAAAAAAACATATCTAAAAACATATTTTGGTCAAAAAAGTGAATTGTTTGTTCTTAGAGATTGTGTGTCTAAAAAATTTGTAGTAACCTAAAATCAATTTTAACATAAATAAATATAAAAACAAATTCGTTTGCAACCAGTGGAGTTTGTTTTTATTTTAATGTACTTTTCAGTAGAGTGAATTAATTGCCTATTAATGTGTGTTTGCCCATAAACACACAAACGCACACAAACACACACACACACACACACACACACACACACACACACACACACACACACATAAACAATATATGTTGATACCATCAAAAAGACAACAAAAAAGAAATTTAGGGACCTCAAAACATATCGAGGCGGATTTTTTTAATCATTACTATACTTACAGAAATAAAATACATAAGGAAAAATAAAAATTTCCAACTTTGAAGAAATAAGTCCATTTGATTTCATAAAAATCAATGTGTATTTGCATTTTTAGTTTAAATTTCCAATATTTTTACTTCCATAGGTGTGAAAATTGTATTTTGCGGTTGGTTAAAAGTTCAAAAGCCGTTTTAGATTTTAAAGTGTCCTGTTCTTCGTTGACGTGGATATTTAACGACATGATGAAAAAAAGTAGGTAAAAATGAAACTTGATTTGTGATATGATTAATGATATTTATTATTATACTCGTAATCACATACGGCTCCTGTACATTACATCCATTTCTATTTCAAACAACTTGTGGCTGAATTACTAAATATGAAGTTCAATGTAGATGAAGAAACATAGAGAAATTAAAAACACATACTTAGCGTCTCTAATTTTTTGGTTTGAACCGTCTTTAGTTGAGATAAGAGAGGGAAACCAAGCGCACTAGGACAAAGAGCTTATCTCTTATCTCTCCTGAGGATAGTTCAAACCGATAATTAGAGACTGTAAGTGTGTTAATTTCTCTATGTCTCTTCAACCATCATTCTATGAATGGTTCATCTCATTTCAGATTTATTTTTTCATTGTCATGCTTTATAGAGCCTATGTTCACTGTCTTTAAGACTAAGACATCTAGCTTCAATTACAGTAAGCTCTAATTTTAAATGAATTATACAATAGTATTATTTATTCATCGGTTTATTTAGTAATAGTGTATTTGACCACTACTAGCGAATTCTCATTTAATCAACCGCAGAAAATGCAGGGCGAGTGTGTGTTGGAAGATTTACTCCCGGTGTGGCTAATGGAAGTGCCCTGTCATATCAGTTACCAATCATTTCAGCACAGAACTAAATGTATCAACTGACACCAGTGATAGTGTCCTGGCAGTCTTCATTCAGACTGTAATAAAATCTAAAATCATTACAAGCCATAACCCATAAAAAATTATGTCTTATTGCCTATGTTCTACTTTACAGTTAGAACATATGTAATAGTATATGTAAAGTTCTTAATCACATTGTGTTTTATCTATTTCAATAGTATTTTTTACATTATTTCATAATATATACCCAGGAATATTTATCATAAATATTCACAAAAACACCTGAAATAACAATCAATGATAAACCACAATATGAAATGGGAAAAAAAGATTAGGATTTTTCTACCGTAACAAGCGGTCTTTGTTAGAGTCAAAACCCAACTGGTTTGGAGTCAGTTGGGTTTTCCAAGGTAATCAAATATTGATCTCTATTACTTATGAAATAATTGTAAAAGCAATAGAATAAGAATAACAATATCTTTATGTCTATGTAAAAAAATCTATAGTCGAAATAACTGATGTATTAATCAATTCCTCTCTGTTACTGTACATGTAAAATGTAATAAATAACCAAATAGTGGTAACAGTAGTGCTAATTGTAAAACAATCATGTTCTAGCCCTGAAGATGACATAAATATATGTCGAAACGTCGGCAAAAGGACTAGTTTCAAATCATTACACCTCAACCCTCAAAAAAATGCCATCATATAAATATTGGGTCGAGCAAATAAATCATGATATATATATATATATATATATATAATTTAAAAAAGAAACGGTCCCTCAAGATTAATAAATTAAACTCAAAAAGATAACACTTAGAAAACATTACAAAAACTCATTTTAATATTTCGACAAGTCGTCGTCATCAAAAGGAGATGTTTCTTCCTTGAGGAATGAAGGCACACTGTAAAAACCCATTGTACTGATTGCAGTAAAAGTGTTGCCAACATACGCAGGGAAGGGAAGGGAAAAAATAAAGTAAGTACAGAAAAAATAACATAATATTGAGTAAATAATAAATTAAAATCAATAAAATGAGTAAGGCAAAAGGGATAATACAAATGAAAAAAACTAAATATAAAATACTAAGAAAAATACATAAATTACTCGTATATTTAAAAATAATGAAAGCTGAACTAACGTTTAAGATTGAGTCCTACAACTAATATGGATACAAAATACAAAATCAGCCAGGGTAGCCCTGTTGTTTATGTACTCCCCACTGCACTAGTATAATTCGTGTTCGATACCCACTCCAGCTTTCGGTATATTCACGCAAGAAGTAAAAAAAATTGAGCATGTCTTCTGTCAGAGAGAACGTTAAGCCGTCAGTCACCATGCCTGTACGATATGAGGTGTTCTTTAAAGTTCCCTGCTCTAAATATACTTAGAAATCCCAATATAGAATGTTCACTGTGCGGTATAGCAAAAAAACATTTTTTTTAGTCTGTGTTCTCTCGTTGGTTAGCCACTGGTACATAACCCACCGTATAAAAAAAAAACTACCCAAACAGACAAAGAAAATACAATGCTATAGATATTGCTATTAATTGTATACAATGGTATACAATTTCTTTTTTATTGCTAAAGTTATTTATAATGAACTAGCTGACCCTGCGTACTTCGTACCGCCCATAACAAACGTAATAACAAACCCATATAAAATTACAATAATTGTCTGAAAACAATAATAACATTTCTGGTACCTGATTATTTCCAATTGAACAATAATGTGGAAATATTATAAGTTGCTTATTCATAAAGAATAACCTACCTGCGGCCGCTTTTACCAATTAAAAGTCAAAATGTAAACAAACAGGTTATACAGCAAATCTTATCTATTATAATATTTTTGGGATATTACCTGAACGACAACTCTGATTTTTTAAAAAACTTTACATAAACCTTCCTTGGGATATACCTAATAATTTCCTAAATTTTCACGGCGATTGGATGTATGGTTTTTGAATCTATCGAGTACAAACAAACAGACATACATTCATTTTTATATATATAGAGATTAAATAGCTTGAAAACATTATCAACTTGTTAAAATTAAGTTGAATGTAAAATAAATCAATATGGATCTGTCAAGATTTTAGCAGATCTATCTTGATGTAGATGTGTTTACAATCTTAGGGTGAAAAGTGCACCATAGCTGGTTTTTTTTTTTCAAATGAATGGAATATAAAGGTAAAGGAAGAAATTTTGCATCAACTGTAAATTTGACAATTTTCGTAAACATAACGTTGACTTGAAGCTCCACTTACAATGTTTAAGTCTCTACTGACGGAATCCTAAAAAAGTAAATACAGTCGATTCCGGTTAATTGGGACACATCGGGACCGAGGTGTTTTGTCCCAATTAAGCGGCTGTCCCAATTAAACGAATTTCACTTTTTTTTGGAAATTCATTTGATTGGTTTTAGGAACAATGCCATTAAGCATCGGTAGGGGGGGGGGGATTCTTGTTTTGTCGCTGCACTGGCTCGGATGGAAAAGATAGCAAATGTGAACATGAGGCAGCTGCGGTTTTTAAAACACGGGTATCGGGTTCAGAAAGAAGCCGCCTTTCTGGCTTTCCTGGGATTTAAAATGGGGTGGTGTTTGTTTTGCCGCTGCACCGGCTCGGTTAAACCGGAACTCAGTTAAAACATACTCGGTTAATCAGGACTCTACTACTAAAATCTTAAATTTACTGTCCCAATTAAGCGGAATGTTGTCCCAATTAAACATAAAAATTTACAATTGTAGTTCATAGTTTGGTTTCCGTTCTTTGAGATTTGTCCCAAATAAGCGGCTATCCCAATTAAGCAGTGTCTCAATTAAGCGGAATCCACTGTATATAAATAATAATTTTTGAATATGTGTAAACAAGACCTTGAAAAGGCTAGGAAAGTTAGATTAAATGGGCTAAAATAATCTGTTTACCTGTGAGTATTCAATTAGGTGCGAATAAGCTTTCTATTAGAAACTTAACTTGGGGACTTACCTAGGAGTAAAGTCGTTATGAGACCAAGATAGAGACATGTGTAATTAAATGCAAGGATTTGAGCTAGAGAAGAGGATTATGTGGGGAATGGGTTATGTAAGTTTGGATGAAAGAGGCGGTGACATAAGCTGAGTTAGATAACTGGGGAAGTAATAAGTGGGCTGACATGTGGCTGTAACAGCCTTCAATATGCCTAACCAACTCAACTCACTTCCACCCAATATCCCTGCAGCCTGGAATGTTTTAATATTCCGCATTATCTGAACACTCAAAAAAAAAAACCAACTACTTGACAATGGTAATGTAGTGAACTACCATAGCCCATGGAATATTTATGTAATATGTTATTTCATAAATTAACGAAAGATAGTTGACATTTAAATGATTTAGACGAGGGGTTCTCAACCTTTGTTTACTTGTGGACCCCCTAAAAGCTACTTATGGACCCCCTAAAAGCTACTTTTGGACCCCCTAAAAGCTACTTTTGGACCCCCTAAAAGCTACTTTTGGACCCCCTAAAAGCACTCACTCCCCCCGGATACTTAAACAACATAATTATACAAATTTATAAATAAATATTTGTTTTCAGGTAAATGAAAATCGTTAATTATGAAATAATAATTAATTTCAACAACTAATTAATTAATTATGAATTAATTAATTATGCCCAGTAATCCTCTGTGGCAAAAATGCCACAAGAAAATGTTGGATGAAGAAAACTACGTTGTTCAGCTATTATAAACATCATTTCTTACAAAAGATTGGATGTATTTACCACTGCACTTTTTTTTTCACTCCATGTTTTCTGATAGTCTAAATCAGTGGTTCTCAACGTGGTCCACATGGACTCCCAGGGGTCCACAGAGGATTACTGGGGGTCCATGTGGACCACGTTGAGAACCACTGATTTAGACTATCAGAAAACATGGAGTGAAAAAAAAAGTGCAGTGGTAAATACATCCAATCTTTTGTGAGAAATGACGTTTATAATAGCTGAACAACGCAGTTTTCTTCATCCAACATTTTCTTGTGGCATTTTTGCAAATTTATGTTACGTTTGCTAACAGTCCTATAGAGTTCTTTCGTCTGAAGTGACGGTAATTGGGGTTTTAAAGAGGAAGAGGAGAATAAGTTAGCAGGTGGTCTTCTTCGTGCCTAACGTGATGGTAGAGTGCACTCGAATATAGTGGAACCTGCGAGGCTTGTCGTGGCTTGTCAAAAGTATAAGTAAGGTAAACCTATCTTAGAAAAGGCTTGAAAGATGGTTCTTGAGTGTACAGCTCATCTCATTTTGCGGACAGTCTCACTATAGTAGTCAATCAAGTTTTAGCTACGAATCCGTTAAATATTCTGGTAGTGGATAAGAAAAACAAAAAAAAAACCTCAACTCAACAAGGAGTTTTTCTCAAATATTTACATATTCTTATAAATAGGAATATTTTATTAGCTTGTTCTATTTCTTTTTGAAATTTCTTTATTTTTTTGATATATTGATTTATTGTTTTATATTTGGTCATTTTTCATTCTCAATGATGATTTATTTTCAACTCCTGTGGTAAGACATCCAAGAAAACAATACATATTACATAAAACCTAATAGTAAATTCAAATTTAACTTTAACTTTACTATTGATTTCTAGAACATCAAATAGTTGTAGCAACTCTAAATTTAATTAAGTTTACTCTTAGTCTGAAGCTCATTTATTTTGATCACTGTTTTTATTTTTCAAGAGAGCCATGAATCAAGAAGTTAATGTTGAATTCACAGATGTTTTTAATACCTACTGAAAAGAAATAATAAATCAACGTGGTTTGTGTATACTGAATAGTATCTTATGTGTACGGTGAATATTCATGTATAGTACAGCACTCCTGAAAATTTTCAGCATTTCTTCAACTTTACTTCTCCTATCTCTTTTATTAATCAATTCAACTCTTTTACTATTGTTGCTCTATGGATTCAACCTGACGGATGCCATAGCTCTCTTAAAATACATGCAGATAAATGTGACAAAAATAAACGAGTGTAGAGAAGTTTTAGAGACTAATGTTAAACTTAATATAATTAAGAGTTGCTACAACTATTTCATGTTCCAGACATTTGAATTGAAAAATTAGTTCTTTGGTATGGTCTACTAAAATGATTTTAGTCGAATTCTGTTTCTTGTATGTCTTGCCAACTGAGTTCAAATCAGCAATGGTCAACTGTAAATCAATTAAAAAAAAAAATTAAGAAAGTTCATAAAGAAATAGAACATGATAATAAAATATTCCTATAATATATGAATGTTTATACTAGGATAAATGAATGTTTGAGTAAAGCTGCTTGTTGAATTATTTACTGTTTTAAATTGCTTAGCTAATTTTTTTAACTTTTTTTTTTGCAATTCCTATTTCTTTGTCACGGCTTTCAAAATGCGCTTCACCTTTTTCTACTTGATGGTTTGTTTTGGGGTGTTATGGCACTAACTTTTTGTGGAGAATACTCTTACCCAATTAGACTACCTGTCCTCATTTAACAAATGTTGTTTCGTTATCAGATATTACGGAATATACGTGTATGTGATGTATCCTACAACATACGTACAACACACACACATATATATATATATATATATATATAATATGTGGCATTAAAATCAATTGATTTGATCGCACGTACCTTTATATATACGAGTATACATATATATATACCATGATAAACAAAACGGTCCGGCAGGACAGATAACACTTAAAATAAACTGTGACACATAGACTGAAACATAAATAGACTCACTTTTCAATATTTCGACCGTAATGGCGGCCGTTTTCAGGAGAAGAAGTGAATTGACGGAGGTATGACAGTCAACGTTAGTTGACTGTCATACCTCCGTCAATTCACTTCTTCTCCTGAGAACGACCGCCATTACGGTCGAAATATTGAAAAGTGAGTCTATTTATGTTTCAGTCTATGTGTTACAGTTTATTTTAAGTATATATTGGTATAATATATATATATATATATATATATATATATATATATAGTTCAGTATAAAAAAAGAAACATAGAGAAATTAAAAGCACACACTTACAGTGACCAATTCTTGGTTTGAACCGTCTTCAGGAGAGATAAGAGAGGGAAACCAAGCGCACTGGTTCAGAGACGGTTGAAGTAACTGTTGGAGGAACTGTAAGTATGTGCTTTTAATTTCTTTATGTTTGTTTTTCTACATTGAACTATATTTGTCCGTTTCAGAAAAGTATATATATATATATATATATATATATATATATATATATACGCTTTTTCGATAAAAATACGATCCGAAATGGACAAATACAGTTCAATGTACATAAAAAAACATAGAGAAATTAAAAACACACTGTACATAGAGATAATTAGAGACTGTAAGTGTGTGTTTTTAATTTCTCTATGTTTTTTTTATGTACATTGAACTATATATATAAATAAATCTTTATTTTCTGTTCCAATTTTTAATTGATTGAGTAGTCAGTGCCGTCTAAGAAAGGTGATGACTTTTAAGTGAAAGCTTCAATAAAACAATCTAATTGACTTATTATCCACCAAATGTCTCAATGAGCCCTTATCAGCTTTACCTAAGGAGAGGAACAGATTTACCTGAAGAATAACGCCATGTGTTCAAAACACCTTTTTTTTTATTAATAAAACTTATTCAGGGGCTGAATTCTTATATTATTACCCCAAAAAAAAATATTTTTAAACAACCATATGATTTTAAAACAGAATACTTTATACATACTAGATTTAACGATATTTAAACAATAAGACTAACTTGACAGAGTAAAAAAAAAATTGAAGTATAAAAAAGTTTATTAAGTTACATGATGACTCATAAAGTTGGCTGAGATAAACTCAGGAAAAATCAAATCAACTTCAGTGTTCGATTTAGTACAAAGGTTCTTTACAACAGGAACGAAAAAATTCATAAAAACATATGGCTTTCAAAACAACTCTCTGCTTTTGATGTCCGTACCACTAGACTGAGCTAGTTCTTTTGATAGAGGCATAATGGAATTAATCCTGTTGGTAATACACCCAGTCGGTATTTGTTGATTTTAGCATGACATGTTTTTATAACAGCATGTTTATTTCTAATTTATAACATTGCACAACTAAGTCAATAACAAATAAATATTTGATTCAATAATAAAATTCCTATTTTAAATTACAAATTATATGTAATAATTACAAAAAAATTATGCCTACAGAACATTGACTAATTAATTAAAGAAAAAAATAGATTTTCAGAATTGAATTATTTTTTGTTTCTTTAATACATCAATAATTCAATAAAATGTTCAAATAATAATTACTTCATTCATTATAATTATCAAAGTCTCTGCAATTGAAATAAGAGAAAATTGATTTCTTGTTTTAAAAATAGGTTTTTTTTGAGATCTCCTGAAATCATTCATTATTTTTTTGCAATTCTCTTTTTAACTCACTTTCCCTCTCTTTCTCTCTTATTTATTTTTATTCCTCACTATCTGTCTATCTATGTATCCATCTCTTTCTTTTTCTCTCTCTCTGTTTGTATGTAACTGTGTGTGTACTATTATTTTTGTAATCACTATGTGAGTCGCATTATTTGAGAAATTAATCGTTAATAAAAAACTAACTCCAATATTTTCTCCATCACTCGATTATGATAAAGGTTATTTGTGAAGTATTGAAAACGAAAAAAACTTTTTAGTTTTGATTATGCATTTATAATAATAACATATATAAGTTTGTATTAGTACATGTGACAGGTTAACTATCTGACCTCTCGCAGTTCAATAGGACCTTACACATCCCTCGAACAAAGCCCCCTCCCATCTATTTCTAATTCTCTGCATTTGGAGAGAAAACATCAAATATATTATCACAAAACAGAATACTACAACAGTTTTATAACACATTAACACAGTTTTACACAACATTGTATAGAGGTATTACGAATACCTTTAGATGTATCGAAGAATCAACAAGTTGATGAATATATATATATATATATAATATATAATATATAATATTCAATATTTCGAGACTTAATTTTCGGTTTTTCGACAAAGTTAAAGAAATAAGCCCCCTGGTTTGTCTACCTGTAATGTATATTTATCTGAAAAGAGAACAAAAAATACTAAGACCGCTTGTTACGGTTGAAAGATCTTAGTCTTGTTTTCCCATTTCTTATTATGGTTTGATCATTGATTGTTATTTCATGTGTTTATGTGAAATATTTTTATATATATAAGCTCAAAAACGAAGAAAAGCAACACACAGAGAAAGAGACACACTTACAAACTAAAATTTTTGGATGATCCGTCTTCAGGAAAAAAGAGAATAGGCGACCAAGCACGCCAGAAACACAACAGCAGGAAACCTTGGGTGCTTGGTCACCCATTCACTTTTCTCCTGAAGACGGATCATCCAAAAATTTGAGTTTGTAAGTGTGTCTCTTTCTCTGTGTGTTGCTTTTCTTCGTGTTTGAGTTAAGTTGCGTCCAGTTTGGATCGTTTTTTCGAATTTTAAGTGATATATATATATATATATATAAAGATTTCACATAAACACGTGAAAGAAAAAACAATGATCAAACCACAATAAGAAATGGGGAAAAAAGACTGGGTTTTTGACTCTGACGAAGACAGCTTGTTACGGTTGAAAGATCTTAGTCTTGTTTTCCCATTTCTTATTGTGGTTTGATCATTATATATATATATATATATATACCACAGAGTCGCCGCCCTACTTTCCTGCGGGACTCTTCGCTCTTCGCTCTTCACACCTTCTGATGACGACGATGGTCGAAATATCGATGTGAGTTATGTCTGTGTCTTTCTGTGTGTTTCCTTCGTTTTGAATTTATTTTATATATATATATATATATATATATATATATATATATATATATTATATCAAAATATATATATTGCAATTTTGATAACTTTAATACAAAATAAACACCAAAAAAGTCCACAAAACTGATTAATATTAACTATTTTTATTATTTTATTAATTAGAATATTCAAGTGAGGAAATTCAAGGCATGTTTCTCTTTTTAGATTTTTAATAAATGACAAACAGTGTTGTTTAAATAATTTATTGACATTAATCAGTAGTTCTAATAAGTCTCGTATACTGGTTAGTGTGGTTGATGTATGGCAGAGCAGTGTGAAGGAAGGAATACATATTTGCCTGCAGACATGGTGCTATGGGATGGGAGGGAGGTAGTTGTTTTGCTGAGATTAGGCTATAACCGTTAAGAATAATTCGAGTGTTTGTGTTATTGGTAGAGCGGTTGAGAAGGAGAGTTTTCGTATCTGATTGACTGGGATCGACTCCACTCTAATAAAGTGGCGGCCAAAACACCACTAATCCTAGGCCAGGAATTCCCTCTTATTGCCCCATACCAACCAGCCTCCAACATTATTGCACATTTTTTTCAAACTTTACTGAGACTCTTTTCGTTTCGTAACATATTTCAGAAATCCCTTGTTTTTATACAATTACATGACCAACAAATTATTGATTTTCATCTATATTCTACGCAAAACAATAACAAACCATAATTGAAATCTGTTTCTCAAATAGAATAATATTATTTGTTATTACCACAATAATAGATGAATAGGAACCACTTCTAAAGCCACAATTATTGCAATGACTTCTGCCTGTACTGTCACTCGTTCCATAGAGAAAAGCTTCTTTATTAATACATATATGCATGTTTCCTTCTTCAGTCCTCTATATTCTGTTAATTCCTGAAGGATGCATGGTACCAACATTTTAACTGATAAAAATTTCAGTTTCATTTTTTTAACTGTTAATTTAAATGTATAACAAGATTTCACAATAAACACGTGAAATAAAAATATACGTTTAAGCGTTAAACCCGGGGTTCCTTCTTGTTGTGTCTACAGCGTGCTTGGTCTCCCTGTCTCTTTTCTTCTGAAGTCAGATTTCTTAAAAATATGAGTTTGTAAGTGTGTTTCTTTACTCTGTGTGGTACTCATTTTCTATTTTAAACTTATATATATATATATAAAACAGATTGAATAATATATCGACTGTTTGATAGAATAGGTGTGTTATCTTAATCGGGATTCGGTCAATTTTCTAGTCAAAGTTTTTGTCCGGTTAAGATTGTTGTTCCATTAAATAATGTAAATTTCATTTTCCTAGTCAAAAAATGCTTACTTCTGCCTATGAAAAAGATTTTAAAATAAAACCGAAACGTTGGCAATGAGATTTTCATTTCTGAACCTAGAAAATCTGACCGAATCCCTTCCTACTCTCTTAATTAAAACTATAAAGCTTATCACCAATATGTCAAGTCAACATGTTTCGATTGTACTACATTTATCATCAGGACAATACTAAGAAGAATAGTGAGTTAATCAATTTATATATAAAAGATGGATTAGTATAACAATGTTTACAGGACACGCCCTTTTATCAGGGAGCATCATGGGGAGCTTAAGGAAGGGTGGTTGGACTCAACTATTACCTGGTTAATCTGGTAGCTCTGTTGGAAAATAGTTTCAAAATTCAAAAATTACTAAGTTGAATGTTTATGGCTGGCTACTTTTCTTGGATATTATTGCTTCTGTTAATTTTAATTTAGTATATATATATATATATATGGTATATACATATATATACGGAGTTTTGCTTGTGGGTACATTATTAATTTAGGCACGCAAGGACACATGACTGCCTAATGGACAAGTTGGGATGCGGACAAGGCAGGGAGGCAGTTGCCTGAAGTTGGGTCCTTCCTCAAGTGAACGCGTGGGAACAGGAACATAGTAGGACAGTCCAACAAATCCTCCGGGTTGAAAAACTTTTCTGCCCCATTCCACCAAGTTTTCTATCCGATTATTGGAAATGGGGACATTTAAACAAATCAATTCGCAATTTTATTCCCAACATTTTATCCTTAACTGTTAAGGGCAGTTAAGTATAACCTGGAGCAGTTCAACTCATAATTATAAAAAAAAAAACTATTATTACTGATATATTACGATTAAAAGAAATGTATTTTGCTCCATTCTTTATAATATTTTTTATAGACTTTACAATCCTGAGTTTTGTGTTTTATGATAATGCAATATAATATTAAACAGATAAAAATTCATTAAAGTAAAAGTTTTGACTGAAAAATATATTATAGCCAACGAACAATTCCCAAATTTTGTACAGATTATGAGCTAGATTTCCAACTGATCTGGTAACCATAATCTGATTATGGTAACGTATTTAGACCCGCGATACAAATCAACTTTTCTGGACGATAAGCAAGTCAATCTGCATGAAAAGCTACACCATTGGCTATTTGAATATATAAATTCAATAAACAAAAATAAAACCATCTTATTGACTACTTTAGAATCGTCACATTTAGATCTTTCTGCAGATGAAAGCACTGATTTTTTTTATATAATAATATATAATGTAGTATAAAAAGATTTCACATAAACACGTGAAACAACAATCAATGATCAAACCACAATAAGAAATGGGAAAACAATATTGTTAATATGTTAATAAAAAACTCTCCCAGCGAATTGGAGTCCGCTGGTATTTATAAAATTCCGTGCAAAAATTGCCATAAAATTTATATTGGTCAAACTGGTAAATCATTAAAGACACGTGTAAAACAACACCAATATAACGTAAGTAGACAGGAAAAAAGTAGTGCCTTATTCTTGCATATAAAAAATTAAAATCATCATATTGATTGGACAGGAGCTAAATTTATTACCTATGAAAAATCAATGTTGTTAAGAAATATTATTGAATCGTCTCTAATTAAATTTAATAGATCTAATATTATAAACATTAGTAACGGTCTCTTCAAACTTGATACTTTCGTCACGAGGGCAATAGCCTCTTCAAAGAAGGTTGACAGCTAGCAGATAGTTTTTTACTTTTTCTTACTGTACTCCTTTGTTTCCCCAAACATCCCTTTCTGGACATTAGTCCTTTCCTGTGCTTTCACCCTTTTAAAATACCACTCTTCCCTCCCACTCTACTCAACTCCTCACCAGATGTTTTCTGCATCTAGTGTTCAGTTGGGTTTTTGACTCTGACGAAGACCGCTTGTTACGGTTGAAAGATCTTAGTCTTGTTTTCCCATTTCTTATTGTGGTTTGATCATTGATAATGTAGTATAAAAAGATTTCACATAAACACGTGAAACAACAATCAATGATCAAACCACAATAAGAAATGAGAAAACAAGACTTCAGTTGGGTTTTTGACTCTGACGAAGACCGCTTGTTACGGTTGAAAGATCTTAGTCTTGTTTTCCCATTTCTTATTGTGGTTTGTTCATTGATTGTTGTTTCACGTGTTTATGTGAAATCTTTTTATCGATGAACACCATGTAGTTCAGTTGGGTTTTTGACTCTGACGAAGACCGCTTGTTACGGTTGAAAGATCTTAGTCTTGTTTTCCCATTTCTTATTGTGGTTTGATCATTGATTGTTGTTTAACGTGTTTATGTGAAATCTTTTTATCGATGAATACCATGTAGTTCAGTTGGGTTTTTGACTCTGACGAAGACCACTTGTTACGGTTGAAAGATCTTAGTCTTGTTTTCCCATTTCTTATTGTGGTTTGATCACTGATTGTTGTTTCACGTGTTTATGTGAAATCTTTTTATCGATGAATACCATGTAGTTCAGTTGGGGTTTTTGACTCTGACGAAGACCGCTTGTTGCGGTTGAAAGATCTTAGTCTTGTTTTCCCATTTCTTATTGTGGTTTGATCATTGATAATGTAGTATATATATTGTTATTTTTATGATGGCTATTCTAACTGACACATAACTTTTCCTGACGTTTGTTAACAAAATTTATTCAGATTGATTTTGATATAAATCTTCATACTTCCTTAACCGAGTCAGGCAATTTCAGGCTAAATACTTTAGGTTCAATCAATGCTTGCAAGAATTCAAGAAAAAAAGTCAGGAAAAGCCTCAAAAGTTAGAAAGCTTTTCTACTTCAATAACTGAGCATGATGAAAATGAAAGAGCATTGGAGAATGAAATCAAGTTTAAAATGTCCAAGTATTATAATTCATGTTTAAAATGGTTGGACGGCAAAGATCCTCTTAGTTGGTTGTGTTGAAACCAGAAAATTTTTCCAAATTTGTCAGCTGTTTCAAAGAATTCTTGGGCGAACCCCCGTCTCACAAGTACTTTCAGAGTGAAAGGATATTTAGTGTAGGAGGAACTTTTTATTCACGAAAACGAATTAGAATGACGACAGATACAGGAGAAATACTGATGTTTCTTCATCATAATTTATTAATGATAGGATTCAATTATGGATAAGATGTTAAATCAGAGATACCACGAAGTTCCTTCTAATCCTGTCTCTTTTAAAAATACAAGTTTTTCATACTTGCTTAACCGAGTCTGGCAATTTCAGAGTAATAAATAGATAAGACTACAGTAATGTTAACTGCAGATGAAGGAAAGTTATTTAAACATAGTTGGTAGTTACTAGTTGCACAGTTTATTACAGTGCTTACTTTACATTACATTCTCTATTAAGAAGTATTTTTTTTTGTTCAGTTGATTCACAAATGGTACTAAAAAAATTTGTCTGTACCATTTTTAAATCATTAAATTAATTTAAATTAATTAAAAACTAACTTTTTTTTGTCATGGAGTGGAAAATATTTTAAATAAAATTGCACAATATCTTGAATATTAATGAAAGTGTACAATTAATAAAAGATGTGAGTATTAACCCAGTTATGAAAGTAATATAATGTAGTATATACACTATTATTTTTTTGATGGTTATTCTAATTTACTCATTCTTTTTTCTGATATTTATAGAAAAATTTTTTTCAGATTTATTTTGATTATCATTTCCTAATATATTCCGGCTTCTAACTATTCATACTTTTGTTTAGCTGCATCTAGTTTCATTTATAATTTTTCCACTATTGGTTATACATTAAACAAGTAAGGCCAACACAAAAATTAATTGAGATAGTTTAGTTGCTGAGCTTATACCGGAAGACCTTATACCGGAAGACCAAAGCAAGAATTGGAATAATACTTGGTAACAGAATCGAGAAAAAATTAGGAATCGTCCCAACAGAAGTATTGAATAAAAAAAATATGCCAAAATAGGGGAGACGGGCAGACGTGCTCGCCTTTGATAGGTATTGTACAAAAATTCAGAGATAACGTGTGGTATTTCAAAATACTATTAGAAATATACAATAGAAAAAAAATATATATTTTAGCATAGTGTTACGGAAGTGCCTCTGTATATACCGCATTAGCTCTCTCTCCTTCAGGTGCATGGAAGAACAGAGTTGGAACCTCTGATTCTTGAGCAGGCAACATACAGTTGACCAGGTGAGAAATACTTGGTCTCACTCACTTCAATTTTTCCGTAGAAAGAGTTTGGCCTTTCGACTTATTTATCAGCGAAACAGACGCTGATGGGAAATTTCAACAGTTTGAATTGAAAAGGACAGTAGTTAGGTATCAATGGTATGCGTGGTATAAATACTGATTCCCCAGTACCACACCCAGTCATAATATCTGCCTCTATGACGTATCTGTGCAAAGCACGAATTCGAAGTCGTGTCCTGTTGCACATTTTTGGGGCACTCAAGTTTCATAACAGCATGATTGGTGCCTGTACCTTAAGTTTTAAGTCATGAGCAGGCTGTCCAGGAGCAGTAATGGGGTCAAGAAATTCAATTCGATAATGAATTGCTTCTTCATCACTAATCACTCCGTTTACTGACTTGTAAGTTCTTTTCTCAGCTTGATACAGTGCAAGAACTTCTTTACTGATTTTTCTTGCCTGCTCATTTGTAGAGGTGAGAATTGCTCGTTCACAAAGCCTCACAAGATCTGAATAGATGGCAGATCTTAAACTTCGGGAAACACCTTGTCAATTATTTCTTGTTGGAAGCTTACATATAACTGAAATTGAAATCTAGTAACAATACCTACTTGCTACACCTATATATTTTCAAAACAAACATGCTTGTAAAGTTAGCCAAAGACAGATAAAAGTCCATAACTTCGCTTCTACGATGAATTTTCAATCCATTCAAAGCTTACATGTTAAGTTAGAGATACACAAACTTACCTTCAAAGTATCAGCTTGCCATACCTTATGGTGTCTGAGTTTAACTATATGGTATATAAAATATCATCCCTCCATATCAATGAATAATTGATCAAATAATATAATTGATGGAAAAAGAATTTAAAATAGGTACAAAGTATAAAAAGTTATTATTCATTAGAAGAAGTCTGCTACCAAAATATTCTTCAGCTTTTCAAGGAGTACTATTCTTGAAATTTCATTTTTAGCCATCAGAGAGTGAAAATTGAAATTGAAGAATACAACAAAGTAAATTAATAAAATAGTCACAGGAATCATCAAGATCATTTGAGAAAGCTTCTTAAAACCTTTAAACATAAAAATTGTTTGAAGAATCTATCATTTATGTTTGAATTTTAGTATCATAAGGTACATAATCTAGAGTAAAGAAGAATTTAAAATATGGTTGGATTGGTGTTGCTTCTCAATAAAATAAAAAAAACGTCATTAAAAATCAAATGTAAGAAAGAAAAATAGTATAAATTGAAAAAAAGTAATGAAAAAACAATAAACATTTTTGGAAAAAGTGATTGTGTGCATTGCTACGAGGTCTGCTGATTGATTGGGGAGGTGTTCACAAGTGCAGACTGCCAGTTTATGACTACCATAGAGTCTGCGTTTTTCGACGCCCAATAATTGCCTGGCTGATTGTATTGACCTTGCTACTTTGGCATGGCGTTGATTACTCTATGCTTGGACGGATTGCTTGTTTATATTCTGTCCTAAAATTACATGGTTAGTTTTGCAAACACATCTGCCATTAGCCTTTCCAATTATCAAGGAAACAAAAGTATGCTATCATTGTGAAATATTACGATTCATGGGTACAACATTTTGTCTGTAAACGTATTAAAATCTGCATTGGTAGCTTCATCAAACAGTATAATAGAATTTTTTTTTTCTTCTTCTTGATGAACATGTATTTAATTTACTAAATACACACTAAATTTACTAATTTATATACATTTTATAAAAAATCTGAAGAGGTCGACACTCAACTTTTCTTTGTATAATTAAAGCCACTATCAAACCTATGATTGGACAACCTACCTATAGTTAATTGATGTTTTCTCGTATAGTAAGAACGATTTGGATAATTATGATGGAAATTCTTTACTTTTAAATTATTGTCAAAAGATTTGATTTGGAACTCTCTCTCCGCCCATTATTTTTATCAGAAAATATTCCAAAAAGAAACTAAAATATAGACGATTGAGTCAGGTTGAATGTCAGATTATCTCAATCCAACAGTTTTCAGACTTGGAATGACCATAGGCCGGCATCAAGCATTATACAGTAATTTGAAGACACAGGTTTTTTTTTTCGTCGTAGGATGTGGAAAAATCTGTTCATCAGATCCCTTAGCAAGACGTCTTGCTTAGGGTATGTGGGGTTGGGGGTCCCGACCCACAAAAAAACCACATCCTATTTCCTGGCAATACCCGACACGGAAACCGTTTGCACATTACTTCGTGCCGGTGCCTCGGTCCTTCTGAGTAGGATTCACCTTCTTGTCCCCATTCGTTCAATCATTGCCCTTGCCTCACACCACTTTCGTTCTTCTTATGATGGAGAACCGCCTCTACAAAGTTTGCAGCTTTTGACCAGTTATCTTCATTTTGGAGAAGACACAGGGTTCATAATATATAAATAATAGTAATTAAAAACAGTTCTATCATATGTCGCGGTATATACTGGCAGAAGTAGATACACAATAATTGTTATGTACTTGCACAAGAACCCCATAACATTGGTTGACTCTCCTCTATTTCCAATTTACCATTCATTAATATCTATCATCCATGAGTTCAGAGTGACACATAGCTTCAGACAATGCTATAAGAATTACATTATTGCATTTAAAAAGGTCTGGAGTGGTTTACACTCAACTTTACTATGAGTAAATCCCTTACTAAAGAGCGTTACCAGAAGGTAGCCCCGTGGTAACGTACTCGCCTCTGGACTGATAGATCCGGAGTTCAATACCTACTCTGTTCCTCAATATATACGTGGGCTGAATAAATCTGAGGATGTCCTCTCTAGAAGAGGATAATAAGCCATCTGCACCCTCAGTTACTGATTATAGATCTCTATTCTAAGTACACTTGGATTAAGCAAATTTTAGGACTCCCAATTTAGAATGTTCATTTATCGGTATCACAATAGGCCAGTGTTTGGCCTATGTGTATTCTCTTGTGAGACTGCCCTTGCAAGCTGAACTAACCTAAACCCGTTATCAGAAATAATGAACAACCATTAATTAATACTATTGTTTTAATATGAATATATTAATAAATCATATTTTAATAAAAGAAAAAGCAGTGATTCTTTTTATTTTGGCTATATAGACACTCATCAACACGCTAGAGACATCACACCAAGAATTGAAAATGAACTGAGAGGAACTGAAAGCATGTCTCACAAAATCTGAAAATCAATTTATGATTATGATTAACTACGCTTTAATTCAATATAGTCAAACGTTAATGTGCCATACAATAAAAAAAAAGAAATGAATAAACGTTTATGCAATATATTCCTTTGAATAAGGCCTTTTAATTCGTTGATGGTATCAAAGTCGTTTTATGTTGATAGTTAGGTAATATTTCATACATAGTAAGTGTTGTTTTAAAGTTTTTCTTAAAAAAAATGTTGTATAATTAATAGCTGAAGGATATAAATCTTCAAAATTAAATGCTAATAGTTGGTAAACATAAATGAATATAATCTTCTATATATAAATTCTCTTCGTGGCTCTGTATGTATGTATGTATGTTTGTACCTTATACATTCGGCCTACAATGGACCTTTTTCAAAAATTCTTTTGCAAGGCACTTTCTATAGGTTTTGGGGTGGTTTTAGGCTATTAAACTCTGGGGAGCAGCCTAACCCAGGCCCTCTAGGGCCCAAAAACCTCAAAAATTTGCCGATTTTGAGTTTTTGCATTTTTTTCTCAAAAAATCATACATCCAATCACCGTGAAAATTTAGGAAATTATTAGGGATATCCTCGGGAAGGTTTATGTAAAGTTTTTTAAAATTCAGAGTTGTGGTTCAGGTAATATCCCAAAAATATTATAATAGATAAGGTTTGCTGTATATAACCTGTTTGTTTACATTTTGACTTTAATTGGTAATGGCAGCCGCAGGTAATTGAAACGATTTGTGGGTTTAAAATTCGTGTTATTACATTTAACAGATACGACATATCACATTTAATGAGCTAAGTCTTCTTTCAAAATTTCTTGATATATTGTTCGGCAAAAAATATTCCTTTTATTATTTGTTTAATCTAATCTATGAACTACCAATTGTATTAGACAATGTGTTGTGATATTTATAATCAGTGTTAGATTATATCTTTTTTGCGTAATCTATAATTTTAATTCTGTAATAATTTCGTTTATCTCAAAAAAAGTTAAGTCTAACGGAACTATAGAAAATTTAAATTGTTTTCGTTATATGTAATTTATTATTAGAGTTGGAATTAAATTGTTTCCCGGGTAAATCCGGGTAGATCAGCTAGTTATTACAATTATAAGAATTACAAATTTGTAAATTAATACTGTTACCTGTCCAGCTTCGCCTGGTTTGTAAATAATAATAAATTAGTATTTAGAATGATAATAGAGAAGCTGACTTAACTGACAGGAGAGTGGAAATCAAGTGATTTCCAAGTTAAATGTTATTATATTCAGGTGAATATCATCAATAGAAGTTTAGTTTTTAAGGAAATGATTAGAAAACTGTTTTGCTTGAGAGAAAGTCTTTGTATTCTTTATCGAGCAATGGCACTAAGGAAGTAGAAAGGGTTAAGTGCTCGAAGAGGCGTTAAGGTTGCCTACAAAAGCCCGATACGATTGACTTCTCTGTGGTCTACATAGCTAGAGCCTCTATATCTGTTGCGCCGTTTTTGCAACTGCTTTGTTCTTCCCAGTCACGGACTTCCCCCCTTTGCAGTCCATTTAGAATTCTCCTTTTTCTATTCACTGCCTCTATTCTTCTTTCAAATTAAACCATACTTAAAAATCATTGCATTTAATCTAGTAAAAAGGACTTTGATGCATCCAAACTGAGTTATAATAAAAACCGGTGCTTGAATAAACAAACTATCTTTCCTTTTGCACCATCTACAATATTCATTAACTTTTCCAAAACTATCAAAGTTGCAATTATTAAAAATCAATACCATTTCGTTGTATTTCTAAAGTGCAGAAAATGAATATATCACCCTTTTAACAATTAAATTACATTTCTTAAACAATTTAATGCGTTTAGGTTTTTTTACTTATCACCAAGTAAAAATCATTTTCAGTTTACATTTCACTGTCCTACAATTGAAAAATGCGTTTTTTATAAAAATTATATTTAAATCCACAAGTTATAAAGTCATATTTCTAATTATTCTAAATTATAAATACTCATTTTTAAATATTTTTAAATATTCCATTGGTTTAGCTGGAACAAATGGTTTGTACGTGCAACCGTAAGTAATAAAGTACTGAATGTTATAAATTAACTTCAATCCCTAAATGAATCTCAAATCCAATGAATTGGTTATATATTGGCATAAATGTACTTTCATTGGAACAGAAAAATAGGCATAAAAGAAAGATTTATAGTATGACAATATCATGAAAATAATTAAATCTAATGAATTTTAAAGAGTTTTATTCAAATTCATTTTAGTTTTTTTTTTTAAAAAAAAGAAGAATATAAGCAATAAAATGTTTATTCCTCTATATAAATAGAGCTTAATATACTTTTGTTAAACTGCTGATTGAAATAACAAACAAGGCAGTTTAGTCGAAATTTAATCTACTTAAACATTCTATTATTTGAAGAATCTTACTTTAAAATTACGGTTTTCGAGCAGAATTCCTAAAATTTTATCTGTCTGAGATGCCTTAAGTTAAGAGAATTTATTTAAAAGTGAAAAAGTTTACTCTGCTGTGAAAAGTTGCAGATTTTAATGCTGGAGAGGTGAGGTATGGATTGTCTCTCTGTAATAAATCATTTTCTTGCCATTTCATCTATGCTAGATAGTTAAACTCAACTTGGTTTCTTGCAATAAGTTAAATTGATTATATTTATAGTAATTAATGGTTTATTAATTTATATATTGCTCATTATTCCTAATACTTAAGTTAGATGTTTAGCGTGAAAAAATATTTTCTGAAATCATAAAATCTACCATAATACATATTCATTTTGTTCAAACAAACAATCTAATGATTACGAGTATTTGACAACATATTATATTACTAGCAGAACTACCCGGCGTTGCCTGGGACAAAATAAGAAAATAATGAAATTATGGCTAAGTATTGAATGAAGCAAAGAATCTAAACTTCTAAGTATATATTTCTATCAGAAATTCTATAACAGTACAACATATTTTCTAACAAAACAAAACTTCATAACATGTTAACAAATTAAGTTTCTTATAAACAGAGACACATTCCATTATTGAGGTTTAATCCCAACTAAAATTCTGATACAAAAAACATTTAATTTTTGTCAGGTTTAGGTTTGAGCTTTAAGAAGGAAGAATTTAAGTTAATATTTATTCTATCAAATCATAATAAACATATCAGAGTACTTCATGATAAACAACATTTTTTGTCTTATCTTCTGGTGCAAGGATGTATAAATTTTTGGAACTGCCAACTCTTGAACATCCTACATATAACTGTCCATGAGAGAAACATGGTTCAAGCAGATGCAAGCCAGCAACTGAAAGAGTTTGTCCTTGCGATTTGTTAATGGACATTGCGAAACTTAGTTTGACGGGAAATTGTAGACGCTTGAAATTGAACGGAACATCTGTTGGAATGACTGGAATTCTTGGGATAAAGACAACCTGCCCTTTACCACGTCTCTGTATCAGTGCGCTTGGTTTCCCTTTCTTATCTCTCCTGAAGACGGTTCAACCGAAAATTAGAGACTGTAAGTGTGTGTTTTTAATTTCTCTACGTTTCTTTATGTACATTGAACTGTATTTGTCCATTTCGGATCGTATTTTCATCAAAAAAGTGTATATATATATATATAGCACAACTTTATTTTACAAAATTAATACTGTTACTTTTGTAAATTGAAATGTCCTTTATATACCTTTCCAAATTTAGTCTAAACATTGTTATTATTTTATTTTTATTTTTCAAAGAATTGCACCATTTTCATCTGGTATTTCACCATAATTAGAAGTTATTGCACCATAACTTGGGGGATTGCCTCTGGTACCCCCTTAGTTTTGTTCATTTACCCCCAAAGACCCCCCATGCCAAGTTTCAGCCCAATTGGTCCAGTAGTTTTGATTTCTATAGAGAACAAACAGATATATAAACAAGACACTACGAAAATATATATTAGATAATCTGAATGTTGCTGAACTATATATATATATATATATATATATATATATATATATATATATATATATATATATATTTTCACTTCTTTTCCTGAAGACGAGGACATCGAAATATAGTAGTGAGTTCAGTGGTTTCCTTTCTATGTGTTCTTTTTTAAATTCTAGTTTATATATATATATATACCATGATAAACGAAAAACGGTCCGGCAGGATAGATAGCACTTAAAATAAACAGTAACACATAGACTGAAACATAACAAAAGACTCACTTTTCAATATTTCGACCGTAATGGCGGTCGTCCTGAGGAGAAGAAGTGAATTGACAGAGGGACGACAGTCAACTCATATATATATTATTAAAAACGTAACCATAGTTGGTAGAAACTTATAAAGAAGCAAGTTTCTGCCAACTGTGGTTACATTTTTAATAATATGTGCTTAAAAGAAGAACTGCTACCAAATTCACAAATATATATATAGTTAATTATAAAGTGAACTCTTTTACTTCTAAAATGTGCTAATTATTAATTTATATATATCAAGATTAACCATATAACCACAATAAACACGAGGAATAAAAATTAATGTGAGTAAAACATTGAAAAATGGGCAAAGTCTTTTGACGAAAATAACTGCTTCTCGAAAGCTATTTGCGTATTTATTGTAACTAATACAATTATTGCATTTGTGATTATTTTCATTATCTTTATTGGGTCACTCCTTACTATTATGTGCAAAGAACACTAATAGTAAGTTAATGTTTTTTTTTACAATATTTAGCAACAATTTCAACAACGGCTGAATTTCTGACAATTTAAGGATTTTAATAATTTAAAGTAATCCTCATAATAACAAAAATTACATAACGTTTCTAATTTTTGTGATTCAGTAGTTTTATACGTATGCTAAGGGAGATTTCAACCACCATGTTTACAATGTTGGTAATTTTATTTGCCCATGGAAAATCCAACACAACTGTAATCATCGTCACCCAAAAATTGGCAACCATTAAAAATTAAAAACCATGTTGGTTTTTAAGTATTTCCACAGCATTTTTCAAGGTATATTACGTATATACGTTATTTTCAAATTCTTAGGTATATTACGTACTAAAGCCTGGGCATTTGTTTTTATAGTTTCCTTTACTGTCACTTTTTCACTGCAGTTGTTCTTAATTTCTGCTCACAGTTTTTTTATGTTTTTTTTTTTGGCTCTGGTTTCTGTCAAAACTGAGTTGTTAATCAACTTTGTTCATTTCTGAACAGCTATTTGTAACTTATATTGATCGACATTTTCCTTTATTATCCTTTTCACTTCTTTGGATTCATTGTTGTTCATTGATTTAAAAATTATTTCGTGCATAACTTTATAATCGACATCCTTCTTACCTTCTTTCATACTTTCTAAAACTGAGGCTTAGGTTAGGTTGCAGTGGCAGTTCCACAAGGGAACACATTTAGGCCGAGCATTGGCCCTTTGTGATACCATACAATGAAGATTGATTCTACAGTGGGAGTCCTAAATTTTGCCTAACTCAAGTGTATTTAGAGTAGGGATCTTTAACGAGTACCTGACAACGTACAGGCTCGGGACCGACAGTTTAACGTCCTTCTCCGAGGGACGACGTGCTCAGATTTATTCACCTCCCGCATGAATAAATCTAGGGCCAGGTGGGGATCGAACCCCGGTCCTATCAGATCAGAGGCGAGCACGTAACCACTGAGCTAGCCTGACCCCCCAAAACTGAGGCTTATGTTGGTTTGTTTAAAACTGATTTCATGGATATTGAAATATGATAGTGTTTTTTTTGTGTGTGTTTCCATATTATTTTATATTTTTCTATATATCGTGTAGAGAAGTTATAAATACAGAGCAAAATTGACCTTTGAGAGTTTGATTTGGGCCTGAAAAACTGAGTGCCAATTTAATTGTAATAGTATATGTAATAAAAGATGCAGATAATATTACAATTGTTATTGAAACATGAAAGTCAAAAATTGCACAATTGTGCTTGAAAAGCTTGAGTAGATTAATGTTAGATTAATTATTAAGTGGTATTGAAGTAAGCAGTGACTGTAAAAGCGAAATACTGTGGCGTGCGGTGGCCTAGAAAGAGGCAGAGAGCCGTGTTGAGCACGAGTGTTATCAGGCCAAGAGCCCTTCTCTTCACTGCAGCTCGCTCCATTTACTTGGGGGTCATTGCAGCAGGCCATAAGCCTTGGTAGGAAATCGATGCTTGCATGGTATCTGGCAGCCACTCGACATTCATCTCCGACGAGAAGCTCGTCACCTCTCTGCCTGGCTCTCACCACGATGTCACTCCCACGACCCCACCGCCCTAATGTATAACAAGCAATAACTCTGCCCTCCGCTACCTTATGTAAACCATACAATCATTACCATATAGCAACTATTGTTTGCAATTCGCCCTGTTATCTTTAATAGTGTTATTAAAGATTGCAACATAAAAACGTGAGCACTTTCTTTCAAAGACATACACGCAACCAGATAAATGAAATACTATACACACACACACACACACACACACACACACACACACACACACACACACAATAAAAAGATTTCACATAACCAAGTGAATAACAATCAATGATCAAACCACAATAAGAAATGGGAAAACAAGACTAAGATCTTTCAACCGTAACAAGTGGTCTTCGTCAGAGTCAAAAACCCAACATACATACAAACACACTCACATACATACATATAAATATATATATCATCTTTACTTAAATTTGGAAAGAGTCCTTCCTTTAAACATATTTCATTGAAAGATTGACTGCATTTTGCCGAAGTCATTTCCTTGATTTATTCTTCAAGGTCTCCAAACATTGGAAAATAACGTTCATCTAAATGTTGAAGAATATTTGTTAGACTAAATCGGATATATTTCTACAACTTCCACTCATTTAAGCGTAAGTATATAAAGAGGCCAATTACTATACAACCAAATCAAAAACTAACCTTAGACACATTTTTATACTTAACTTGAAGATGACTCTTGGAAAAATTAATCGGAAAAGGTATAAAGCTAGAAATAGGCATTGGTTTTAATAGAACAGATGTATATATAACCCTTTGCGTCAATTTTTGACCAGGAGACCTTAGCTTCATTACACTATATTCAGTGTGATGTATTCCATATGGATTGAGTAATTACTATGTTATGCTTACGCATGAATAATCATAGGTCCTCACTCAGTTGGAGTTGTTCTATATCCGTTCCTATTCATGCTAATTCTCATAGTCTCAGCTGTAATGAATGTTTTAGAGTTCAAGTACCAAATAGCTCCCTTCAATATAATATATTTGTCATTTTCAGAGCTTCTGAAGAAACCCAAAAATGGCTCTTAGCAGCTCATTTACATTCGGGTGTCAACATAAACCGCAAATCAAATTCTAAGATGTTAAATTTACTCTTATATATTTATTATATATTTGTTTCATTCAGTTAAGCTTTGAGTGTTTAATAATTTCTTATTTTCCTCTTGTGTTGATTCATTGAAGTTTTAAATAAAATTACTTTCCCCTCCTAGTTAGTTTGGTCCTATATAACTTAAATACATTAACTATAGGAGAAGTAAAGTTCCTGTGATTTCATAGAGTGAACAATTATTTTCCAGTATTTCAAAATAGCCACTACAGCGGCTAAAATTTTGTTTTTTTACTGCAGTGAATTCCATGTAAATAAACTCAATTCATATGAAAAGCTGCTGTTAAGGACTAACAATGTATTTTCTGAGGCTTCTTTGAGTTAATGTAGATTGTTTTTTATTCAAAAAAAATTTGAACTTATTTTGTTCTTTGAATAGAAATGAACTTTAATTTCTGATTGAATAAAAGTATAATTTAAGTTGTGTTTAGATTGTTACGCAAAAATCTTTTGTTTTGCTTTTGAGGTAACAGATGACACAACTTTCTCCTTTTGAATTATATTTTAAACAAACTGATATTGCTTTTAAATAAAACGGAAATTTTACGTATATTTGATGAGTATTCCCTGATTTTTTTTTTTATATTATATTATCGTGAAGTTGAGTTGGTATAGCAGAGTTGTTATATGGTGAGTATTCCCTGATTTTTTTTTAGAATATATTATCGTGAAGTTGAGTTGGTATAGCAGAGTTGTTATATGGTGAGTATTCCCTGATTTTTTTTTTAGGATATATTATCGTGAAGTTGAGTTGGTATTACAGAGTTGTTATATGGGTTATGAATGGTGCAGCGGCGTTGATCATGGAGTCTTGTCCTGGTGCGCGGAGGACTGCTGACACGAGCACACTGTCATGTTCATCAGGGTGTACATCGCGTACAAGGGCACAGTCCTCAATTAGCAAAGAGACCACTGTCACCTTCCCAGTCACCCGCCTGGCTGCTTCATTCCAATAGGGCTTCAATCTCAAACGATCCGCCTCCTAACTCTATCAACTTTTTTTATTTACCACATCATAAAAAATTAGTGAATATTAGAAATATTCATAAAACCAGTATAAAAATTAAATACTTTATAATTTAATCAACATAATTATTTAGCAATGCAGCGATATATATATAACAGATTCAATAACACATCGACGTTTAATAGAATATGTGTGTTATCTAATGGGGATTTGGTCAAATTTTCAAAGTTCAAAAATTAAACTCTCATTGTCGATGTTTTGGTTCTAAAATAAAACGGAATGTAGGTTTAATTTTTAAACCTAGAAAATTTGACCGAGTCCCAATTAGATAACACCTCTCTCTCTCTCTCTCTCTCTCTCTCTCTCACACACACACACGCACACACACACACACACACACACACATATATATATATATATATATACATATATATATTGGTATAAATAGGCAGCAGATCTTCTTTTAAACAAGCATCATTAAAATTAACCGCAGTCTCGGCATTCACGATCTTAAGACTGAGAGATTCGAGACCGAGAGATTCTTATTCAAGACCGAGAGAATCTTATTATTATTAATTTTCTTAATATATTTACGAGTATTCTCTATTAGTCCAGTTATACCGTTGACCTTTCAACTCTTTTATTCTAACCGCTTATTTCTTGTTCATTATTGACCTTTAACCTTCTCTTTATATTAACCTGTACTATCCTTTTAATCTATTTATAGCAATGACTAAGCATGAGTCATCGATTTTAATTTAACATGTCACTTGGCCAACTCCTTTTCCAGTTGAACCCTGTTAGCAGGAGGTTAGTTCGTAGGATCGAATCTCTCAGTCTTAAGATCGTGAATGCCGAGACTGCGGTTAATTTTAATGATACATATATATATATATATATAGGTGTGTTCTCTAATCGGGGTTCGGTCAATTTTCCAGGATAAAAAATCAAACTCTCGTTGCCAACGTTTCGGTTTTATTTAAAACCTTTTTCATAGGCCTACAAACAAAGGATAATAAGAAATCACATATCAACATCAAACATATACACAATATGAAAATGGATTGTTACAACTTATGAATATTACAAGCAGAAATATTTCAGAGATACATAAAATAATATTACTTACAGAAGTAAGAATTTTTTAACTAAGAAAATGAAATTTACATTATTTAAAGGAACAACAATGTTAGCCGGACAAAACCTTCGACTAGACTAATAAGATAACATTACAAATAACCTCAACACTGTTCACTCAAGGGAACTAAATAAATCAAATTTCACTAAACCTCAGCACAACACTCCAGAATAAATATTACTTAAATTAGTAATATCACTTCTATGATTAATCGAACTTAGATCCTTTTTAATATATAACATCTCAAGTGTCTTCCTTCTTTGCTCATCTTTTTCTTTTTCTATTATAGTTGTATCTTCAAAATCGAACGTGTGACCTTCGTTTATGGCTTGCCTAGCTAAGGCTGTTGCGTTACTTTTATTTGTTCTTATGGAATAATTATGTTGGTACAACCTTTCTTTGAGAAAACGACTAGTTTCACCATAGTAACACTTGTCACAGTCTTTACATTTGATGGCATAAATGAGGTTACTTTGTAACTCCTTCGGTATTTTTTCTTTCTAATTTGAAAATAAAGATTTATTTTTTCTTTTATTATAAAATGCCAGTGTAACTTCAGGTACGTTTCGTTTGAACACTTTTCTAATTGATTGTGATAAGCCCTCAACATAAGGAAATTTGAAATACTTCCTATTTATAACTTCCAGTTCAGCATGATCTTCATTTGAATGTGCTGGTTGCTGTCTTAAATATCTTAACCAATATCGCTCAACTAAGTTCTTCGGATAACAATTTTTCTGTAACAATAATTTCACCCTTTTCTTATTTTCATTTAGAAAACATGGACTACTTATTTCAATAACTTTTTTAACCAAATTTTGGACGCAATTTAATTTTTGGTTTATAGCATGAGAAGAATGGTAGTTCAGGATTCTTGCAGCACTGGTAGGTTTTTTAAACCAATCCGTTAAGATATTGCCATTTTCACCTCTTATAACTTTCACATCTAAGAATGGCAGATTTCCATCTTTCTCTACTTCACAAGTGAATTGTAGACGATTATGAAAAGAATTAAATATATTTAATACATTCTCTTCTTCTTCTCCTTTTCAATAATTAAAAACAAATCGTCCACATATAATTTAATAAATTTCACCTTCGTACCTAATTTATTGATACTGTTTTCCAATAGTTCAATCATAACTATATTTGCGAGAACTGGTGAAATTGGTGAACCATTGGTAATCCATATTTTTGTTTATAAATAGTACCATCAAAGGTGAAATACCTTGCTTCACATATAAGGTCCAGTATAGAAAGGAAAACCTTTTTCTACATTCCAACCTGTGAACTAATCTTATTCCACTGTTTATTTACTAAATCAAATGCTAGATCTAAAGGTATATTAGTAAATAACGACTGAACATCTAGTGAAATCATAATTACTTCATCACTTAGTATTTGATTTGAAAGGGCTTGTTTGAATTCTAATGAATTTTTTACATTCAATTCATTCTTGTTAGTAATGTAACTAAGATATTTCTCTATATATTTAGACAGTTCATAAGTTGGACTTCCAATGAACGACACGATAGGACGGAGAGGAAAACCTGGCTTGTGTAGCTTCATTGTAGGCCTATGAAAAAGGTTTTAAATAAAACCGAAACGTTGGCAACGAGAGTTTGATTTTTTATCCTGGAAAATTGACCGAACCCCGATTAGAGAACACACCTATTCTATCAACCGGTCGATATATTATTCAATCTGTTATATATATTATATATATATTATATATATATATATATATATATATATATATTATATATATATATATATTCGTAAATCTAGGGAATAGTCCTTGTTTATACATGTGAGATTGAATTTACGACCTATTGTTTTTTTTAATTAATTTCTTGGATACCTTTTCCAAATCTCTTAGGAGTCTTTTAAATTCATCAGAAACTAGGTACATCGACTCACCATATGTTTTATTTTCAATGCTTTTATTTCTTCCGACGTCTCGGTCGTCTTCGACCATCTACAAGGTGTATCACGTATATACAATATCTTAAAAACTATTGAACATTTTTAAAAACTTAAATATAACACTCAAATTTCATAATGAACTACTAAGTTTTTAATGATATAAACAACGCGTTTCGAACACGTAGTGTTCTTCTTCAGGCATTAACTAAGGGTGAGTGCCTCTGAATAAGACTGCATTCAGGCACTCACTTATTCAGAGGCACTCACCCTTAGTTAATGCCTGAAGAAGAACACTACGTGTTCGAAACGCGTTGTTTATATCATTAAAAGTTTTATATGTGGAGACCATTTCATTAGATTTTTACCCTACAATGAGTAAATACCACATAATAACAGATTGTACTAAGTTTTTGACAACTCTTAGTATAGAAACCTGTTGGCTGTTTCTATTTAGAAATAAATAGAATCTTAGTTGTTTTGGCATCATCATTGTTATCGTGGTTTGACTGGCTGGCTAGTTTGACAATTGAAAAACAGTATGATATTCATGGGTGCTATATCAGAAATATACAGAGAATGAGGAATTTTTTCTGCGACTATATTTTGCAATGTGAACTGGGATCTGTCAAACTAAATGTTCGACATTATCATGAAACAGACAAATAGCTTTACTCACTATGTCAAGCCTTTGTCCCGATGTATATTATCTCTCTTTGAAGCAAAAAGAAACTACATCACACACATCCTGCCTGTCGCAGAAGATAGTACAAATAACTTTGCGGATTGAGATTCTTTTATAAATGTTGCTATTCTTAGGTGATGTAGAAGTGGAGTGTGACCCTTTGCATTCCTTTAGTTCTGTTAGAACATGTGTCACTCATGTTTATGACTATACCACTGAAGGAATATCAAGTGCTATCTTCATGAATGCACTTGTTCACCTCAATCAAAACTATATATATATATATATATATATATATATATATATCAATGATTAAACCACAATAAGAATGGGAAAACAAGACTAAGATCTTTCAACCGTAACAAGCGGTCTTCGTCAGAGTCAAAAACCCAACTGACTCTGTTGGGTTTTTGACTCTGACGAAGACCGCTTGTTACGGTTGAAAGATCTTAGTCTTGTTTTCCCATTCTTATTGTGGTTTAATCATTGATTGTTGTTTCACGTGTTTATGTGAAATCTTTATATATATATATATATATATATATATATATATATATATATATATATATATATATCAATGATCAAACCACAATAAGAAATGGGAAAACAAGACTAAGATCTTTCAACCGTAACAAGCGGTCTTCGTCAGAGTCAAAAACGATGTTGGGTTTTTGACTCTGACGAAGACCGCTTGTTACGGTTGAAAGATCTTAGTCTTGTTTTCCCATTTCTTATTGTGGTTTGATCATTGATTGTTGTTTCACGTGTTTATGTGAAATCTTTTTATATATATATATATATATATATATATCCACTACCAACTTCAGATAAAGTTGACTTCTGACACAATTTCACAATATACGCAACTTAAAAAAAAAAGTACATAAAATAATATAAAAAAAATTAAAGTAAATTTTTGTTCGAAGTTTTCAACTTTGTGCGCCAAGTGTTAATAGATTTCCATCGAATATACTGGTGATCATGCTGGTGTTCATGATCAGCTGACCTTAAATGCTCTAATTGAATGGTCATCAATTCATTCCTCATCTGTTCTGTTATTAATCCGTCAACAAACATCGATGGATTAGTAGTATAAGAGTATAAATACTATCGGGGCTACATCAGAGCATGAATTACAGTAACATGCATTTTTGTATGTTACATTATTTAATTAATTTATGTAACTATCTTGAATTTTCTTATTGCAAAAAAATAACTAAATAAACTTTCTATTCAAATTAGACTATAGTGCTGCTCCTAGTTACAATTGAATAAATTTTGAGTTATCAAAGTGTGATATCGAGATTTCGTTAAACTGTCGCTGGGAGTAGGACTACAGGCTGATTTGAATACAACGGTTATGTGGTTATTTTTTTGCAATAGGAAAATACAAAGGTAATTTTTCAGGTAATTTTAAATACATATATTATACATTTAGTATAATTATACATACTATACTTATGTATACTAATTAAACAATTTAACAAAAAAAATTTTTTTCATGTTACTGTAATTCAATTCTGTATTGATGTAGCCCCGATGATGTTTATAAATATAGACAAAACGTCAGCGTAAAGGTGTTGTATTGTTCGAAGCTAGACCAAACATCAAAAAAAAGAAAAATAATGTTATATATATATATATATATATATATATTATATGATCAAACCACGATAAGAAATGGGAAAACAAGACTAAGATCTTTCAACCGTAACAAGCGGTTATCGTCAGAGTCAAAAACCTAACTCTGTGAAAACCAACTTATGTGAAATCTTTTTATATATATATATATATATATATATTATAATTAAATTGACCAAACCCCGATTAGAGAACTCACCTATTCTATCTAATGGTCGATATATTATTGAATCTGTTTTTTGTATTGAATTTGTATTGTTTTTTAAGTATTGAAAACTCTTGTTTTTTGATGTTGAATACCATTTTTCTCTGATAAAGCTAGATATTACATGTTTTCTTATCTGAACCACATATATTCAACATTATTTTTATTTATTGAAGTAGGGTTTAGTGGATTAAGTCTATTCTATTCTTTTTATATGTATATGTTTATATGTATTTCACAAGCTGTTTTCCATTGCATTTCTTTTCTTCTATATAACCTTACTACTACCTAATTTATATTAATTAGGTGACTTCTTAATTAATTACTTAGTTGACTTCTGATAACTTCAAGTGAAAAGCCTCAGAACATCTTTTTTCCTTGATTATTATAGTTATCATTTCATTGATAACACCATGTGTTATTTCGATGCAATAAATGATAATAATTTTATAAATATTCTTAGGAAGACTCTTGTTTTTTGATGTTGAATACCATTTTTCTCTGATAAAGCTAAATATTATTTAAAAGAATTCATTCTTCCTTTTTGTTTTTAGAATTATCTTTTGTGAATATCATGTTGATCTTCACTCTAACTGGCCATAGTGTATTTGACTTATCAATGTAAACAACAAACTTAAAAAAACATATCTCTTCATTTAAAAATAATTTTTATTATTCCAGCTACATTTCTGCTTTATGCCATTTAAAACTGTCGTATTATTTAAAAGATTTGCATTAATTTTTATTTAACAAAATCAATAATTAATTTTGTTTTAAAGAGGTTTATAATTAATTGCCAGGCTGGTTTGAGTACGAGGTATTTTGAATTTAAATTTGTTGAGACCAAGGTCTTTGAGATCGATATCTGAGGCATTTGTAATGATAATTAATGGCAATCTGGGATCTTAAATTACCACGGTATCATTATTCTGCAGTATTTCTATCAAGCAAAAAGCGGAAGGCTGCAGCAGATTGTTTGATTATAACATCAAGTAAGACACCTCCGCTCGGAGGCAATCTCTTTTAGCCTGAAAATATACAGCCTTGGATGCATTAAATCTCCCAAGGAATCATTTCATTATTTTTAAATAAACGTGTTTAAGAAAAAAAAAAAACTTATTAAGTTGTGTAAAATGGACAATATTGATCTAAATATACTCAATGAAGGCCGGTTTTTAGTACATTGCATTCTTTTCATCTACATAATTAATGCTTGGATCTGTTATAACTAAAGCAAGCATGCTGAAAACAAATATTTTTCCAGCACAGTTCTTTTCAAGAGTATACTTCAACCCGCATGTATTCACCCGTGTGTGTCACCTCTATTTGTCTTCGAAACATACTTTATTTACGTCTTTATTGTGATCAAAATTAAAGAAATAATATATAACAGGAAGAGAAAACAGCAGAGAAATGTCACAGCAGAGAAATATTAACTTTATCTGATCTTAATATAAGCTTAAGTCTTAAATAAAAATGAACATGTGTTATTTGAGACAAACATTGTATAACTACTGTCATTTTCAACCTAAAACATGTGATGATTAAATTCCTTATTAGGTTTACTAAGTGAAGTTTGTTTACTTATCAACTATGTCTACTGTCACCCTCAAAGTAATGACTTCATAAAGCAACTCTCAACTTTGATAAAACAGAGGTCTTTTCGCAAACTTCCCCCATGAAGCTTTGCTATATCTTGTAACAGTTTTAACACGCTCCATTCAAGGCTTCAAATGAACACAAGTCTATCGCTAGACTTCATCTGTTTCTGTTTTTTTTTTTTTAAGAAAAAAGGTGATTTTGATGTATGAAGCTAGTGGAAATTAATTTATTTGCATGAATATTTATGCGTGTTTATTTTCTAATATTTATTTTCCCTCGATACTTTTGTAAATAAATATAACATATTAATATTCTACAAGATTTATTCAATAATTTTACCGCCTCACATCGTATTCAGATGTGAAACTGTTTTATTTACTGACACTGTAAATGTGTTTTTTCCATTTATTGTGTACCTATTGTTTACTCTGACTCTTTATATATATATATATATATATAATTGGTCGCCCATTCTCTTTTCTCCTGAAGACGGATCATTTGAAAATTTGAGTTTCTAAGTGTGTCTTTTTCTCTGTGTGTTGCTTTTCTTCATTTGTGAACTGATATATATATATATATATATATATATATATATATATATATATATATATATATATATATATGATCAAATCACAATAAGAAATGGGAAAACAAGACCAAGATCTTTCAACCGTAACAAGCGATCTTCGTCATAGTCAAAAACTCAACTAAACACTGATGTGAAGTTTTATATATAAATAATTTTTTTAAAGTAGACGGCAGCTTCCACATTCACGACCTTTTTGCTCGTGTTTTCTAGTTTTCTAACTAGTTTTCTCTGGTAGGGAGTGATTTCGTAAAGGAGTTGTTCCAGAGACATCAAGAAATAATTTTGTAGCTTACTCAATAATATATTTTTCTACTTACAAGTTAAAGTAGACGACAGCTTCCGCATTCACGACCTTTTTGCTAGTTTTCTAACTAGTTTTCTCTAGTAGGGAGTGATTTCGTGAAGGAGGTGTTCCAGAAACATCAAGAAATAATTTTGTAACTACAAAATCTTGTTATATATGTATATATAATTAAGTTATATTGAAATAGTACAACAAGGAAACAAGTCTTCCCTTCTAATGGCAGTTTGCATCTGCTGATGAAATCTTAAGTTATAAACAATAAATATTATTTCTGGATGATAACAGATGTGGAAACGATGAAATGGGTTTTGATGGAGTCAGATATAGTCATCCTTTCAAACAGTGTTACCAACATAATATAAGTGATACTTAGTTACTAATTGGGCCAGGCTAGCTCAGTGGTTAAGTGCTCACCTCTGAACTGATAGGACCGGGGTTTAATCCTCACCTGGCCCTCGATTTATTCACGCGGGTGGTGAATAAATCTGAGCACGTCGTCCCTCGGAGAAGGACGTTAAACCGTCTGTCCCGAGCCTGTACGATGTCAGGTACTCGTTAAAGATCCCTACTCTAAATACATTTCAGTTAGGCAAAATTTAGGACTCCCACTGTAGAATCAATCTTCATTGTGTGGTATCACAAAGGGCCAATGCTCGGCCTAAGTGTGTTCCCTTGTGGGACTGCCACTGCAACCTAACCTAACCTAACCTAGTTACTAATGTATATTAAGTTTTTTTTAAAAAGCTTTGTTAAAAAGCAAGTTTTTTATAATGATAAGTAATTTTCAAGATGTGAGATGTTTAATGAATTATATATTCCCTGTTTGCTTTACTAGATTACATGAATGCAATGTTTGAATGGTTAAACCCACAGGATACTGAAAGGTGTTGTAATGTTCTGCTTGTTAGACACAAGCAATGTAGAAGTTTATACTTTCCCTTATATATTAAAACCTTTTTCACCTGTTCCCAATCAATTTCATAGGTTTTTTTTGTCAAACTTATAAGTTATTTTAAGTAAAATTAATCCTATTTTCAAATAAAATCCGGCTTAGTGCAAGTAAAATTCACCTTTTCCTCATCCCAGTTTACCTCTTTTGAAATTCGTAGAAATCAATGACGTCATATATATTTCATTTTGAAAAAAAACTTAACCACATGTAATACAAATTAATGAGTGCACCCTCAAAAATGTTTAATTCAAAATAATGTAATTTTAGTTTTTAATTAAAGTTATTTGTATTAATTTACAATTAAATACCCATTCTGTACAAAATTTAACAATAAACGAGTTTGCTCATACACATTTATTGATTTTTACAATGATGTAGATTTATTGTATTATTATAAAAAAATTAATTATATATTTGTATTTGAAATAAAATAAGGAATTAGTTATTAATTCAAACAAAAAAAGTCTTTTTGTAATGAACTATTGATAAAAAATTACTTAATTTATGATTAGTGAGGGGAAAAAAACCACTAAATCTTCCCACAAACTATACAATGATTTAATTACAGAATGCCTTTCGAGCACTTAGAGTTCATCACATTACTGACTCAACTGAGGCAGATGTAACCTGACGATGAATATTAAGTGTTCGAAACGCGTTCTTCAATTAATCATTTTTTTCTTGCGGTTTGACTTACTGTTTCTTTTCTTCTCTAATCATTATTAAATAACACATAGCTCGTGAATTTACTAATTTATATTTGGCGTTCTTTTTACATAAAATATACTTAGATATAGTTGTTTTCTAAAAATACTGAAACGAGTGAGTTTGAATTTAAAAATTGAATTTAAATTACAGTTATGTGAATTTAACTGAGAACAAGATGAGCTTGATTTATAAAACTTAAGATATTGAATCTGATATATCATCAGTTTTATAGTTAACACTCTGTTTTAATAGTATATAACTTTAGCAGCTGATATTTGTTAAGTTACAGAGTATAGAGAATAGATGCACAGTCTAAGCAAGGAAGTTTAACTAGGTCAAGAAGGATAACGTTCTGCTACTCCATAGAGACTTAAAGTGCAGACACAATAAAATATCGTAATGATTTGACTCCAAATTATCGTTAGACAGCATCGTCTACTCTCAGCAGGGTCTGCTCGCTCTCTCTGTATTAATTAAATTTCATTTGGTTCCCCCAAACATCTGCGTCGCATGACTTCAATTTAAACTAAATTTACTTTTAAGGAGTAGTATACTTCAAATAACCATCTCAATTGCGTTCATTAAAAGTAAGATATCAGCCAGTTTCATGTTAATTAAATTCTAGGCACGTTTTAATATAACTTTCAGAATATCATTTCAAATTATTCCGATAATAGCAATTGTTTTTATGAGGAATAATTTTCATTGCTAATCAATCATTTTGAGGATATTTACTACCTCAAAATAAACTTACTGCCAAAGTTTTTGTTCCAAGTCATTTGTTGGGCTTAGATAAAGAACTCATTATCTCATATTGAAAAAAACTATTTATTTTCTTTATATATATGAAATTTTCATTGAAAATTTAATTTTTTAAACTTCTATATAGATAACGCTGTAGATAAATTAATATGGTATTAAGTAACTGGATGACTCTGTGAACCATGTATCACTCAGGTACGTTGCTAATGCTGCCCTAAACTGTGAACCCCCTGAATGATTACAGCATTTGGTTAGAGTGAATATATCAATGAGATAGGACCAACGACCAACGACCAACGATTCTTTCCGCGCACTGTTGTGCACGTTGTATTAGCAGTTCCAGGTCACGGACCTACTACTGCTGAATTATTGTCCTGCTGTGGTGGTGGGGTCAGTAAGTAAATGTCTGTACTTTTTTTTTTTTTTTTTATTATGTGGTTCGTCCGTTTTACGTCATTTCGTGGTCGTTTGGTCTCATTGTGTCGTGTCTTGTCAGTCTTTTTCAAGGGTTTGGCCTTCTATTTTAATAACAGCTTCTAATGTGGATGTGTTCGGGGAATTATTTGGGATAGGCTTTCGATAAGGGGGTTTGGATGGGTTGGAATTTTTGTGTCCTCATTGGTCACCAGTCTACTCGTGAATTGGTCAATTGTTTCTAACCTGAGGTCTCTTTGAATATCCACATTTCTGGCATACCAAGGTGCCCCAGCCATAAGACATGCGCATTTATTCTGAACTATCTGTATAAGTGTTTTATTAGTTCTTGCAGCTTGTAGCCAGGTCGAGCATCCATAAGTCATGCTAGCCCTAATGACCGCCTTATACGAGTAATGAGGTCCTCGTAAATGAGGTCCTTTACAACCTGTGGAGTATTCTTCGACTTCAGGATAGGATACAAATTTGACATTAGTGCCAGACCCAATTTATATCTATTTTTCAGATGGTATTTGAACGTGAGCCTGCTGTCAATTATTATTCCCAGGTATTTGGCCTGGGATCTGTAAGGTATTAACTGGCGACTAACAATGACGGGGGGAGGTTGCTTGGGTGTCCCTTTACTGAATTGTATGTGGTACAATCATAAGGACAATCATATGATGACAGTAGTTATGCCATAAGTTATCTGAATTCAGGCCATTTTAAAATACCACGATTCAATGAAACCTGCAAACAACAACCTGTTTTGATGCAGTTTCCATCTTACTCCCATTTATGTGCCATTAATGATTAAGATCTCAAACAGTTGGGTGACAACATTGTCTATGTTGTGACAATTAAGTACAGTTGTAAAAAAGTTCAGTCACTCAGAACTTTTAAGCTTTTTTTAAAATCAAAGAACTCTCATAGATCTGTTTGCACTATGAATAACTATCATTCTGAAAATTGATGCAGCCAAGAGCATTCACTTACTGGTCAATGTTTATCATACCATTGCAATATTTTGTACATTAAATCATTTAGATTTATTTTTCATTTCAAGTATAAGTACTATTTCAGTTCATATATTATGGTAAAAACAATAAAGCGTTTTAATTTAATAATTAATTACCCAGAATTAAACAATATTTTGTTTTTTAATCTCTCTCTCTCTTTCTCTCTCTCTCTCTCTCTCTCTCTCTCTCTCTCTCTATATATATATATATATATATATATATATATATATATATATATATATAATTATATATAGTATATATGATCAAACCACAATAAGAAATGGGAAAACAAGACTAAGATCTTTCAACCGTAACAAGCGGTCTTCGTCAGAGTCAAAAACAGTTGGGTTTGTTACGGTTGAAAGATCTTAGTCTTGTTTTCCCATTTCTTATTGTGGTTTGATCATTGATTGTTATTTCACGTGTTTATGTGAAACCTTTATATATATATATATATATATATATATATACGAGTTCGAGATTAACAAAGAGCAACGCACAAAGTAGGGAAACACACTTGCAGACTCAAATTTTCGGGTAATCCGTCTTTAGGAGAAAAGAGAATGGGAGACCAAGCACGTTGTAGACGCAACGGCAAGTAAGTAAGTTACTTGCCGTTGCGTCTACAACGTGCTTGGTCTCCCATTCTCTTTTCTCCTAAAGACGGATTACCCGAAAATTTGAGTCTGTAAGTGTGTTTCCCTACTTTGTGTGTTGCTCTTTGTTAATCTCGAACTCGTATTGTGTCCAGTTTGGATCGTATTTCGTTTTATCAGTGAAATATATATATATATATATATATATATATATATATATAAAAAGCAAACAGAAGGGATTATTGAGGATTGGTCTAAATGTTGGTTTGAAGACATTTATACTTTTATATTTATATTTACAAAACACTTGTGTTCATAGTAATAAAAAAAAATAAAAGATATGCATATTTTTAATACATTTTTGGCCTATCTTTTTTACAATCAACTTTTTTGGGTACCTTTTCCAGTTCTCTTAATAGTCATATTCTCTGTCTGAGAGCTACGTGTAGTAACTCGCTATATGATTTATGATCCATTTTCATTTCATTTAATTTTCTTTTAATCTTACATTTATAAACAATGGTCTGTTCCCCTAAATATATTGTACGTTTTTTTAGGGTTTATGTCTTATGATTGAAACTACTTCTCTCGCCGACGTTTCGACAAATATGTATGTCTTCTGCAGGGCTACTACACATTTTTTACAATTAGTTCTATTAATATTACAATTTTGGTTAGTGTGTACATTTTAAATTTATAAATTAAGGGTAATAGAAAGGTAGTGATTGATAAACCTGATATTAAAGCTATCAATTTTCAAATTAAAATACTGTTTTTTTTTTTACATTTTTTCAGAAGTTTAGACATTAATATTTGCTTACCTCGGAAATCGGTTCCTTTTTCAACATTCTTTCTTTTACTGCATTAAATGGTTTATAAATCCGGGCTACAGTCAACAGTTGTTGGAGGTTTCATTACTGTTATGTTCACTTTTGAATTTTGAGCACTAAGTGTTTACGTTTTTATTGGTTTGTCTTTCTATAGTGTTTATTATTTTCAATAATCACTGGTACTAAGCACAAAAGATAGGCAAACCCAATAAAAATGTAAACACTGGGGCTCGAAATTCAAAAGAGAGCATAACAGTAATGAAACCTCCAACAAACATTGACAGTCGACCGGATTTATAAACCATGTAATACAGTAAAAAAAAAAGGAATGTTAAAAAAGGAACAGATTTCGGAGGTAAGCAAATATTGATCTTTATACTTCTGAAATAATGTAAAAAAGGTCATATATCAAATGTGAAAATTCATACTTGTAATACCAACTTTATTAATCACTACTTTTTTTTACAAATATAAAAGATTTAAACTTTAATTAAATTTCTAGTAGATTGTTTTGACATGGATTTTTATATTTATAATTCTGGAATTACGCTAATATTTATTTTGTTCTAACAACAATTAGTAACAATAATTAATAACAACAATTGAAGTTATATATATTTATATTTACAAAAATTAAATTTATAATTACAAACAACTGTTGTATTTTATGAAGATTATTATTCATAGCTTTATATAGTGATAGTGCCTTTGAAATAATGTACATATTTCAAAAAATAAATATAATAATTTTATAATAGTTTTTCTTAGTCAAGACTATTTGTATAAAAACAATTCTCATTTGATGACTGGCAAATTAAAATGATTGAGGACATATGTTCTTTACTGCATACTGAAGTCTAATTTTTAGTAATTAGTTTAGTAGTTTCAATTTGGTCCAATTAGATAAATTACTATTCAATTGAATATTATTACATCTAGAATTAAACAAACAAATTAAGTCTATTAGACGAGTCACGGTAATTAACACCCATTACGTTGTATTAAAGTGGTTCCCAATCTTTTTTTATTCATTTACTCCTAAAAATTTTACTCTGACCTCGCATCCTCTACATTTTATACTTTTTTCAAGGATAAAAATATGAACTCATACTAAATTTTAAGAAAACAAGATATTTAATTCGCTTTTAATGTATGTAAAAAAAATCAAACTTTTAGATAAGAAATTGTACAGGTTGGTAATTTGAATAAACTTTATGAAAATAATAACTGTTATTTGAAATATATGTATGCAATAGTAAAATCAAGAGCTGGCTTTGAAAAGCTTAGAAAGAAATTTAATTTCGTAGTTGATAAAAAAATCAAACTTATGGAGTAAAAAGGATATCCCAGATTAACATTTGAATATGCCTGTTAAAAAATAATTGGTCTCCAAAATATGTACAAGATAATAAAATCAAAAATACTATTTTCTTGAATGAAAATACTATGACGTTATTGAACTAAGCTTTTGAAAATTTCCGTTTTTAAATCTCTTAAGAGATAATGCTTCATTTTATTAGTTTCTTGTCAGTGCATCTAGTTTTTATGCTTTTATTTAAAGTCTTATTCTCTATTTTTTATTAAATCTTAGCCCATAAATTTTAATTTTTATTTACGTATCATTTCTTCTGTTCATCCCTCAGTTTTTTTATTATTTAATTTGTTTTTGTGTTTATTATTATTTTTCATATTCCTATTTTAATTTAATCTTAAATTGATTCTTGTCTACCTTATTCTCTGTGACCGGACGCATATGTGGAAACATTGTTGGTCTCCAACCGTCTCTGTACCAGTGCGCTTGGTTTCCCTCTCTTATCTCTCCTGAATACGGTTCAACCGAAAATTAGAAACTGTAAGTGTGTGTTTTTAATTTCTCTACGTTTCTTTATGTACATTGAACTGTATTTGTCCGTTTTGGATCGTATTTTCATCAAAAAAGTGTATATATATGTTCTATTAAAACCTATGCCTATTTCAATTTTGACGCATTTTCGAATTAATTTTTCCCAATTTTCGAATTTCAAATTTCCCAAACTTATGGAAGCCAGAGGTAAGGAAATTTGAAAAAATTTTCGAAAATGCGTCAAAATTGAAATAGGCATAGGTTTTAATAGAACATGTATCAATGAAGGCCTGCTCCCAAAATATACGAACATATATATATATATATATATATATATGTGAGATTAAATTTTCTGCCCACTTTTGTCTTAATTAGTTTTTTGGATTTCTTTTCCAAATCTCTAAGTCTTACTTTAATTTCTTTGGGAACTAGGTGTAATAACTCACCATATGTTTTGTTGTCGATTTTTTTTATTTTTACCGACGTTTCGGTCTTCTTCGACCATCTACTGGGTGATTTTAGAACACATACTATTTTAACAAATTTAACATTTTTAACAAAAACTAAATTTTAACGCTCGACTAACAAAATAAAAATGTAAACAATTAAACTGGCAGGTTGCAATTTTTGTTAAAAATGTTAAATTTGTTAAAATAGTATGTGTTCTAAAATCACCCAGTAGATGGTCGAAGAAGACCGAAACGTCGGTAAAAATAAAAAAAATGGACAACAAAACATATGGTGAGTTATTACACCTAGTTCCCAAAGAAATTAAAGTAAGACTTAGAGATTTGGAAAAGAAATCCAAAAAACTAATTAAGACAAAAGTGGGCAGAAAATTTAATCTCACATGTATAAATGAAGCTGTTCCCCAAATATACGAATTTCAAACTATATATATATATATATATATATATATATATATATCGATTATATAATAAAATGAAGAATGTTTTTGAGGATAAACTAACTGCCTAAAGGTAGTAGAATCCTAAATGTTTGTGTTTCTTTACAGTAATTTGTGAATTACGGTTTATTTGGTATATAATATTTCAATATTAATATAAATGATCTTACTACTGGATTTTGTTTATTTTGGATAGTAAATTTTAAACCATATCTCTGACTGTTATATGAAGACAAAGGTGAATCACTGTCTGAGTAGCTCAGGATTTATTTGTTTCTATTCGAGGCGATGAGGTAGTATTAATACGTAAAGGAATAAAATTACACTTCCTCTGATGTTAAATTTTTATTACAGTAAACTTGGAACTTCAAACATTTAAGAAAAAATAAAGCATTAAATTCATCAAACATGAGAAGAAAGGGGAAAGTAATCAACTGAAAATATAAGGGAGTCATTACAGAGGTAATAGAGAAAAAGTCAATTTGCGGGGTTTATTGTTAATGTGAACGTTATGAAACATAACTAGGCCCCGAACAATTACCTTGAGTCTAAGACATGCAAACTAGAGCAAAAGGTCTGTTTAATACTGACATTCGATTGAAATACTTTTACGAGATATCTATATAAATAAAATAATGATTTTGTCTGTACATTGCTTAGAACTGACTCATTTCAACTTTTCTTTACGTTTCATACATTGCAGAAACCGAATCCACCCTTAGAAAAATTTCTGTCGGTTTGTCTGTTTGTCCGCAAAACTTTGTCACAAGTAAACTCAGCTACCATAAGACATATAAAGCTGAAACTTTTACAGTCTATTTGTGTATGTCTAACTTCAAATATAGGCTCTAATTTGATTGGAAATTCAACGTAGAAGTGAAGTTATGGACGTTTAAAGCAAAAACGTTTGTCACAAGTAAACTCAGCCACCATAAGACATGGCGAGCTGAAACTTTGACACTGGATTTGTGTATGCCTAACTTAAAATATGGGCTCTAAATAGATTCATAATTAAGTACAGAAATGAAGTTATAGGGCTTTAAGCGTATTTTTCTAACTTCAGAGACAAGTTTGTTTTGAAAATACACAGGTGTGGCAAGTAGGTATTGTTAGTTGATTTCAATTTCATTGGAGCATATGAATATATTGCGTATTTGACATCTTTGAAAAGGTGTTTCCCAGGGTTGAGGATGTACGAGGGTCGTCCAGAAAATAAGTTCCGTTTTGGTCTGTAGGGCGGTAGGAGTGGTTTTTGCCAAATCCGGCAACACCGCTCGAAAGAGGAGAGGTGGGGGAATAGAATGAGAGGTGGGGGACCTCAGTCGGTCAATTACAAACGTCAGGGCAGGTAGTTGAAATGGAGCCCTCCATGTCACGTCCCGCCACCTCGATCCCCGTTCCCTCTCGAGTTGTTTTGCGCGGAGTGATTCAATTTCTTTATGCACAGGGTTTCAAATCAGTTCAAATTCACGAACAGCTCATTTCTGTTTATGGAGAAGGTGTAATGAGTGAATCAATGGTGAGGAGATGGGTACGTGAATTTAAGGCGGGAAGACATTCACTTGAGGATGAAAGTGGGAGAGGCAGACCCTCAGTTGTGACGGACGAAATTGTCGCAGAAATCGACAATGCAATTCGCAAAGATCGTCGTTCAACCCTGGATGAACTCCACCTGAGTTTCCCAGACATCTCACGATCTCTCATCCATGAGATCGTCTCGGAAAAACTTGACTTTCGGAAAGTTTCCGCCCGGTGGGTCCCTAGAGAGCTGAATGTCTTCCCGCCTTAAATTCACGTACCCATCTCCTCACCATTGATTCACTCATTACACCTTCTCCATAAACAGAAATAAGCTGTTCGTGAATTTGAACTGATTTGAAACCCTGTGCATAAAGAAATTGAATCACTCCGCGCAAAACAACTCGAGAGGGAACGGGGATCGAGGTGGCGGGACGTGACATGGAGGGCTCCATTTCAACTACCTGCCCTGACGTTGGTAATTGACCGACTGAGGTCCCCCACCTCTCATTCTATTCCCCCACCTCTCCTCTTTCGAGCGGTGTTGCCGGATTTGGCAAAAACCACTCCTACCGCCCTACAGACCAAAACGGAACTTATTTTCTGGACGACCCTCGTACTATCCATTACGAATAAATAGTTTTGTAAACGAGCAATTCTCAACTCTTAATACGAACAGACAGGAAAAATCAACAAACAAGTTCTTACGCTATATCATACCGAGGAAAGAACTTACAAGTCAGTAAAGAGATTGGATTAGTGATGAAGAAGCAGTTCATTATCTAATTGAATTTCTTGACTCTGAATTTATTTCTCCTGGACTGCCTGCTCATGAGTAAAAACTTCAAGTAGGAGTACCAATCATGCTGCAATTTAGTAGCAGTAACAAATTTCATGGTACGAAACATGAGTGCCCCAAAACTGTGCAACGGGACACGACTCTGAGTTCGTGCTCTACACAGATATGCCATAGAGGTGGACATAATGACTGGATGTGGTATTGGGGAGTCTGTGTGTATACCACGCATATCATTGATTCGAGCCACTGTCTGTTTCCATTGAAATGATTGCAATGTCCTGTCAGAGTCTATTTCGCAATGACGTTAACTAAGTCGCAAAGGGAGACTTTATCTAACGCAGGAATTCAAGTTAGCGATACCACGTTTTTCTCACATGGTCAACTGTAGTTTACTTGCTCAAGAGTCAGAGGTTCCAACTGTTTGTTCTTCCGTGAACCTGAAGGACAGACAGCTAATGTGGTGTATACAGAGGCATTTGTTTAACACTGTACTAATAATGGTGTTTTCTACTATTCTACAATTTCTAATTATAGTATTAGTAATATACTATAATTGATATTTTGGAATACCAAGTATAATAGAATTTTTGATTCCGTCAAAGACGGGTACATTTGCTAGTAATAACTAATTTTAACAAAGAACATTTTTTAAACAATGTCAGGTTTAAGAAGAAGTGTAAAAAAAATAACCACTTCCGGATTCAGGTGAATTTAAAGTACGTGCAAGAGAGCCCTGACTGATTTCAAGGACTATTTGGAAGTCCCACAAGCCAAGACACACTAATCAGTATGACCAAACATACAATAATCTATCTGTAATCCAAAACAAAAAGTGTCTGGTAGCCCAATAGCTTATATACTCGCCTCTGGAATAGTAGATCCTGTGCTCGATACCCACTCTGGCCCTCGATTTATTCACGCAGAAGGTAAAAATAAAACTCCCATCAACGCATCCCAGGCCTCTTTAAGTTAGATAACATTGACATACATATTATCGGCAAAAAAATTGGACCACCGATATTACTAATTTACCGATATTAAAAATTTACATATGAATATTAAGAACTCTTATCTAACGGGTGATTCTTCCCCTGTAGCCTAGATTTCCTTACTTTTCTATTTTGTATATTAATTCTTTTATTTTATTTCTTCTTTGTAGCACCTTTTTACTACTTTTTTTTTAAGTATGTGTAAATTCTGTTATATTTATTTTGTTCTAGCTCTCTGATGCCCTTATTTAAAAGACCTCAGAGTATATTTTTCATGATTTTGATTTTCCTAGTGGCTTGTTGATCAATTTACATCACGTGTTTTATTGTGACTTTTTAGCAGAAGTTTTGCGAAAACATTATTTAGCAAAAATAGGCTAGTTTTCTAGATTGAAATAAAACTTTTACAGACGACGTTTTGATTATTTTTATAACTTTTTCCTTACGCACGCAGTGTAAAACAATAAACTAGATCATATAAAATGCAACAATTATACACATTTAAGGTGATACAATTATGGTCTAAGAATATATGAGTTAATTATATTACATAAGCCAAATTTTCCACTTCTTTTCTCACGTCATTCAAAAATAACCTAATTATATATATATATATATATATATATATATATATATATCAATGATCAAACCACAATATGAAATGGGAAAACAAGACTAAGATCTTTCAACCGTAACAAGCTGTCTTCGTCAGAGTCAAAAACCCAACTCTGACGAAGACCGCTTGTTACAGTTGAAAGATCTTAGTCTTGTTTTCCCATTTCATATTGTGGTTTGATCATTGATTGTTATTTCACATGTTTATGTGAAATCTTGATATATATATATATATATATATATATATATATATATATATATATATATATATATATATATATATAACTGAAGTTCATCGGGACTTCGTCAGTTCTTCAGGCTCAAATTAAACTCTCATTGCCAACGTTTCGGTCTTTATTTAAAACTTTTTTCATAGGCAGAAGTATGAATTTTGAAACAGAAAAACTAAGTATTACATTACAAATTATTTTACAAAGAAAAATAATATATGGATTTTTCTTTGTAAAATAATTTGTAATGTAATACTTAGTTTTTCTGTTTCAAAATTCATACTTTTGCCTATGAAAAATGTTTTAAATAAAGACCAAAACGTTGGCAATGAGAGTTTAATTTGAACCTGAAGAACTGACCGAGTCCCGATAAACTTTAGTTTTGTTTCCATTCCACGGTCGATACTTTTATCAATATATATATATATACACTTTTTCGATGAAAATACGGTCCGAAATGGAGAAATACAGTTTAATGTACATAAAGAAATTTAGAGAAATTAAAAACACAAACTTACAGTCTCTAATTTTCTGTTTAACCGTCTTCAGGAGAGATAAGAGAGGGAAACCAAGCGAACTGGTACAGAGACGGTTGGAGACCGTTGGAGGTTGGGTCTCCAACCGTCTCTGTACCAGTTCGCTTGGTTTCCCTCTCTTATCTCTCCTGAAGACGGTTAAACAGAAAATTAGAGACTGTAAGTTTGTGTTTTTAATTTCTCTATGTTTTTTTATGTACATTAAACTATATATATATATATATAACAGATTCAATAATATATCGACCGTTTGATAGAATAGGTGTGTTCTCTAATCGGGGTTCGGTCAATTTTCCAGGATAAAAAATCAAACTCTCGTTGCCAACGTTTCGGTTTTATTTAAAACCTTTTTCATAGGCAGAAGTAAGAATTTTTTAACTAAGAAAATGAAATTTACATTATTTAAAGGAACAACAATGTTAGCCGGACAAAACCTTCGACTAGACTTCTAGAACTAGAACTAGACTAGAGTCTAGTCGAAGGTTTTGTCCGGCTAACATTGTTGTTCCTTTAAATAATGTAAATTTCATTTTCTTAGTTAAAAAATTCTTACTTCTGCCTATGAAAAAGGTTTTAAATAAAACCGAAACGTTGGCAACGAGAGTTTGATTTTTTATCCTGGAAAATTGACCGAACCCCGATTAGAGAACACACCTATACTATATATATATATATATATATATATATATATATATATATATATATATATATATATATATCTTTTTGTTCGAAATCTTATAACTGAAGCAGATTTTAATTAGATGAAGTTATAGGTAAAAAAAATTGGATTGCCAATGGAGTTTTCTATATCACTAGATCTTGGTAATAGAGTCATGAGTAAATTTGTGGACTACTCCAATAATGAACTGAGCAACAAAGTTAAATTCGTTAAATTATTTTCTAATTATTGTTTTTTAATGATTGATAAGAGAGATATACAATGTGTTTAAATTTATATGAAAATCATCTGAAATGAACATGTGAGGCAGTAAAGATGACATACTCTCATTTCATAAGAGAAAAGAATTGCAATATTCTATCTGATTTGTACACAAAGCTTACAGTACAGGAGTTTTTTTGTTTTTGTTTTTTTTTTAAATTTTATTTTACATAGTCACAACAATGCAAATGTAACATTACCAGTGACAATGATGAAGGAAATATATACATTACACATGGAGGCAGGAGGGAAGAAATAATTCAGTAATTATACTTCCTGGCGTGAAAAATAAGTTATAAAACTTAGATTAAATTTACAAGTCACTAGAGTAATTCACACTAATAAGTCTCTTGGCCACTTTCTCTTCAGGCGCCTTCGGGGATTTCCTGGGATATTTGTTGAGGAGATGTTTTGGACTAAGGGATTGTTATTGCTACAAAGATTTTTATGGAAGGCTTTGTAGCGAGATATTGCTACTTGATGAACTGTTGAAATCCTGAGGTCTGAATAGATTGTTTGATTTGGTATGTAAAAGGGAGAATGAAGAATTTTTCTAAGAATTTTTGACTGAAGAGCTTGTATCCTCTGGGCATTGCTAGATTTTGTTGCTCCCCATATTTAAATACCGTAAGTCCAAATAGGCATAATCATAGATTTATACAGTAATAGTTTATTGACAGTTGTTAATTTTGAACGATTATCAAGTAAGTGAATTAAAAGTCTATAGCGTCTGTTTAGTTCTGTTCTTTTCATTTTGGTATGGGGAGCCCAAGTAAGACGTCTGTCAAGGTGCAGTCCTAGGTATTTAGTGGCAGTAGCTTGAGGGATAGGAATTTTGTTAAGAAAGACAGGAGCACATGTACCCTGCCTCAATGTGAATGTTACATGAACACTTTTCTGTTCATTGATACGTATTCTTACAGTACAGGAGTAAATTTTAAATTAATAATCATTCCATGTGTTGACCTAAAATATGAATTGTGCTGAAAACATAGTAACCAAAGGTTATTGAAAAAGGAATTGTCTCTATGAAGCCACAGTTGCTCAATACCAGTTTTCTTTTAGCAATCTTTTCGTTGAATAATACGAATTACAGAAAACTTTATTTAATACCCAATGATATACACATTTGGTATATAGTTGTGATATATAAAAGAGGCTAATTGTCAAATGATAGATGAAAAAAGAAATTTAGTAGGATTTTTATATTAATTTCTCTTGTAAGTTACCTGAAGGAAATTCTGACTCATACCTGCATTTAGATTTTGGGCCGTAATATGTACTATTCACATTATATGTAAACAATCAATTTTAAATAGCGCCATAACAAAAGAGGAAGAATCTGTTACCTAGCATTTCATTATCTTTGGTACTGAGAGGAAAGTAATATTCTTTTAAATAAATAAGGTCGAGTTTTGTTACAGTAGCTAAGACTAGAATGAAAATATTTCTTATTTTGTCTGAAGAGTTGATAAAATGGCAGGAGTAAATTTAAGGAATTCAGGAGGCAAATTCCCTGTTTAATTAAAAAGAAGGTGAAAGAGCTAAGCGGTGAGAGAGGGTGCTGTCTGAAGAGGGATCCATCAGAGGGGTATTAGGGCCAGAGTGTGGGGGGTGGGTGGAGGAAACAAAAGGCTTGGGAGACTGAGCGAAGGAAGCTGACACGGGGGATCTGAGTTCAGCTCCAGCCAAGTCCATCTTGCAGGAATAAAACCGCCCGGCTAACCGGAAAATAAGTAATTTGTCTGGGCGCCCTCCCTTTCCCGCCTTCCGCCAAAGCCGGCTCTTTTAAGAGACAATCCAGCTCTTCGTGTTCAAGTGTTCCCCCCTAAATCTATCGTCTCGACAATGGTTTAGGGTGACTGGCGCTGAATAAAAAAGGGGGGCAACAGGTTTCACCTAACTCATGCATCAAGTTCAATCTTTGAACGCCAACCTTCCATCAAGGAATGATCAAACAAACCGACAGATGTACGCTCTTGTCTGAAAACAGATTCTACTTAATTCTAAGGTAGTGCAATCAGTTATTATGTGGTATTTACTCATTGTAGGGTAAAAATCTAATGAAATGGTCTCCACATATAAAAATTTAATGATATAAACAACGCGTTTCGAACACATAGTCTTTAATGTTTAGTGTTATTATGTTTATATCATTAAAGTTTTATATGTGGAGACCATTTCATTAGATTTTTACCCTACAGATTCTACTTATATTAAAAATACATATGAGATCAAAATGAGTGAAACATTCATAATTACATCATTGAATACACAATTCAAACGTGGATGCAATTTAATTAAAAATTCAAGACAATTAAAACAAATCCTTATTAATACATCATTTTATTAAAAACATTTTAGGCAAACAACAGAAAAGTACGGTCAACATTCAAACTATCTTAATATCAAATTCAAGTAGTTGTTTATATGTTAGTATGTTTGTGTTATGCCTATAATATATACATTGTAGGGTAAAAATCTAATGAAATGGTCTCCACATATAAAACTTTTAATGATATAAACAACGCGTTTCGAACACGTAGTGTTCTTCTTCAGGCATTAACTAAAAAATACAATGACACCAGAGAGTTATCTATAGTACAAAGTAAATCAGTACAAAAATTAATATAAAATAAATATATATGTATGTATAGTACTGATTTACTTTGTACTATAGATAACTCTCTGGTGTCATTGTATTTTTTAGTTAATGCCTGAAGAAGAACACTACGTGTTTGAAACACGTTGTTTATATCATTAAAATTTTTATATGTGGAGACCATTTCATTAGATTTTTACCCTACAATAAGTAAATACCACATAATAACTGATTGCACTACATTAGAACCATAATATATACCTTTAAAATATTCACTCATTGCCTAATTGGACCAGGATGTTTTAGTAAGTGAAAGATCCTACTATACTTCGATGCTAATATTAAACGATTACATTCTAACTGCCTCCTGCTACAAAATTTAACATTCAACAAGAAAATGTTATATTTAACATATCACAGGTTGAGTTTTTCAAAACATAACGCACAAAATTTCGTTTTTAAATAATAATTGTATTTTGTTTTTTTTGTAAATTCAAACTCAAATTGAGTAATTACTGATGGTATCTTTTTAATTATTTTTTAAATGTATTTCTAAATTCATGACGTAACTGTTATGTAACATAACATTTGAAAAGCTTATGTTACAAAAATTATTAAAAATTATTTATAGCGTTGAAACTATGAAGATATTTATTTTCCTATCAGCAAAAAACCAAAAATAGTAAACAATTTCTAAATCAATCTTCTTATCACAAATTACCTTTCATGTTGATTGCTTACAATATGTCTTTTTCCATCGTTTTATGATTTATAATATGAGTTATTAATTCAATATTTATTAAATTTCTTAATTTAGTTGTTAATTATTGAAAAATTATTTTATGCATATCAGTAATTTTGAATATATTTTCAGGATGTCTTAACTGACTGATGGACATTTCCTGCGTTCCTAAGGTGGTGAAAGTTCGTTATTAAGTAAGTACATACATACATACTAAAATATGATAATAGATGATGTGCAACAACTCAAGTAATAGTTATAGGGGAGTTAATTGTTTTGTAGTGTTTTTATCATTGCATAAATTGAAGTTATGAACATAGCTTCATAATATAAGAATGTTACTACCAATTATCATGTTTGCTAATTCAGGTTGTAGTTAGCCTCAATATATTGATAAACTGTTACAAATATTCACGATAACTCAGTAGTAACGAGGGCCCAGTGCATCTATTCCCCTGTTCTTTATCACGTTCCGTGCAACATTTAACTGAGTCCTCCCCAACTTCGGTATTTCCTTTTGATCTAGCTTCAGCAATATGAGATTACACCAGACCTATTATACTGTGTTTTTCTTTCATTATTCTGCTTCTCAATATAGAAATAATGATGACACATATTTAAATTGATTCATAGTTCAAAAGTATTCTTTACTCTGATGCTTCAAAGGCAATTCCCAATTTGTATTGTAAGCCCCCACAGCAAAACTATTTACAATTTCTGCGAGCACTTTCTAATGCAATGATTATTTATTTGCATTCGAGTAAAATATTTTCTTTTTAAAGGAACTTAACATGACTATTGTTCATTCATAATTACTTTCATTATGCTGAAAGGAGTGAAATATTTTTCTCTAGACTTTTAATTCAATATTGAATAGGAATGTACTCATGTATTTTATATTAATTTTTTTTGTGACTAACATTCTCTTCCCAAGCTGTGAATTCACTTGTGATTAACATATAACATGTTTTCTTCATACATTCACTCATAGAGATAGATACATTACATTTTACCAATGGGTACAGCAAATATAATAAAGGACGAGTTAGGAAACACGATGTCTCTCTGTTGAAAGTGGAGATCAATCAAGTGGAGTTGACTAAATTCTAGATCAATTTTTGTTCATGTTTTTACTATACTTTCAAATACTTTACTTATGGTATAATAAAAGTAGAATAACCATGAAAATCTAGAAAACCATGAAAATAACTAGATAAAATATTAATTCTTTATGGTTATTAATAAACAATAGCAGTCCGTCCGTATTAATAGTATTAATAAATAATAGGTCCGTCCCTTGGATAAGACGAACCGGGGCAACCGCCCTGGGCCCTGGGTTCTGTGCTTGTGGGGGGCCCCGCAGGAGGACGGTAGTGACCTCGGACAAATGACCAGTTCACTGGTTTATCTGTCATGCCGTTGGCAGGTTAGATTAAGAGCTGCTGCTATTTATTTTTATTTCTAATACCTGCACAATATAACCAATATAACAATTTTATATATATATATATATATATATATATATATATTGTAAACAGTAAAACGATCCTAAAGGACAACAAACGTTTCACGGTGAATCAAAAACACAGAACTAAGGAACAAACACACTTACTGTCCCTAATTTTTGGTTGAACCGTCATCAGGAGAGTTGAGATAGGGACACCAAGCGCACTTGTGAAGGGAATTGGGCCTCCAACCGTCGCTTCACAAGTGGGCTTGGTGTCCCTATCTCAACTCTCCTGATGACTGTTCAACCAAAAATTAGAGACAGTAAGTGTGTTTGTTCCTTAGTTCTGTGTTTGTATATATATGTATATATATAATATATATATATGTGTATGTATGTATAATTTGTGGGTTGGGGAGGCCCTGCAGTGGTTGAGTTGGTTGAAGCCCCACACCTTTCTAAAGACTACCCTTAACAAAAAAAAAAAATAGCTTTAGAACTGACATTAGTTTGTGGTTGATATCAAACAGGACAGATTTAGTTCCTAAGTGGGCCATTAAACTGATCAAAACCTCCTGAATTAATGATAACCTGAGACATTTTTTTTTATCACTTATGATAAAAGCAGTGACTACTAAAAATATCTTTATTACTTTATAAACATTCAGTAAAAATTCATGAATCATAAATCTTATAAAAATAATATTTCATGAAGTTTCATTCATAAAGAAACACAACTTTTGTACGACTTGGGGGGCAGGCTAGCTCAGTGGTTACGTGCTCACCTCTGAACTGATAGGACCGGGGTTCAATCCTCACCTGGCCCTCGACTTATTCATGTGTGAGGTGAATAAATCTGAGCACGTCGTCCCTCGGAGAAGGACGTTAAACCGTCGGTCACGAGCCTGTACGATGTCAGGTACTCGTTAAAGATCCCTACTCTAAATACACTTGAGTTAGGCAAAATTTAGGACTCCCACTGTAGAATCAATCTTCATTGTGCGGTATCACAAAGGGCCAATGCTTGGCCTACGTGTGTTCCATTGTGGGACTGCCACTGTAACCTAACCTAACCTTTGTAGGACTTTAGCGTATCACTTTGTTTATTTATTTATTATAATTCAACCTGCCTTTGTATTGATAGCAGACCAGTACATCGCATTCCATAAAACTCTTGTATGTACCTGTAAATTTACAGATCATATTTTACTTGGGGGTAAAAGTGTAGTGTAACATTTGAATGAAATCAATAGTTATGCAATCCGCAATTGTGTGGTATTTACTCATTCTGAGGTAAAATGGATTAATGGACCAACCCGTCAGTACCACATCCTTGAATATGTCTTGAATTCTGTTAATTCAATTTTATTACTTCACTCTAATTTTGTAACTGATTAGATATAATTTACATTATAGTATCTTCCTGATGATGAACACAAAGTGTTCGAAACGAGTCGAATAAAACTTCATTTGTGTGGAGAATTTTGTTTGTTTATCGATTTTACCTCAGAATATGAATGTAATATTTCTCTTCTGTAACGGGTTTTCTACAATTTAAAAAACCATTAAAATACTATATTTTGACCCTGTACCACAAAGAAAGTACGGAGTGTTAAGAAAATTAGTCCGATACTGCCTTATGGTTTATGAAAATTGTGTTTACTGCCTTCTAGTCATCAAAAATTTTAATAAAAAAGTCTTAGTAACAGACGAATAGAATTAAAATATTTTAGAACTTTTTATATACATTGTTTGTACTAGATTTGACTATCAGTCGACTAGTTCCAATAAGCAAGCCGCGTGATATCCGCTCAATAATCTAATTTTATTATACTCCTTTAAACATTTTAAGGAGAGTCTATATTTTAAATTGAATTATATTTAATCGGTGCGTTCCTTGCAGTATATAGAAAGAAGTGCACTTCTCATAAAACATGATTTCATCAACAAAACCAGACATGACTTCGAAAACATTCAAATCGCTTCTAGAAATATCGAAAAAAAAATTTAAAATAATTTAAAAAAAGTTCAATAACTATTTCATTCTGCTTACCATATTTTTATAAAGTGGACAACAATTTAGGTAAACAAATATAAAAAACGTTTACAGATTGCAAACTCAACACGTGATGTCAATAATTTTAAAAAAAGATATTTGTCAAATATTTCTGCTATGATCAGAAATAACACTATTCCTAGCAAAAAATAATCTGCAACATGCTACATAATAATTCAAAATTATTTTATAATATCTTTCAAGAAATTTTTACATCATTGGAAACAGTAATTTATTTTCAGTTGAATCACTTTTAAAATCTTTCCAAGAATTTTACTGAATATTTATTTATATTCATTTTTCTTAATAATTTAGTTGTTAATTTGTTCTTATTGCTTTTAAATTAGTTTAAAATATACTTTGGAATAATTTTTTTTTATTAATTACATATTAGGTTTTTTTGTTTTTATTTTACAAGTTATAGTTTGTACCATTGGTACTTCAAAGTGTTATTTGAAAGTTTATGTAGTGGGTCATGCTTAAATAATAAATAAAACAAAAAAAAGTTACAAAGTTATTCAAATGAAAACTATAACTACATTTACTAAAAAGAACCAATATTTGATTTTGTTTTTAATAATTTATTGTAAAAGTCAATATAATATGAAACAATGTTGGGTTGATTTGAAGGAGAGACCAGCAGGAGATCGGTTTATTGTGTTTTTGTATTGCAATACAATTATGTAAAACGGTACTTCTAAAAAAAGAAGAGCGCTAAGCAAATTGAATTGAATAAGTCTGAAACAATGCAGACGCTAAGAAACCTTAAAACTTCCCCCAACACCAACCGAGTTTTGTTTCAATATTTCTCAGGAGTTGCAACTTTTAATGTTGCTTTGAATTGTGCTTATTTTTTTTCTCTTCCATAAGGTTCTAGAGTTTTATTCAGAGCACAGTAAAACTCTGCTGCATTTGTTAAAAAAAAAAAAACTTTTTTAAAGCTCTTATTAAAAACTACAGTTAAATTTCACTAATAACGGAAATTTAAGTAGTATTCATATTTTATATTTCTTATTTGAAAACAATGGTACAAGTAATAAAATTTAGAATATTAAATATATTAAATATTAAAGAAACGAATAATATCATAATGAATATATTTAAATAAATGTATTTAATACAATTTTAACTATTATTTTTTGTATAAATTCTCAGAACATCCAAGGAAATACCACAAATGCTTACATAGAACCTTTGGGGGAGGGAAATATTTGTCATTTTGAAGGGAAAACTATTTTGGGACGCAACTTGAATCGTTAATTTTTATGGTTGTTTTTCTTTTGTTTAATGGTGTTTTTTGATGTTATTTTTTTATGTTTTATTTGATTCATAAGTTTATCTTTTTTATTTTTATTATTTTATCCTTTCCTTTTCTCTCTCTCTCTCTCTCTCTCTCTCTCTCTCTCTCTCTCTCTCTCTCTCTCTCTCTCTTTCGTACTTTGTGGCCAAACTACAACACAGAATTTTGAGCGGAGTGATCAGTGTTGGTTGTTTCTCTAGTATAAACACCTTTTCTGTTGGCAACAGATGTTAAAGTATCAAATTCAGTTTTTTCATTATTTTTTCAAGTTTTTTTCTTGTGTTTAATTAATTAAATATACCTTGTCAAATAACTTTTTAAATATACAAATGCATTAAAGGAGAGAATAAAAACTTACAAAAAACACACAGAGCAAAACTGTCATAATTCATTTTAATATTTCGATATCCACCGTTATCAGGAGAAAAGTAATCGTCAAGATAGCTGGTTGGCGGCTATTGTACTCCTGGTAACGCAGATGATAAGGTATTATAGAGAGTCATGTCAGTATCACAGTATCAGTATCAGAGCTCACAGTTTTTTCTGTGCAAATAAAATTGTTTAGACATCAAGTTTATATTTCATATCATATCATTAATCCCGTGCCTCGCTTCACATTTCCCATCCTGAAGAAAAAATCATCCTGCTCTTGTACTTTCAAAAACTACGTCTGTCTTTTGTACTAAGCATGATTCGTTCTAAGTACATAAAGCACCTATTATGATTAGCCTCTTAATGAATGATCACAGAGTTTTCATGAACTACCAGTCTCACCTGCTCGTAGCTAACAGACATGAACCCTTTCAACCAATGCTACAAGCATCGATTCTACGCCAAATTTGATACAATACCAAAGTCACTGTGCTTCAGAGAAAGCTCCTTTCTGATTTCTGATGCTCGTAGCTAACAGACATAAACCCTTTCAACGAATGCTACAAGCATCGATTCTACGTCAAATTTGATACAATACCAAAGTCACTGTGCTTCAGAGAAAGCTCCTTTCTGATTTCTGGTGCTCGTAGCTAACAGACATAAACCCTTTCAACGAATGCTACAAGCATCGATTCTACGTCAAATTTGATTCAATACCAAAGTCACTGTGCTTCAGAGAAAGCTCCTTTCTGATTTCTGATGCTCGTAGCAAACAGACATAAACCCTTTCAACGAATGCTACAAGCATCGATTCTACGTCAAATTTGATACAATACCAAAGTCACTGTGCTTCAGAGAAAGCTCCTTTCTGATTTCTGATGCTCGTAGCTAACAGACATAAACCCTTTCAACGAATGCTACCAGCATCGATTCTACATCAAATTTGATTCAATACCAAAGTCACTGTGCTTCAGAGAAAGATCCTTTCTGATTTCTGATGCTCGTAGCTAACAGACATAAACCCTTTCAACGAATGCTACAAGCATCGATTCTACATCAAATTTGATACAATACCAAAGTCACTGTGCTTCAGAGAAAGCTCCTTTCTGATTTCTGATGCTCGTAGCTAACAGACATAAATCCTTTCAACGAATGCTACAAGCATCGATTCTACATCAAATTTGATACAATACCAAAGTCACTGTGCTTCAGAGAAAGCTCCTTTCTGATTTCTGATGCTCGTAGCTAACAGACATAAACCCTTTCAACGAATGCTACAAGCATCGATTCTACGTCAAATTTGATACAATACCAAAGTCACTGTGCTTCAGAGAAAGCTCCTTTCTGATTTCTGATGCTCGTAGCTAACAGACATAAACCCGTTTAACGAATGCTACAAGCATCGATTCTACATCAAATTTGATACAAACCAAAGTCACTGTGCTTCAGAGAAAGCTCCTTTCTGATTTCTGATGCTCGTAGCTAACAGACATAAACCCTTTCAACGAATGCTACAAGCATCGATTCTACGTCAAATTTGATACAATACCAAAGTCACTGTGCTTCAGAGAAAGCTCCTTTCTGATTTCTGATGCTCGTAGCTAACAGACATAAACCCTTTTAACGAATGCTACAAGCATCGATTCTACGTCAAATTTGATTCAATACCAAAGTCACTGTGCTTCAGAGAAAGCTCCTTTCTGGTTGCTTAGTGCCTATGGTGAATCTGGTCTAATCTAAAGACATAATATTGTTACCATTTCGATTTATTTGTTATTCTATATCTTCTACTTCGCCTTACTTTTCATTGTTTTTATTTATATACTTCTTTGTATATTAATATTGATACAATTTACTTACTACCATGTTTTAGTCTCCTATTTATAATGTTTTTCCCTTAATTTTTATGATATATTATTTATAACTCTGTTTCAATCTTTTATTTATATACTTTTCTTTCACACTCTTCTATTGATATGCTCCTTCTTTCATTTTTTTAGTATTTTATTAATGCATTACCCACCCTAATTTATTGTACTTCGTTATTCCTCACTCTATTCGTTTTCTTGGTTCCTCGACTCTTCAACTGTTTTCGCCTTATCTCTCGCATACTCTACTTCGATTACTATTTCTTTTCTTCTTCCTAGCCGAGGGTGTGCTTGTCTATACTGTTGCTTTCCAATCCTTGCTGTTTCTTTGTTTTTGCTTACCCCTCTCATTGCTTTCCTAAAAAACGGAATATTAATTTAGCTCATGAATGTTATAAAACAAACTCTGACAAATACTTCCTTTAATATTGGAACATCTCTCTGTATCATGAAAAATGTAAGAATTCAGAAGTAAGTCTCTGTCGGAAAATATGAGAAATCAAGCATGTTCTAACTTTTTAGCCTGGAACATTTATATTTGAAGTAATTTAATATTTTAAAAAGCCTTTTTCTTTTTGATATGTGAATAATTGTTTACTGTGAATAATTTCCTATATTTCCTATAATTTCCTATATTTCCTATAATTTCCTATATCTCCTATATTTCCTATAATTTCCTATATTTCCTATATTTACTATAATTTCCTATATTTCCTATATTTCCTATAATTTCCTATATTTCCTATAATTTCCTATATTTCCTATAATTTGCTATAATTCCTATATTTCCTATAATTTCCTATATTTCCTATAATTTTCTATATCTCCTATATTTCCTATAATTTCCTATATTTACTATAATTTTCTATATTTCCTATATTTTCTTTAATTTCCTATATTTCCTATATTTTCTATAATTTCCTATATTTCCTGTAATTTCCTATATTTTCTATATTTACTATAATTTCCTATATTTCCTATATTTTCTATAATTTCCTATATTTCCTATAATTTCCTATATTTTCATTTGTATACCATTATCTAAAATAATATTACTTGTATAGTTGAGATAAAAGTTTTGATATCAGATGGTAGACAACCCATAAAATAAAGGTACTGCTGAGCATTAATGAGTTTTATATGAACTGAGAAGAAAAAATATTCATTCCCCAAGGGTCGTGGTAACATGAAGGAAGGTGCCCACCTCTATTTTCCATACTTCGTTCATATAAAACCTACATGCTTCAGTAATACCTTATTTAAGCTTTGCTATAACTTTTATATCAAGAATAATATCCCGAGATACAGATCTATTTGTTTTTATAAAATTTCTAACATGACATGGGCTCCTGAGTTCTTTTCAACGGGTTCATAATTGTTTCCTTGGAGATGGATCTGTTTCAGGGTTCAATCTCAATCGTTAACATCTTCTTCTTCAATGCAGGATAAAATATTATTGTTTGAAATGATAAGTATCCTAATTAAATTAAATAATTCTATACTCGGAATGAAGGACATATTAAATGATACCGTACTTAAACCCCATATATAACTCCTACGAAATAATCCTAAAACTATTTAAAAATCATACGTTTATGTCCTCAACCAGTTTCAATCAAAGGGAAACTCAATATATTTTGGACGATTTTTTCTAATTAATTTTTTTATATACTTTGAAAATTGAAGATAAATTTCTATGAAACACAGAATATATTAAAAATGGATGGCTCCAAAATATTTAATTACTTCAGATTCAAAGAAATAATTTTTCAAAATTAAGTAATTTCAGTTATATTTTTAGTACTTAATATATAAAATTAATATATTTTTGTATACCTTTAAATTTGTTTGAATTATTAGTTATTGATTTAAATAAGTTCTTTTGAATTAAAGTGAAGTAGTTAATTGCATAAATTACTTATACGATTCGATAAAGGAAAAAAATATCCCTTTGAGCGCAGAGTTTCCTTTTACTTAATAACTATTAAAGCTCAATTGCAATAAAGCAGAGTAATTTATTCACTGCAGTATAATGAGAATGACTCTTTTGCAGTCGCCCATAAACTGGCATCAGTGATTGACTAATGAGAAAGTTAAAAAAGATCCCTCGAGGCGTAAAAAGAGTTTATTAGCACAAGTGGATCAGAGTGGAGTTTGAGAAATTTACGAAGGGTCAATTTAATGAAGCACCTGCTCTCAGACAGATCCTTCTTACTCCCCTTCTCCGTCAAATGGATAAATTTCGTTTTATATTGCCACGAGCATAATAGAGGGACATTATGTGGGTTAAGTGGAGGTTTTTAAAATCTACATTTTAAATTGTCCGTGGTAAAGCTTGCCAGCCAGTATAGGGAGACTACATCATTAAGTAACATTCTTAATTTAAAATTCTCATGAATTAAATTTCTCCTCGAATAATGATTTAAGCAATAAAAGAAATCTGTTCTCTGTAAAACAAAATATTTTTTAATACAACAGAAAAAAACTCATATTCTACAGGAGAAATTATAATCATTTTTACGTGTCAGTTAACAAATTACAAGCAATTTGTTCAGCACAATCTAGCTCGTATGAATCATCAGTACTAGGTGATATAGATTTATGATCTTACGATTTATCAATAAATGGGATTAAAGACTACTAGAAAGGTACACCTCTGACGCTGATTACTCGAAAGATAATTGCATCTCCCAAATGATTCTACATTGGTATTCATGATTTGCCTAACTCACATTGATTTAGAGTAGGCCTCTATGACGAGTTGCTGATATCGTACGTACTTGGAACTAGAGATGGGCGTGTCGAATACGAAGGATTCGATTAAAGTCCGATATCGATGTAGTGGAATACGCAGTTCCGATACCAACACGACTACTTTTGAATACTTCGATACGTTTTCGGACGGCCTCTTTTGATACGAATACAAGGTAGTCGTATAGGATTCGTTCTTATCAAGTACCCTGTTCTCCCTTCCCCCCACCAAAGATTACGACGCCCCAGCCACCGCCCTCCAACTCCTACTCATTCCTCTCCTCCCGCCAATTATTACAAACGATTTACTTAGCACTTGCGCCATTGCATCAAGAGACTAGCGACGGAGGTAGTACCTTTTCACTCCGCCCTCAAGCTTCAGAGTGTGAGTGACCTGGATCTGGTATCTAACATTAAGTTGTGTAATATAAGCAGGCGAGTACCTAAATAGTAATATATACTGTTTTTACCAATGATGTTAAAAGTAAATTTCTGGCTTACAATAATTTTACATTGTAGAAAGCTGTAGGTTAATATATGTATGTGATCGGATAAAGAATAAGAGTGTCAAGTGAACAGGAAAAATGATTCGATACGCAAGAAGCTGGATAGCCGAATGAGTGCATTGTATTCGAAAGTATTCGTCACTTCGATTATGGGTTCAGAGTATCGAATGCGTATTCGATACGCGAGAGTATTCCATATTCCCACCTCTACTTGAAACCAATGACATAATGTCCTCCCACAGAGACGACTTGATCAGCTTTTTTCACCCGTTGCGTGAAATAATCGAGGCCCACCGTAAGAATTGAACCCGGATCTACCAGTCCACAGGCAAGTGCCCAAGACAATGGGCTTGCATGGCCTTGAGTGCAAAGGTTAGTATGGGGTCATTACGTAAATACGTCAGTTAAGCTTGTGTGTCTGGTTTTTTGATTGTCATCTTAGTTGAAGTAGAGCCAAACGGAAAGGGTCAAGTCTAGAGTAGTTTAGTTTGGTATTAAGGTCATATTTTTTTTTAGGAAAAGTCCGATGGAGACATTTTTTGTGCGCTGTTATTTGAGACCAGTCACATAGTGAATTATCAATAGATTTCAAGATGTTTTTACAAATGTTCCCTACCAGTTAATGAACATTCTTGTTATCCTAAACTTAGTAAATGTAAAGACGCAACGTACCTCTAAAAATTACAAGTATTTAAAAGTATTTATTTTCCATTCATCTTTCCTACTAACTCAATTATTTAGAATATAATGTATTACCCAATATTTATTTTTGAAATTCATTTGCATAATTGATATAAAATGTAATATTAATAGGTACCACCTCTTACAATTAAGTAAAAACCTTTTACTTGTTTACTTCTCGGCTACTCTCTCTCTCTCGGTAAAGAAATTCTTTTCAATATTTAATTGATTACCAATAAGTCAAATTATTTGTTTACTTACAGTTGTGTTGAAAGTAACACGTAAATTTGCCTAATTCTTTTCAATATTGTCTCATCAACAAGCTGGTGGAATTTTACTACCTTAGTCATGCTACTAAAGGTTTAAAGTCTCATATCAGTTAAGACTAAAAGAAGAAAGGAATATCTAGTCTTTATCAGAAGGCTGACAAAAAAACAACAGATAACGGGGTATTTCTCTGTATATCTTACTTATCAGCTTTATGTGTAACCCCAGCAATGCTTTTTTTTTTCTTACTTTGATTGTGGTTTAGATCAACAGTAACACTCCAAGTCAGTATTTTGAGATAAGGCACCAACAAATTCAAGTAGTTCCTAATAATTACAAATGGTTTGAAAAATTTCTTCCTTTAGTCTAAATCAGAGGTTCCCAAAGTGGGTTTCGCGGAACTCAAGGGTTCCTTAACGGACTCTCTTGGGTTCCGTGAAAAAATTTAGTAAAAACATTTTCCTAAAATAATTTTGTTTGTGGGTATGGATTTATGCTATATTTCTTGTGAATCATAAAACCGAATAATGTTCAAAATTTTTTTCATATTTAGGATGAATCAGTAGTCAGTTTTTGGAACTATCTAATTCTCGAATTTCCTGCTATTGCAAAAGTAGCACTTCACACATTGCTGTCATTTCCCACTACCTACTTATGTGAAACTGGATTTTCCCTTTTAAGCTGCCATAGAAACCAAATACGGAAGTAGACTTAATGCTGGGGCTGACTTGAGAATAAAACTCTCAACTATAAAGCCAAAAATGATTACAAAACAAAGTCTGTATTAAAATTGCTAGTAATTGTGTTTTATGTGTTATACAATTGCGGAAAATATGAAAATTAAAATCTTTTAGTTTCGAATTTTTATTCGAGAAATACACATTGCAGTAATATTTTTTTAATAGTTTTTAAAAATACATATTATTGAAAAAGGCATATGACAATATTTATATTATGATTGTAAAAAATCATTAGAATTTGGGGTTCCCGGGAAAGTTACTGGAACCAAAAAGGGTTGAAGAAAGTTTGAAAAACTATGGTCTAAATGATGATGATGTTTGTAGAGGATGTCCCTAAACTTTTGTCACGAAAGAAAACATCATTACTGTATGAAAACTGAATGAAATATACATATATCAAAGTGCTTTACGGAGATAATTCGTCGTTTCTTGGTATGAGAGTCAGTAAGAAGCAGGTGATTCGACAATAAAGTTTATGATTTCAAAAATTCTGCTCTCGCTGTATTAGTTACATTTTAACTGTTAAAATTTCGTTCAAAGATGAGCGGTGTAAACATCCCTTGAGTAGTGCAGAGGGTGCTTAAAAGTGTGGGTGAAGGATCAAAAGAATCGACTGGTGTATTCCGCAATATCAATTAAACTTAGTGGGTACTTCAGTATTAGTGTAAAAATATACATTCTACCATTGTGGTCAAGGAATTTTACGTTGTAGTTCCACAAGATGTATGTTTGTATCTCACAAAGAATAAGTTTGGCATAAAAAAAAGATATTGTGTGGTTGGGTTTTACTAGTAAAGTTAGTGTGATTGAATTAAATTCAAAGCTATGGGAGCATGGATAATAATGGAATCCGTGCAGAAATATGTGCCCTGTGCATAAATGAACCGGATACAAGGGAAGGAAAAGTGACTCTGGGAAGATCAACCTTCTACTCCATCGGCCAGAAGAACAACCCAACCAAACTGGGCCAACAAAATTTCCTTAAAGTCTCCTCCAAATATATTAAGAAAATTTCATCTCAGAAAATGTTCTATTTTATTATAAAATTTATAACCAAATCCATTGTTTTCACAATAATATTCTCTTGAAAGAATTAAAACTTTAGAAGAGTAATATATTTTTTTTTAATGATTAAAGTTCTTCAGTAAATCAGAAATAAAACCAAAAAAAAAGAAATTCTTTTTATAATATGAAATTCTTTAAATGAAAGGCTATTTAATCGATTCATCGTTCAGTAAAGTCTGTATGTCGCATCCTCTTCTAGGTTTATTAATAATTTATGTAAATACAAACTAATTTATAGTTTGTATTTACTCTTACAATAAATATAAGTTATATAAATAGAGTGAAAGAAAAAAAATGTTGCTGTTCAGATAAAAGTGATCCGACTGAATGGAAAGCAGCGACGGAAGAATTTGAATCGCCAAAGTAACTGCTGCAATGTTCTGATAACACTAAAACAAAATGGCATTGTTAATATAAGTTTAAACACAAATAAAGAAAATAAAGGAATTAAACAATATTAACTGGAGTTCATTATATTCACAACTCTGTATCTACTGTTATTAGGTGAAGTTAGATAGCAGTGGTTGTCTCGCAAGTGAACACAGATAAGCCAAACATTGTCTTGTTGTGATGCCATACAAGAACCATCCTATTCTACATTCGGACTCTTAAATTTGCCTAACTCAAGTGTATTTAAAGTAGGGATCAATAACAAGTACTAAACCTTGTACAGGTCTAGGTCGATGGGTTTCATGTCCTCTCCGACGGACGACGTGCTCATATTTATTCACTTTATGCGTAAATAAATTGAGGGCCAGAGTGGGTTTTGAACATTGAATCTACCAATCCATTAGCTAGCACATTACCTACCAATGCATACCCTGGCTACTATCTACTGCTGTTAGAAAATTATTTGTATTATTTTTTTAATAATTTTATTTGATTAATTTTAAGCATTAATTACACACTTTTACTTATATTTACCACCCTTTTTCTCTGTTGGCCTCATTGTTTTCTTCATTCTACCATTGTATGCCTCAATTGCTATAAAACACCTTCAGGCATTTCTCCATCATTTCTACTTTTGAAAAAATAAATAACAAAATATTGAAACAGGTTTTTTGTGTATTTTTGTGTAAATTATCTATTATTATATATTCACACATACATATTTAAAACATAAATAGGTTTGGTTGAATTAGCAATCACACAAAGGAACACACATGGGCCAAATATTGACCCATTTAATATTATACATTCAACCACACTTGTGATACCACACAATCAACATTCTATATTGTAGTCATAAATTTTTCATAAGTCAAAAGCATTTAGAGTAGGGATCTTTAACGAGTCCCTGGCATTGTTCACTTAGACGGACGGCTTCAAGTCCTCTCGTGTTTTCAGATTTACAAACCTACCGCATGAATGAATCGAAGGCCAGAGTAGGTATTGAATCTCAGTTTTACAAGTCCTGAGGCAAGCACGTTGCTACAGAATATAAATAAATCAGCTTTCAAAACAATATAAATAACAAAAAAAATTAATATGAATATCAGTCAATTAGAGCGGTCTGTTATCCCTTTCACGTGTTAGCTATTGCGTTTGTATTCTTTCTTTTAAATATGATATCAAACCGAAATAGTTCAAAATTTATATTTTTCTCAATTTCTTTCTTTGCAATAAATTAATTACATGTATATACGGCTAAAATAACTAGTCCTTGTCAAATCTGTTGTTTATTGTGTTGCTATTTATACCTAATTTGGCATTGAGCGATTTAAACTTCATGATTTTGAACAATGTTATATTACGTAAGAGGTGCCGTTTGAACAAGACATGCTATTGTTGGCAGTGTTTCATTTAGACTGATGAACTAAGTTGTGGGTTTAATAGTACAATTGAAATGTACTTTATGCCTATATTTTAAATGGAACCTAAGATAAGTGAATTTATTTTTTATCCAAACAAGAACTTGATGCATTCCAGAACGGAGAAAGTAAACAATGTTCGTCTAACCATGATGTCTGAGTCTAACAAAGTGGTCCGAGTTCACTATCCAACCACTGAGCCTGAATCATTTTTCTAGTCCAACTAGTTCAATCGACTGGAATGTAATAAATTATTTCATCATCAAGGTTATATAAAATAATGATTGGATTCATGATATATTGATGCAATTCTCTGAATCTCGCTTATTTTTCTAATTCTCACATCAATGAATTTAGCTACAGAGTGAGCTACCAGCTCGAAATCTCTGAGACCAGAAGGTTTTGGCTATTCATGAATACTTCTAGCGACAATGACTCACAAACTGGTAGAAAAACTGTTCTCTTTTCGTAAGATAGTAGATCAGTGGTTCTCAACATGGTCCACATGGACCCCCCAGGGGTCCACAGAGGATTACTGGGGGTCCGTGAGAAAAGTAGTATTCTGAAGGTCCATGACACGTGGTTAGAGCTCTATGTTAAGTTTAAATGAATTTATCAGCAAACCAAAAATAAACCAAAGCGTAGTAAGCTTTGGCAGTACAATATTCACACATAATTAAAATATAAGGCCTAATATCCTCGTCAGTTTGTTAAAATGTTCCAATGTTTTAAAATTTTCTATTGCACTTCTCTTTATGGTACATTCAAAATTGATTCTGTTACAATTTATTTCAGGGTACTTTATAAAATGTTAATAAAGAAATAATTTGTTATTGTTTTAAAAACATTTTTGTATTTCGGCATGCGTTGTAGATGTAATGAAATTATTTCATAAATAACGATATTCATTTACCTAAAAACAAATATTTATTTATAAATTTGTATAATTATGTTTTTTAAGTATCCGGGGGGCGTAGGGGTCCACAAGTAGCTTTTAGGGAGTCCACAAGTAGCTTTTAGGGGGTCCACAAGTAGCTTTTAGGGGTCCACAAGTAGCTTTTAGGGGTCCACAAGCAAACAAAAGTTGAGAACTCTTGTTGTAGATTGTAAGCACCACACAGGAAATAGGATGCGTTATTACTTTTCATGACACTGACGTATTCATTAGGCTGCAGGGCATCGACGTCGACAAGGAGGCTAGGTAATTTTCCTTCCATCTTTGTTAATCCTTTTTTTTACTATTTCTTAAGAATGCTGCAGAATATGAACGTTGACCAATGGTTCTAGAAAAATATTTGCAGTCTATTATGATTTATGTCTGTTGTTTCACCGCAACATTGTGTACCACAGGAGCTAGACAACTATTCATGATCTATACTGGTTAATCTCTGCAATAATAATACATTGAAATTTGTATCTGAAGAAATAAAAGACGGATTAGGTAATCTTTGCTTACTTTTTTTTTCGTGCATCAGTTGAGATGTTGATACTGGTTTGTACCATGGACTGTAGAGCTATCGCTTAGTGTCACTTTAATTTCAATAAAATAATCACCGATATTTTATTAAAAATCAAATGCCACAATAGTTGGGGCATTCGAAATACCCCACACTCCACACTTCTTATTCTACAATAAATAACGCCGTGTCACTCCCTTACTTCTTTTAAATCTATATTTAAACTAAGATTTATACTAATTAGTTATTAATCCGAAGAGACTAATGTTATTTCAGTATGAAATATTGACATTGGTCAATAGTAATTGATCTATTAAATATTCTAAAGTTCTTAATTCTTTATTCATTCTGAGGTAAAATGAATAAACCAACAAAAGTCTCCACACAAATGAAGTTTTATTCAACGCGTTTCAAACACTTTGTGTTCATCATCAGAAAGACACTATAATACAAATTATATCTAATCAGTTACAAAAATTAGAGTGAAATAATAAAATTCAATTAAGAGAATTCTTATAGTGTATTATATTATATTGTATTATAGTTTCTTCCTGATGATGAACACAAAGTGTTCGAAACGCGTTGAATAAAACTTCATTTGTTTGGAGACTTTTGTTGGTTTATCCATTTTACCTCAGAATGAGTAAATACTACACAATTCGGATTGCACAACTAATGATATAATTCTTTATTGCTATACTCATATGTATGTAAAACTAAAAGTTAAGTAATATTATAAATTATATTAATCATTATAATTCTCTAGTTAATGATAATACATTAAATTCAAATTTAAGCAAATTTAAACTGAAATTAATAATTATTTATACTTAATTAACTGTTAATTTATCTTAACAAAGAAAAAATTGGAGTTAATATGCGGAAATTATAGAAAATATTACTGTTTGTTTTCTTTTTATATCTTATACCCTTTATACTCGTAGGTTGCAGCGTTTATCTGTTTGTCAAAAACAGAGTTGCTAATAGATAATTGTTGGTCTTGTGGTCTTGTACCAGGTTTTTTAATAAGCATTTTTTTCCTGAAACAAATGTGTATTTTAATTTGTTACTTTATTATCAATGTTAATACTGTAAAACTAAGTATAAGCAAATACTTTTTATTCATTGAATAAAACAACTGAATAATTTTAATTGGATTGAGCTAGTTGGTAAGATTTTGGATTAGAAAGGAAAATGGTGGCGGTGTTTAAAGAGCTTATTGAGCGAAGCGAGTGTGGACTGTACGATGAAGTGAAATAAAAGGTTCTCGGAATGATGTACGATAGGGCACGTCCCGTGACGGAGCCTAAATTTACTCACATGACAATGGTCGATAAATTATGAACTCTATTATTGGGTTGAGTGTTGAACACTGCTGTCGGGGGGGTAGGGCCTGATAAAAACGGCACTTTTCAGACCGTTTTGTGCGACTGAAACAGTGATTCCGGCCGAGGTCGCGCCTAATCAGCCAAGCCCTCCTGTTATTCATCAACCAGGGGCCTTTAAACAACAATAAATACACCGCAAACACTAGCCGCAATGGCCTTCTCTATGAATTATCTTCTTTTATTACACTCTGTAATTCTATCGCCGTTTGTACAGCTAGAGTAATTAAAGTCATTTATCTTTCAACCTCCTTACTCATCATTCAATTTCACTCGTGTTCAAACATTAATCTACTCCTCGCAGCCTTAACTGTTGTTATATGCTTTGCAAAGATTCTGCTTTGCACATCACGACTTCCGCAATAGTCTGTTCATGTTCCTATCAGATTGAAACAATCAAGTTTTCGGCAAACAAGTCATCCTCTTTTTGCCTGCCTTTCTCATTCAAAGTACTAACACTCGTAATGACTCTTGAAGAATGTTCATTTTGCTTGAAATTTTAAAAGGTATACATAATATTATTTACATGATAATTCAAGAGCTTGCAATGGTTTTTGAAACTTTTAATTTAACAAACAGTTAAATAAAACCGGTAACAGATGTAACCGGTAATGTAACTGGTTTGGTAATGTAACAGAAACCAGCCTTGATTTATAGCCCTAAGGATGTCTTAAAATAAAGACGAAACGTTGGCAAAAAGGTGATTCCATATATTTACCCTAACCAAACTCCGAGAAAAAGAAAAAGTGTTTGTTATATATATATATGACAAAAGATAATTTTCGCAATATGGCTGGAAAACCTAATGCACCAAAATTTGAAAGAATCTTGTTCGCATTTGTTAAAACGAATCAAACAAAGTGGTGACCAAATTCAACTGCAATTAAACGTACGATTAGAATCGAAGTTGAGCAAGACATTCCTGGGCGTTTCTGTTGCGGTTATATGAGCCATTCGTAGGGGTTCTCCAGGAGCAACTTAAGCAATTCTCAAGACAATTCTCCCGTCTGTGGTTTCTATTATCTCTACCTCATTTAGTTTCAGGTCATTCCGTTGTAATAACTCTCAAGTCGCTTCCCTTTACTATCGTCTTCTTAATACTTCTACGCATTGCTTCTCATCACCGTTCAACCACTCGATTTTACTTCACTTTTATATTCATGTACCTTTTAACATGTACCCATATACTCATAAAAATTTAAAAATAATACGTATCTTGATACATAATATATCAATAAACTCCCATAATATATCGGAATGTACAGAGGTATTTCTATATATCTATAGATAAACATGATTAAATTTCTTCCCAACTTCTCTATGTATTATTTTTCGATACAGTTTTTCAAGATTTCGGATCTCACATTTCCATCTACTTGGTAGTGAGTACAACAGTTCACCAAAAGATTTGTTCGTATAATCCATTTAATGATGAAAAAATTACAAATAAAAATACAGACCAACGTTTCGGTCATCAATGATATATATTCTATATATATATAACATGATTTCACAATAAACATGTGAAATAAAAATCTACGTATAAACAAAACTAAGAAAATCAGAATAGTGATAAGAATCTTTCAACAACAGCAAGTCTACTGATTTTCTTACCATAGCTTCGTCATTGTTATTATATATAACTGATCAAACCACAATATGAAATGGGGAAAAAAGACTAAGATCTTTCAACCGTAACACGCAGTCTTCGCCTACGTATTGTTTCCCCAGGCATCCCTCTCTCGACATTTGTCCTTTCCTCCACTTTGTAGAACACCACTCTTACCTCCCACTCTTCTCAACCCTCACCAGATCTTTCTGCATCTAGTGTTTCAGTTGGGTTTTTGACTCTGACAAAGATCGCTTGTTACGGTTGAAAGATCTTAGTCTTTTTTCCCAATTTCATATTGTGGTTTGATCATTGATTCTTATTTCAGATGTTTTTGTAAAATATATATATATTTATATATATATCAATATTCAAACCATAATAAGAAATGGGGAAAAAGACTAAATCATAACAGCGGTCTTCTCAGCGGGTTCTCAATTAAGTTGGGTTTTTGAAGATCGCTTGATACGGTTGAAAGATCGAAGTATTTTTTTCTCATTTTACATTGTGATTTGAACATTGATTGTTGTTTCACGTGTTTATATATATATATATATATATATATATATATATATATATATTATATATATATATATAGTTCAATATAGACAAAGAAACATAGAGAAATCAAAATAACACACCTACAGTCTCTAATTTTTGGTTTGAACCGAAAATTAGAGACTATAAGTGTGTTGTTTTGATTTCTCTATGTTTCTTTGTCTACATTGAACTATATTTGTCCGTTTTGGATCGTATTTCCAACGAAAAAGTATATATATATATATATATATATGTGTGTGTGTGTGTGTGTGAGAGAGAGATGTGTGTGTGTGTGTGTGTGTGTGTTGTGTGTGTGTGTGCGTATGTACGTGTGTTTGTGGGCATATGTTTTTCAGTAATGTGAAATGCTTTAATAATAATTGTAAAATATTATTAAATTACATGTTTTAATGTAATATTTATATTTTGATCAACAATTTATAAAAATATGAACAAAAAAGTTATAAAGAATGAAGAAAGAGGAGATTGACTAAGTGAAGCTTCACAGAGGAGGAGACTATTCAAGTTTATTTAGCTGTCAGTTGCTATTCTTATTTAGAATGTAACGTCACACGCAATAATTTCATTACCATCAACTTCAACCATATTTAATCTCAGAGAAAAATTGTTTATTATTTAATCTACGTCTTTTTTGTTAATAATGTTTGCCTTAAGCCTTTAACAAAATATTCGTTGAAAATAAATTACAATATAAGGTAGTCATCTTGTGCTGCAAGTCATGACAAAAATACATGTTTGTCATTTAATATTGAACCAAATGCTGTGAATACAGCTAGGATATGTTATATACCAATTACATTACTAGTTACCATTTCAGTAACATCTTATTAATTCTCGTAATATATCAAATCATGATAATCTGAATCAGCGTTTCTCTACCGGAGTTCCCCGGAACCTTCAAGATCCGTAAAAGAACCCCAGGGGTTCCCAAGTCAACTGCGATAAGGTAATACGCTTTTTAATTTTTATTTTATTTCTTTTACATAATGTTAGATAATCATACAGGCACAATATATTCTAAAAGCATATGTTGCCTCTCTTTGTTTATATTCATATTACAGCTATATGATATTGGTGTTTAAGCATATATTTTTGATTTTGGTTTAGATTTTCTAAATCTAAATGGAAACTTTCAGACAAAGTAATATAAGGAAACAGTAGCAATCAAATTCAGCATTTACGTTATATTTAGCAAAGCGTTATTTTTTTTTTAAGTCAATTAGTTAGCATATATATGTAATTTCAAACTCAAAAAGAAAACACTTATAAAACACTGCAAAAACTCACTTCGGTATTTCGTCAATTCGTCATCATCAGGAGAGGAGATGTGATTTATTTGAAGAGTGAATACACACGAAGAATCTCTTTATCATAGTTAGAGTAAAAGTTCTGCAAAGATAACTGGAAAAGGGTAAAAATTAATGTAGCAAAATATTATATAAACAGAACAACTAAGAAAATAAACTCAAATAAAACAAATAAGAAAATTCAACATAAAGAAACCTTAAATCACAAAGTCAAATAATAAAATAAATAATAATTTAAACCGAAATTAAAAAAAATACTAAAAATAGTGATTTAACGTTTGATATTTTATATAGGAGTTATCCTGGCACCATGAAGACTGATGTATGGCTCTATACTCTATACAAATCATCACGTTGTATGATATATAGTAAAATGTTAAGAATTACATTACAAATTAATGTAATTTGAAAACTTCAACAACTGTCTTGTTTGGTGTCAATAAACACGTGACACTGTTGAAGAAACAGTGTGGAATAAACACGTGATGCTAGTTTATTTGTCAATGTCACGTGTTAATTCGAACTAAACACTAGTGGAGATTCTCAAATTGTATCCTTTTTAAAAATATCTAATATAATACAAAGGTTTTTCTGTTTCAAAATGATATAGTTCTTCTTATGAAAAAGGCTTTAAATAAAAACCGAAACTTCGGCATTGAGAGTTTAATTTACTTTGAACTTGAAGAATTGATCAACTCCTGATAAATTTCATTTTATTTTGTTTCTACTTCACAGTCGATAATTTTATGAAGAATTTATAATGAATATATATATTTACAATAAGATTGTCACAATAAAATTTGATATAAATATAATCAGGTAACTACCACAAATGATAGATAATCGCTCTGAAGGCCTTTCGTATTATTACGCAATCCGTCAGAGTGCAAGTGAATACAGAGTTGTGGGTATTTACGTCATGTGAAAGAACGTCAGTGAAACATTTGTTAGAAAAGCACCTCATAAAAAGCTTTTCTAAGAGCTTAGTCAACACCAGTCCAGGCCTTTTCAAATTGGATGGATTTCAGATGAAAGGAATCGTTAAACAAATTAAGATATAAAAAGTTTAAAGTTACTAAATTAATATGAATAATTTGTAAGTGTATGTTTTTTTCTTTTATTTTTAGTATTTCACTAACTTTGAAGTATAAATTTCCTATGACGTTTACTAAGTAAAGGCGATGAAAATATTTTGAAAAAGGTGTAAATGTTATGTTTAATATAGTAATTTTACATGATAGGTATCTTATTTTAAGTATTTCTCATGGTTAAGACAGTTGTGAAACTTTAATAAAGCTATTGTAGTGACCATGCTTAATGATCAAGTTGATTAAATGATTCTCGAATCGTGAAAACCTTAAATAAATAAACTCTATGTTTAAACACTGTAGGTTTAAATTAAAAGGTATCAATCGTTTAAATGGAAGAGTGTAAGTCATCTGGGAGGCTCATGATGGAAGAACTACTGCTTTATGTTTAAACCCAGAGCAATCTCACGAAGGCACTCTATGACTCCCTCTTGTCATGTTATTGGTAAATATTCTGTTGTAAAAACTATTTTACTTGCTCTCTGTTTTATCTATTCAGATTATTGGTGACATAGCTCTCTAATCTCAAACTCAGTCCACTGACTTACTAGGTTGTGGAGAACGTGTCTTACATAGACACATTAAACGTCCAAACCACAATAAGAAATGAGAAAAAATACTAAAATGTTTCAGCCATAACAAGTCCCCTTCAACAGAGTCAAATATGAAGACACGTTAAATATATTTCATTATATTTGCAAATTTAATTTATACAAATGATGTATTGATATATATTCATATATCCCTATTTATGAAGAGTCTCTTAAACCATGTTTAATAGATCTGATATGTGATTATAGCATAGTGTAGCTTTAAACGTATTTCAAAAAGTGGTAAAAGTTGATGATCACCACTGCTCATTCTTTAAATCATGGATTTTATGTTGGTCATAGAATTTCAAAATAAAATATCGCTAAAATTGGCTGAAGTGCTGCCAATGAATTGTATTGATCAGTGGATACACAATGTGTAATTAAATCGCGGAGGCACATATATGTAAATAGGTAGTTGCCATTTCATTATTTACCCTTTGGCTGTTGGAACCTTTCAATTAACTGCAGACCTCTCTGCGGCCACACCTGTTGTGTCCCCCAACGCAATCATATTAGAATGTTATAACTCATACTTTTGGTGTAGCCACAATGTAATTTGTTTAAGCGGGATATTCAAACATTACTTGGCCATGAATCATCAATTCATTAAATCATTATTTTTAGCAGCAAAGTCAACTAGTTTTCATTCAATCAATGGTCAGAGGTGTTTGTAATGCAGTGATAACTTCTTCAAAATCATAGTTATAAATTCTTCATCTAATCTTATCACTTCAAAAAACCCTTTTTATAAACACATTATTCGATCTTGCAACAGTCATTATAACTGTTGCATATATATATATATATATAACTTCACTTAGTCTTGGGAAGAAATAAACTTTAACAGTATTGTAACTTCATGCATTTCATTATTACCACAGAGGTTAGTATTATTAATATTAAACATATAATCTACCGTCATACCTCGTACATTACTGCCGTATCTGTCGGACCGGTTTCGGGTGTCACCCATCTTCAACACGAACTCGTGTTCGTGAACAGAGTTCGTGTTGAAGATGGGTGACACCCGAAACCGGTCCTACAGATACGGCAATAATGTATGAGGTATGACGGTAGATTATATGTTTAATATTAATAGTATTGTAACTGTTTTGCAAGACCTCATCATGGTCCTCCACAATATCATAATTACTTCACATATTCTGAATATAATAACTATATGAAGAGTAATTACTTAATACCGTACTATCATTATCAATATAATCTTATGAATATTTCACATGAGGCTATTACTGTGGCCACAGTATTTATACTCGTAACTATTCGTATGCTTCTGCCACCGTAACCACAGTATTATAAATACTTCAATTAATCCTGTCAAGATATATCAAATATTATAAATACTTCACATAGTCCTATCAGAAAGAGCCTTATAATTTATATAACTGTTAAGATTTTTAAACAATAGTTTATTCTCCGTTACATGTTTTATGGATGAATTCTTTCTTAAATCCCCAAATCTAGATAGTTGTCATTTTTTCAATTATTATAAAACTGATGTTATGATTAAAAATCTTAAAATGGTTTAAAGAAATTTCAATAAAATAACAGTTTAGTTGTGAAAATGTAAACACTTTGATTTATAACTGAAAGATTTTTAATTTGATACTAGTTGCACTTATTGACTGATCATAATGAAATGAACGTAAACAAATCTCATTGCAGGAAGATGTCCTATCTAGTTTTCCCTAGTATTATTTAAACTAAACTGGGCATAACACTAAATTTTGTGAATTCTGATTTATTTTGTTAAACCACTATTTAGTCAATGATATAGTAGATGTCTACGTCTAAACAGTTATTAAATGTGACATTTAAACTAGAAACAGCTAGGATTAGTTGAGGGAGGAGGAATATGCGTGGCAGGACGGAATGTTGTAGTTAGTCTATGTCGATGTTAGGTCTATAGTATGATTATACTCATATATCATACAGACTTCTCTGTACCTCCGGGGTCTCAGCAGATGGTTTGTTAGATAGAATTAGATTCTGGGTTTCCTTGCTTTTGTAATAAAGGGTAAGTTTTCGCTGATCTCGTTTGTTTGAGGTTAGAGAGTTGTACACTAGTTTTTCTATAGCGCATTCATCATATGTTCCACCCACACCTAGTCCTAGCTTTTTCTAGTTTAACTGTAACATTGTGTTTAAAACTGAACTACATCATGTTAAAAATTATTATGTCAGCTCCTTAACTTATTTGGTTAGTTCTGTTTAAACATCTTTACGGGTCTGTATGAAAATATATTTGTTTGTTGTCTTGCCATTGCAGTTTAATTATGCATATAATATTAAAAATAATAACATAAATAACAAGATTTCGCAATAAACACGTGAAATACCAATCAATGATCAAACCACAATATGGAATAGGAAAAAGTGACATTATTATGACCGCCGTAACAAGCGGTCTTCGTCAGAGTCAAAAACCCAACCAAAGTCAGTTAGGTTTTTGACTCAGACGAAAACCGCTTGTTACAATTGAAAAATCTTAGTCTTTTTTTCCCATTTCATATTATGATTTTGATCATTGATCATAATATAAATATATTAATAAATATTTTATATGTTATAAAATAACATTTGCATATAAAGGAGGTTGAATAAATGAATTAACGTAAAGGTTTCGCGAAGTTTAATGAATGGACAATGTTAAACAGGACAGAATTGAAGGAGATGAATGAAGTGGGACTAGATTGACTACTCTGAAAAAGGTTCCTCTCCCACATCTCACTTGGCCAAGTAAACAACCTCGGTCAAATGGAGGCAGCGATGCAAAAGAAAAGAATCGAGCCCCTTCAAGATATATGATCGAAACTCAATCTAAAGTCAAACTCAAACATCGAATAAAACAATATATTTTGGTTTTATATAAACTAACATACTTATCATTGATTAAACACGTTTATAATGATAACAAAACGTAATTAAGTGTTAGTTTATTATGTAGACTAACTAATTAAATATATTAAAAAAAAAAATGGAAACCAAAGAAACAGCGGAATTTCTTGATACACATTGAGAGGATATATCGAGATCTCAGATATCTTTTATTAATTCATATTTTCAGATATAGCCGTTCATCACTAACATTACAACACATGAATTAGCCTTTATGTGTAAAAGTACTTTCACGGTATGAAAAATGGATAGTGTAAACCAGGGTTTCCCAAACTTTTTCAGGCTGGCGCCCCCTTGTCTTCTAGAGTAGAGTGCCAGCGCCCCCTTGTCTTCTAGAATAGCCTGCCAGCGCCCCCTACCCCATAAAAATGGAAAGATATGCCAAAAAGCCTATCAGAACTCACCTATCCTATTCAGGTTAATGAATATAAGAATGGTATTTTAAAAGGGTGAAAGCGCAAGAAAGGACTAATGTCCAGAAAGGGATGTTTGGGGAAAGAAAGAAGTACAGTAAGAAATAGTAAAAAACCATCCTCTAGCTGTCATGCAATCTACAGCTACAATCCATCTTTACAGAATTGAGATTGCGGTCTACTATTTATATAGGGAACGATCATTTTATTCTTCTTATCTCAACCGAAAACTCATTTACTTCCGATCAAGGCTGACCTCTTAATCCATAGGACATACGTGAAAGAGCAGCTTATCTTTTTATTCCCTTTATTTTGACCGAAAACTCTCTTTTACTTTCGACCGGGGTTGACCCCTTAATCCTCAGGTAAAAGAGCGACATATCTTTTGAAATTCTTATTTCTTATTTTTATTACTTGTATGGTTTTTGATGGTTACCTCCAACAGTTTGTGACGACGTTGTAAATATTGTAGCAGCCAGCTGCTACATTAGCTACACTGTCGCCACCAACCATCTATTTTTTAGTTACCGCCCTCCAAACCGCCTATTTTTGCGTTACCGCCCCCCAATATCAAACCACCGCCCCCAGGGGGGCGGTACCGCCCACTTTGGGAAAGCTGGTGTAAACCAAATTAAAGTTTCATAGAAGAGTAAATAGATAATAAAATGTCTCCAGATAAAAGAAGTGCTTTTTATTCAAACAACTCTTTTCGAATACTTAGAGTTCATCGTCTGGTAAACATTCAATGGAAGGAGTGCAGAACTTATAAATCTGTCCAATGTTAACACAAATTAAAAAAAAAATGAAATAAAATAAAACTTCTTTTGTATAAAGATCTTATATTATCCATTTACCATCCATCTACCATAGTATGTGTAAATACCACACAATTTCGGACTGCACAACTAATGAGTTCAATTAAAATCTGTTTGTGGTATTATTTATAGATTTTTAAAGAGCAAATAATATCATTAGTTGTGCAATCCGTAATTGTGTGGTATTTACTCATTCTGAGGTAAAATGGATAAACAAACAAAAGTCTCCACACAAATGAAGTTTTTATTCAACGCGTTTCGAACACTTTGTGTTCATCATCAGGAAGATACCAAGGATGCGGTGCTGACGGGTTGTTTTCACTGGACCAACCCGTCAGCACCACATCCTTGATGTCTTCCTGATGATTAACACAAAGTGTTCAAAACGCGTTGAACAAAAACTTCATTTGTGTGGAGACTTTTGTTTGTTTATCCATTTTACCTCAGAATGAGCAAATAATATGTAATGCGAATTGCAATATTTCATGTTTTATCAGTATTTCATACTATGTATTTCCATTAAAAATTTTTTTTATTTCTTTCGTTTAGTCAAATTTTGTCTATTAAAAAAAAATGATATAAAATGATATCTAAATGTATATTCACCTTACACTTATTAGTGTAAGGTAAATATACATTTAGATCATGTTATTACATTTCTTTCGTTCATTGGATCTATTTACTTGGAAATGTCATTGGCGAACCTGATTTATAGTTTACCTACTACAATAAGAAAAATAGGCAGGAGGTTAGGATCTGTTAACAAAAAGGTCGTGAATGCAGAAACTGTGATCATTTTCAATAAAACAAAAAAAAAATGAGTGAATATAATTACATGATTCCCAGTTTAGTTTAAAAAAAAAAAAATTGATTGATCGGAGCAAGTATAGGAGGGTGTTAGTGATTGGAGACTGGCATAAAGTTAGAACTGCCTATTGGCATAGACACGTCTGATTAGTGGACAGTCAGGCAGTAATGGGAATAATCGCTGTGCCTCCAGCTGGCTCCACTGCCTCTAATGAGTCCCATACATCTACATTCGTCCCCACCAAATCCCACTTCACCTCGTCCTCATAACCTCGTTGTCTTTATCGCATTAGCCTTAAAACTCAAACCTCTTCATTAAAAGCTATTTTTTTTGTTAAAAAATTTTTCACATTTTAATAAAACATAATAAACTCTTATATTATTAACATCTGCTAGAATAGAAAACTTACAATATATTTTATAATCTTCCACCTACTTGACTATATCCGCTTCCTCCTACTTGAAAAGCGTACTAATTATATATTTTGGGTTAATTTTCTAATTAATAATTCATTTTAACTTGGATGAAGTTTCCCATTATTTTTGGCAGTTTTAATTCCCCAGTTTTATCTTTTCCTGCAATTATTAAACACTACATCAAATTAATTTAACCTTTTTTTTTTACTAACTTTGAGATTTCCTGATATCTATGTTTTCTGAAATTATATAATCAACATTCTTATGTTAATTGCAATATAACAACAATGAATGTGAAATAAAACGAAACTTTGCTTGTATTTAGAATACATTCTCTATACATTCATTGGAAAATAACAAAAGCATTTCGCAAATACAAACAGTTGAATGACTAATACAGAATCTTTTTTTTTAATATTCAAATTGTACACAACGCATTAACACATTTTTCTGCATGATTGTTGGTAACCAGAAAGCATAACTAAACCGTTGAATTGATGAAGTGGCAAAAGTTGGTTTTGGATGATCGTAAAATATCAATATATAAGGATATAGATTTATGTAAAAAAAAAAAGGGGGACAGAACAATAAATAATTTCTAAAATTACAATTGTATTGACTTTAATACAAATTTTTAGTTGAATTATGAGCTAGCATTTTTTTAGAAAAAAATACATTGTTTTTATAAATATGTCGCCTGCGAAAATACAGAAAAGTTTTTAACATTAGATTTAATACAGTATTAAAATACAGTAGATTTTAACTTATTATTATTATTTAAGTTAATAATACAGTTCCATTCATTTCCTTGATATCCATTCAATCGTCAGTGTTATGCAATCTCTCTCTCTCTCTCTCTCTCTCTCACACTCTCTCTCTCTCTTTATATATTCATATAACGAAATAGAGAAATTAAAAGCACACATTTACAGTCTCTAATTTTCGGTTTGAACCGTCTTTAGGAGAGATAACTGAGGGAAACCAAGAGAGCTGGTCCAGAGACCCTGGTAGGTCTCCAACTGTCTCTTGTCCAGAGACCCGGTTGGGTCCATACTGCAGTTGAGAACAACTGTCTCTTGTTCTCTCTCTCTCTCTCTCTCTCTCTCTCTCTCTCTCTCTCTCTCTCTCTCTCTCTCTCTCTCTCTCTCTCTCTCTTACGTTTCTTTACATTTTTTGTGTACATTGAACTATATTTGTCCGTTTCGAATCGTTTTTTTTTTCGAAAAAGTATATATAAGAAGTATATATATATATATATATTGTGGTTTGATCATTGATTGTTATTTCACGTGTTTATGTGAAATATATATATATATATATATGTATATAAATATTTCACATAAACACGTGAAATAACAATCAATGATCAAACCACAATAAGAAATGGGAAAACAAGACTAAGATCTTTCAACCGTAACAAGCGGTCTTCGTCAGAGTCATAAACCCAACTGAACAGTTAGGCTATTTCTTCTGACCAACTTCTAGAATGTCATTTTGGAAATCTCAAATTGTTTTAATTTTGAAAAAAAGATGTGTGAAATTTATAATAAATTTTATATTATATCTTTATTTTTTATTTTATTATAATTTACATCCTGTATTAATTTTGTATATTTGAAAAACATAAGTGGAACGAAACTAAGGAAAATTTAAATTTGTTTTCGTTTTATTTAATTTATTATTAGAGTAGGAATTAAATTGTTTCGGGAGTAACGCCGGGTAGATTAGCTAGTCGTTAGATAAATGCAACATATTCGTAAATAACATGTTCAATGCTTAAAAAACTTTGATAACAGTGCAAAATTAACTTATCTACAATAAAAACAGAGATATTAACAAATGTATATTATTTTGAGTTTTGAAAATAAAGCAAATTCAAGTTGTATTACAAACAATGAACGAATGCTTAATTATTATATTTTTCAATTAGCTAAATAATATTTACCTCTTAAATAATTCACCTATATAATGTTTTACTTTTAATAGTTAATGTAATGATTTAACTGTTACTGGAATACTTATAGTGACTCACAGGCGAATATAATAATAAACAATAAGTGGAAAGATTACTTTATCTTCAACGTAAATAAATAACAAACCTTTTATTTCAATACTAATTATTCATCCAATTACCCAGTTTCATATAAAATAAAAAAAAAACAGGTTTTATTGAAATATGATCATTCATGAGGAAAAATACGTGATTAAAGTTGTCAACAGACTCTAAAATGACCTGAATCAATTTTTTGAAATTGTGATAGATCTCTTATAATTGAGGTAAAGAAGATAAATATTGCAGTTTCGTATAATCTACGAAGCGTTTTACATTACGTGGTTAGATTAAAAGACATACAAAGAATTACAAACATACTCGTAAAGAAATGATGTGAACGAAAAAAAAATTAGAGGGAAAGAAAAACTCAGGAAATATTATGAAAGGTTTTGGTACTCTGCTTAATGTTGAAGCATAAGTTTAACAAATGTCAACTAAATTATTATTAAGAACGACTTACGAGATATGTCGGATTTCCATAATATCATGTTTCTAATTCTAAGGTAACGCAATTAGTAATTATATGGTATTTACTCATTGTAGGGTAAAAAAAAATGAAATACTCCAAAGATCGAATTTTAATAATGCAAATAACGCGTTTCAAAAACTTAGTGTCCTTCTTCAGGTATAAAATCATGGATGAGTGTCTGTGGTACAACAGTTGTATATTAAACTTTTATATGTGAAAACTGTTTTATTAACTTTTTTCCTTACGATATCATGTTGACTAACCTTTGTAATACTAACAATATCTATGTATTAAGTAGTTGCTCCATAATAAACATGGGCAGCATGGTGTTATGTTGTCAAAGTTGTAAACACTAAGGTAGAATTTAAAGATAAAGCTTATTGAAGAGAAAAATGTTGTGGTAAGCCAAAGTGACGCAGCAATACCGAATTCATTTCTTAGTTGTCTGGTTTGTGTGACGGTTCAAACAAAACCCTTCTCCAACTTGTGCTGTTGTCATAAAATTCCTTTCACAATAGTATCAACTTTTAAGTGGTTTTTCTTTATCCTTTAGTTTAATCAATATTTTTTTTAACAGTTTAACATTACTTTGTTTATTAAAATATAGATTTTTTTTTTAGAGGTGTACGATCAATGTCTGCACCTTAATAAACTCTAAGTAAAACTAAAAAAAAAAGAACCACGTTTAATTAAAGTTAGTAAATTTATTTAATTTATAGCTTGTTCTTCTTTGCTAGTTAATTTTTCTTAAGCAAATATTAGGCATTTTATATTTATGAAAACATATTATATTACTAAACTTTAAAAAAAAAAGTAGATACCTACTTAAAAAGTTTAACAAAAAGTGTTGCAATACTAATAATACTTAAGTAGTTATGTTGCATAGTAAAAGTTAATTAATCCTAAAAAGAAATTACATTGGGTTTTTTTTTTCTCAACTTATAAACGACGTCTTTTAATCCGATAATCAGTAGGTTAGGAGAAAACAGGTTTATGAGAGAGACGGTTACTTTACTCCTGTGGGTGGTAATCTTGTCCTAAAATACGACTAAAGAAAAAAAAAAGAACTAAGGGGTAAATCCCTCATTTAAGTGTGGTTAGCTAGCTGTGTTACGGCTATAGTATCAAATTTACTTTTTCTTTGTCCTAATCTACACCTCCCAATTCAACAATCAAAACCTTCCTTCCTCCTTCTTACCCTTAGCTTCATATAACCCTATATTCTCTTTATGACATTTCAAATAATTAAACAAATTTTCAAATTACTGATACTTGAGCTCTATTATTTAATACAAGTTTTGACAAACATATACATACCTGTGCTAATGCTTCACTGAACAGTGACTCAAATGGAAATATTTTCTGATTTATATAGTTATATATCATTAGTTGTGCAATCCGTAATTGTGTGGTATTTACTCATTCTGAGGTAAAATGGATAAACAAACAAAAGTCTCCACACAAATGAAGTTTTATTCAACGCGTTTCGAACACTTTGTGTTCATCATCAGGAAGACACCAAGGAAGTGGTACTGACGGGTTGGACAAGTGAAAACAACTTGAGTTGTTATCCATTTTACCTCAGAATAGTTATATATTTTTGAAACAACAACAACAACAAATGAAAATCAGTGATATTTTTTTTACTACACATTAATTATATTCGTGTTTTATAGCATTATTACCGTATTTATTTTAAATCTTATAAAGAAATAAATGTTAACATGCTTTTTAAACTAATAGTACATTTTTATTAATAAATGTTATTTTATTTATTTGTAATCATTTTTGAAGTAATGCACAGTTTCATTTTGGTTTCATTATGCATTCTTTTTAACTCATTTTTTAACTTCCACCAAAAATTTGGCTTTCTATGCTTTCACATTTTGGAACTCTATAATTTAGTATTTACTGAATTTTTTTCTGCTGTATATTGACTATTTCTTGCTTCAGCTTTATTTATTAATTCTTAATTTACAATTTTTTTCTTTTCTTTTCTCTCCTTCTTTACTTAAATGTAAAAAGTATAACTAAAATACCACTTTTATTATTTCATTTACTCATAGTTTAAACTGGTCCACGTTGGTAAGGAGGCTGCACTGTGTGTCACTTGTATGAAGTCACGCATTTTAATCTCCGTTCCTTCGTTCCTTCGTTCCTTCTCCTTTTTCTTTTTATCCCCTCCTGAATACTGCAAGTCAGCCAAAATGATCGAAAACTGTGAGTTTTAGACCTCTGTTTTGTGTTTTTTGTTTTCTCTGGTTGTAAGTTTAATTATATATAGATATATATATATATACATATATAGGTGTCTAATGTAATCGGGATTCGGTCAATTTTCCAGAATCAAAATCAAACTCTCAATACCGCCGTTTCGGTTTTATTTAAAACCTTTTTCATAGGCAGAAGTCAGAATTTTTGAATTAGAAAAATGATGAAATGGACCAGTCTGGTCCAAGTTTTTGGCCAGTTAAGATGTTAGTTCACTAACTATATATTGTTAATTCATTTTATATAATGTAAATTTCATCATTTTTCTAATTCAAAAATTCTGACTTCTGCCTATGAAAAAGGTTTTAAATAAAACCGAAACGTCGGCATTGAGAGTTTGATGTTGATCCTGGAAAATTGACCGAATCCCGATTACATTAGACACCTATTCTATCCAACGGTTGATATATTATTGAATTTGTTATATATATATATATATATATATATATATATTTCAAAATCAAATAAGTGTATACCTTTTAAACTTTTATATTTCCAGTTTGGATTGTCTTCCCAATTTCATTGTATACATAAATATATGATATATATAACAAAATTTCACAAAAAACACGTGAAAAAACAATCAACGTTTAAACCACATTAAGAAATGAGAAAAAAAAGACTATGATCTTTCAACCGTAACAACCGGTCTTCGTAAGGAGAATGTAGGAAAGCTAATAGACATGAAGTCATAATGTGAGTTTCATCCAACATTAAGGATGATACCAGATATTGTCACTTCGAAGTACTTAAATGTATGTATATGATAATAAGTAATGTTTTCCTTATTCATCAACGCTTCTATTTTAGTAATAACTCTGTAAGTGTGTTTTGATGAACTATAAAGATTCATCTATAGAGTTTCAAAGCAGTCTGAAACTAAAATTATATCTAAAAAATTAAATGGTTTATTTATTTTGATTTATTTAGTAAAGATTAACGTCAGTCATAAATTGAGTAGTAAGTAAAATCCTTTTAAGATATTTTGAAAAATTTCATTTTAAAAAACACGAAGAAAAAGACATTTTTTTAAATGAATTCAAAGGGTTAAATCTTAAAGACTTATAAAACTGTTTAATATTGGAGCAGATTTAAGAAAAGAAATACTGGAATATTATGTGTGGTTTGAAGTCTATGTTGGTGGTTTACTGGGAGGCTAGTGTGAGGTTCGTCGTAAACAAGCGCCTTTCATTTGAGATAGAACAAAAATGTGGTGGTCTTCTCCTTCTTTCATCGTTTCTTCATACATTATGAACTTTGCCTCCCTCTCCTTAGTCTAAACTTTGCACGCTCACATTCCGTTACACTGTTTTGTATCTTTTAACTCAGAAAAACTAATACTTCTTCTATTATATATATATATATATATATTATATATATATATATATATATATATATATATATATATACAGCCTTAGTCGTTATCAGCCTTTGGAGCGATTCACTTCTTTTCCTGAAGACGAGGACATCGAACTATAGTAGTGAGTTCAGTGATTTCCTTTCTATGTGTTCTTTTTTAAATTCTAGTTTATATATATATATAGTATCGTTGTTTGTATCGGTCAGTGGACGCATTACGTCTCTGTTCCTTCATTCCTTCTCCTTTTTATTTTCTTCTTCTCTCCTGAAGACGACAAGACACCGAAATGATCGAAATTCGTGAGTGTTAGTCCTCTTTCTTTTGTTCTCTAGCTGTAACTTTAATTATATATATATGTATTATATATATATATATATATATATATATACATGAATTCAAAAATCAAGAAGAGTAACACACAGAATAAGGAAACACACTTACAAACTCAAATTTTTGGGAAATCCGTCTTCAGGAGAAGAGAGAAAGGGAGATCAAGCTCGTTGTAGACGCAACGGCAAGTAACCGACCCGACATTAGCCTGTGCTGCCCTCCTTGCCCATCATTAAACAATGACTCTGCTATCAACAACTTTACGATATCTTGTTGTTATGTTATAAGATATGCAAGTTGTATCGTTCTGAATTTAAAGTGAATATAGTGACTGTATATCTCATGAATAGTTCATGAGAGGTTCTAATTGGAACTCTAGTTGAAGGGAGATTGTTGTCAATTCTTGGAATCCATTTCTGGTAGCATTAGAGGTCAAAAACTATGTCTCTGTCATTTTTAGCTAGCACGTACAGATTATTATAGAAGATGCTTCATTTACGATATGCATTGGTTCCAATATCTTAAGGCCTAGTGTGTCACAAGTGATACAGAAATAGTGGCCATTAGGGAAAATGTTTCATTAATGATCACTTTATAAGTTGATATGTTTTTAGAAAATTGAAGAATGGATGTTTATAGAATGTCATATAGATTAGGTTAGGTTGCAGTGGCAGTCCCACAAGGGAACACATGTGGGCCGAGCATTGGCGCTTTGTGATACCACACAATGAAGATTGATTCTACAGTGGGAGTCCTAAATTTGGCCTATCTCCAGTGTATTTAGGGATCTTTGACGAGTACCTGACATCGTACAAGCTCGGGACCGACGGTTTAACGTCCTTCTCCGAGGGATGTCGTACTCAGATTTATTCACCTCCCGCGTGAATAAATCGAGGGCCAGGTGAGGATCGTACTCCGGTCCTATCAGTTCAGAGGCGGGTATTTTAACCACTGAGCTAACCCCCCACCCCCCCAGAATGTCATATAACAAAATATAGATTTCTGGAGCAAGTTTCACACATATGCCAATTATGAATCTATAAAAAAAAATACATTTTTAAGAACTTATGGGTATTAGTACACTCTGATGTATGGTTCATAATGTATATGAAGAAATGATCATTTATGTGACTGCAAATCTCTCCTGCTGTCATTTATACCCAATCACTGTAGATTTTGTAATAAGGATTCAAAGAGAAGTTGTGAGTTTAAATCGTTGAAGGCAATATTTTATGTGATTGGTGCGAAGAGGAAAGAGTTTGTGATTGTTATAGAATTGGTCGTCTCGATTTGACATATTTTATATGTTTACAGTAGAAGATTGCAAGAAATAATAATAAAAAAGAAGATTGGGTAATTTACACTCAGCCAGAGGCAAAATATTTTCTAGTAAATTATGACTGAAAATTCACAATTTGCACATTTTGCCTTAATAGATTTCAAAGTTAAATGTTTACCCAACGGAATGTTGGCGAGATTATATCTCGGAAGAGTCTGAAAGAAAGAATGAGTAGCAGCGAGTCAGCTTCAACCCAAACTAACTGACTTTACAACTTAAATTGGTTTTATAACTCATTGAAGTCAGAAAGGGGGCGAGACAAAGAAAGATGAGCCAAATCAAGTTGGACTTGCTCCAGCTGTATCCATCAAAGTCTACTAAAATAATTATTATTGTGACGGGCGCGGGCCATTGCTCAGGCCGTCACGCGATCCCACTCCGCCTGCCTTAATAACCCCACCGCAGTAGTCAAATAAAACAGACATCCACAAAATCATACTCCCCCATTATCTTTAGTTTATCTCTCGTAATTGAATTCCATGAGAGTAATATCTATCTCAAATATGTATTTTTTTTTTTAGTTAGTTTGCTTAGTTAAAAATTAAACATGTTTGTAAAAGTAACAACATAAAACAAATGCTGACTTCAAGTTCTTTCCGTTAATGCGTTTAGTAAATTGCTGATTTATGATTGTTATCTGGTTATCATTCAACTTTATCCGATGGTACTACTAAAGTTTAAATACAATTTTTGAAGTTCATTAAAATGTCAGTATTATTGCATTAATATTACAAACATACTTCTTGACTTTTAGATATATATAAATAACTCAGTTGGGTTTTTGACTCTGACGAAGACCGCTTGTTACGGTTGAAAGATCATAGTCTTGTTTTCCCATTTTCTTATTGTGGTTTGATCATTGATTGTTATTTCACGTGTTTATGTGAAATCTTTATATATATATATATATATATATATATATATATCAATGATCAAACCACAATAAGAAATGGGAAAACAAGACTAAGATCTTTCAACCGTAACAAGCGGTCTTCGTCAGAGTCAAAAACCCAACTAAACACTAGATGCAGAAAACATCTAGTGAGGAGTTGAGAAGAGTGGGAGGGAAGAGTGGTATTTTAAAAGGGTGAAAGCGCAGGAAAGGACTAATGTGCAGAAAGGGATGTTTGGGGAAACAAAGGAGTACAGTAAGAAAAAGTAAAAAACTATCCGCTAGCTGTCAACTCTCTTTGTTCAGTTGGGTTTTTGACTCACTCTGACGAAGACCGCTTGTTACGGTTGAAAGATCTTAGTCTTGTTTTCCCATTTCTTATTGTGGTTTGATCATTGATTGTTGTTTCACGTGTTTATGTGAAATCTTTATATATATAATATATATATATATATATACTTACACAGAGAAAGATACACACTAACTCGAATTTTCTGGTAATCCGTCTTCAGGAGAAAAGAAAGTGGGAGACTAAGCACGTCGGAGACGCAACTGCAGGAGACCCATGCGAAAACGGATTAACCGAAAATTTGAGTAAGTATGTCTCATTGTCTGTGTGTTACAATTCTTCGTTTTTGAACTTGTTTGTGTCCAGATGGAATCAAAAATACAGATATTTCACAACTCAGAGGTTTCAACAGGACATTATATTTGTTCACCTGTGTTTAGCCTGGATGTATTTACTGGGTTTATTAATTTTAATACGATGGATGTACGAGTATCTGTATCTATTTCTTCGTTGCCATTTGCATAGTTCATGTTGTGTAAATATTAACGTTTAATGATAGATAACTCTTAGACATCTATTGAGTAAGTTACTGCCCCTAGTGGGGCCATGCAGCTCTACCAATAGCTGTATTGGCTTTATATTCACAGGTTCTTTGAACCAGGGGCTACAAAGACCACTAACCTTACCTGTAGCTGAGTAGGTTCAGTAGTACTATTGGTCCGGAGTTTGACCCGAAACTCTTAAAATAAGTACTACGGGCTTCACTATGTAAAACCTTCGTTGATTTATAAATTTTATCACACCAATTTCATTACTTACAAAACTATGGTGGTAAGTGAAATATTCTATTCAATTCTATTTACAATTTTATTAACTACTTGCACTCAAAATATTTAATCAGATATCAATACCCTTTATTTATCTGTTTATGCTCTTAAAAAATGGATATATAACCATCCTTTATCTATCTAATTTAAAACTATTCAATTTGTCTATTATACTGAGGTTTTCTTGGAAAACCCTGAAAGGAACACTGACAGGTTGTTGATAGGACTAAAAATATGTCTCAACATGTTTATAATGATTTTGATCCTTTATTTTTGTTTAATTTTGGTCGTTTATTTGATCATTTATCGCAATCTTTATTTTCTATTTTGTCGAAACCATATTTAGTCATGGTTTGAAACATATTCTCTGTTATTGTAATACATAAAGTTACCGAATAGAACCGGAAAATCCCTGACTTTTACTTGTAAAACAATCATTTGAATTGAAAAACTTACAAATCTTTGAATCAAATGTACATTAAAGGTAGTAGAATAGTTTTTTGGATTATTAGATATAATTTTTAACTTTTCCAAAACATAGTGTAACATTAGTTATGCTAATCTTAAAGTTTACAATATTGTTTCTATTTACGACTGTAAAATAAAGATAATTGTAGCAATATTTATTTGTGCAAAGTACATTAGGGTAGAAAATTGTAATGGTTTATTTTAGTTTTGTTTTTGAAACAATAACAGGAAAGTAGAGTAAATTTGAGGGTTGTGCAGGATAGCCAACAGTTTGACAGGCATCATGGAAGATGATACCCTAATATTGGCCCAGATCCAGAGCCTTTGGTGGAACGCCAAGGCCAAATCAACTTGGGCCATTCTCTTAAGTCCACCTAACACGACGCATTTCTTTATTTTTCTTCACAAGTAAATGTTATTCTAATTAAAAGTAAGTTTTTTTATTTCATCGAAAAATAAATGTATTTAAAAAAAAAAGTGTACTATAAACGATTTAAACAATTTAATAATTTTACATAAAATTTTATACTTTGATTTCAGTGTTACTCATTTATTAATCAACATCCAAATCACAATAAGAAATCAGAAAACAGACTATGATATTTCAACCTTAACGAGTGGTTTTCGTCAGAGTCAAATCTTTTTTTTTTATCATCTTTATTTACAAATATACAACTACGCATATTATGCGTAACAGGCATATGCAGTAATAGATTACACAATGACATCGATGCACATGAGCAAAGAATGAAACCCACTGGTTCAACTTCTCACTGAGTCAAATCTTAACTGAGATTTTGTTGAGATTTGACTCTGACGAAGTCCACTTATTATGGTTGAAAGATCTGATTTTTTACTGTCGTTTTGACATTGATTTTTATTTTATGAGTTTATTTTGAAATTTTGTCATAATTTTTTAATATCTATAATTTAAAATGAATCATATTTTTGGTCATTTCTCACATTTTGGGGATTTATTGTACAGCTGGAGTAAAATGTAAAAAAGTTTTTCTAAAAATAAAATATGAAACAACATTCTATCTTCAGTTATTTTCTACATGGAACAAAGAAAACAATTCGCTAATAAAAGTAAATTCCTTCACGAGGAGTTGTGCAACTTTTCCGTAGTAGCCGTCTTTTACAGTTGACTCACTGAGTACTCACCGATTTCAGTCAACTATTTTTTTTTTGTTGTATTAAAATATAAAGGTTAATTTATATTTTTAAAGTTTGGCTCATTCTCTTCAAAATATTTTAAAGAAATAGTTTAAAGAATATCATTCAAACCTAATTCAGTTATAAAACGAGACAGTTTTATTTTATTTACATAAATCTATATAGAATTGAAACTGCTAGAATGCTGTAGTTTTTGAAATCATCATTGTGTCTGTAGTATTTGTCTTTATACCCTCTGAAGTTGCTTTTGCTGTAAAGAAATAACACCCTGTCGTCTTGGAAACCCCCTTGCGAGATAACATTCTATTTCCAGATAGCACCCACCCCTGTAGTCATCTTGAGGTTATTGTTAAATTAACTTAATGCCTGTAGAAATAGTGCTCCATTATTAGTTTGATATTTCACAAGAATAACACCTTCTGTGTCACCCCAACTAAATTATTTGACATTTCAAAATTACGACTAGTTATGACAAATATAGATATCCTAAAAAATATTGATTCAGATTGCTTATTTTATCAAGCACTTGCCTATTTCTATTAATTATTATTATTTATATCTTTAAAAATAGTTTATATTATATTTTGTATTAAAACAAAAACAATTTTTGATAAAATATAAAAACAAAAAAATCCTTCGTTTTGGTATTAATAATATAAAAAAAGTTTATTTGTTAATAGATTATATTGAGTTATTTATTTATAAATACGCCTTCTTCATTCAACCATTAATGCTATTATACATTTTATATATTATTATATATATATTCTGAGAAGAATAATGAGTTAGAGGGATATATATATATATATATAATATCAAACACTTTTTCTTCTTCTCGGAGTTTGGTCAGGGTAAATATATGGAATCACCTTTTTGCCAACGTTTCGTCTTTAATATAAGACATCCTCAGGGCTATAAATGAAGGCTGGGTTCTGTTACATTACAACAACCTAATATATATATATATATATATATATATAGTGCTTCAGTTCGAACGCCAAGTCAGTCGTTATCAGCCTTTGGAGCGATTCACTTCTTTTCCTGAAGACGAGGACATCGAAATATATTAGTGAGTTCAGTGGTTTCCTTTCTATGTGTTCTTTTTTAAATTATAGTTTATATATATATATAACAATTAAAATAACCAGTGACACATAAACAGAAACACAACAAAGACTCACTTTTCAATATTTCGACAGTAATGGCGGTCGAAATATTGAAAAGTGAGTCTTTGTTGTGTTTCTGTTTATGTGTCACTGCTTATTTTAATTGTTATTTGTCCTGCCGGACCGTTTTTCTATTATCATGGTATATATATATATATATATATATAATGTAACAATAAATAATGTAAATATTTGAATAATGGAAAAGTTATGGGGAAATAATATAGTACCATGACTAATGGCAATTTAATAGTATGATGAAAAACAAAATCTCTCCGTAATTAAAATTAATATCAACACACAAGCAAAATAATTAACTTTGTTATCTATGTATTCAATTAAAAAAAAATGAAGTACAACAAGAATAGGAGTAGTGTTGTGGAGACAATCAAAGTTGTGCACTATACTGTTTTTAAAAAATGGCAGTGGTACATTCAACGTTTTCTTCATTCAATGCTAGTGTCAATTATTTGATTATAGTAGTAACGGATAGGATGAACAATATTTATTTAACAATAGCATATTCGAGTTGAGAAGTTTTCTTTTAATCAGCTCTTTGGAGTTTTGGCTTTCAGCCAATAGGTTTTCATTGGGTTGTCATGGTTATTCCGTTCATAGCTCATGACGGAATGGACAAGTGTCACTGTAAGGGTGCCAGGTTAGCTCAGTGGTTACGTGCTCACCTCTGAACTGATAGGACCGGGGTTCAATCCTCACCTGGCCCTCGATTTATTCACGCGGGAGGTGAATAAATTTGAGCACGTCGTCCCTCGGAGAAGGACGTTAAACCGTCGGTCCCAAGCCTGTACGATGTAAGGTACTTGTTAAAGATCCCTACTCTAAATACATTTGAGTTAGGTAAATTTAGGACTTCCACTGTAGAATCAATCTTCATTGTGTGGTATCACAAAGGGCCAATTCTTGGCCTAAGTGTGTTCCCTTGTGGGACTGCCACTGCAACCTAACCTAAGTGTCACTGTCTCTTGTGCCGATGTTGCAGAGGTAAGTTTGAGCGCATATACGGTATTCTACAAACTCCCAGACTGTTTCTAGGTTGCATATTTGTAAATAACATCTCGTACTTATGCTCTCGTAAAATGCTTGTTTGTTTCTTTTCCAACACCCACACTTATAAAGCTTTCGCCTTTTAGTGCTAATCTAGAGGGAAGAAATTGTGGCTCATTTATTATTAATGTGGACGAGCCACATTGGGATTCTACACTGGGAGTCCCTAAATTTTGCCTAACTCAAATATGTTTAGAGCAGGGATCTTTAACGAGTACTTGATATCGTACAGGGTTGGAACCGACGGTTTGCATAGATTTATGCGAATCGTCACCTCTCCGAGTGACGATTTGCATAGATTTATTCAACTCCTAAGAAAATAAATCGAGGGCTAGGTGGGTATCGAACCCCGGACTTACCAGTTCAGAGGCGAGTACATTAACCAGTGAGCTAACCTGGCCCCCTATTCTCGTGAAATGTGAAATGAGTACCTGAACTGAATGCTTTCATTTCAATAAAATTGTTTTAATCTGATATTATGACTGATAAATTAATGAAAACAATGTAAACAATTTTGTTTTGCATTTGAATGTCTGTGCCGTTCCTTTGGCATCTTCTTTGCTTTCTCCTTGTGAAGGGTATAAAGACCGTTTTTGCTGGATTTATATCCATCAGTTTCTCTTTTATATTTTTGATAAAATAACACCCTGTCGTCTTGGAAACCCCCTTGCGAGATAACATTCTATTTCCAGATAGCACCCACCCCTGTAGTCATCTTGAGGTTATTGTTAAATTAACTTAATGCCTGTAAAAATAGTGCTCCGTTATTAGTTTGATATTTCACAGAAGTAACACCTTCTGTGTCACCCCAACTAAACTATTTGAAATTTCAAACTTACAACTAGTTATGACAAATATAGATATCCTAAAAAATATTGATTCAGATTGCTTATTTTATCTGTGGGATAATCTTTCAATAATGTGGGATGCATTTGCATAACCAAATTTATTATAATAATAAAGTCATCTGCAAATTTTTGCATGCTATAATCTTGATTATATAGAGCAGTGGATCTCAACCAGGGATACGGGGCATGAATTCAGAAGATGCGAGAGGCAAGGAACTGAAACTTTAAGAAATTTCCTTTGTTTAAGGAAATTTCAGCTCCTTTAAGTTTATGCTATTTTTTAAGGAAATTTTCAAAAGCATAGGTCCATAACCTTATGGAATTCCTACGCTTATAAGGTTTCATTAAAAAAAACTAATATTTGTTATTTTATTATCTCGTACATATTTGAAGAGCAACATTTAGTTTTATCAGGTATATTTAAATGTTAATCTGCGATATCTTTTCAAGTCCATATGTCTGCTTTTTTTTTTACATATTATAAAATTAAATTACTAAGCGTTTCAAAGATAGTTTTTGATTTTGTTATTTGACATATATTTCAAACAAGGGTTATTATTTTCATAATTTTTTTCAAATATTAACCTGTGAGGTTTCTTGTCAACATGTCTGATTTTTCTTTAATATAAACTAAATAAGAAATAATATTTTTTTTTATAAAATATTGTTTTATTATGAGTCCAGATCTTATACCCTTGAAAAAAATATAAAATTGGGGAGGGGGGGGTGTGAGGTCAGAGTAAAATTTTGTTAGGGATACAGGAAAAAGGTTGTGAACCACTGATTTAGATTATCCAATAGTCAATCCACAGTAAATTACTACAGTAGGAGTAATAATACACCTACTTGAGGATATCCCTTGTATGTTATTTACGATTTACGTTATTGTAGATCCTGTATTAACACTTCTTTAAGCTGGCATTCAAGTCCATACTAGGTTAGGTTAGGTTGCAGTGGCAGTCCCACAAGGGAACACACGTAGGCCAAGCATTGGCCCTTTGTGATACCACACAATGAAAATTGATTCTACAGTGGGAGTCCTAAATTTTGCCTAACTTAAATGTATTTAGAGCAGGGATCTTCAACGAGTGCCTGACATCGTACAGGCTCGGGACCGACGGTTTAACGTCCTTCTCCGAGGGACGACGTGTTCAGATTTATTCACCTCCCGCGTTAATAAATCGAGGGCCAGGTGAGGATTGAACCCCGGTCCTATCAGTTCAGAGGTGAGCACTTAACCACTGAGCTAGCCTGGCTCCCCAGGTCCATACTATAGTCGTTGGATTTACATATTTTTGTCTGTGTTGATTGAAAATATTGAGAGAATATGTTGCTAAATGCGCCCTGCTTATACCAGAAGCAGCCCAATGCAATTTTCTATATTTTAATATTTTTTTTTATCTTATCAACCATAATTGTTAAACCTGTTGTCATTGATTTGCCCTTTTGATGAGCATTTTAGCCAATTAGGGATGTAAAGTAATGTTAAATAATCTAAATCAGTGGTTCAAAACCTTTTTCCTGTATCCCTAACAAAATATTGCTCTGACCTCGCACCCCCTACATTTTATATTTTGTTCAAGGATATAAGATGTGGACTCATAACAAAACAATATTTTATCAAAAAAAAAAATTTTTTTTCGCCCTTATGACGATCTTCACCATGTAGTTCTCTTTAATATATTCCCTTATCTCTTTTCATAAGCTTGTTGGTCTAAAATTTAAGATTTTTAGGAAGTCTATTTCAATTTTAAAATATAAAAACAATCTTGACCTTCTTCGATAAAATCGAATTATGGTTGATAGCATAGATTTTCCCTTTATTTTAAAGCCAAAATGAGAGAAAACCCTCTCCTTTATAAATGCAGCTATCCAATCTTCTAAGAATTTCAAGATTTCATTATTTTTTATGACTAACTTGAATTTATTGACTGTGAAAATAACTCCAACCGACATATATAACTTAACAATAAAAGATTTATACGAATGCCACGCAAGTCATTTATCTCCTCGAGAATTAAGGAGGTAGGAAAGTGTCTGCATTAACAACTTTACTGTTTCCTCCTCGTTATCACTAAAATTTCCATCCTCTTTGATGACTGAACTAATATGGTTGGATTCTTCTTTGGTCATTACTTTTTTAAACCAACAAACCTTATTTAGACTTCCTTTGTGACTTTACAATTAGACTTTCAGGATTTTCTTCTTCTACATACCCACATTCATTATATTCAATGAGGCAGTGTTTATAAAGCTTCAATCTTCACGAAATCCTTGAATAATAAGCTAGTTTTAATGTGTTCTTTGTAATAATTGCCACAAATAAACTCATAAGAGTACATAGTTTTTCTTAAAAGTCAGCAAAAATTGAAATTGTTTACCCATTTGAACGACTGACATTCCGTGTTGTTGTTAGTCTATGTAATGTGAGTCACTATGGTTATTAAATGCTGAATCCTTATATAAATTACATTTTCTTACGAATTATATAAAAAAAAAGCCGTATTGTATGAGCGTATTATATCAGTTCACGGTTCTCCTGCGTAAATGTCGCTCATAAATAAACATTGTAAAACCTACATTCAACTTTCATCATTTTTAAAACTCTCATTTTTAGATATGAAACATGTAATTTGTTCTATTGCATTATTACTTTTAGAACTAATTTTTTAATTGTATTGTTTTAATAAGTAACATTATGGTGGACTTTTACTAACGGGTATGCTATATTCTATTTTGTTAGTATTTTGTGTCTTAGGTTGATATTTTACGAATTAATTTTCAACATTGTTTTGAATCATACTCTTGCTCTTAGTCTACCAGTAATTTATCTAAATTCGTTGTAGATGATGAATTTAATATAGATAAACAGTTACTTCAATGACGTTTGGTTTTTAGATTTTAAAATTCAGTTTGTTGTAAATTTTGGTATGTTTACATAAATAACGTACTCATATCATTTACATCCATTTCCTGTAAATATCTTTGATGACGAATACAACTGAAGTACACAAAAGTGTAAAATTAATTCTTATAATAAGCTTAAGTGCTTATAATGAAATCACTATACATTAAATAAAAAAGTGGAATGGTTTAAGTTTTAAAGATAACATCATTAAAAAAATGAGTTCATACTTATGGAATCAAAATAAAATATGTTAGAGTAAAATATCTAAACTAGATGCTTATGGTATTAATATGTTGCTAAACCAAAATATTCCAATGTTTCAACTAAGAAATCACTAATTGTTTAAGATTTCTGTAACTATTGAAATACATTTTTACAGTTTTATTTTTTTTTTTTATATTATGACACTCATATTTAAAATTGACTAGAAATCTCAAAGGCATTAATCTGCTTTGTTAACGCTACCAGCTTCCCTAAAACAACACATCGATTCTGCAACAACCACCTTTTCCTATCTTTGACATGTATATATATGTATATATATATGTATATATAGTCAGTCCTTATTGTCTATCCAAGCAGTTGAATATGATAATATAATTTGCCATATGACTTCTATATACTATAAGTATACTAAATTGCTAATCTAATTGCTATCTGAATCAACATTATTTCATATAAACATTTATCACATACAAACGTTTTTTTATTAATTTATCAAGCATGGTACACACACATATATATATATAACACTTTAACACAGAGAAAAGAACACAGAAAGACACTACAGAACTCACTTCGATATTTCGACATCCGTCGTCATCGGGAAGAAGTGCGAAGTACTCGCGTTGAGAAGCAAACTGCTACTCAACTACTGCTACTCGCGAGTACTTCGCGATGACGACGGATGTCAAAATATCGAAGTGAGTTCTGTAGTATTTTTCTGTGCTCTTTTCTCTGTGTTAAAGTGTTTATTGTCCACACGGACCTTTCATTTTATTCGAAGTATATATATATATATATATATATATATATATATAAAGATTTCACATAAACACGTGAAACTACAATCAATGATCAAACCACAATAAAAAATGGGAAAACAAGACAAGATCTTTCAACCGTAACAAGCGGTCTTTGTCAGATTCAAAACCCAACTGAAACACTAGATGCAGAAACATCTGGTGAGGGGTTGAGAAGAGTGCGAGGGAAGATTGGTATTTTAAAAGGGTGAAAGCGCAGGAAAGGCCTTTGTTACGGTTGAAAGATCTTAGTCTTGTTTTTCCATTTCTTATTGTGATTTATATATATATATTTTATAGTTTCCTTGTAATCACCAGCATATAGTTTACAGTGACACATAAATAATATTAAAAAAGTTTTTCAATTTAAAAGTATATGATGGCACTTTAAAGCTGTTATCTCGATTCTGAAGGAAGTAATGCTGGTGTCTAAAGCATGAAGACATCATCTACCTAAAAAATGAGATGGTGAATTCCTCATTTGCTCTTCACATTTCTAAAATTCTGAAAGGTACAAATTTCTGCCATTAAAATGTTTAATGTTCTTATCTCAGTTCTAAATTAAAGAAACCATGTTATCTCTTCATCTGTATGGAATACCATCATACGTCAAAAGATCTTGGATTATATTTAGAGATTTAAATATGATGTATATGTGTATAACAGAAAATGAAACACTTCATAAGAACAATTAATAATCACAAAAAAAGCACTGAAAAATGATTAATTATGTAATATATATATATATATATATAGGTGTGCTCTCTAATCGGGATTATGTCAATTTTCTAGGATAAAAAATCAAACTCTCGGTGCCAACGTTTCGGTTTTATTTAAATCCTTTTTTAATAGGCAGAAGTAAGAATTTATTAACTAAGAAAACGAAATTTACATTATTTAAAGGAACAACAATGTTAACCGGACAAAACCTTCGACTAGACTTTATATATATATATATTAGTATAGGTTGGAAGCAAATCTTCTTGGAGGCATATTTTGATGAAATGTTCCGCAGTATGTCTGAATGTCTTTTGGACAACTTATTTGAGAATTACCACCTTCTAATCGTAAGACTGTCAGGAGACTGGAACAGCTTAGTTTGAAAGTCGTAAATGCCGAAGCTGCGGTACATTTCAACAATATATTCGAGTATACATAGTTAGCTTCGGCTACTCAAAGGGACTACTTCTGCCCGATGACGACGATTGTCGAAATATCGTTGTGAGTCTTTTTTGTGTGGGTTTTTCTCTTTCCTTTGTGAACTATATATATATGTATATATAAACTAGAATTTTCAAAAGAACACATAGAAAAGAAATCACTGAACTCACTACTATAATTTCGATGTCCTCGTCGTCAGGAATAGATGTTAATCGCTCCAAAGGCTGATAACGATATATATATATATAAACTTTCGAAGTATATATATATTATATATATATATATATATATATATATATATATATTGTGATATTGTTTTCTTGTGAAAATCGTATATATATATTATCGTATCGTATTATACGTATATCAGATATATATATATATATATATATAGTATATAACTTGCATCTACTTATACAATACATATAAGTATGCATATCAATATAACAATCAACGTTAAAACCACAATAAAAAATGTGAAAAAAAAAACTACGATCTTTCAACAGTAACACGCGGTCTTCGTCAGGGTCAAATCCCAACTATTTATTAAGAAATCTTGTGTTACATCAATATGAGTAACTATTATATGTACTATTATGTATATGTAACTATTATATTATACATATATTATACATATGTATGAGTGAGACTCTGACGAAGACTTGTTACGATATTTTGGTTGATATATCATAGTCATATTTCTCCAAATATTTTTCGTTGGTTGAGAGGATTTTAATTTTACCTATTATTGTGAAATCCCGTTATATATATATATATATATATATATATATATATATACTTTTTTGATGAAAATACGATCCGAAACGGACAAATACAGTTCAATGTACATAAAGAAACGTAGAGATGGAGACCGTCTCCAACCGTCTCTGTACCAGTGCGCTTGGTTTCCCTTTCTTATCTCTCTTGAAGACGGTTCAACCGAAAATTAGAGACTGTAAGTGTGTGTTTTTAATTTATCTACGTTTCTTTATGTACATTGAACTATATATATACGTTAATAGATACACAATTAAATTTTTTACCAATTTATTTTCATACTATTTTGGTAGTTAGCTTTTCCGGCTTTCTCATTTTCGTGTTCCATTCAATACGTACTGATGTAATAATCAACTAAAAGATTTACATTTAAAATATATTTATTCTACAAAGGTTCTACTATCAAAAGAACCAACTTTCGGTCCTCTTAGACAAACCGCAGATTAAACTAACCATAATGTTATCAAAATAAATTTGTTTACTAATTACAATTATAAAAGTTTAATATTAACTACAAACGTGTATATTTAATATTTATATTTAAATATCCAAAACCATTGAAAACCTTTGAATTGTTCTACTCTCAATTTTACTATAAGTAAACGTATTATTATATCAATTAACAATCAATTCTTCTGATTGATTTTTATAAATCTGGCTAGTATTAATATGTGTATTAAAAGTCCACTTACATAGTAAAAGTATACTAAATGATTTCATTTATATATGTGGCCACTTCATCTACAACAAATTCCTACGAATTCTGAGGTAAAATGGATAAACCAACAAAAGTCTCCACACAAATGAAGTTTTATTCAACGCGTTTCGAACACTTTGTGTTCATCATCAGGAAGACACCAAGGATGTGGTACTGATGGGTTGGTCCAGTGAACACAACTGGGAGTTGTGTCAGTACCACATCCTTGGTGTCTTCCTGATGATGAACACAAAGTGTTCGAAACGCGTTGAATAAAACTTCATTTGTGTGGAGACTTTTGTTGGTTTATCCATTTACCTCAGAATGAGTAATTACCACACAATTACGGATTGCACAACTAATGATTTAAAAATTCCTACGGATGTGATTACATCATATCATACTGTGAGTAAATGACATCGCAGTATTGTAACTATGTATTCATACATATAATAGTTTTGTGAGTAAATGACATCGCAGTATTGTAACTATGTATTCTTACATATAATAGTTTTGTGAGTAAATGACATCGCAGTATTGTAACTATGTATTCATACATATAATAGTTTTGTGAGTAAATGACATCGCAGTATTGTAACTATGTATTCATACATATAATAGTTTTGTGAGTAAATGACATCGCAGTATTGTAACTATGTATTCATACATATAATAGTTTTGTGAGTAAATGACATCGCAGTATTGTAACTATGTATTCATACATATAATAGTTTTGTGAGTAAATGACATCGCAGTATTGTAACCATGTATTCATACATACAATAGTTTCACAATTATGCAGTCAGTTGTTATGATATAGGGACGAATGATTCAATGCCTTGTATAAATGACACAAGTTTTATTTTCCATAACATATTTTTTTTAATAATTTTAAACATGTTTAATTGTTACATTTCAAAACAACTCATTAAGAACACTACAAAATGTTTAAAACAAATATTTTAAAGTTTCATAAACCTCTTTGGCTATAGTCTGTGAGAAATGTTTCTATGCTTTAAAAATAGTGGAAATAGGGCAGTTAGGATTATTTTAGTTTGAGTTTGTATTTTTAGTGCAATATAGCTTTTAACTCAAGTAAAACTTTTGAGGTTTTTTTTCTAGATGCATAATTATGAAAGGTTACTGTTGTTAGTTCAGCAAAAAAAATGCAATTACGTCGGAAAAATATATACAAAAATCCCTGTCATTTATAAAAAACTATTTTTTTGATTAAATACAATATGATGAGCCGAAGGATGTGACCAATATTTTCTTCACAAAATTTTTCAATTTGGTAGTTTTTTACAATTTTTTTTATGCAAAAACGACAAAAAAATGTATATTTGTTTTAATTTTTAAGAATCTCCGTTTTATTTTAGCTGTAAAAATTCATTTCTTTTGAAGCTTTAGTTTAGAAAAAAAAGTTTCTAAAAATAATTAATCTGTAATAAAGTGTGTTTTTGAAGATACAAGACTGTCCAAAAATGAAACAGCAATCTACACTATGAGGGCTATTTTTCGTTATAATATCTATTTGATTCTTCATGTAGTGTGACTCGTGTCGTGTCCACTAAGTTTTCGATACAAACCAACAGCTTACAAACAGAGTCCTTCAATGGACTCAGTATAAACGTAAAACTGTACGTTTACTTTTTGAGGTACCATACCTCAAAACCTCAGTTACCTCAAAATCTCAAATTAATATCTTTTAATGAGTACTACACATTACTTAGAATACTTGAAAATTAATACAAAAGTGATTAATATACAGCAGGGGTGTCAAACTCATTTTGGTCTGGAGGCCGAATACAGCTTAGTTTGATCTCAAGCGGGCTGTACCAGCAAGCTGATTACAAAATTACATAGAACTAACAATAAGTCTACCTTTTTCTTTGTATCAGTCAGTAATACTAATAATTAGTGCTAAGTAAAATAAGTCAATTATAAAAATCTTTATTAAAATCCGACACTGTATTCACTATTATCTATTTTGACACAGATATTTCGCTCGTCAAGGTGCGAGAACAAAGGAAAAGTGGATAATACAGCGCGTACTAAAACACTGATGGATTATATAAGAACTGCAGGTTTTTAAGGAAATTAGAATAAGCTGATTTTTTTTTATAATAATGCAGATTTATCCCCCGGGCCGGATCGAACCCCCAGATTGGCCGGATCCGGCCCGCGGGCCATATGTTTGAAACCTGTGATATACAGTTTCAAAAGTAAAATTTAACTGTTTCTAACAAGTTTTTTCCATGAAAACGTTCATAATTTTTTTATGAATTATTATACGGCCGCGGGCCGTATGTTTGACACCTGTGATATACAGTTTCAAAAGTAAAATTTAACTGTTTCTAACAAGTTTTTTCCATGAAAACGTTCATAATTTTTTTATGAATTATTATACGGCCGCGGGCCGTATGTTTGACACCTGTGATATACAGTTTCAAAAGTAAAATTTAACTGTTTCTAACAAGTTTTTTCCATGAAAACGTTCATAATTTTTTTATGAATTATTATACGGCCGCGGGCCGTATGTTTGACACCTGTGATATACAGTTTCAAAAGTAAAATTTAACTGTTTCTAACAAGTTTTTTTCCATGAAAACGTTCATAATTTTTTTATGAATTATTATACGGCCGCGGGCCGTATGTTTGACACCTGTGATATACAGTTTCAAAAGTAAAATTTAACTGTTTCTAACAAGTTTTTTCCATGAAAACGTTCATAATTTTTTTATGAATTATTATACGGCCGCGGGCCGTATGTTTGACACCTGTGATATACAGTTTCAAAAGTAAAATTTAACTGTTTCTAACAAGTTTTTTCCATGAAAACGTTCATAATTTTTTTTTAATCTTTTCATTATCTTAGATTGTTATTTCTATAGTAGCTTTTTAAAAAAAAAATCAAAAATATTTAATTGCATTTAAAATTTTAAAATGCATTTATATAACTTTTTATTAAAATTTTATAATTAATTTTTTTTTAATAAAATTCTTGATTAAAAAATATGTATTTGATAAAAACTGGTAACAATTAAAAGAATCACAAATAAAAAAAAAATAATATTCTTTTACTTGTATCTGAGTTTTAATTAAAATACAGGTACTATTCCCTTTTAAAGTGTGCTTTGGTCTTTTTTTTTGCCCTCTCCATTTGCTATTGCTGTCAGCATGGAGTGAAGAGCGTACTTTTGGACGGCTGGCCATCACAGTCTTTGTATACATTTTCTTATTCTGTTTATTTACAGTTGAGAAGGGTGCAAGTTTTTCCATAGGCTCGCTCCCTTCGCACCACGGCTGCCCCATGTCCCTACCCCCGTAACGTCTGCTCTTCCACTTTTTCCATCATACACCATTTTATATTTCCTTGCCTCTTTCATTACACCCTTGGTTTCATATATACCTTTTATTAAAAATCCCACTATCCCCCTCTTTGTTTTTTTTTTCTTTAGACCTTGTCATATAAGATTTATTATTTGTATTAAATAAAGATTGTCCTTATTTTTCTTATGTTTGCATTATTACTATCATCGCATCATACTACCAACTATTCAGTGCTTTATGCATTTCAGTTGACAAAAGCAAAACTAATGGAGATCTAATGATTTATTTTAATCTAATAATATTAATACAGTTCTTGTCTGCTACTTCAAATTAATTCCATTTTATTACTTAAGTAATTAAATTGGCAAGTTATTCGGATGTATGAATGCTTAGATCTCCTACTTCCTGTATCCTTAAAAAATTAATTTTATGTTTGTAGTTCCAAAAAAAAAATGTTTTTATCCGTTTTATAATTTTCAATTTTTATTTAAAAATATAACAACTTCGACGTTATGAAATGTACTATATGTTATAGAACAGGGGTTCCCAGCCTTGTTTAGCCCATTCAACCCCTCGCCATTTCCCACAATGCCATTCCCCCCACCCCCTATTCTTCCCAAGGTAGTATATACACTTTTACAACTTTACACTGATTATGATTATAAGAGAATTTTACAAATAAAATGCTAATTATAATTATTGATGGATATATTAAATATTAATTCTATCATTTTTTTTTTAATTATAATTAAGAGGTCAAAACCTATAATAGCTTTCTCACTCTGTAAATCTACTGTGGTCACAATTCACCCCATGAAGATCCAAAATTCACCCCTGGGGGTGAATTTCACCCCCTTTGGGAACCCCTGTTATAGAACATTCCATATCATGCTTTAAGAGCATAGTTTAACACTACTGCCGCAATAATACCCCTATTAAAGATGATTTAATTAATGTAAATGTATTTACACAACTAATTTTATCTTAAAAATACATTTTATTTTCAATATAATTACAATTAAAAAATACTTAAAGTTAAAACTGTCCTAAAGATCGTTTAAAACGATTTACATTGTAATTTGTTTGAATATAGTCAATTGTAATAAGAAGAAAAACATTTTGCTAAATAAAATCTAGTATCAGTTAGAAGATGAGTTAAGAGGATTGTAGGGAGTCAAGAGGACTTACCAGTTAGGCCAGAGTTAAGTAGCTCCAGCAAATTAGCATAAAGTCAGAATTACCATCATTGAAAAAGATAAAATTACTTTTTGATTATTATTAAAAATGTTTATGCCTTTCAACTTGTGAAACGTATTTATAAATTATTTTATTGTTTTACATAGCAATAATTATTTCCTGTATTTTATAAACTAAGATGTCTTATATTACGTTTTAATGTAATATCTCAACATTCTTGTAGCATTATCTGTACGAATCACTATTGTTTGATTTTTCAGTATATGCCCAATTTTTTTCCGATATATTAGTCAATAATTACCTTCTCATTGTAAGGTGTTCCCTTACAATTACACCTGCTTTAATTTTCTACTGATTATTAACATTTCTTTAGGCTCAGTTTCTACACCGAGTTTTTTACTCATTGTATAGTTTTATAATAGATCCTTGTATTTCAATCATAAATAGTAATTCTAATATAAAACATAGTGTAACTAAAATTTTGTTTTAATGATAGTAGTAACTTTTATTACAATTTTAAACTGAAATGTTAATAATAAATTAATATACTATAATATAATAGTATAAACAACAATAATTGTAATATGGTTTAGATTGGGGTAGTAATGGAGTGATTATGCAACTCTAATAGGCTCTAGCACTCAAATCCGACTTTCGGCCTTCGCGAGGTTACTCTGTTAACAAACAAAACAGAAAGAGAAGGTGACCAGGGGCTGGGTTTGACCACCTTCGTTTCACATCCTTCCAACTTCCCAAATCCTATTCTCTTATTCCAGCGTCAACCTAAGGCGTTATGTGATCCGTGCCGAAAGATTGATGATACAGGAGTCACTGTATTACGAACGGAGCCTCAAGGGTACCACCTTGAGTAAATAGCCTTACTCCGGTATGCGGTGCTCTGCCAAAGTGGACAAAATTCCACGGACAGAGTTTCAGGGGTTTTCCCCTGTATGATACTAAGCAGAACGAAGTCTGGAGACTATCCTCCGGAAGCTCAGAGGGTCAAAAAGCACTAATTAGTGGGAGCCAACCTCCCATAAGTGCACTTAAGGACTCGGAGATGACTGTACCGAAGATGGAGAAAGGAAGTCACTTTTTCCCGAAACGTAGGAAGCCTGAATGGGCATTATCAATGATCGTTTGTAAAGATTCTGCTAAGAAGAGAAAGAAACACCGTTTCACTTGCTGGTTGACTGTTAGGCAACTTTGCTGCACAGATGTAGGTTCTTCGGGACACTCAACAAAACCATAGAAAAATTTTACCACTGAACCCAGCAAAAGTGCTGAGCTTCTTGCAAGTGTTAAAGCTATCCTCTGCTGGGGTACATTAGTACAGAACGGGGGAAGTACAATAGTTTTTAAGACGCAGTGCTATAGTCACCCTCAAATAATAATAAAATCGTTTAGATTACAGTTAAAATTCTGCCAAACTGAGTTCGACTAGTGCACAGCAGAGGCATTACACGTTTTTTACATTCTGACTCTATTGCATATATATATATATATATATATATATATATATATATATATATATTTCACATAAACACGTGAAATAACAATCAATAATCAAACCACAATAAGAAAATGGGAAAACAAGACTTAGATCTTTCAACCGTAACAAGTGGTTTTCGTCAGAGTCGTTTCGTCAGTTGGGTTTTTGACTCTGACGAAGACCGCTTGTTACGGTTAAAAAATTTTAGTCTTGTTTTCCCATTTTCTTATTGTGGTTTGATCATTGATATATATATAATGACTATGGAAACCATGTTTTCTCTTCTCACAACGTTTCGTCATTTTTTATATTATTCTATTTTTGTTTAGTTACATATCTGTTACTCTTACACTTTAGTTACACGTACTCACCATCAAAGTATATGTAGCTTGACTGTACCGTCATTATGGCATGAACTACTGCTGTTGGCTTGTATTCAACATAACTTTAGAGGAGGGCAAAAGAAGTTTACGATTCAAAAGTACGTTTGATTTTGAATATAAACAAATGATGTCAGTTTATTTATTGAATAGAAATCAGCACTTTAGAACATTTTACTATTCAATTAAATAACTCAAATCTAAAAAGTTTAATTGAATTTTTAAATATTTTGTAATAAAAATTATTTTATTATCAAATCAAATATTTCAAAGTTTAGATAAACTATTTTAATAGTCTGCAACGAATAGCAGGACCACAGAATTTAACAACCAGTGGGTTTGTTTTTCAAATTACAAAGTGTAAGATGTTCGACGGATTAGGTGACTTTTTTTTCATGTACTCAATTCTCAATTTCCATTCAAGCAATCATTTGAGTAGGGAGCAGTTTACCGAAACTGTTTTAAATTCATGGAGAGGAATTTCAGATACGGGAGGAATTCGGAGAGATATTTAAATCAGGAATGTTCCCTGCATTGGAAAAGAATATATGTAAACAGATGTTTGTCTGTGTACATTTCTACAGCAATATAAAAAGTTTAGTAGTATCAAAGAATAAAGCATTTTGGTTATATCAGCTGCAATTATAAATGTTACATCAACTAAAATTTACTGTAATTACTTTAATGTATTTCATGTTACAATTATTACATGAAATGTTTTTGACATGTTTTCATGTTACAAACATCGAAAAATTTTATTTCAGTTGTATTTACACAAAGGGAGGCATACTACGTTCTATGACATCTTCTTAAAGATGTAGAAGGTATATAACAGGTCGAACAAGCTATAATACTTGTCTAAGTCAGATTAGATTTATGTGTTTATAATTCAAGTCAGACACCTCTGTGGAATTAACAATATTTACTTACTTAAATGTATAATAATTCCTTGATTTATATCAGATGAAGGAGACAAAGATCAAAACAAATGAAATTCGAAAGAAAAATTTAGAAATTATTTTTTAAGTTTTTACTTACTTGTGTGCGTAAAATGCTTAAATCAGTTTCCAGCTTGTTATTTAATTAAAACAAAAGATTAAAATTTATAACTAACTCCTAAAAAAGTTTGTTCTGGTAATTAAAATTATTAATCAATGGGTGGAAAATAATTAAAATAGTTTAAAAGAGACAAAATAGAATGAAACTAAAAGAAGAATAAGAATTCAAAATTAAAAAAAAATATATATCTATTGAATTAGTTTTATTAATAAGTAGTTACATTTTTCTTACACCTATTGTATAGCTTATTATTATTATTATATAGCTTTCAAAATGAGATATTTTTCAATGTGATGAGATTTGAGCACAATTATTTTTTACTTTTAATTAATTATGTTTAGTTAAATTAATATTTAATTAATTCATTTTATTCTTGGTAATCCACATTTAGTGTGAATAGACTATTAGTCTAATTTAAATAAATAACTGATTAATTTAAGATTTAGATACAACATAAAAACACGCATACTCAAATTGTCTAACACGCAATTAAATTTAGGACAATTAACCAAAAATAAATATGTTTTTCTATTGTATGTGGGGTAAGTTCATCTCTAATATTTTCTTGACAATTTAGATAATTATTATATTGATCAATTTAATTTAATATTTTTAATAAATATAGACTTTTTTCAAACCTTTTGAATTGTTCAAGTATTATGTTTATTAAGCGGCAAATAAATTTCTGGAGTTCAAATTTTTATGAGATGCTAATTAAAAATAAGTATGCATAATTCGGTAAAGCATAACTTTTTGTATAAAAATATCATCTCACTTTGCAACAGGAAATCTAGTAGTGAAATTATTTCAATAATAATGCTAGGTTAAGAGGAAGAGCAAATGAACATAAAAGACAATGGTTGTTAAAGAACTGTTTTTTTCTTCTTCAATGTTCATAGTTTCTTTTTTGTTTTGAATATATACTGAATAGAGATTGGAGAAGCATGCATCCCTTTTTCTCACGCTGTCTCGCCTTGTTGCTCTACCTTCATCTCTCAATCTATCTATTTATTTATCTACCTCTAGGTTTCTTTCTTCGCATATTCTTGTTCATAGTTATAATGCATATTGGGTGTTAGATCAACCTTTCTACCTTCTGTTAAAGTCTACAAGCTTGTTGACTGCACGGTTTGGAAAAGAAAAATATAGATAGAAATATAGTGAGGCTAGTTTACGTTGGAGTATCAGTTCCACAAGAAAACACACACAGGCCAACCATTGGCCCTTTGCGATAACATACACTGAATATTCTACATTAGAAGTCCCAATTTTGCCTAACTCAAATATGTTTAGAGTAAAGATCTTTAACAAATACTGACATCATACAGGCTTGAGGCTGACTGCTCTTAAAGTCCTCTTCGAGGGTTGACGTGTTTAGATTTATACATCTCCCGCGTAAATAATTCGAGGGCAGAGTGAGTATTGAACCCTGAATCAACCAGTTTAGATGCTGGTACGTTCCTAACTTGGTCCGAAAAAATATAGTTATAAATATTAAGGTATTGATAACTATATTGATAACAACCCTCTTCGAGGGTCGACGTGTTTAGATTTATACATCTCCCGCGTGAATAATTCGAGGGCAGAGTGAGTATTGAACCTTGAATCAACCAGTTTAGATGCTGATACGTTGCTAACCTGATCCGAAAAAATATAGTTATAAATATTAAAGTATTGATAAAATGACATAAAATATAACTTTTCCAGTTAACTGATTGTAGAATAACAATATGTTTGCATAAATATTAGGTCACTGACGTAATATTTTAAAGAATTATAATATTTTGGTAAGATGAACATCACGACTATATAGGACATAAATTTATACATGAATATTGTTATTACCACTGAGGTTAGTATGATTAATATTAGAAATAGAAAAAACCGTCATACCTCGTAAGTTGATATCGGAAACGTTGGAGCGCTTTCGGAGCTTGTCCATCTTCGTTCGCAACTAATCTATGGGGCTATTGTCAAAGGGTTTTATTGTTGTGTCCACTGCTGTCTAGATATTGTTATTTCATCATATGGCGTTATTTTTGAATTTATTTAATTATTATCTAGTCTAATTCTTTTATAGTTCTTTTTTTCATCATACTGTCGGTCCAGTCTTCTTTTTATTTTTGTTAGCGGTTTGAATAAGATATCAGATTGGTGGTTTATCTGTTCGTTTATTAAATTACCCGATTTTTTATGTTTATAAATTTCTAGTTGTTCTATTATATTAAGTCTCTGTCCTTTCTGTCCCGTCTTTAGTAAGTCCATTAAGTTTTCTAAGCTGTCAGGTTCATGTCCGTGTTTGGTTAGGTGATTTGACAATAGCCTCAAAGATTAGTTGCGAACGAAGATGGACAAGATCCGAAAGCGCTCCAACGTCTCCGATATCAACTTACGAGGTATGACGGTTTTTTCTATTTCTAATATTAAACATAAATTTATGCCATGTGGACAGGGATGGATAGATTAATCGGTTTTAATTGTCTTAAATATCCCAAACCTATCACTAATATATCCAAAAGTACATGATGTTTTGTACTATACTACTCTGTAGCAAATCAAGTGATTTGTGGATTTTGTCATTCTGAATGAAGTTAATTCAGACTATTACTTGAATGTCATCTATTTTTAAATGTTTTATTTTAATTTGGGAAGTCACAGAAGACTGCAAGCCGCTGGCTAGTGAAATGCAAGCCTTTGTAAGGCCATCAGTTGATTATTTTTCGAGTCAACCACCCTGAGTTATTAAATAAAGTTTGAATTAAAACGCTAAGATTGGTGAATAAATGCCAGTCTAAGGCTTACCCACCAACATAATTACCAACAATATGCCCTCACAAGATTTTTTTCATCATGCCAACAGAAAATAATTAAAAAACTTTTACTTTAGTCTTTAGATAATTAGGAGATATATCAAATTACTTCCTTAACAGAGCATCAATCTTGAAAAAAATATATTATTACTTTTTTACTAATTAATAATTTAAGTTTTGTAAATTTTATTATTAAAGAGTTTTATTTTGAATAAAACATAGAAATAAATAATAATTTTATACATCTTTTATTTTAAAAAATGGAAGTAATTTTTAACTTTTCAAAGTTAATTATTATTTACAGAAGTAATAATTACACAGAATAATTATTACAGAAGTAATAATGATACAGAAGTAATCATTATTAATGTCACAACTGAACAATATTGGCTATTTGTATTTTTAGGCATTTAAATGGTAAATACTGCAATTAAAATTCAAAATAGGTTTAATGTGGATTAGGTCCAAAGATTAACTACTTCTGATTATAAGCCGGCATTCTCAAAGTTTTTTTTTTCGAAGGAAATCTAATTACGACATTTATCCAACAGCATCATAGCAGACACTGCTTTATCAAAGGGAGTTTTGTTTTTGTGTCTGTTATAAATGCTGTAAATAGTTTTTCTTAGAAAAAAACTTTGAGAATGCAGAACAGTTTTTGGCGAAATGTCGGCTTATAATCAGAAGTAGTTCATCTTATTGAACCTAATCCTCATGAAACATATTTTGAATTTTAAGAATCAGTGGTGGAGAAGCTATATCAGGCGTGGAGAACCTGCGGCCTTAAGATCACATCTGGCCTTTCAAACTATGAAATGCGGCCTTCTGCGGTTTGTTGAGAAAAATGTTTCAAAATATAAAGAATTACAATTCTGGCAATAAAGACAAAAAATCCTGGAATTTAGGAAGAAAACTATTCATCAATCATGACTTGAAAAGTCTAAGCTTTTAGAAAATCATTTTCTTGAGTTATCAGAGGTAATAAACGAAGGTAATGAGAACAGTGCTGAATCTTTTGAAAGACGCAAAACAGATTTAGATGCACTTATCGAGTAATATAATGATAAATTCGAGGATTTTACAATGTAGCTATTATATTAGAATTTGCTTATCCATTCGTGGTGGCCTTTTGGGGACGTGGACGGTGCTAAAATGGCCTTTACTTCAAAAAGGTTCCCCACCCCTGAGCTATATCAATTCTGTTTTTGCCCCTAGTGGAGCCATGCCGCTCTACCAATAGCTGTATTGGCTTTGGTATTTCTTTGAACCAGGGGCTACAAAAACCACTAACCTTACCTGTAGCTAAGCAGGTTCAGTAGAACCATTGGTCCGGAGTTTGATCCGAAACTCTTATAATAAGTCGGTGCTACAGGCATCGGGGGACCATGGAGGGGTTCTCTCCATTCCGCCTCTGAGGTCGGACTCAAAGTTGCTGTTTGTTCTCATCCAAGTTGGGTTGACTTTTGTGGTCGCTGTGTGGGAAGTAGTAACTCCTCGGGAGGATGCCTGATTAGCATACCGGTGAGCTAGAGACCCTAAACCCCTACCAGTGGGAACGGGCCATGAAGTCAGCTGAGTGGACTGATCAACTGGTACTTGCTTTATAGACGCTTTGGCTTTTGACGGGATCTCAGAGTGGGGACGAATATGCACATCCCTCTCTCGAGCCATTTATATTACTAATAGAGAGACCTTAAAGGCTCTAGCATATATAAACACGGACCAGGTGGCGTTTAGCCAAGAGAAATTCACTAAGTCGTTCACTAAGGTACTAAAGACTCCTCAGAATGACGCCTTGATTGGGTCCGATGAACTACTAGTAGCAAGCCCTGGTCCCGGTATAACGCCCTCTTCGTAGGCGACGACCGAATCCTTATGAATCCTGTGGTAATCCTTAAACAGGCAATGTAGGAAGCCTGCCCAGATTTATTATCTGGAATAAATAAAACTATTTATTGTAAAATATTATTATTTATTATAAATATAACTATTTAGTAAAATCGAGAGTCAAAATAATCAACATTTACTACATAGCTAATTTCTAAACATAAACATTTCTAAAATTAATAATATAATTTTTTTATTTAATAAAAGATAACTCTGAGTCTTCAAAACAAAAAAATCGTCAAAACCTAAGGACATTGTTATTTCTTCATATTTTGACACCAAGCTGCCAGTTATGTACCAAACAGGTTTATATTAGTTACTTCATGATGGAGAATACGACTAATTTGATAGTTAGTGTTTCATTTTTTTAGAAATCTTTATTATTTTCTAATCCAGTTTAGGTGATCTACAATAAAAACATTTCAGGATAGTGTACCAGTGTTTACGTAAGAACAAAATATTATGTTCTTTTCATTTTTGTAATACTGGCACTACTTTTTATGATGAAGTAAATAAGCTACATTTGGCTTTTCACGCCAAGTTTTTTATAATAAAAATTGGTACCATTCATTTTTACTTTACTATAAGTAAAGTATAGTGATCGTGAAAAAAATTGATTAGGTGATTTTGACGGAATTATATGTTTTGAGGTCCCAAAAGTCGTTTTATGAAGTTTTTTGATGATGTCTGTGTGTGTGTGGGTGGGTGGGTGAGTGTGTTAGCATTGCTTGTTACCACGCTACGGTCCAGAATCTTCGATGGATCAAGTTGATATTTTACAGAAAAATAGGCCCTATATGTAGATGATCCCTATTGTTTGGAAATAATTATGCATGACGGGAAAGTCACTTATTTTGGCAAAAACCTGTTATTAGAAAACATTTTTTCTCCTAAACTGCTAACTCTAGAGTTTTAAAATTTGTATATTATCTTTGTGGTTACAAATGAAAAAAAAAAAATATTCAGAATTTTAAAACAACTGGAAATATTTTTTTTTCAATAAAATGTAAAAATTTTCACTTATAATTCAATCTCAAAGCTTGTGTTAGCGATAGAAGCCATACTGTTTGACGGATCAAAATGAAACTATACCTGGAAATAGAACATTATGTGGAGAATGAGTTGAGATAATTGTTTTAAAAATTACATTCTTCAAAGAGGCGTTACAGTACGATTTCTGTTTTCAGAAATGTTTTTTTGATGTTAAACGGCTCGTTCAAAAATCATGAAAATTTGTTCAAAAACGGAACAAAAAATTAGCAAAGTATAAAAAAAAAATGAAATTTCAATCATGGCAAAAAGCAATAAGCTATAAGAACTGTTTGTTTATCTTAAACTAAGGGATCACCTGCTATAATGTCGAATTTTTGATATTTTTTTACATTAAAAAGGGGAAGAAAAATGATTTTATTAAATACCAAGGAGCCATAAAATTCCCAGTATAATAATTACATAAAAGACTAAAATTATAAAACATAATTCAGAATTGAAAGCTTTCGTTTGAAGTTTAATAAATGTAATTAACGTACATCCTTAATTATAAATTATCTAAAAACGACATTTTTTCTTCGATGTTTATGATGTTTTTCAGAGAAAATAAGAATATTTTCCTGTTTTAAATTTAAAAATTTGGCTTGAATATTCAATATAGAAGGAGGTGAAGTAAACCATGTAAGAAATCCACTGGCTACTTGAACAAAAGCCATGTTCTCTTGCGGGAGATTATTTCGTATCAAGAAATTTTTTACTTTGGCTTTTCAAGAATATTATTACTGTAGTTATACTAATGAGATTATTTGCATCAGTGGTGTGATATACAGAAATAAGCTTATATATTGATAAGTCGATCAATCGCTACTATCTGACTACCTCAGGAATGAAAGACTAATAAACATCTCCCATTATGCTTAAATGAAACATTATATATTATATACCCAAGAAGATTGATATTAAATTTACTTATAGTAAAGTTGAGTGTGGGCTATTCTAGGTTTTTTTGAAATTTATTAAATGAAAATATTAAAGAGATACAACTCTAATGGAGTTTTTTTTTTTTTTATTGAAAACACTGGATGTATAGGCATTGTGATCAAGATGCAGTGTTTGACCTGTTTAAACAGCATGTTTAAAGTTCCAGTGTGGGCATTCCAGTCTATTTTGGCTCTCTATCGGTAACAATCGGCTTTGTACAACAGAGGCTGGGAGTCCTCTTTGAGAGACCCTGCTCTGACTCCTGTCTAATCCAGAGATACAAGCCTTGACGTCATTGAACCGTGCATAACGTTAAGAACGCTCAATTTGAGACATAACAGGCCATTTAACATACCTATTAACTGGTTGATATTTGAAATTTGATAATGGAACTTATTAAGCCCTGATTCATTCATTTATAATAAATAAGAAAACTTTTACTTGATGTCAACTTCATCATCAAGTTATTCCACTTCGGCATTTAAAATGCCCATTTAGCGTCAATTTCAAGAGTAAAAACTTTCAATGCTTATGTAATGATTAATGCAGGTATGCATGAGATGAAATAAACAACAGATTTCGTTACTTCGATTTATTTTATTTTCTTGGATTTATTTTCATTATGTTATAAACTATCTTCGTTTCAGCTGAATTTAGCTTATTTTTATTTTATCAAGATCTTAAATTGGGTCATCTAATAAATGAATAAAAGTTCAAATGTTTTTTTTGTGATAATAATTGACCTTTCATTGTAGAATCCACAGATTGTTATCCAAAGGAATAAAACGTAAATTTTATACTCTTAACTGTAGTGATCTAGGGAAATTATATTGCATTAACACCTTTTCGAGTGTCAAGAAAAGCTGATAAAGAAACTCATAACTTCAATTCTTGCATTTCTTACTTATTTCAGCACTCTGATTGTACCTTTGTACAATATTTTTTTTACAATAATCAACATTTCTTATTACATACACATCATCAGTGTGCATTTGTGATGTTCTGATACAGAGAACTCCATCAATTTCTAGTCATTCATCACGATAATGTCACATAACCCTCACACTAACCGTACAAAGATCTACTTTAAACTGATTTTTTTTTAAGACGACACCAGGAGGCCAGAGTAGCCGAGCAGCTTGCTTGTACATCTCTGGATGGGTAGATCCCGAGTTCAATTCTCACTCTGACCGTAGATTTATTCACTTGGAAGCTAAAACAATATCTGAACAGATCATCCCTATGAGAGGACGTTAAGTCGTCGGTGTTAATCCTGTACGATGTCAGGTGCTCGTTAAAATCGCTGTTCTCAATATAATTCCGTTAGGAAAAATTTAAGATTCCCAATATAGGATGTTTATTATTGGGTTTCTCAAAGAGCCAGTCTTTGGTATATATATATTAACTCTTGCGACGGCCACTGTAACCTAACCCAGACTTGTGATAGGTTAGGTTACTGCGGGTTAGGATAACTAACCTATCTCCACGTAATCTTTCATGTGGAGAGACGTTGGTGACCAAGAGTGTATAGCAGGTTGTGACGTCATCGAGGTTTAGTACATCAGAAACTAATGGAGTTCCATGTACTAAAACTCTCCGGATATATAACATACTATTCACGTCCGATTGACTTCCAGTCTCTCTCTCTCTGTTGTGAGAAAATTTTACAAACTTGGTATGCCTAGCTTACTTTTGCATCGCAGAAGCATACTCAGAGACAGAACTTGACAGTTAGAAAGGAATTCTAACACAATTAGTTACATTTTCTATTCATTTTAATGTTCCTAACCTTAAAAAACAAATATTTAGAAAAGAATGTATGTAGGATCGCTCTCAAAAAACTGGAAAACTAGATAATGTCGCATCAATAAAACAAATTCATGAAACAAGAATTATATGAACGAACATTATTATACGTATTTTGGATTAATTCATAGATTATTTCGCTTTCATGAGTGTGCTTTACCGGTTTTGAATGTTTTGTTTGAGAAATAATTGATAACTATATCTGTAATATGAGTTGCAGGAGGGCACCTTTAAACAAATTCTCTTGTAGTTATAACATTTTTTGGAAAAGAAGTAAGCAGTTAAGAAGGTGAGTCTTGGTTATTGCCCAACAATGTGGCTTTTAAGAGGATACAACACAAAGAGAGATACACCCTTTGTGACATTGATACATTTAATGAAGACGTATTTCATGCAATAGTGGTTTGTTTCATAAGCGAACAAACAAAGACAGAATCCACATTGTAGGTCAACAATTGTGTTCACTTCACGCATTCATTCAAAACGACTTTTTGTTGTTTCGTCTTCCATGATGAATAGGACTGGGAATAATGTGTCATCATAAGACTCAAAACTTACAGTACAAAACCCTTCAAAGTGAATAGTCAATTTATATACGCCAATATTCATAAGCAGCAATATAATATGTATATAACGGCATATGAACAAAATATGGTTCATGGCCAAAGCTATGTTGAATTCAATGGTTCCCGCTTTTAGATCACTTAAATTAAGCAAAATTGATCGTAGGTAAGACAGAATTAAGTAACATCATGAGTTGTTGGAGCCATTGATTCAATTGGTGCAGGATCAACAAGTAATTGTACTTTTGCACCTTTCACATCCTGAAAGATCTTTGACATAATTAAGATGGGTCATTAGTTGATAGAAATATTCAATAACAATAATATTTACAAATGAAACACACACACACACACACACACACATATATATATATATATATATATATATATATATATATATATAAAATTAATGATCAACACTCACTCTTAATATCATATATGAATTGAATACCACAATAAACAATATATATTAATTAAAATGCTCTAAGGCCTTTCGTTCAACATCATCAGAGCGCTAAATGAAACAAACAAAAAATATAATAACAAGTTAACCTGGTTGATTGAAGTCTTCAGGATTGCTGGCATCCCTGTCTGAATTTAATGCTCCTAAACATGAAGGAGTCTTGATCTGCTTACTTAGTAAAGCAGAAAGAGTTGAAGACTTTAATCAACCAGGTTAACTTGTTATTATATTTTTTGATTTTTTGATATATATATATATATATAAAGATTTCACTTAACACGTGAAATAACAATCAATGATCAAACCGTAATAAGAAATGGGAAAACAAGACTAAGATCTTTCAACCGTAACAAGCGGTCTTCGTCAGAGTTGGGTTTTTGACTCTGACGAAGACCGCTTGTTACGGTTGAAAGATCTTAGTCTTGTTTTCCCATTTCTTATTGTGATTTGATCGTTGATTATATATATATAAATGAAAAAGACGACACATGCAAGAAACGAGAAAGCTTAGTGGATCAATAATTCGAACTGAAGTTCTTCATCAGGAAGAGAGTAGAAGGGAAGAAGAGGTAAGTGCGTTCAGGTGTACCAATGGAATGCGACTTTTTGATCCAGTAAGTTTTCTCGTTCCTTCTATGTGTTGTCTTTTTCATTTATTTATCTGTCCGGTTTGGACTGTTTAGTATTTTCATTATATATATATACAAGATTTTACATAAACAGGTGAAATAACAATCAATGATTATACCACAATTTGAAATGGGAAAGAAAAGACTAAGATTTTTCAACCGTAACAAGCGGTCTTCGTCAGAGTCAAAAACCCAACTGAGTCAGTTGATCTCGAGTGCTAATCTGAAACATCATTTCATTTCTGCTAGGCAAAGAATCGGAAAAAGGCAGAACGCTAAGGCCTTATTCTTGAAGGTATTATACAAGTTTTGACTCGTGCTTGTTGAATAATTGACCATATTTTGCTTGTGAGTCACTTCACATAAGTGACGACTGATTATTCTATTTAAGTTTCTTTTTTACTTTTTATATTTGCTCTACAATTAGTTAAAGTTTGATGTTTGACACCATTACAGGTATAAATGTGATTCAAATCTGATGTTTATATTATTAATTGAATTGAAAGTCATTTAATATATATTCAATACGAAAATATTTATTTATATCTTCTTCCTGTGTTAGGTCTAGGCCTTTAATAACTACATCAGCTTCTGTGAAGGTTTAGTTGTGACAAGATATATGTTAAGAGAAAATGTAAAAATGTATTATATTAATGATAATTATTAAAGCGTTTTGCATTTGCGTTTGTAAGAGAGGGACGTGTCGACTAGGAGTGTTTCAATAATGAGAGGCTAAATGATGACTGATCAGGCAGAAGTGGGCTGGGATAGGTGAACATGGCATTTAACGAGCTTTGCGAATGCTCCCCTGTGGAGGGCTGTAACGTATGCACGAGACGGCCGCTCCATGCCCCCTGATACATCGCCTCTCGTCCCCACTCGTCCTCCCTCCTGCTAAAGATTTACCTGTCATCCCCCGTCACATTTGCATGTTTCACTTTCATCTCTCTACAATGCGCAAATAGCCAAAGATATTCCCCAATTAAAACGTATTCTCTTAATAACCTTTCGACTTTCTTCACTAACTAGCTTATTTACAAATACAATTCAGTTTAACGTAAAATTACATATAACAATTTCAAACATTTCTGAAAGCCTAAAAAATTGCCTAGTTTTAGCACTGGATCAGGCTTCTTTTTTTTCTTTTAAATACAACCACATCGCTTTCAATATACTGAGTAAAACTAAATATACTAACCTAGAGCAAATACATATTTAAAAATAAAGAATATATTAAATAGTTTTCAATACTACAAAATAAAAATATATATTAAATTAATAATACAAAGAATTTATAACAAAAGAAGCAAAAAGTGAGAATTTTCGGAAAGTGCCAGACGCCCGAGTTTCGTGTGGGTTGATGGAGTACAATCTGCTATTTAATTAGAAAGTCATCGCATGGAATCTATGTAGACGACAGTTTACATTGTGCATTACTTAATATATATATTAATAGCTAGTTGGGGAGTAACAAATCTGGGAAGCTTCGATGGGATATTTGACGTGCTAATTTATAATCAGCTTTAAAATTAGTCACACAGACATCAAACTCCTCTTTCAACAAATCTCTGAGAATATACAAATAATGAGATGGAACTCATTTTACTGGACAGAGTAGTTTTAAACACAATATATAATTTATTACCAAGGTTTCATTTAACTTTAAAGAAGGAAGTTGATAAACTAGTTCTATCAAAAGTAGGATACGTTTCTTTTTAGAACATTCTGTATATGAATTACCAAACAAAATTCCCCCAAACAATAAAATCCACCAACTGCTCTATTAATTCAAATGGTTTTCATATTCACTTCTTTCACACCTATTTTTCTTTAAGATGTTGATTTATTATACAAAATTAAAACAATGTATTCATTTAACTATATTTTCTTAAAAAAAAAAACTTTTTTTAACTATAATCTCAGGATTAACATGAAATGAAAGATCCTTTTATGCTATAAACTATGCATTTAAACTATTCTTTTTACCTAAAATGATTGAGCAAATTATAAATAAAATAGGTCGGGTACATATGTCTGAAAGGAGGTTGTATATTTTTGAGAAGTTCTTCATTTCTCAGTTATAATGGAGCTGATAAATGACTACTTGGGTATTAAACAGTTAAATGGGTTGTAAATAAGGGATATCGTTGTTGGAGAGTTATAACTCAGGCAGCATTGTATTCAGCGTATCAGCCTCCTTGAGGCTTGCCCTATTGAACCCTCCTCCGATTTATGAGCCTCTCCTCGTCTTAACCCAACCTCTGCTTACTTACTCAAAACGCGCCCTCTCATCCCTTCGCCTCGTATCCCTTAATTAACCTGAGTATTGGATTAGCTTAAATGATGCTAAAAATAGATGCTATACAAGTAAGGAGCAAGATAAACGGATTAAATGTAGTGTTAACAATTTATATAAGTTGTAACTAACTGTTAAGTTCATGAGATGTTTTATAAGGTTTTCCAACATCCTGGTCAACAATATTTCTTTCCTTTTTCATTGAATTGTCAAGACAGGCGTCTACCTTTGTTGGAAAGAAAGACACTCTTGACAGTTCTGCCTTTCTGTGATTTAAAAGTAGCTCCTAACTGTATTCAATTTATATGTGAGTTATTTGACACATTGGTGATACAAAAGTATATCTGAATACTGATTGACACCCATTTATCTTTTTCTATGAAGTATTACTTTGTAGGTGATATGACCTGTTTAGTTGGTTAAATAAGTAAAAAAATTATATAGATGGTGTGGTAAGCAACCACTCCTTTTAGAACGTAGCCCTCAATCCCACACATTCTATAACGGTGTGTTAAAAATCACTATAACTATAGTGATTCTACAACTAGAGTACTCTACTTTACTATGTGTTTCAACATTTATCCCTCCTAAATTATTAGGTGACTATAACTATTAATTATGGTAGTATTTAGAGCTACTTTTTTTTTTTTTTTTTTTTTTCCCAACACAGTAACCCTGCATCAGGACCGTATATTTACAATGTGTTCCCTTATAGATTACACATTAATTATATACAATTATATACATTTATCACATTTACTAATTACACATTTATCACAACTTTAATATATCTTATATCTAATTATATACAATATATATCTTATTAATTATAGGGAATATATCAAATTTATCTTTGCCTATATCATGAAGTAATATTTATACATACTTAAATTAATAGTAATAAACAAGAATTTTACAAATTGTACACGTCTAAGTCTATATTATTCACTAATTTATGGAATTGTCCATAGTGTCTTTTCAAAATTTCACTGTGTTTCTCAGGCCATGTACCACCTGAGGTCAGCACCTCTCTGACAAGGTCCACTCTTATTCCTTCCAAGAGTTTACAGTCAAACAACAAGTGATCCCATGTCTGACAAGCCGACCCACAAAGACAAGCAGAGTTTTGTACAATTTTAAAACGACTCAGATACTCATTGCACTTCCCATGCCCGCTGAGCATCTGAGTCATCCTGTGCGACATCTTCACATCAGACCTGAGACGTAGTTGTACATTAGGAAAGAACTTTTTTGTTTGAGCCCCATTCGGAGAATACTTCCATTTGTGGTCCCACTGTTTAAGGCTCTCCTCTGCAGTACTTGCCCTGATATAACTTAATGGGACCGTCCAGTACTCTATCTTCAAAGTGTCGTCCATGGCTGCTTCTTTGGCAACTTGGTCTGCCACTTCATTTCCCTCAATTCCCGAGTGAGCTTTAACCCATGATATACCCACACTCCAACCCTGTGTTCTTAATTTACTTATTTGAGCCCTCACGTTCTGAGAGTTAACACAACGAATATGACTGTTGCGGAGGCGATCTAGGGAACATTTACTATCTGTTCTGACCATAGCTCTTTTCCCAGTACTCCAGATTCTTCCTTCTTCTTCAAGCCACTGAAGCGCTCTTGATATCGCCAGCAGTTCAGCCTGATTGTTTGAACACCATCCGGCCAACTTTAACTTTACACGACACACCTCTGTCTCAGTACTGTTGTAGACTACAATTCCACCACCGACTGCACTATTGATTTTGCTACCGTCTGTAAATATGTTGAAATCAATATCCTTGATTATTTCGTCTATGACTATGTAATCTGCGGGGTGAGTCCACTTTTCTATCTTCATGGGTTTCTCTACTGAATATTGCGGTGAGCTCAATTTCGAGTTTTTCACAGCAAGAAACCTGTCAACAAGTTCCCACAGTTTGATATCTATTGGTACTATTTTTGCTAAGATACAAGCCGCATCAAATGATATGGTGTGATATCCTCTTATCATCCTTATGGCAACTGTGCGTTGGACTCTTTTAAATTTTTTTACTATAAATTTCCTACTTAGCGCTTTGTACCATACTGGTGCTGCGTAGGACAAAATGGGAAGTATTGCTCCACTGTATATTAACCTGATAGCATCCACTCCTATCCCCCAGTGTACCTTAGCAGATCGGCTTAAACTGTTCACCAACTGAGTTGCTCTTGCCGTAATATAATTTATGTGGTTTGTCCATGACAGTCTCTTATCAAAGATAACACCTAAGTACTTCATTTCCTCCACTTCTTCCAGGAGATGGCCTTTTAAATAGAGTTTCACTTGTGCTACCTTCCTACGTTTTGTTACGCGCAACACTTTTGACTTATTAGGATTAAACATTATTTTATTTCTGTTGGCCCATTCTTCAATATTCTGTAGACTCTCGTTGGCTCGTATTTTTAGCTGGTATTTGTCTTTGCCTGACACCAAAATTAGAAGGTCGTCAGCAAACGCTACGACTTTTACACCTGTAGGATAGTGTATTTTTAACAAGGTGTCATATAAGAGCGTCCAGAACCCTGGTCCGCAACATGAACCCTGAGGACATCCTCTTTCTAGCTTTTTTTCTATTTTATTTGTTGGGCTAATCAAAACTGCCGTCCTCCCATCAAAATAGCTTCTTGATAACTCAAAAAGATTATGAGGACAGTGGTACTCTCTAAGTTGATGCAAAACTGCTGGCCACCATGCTGCATTAAATGCTCCTTGAACGTCCAGTGATATCATTAATATCTCGTTTCCAACAGTCAGCTGCTCTTCCACTGTGTCTCTTACCATTAATAATGCGTCAACAGCTCCTCGCTGTGGCGTAAAGCCAAATTGTGAGGGTGAAAGTAGTTTATTTCTTCTCAGGTGATGTTGGATTCTATTCATTAATAATTTTTCCAGCAGTTTGCCCCATACAGATAATAAACTAATAGGTCTGAACTTATTTGGATCATCACTATTTTCTTTACCAGGTTTCACCAGTAATAATATATTGGACTTCTTCCATATGGAGGGAAAAACACCTTTAATCAAACATTGGTTAAAGATGGCTAACACCACGCTGGGAAATTTATCCAACACTTTCTGTATTATAACTTTCGTAAATCCGTCCAAGCCTGGTGCTTTGCTCTCAGAGAAGGTACTTAATGTATTTTTAACTTCTTCTATTGTAAATAGTTTGTCATCTGGGGTTTGTATACCTTGAGAATTTGCTTGCTTTATAATAATATGAACCGGTTTGTCTATACTGTCAGTAAGAATGATAGAATCCATGATTAGTGTGAGTGTTTCTTGTATATCTTTTGTGTAAGTGCCATCTGGTTTTTTCAAATTAGTTAATTTAATTGGAGATCTTAACTTACCTGCTGCTGCTTTGTATACAGCTCCCCAGGGGTTTAATTTATCCGTGCATTCACAATATTCCCTCCATGATCTCTTCTTAGCGTCCAAGATGACACCTTCATACTTTTTTTTGGCCTCATAGTAAACCTTTTCTCTCTCTAGTCGTAATATTTGATTATTTTTTGTGCGTTGGAATACCCTTCGTTTCTTTCTTACATCTTTCCTTAGCAATGTAAGTTCTCTGGACCACCAGGGAACACTTCTTTTTCCTGAAACTTTACAGGGAACTGTATACTGTGGAATACTAGCGTTGCAAGCCTTTGTGACTGTGTGGTTTACCTTGCCTATCAAAGCATCCAATTCATTTGTACTATTGACGAAATCAGAAACAATCCTGTCTATGTGGGTAAAACTTGAACTTTGTTCTGTGTCTGGAGTGTAGCAATCAGAAATCAGTTTTCTGAGCCCCTGCTTCAATGTGTTCCCAAATAGCTCCCAGTTTGCACTTTTCACCTTGTATTTATACCCAGTTTTCTTATTACTTGAATATAAATTTGGTTCCCCTTCTCCTTGTTTGGAAATTTGAAAGGTAAGCACCCGGTGATCGGAAAAACTTTCTTCACTGTTATTTTGCCATGATTGGATAACGCCCAACATTGCAATGGTGCAGAGAGTTAAGTCTATTTTACTTTTACGACCCCTAACTATTTAGAGCTACTTATTGGATCTACTAATCTACTAATTAGTATGAGACTATTATTTTATGAGTTCGTTACCCAAACCAGGAAGAACTCATCATTATTGAAAGGTCTTAGCACACCCGATGATGAATAGCAGTATTATGCCTTTAGCTTAGTTGCTGATGAAACCGATCTATGCTTACTGAAGGAGGCTGCGAGATACAACATAAGTTGCAATAGTAGCTTTTCAAGTAATGCAGGTGAAGTTATTGGTTCTCACACAGTGGAAGGTGAAAGCTTATCACACGACGATAAGCAAATGTAATTCCACAGCGTCCGTCCTGCCTACCACAGCAAGACTAACTACATTACAAGGTGATGTACCAAGCTTACAAAGTGTCTGGGACCAAGCACATCCTGAGTATTCATTTTTACATTCGGGTAAAAAAGAAAACGATCATTCTGCACAGTGGAAGAAGTTCTCTACTAAGTTCTGTCTAGTCTAGTGGGGTAATGGGCGTATCATTAAACAAATTTTCTGTTTTCTTCAAAAGAGGATTAATATAACGTCTTCCTCCCAATTAATAGATAAATCGTGGAAATAAGCGGTATATCTCACTTTTGTGTGCGCCCGTGAGCATTTCGCCCTTTTACAATATAACATTTAAGTCACTAAACAATTCCTACTATCGTCATCATTAATTCCTCTTTTCAAGTTCTTTCAAAACACTTCCATCAATCGTTATATTTTGAGCATCCGATCCTCATATGTTTCTAAATTCTCTGTTACTCCATCTACCCAGCAAAGTGGACCTTCTGATCTAATCAGGCCCTCCTCAAGTAATCTTCAGTTTACCTCTTTGCTATATATTCTACGCACCTTAATCTGCATATCCCATCCACTTTGTTTATAAGTCGGACTGTTTATCTTTCCAACACTATTTGCTTCAGTATCAGTTGGACTCTGACGAATACCACTTGATTGGTGAAAGGTCTTAGTCATTTTCTGATTTCTTACTCTCCTTTAAACGTTGATTTTTATTTCACGTGTTTATTGCAAAATCTTATGTTATTATTATATATATATATATATATATATCAATGATCAAACCACAATATGAAAAGGGAAAAAAGACTAAGATCTTTCAACCGTAACAAGCGGTTTTCGTCAGAGTCAAAAACTCAACTGAAGAAGACCGCTTGTTACGGTTCAAAGATCTTAGTCTGTTCTCTTTTTTCATATTGTGGTTTGATCATTGATTGTTATTTCATGTTTTATGTGAAATCTTGTTATATATATATATATATATATATATATATATATATATATATATATATGTGTGTGTGTGTGTGTGTGTGTGTGTGTGTCTATGTGTGTGTGTTTGTTAAACAACCTTTGTACTGTGACATGAATAAATTTCATTGTCCATGAAATTTATTCATTCCACACTACAAAGGTCGTTCAACAAAACATGTATAAAAAAAGGATTGCTCCCCAAATTTAATTTTCGAATATTTAATTTGATAAGAGCACAATAAATTACCGCTGAATTGTGAGGTAAAATGCACTTAGTTTGTAAAAATGTGCAGTGAATGGAAGTTTTCTTAATTAGGCTTACAAAATCAGGAAAGTCGATTTTCAAGTAATGTTATATGTTAAAGTGTACCTTTCTTAAATCTCATATAAACTGAAGAACAATAAAAGTAGAAGCCAGCTGATGTTTCTTCATGAAACTTATTTACAAGGTGACTAACTTTTTGTAATTTTTTTTATTAAAAATAAATACCACTCTGTATCCTATTGAACAACTAGTTAATTTTTAAGATCTACTTATTTTCAGTAAAACAAAAAAAGGTAGATAATGAATGAAAGGTAGAGAGAAAGGGAGAAAAATTAACTTACGAATTAATTATAGTTTAATTAATTCTTTGTTTTAAATAGCATATTATATTAGTAATATGAGAAAGGAACTTTTGCGGACTGTTCGATTATTCCAAGCGTTATTGCTATCTCTCACGTACCATCTTCACCAGTAACATTGTTCAGTTATCCCAATATAAGGAACCCTAGCACTAAGTTTGATTCATCAATTATAACCAAATGTACCATAACGTTCAAAAATAAATAGTTAGCCTCGGTCGGGAGCTATTCATACAGAGAGATAAGACTTTAAGCATGCATAAAACAGAGGATACAATTTATCTCGCCCAATCCCAACAGTTAATATGACACAATAAATCTCCTGCTTTAATATTGCGTTTAAAATAAAAGGACTTTCCCTGCTGCAAGAACAGTCTGCGTACTAATCATTAAACACAAGCCATCCATTACGTTTTTTTTTTTCTTTCATTACTTGAAATTGCAATACATACATTATTTATCAGTTAACTTTTCAAGACTTCTTTTTGTTTATACCAAATACTAATATATCCTTAATTATCATGTATCTATATTCTTCTCTTAATTGAATAAGTTATTTTAAAACACTAAATATATTTTTTAAAATATTTATCATCAGTTTTTAGTATTAGTAATAATGGAAAAAAAAATTGTGTTTAATTTAAAATAACTTTATTATAAGTAAGCAGTTTTTTAAAAAAAATAATGAAAAACAGTTAATTAGTATGTTTTTATATTGTAACTACAGTTCAAACATATTAACAAACATTGTAAAGTATGAACCAATTCTTACTTAGTGGACCCCCCCCCCCCCCCCCCCCGAACGGATTATTCCGTGAAAATATCCACATAGAATTTAATCTTGATTACTTTACATATAGTAATCTAATGACAGACGAAATTTAGCCTGAATTGCTCTACTTTACATATAGTAATGTATTGAAACGAAGAATTCCGTCTTAATTGTTCTACTTTACATATAGTAAGGTATTGACAGGCAGAATTCCGTCTTAATTGCTCTACTTTACATATAGTAATGTATTGACAAGCAAAATTTAGCCTGAATTGCTCTACTTTACATATAGTAATGTATTGAAACGAAGAATTTCGTCTTAATTCTTCTACTTTACATATAGAAGTGTATTGACATGCAGAATTCCGTCTTAATTGCTCTACTTTACATATAGTAATGTATTGACAAGCAAAATTTAGCATAATTATTTTACATCTAGTAATGTAATGACAGGCATCTTACAGCAGTATTTATGAATGCAGTACTTCTTAAAGTTTGTGGTAATGAATAAAATTAAAAATCAAGCTGGAATTATTACTGAATTAATGATATGTTCAGGAAGAGTTATGAAAAAAAGAATGCAACTTTGCTATAGAGTCATAATTCATTTGAGTGTTGTTCAGAAATAATAATTGAGGATATATAGAGAGTTATTCTAAATTGAGTATTGTTAAGAAAAGTTACTAATAAAAAAATGGGTTATTCATACAGATAAATCTACTGTTAGCCAAATGAGTTTATAAGAAAAAAGTGAGGAATTCTTGAGTTATATATTCATGAGTGAAAGCTACTTAATATAAAAATGAATCATTCATAAGGATATCTTGTTAAATCAAATGTTGCTAAGAAAGTGTTACTGATATATATAAATAAATGAAGGGTTTTAATTCTAACGTAGTGCAATCACTTATTATGTGGTATGTACTCATTGTAGTGTAAAAATTTAATGAAATGGTCTCCACAAATAAAAATTTAATTATATATACAATGCGTTTCGAACACGTAGTGTTCTTCCTCAGGCATTAACTAAATATAACTGTGTTATATTTTCAATATGTTTCCTACACTTAGTCCTAGAGCAAATGTAAAGGCTCAGCTTAACCTTTAGGGGGAAAAAAATGACAATGAAATGTACCTACCTTCTAATATGAAACAGATGTACCCCATACCCTCACCCATGTCCATCTTATTCTCAGTCAGTTGTACCATAGATACTCAACCTTAGGTTCGTATGCTCTTCCTTATTTTATTTTATTTTTATTTTGTACTATATTTACTGCATGCTATAGATAACTCTCTGGTGTCATTTTATTTTTTTAGTTACTGCCTGAGGAAGAACACTACGTGTTGGAAACGCGTTGTTTACGAGTTTCCATTAAATTTTTATGTGTGGAGACCATTTCATTAACTTTTTACCCTACAAGAAGGGTTTTGTCTGTACATTGCTTAAAAGTGTTTCATACATTAGAGAAACCAAATCCACCCTTAGAAAAATGTCTGGCTGTCTGTCGGTTTGTCCGCAAAATTTTGTCACAATTAAACTCAGCCACCATAAGACATAGTCAGCTGAAACTTTGCAGTAAATTTTTGTATGTCCAACATAGAATACAAGCTTTTAATAGATTGAAATTCAACGTACAAGCAAAGTTATGGATTTTTAAACTGTCTTTGGCTAACCTCATGTTTATTTTGAAAGTATACAGGTATAGGAAGTAGGTATTTTAATTGATTTCAATTTCATTTGTATTTAAGCTCCAAGCAAGGCAAAATTCACAAGGTGTTTCCCGAAGTACAAGATCCGCCTTCAGAATAACTGGCTTTGTGAACGAGCAATTATCTCCTCTAAAAATGAGCAGGCAGGAAAAATCAGTAAATAAGTTCTTGCATTGTATCAAGCTGAGAAAAGAACTTACTAGTCAGTAAACAGAGTGAATAGTAATGAGGAAGCAGTTCATTATCCAATTGAATTTCTTGAATCCGTGACTGCTCATGACTTAAAACTTTCAGTAGGGGCACCAATCATGCTGTTAAGAAACTTGAATACCACAATAATGTGTAACGAGATATGACTCCGAATTCTCATGCTTTACACCATACGTCATACAGGTTGATATCATGACTGGCTGTGATATTGGGAGTCAGTGTTAATACCACGCATACCATTGATACCTAGCAACTTTCCTTTTTGAATTCAAACGATTGCAATTTCCCGTCAGTGTCTGTTTCGCAATGATGACTTCGCAAAGTCGTTAGGCCAAACTGTATCTACGGCAGGAATTGAAGAGTGCGAGACCAAGTTTTTCCCACATGGTCAACTGTAGTTTGCTTGCTTAAAAGTTAGAGGTTCTAGCTCTCTGTTCTACCATGTACCTGAAGGAGAGACAGCTAATGTGGTTTATACAGAGGCACTTACATAACGGAAAAAATATATAATTTTTCTAACTATATTTTGAAATACTACGTATCATCTCTGAACTTTTGTAAAATACCCGTCAAAGACAGGCACGTCTGCTATTGAAAAATAAAATACTTTTGACGGTGTTTTAATAAATCAATTTCGTTTTTAAATAGAGACTAATGGAAAAAATAAATATTCATATCGTGTTATTGCTGATTGACCGTTGTTAGAAAGAGTTACCCTTGATATAAATAAATCAAGGCGAACATATAACATGGTGTTAATTTTAAATCGATTGTTGTTTAAAAAGTAGTATAATTGAAAAATGAAGTATTTGTATACCATAATGGTATACTCGGTAATAATGGTATCTCGTACCATAATGAAGAATTGTGAAAGGTTTGGAATTAATATAGGGTAGGTTGCAGTTGTAGTCGCACTAGAGAACACAGATAGGATGCATTGGCCCTTTCAGCCAATATTCAGACCTTTAGCTCCTTTTAAACTATATTTTGCTTAGGTTAGGTTGCAGGGGCAGTCCCACAAGGGAACACACGTAGGCCGAGCATTGGCCCTTTGTGATACCACACAGTGAAGATTGATTCTACAGTGGGAGTCCTAAATTTTGCCTAACTCAAATTTATTTAGAGTAAGGATCTTTAACGAGTACCTGACATCGTACAGACTCGGGACCGACGGTTTAACTCAATATTAAATGAACCGACGGGATCAGATTTATTCACCTCCCGCGTGAATAAATCGAGGGCCAGGTGAGGATCGAACCCCGGTCCTATCAGTTCAGAGGCGAGCACGTAACCACTGAGCTAGCCTGGCCCCTAATATTTTGCTTAGCTCAAGTGTATTTAGAGAAGTAATTTTTCATCAGTAACTGACATCATACAGGCTTGGGATCGACAGTTTAAGAACCTCTTCGAGGGGTGATCTGCTCAGATTTATTCACCTTCCGCGTGAATTGATGCCTACTATCAGCATTGAACCCCAGTTTTCACATTTAGAGGTAAACATGTTGGCACTGGGCTAACCTGACTCAAAAAAAAACAAAACTATAATTGTTATTTAAAACTAAAAAAAAAAAATTAACTATCTCTGCTATTATAAGTGACCTAATTTCAAATATTTTTCGCTTGTTTATGTAATAATCAAGAAGTAGCCAATAATAAACAGTGTAGATACATAATTATATAATCAAAGTGGTAATACAGAGACAATTAGCTGTGTAAAACTGACAGCAGAATGAAAACCGATTGTTTTTTTTAAATCAATGTGAACTTAGTCAAATGAAGCCTTGTTTAATTAAAGTAAAACCAGCTCAAGCCGCTGCAATTCTTTATTCATGTCAACTTCTTGTCCTTCCACAAGAATGCAATCCTGCTATTTAAATCAAATGGAGAAATCCCTTTACAATTTAATAGGCTGCTAACTAATTTCTTTTTTAACCATATGAAATTAATTATATGTATCTTTAACTATTTTATCATAATTTATTATTGGTTAATTTTTACGTTTACTTTGTGCTTTAATACATGGTATTAAAGCCGTTAGTACTGAATATGATATATATATATATATATATATATATTAGTGTATATTGGCAGCAGATTTTCTTGTAAACATATTTTATTAAAGTAGACGGCAGCTTCCGCATTTACGACTTTTTTGCTCGTTTTCTCTAGTTTTCTTACTAGTTTTTTCTGGTAGGGAGTGATTTCATGGAGGAGTTGTCCCAGAGACATCAAAGAAATAATCTTTTAGCTTAATCAATAACATTATATTTTTTTTTTTTTTTTAAACTAGAGAAAACGAGCAAAAAAGTCGTAAATGCGGAAGCTGCCGTCTACTTTAATAAAATATGTTTACAATGGAAAGCTTGTAAGTGTAAAAAATATAATATTATTGATTAAGCTAAAAGATTATTTCTTTGATGTCTCTGGGACAACTCCTCCATGAAATCACTCCCTACCAGAAAAAACTAGTAAGAAAACTAGAGAAAACGAGCAAAAAAGTCGTAAATGCGGAAGCTGCCGTCTACTTTAATAAAATATATATATATATATATATAGATATACACTTTAACACATAGAAAAGAACACAGAAAGACACTACAGAACTCACTTCGATATTTCGACATCCGTCGTCATCGGGAAGAAGTGCGAAGTACTTGCGTTGAGAAGCAAACTGCTAATTATTATTATTAGAAGTAAACTGCTAATATATATATATATATAGTAATAGTAAATAAAAATATAGTAATAGTAAATAAAAAAATAGTAATAGTATATAAAATATATAGTAAACATGAATCAAAGGATTGAAAAACCATTACTTATGAGTTACATATTTAAGAAAGTTAATAGATAAGAGTAATTTTGTATATTTTTTTTACAATGTGCCGGTTTTTGGAACCAATAAATTCGTAGGTGCTGGAGATAACCTGATTAGCTTCTCAAGCCGGGTGCTATTTCTCCATACGCGAAACAAATATTTTTTTTACTATTTCCCATTGACAGAATATTATATACAGGTTAATCACTTGTTAATAATTAACATACATTTACTAAAACAAACATTTATGATTCTGTTTACCTGATATTTTAAAATCTGATGTTCCCTGTAAATTTTACATCTTTATTGATCATATTTTGTAAAATGGTATTCAATTAATTTATTTAGTAAATATATCGGCTGAAATAATTCAATTACAGCCAATGTAGATAATAATTCTGAATATGCAGATGTTGTTAATTTGAGTGGTTTTAATATTGATAGGCCGTATGTAAAACTTTTTCAGTTCTGACCAATGAAACAATATAATTTGGTTTGCACAAGTTGAAGCCCAATTCACATTGGCTATTTCATTGTAAAGAACTAATTTAATTATCTGGTCCCTTAAATAATTTTATATTTTGTGATATTAGTCTTTCTTTTTGGTTTCAGTAATATTCATCTATAATTTTCTATTATACTTAACAGTTAATAGTTAATAGATTTTCATTGAACTAATGAAAGGCGGTACTATTGCAGATTGGTATAATGTGGATAACATCATGGTTAAAGACTTCTGTGATTGCTTTAAATTAATTTTTTTTTACTGTTTCTATTAGTCGTTTAATTAAAGTTATAATAAAAAGTAATTGAAACATTAGTGACCAGGCAGGTTTAATTTAGTGAAAAAGAATGTTATTATTTTAATAAGAGAAGTTGATAAACTATTTAGCGTAACATTTAAACTTGCATGAGTACTATATATCTAGTTATAACCCAGGGATTTAGCAAGCACAAGTATTTAGTTATTAAGAACATATAATATATAGACGCAAAAAAACCTTTTTAAATATTTCTTCAAACTCTGAAGCAAAAATATGTTAAACAAAAAGTTCATGTTTACTCTAGTAGTATAAAAAAAGAGTAAAAACATCAAGGCAAAAAAAAATACTAAACAAAATTATGATGTTATTCTGGTTTAAATGCTAGGGGCAATAAATAACTAGTGTCAACGAATTATCGTTATATTGGTTTGAAGTTGAAGATAAATGTTTTATAAATTTGCATATGTTTAGATATTATCAGATAGAATTAATTGAAAAACAGTCTGTGTAAGAGAATTGCTTATATTTACTCCGAAAATTTATTACAACAGGCAAAAATGTTTTTACATAAAAAAAAAACTTTTAAAATAATTATAAAGCTATGTTTTTTTTTGAAGTCTCGTAAAAAAATATTGTTAATAAGATTCTATATAAATAAGATAGAAAACCAAGACAGAAATGGTTTCTTCAAAATAAGGAATTTAGTAACACTCATAAAGTAGTACCTGACATCGTAGAGGCATGGGACCGATGGTTTAACGTCCTCTCTGAGGGACGACATGCACAAATTTATTTACTTCTCGCATCAATTAATCGAGGCCAGAGTGGGTATTGATCCCTGGATCTATCTGTTCAGAGGCGAGTACGTTGTCACTGTGCTAACGTGGTTCCCAATAAAAAAAAATTTTTTTTTTTTTAAAACCTGTTTGTTTTAAATATTGAATTTCATAAAATTAAATCTTTATAAATAAAATAATGATTTTGTCTGTACATTGCTTAGAACTGACTCATTTCAAGTTTTCTTTACGTTTCATACATTGGAGAAACCGAATCCACCCTTAGAAAAATTTCTGTCGGTTTGTCGGTTTGTCGGTTTATCGGTTTGTCGGTTTGTCGGTTTGTCGGTTTGTCGGTTTGTCCGCAAAACTTTGTCACAGGTAAACTCAGCTACCATAAGACATATAAAGCTGAAACTTTTACAGTAGATTTGTGTAGGTCTAACTTAAAATATAGGCTATGAATTGATTGGAAATTCAACGTAGAAGTGAAGTTATGGACGTTTAACGCAAAAATGTTTGTCACAAGTAAACTCAGCCACCATAAGACATAGCGAGCTGAAACATTGACACTGGATTTGTGTGTGCCTAACTTAAAATATGGGCTCTAAATAGATTATTAATTCAGTACAGAAGCGAAGTTATGGGGCTTTTAGCTGTATTTTCCTAACTTCACAGACAAGTTTGTTTTGAAAATACACATGTGTGGCAAGCAGGTATTGTTAGTTGATTTTAATTTCAATTGAGCATATGAATATATTGCGTATTTGACATCATTGAAATGGTGTTTCACAGAGTTAAGGATGTACTATCTATTGAGAATAAATGTTTTGTAAACGAGCAATTCTCAGCCCTTAATATGAACAGGCATGAGAAATCAACAAACAAGTTCTTACGCTATATGAAGCCGAGGAAAGAACTTACAAGTCAGTAAAGAGATTGGATTAGTGATGAAGAAGCAGTTCGTTATCTAATTGAATTTCTTGACTCTGAATTTATTTCTCCTGGACTGCCTGCTCATGAGTAAAAACTTAAAGTAGGAGCACCAATGATGCTGCAATTTATAGCAGTAACAAATTTCATGTTACGAAACATGAGTGACCCAAAAACTGTGCAACGGGACACGACTCTGAGTTCGTGCTCTACACAGATATGCCATAGAGGCGGACATAATGACTGGATGTGGTATTGGGGAGTCTTCCGAACCACTGTCTGTTTCCATTCAAATGATTGCAAGGTCCCCTCAGAGTCTATTTCGCAATGACGTTAACTAAGTCGCAAAGGGAGACTTTATCTAACGCAGGAATTCAAGTTAGCGAAACCAAGTTTTTCTCACATGGTCAACTGTAGTTTACTTGCTCAATAGTCAGAGGTTTCAACTGATTGTTCTTCCATGAACCTGAAGGACAGACAGCTAATGTAGTGTATACAGAGCCATTTGTTTAACACTGTACTAATAATGGTGTTTTCTACTATTCTATAATTTCTAATTATAGTATTAGTATAATACTATAATTGATATGTTGGAATACCAAGTATAATAGAATTTTTGATTCCGTCAAAGACGGGTACATTTGCTAGTCTAATAATAAATGGGGTGGGGGGGGGGATGGGTAAAAGAAAGGCTGTAAAGATTACGGAAAGAGAATCTAAATGCTGAATGAATGATCAGCTGTTTTGAGACCAACAGACTATAAATAATTTATCCCTTCTATTTCCAACCTGAAGAAGGTAATTGAAAAAATTTTTATTTGCTTCACCCTACTGATCTCATTATATAATTTGTTAATACCAAAACCTCTTATAATTCGATAACAACATTGATTCTGTAGGTCTGATCTGATAGTTCATTTTTATGTTTGTAATATTGTTGCGACAATAAATCAACACCACCCTTGTGATATCAACTAATTCCTTCAAAACCGTAAAAACCTCTTTTTAAAAAAGTTGATAAATATATTTTTCACAATTTTGTCTAAATAATCTCACTTATGAGACATTGTGTTTATTGTAAATGGGATGCCTATCATTAAAATTAATAAAAGACATCGTGTTAAACATAACAACCGAAGTACAAGAAGTAGTTCAGTTGTTTTTATATTTATAATATATTCCAGATATTCCAAGCAATGAAAACAATCAAGCTTGATTATGAAACAACCAATCATAAATCAAATCGACTTATGTAGATTTCAATTTATATATATATATATAAAGATTTCACACAAACACGTGAAATAACAATCAATGATCAAACCACAATATGAAATGGGAAAACAAGACTAAGATCATTCAATCGTAACAAGAGGTCTTTGTCAGAATCAAAAACCCAACTGAAACACTAGCTGCAGGACACATCTAGTGAGGAGTTGAGAAGAGTGGGAGGGAAGAGTTATATTTTAAAAGGGTGAAAGCGTAAGAAAGGACTAATGTCCAGAAAGGGATGTTTGGAGAAACAAAGGAGTACAGTAAGAAAGAGTAAAAAAATATCGGCTAGCTGTCAACCATCTTCGAAGAGGCTATTGCCCTCGTAACGAAAGTAACAAGTTTGAAGAGACCGTTACTAATTTTTATAATATTTGATCTATTAAATTTAATTAGAGACTTAATTAAATTTAATTAGATAACAATAATTTAAGAAATATTATTGAATCATCTCTAATTAAATTTAGTAGATCTAATATTATAAACATTAGTAGCGTTCTCTCCAAACTTGATACTTTCGTTACGAGGGCAATATCCTCTTCTAAGAGGGTTGAGAGCTAGCGGATAATTTTTTACTCTTTCTTACTGTACTCGTTTGTTTTGCCAAACATCCCTTTCTGGACATTAGTCCTTTCTTGCACTTTCACCCTTTTAAAATATCACTCTTCCCTCCCACTCTTCTCAACCCCTCACCAGATGTGTCCTGCATCTAGTGTTTCAGTTGGGTTTTTAACTCTGACAAAGACCTCTTGTTACGTTTGAAAGATCTTAGTTTTGTTTTCCCATTTCATATTGTGGTTTGATGATTGATATATATATATATATAGACGTTTCATGAAAGTAAACCACAGTCTCGGCATTGACAATCTTCAGACTGAGAGATTTGATGTTGGATAACATATTTATTTGAATTGTCACTTGGCTACCTCCTTTTCTTTTCAACCCTGGTAGCAGGAAGTTAGTTGTATCAAATCTCTCAATCTGAACATCGTGAATGCCGAGAGTACGGTTCACTTTAGGTAATTAGGTATCCCACTTCTAAGGCACTTAATACACATACACTTAACTTGTTTCATAAACATGCTAATCGTTAGTACCATTGAGGTGAGAAAACATAATATATTATTATAATATTCCGTCGTTCCCGGTTTATTGGTGATATAGCTTATAATAATAATTTATAGTAATATTATTGTTTCAAATAGTTAAATATTACACCAAAATATCATGATTTGAACAAATATTTATGATATAAAAAAAAATGTTTATTTAGTTGAATTATATTTGATTGGAAGTGATAACTATGGTGTTCCCTGATGTAATTCATTCAGCTAATGATGGCTTCAGACTGCACCATGCAGTTTGATTAAAATGAAATCAATGCTTTGAGAACACTATTCCATCCTCTGTATATTTAAAATCAAACCGTATTTTTTTAAAAAAACTTTTAGTTTCTTTAATCTCTAACAAATTACGAGTAAAATTTGGAAGAAAATGTAAAAAAAATATATCATACTTTTTCCAGACATATTATTTTTAATTACTTTTTCGTAATTAATTTTGGCGATTTCCTCATTGTTACTTTTATTACACTTAATAGATAAATAACGAAAATTTGTTTTTATTTCTCCACATTTATATACCATTTTAGTTATTTTTATATCTATATAACTTTTAGTGATATAATATGTTGTTTTGGATTACGGAGTAAAAAAAAAAACCACATCGGTATGCTGTCAGTATCCTGTAAACACACTAATTGTCAAAGTAATGAGAAATCAATTAAAAATTGATTAATTTTGTAGTGTATACTATATTTTACAAATTGTGATGAAATTGCAATCGGCATGATTGTTTAGAACAGTTAGTAAATGCTCCCAAAGTAAGTTCCTATTAAATTACAACGATTTATTAATGAAGTCAAGATGGTTTCACTGGCCTGCCTTAATTTAAATCCTATGACTAAGCAAATAAAATTGATAAGCGTTAAATCAAGCATAAACTAATAAATTAGGCCTATCATTGGACAATAGTTTACACAATTGGGTTTGACTTTCAGAATGTTTAAAGTTTAAATGTCAACATTAAAACCAATGCTTCTTGGATAACAGTGACTTGCAATTTCAAATTATCTTGATTAATAACAATTTTAGCAAAAATATTAGAAAATGTAGAAAAAATAGTAGAGTGGATTATAAAATATGTAATAATTTGTTATATTGTGTTCTATATTGCAAACACAATAGTAAAAATACAAATAACTCTAATAATTCCATAATGAATTGACTATAATGTAAGCACAAAATAAATGACAAGCCATGATATATCAAAGAGTAAATTACATTTAGAATATATAATTATGTTGTAAATAACCACACACCCTCTTCCTATTCCCCTCAATATGTTATATATTATATATACTCAAAATTAAACCGATTTTTAATAAATTTTTTTAATATTATTTACAAATAACTTAATTTGAAATTGCAAGTCTCTGTTATCCAAGAAGCATTGGTATTAATGTTGACGTTCAATTTTTATAGTCTTTTAGTTATATTTATTTTTTTAATATTTCTGAAGTTAATATTTTTGATAATAATAATTTGATTTAATTTAATATAATTACATTGTTTTTCTATTTACTTCTATATAGATATTGAATATTATGCATTGCATATGATATTGTATACATTCACAATACAATATGTACTGTATTTTATAGTGAATAGAGGGAGTACAACCCTATAAAATGATCCCAAAGGATTGAAAAAATGTAATTTCGTATATCTTCAAGAATTCTTAAATTATATGTGAACTATATTTCGAGACTTTTTTTTTTCACCAAAGCTTTAAAGAGAAAAACTGAAAAAAAAAATTGTAACTCCTTTCAGTCATAAGTAAATTTTATTTCGAAATTATTATTTTGGGAACGGATGCAGTGACAGATATGGTAGAAACAAGACTTTTTGATTTATCCCTTTGAATATAGTTTGAGATTCAACAAATACATTCTTTGTAAGCAAGCACAGAGGATGACATTATGACAATAAAACGTTATGATATTAAAACAATTATAACTTCATTATAGTTGGTTTATTAAATTCAAAGAAGATTATATTGTAAAGTTACAGATTGCAGTACCTTGTTTAAACCAATCAATTATTTATGAAATTACAAACCCATCATCTTGGTACATAACGGATGATAGCTCCATTATTACGAGCCATTTTATGGAAAGAGTTTTTCTTTATAGATGATCTTGATTTACAAATTTTGAAAACAGTTTTGAACCTGAAAAAATGTACTAAGATTGACGCATTTGTATTCTATGTTGTACTAGCAATTACGGTAATGGAAGCAAGTAAAATTGTGATATTCGTTTTTAAAAATTCGTATTTAAAAAAATTTTAAATACGTTTTTAAACGTATTTAAAAAATTTTTAGTAATATTGACTCACATTTACAAATTCTACGATTTTCTGTAAATCTTACTACATTGAACTCAATTAAAAGTGATCATATTTGAAAGGTTCTTAACAACTAGTATTTAAAAAAAATAAAAAATAATAACGACTCTTCATTAAAATGTGACAGAAAAACTTGAGCAAAAAAAAAAAACATGGTCGAAAGTTTTTATTGCCATTTTATTTGAAAGGTTTAGGGAAGGTCTGATAATTGACACATTCTATCAGGATTGACACAGTGTTAACTGCGAAGGTTTATAACTGTTATTTTGAGCAATTTGCTGTAGAGCCTAGGAGCTGCATCACTGTCACTGTTGAGGGTTTAGTTTAGAGCCAATTGATTTTCAACTTGAATGGGTCAAACTTGAGTCTGGAGGGGGGGGGGCTTTGGGGGGGGTGGAGGGGTGAAAAAAGGGAGCAGTTTTGAGAGGCAGCGGGAGCACGAGAGGGGGGGGGGGGCTGGTATCTGGCTAACGGAGTATTGATAACCCAGTCGGCCCTGGTTCCTGCAGATAAACCACCACCCCCGACCCCCACTAAATTATTTCTGAAAACTCGGAAACCACCTAGCCACCACTTGCTCTCTCTCTCTCTCTGAAAAAATCCAACCATCCTCTATGCTTGCTTAAATTTGCCACTTGACTTATTAGCATTATTTTTTTTTTTCTTCGCTAATCTGCATTTAAGTAAAGCTTCATAATTTTTCACTTGATTAAAAATAACTGATATTGCGAGTAAAGACAACTAAAAGAATCAAGTATTTATATATCTCAAACAATACCTCCTTTATAAGTAGAAGAAATAAAACACTAAATATAGTTAATGGGTTAGCTCCACTGAGGTTAGTAATATTAGAATTAGTAATAATACAATCCGTCATACCTCGTAAAGTCATAGAAAACCGACATTTTAACAAAACCACTAATAACATTTAAAAGACGACACAAGAAACTAGAAATAGATAACATACAGACAACACTGATTACACAATGTAGATGATATATATAGGTAGGTTATAGGAAAATAAGATTCACAGTCAGTTAGGTGCTCTTGAAGATGGGATCCAGACGGACCCGAAACCGGTCAAGCTTTTCTATGACTTTACGTGGTATGACGGATTGTATTATTACTAATTCTAAAATTAAAACACTGTTCAACTTACAAGGGTTCTCTAAGATTAACCAATTCATATGGTTTAGTATTTACACAAATTCTATTTATTAACTCCTCACTCACTCTATTCAGGCATCTTGATATTTCCTCCATAAATAAGTATATTCTGCTAGATGTTTCTGTAGCTTCACTTCTGTTCATTCCACTATACTATATAGTCGAAATTTTGATTCATCCAAAAAAAATCCCTTTGCCTACAAAAGTCAACTTATTTAAACATATACTTTCGTATAAAGAAAATGAAACATTTAGTGTAGAATATCCTTTTTGAGTCATTATTGAAAAAAATGGAGACAATTTTAATAAATTAGGCTAACAGAATAATTTGAACAATAAATTCATGGTTTTTTCATATAACAAGTTCATTGTTTTTTCACTCAGCCACAAACACATCTATATTTCTTAGCCTTACAAAACGATAATATATTCAGATTTAATGCATAGTGATAAAATTTTAAACCACTAAATGTGACTGTTTTAATTATGTATACAAATATTTTTTATACTAACTGTAGTTATCAAAAGTAAAAAAATATTATCAATAAATCTGCTCATGAATAACGTTTTCTTTTATTTTTATTGCAAGAGCATTTGTATTCTGGTTATATTCTCAATGGTTTCTGAGGTGAAAGAATGAATGGCTGTAGAATTGAAGTCATTTCCATGTTGCATTAAATGTCTGAATGATTATATTTTATTTTAACCATTTATATTAAAACTTTAATATATGCACATATTTATATATTCGTAAATTTTGGTAGCAGTCCTTCTTTGACACACACATTATTGAAAATGACACCAAATTTAGCTGATTATTAAACCAGATATTTCATCATAGATCTTATTCACGTCCTGATGATGAATGTTGATCATTCGAAACATGTCGACCATAGGAGATTTACTTTATTGTGTAGACGAAATAACGAGAGTGTTATTTGGAAAAATTGAGAAACTTGTTAAGAAACAGGTATCAGCTAATTTTGGTGTCATTTCCAATAATATATATATATATATATATATATATATATAGGTGTGTTCTCTAATCGGGGTTCGGTCAATTTTCCAGGATAAAAATCAAACTCTCGTTGCCTTCTGGAAAATTGACCGAACCCCGATTAGAGAACACACCTATTCTATCAAACGGTCGATATATTATTGAATCTGTTATATATATATTAGTATAAATAGGGAGCAGACCTTCTTTTATACATATTGTGTTGAACTGAATTGCCTTAATTAAACATACCTTTTTTTTGAGCAGTTTTTCATATTTCCTTGATAATTTTAAATCGTCTTGATTTAGCTGGTGGATTATTTGAGCGAAACTCTGGTAAGCCATCAATATTTAATGATTAACATGACATGTTTCGGTTGTCTCCAACCATCATCAGAAATTATTATAAAACGTCACAAAACAAAACTATTTTCATGGAACAAATATGTAAAGATAACAGTAAGTTAAATAAAATTGATCACTAAAAAATAAATTTCACTAAGTCTAACACTAGGAACATTTAACATTGAATACATTACAAGGATGGATAAAGAACAAATTAAAGTTAGGATGGAGGGGGGGGGGCATTCAACCTAGCAGTTTGAGCTGACGTGTGCTACCTGTCTGCTGCTGGTTTAATTTAGGCTTTTTATCCAGAATCAGAAGTGCTTCCAATAATTGCAATCTCTTTGATATTGTTCAAGTCTGAGTATTTTGGTGTTATCCGTGAGCATCTTTCTAGAGAGTTGTTGTTTGTGCATTATAGTTGTGTGTTCAAGTATGTTTACATACTTGTTCCATGAAAATAGTTTTGTTTTGTGACGTTTTATAATAATTTCTGATGATGGTTGGAGACAACCAAAACATGTCATGTTAATCATTAAATATTGATGGCTTACCAGAGTTTCGCTCAAATAATCCACCAGCTAAATCAAGACGATTTAAAATTATCAAGGAAATATGAAAAACTACTCAAAAAAAAAGTATGTTTAATTAAGGCAATTCTGTTCAACACAATATTTATAAATATATATATATATATATATATATATATATATATATAATAATGAGTCATTGTCTGCCTGCGGAGCGACTCTTTTCTACCCATCTTCCTAATGACGAGGACATCGAAATATAGGAGTGAGTTTCAGTTCATTTCTGTGTATGCTTTGTGTCAATATACTTAATATATATATATATATATATATATATATATATATATATATATATATATATTAATATGTATAATATATAATTTATATATATATATATATTAAATATGTATAATATATAATTTTGAGCACTTAGTAAGCACAAGATATGCCAATAAATTTATGTATTTTTATTTTTTATGAGATTGTGACTGAATGTTTATATTTAATAAAATGTGTTTAAATGCCTTTCAATTCATGTAGAAGTTATAAATAATTCCTCCATTTCTTTTTAAATATTCGTAACCATTATTTGTTTTTAGGTGAAGACCTGAGAATAACTGATAGAAATGAATCTCTTTGGAGTGTTCCTCGCTTGTTTTCTACTTTCTGGTTCTTCCACTACAGGTAAATTTTAAATTTTTAAAATATTATTGCCATACTAATTAGCAGCCTCCAAACTGTTGGATTCCTTAGGTTTAGAAGTTGTTATAATTACTTGAAAACTTCTTAATTGTATGTACTTCTTATGAAAAAACCATTCCGAAAACCCAATATAGCGTTTATTGTGACCAGGGCAAAAAAGATAATGAATTCTTTTCTGGTCAGGAAAGATGTCAAATTGTTGAACAGAGCTGTGTTATTTCTTACTCTCGCTGTGTTATTCAGTAAGTTTTCACATGTTGACCTAGTCCAATATTTTATTTCACTTATGCATATGCATATGACTTTGTATAGTTGGTGGACGCTTTCACGTCTTCACTCCTGTGTTTCTTCCTCTTTTTCTTTTTCTCCTCTCCTGAAGGCGGCAAGGCAGCCAAAATGATCGAAAAATGGCAGTGTTAGTCTCTTTTTTCTGTTTTCTAGTTGTAAAATTAATAATTAAATTCTTAAACTATTATGTATATATAATACAATAATTTATTATTATATTATATTCATAATTGAATTCTTAATTATTTCAAACATTGCTCTGATATTTTGTTGAAGAACAGCTAGAAATAAAATACCACTCAAATTTTTATTCTAAATATTAATATATTTAGTATCATTTTTATAAGATTAAAAGAAAATAATAATCTCATTAATGTTTTAATTCTTAGCTACCTGATGAATGTCTTAATGTTTCCATTCATATATATTTTATAATTATAAAATAATTATAGACCTGATGATGACTTTCTAAAATGAAAGCTCATTGTCATAAAATATATAATAAAAAGTGTTTTATTTTTTTAAATATACTACTGTTTATTCATATAAGTTATGTTTTTTTTAAAATACGAATTTAATAAAATACAATAAAATAAAAAACGAAGGAAACACACAGAAAGACACAGACATAACTCACATCTCACAATTTAATAAAATATATATATATATGATCAAACTACAATAAGGAATGGGAAAACAAGACTAAGATCTTTCAACAGTAACAAGCGGTCTTCGTCAGAGTCAAAAACCCAACTGACTTGTTGGGTCAGTTGGGTTTTTGACTCTGACGAAGACCACTTGTTACGGTTGAAAGATCTTAATCTTTTTTTCCCATTTCTGATTGTGGTTTGATCATTGATTGTTATTTCACGTGTTTATGTGAAATCTTTATATATATATATAAATGATCAAACTACAATATTAAATGGGAAAAAGACTAAGATCTTTAAACCATAACGAGTGGTATACGTCAGAGTCAAAAACCCAACACAACTGTGATGAAGACCGCTTTTTACAGTTGTAATATCTTAGTCTTGTTTTCCCATTTCATATTGTGGTTTGATCATTGATTGTAATTTTACGTGTTCATTGTGGAAATGCTGTTATATATATATATATATATAAATTGGTGTAAATCGGCAGCATATCTTCTTGTATGCTAAAGATAGAAGAATCACCCACAATATCCAGGCCTCCAGATCAAAATCGTTAGAGCAGAAGCTGCTGCTACTTTTAACGATACGAGTATATATATATATATATATATATATATATGGAATTAAAGTATGCAGCAGCTTCTGCATACTTTAATTCCATTTGTCTTCAAGAAGATTTGCTGACCACTTATACTAATATATATATATATATATATATATATTAGTATATATATATATATAGTGAATCATGCAGCGCTTTGATAGGAAAGGAAAATAATCAGGTAAGAAAGGTCAATGTTGTCAAAAAATATTATTGAGTATATAGTATATATATATATATAGATATGATATATATATTACTATATTATATAATATATTATTTACTCTTTGATTAAATTTAATAGAACAAATTCCGTAATCATTGGTAGTGGTTTAATCAAGTTAGACTCTGTGGTAACCAGAGCAATAACTTAGTCTACGAGGGTTGACAGCTAACAGATAACGATTAATCATTTCTTTTTGAACTCCTTTGTTTACCTTTACTTGCCTTTTCTTGCGTGTTATTACCTTTAAAGTAGCTTTCTTGTCACCTCCCTTTTCAATACTACATTGGATGACCTATTATCACTTTTTTTCAGTATGAGTGAGCCTTTGACGAAGACAACATAGATGTTTGTGGAAAGACCTTAGAAACATTTTTGAATTACTAATACTTTGATATATACTGAAATATTATTGTAATATTGACAGCTATCGTATTATACTGCAGTATATTGCAGTTTTATACTCATAGCTAAAAAGTTATATACATATTTTTTTTTTAATGGAAACTGAAAAAAATGGCCATGATAGAAGGATATTTTTGTTAAATGATAGCATATATATATATATATATATATATATATATATATATATATATATATATATATATAAAAAGCTTTCACATAAACATGTGAAATAACAATCAATGATCAAACCACAATAAGAAATGGGAAAACAAGACCAAGATCTTTCAACCGTAACAAGCGGTCTTCGTCAGAGTCAAAAACCCAACTGTAAATCCAGTTGGGTTTTTGACTCTGACGAAGACCGCTTGGTACAGTTGAAAGATCTTGGTCTTGTTTTCCCATTTCTTATTGTGGTTTGATCATTGATATATATATATATAATATATATATATATATATATATATATATATATATATTTTCCCCAACAAATATATATAGCAGGAATTCAGCAGTTTTTAAAAAGAGTATTACCTTCATTAGATACGAACAAAGTAATATTATTTTCTTAGGTTTTTTGAAAATCACACTAAGGGAGTAGTTTTACAGTTAAATAGATGAAAAATCCTTTGAATCTATTAATAAGTTGTTTAAAGAATCCAAAAAGCAAAATAATATTAATTTGCTAATTTCTAATGAAGGAAAGATTTTTTTTCAACTGCTGCTTAATTTGTCTTGTAACTGTCTACATTACGATAATATTCCTACCCTTTATTAAAGGTGTTACACTACAATACAATATTGACTTCTGCTCAATCAATACTATTACGCTACTACCAGCTTTATATTTTAGAAGGGGGCAAAGAGAAGAATAATTTTATGTCAGATAAAAAAAAGCATTAAATGTATAGTGCAGTATTATACTCCTAGCTAAAAGGATATATAAATCTCTTCTTTTTTTTTGTTAAGGGAAACTGGAAAAAAAATGGTCATGTTGAAGGATATTTTTGTTAAATGACAGCATATATATATATTTCCCCCAACAAATATATATGGGAGCAATGGCGTTAAGTGGAGTTCAGTGTAATGCTCGACTTGATCTTGTTTTCTGCCTGGACTTAGTGAAATTCAGTCCACCTAGCGATCGAGAAAAAGTAGCCCAAGGAAGGCTATCAGCTCAAAGCTTTTTGTTACTGCCGTTTCAATCAAACCAAATAATAATTGATCAACTTTGTTCTGTATTCACTATTTTCGAAAAACGTTTATTTTTCTTCTTAGAATAAAAAAATATATATAAATAGTATTAAAAAATCTTCAAATATTTGTTTTTAATTGTAAATACATAGGTATATTTACTTACATATGATATATATATATATACAAAAATAAGATTTATCGGGACTCGGTCAGTTCTTCAGGTTCAAATTAAACTCTCATTGCCAACGTTTTGGTTTTTATTTAACTGTCACTTAACACTATTTTTCGATACTTTTATCTATATATATATATATATATATATATATATATATATATATACTTTAACACAGAGAAAAGAACACAGAAAGACACTACAGAACTCACTTCGATAATTCGACATCCGTCGTCATCGGGAAGAAGTGCGAAGTACTCGCGTTGAGAAGCAAACTGCTACTATATATATATATATAAACACTATTTTTATTTTTTAACGAGGTTTGGTCTATCTTCTATAATACAACACCTTTAAGCCGACGTTTCGTCTAAAATTGTAGACATCGTCATGGAAACGTCGGCTTGAAACTGTTGTATTATGGAAGATAGACAAACCTCGATAAAAAAGAAAAATAGTGTTAAATATATGTGGTGGAGATAAGAAAAACATTCAATATATATATAATATACAGTTTCAAATTTAACTCTTATTACCCACGTTTCGGTTTTTATTTTTATATTATATTAGCAAAGAGAGTTTTATTTTAACCTGAAGAACTGACCAAGTCCTGATATACTTTTATTTTGTTTTGACTTTTCAGTCGACACTTTTATCAATATTTATATATATAAATGATCAAACCACAATAAGAAATGGGAAAAAGACTAAGATCTTTCAACCGTAACAAGCAGTCTTCGTCAGAGTCAAAAACCCAACTGGTAGTTGAGGGATCTTGTTACAGTTGAGGGATCTTAGTCTTGTTTTCCCATTTCTTATTGTGTTTTAATCATTGATTGTTATTTCACTTGTTTATGTGAAATCTTTATATATATATATATAATATATATATATATTGTTAAATAGCAGAGCAGATTCTGTATTCACGATTTTTTTCAGGAATTGTTATTTTCTTCTAATTACTTTTCTATGCTGCAAGGCCAATGAAAGTAACAAATTTCCCAGCAACATACTAGAAGAATAACACAGTCCAATAACTGATAACATACTCGTATATTAAGAACTGACTGTAACTAAATTATAGAAAAAACACAAGCTTTCGAACACGTAAGACTGTATTATTGCCTCCAGTATGTCACTGGGAAATTTGTTATTTCCACTGCCTCTGCAGCATAGAAAAGTTATTATGAAAAATGGATAATTGGTGAAAAAAATCGTAAATACAGAATCTCCTCTGCTATTTAACAATACATTCTTAGATGAAGACGTAGTATACTTAATATTCTGAGATGACTGTAGATATTTATGGTTGCATGAATTTATATATCTACGAAATATGTAAATTATTTTTATTTTATTGATCTTATTATCTTAAGATTATATATAAATTTGCCATACCAATGAACAAATTATTATTAATTGTTGGCAATCGATAACTTATTGAAAATAAGACTATGTATATAAATAAAAATATGATATAAGATGTATGGTATAGTACAATTAGGATGTATACAATAAAATTAGGACTGGTTATAAACATTTTAAAGATAAATATGAAAACATTAGCGATATTTCAAAAGAATTTATACAAAGTTAAACATTATTTGCCAGACATCAGTGAACTAACTTTGTACAAATATAATAAATTGAACAAAAAAAAAAAGCTTTATGTTGCCGGTTGATTGTTGCTGTCATTGTGAAAGAAACTTTGTTACTTCTTATGGACTATATTTCCTACATACAGATTTACTATTCCTCGACTTATGCTGTATTCACATGCGTGCTCAAATATCAGTATTTTCTCTGTCTAAAAAAAAAAAATAGTTAGATAGAAGAATCCCATTTTTTTTACTAACGTTTTGAATTTAATTTAAGATGCCTTTAGGCGTTAGCCTAAAGTGAATATATCAGTAACATTGAAGAGATTTCAAAAACCAGAGAAAGTAATGCTAAAATATTGCTTAGTGTTTTTCATAAACTATTGTTGACAATGTAACAATTACATTATTAAGGTAGATATTAATGGAAATCGTTCTGAGTTCTTGCTTGAATGGGAAATACTGATGTATTTCATTCATTATTTATGCACTCAATCACAAGTTCAATCATTAAAAGAAAATAATAAAAAAAGTCGCCTTATTTAAGTATTTTTGTAAATCAATTTGCGTGTTTATAGCATGGTGAGTTAATTATAATATGGTCACAACTCATTCCATGTGAATATTATGATGTTATGTGTGGAAACCGTGAATACTTACAGTTTATAGGTTATAGATTCATAGCTTTATAGCAGTGGTTCTCAACGTGGTCCACATGGACCCCCAGGGGTCCACAGAAGATTACTGGGGGGTCCATGAGGAAAGTAGTATTCTGAAGGTCCATGACACGTGGTTAGGGCTCTATGTTAAGTTTAAATTAATTTATCAGCAAACCAAAAATAAATCAAAGCGTAGTAAGCTTTGGCCGTACAATATTCAAACATAATTAAAATATAAGGCCTAATATCCTCGTCAGTTTGTTAAAATGTTCCAATGTTTTAAAATTTTCTATTGCACTACTCTTTACGGTACATTCAAAATTGATTCTGTTTTATTTCAGGGCTCTTTATAAAATGTTAATGAAGAAATATTTTGTTATTGTTTTAAAAACATTTTTGTATTTTCGCATGCGTTGTTGATTTAATGAAATTATTTCATAATTAACGATTTTTATTTACCTAAAAACAAATATTTATTTATAACTTTGTATAATTATGTTTTTTAAGTATCCGGGGGGAGTGGGGGTCCACAAGCAAACAAAGGTTGAGAACCCCTGCTTTATAGCATTGTTTGTGGTTACATAACCTTCCTGTGTTTCCTTTCGTTTATGGAGTGGTGATTATTATACGGTACATGTGTGATCGTTGATGCAAGAAATTTCCGTGTTAGTTTAGTTCATTTTTGATAATATTTATTACAAAAAGAAGAAATATTAATAATGTTTTGAATAGTTCCTTCAATAAGGTAATCACTTTGTAGTTTTCCTGTTTTGCCCTGTGTTTGTATATTTTTGCTTATTTATATTGTTTCTGCTGTTGTTTTGTATTTTTAGTTTTCTGTTTCTTGAATATTCTTTGCAGGTAGCCCCAAAAAACTATCTTTTAATTGTTTTTAGCCCTAATAATACAGGTAATCATGTTAGAAATACATCTGTCTATAAAAACAATACTGCCCATTTTGGTTGTCTTTTACTTTGTATTCGTTACTTATTATGCTTTATTTCCTGTTAGTCGATTTTCTGAGTAGGTATTTTTTCTTAGAGTTTGTTTATAGTAGTACTAATTTTTTCAATAAATCCTTTTTAGCATTGAGCATGCTGAACAAATTTCGGCAAAACGTCGAGTTTAATTAGAATTTATTAATTTTGGACCTAATCCTCAATGACCAAGTTAGTATTAGAAGAATCAGTGGTCGATAAGCCGTATCAATATTTATAAGTATTATTTTGTGTTAACTATTACTATTATTGGTAATTATTTTTATTCATCGATTATTATTATTTTCTGTCAAAAATGGATTAGCCAAAGGAAAGGTCTGCAGAAAAAGATTAAATCAACCATATTCACTCTTAAAATATGGTTGATTTAATAATACAGAGACCAGCATCATACTCGTACCATCAATATCTATAAGTTTACAGCGCAGGATGATATTAATATTAAATATCATATTTAATAATAATATGATTATGGATATTTGAAGGAATTAAGACAAGTATAAATATACTCATTGAATCAACAAGTAAGAGAATATCTTACAGCTGTGTTGTATTAATAACAGGGGTCTGATCTATTAGGGCCGACTCCAACTCCAGCTTAGACTCGAGGCTCATCTTTTTATTATTAAAAAACAGCTGACAGGTGGCTAATAATAAGAATTAGTACTTTGTAATAATAATAATTAGCAATTTATAAAAAACAATTGGTGAACTTTCAATTACCGCCAAGTGCAATATAACTATAATAACTGAATATCCATCCCAGACTAATGAATCACCTGCTAACTGTCAGATTTTTTTTTACATTTATTTACATTGTTTGCATTGACTTAGAAATTTGTTTAACTTAATAGACTGAAATAAAACTGATGATTAAAGGTTTAATGAAATAGTTTGAAATGATTACATGTCCTAATATGAGATGTAAGAAAAATGAAAATTTACATCTAATAAATTTACTCCGAATCAAACTTATAATTTCTATGCTTTCCTGGTATGATGGATTTGTCTAACAAAATACTCTAATCAATTTATATGTTGCACCCTTGAACAAAATTTAATATCAGATGTATATTTTCTTGTGTTTACGAATTGAATTATCTTTGGGTAAGATTGTAGTATATAGAATGGACTCTGTTTATCTATATTATAAAACGGATATTAATTTTAAGCAAATTTCTTGGTGATATTTTTTTTTTTAATATTTCGGACATTTATCAAAATAAATAGGAATATTTTGTAGTCTCCAAACGAAAACATTGGCTTAATTCTTCAATGTAGAAGGTGGTCAGATTAACAGTTCTAAATGTAACAGATCTACTGGCCATGCAATGTTTCAGACAGTCATGAATGAGATCCACTGGTTATGGGAACAAAAGCCATGTTCTGCTGTAAAAGATTGTTTCGTACAGGAACATTTTGTACCTAACACAAAACTGTTATTACTGCTGTGATAATGCCAAAGATACTATATGTTTCAGTTGTGTGATATACCAAAATAAGCTTTTACGTTCATAACTGGTTCAATTACTATCTACACTACCACCAGGAATCCAACAACCAACTATTATATCCAAGCACTATAATGGACGTCGTAACTTGCAGTTCCAGACGAGAGGCCTTCTACTGCTTGATTACTGTGCTACTATAACTTTGACTGTCAGTAATTTATGTTTGACATTAAGTTCGTCTGTATATTAATGATGTCATGTGGTCCTGTTTGTTATAGTTTTCCATAGAGGAAACTCTTTTCAGTCATGGATTGCAAAAATGGTCAGTGGATGAAGTAATTGTTCAGTCAGATTGAGAAAGGTTGGTGGCAGGATTGAGAGCTTGTACAAGGTTTGGATGAGTAGGTAGTTTATTGTCTTCATTTGTAGTAAGTCGGGTAATGTAACTATCTATGATTCAATTTTCAAATCATAGTGAATGAACCGTTTTGGGCGTACCAGGGAGCCCTGAATACAAGGTGGACGCACTTATTATGAATGATCTGGATACAAGCCTTGTTCGTTGGTGCAGCTCTAAACCAGACAGAGCATCCATAAGTCATAGCCCAACGAATAACGTCCTTATAGACAAGGACCTTGACTGAATCAACCTCCAGGAATGAAAGACTAATAAACAACTCCTATTTTGGCCTAAATATTATGTATAAATATAACATTAAATAACCAAGAAGTTTGATATTGTATTTACTTATACTAAAGTAAACAATGCACAGTCAAGGCCAGATATTTTGTATTAAACTAGACATTTTGTATTCTACCATCAATGTCCTACCAAGGACATTGGTAGCATTTTTCTCCGGAGGGAAAAATTTCTGCTTGGATTAATTAATCATGTTTTATCATTTTATGTCATTTTCATGTATACAAGTAATAAATAGGCGGTTAGAGCCGATTTCTTCCGACTCCTCAAGGCAGAAAATATGCCCGACTTCGACTCCACGCCCTGATTATTAATCTGCAAAATTTGTTTTCCTATAATAATGTAAAATTGTAACACTTATTTGAATCAAAGTGGTGATTATTGGCAAAGTTGTTTGGCTAAACATTTTGTCTTTAATAACCTCCATTTATACTCTGGTAATTATTTTCAAACATTTAAATTAGATGTTATTCTTCATTAGACAACACGTTATGGAGCTTATGATATCAAATAATTGTTTAAATTTCCATTATTTGTTCAAGTCTACTTAAACTACTAACCATAATTTCTTTTCAGTTTTCATTTTTATTAATAGATATATCGGCAGTCTAGTATTGTTAATTGAAACAAGAAGATATTCATTCTAGATGTCTCTTTATATGGCTGGCCCATTCTCGTTTAAAATTTCTCAATATATGCTGGTATACCTTCATGGGCTCCAATTTATGTATGTATGAACATATTAGAATTACGATTCGAGATAAACTGTAAAAATAAACTTCGTATTATGTTTAGAAAACTGCATTAAGTGGAACTTTTTCTTCAAAATTAAACTTGTATTCCGTTTATTTATTTATCTGCAGAACGTCTGTAAATTAGAGAAAAAAACATTTCAAGCATTAATAATGTCACACATTCTTTTGTGACTAGTTTTTATTTAATAATATAGTTAGATTTTTGTAAACATTGTTTTTAGATAAATTTTAAGAATAGTGACGAGTAAGAAGTAATTTTCTAAATAACAGGATTCGCTAGTACAATGTATTTACAGAAATAATATTTAACTTTGCATGCACTGTAAAATGATTAAAAAAAAATTTCAATTTTATTTCTGTTGAATAATATAATATTACTGAGTAAAAGTATTTAATAAAAAAAATGTGTTACTTTTCTATCAAATGTAGTATAACGATGTCCTTAAGTCGGAATGGCTGTTTTTGTTTTGTGTTTTTTTATTGAATCGGAATGATAAAATTTAAACGAATTTCAAGTTATGTAAAGATCAAGAAGGGGAAGGAGCAGTAAAAAGAATTTAATTACCAGGGGAAGGTTTTGATGTGGCCCATGACACAATGAAATAAAGGAATATCTTACCCAGTTGAAATATGCAAAGCTTTTTAGGAATCCCTTCCAAGCTTCTCTCTTCCCTCAAAATATTTGAATACTTCAACGTTGTTTTAAAACTTTTTCTTCCTCAACTTCGAAAATTTAAAAAAAAAAAAAATGAATAAAGAAATGCAAGAAGTAAAATACAATGTTTTACTATTAATTAGGCTTGAAAACAAACGAAGTTTTGAATAAAATTCCTCTTATTTAAGAGTCTAGGAGTTTTTTTCCCCCGCTTGAACTGGTTTCGAATGATTACTTTTGTTTATCAATAACTTTTTTAGTTATTGCCTAACTTTATGGATTGTACTAAAACTAAAGAAATAGTACGATTTACCTATTTACTATTAACGATAAAATACAAATTGTATTCCTGTTGTTCTTTATAACAAACAATTGAGAAAAAAATCTTATTACAAATTAATAAATCATTTTTGATAGAAATTAGTTAATTGTAAAATATCTTTGGTTTTACCTAGCAATTAATAAGCTCAATTACTCAGATTAAGAGTATCTTGAATTGCAATTATTTTAAAATATAATAATAATAATTAATATTTTGAATAATTAGTTCATGAATTCAAAATGTAAACATTCCAGTTACCTTCATATAGATCTACTTCATATTTCAATCGATGCTTCACCAACAAGAGTAAACTATTTCTAATTGATATTTTAAATTATATTTAACGTTTTCTTCGTTTGCGTAGTCGTATTTCATTTGCTTAATCTCATGATTCTAGTCAGATTGAATTTACATTTTTTTTTCAAATCTTTAACTGAAATCTCAAAAATGAAAAATTTTACGGGCAAATTACAACTTACTTCTTCTTCCATTGTGAGCTAGACTGTCGGAGTAATAAATTTGATTTTATCAGAAAAGCATCCTTATTTCTCTCTCTGAAGACTTATTTTTTCACTTCTAATGTTATGCCAATTTTATAACAGGTAATGTTTCATTAATAATTATTTTTGCTTATTATTAAAATTTTATTTATCTAAATTTTTAAAAAAATATAAATATAGCTACTTTTATATTTTAAAAACTAATTACAACTTCTGTTAATATAAAAATTATAGGGGTTTATTTAACATAAAATAAAATGACTTAATTTGCATTTTGCCAAAATATTTGCTTAGAGTTTTCATTTATCAGAAATGTTTAACGAGGTTCTAACTGGCCTAAACATTTAATAAAGCAGAATATTGTCTAGTCTAATGGAAGGCCAGAATTATGCTCTAATCAATGGTTGACTAATCCGGGCAACAACCTAATGTAATTTATTCGACTTTTATAATGAAAATAAGCATTATATTACTAAATATTACTATATCTTATAAATATTAGTAACCGAATATCATGTTTTCAGTTTATTACCTGAAAAACATTAATTTTTATTTTTTTTTTATTGATTAGTTTTGAATCAGTTTATATTTTTTTGTCGTGTAGTACACATTCTAAATATTACTGTATCTTATAAATATTAGTAACCAAATATCATGTTTTCAGTTAATTACCTGAATAACATTAATTTTTATTTTTTTTTTATTGATTAGTTTTGAATCAGTTTATATAAATTTTGCCATGTATTATACTTTGTAATCATGAGTATCAGACCAGAGGCTTGATAATATTGTATGATTTTTCGACTATTTAAGTATTGTCAATTACGGCATGAGTCTGTCTTGTAAAGTAGTTTTGACTACCAACATCTGTTTTATACCCTCCATACACAAATGGTCCCGTTTCAAACAACTGATCATTCCTACAAAAATATTATCAATCCCTTGAAGTATACAAAATGTTTTTCTTTGTAAGAAGGTCAGGCTTGCACTAAGCTAAGCTCTCTTTAGTTTGAGCCTCTGTCAACAACCTCTTTACGTTATAAACATGTTCTCTCCTTGTATGCTTACTACAAGACTCATTTCACTCATTTATATATATATATATATGTCAGTTCACAAACGAAGAAAAGCAACACACAGAGAAAGAGACACACTTACAAACTCAAATTTTCGGATGATCCGTCTTCAGGAGAAAAGAGAGAATGGGCGACCAAGCACGCCGGAAACACAACGGCAGGAAACCGTTGTAAATATATAAACTATATATATATATAGGTAACTCACCACAAATGATTGAAGATTAGACCTCGCTCTGAGGTCTTTCGTTTTCACGTCGTCAGAGAGCAGTGAATATAATTTGTTGACAGGTTATGGATTTTGATTTAAAGTTGGATGAAGATTGACATCATTGACAGTATTTTTCCCTATTATATTAGAAATAGTCTTGATTTGTTTAACGATTCCTTCAATTAGAAATTCATCCAATTTAAAAAGGCCTGGACAAAGTGTTGACGAAGCTCTTAGAATAGCTTTTTATGACAGCTCTTTCAAAAATATTCCTTCTTCTTTCACATGACATTAATACCAACTCCATGGTTTCTTCCCAGTTGATTAAGTGATTTTAATAATTTGTCCCTACACATTGGAGACAAAAATCACTTAATCAACTGGGAAGAAGCAAAGGAGTTGGTATTTATGTCATGTGAAAGAAGAAGAAACTTTGTTGAAAGAGCCCTCATAAAAAGCTTTTCTAAGAGCTTAGTCAACACTAGTTCAGGCCTTTTTAAATTGAATTAATTTCTAATTGAAGGAATTGTTAAACAAAGCAAGACTATTTCTAATGTAATTGGGAAAAATACTGTTAATGATGCCAATCTTCATCCAACTTTAAATCAAAATCCATAACCTTCCCACAACTGCCGATTATCTACAGGTAACACCACCTCATTTGTGGTCAGTTACCTGAGTATTTATATCACTTGTTATTGTGGCATTTTGTATATATATATTGTTAAAAGTAGCAGCAGCTTCTGCTCTCACGATTTTTGACCTGGTGGCCTCGATCTTGTGGGCGATTCTTCTTCTTAATATTGGTGAAATCGGCAGCAAATTTAACTTTTATCAATATTTGTATACAAGAAGATTTGCTGCCGATTTACACCAATATACTATATATAAATATATACTGTATAAGTGGGCAGCAAATCTTCTTAGAGACAAATGGAATTAAAATAAGCAGCAGCTTCTGCATTAACGACATTTCTGCTGATGACCTCGATTTTACCTGGATTGGAAGTTTACTGAAAAAAACTTCAGTTTGGTATACTAGTTAAAATAAGTTAACTTTAGAAATGGTTGGAGCCATTAGAAATGGAAAGTCATAAGCATGGAGCCTTTTGCGCAGTGCACATCTTTCTCAGAAGTTTTAATTCATGAATGCATAAAAGCCAAAGCAAATAAAATGTGGGTAGTACAGAAAGATCAAATTTAGTTTAAAAAGCTAATTTAATTTGAACTTACTTTTACAAGAACATATTGTATATTCAAAACAAGGATTTATAAATATGAGTACAATGTGTAAACAAAATTAGTCTTCTTAGCTATCAGCAATGAAAAATGCAACTCACATGACACTTTCATTCCGTCTAGAATAGGAAGAAGGCTTTGAACGCATTCTATTTCATAATCATGCAATTGTCTGAAGAGGTGAATGATTTTTTAGAAAAATCATACCTGAAACCCATAGAATTGAAAGATACTTATCTAAGAACAATTAGACAATTCCAAATGGAATTGAAATCGAAGCTGATTTTAAAAAAGTTTAACGGAAAGTTCAATAGGACAGATATGGTGTTTTGGTCTATTGTCTGAGGGTCTTACTTTAACACTGGTACCTTGTCAGATTATTCCAGATCAAAGATTTCAAGTTTGTTATAACTGACGAAAAGTTTGTAACCACAATAAAATCAAATGAAATCGATATATTTTAACCACGCTAAAAAGTTTTAGTACATAGAACATACAAAATAGTGTTACTGAGTATAAATTAATATCAATGATAAGAAAATGTAACTTTGTTCAAAATCTTTTCTTTCAATTCATTTTAAGTCTAGTTTTCAGATAGTCTGGCAAGGTATGAAGAAAAACTTTGCTGATTATATTAATTGTGCCATATTTCATTTAGTTTAATGTCTTCTCTTAATTTATATGTATTATTTCAGGATAACAGATGGTACCCTGGGAGCATGTATTGTTAGCTGATATATTGAATGCAGTAAAGTCATTTAATACCCTGAAGTACATAATATACTGCAAGATTAAAAAAAAAAAAGACATCAGCTAAATATAGTGCTATCGATTAATACTTTACTAAAATGTGTTTTTAATAATTTATTTTTGACTTGATTTCTCTTACTTTATTTTGTTTATGGCATTGATGTATGTTATACATTGCCGTAATTTAAATAAAATTTGATCATACTTTTAATAATTGATGGATTATTGGAATATACATGACATTTTCTTATTTACATATCATGGTTTACTCAACTTTACATATTATATAAATATTTAAAAAAAAATATTTAATATCTAGCAAAATTAAATTAGAAAAAGGTAACATATTGTTTAAATATATAAGTGATATATGAGCCGCTTATTTTGAAAGTGGCCTAATTCCATTTATGTTAAAATCGAGATATTTAAGGGTTTGCGTTTTACAAAATTTAAAAATATTGTCATTTTATTTATCAACTAATTTTTGTTATAAAAATTCTTAGTAATTTTAAATAAATTTTGTACAATTTGCTGCAAAAGGTAAATATAACGTAAAAATGTAATTATTTAAATAGCTAGCTAAATTTTTTTGGAAAATGGAATTAGGCCACTTTCAAAATAAACGGCTCATATAGATTCAGAGATGACAGACAGCATGTTTGAATTCAAATTATTTGATTATTTACAATCACTTTAAATTTGTCTGTATGAACTAACCAAAAACAGTTTAATTGTATTCTTACATCTACTTAGAATTCTTTCTTATCCGAAACAAATAACTGAGTCAGAAATGTGCTTATAAACAGAGGTTTAATTTTACAGACTATATCTTATATTATGCAAAACTTTGACCACATATATATAATAACAAACCAAAGATTTGCCTAAACTGTATGACAGTATTAGGGTATTAAAATGTTGGTACGTAAAAACTTTGTAAAATGTTGAAGAATACATACAAGAACAATAGTTCTAACCATGTCAAGTTTCATCTCATGATAACAACCTCATTCAATCTATTTTGAACAAAAGGACAAGAAAGTGCGTTAAATGAAGAAAAATACACACAAGAACAATAGTTCAAACCATGTCAAGTTTCATCTCATGATAATATTCTCATTCAATCTCTTTTGAACTGAAGGGCAAGAAAGAGCGTTAAATGATGAAGAATACATATAAGAACAATAGTTCTAACCATGTCAAGTTTCATCTCATGATAACAACCTCATTCAATCTATTTTGAACAAAAGGACAAGAAAGTGCGTTAAATGATGAAAAATACACACAAGAACAATAGTTCAAACCATGTCAAGGTTCATCTCATGATAATATTCTCATTCAATCTCTTTTGAACTGAAGGACAAGAAAGAGCGTTAAATGATGAAGAATACATACAAGAACAATAGTTCTAACCATGTCAAGTTTCATCTCATGATAACAACCTCATTCAATCTCTTTTGAACAAAAGGACAAGAAAGTGCGTTAAATGATGAAAAATACTACAAGAGCAATAGTTCAAACAATGTCAAGTTTCACCTCATGATAAAATCCTCTCCAAAAACCTCTTTAACGATAAGTTAGCAACAAATATGTCATTTCTGTAATCTAAAGCCTATTACTTTTCTATCATCGTAGTACTGGTATTTGGAAGAAGTTTATCATAATTTTGCACATGCTCTATTTTCACGTGACATGTATAATGTAAATCATAACAAAAATTATGTGAACTGAAAGTTTCAGAACTAGTTGTGGTGGTATCTAGTCAATATGAACAACAAAATAGGGATCCAAAATAAAATGAGTAGTAATTAATAAAACTGTATCGAATTCATCTATAGTGTACTTCAATGATTAAAAAATTATGATACAGCTTCTCGATAATTGATTCTTAAAATTCAAAATGGGTTTCTTGAGGATTTGGTCCAAAGAATTAACCACTCCTGATTATTTTTTCTTTGAAGGAAAACTATTTAAGTTAGATAAATTCATCTTCTAATGCATTTTATAAATATATGCATCTATAAGAAGTTGATCTTTGTTCAAGATTTCAAGTATTTATGGACTGGGTAAAACAATTGTATGAATAGGTTTTCATTGTTCCCTGTTAAATCCAAGTAATATTGATATTCTTTGATGACCATGTCTTGTGCAATCCAGAATAGTACTATAAAAAAGGTTTGGTAATCGAATACTGAAATAATTAGAAATACAAATAGCTGAGTCGGTTATTTTAAAAAAATTGGATTTCAAATTTAATGTTTGATTAGGGAACATAGTTGGAGGATGGTTATTTAGGTCGGGATAGTTATTTGATATCATTTTGTGTTCTAATTGAAAGCATTGTTTTGCTGTGATTCGTCTTTGAAGTTATCATTTTACATGTACGATTTATGAAGATGCAATATATGACAATTTCTCAGTGTGAATGAAGGAAGCTATAATGTATAGCAGCTCATATTGAGACCCCTCAATTACGTGTCAGCAATTTCCCTCCCCTTATGTGGCCTTAATAACACCTAGTCCCCAATTCTGTGTCATCAATTACTCTTTCCCTCTTCTTATGTGGCCTAAATAACACTTAGTCCCCAATTCTGTGTCATCAATTACTCTTTCCCTCTTCTTATGTGGCGTAAATAACACCTAGTCCCCAATTCTGTGTCATCAATTACTCTTTCCCTCTTCTTATGTGGCCTAAATAACACCTAGTCCCCAATTCTGTGTCATCAATTACTCTTTCCCTCTTCTTATGTGGCCTAAATAACACCTAGTCCCCAATTCTGTGTCATCAATTACTCTTTCCCTCTTCTTATGTGGCCTAAATAACACTTAGTCCCCAATTCTGTGTCATCAATTGCTGTTCCTCTCCCCTTATGTAGTCCCAATCACATTTGGTACCCAATTTATTTAGAAACTAAAAGGGTAAGTTTGCATTTCATTTATATATATATATATATATATATATATATATATATATACACTTTAACACATAGAAAAGAACACAGAAAGACACTACAGAACTCACTTCGATATTTCGACATCCGTCGTCATCGGGAAGAAGTGCGAAGTACTCGCGTTGAGAAGCAAACTGCTACTCATATATATATATATATATATATAAAGATTTCACATAAACACGTAAAATAACAATCAATGATCAAACCACAATAAGAAATGGGAAAACAAGACTAAGATCTTTCAACCGTAACAAGCGGTCTTCGTCAGAGTCAAAAACCCAACTTGTGGTTTGATCATATATATATATATATATATATATATAACTATAGAATAAATATAAATATGCACGAACTAAACAAAAATAACTCAGAAAGAAAAGTCATACAAGAGGTCACAAAACTCGCTATTGATAAGTTTTTTCCTGGAACTTGGTGGTCCTGAGGCTTGCGTGCTTGTCTCCGAAGTGGCAGGTTTTGAGTTTGATTCTCATTCTGATTTTTTTTTTTTTTTTACGTGGGAGGTGATAAAATGTGATCATGCCATCTCTCGGATGCTCACATTATCAGGTACTTCTTAATGTTCACTACTATAAATACACTTTTAAGTCAAATGTAGAACTCCCGATGTTGAATGAAAACCAGTAAAGTGGCTCACCAGTGCTAAAGTGGGTGCAGAATAATAATTCACACTCCTCACCTCTAGAACAGCAGTAAAAAGCGAATATCTATAAGTGTGGGATTGGAAAACAAATATTTCGACTTCATTGTCGTCAGGTACCTGAGACGCGTAGTCGTAAATATATTACCTGACACCTGATATAATGTCACCTGACGACAACGAGTACGTATAGTAATGAGCTTTTATTATCTTTTGTATGTGTTTTCATTCTGTAAATTTAGTTTAGGTATATATATATATATATATATATATATATATACAATTAAAAGAAACGGTCCAGCGGACTTTTTTAAATAAAATAAATTCAAAACGAAGGAAACACACAGAAAGACACAGACATAACTCACATCGATATTTCAACCATCGTCATCAGGAGGTGTGAAGAGCGAAGAGTTCCGCACGAAGACAGGTCACCGCCCTGTCTTCCTGCGGGACTCTTCGCTCTTCGCTCTTCACACCTCGAAATATCGATGTGAGTTATGTCTGTGTGTTTCCTTCGTTTTGAATTTTTATATATATATATATATATATATATATATATATATATATATATATATATATATATATAATGGTCTAAACCACAGTAAGAAAATCAGAAAAATGTCTACGCTCTTTTAGCCAAAACAAAAAGTCTTTAAAATATATATAGCGGTATTAAGATTTCACCATAAACACGCGAAATAACAATCAACGTCCAAACCACAATAAGAAATGATAAAAAAAGACTAAGATCTTTCAACCGTAACAAGTGGTCTTCGTCAGGGCCAAATCCCAACTTAGTCAGAGTCATATCAGTTGGGATTTGACTCTGACGAAAACCGCTTGTTACGGTTGAAAGGTCTTAGTCTTTTTCCTGATTTCTTATTGTGGTTTGGAAGTTTATAGAGTGATACACTTGTGCTATCAACCGTGATGCAGTTCACTAAATAACAATATAAATATATAAATGGTACTGTATGATTTAAACTTTCTCTCAAATAAACTACGTTATTTCTGATAAACTGTCGTACGAGTCATCCAGCGTTGAAATCCCTGACTGATGAAGAATGACAAGGGAAGATTAGCGTGGACCAGAGAGTAATTTACAGTAAGGTAACTAACTCTCTGCTTAACGGTTAATTATAATTCATTGAATTTCCACTTTAAAGCAAGCTCGCCTCGCCTGATTACCTTTTTATCTGTTTATTATTAGCTATGTGCACAAGCTCAATTAACTGCGTATACAGACGCAGAATTAAAATTTGGTTTATTTGCATTCCAGGCTATTAAGCTAATTCAAATATTTTGTCTACGTAATAAAAATAATATTAAAAATAAATACTTATCAGATATATTTGAAATATTATTATTGCGTACAAATATTGACTGAATTGTCCATTTAATGTTGAGATTTTTTTTTTTTAATGAAATAAATAGTAAAAAGGTTATTAAATGTGGTAACTCATTGGGTCGGAGGCTTGCGGAGTGATGATGAATGCAAAGCGACTGGCGGGTGTGTGTGCGATAGAAGCTTTTTGACGCAAGTTGCTTGACTGCAAGACAACTCTTATCTGCGGCTTACATTCCCCCTAATCGGCTTGCTTCAGTTAATAAGGCGCTCGGCTCAGTCCCCGCTATTCCTTCATTAGATACATCGCTTTTCCCCCAGCCTCTCTTGCTCTTTCCAAACTCCTTTAATTGGTTTCCACGTAAGCTCTCTATTATTTCTATTGAGCTTATGCAGTCCTCACTTTCCATATAGTCAAAGCGTTTATTCAATATTCAAAGCCTTAACGCTTCAAATCTTTTTCATATACTCTCACAAGCTTGTCACCGTGAGCTGTTTTCCTCTCAACTCCCTTGAGAGTCATTTTATTCCAAAATAAAGTTTTCTGATAAACATTTATTTCATTATATCATATTACATTTTTTCCATCCTACAAACTCCAAACTATTTACCTTTAGTTTTAACTAGTGACGAAAATTTCAATTTCTTCATTCCAATGCTGAATAGTTTTTAAACCACTTTATCGGTTTGCCATTATACCGTATGTGAACCATTTCATTAAAATAAAACCATCTTGTTTTTAACAAACTTTTCAGACTTATATGTACAGTATTGGACATTATTCCGTATTCTGTATCGTATAAAACTATTCACACACACCTGCCAGAGTCAAATTTCCTACCCACTTATTGTATCTCTGGATATTGTGATAGCAATGCTATGATACTGCATTGTGACTTTTCAATGATATGCACAAGTAACTAAAATCATGATTTGTCCACAATCTAACTAGCGACAAATCGATGGAGAGATTTAGGTTGGGATAGGTTAGGTTAGGTTGCAGTGACAGTTCCACAAGGGAACACACGTAGGCCAAGCATTGGCCCTTTGTGATACCACACAATGAAGATTGATTCTACAGTGGGAGTCCTAAATTTTGCTCTAACTCAAGTGTATTTAGAGTAGGGATCTTTAACGAGTACCTGACATCGTACAGGCTCGGGACCGACAGTTTAACGTCTTTCTCCGAGGGACGACGTGCTCAGATTTATTCACCTCCCGTGTGAATAAATCGAGGGCCAGGTGGGGATCGAACCCGGGTCCTATCAGATCAGAGGCGAGCACGTAACCACTGAGCTAGCCTGACCCCCTATGGACAGATTTAAATGAGCACCAAAAATCTGCAGGGCTCTCATATTTGTTCTCTCTGCTAACTATACTCCTACTAAAAACTCTTAAGCCAATATTGTAAACTTGGCTTAAAAAAACTGTAACGTCAATATCTAGTGACTTCGAAGTGTTAATGTTGTTTCTACTAATGAGAAAGTAGACATCTAGTAGGAAAGAAAGATTTGTACAGCCTCAGTCACTTGTTTATGTCACTATGGGCAATCCTTAGCCACCACTTTTTTTCAATCAACAAATTCATTAAGATTTCATGAGGAAGCAGCAACTGGAAAAAGGAAGTTTTGTAAAAAAAAAATGGTCATCAGAAGATATTTTCCACGACAAGGACTGCGGTTAACTTGTGTTCAATTGTAGTCGAGATCTACCTAGCTGCTTTGATATACATTATCAGATTACCAGGTGTAAGTCACTGCCTGTTACTTGGTGTAAGTCAATGTACTTATAGACTCAGTCGATCTCACTTACGAAGGGCTCTTCTAGACGTCAAAGCTAGTATTGCAGATGTAGAAGAACTACATCAGTGGTCAGTGTGACGCAGAATGGTAGAAACCCATTGTGGCCATTGAATAGGATAGAGAATATGAACTCATTAAAATAGAGTCTGTAACGAATACAAAATTAAACTGACGATTGACATGGAGTACATAAGAATTTTCAATCTTCGTCATAAATAAACTGTGCTTAAAGTGAGATGTGAACTCAGTATCCCCAGTACGGGAGTAAAGCACGCTGAAGTCTAGACTATCTTAACTTTTATATTAAATTATACTGCAAATAAACCCCCAAAAGTGTAAAAATTACGGATTATTCTTAAATGTGTAATAGCTATGAACGTAATCAATATTTTGTTTGTTCATTAAAACAAATATTACATATTACAAATTAAGAATCTTATATTATTTATTCGGGGGAATGCTATATCTGGTGATCCGATTATTAATGGTACTAGTCAGTTTTTAGTACCTTAATTTAATCCTCAAATTATAATTGGTATAACCATAAAGAAAATTATAATAAATGCCTGTGCGGTTACAATTACATTATAAATTTAGTCATCTCCAATAAATGATCCGGGCTGTCCTAGTTCGATTCGAATAATTCATCTTATTGATATTCCAATTATTCCTGCTCATATGCCAAATATGAAGTATAAAGTGCAGCAAGCATCGGACAAAAACTTATCTTAAAAAGAAAACCCAATAGAAAAAGGCTTTTGAGAGAAAAGTTTTATCTAGCGTAGTAATAACAATTATTCTCTAAAATACTTACCCTTTTGAGAATATGATCTTATTGTACAAATTATTAGCATGAATATTGTTTTCCAAGGAAGTCATGTAAATGTTTGTTTATTAATACTTTTCTCAAGTAATAAATGACAGTCAATCAGAATAAAACAGTTCAGATCATGACGTTTCCATGTTTGAAAACATGTTTTCATGAAAACAAAGTTTCATGTTTTGAAACTTTATCAAAAGTTTCGGATGATTTTCATGAGTATATAAAGAATATGGGTCTATTTATTGTCAAATTTAATCATTAATTTAAATAATAATAGAGTAAAAAATGGTACTCGGTGTGACATTAGATTAAGCAAATTAACCCTTCTTATTTATAAATTGAATGTTAAATCGAAAAAAAAATTATCAAATATGATACATCGGAATGTCATTTCTAAAAGACTCAGTCGTGATATTTGTATCAAAAGATTTGGAAAAGTGGTGTAATTATATAACGAATCTACGAAATATATTCTGTCTTCTTCAGATATAAACTGGTAGAGAAAATGACTCCTGTCCGTTTTTTTTTTGTTTTTTGAATATTCTTGCTCACTTGCAGAGATGGATTCCTCTACTTCATTTCAGCCAATCTCATCATTCTTTCAAGAATAGGGAAAATTATAATCCATCTTTTCCTTTTCTTCTCTCTCTATTTTTATCAGAAATTCTTTCTTTAGTTAAAAACTTCTTAAACAAAAAATGTAGGTATGCTTTAACATCTACAAATAAAAGAATTAATTACATGTGACCGAATAAAAATAAAAAAGATTATTAACTTAATTTTTAAAAGTGAAATAACAAAAAAACTTGGTGCTAAGAAGAGCAAACTGAGGTTTCTTATTAAAGATACAAGAAAAGATGGGAAAGGGATACATTACAGAAAAATAGAGTAATTATTTATGCCGTAGGATACATTGCCTTCTGTGAAGGTTTCGTATCGTAATAATACCTGACGGACCGCAGTACGTATGCAGACCACACAGTTGTTACACCCTGAAGTTCTTTCATTTAAACTTTTAAATTTGTTTGAAAACTGATATCCTACGTTTTTTTTATAAAAAGATCAGATTTGTTAGTAGATTTGGAAACTCATATGAAATATTATAATTTCATTTATGAAACAGTTTTTTCCATTAATTTATACGAATGGATTATTTACTCGCTTAGTTACTAACGACCTTCTGTTAGTATTCATTTAGAAAAAGGGGTGACTTCATTAAAATCAATTGATGAATCCTTTCTTTTAAATTCTTCAAGCTTCAATGATGAACTTTTCAACGGTAACTACAAACTCATCTCTACAGAAACAGCTACTATCTTTGCAAGCATCTCAGTTAGATATAGACACCAACACAAGAACTATCTTCCCCGAACTGGTCAAAATCACTATGCAATACTCCTTTTCTTTTTCCCTCCTACTGTTTACTGCCTCGTCTTACCATCTAGACTTCTTTATTTTTTTTCAAAATAAGAGAAAACAGCAGAGGTTACAAAAAGTTTTGTAATATTTACTACAGTTTTCGTTGTTGTCTATCTGTCGGACGTATATCTTATTATTTGTACAGCCCTGATGATGCTATAAAAATATAGTGAAACGTTGGCGTAAGTGAAGTGTTTGTTTGTGTAGACCAAACCTCAATAACCTCTGCTGTTTTCTATATATATATATATATATATATATACTAATTAAAAGAAACGGTCCAGCGGACTTTTTTAAAATAAAAAAAATTCAAAACGAAGGAAACACACAGAAAGACACAGACATAACTCACATCGATATTTCGACCATCGTCGTCATCAGGAGGTGTGAAGAGCGAAGAGTCCCGCAGGAAGACAGGGCGGTACTCATATATATATATATATATATATATATATATATATATATATATATAGATATATATATATTGATTAATGTATCGACCGTGGAATAGAAACAAAACTAAAGTTTATGAGGACTCAGCCAGTTCTTCAGGCTCAAATTAAACTCTCATTTCCAACGTTTCGGTTTTTATTTAAAACCATTTTCATAGTAGAAGTATAAAATTTGGGAACAGAAAAACTAAGTATTACATTAAAGATTTTTTATAAGAAAAAAAAATGAATTTTCTGAACAGTTTAATGTAACGCAGATAAGTAAAAGAAAAAAAAAACAAGATCAAAAACAATATATATATATAACAGATTCAATAATATATCGACCGTTTGATAGAATAGGTGTGTTCTCTAATCGGGTTCGGTCAATTTTCCAGGATAAAAAATCAAACTCTCGTTGGCAACGAGAGTTTGATTTTTTTATCCTGGAAAATTGACCGAACCCCGATTAGAGAACACACCTATATATATATATATATATATATATATGAGATTTCACATAAAGACGTGAAACAACAATCAATGATTAAACCACAATATGAAATGGGAAAATAAGACTCATATTTGATGGTGAATATCGGAGAAGTCTGCTGACTTTAGACATAATATGATACAGTTAATATTGAAATGCTATTGGTTAGTAAAACTAGCGATTCCTGTCCTGTAGTTTTGTTAATTGATGCGAAGGGAAGTTGTCATGGATGAAATACAGAGGGTTGTTGGCTTGAGAGAGTAGTTTTGGAAGTTGTTTCAGAGTTGTCTGTACATTTATGACACCTGCGAGTAAGTTGGTTATGATAAGGTAAGGAGTCTGGCGGCTAGCAGTCAGTCGCCAACTGTCAGGCAGACTGGAAGCAACAGTTAGTTGACGTGAAGGCGATACTGGGCGCGGGTGTAATTGGGCCGGTGGGGGCGGCGATAGGGCTCTCACAATGCCCCAGATCTAATCGCCCTCCTAAGAATCCACCCTCCCCCCACCCCCGAGCCATTGTCTCCGTCACCAAATGAGTGATTCCTTCCCCTCTAATCTGATATGTCTAATCCTTCTCCAAGCGTCTACTTCTCATTTCAAAATCAAACCCTCAACTTCATTCAGAAACTCCAATTCACCAAACAACAATATATAACCTACACTGATCAATACTCAGCTTTCAGCAAGTAAAAAATAATGTGCTACAATCCTAAATCTATATAATAAATAGGAAGGTTTTGACTTACATTGTTTAAAACTGAATCATTTCAAGGTATCTTTTCGTTTTATACATTACAGAAACCGAATCCACCCTTAGAAAAATTTTTGACTCTTTGTTTGTTTCCCAAAAAATTTTATCACAAGCAAACTCAACCATCGTAAGTCATAGAGAGCTGAAACTTTGACAATAGATTTGTGTATGTTTAACTTAAAAGCTATAATTTGAATGAATTGGAAATTCGATGTATTTTATACCATTTTCCTCTTTTCAATTTATTATCACGCAGATAAGAAACAGAAAAAAAAACAAGATCAAAAACTATATATATATATATAACAACTTCAATAATATATCAACCGTTGGATAGAATAGGTATATAATGTAATCGGGATTCGGTCAATTTTCCAGGATCAAAATCAAACTCTCAATGCCAACGTTTCGGTTTTATTTAAAACATTTTTCATAGGCAGAAGTCAGAATTTTTGAATTAGAAAAATTCTGACTTCTGCCTATGAAAAATGTTTTAAATAAAACCGAAACGTTGGCATTGAGAGTTTGATTTTGATCTTGGAAAATTGACCGAATCCCGATTACATTATACACCTATATATATATATATATATATATATATATATATATATATAAGGCTTGGTTCTGGTAACAGAACCAAGCCTTCATTTATAGCCTTGAGGATTTCTTGAAATAAAGACGAAACGTTGGCAAAAAGGTGATTCCATATATTTACCCTGACCAAACTCCGAGAAAAAGAAAAAGTGTTTGTATATATATATAAAAAGCTTTCACATAAACACGTGAAATAACAATCAATGATCAAACCACAATAAGAAATGGGAAAACAAGACTAAGATCTTTCAACCGTAACAAGCGGTCTTCGTCAGAGTCAAAAACACAACAGAACACTAGATGCAGAAAACATCTGGTGAGGACATCTGGGAGTCCTCACCAGATGTTTTCTGCATCTAGTGTTCAGTTGTGTTTTTGACTCTGACGAAGACCGCTTGTTACGGTTGAAAGATCTTAGTCTTGTTTTCCCATTTCTTATTGTGGTTTGATCATTATATATATATATATATATATATATATATATATATACAAGATTTCACATAAACACGTGAAACAACAATCAATGATCAAACCACAATTTGAAATGGGAAAATAAGACTAATATTTGATTTGTTCTTGTTCTTCGATTTGTTCTTTGATTCTCTGCTTGTTCTTTATGTGTTTCATATACAGCTTTCTTTAGTCTATTTATATACACATATAATAATTTATACCCCTATTTATACTACTCTCATTTTTTTTAATGTCCACATCCTTTATATATTCTATATCTATATCTATTAATATAAATTTGAATTGTATCGAATATCTCAGTCTGAAGATTTTAAATTCTAAAACTACTGCAAACTTTAATGAAATATGTATTCCTCAAATGGGAGTGGCATCTTTCGACAAGATTAGCTAAACTTCGTCAGAGTCACGTCAGGAATTGAGTTAACTCTGACGAAAACGAGTTATTTTGATTCAGGGGTATTTGGTTCTATTTCTAAAATTTTTTCCTGAGATTTAGACGCTTATTTGTATTTAATATTTTTAGTATAAAATATTGTTATACTAACATAACGCTGCTTATTTTACATGTTTAAATTACATAATTATTGGGTTATATTATTTTTGAATGTAATTTGTAAATGTAATTTGCAAATGTAATTTGTAAATGTAATTTGTAAATGTATTTGTTTATATATAAATTATATATTTATTTATCCAGCTTGTAAATAAGCAATAAACTATCAACCGAAAATTGGAGACAGTAAGTGTGTTTGTTCCTTAGTTCTGTGTTTGTGATTCACCGTGAAACGTATATATATATAAAGTTCAATATAGACAAAGAAACATAGAGAAATCAAAAGAACACACTTACAGTCTCTAATTTTCTGTTTGAACCGTCTTCAGGAGAGATACCAATTTTGTTTTTTAATAGCTTACTCAATGAAAGCGGTAAAAATAAAAATAAATAAAAAGGGAGCCAAAAATTTGAATTTTATGAATAACATAATTAAGCAACCCCCAAGAAAATACAAAAACGAATGATACATTTGCAAATAACTTTGATCGTTTAGTTTCAAAAGGCATGATCATTAAGACGTACATTTAAAATCAATGGAGAAATTGATAATAACAGACAGACAGACCTGCGACTTCATTGTATCTAAAATGACAGCAATATGCCCTACGTTTAATGGGTATGGATGTTTAATTATAAAAAAAATTCCTATAATCTTTTACAATATTTATTATATTTAATTAATGTTTAATTTTGTTAATTTTAATGTTTAATGTAAAATTATTTTGAGATTCTTCTAAATTTTGTTTCTTAAATAACAAATTTTCTTTTCTTAATCATGTTTGAATAGGGACTTATAATTTCCCGTGTGAAGGTGGATGACAATGGCGGTTCAGCGGAGGTTTCTTGCTACACAAACTTCACCGAAGGGGGCCAAGCAAAAACAAAACCTCGACATATTAAACGTCTCCTCTTAGTAACACTCCATTGTTAACCTGTCTACAAAGAACCTTCCCTGCAATATTTCTCAACATTTAATTATTCTCCCCAACCTTAGTGTTCATTTTATTAACAATATATTTGTATTTAGTTATTATTTATTTTTCTATTCAGTTTAATTTATAATGTCTTACAACCTAATAAATGTTCGAACAGTGTTATGTTCTTTACAGAACAAGTTCAGAATAATCAGCATCTGTATGCATTAAATCTTTTTTCTTTCCTATAATATATATATATATATATATATATATATATATCTTTTCAGTTTTTCAGGACTTTTTTAGTTTGAATTTGATGAGTGTAGTTATTGCAAAAGAACTATAAACTTTAAATAAGAAGACGTGCTAAAATTATAGGTGAAAAGTGAAAAAGAATGAAGAAAATATATTTTTCCAGCGATGTAATTCACTTGGTGAAAATGATACGATTAAATATTTTTTAAAGAAAATAACTATAAATGAAAGTAAAGTGGTACTATTTTACTATAATCTTAAATGTTAAGAAGTAAAGTAATTTTTGTTTTTCTTAAACATCCTGCATAGTTGTAAGTTGTTATGGTTAAATGTTATTTTATTAATTTCAGTCAAATATAAAAACTAAGTTTTAATATTAATAATTTGTACTAATAATTAATATTAATAATTGTAGTATTATACATAATTGAAAATAGGTTTCTTGGTGATTGGGTCCAAAGATTGAATACTTCTGATTATAAGCCAACGTTTGGCTGAAGACTGCTCCACATTTTTAAGATCGAAATAGATTTCTGAGGATTAGGTCCAAAAAAACTAATTTATGGAAGATTTGAAGACAATGGAACCATTGGAAATGTTCTGTACAATTTGGATGAAGACGCAAGAAGTTATTCTGGTCCCTTAAAAGATATATGAGGAAACTTGCTAATCGTAAATATGGCGTATTATTTAATCAAACCTGTATAAATGAAGGACTGCTTCCTAAATATACCAATATATACATATATATAAAGTTCAAAGATGGGTTTCTTGAGGATTTTTGGTCTAAAGAAATTACACTACTCTTTATACGCCGACGTTTCGCCAAATTTTCTTTGACATTTTCAAGGCTTATCTTTGAGGAAGAACTATTTACGGCCCTTGCCTCTATCAACCAGCATCATATCAGATATAAACAGGATCGGCGTGTAAACAAAATTGTAATTTATTTGGACCAACATTTCACAAGAATCCCATATTTGTACCTTAAAATTCCGTGGTCGAGAAGCTATATCCGTGGTCGATTATATATATATATATATATATATATATATAATCGATAACAAGATTTCACATAAAAAAGAGAAATCACAATCCATGTTCAAACCAGAATATGAAATGGAAAAAAGAAGACTAAGATCTTTCAACCGTAACAAGCGGTCTTCGTCAGAGTCAAAAACCCAGCTACTGAAGTTGGCGATGACCGCTTGTTACGGTTGAAAGATCTTAGTCTTTTTTTTTCCCATTTCATATTGTGGTTTGATTATATATATATATAATCAACAATAATTAATAATCAACAATAACTCTTGATATAATATATGACTTGAATACCAAAATAAACAAATATATATGAATTAAAATGCTATAAGGCCTTTCGTTACAACATCATCAGACAGCTAAATGAAACAACCAAAAAATATAATAACAAGTTAACCTATTTGATTGAAGTCTTTAGGGATGCCAGCAACCCTAAAGACTTCAATCAACTAGGTTAACTTGTTATTATATTTTTTGGTTGTTTCATTTAGCTCTCTGATGATGTTGTAACGAAAGACCTTAGAGCATTTTAATTAATTTATATTTGTTTATTGTGGAATTTAATTCTTATATATATATATATACTTAAAATATAATTACACATAGAAAGAAACGTAACAAAGGACTCACTATTCGATATTCCGTTCGTTATATTGAAACTTCGGTGGGAGAAGTATTGAAAAGTCAGTGCTATGTTACATTTTTTTCTATGTGACATAGTTAATTTTAAGTGTATCAGTCCTTTTTGATACTTTTGGAAAGACGTATTTCATAGATGACGAATGAGAGTATCAATTACAATAAATTCAATTCCCGCAGCAGAAAATAGATAAAACCAACATCCAACCGCCACAAAAATCAAAAATAGAAAGGGAACAGGAGTTCACTGCAAAGTGAGGCTAATGTTTTTCTCCCAATATTCTTATATCACAGAGGGACTGTGTAACGTCTATACCCATTGGCAGAATAACGGAGTCTTCGCTGAGCAGCGGGTAACTGGGACCGCACGCATGGACCTACAAACTCCACTCTCCTATTGGTCATCATTTCAACGAATCATATTTATTTCCCGAGACATCTTATAGAAAACAATAACATTATATATATATACAATTAAAAGAAACGGTCCAGGGGACTATTTTAAAATAAAATAAATTCAAAACGAAGGAAACACACAGAAAGACACAGACATAACTCACATCGATATTTCGACCATCGTCGTCATCAGGAGGTGCGAAGAGCGAAGAGTCCCGCAGGAAGACAGGGCAGCGACTCATTTTAATTTCTCGTGTTTTTAATTTCTCTACGTTTCTTTATGTACATTCGACTATATATATATATTATATATATATATTATATATATATATATATCAATGATCAAACCACAATAAGAAATGGGAAAACAAGACTAAGATCTTTTAACCGTAACAAGCGGTCTTCGTCAGAGTCAAAAACCCAACTGAGTTTTTGACCCTCAGTTGGGTTTTTGACTCTGACGAAGACCGCTTGTTACTGTTGAAAGATGTTAGTCTTGTTTTCCCATTTCTTATTGTGGTTTGATCATTGATTGTTGTTTCACGTGTTTATGTGAAATCTTTTTATATATATATATATATATATAGAAAATTGTCACAATAACACGTGATATAAATATTCAGGTAACTCACCACAAATTAGAGAAGATAGTCGCTCTAAGGCCTTTCGTTTTCACGTCGTCAGAGAGCAAGTGAATACAAGTTGTAAGCAGGTTATGAATTTTGATTTAAAGAAGGAGTACTCCTTCTTTAAATCAAAATTCATAACCTGCTTACAACTTGTATTCACTTGCTCTCTGACGACGTGAAAACGAAAGGCCTTAGAGCGACTATCTTCTCTAATTTGTGGTGAGTTACCTGAATATATATATATATATATATATATATAATATATATATTATATACATAAAGAAACGTAGAGAAATTAAAAACACACACTTACAGTCTCTAATTTTCGATTGAACCGTCTTCAGGAGAGATAAGAAAGGGATACCAAGCGCACTGGTTTCTCTACGTTTCTTTATGTACATTGAACTGTATTTGTCCATTTCGGATCGTATTTTCATCAAAAAAGTGTATATATATATAAATATATATAAATATATATATATATATACCGCAATAAAAGAAACGGTCCAGTGGACCGTTTATTTATATATATATATATCAGTGGCGACTCCTGACCTTTTTCTTTAGGCATGCAATTTTCAAAGATTAAAAGAAATACAGAGAAATACCCTTCTAATTCTCATGTTCAGTCTTTTCATGTTGCACAAAAGGATAATGATGTATTAAAAACATTTAATGGGGATTTGAATCAGGTTTTATTTGGAAATACTTTTAACATTAACTTTTATTAACCAATACAATAAAAATAGGCAAAAAATGTTTTTATTAAAGAAAGAGATACACAATACATCATTTGAATAAAAACTTCTTGCAAAATTCTTCGATAACAAAACCATAAAACTTCTCTCTATCTGCCATGAGATCTTTAAGTAAATGTCTTTCAATTGAAATTAGGGATAAATTAGACAATCGCTCTTCACTTTGGGAGCTTCGTAAATAACTTTTAATTCTTTTGAGGGCAGAAAACGATCTCTCAACACTTGCTGTTGTTATGGGAACAGTCATAACCAAATTCATGAGTTTATAAATTTCCGGAAGACCTGTGTGCAAATCACTTTCTAGTATGTATTTGAGGAGCTCAGCAAGCCTGAGTTGCAGTGTATGCAAACTTCGTTCTTGTTTCTCTTGGCAATTAAGATCATTTTCATTAACCAGAAATGATAAGAGTAAACCCCTGCATTGGGAAGCTTAGCGCAATCATAGAAAATGGTTCCTTAGCGTGTAGTGGAATAAAAAAAAAGGGGTTCCTTTAAATATTTCGAGTCTCGAACATTTTGGTTTCTTTAAAGATGAATTCTATGCATGCAATGCATGTGTTGCATTCCCTGAGAAATCGCCACTGATATATATATATATATAATGTGGGAGATAAAGTGGTGTAGTTTCTCAAACCAGAATTTTGTCTTGCTGATAATCCTTAAATGCAGATTATCAAGTATTTGAAATTATGGTAGTGTAAATTTTAAATTATTGTATAAACCAAAATCTTCGTTGTGATTAACTTAATATCTTCGATAAGAATAATAACAATCTTAACTAAGTTTAAGCGTGACAAGAGTTTTGATATAAATCCCAGGCAGAATTAGAATATTTTATTTATAATTTCATTTAAATAGAGAATCAGAGTGAAATTAAAAGCAATAAGCCTGCCCTCTTTAGTTATAACAATCAATTAGTCTTTAAAATGGATTCTGCAAACTTTTAGATATAAGTCTCAAACCGTCAGACTTGTGAAGCATTAGGCCAAAGTGTACTTCAAATAAACAGGGAATCACAAATTGAATTAATGCTTTTCAATGCTATTATACCTAATTAATGTAAAGGTCTTCTTTTTTTTTTTTAATAGGTATATTTTAACTCGAAGGGTTTTGTAGTAATTTAAAAACTTATTTATTTGGTCTTGAAATTTAATTAATGTTCGTGAAAAAATATGAACTTTGTTTAGGTTAATTAAATCAGACATCTGGAATCTTTAGTCAGGATCATTTACTTACTCTGTCTCGTTGAAAGTTTATTTCTATATATCCTGGATGATAAAAGTAACCGTCTATAGTGGTTTCGACAGTGATTTTTGTTTCATCTGTTTATTGTGAATATAAATGCATATATATATATATATATATATATATATATATATATATATATATAAAGATTTCACATAAACACGTGAAATAACAATCAATGATCAAACCGTTTCTTATTGTGGTTTGATCATTGATATATATATATATATATATATATATATATATTCCTGAATATATTTCCATATTTTAATATTTTTTTTAATTTCGTATTTATTTTATTATTCATTGCTTCAGTTTTCTTCTTTTCTCCTTCTATTATTTTTAGTTTTCGTTTTTAGTTAGTTCTCTCTTTAGTTAGTTACTCTTGTGCAAGGCAGTCAGCAGAGGGCTCGCGTGTTTGTCGCATTCGACGGTTTGCTCAGTCAGTGGCGTCTGCTCGCAGGCATACTTCTACCTGATGACGACGCAAGTCGAAATATAGTTTTGAGTGTTGTATGCCTTTATTTATGTTTTTCTCCTTTGTATTATATATATACAATTAAAAGAAACAGTCCAGCGGACTTTTTTAAAATAAAATAAATTCAAAACGAAGGAAACACACAGAAAGACACAGACATAACTCACATCGATATTTCGACCATCGTCGTCATCAGGAGGTGTGAAGAGCGAAGAGCGAAGAGTCCCGCAGGAAGAGTACCGCTGTCTTCCTGCGGGACTCTTCGCTCTTCGCTCTTCACACCTCCTGATGACGACGATGGTCGAAATATCGATGTGAGTTATGTCTGTGTCTTTCTGTGTGTTTCCTTCGTTTTGAATTTATTTATATATATATATATATATATATATATATATATATATATATATCAGTTCAAAAATGAAGAAAAGCAACACACAGAGAAAGAGACACACTTACAATCTCAAATTTTCGGATGATCCGTCTTCAGGAGAAAAGAGAATGGGCGACTAAGCACGCCGGAAACACAACAGCAGGAAACCGTCAATATATATATATATATATATATGCTCAAACCACAACATGAAATGGGAAAACAAGACTAAGATCTTTCAACCGTAACGTCAGAATCTTTCAAGCGGTCTTCGTCAGAGTCAAAAACCCAACTGAAACACTAGATGCAGAATATATCTGGTGAGGGGTTGAGAAGAGTGGGAGGAAATGGTGGTATTTTAAAAGGGTGAAAGCGCAGGAAAGGACTAATGTCCAGAAAGGGATGTTTGGGGAAACAAAGAGGTACAATAAGAAAGAGTAAAAAACTATCAGCTAGCTGTCAACCCCCTTAGGTGGTTTTTTACTCTTTCCTACGGTACTCCTTTGTTTCCCCAAACATCCCTTTCTGAACATTAGTCCTTTCCTACGCTTTCACCCTTTTAAAATACCACCATTTCCTCCCACTCTTCTCAACCCCTCACCAGATATATTCTGCATCTAGTGTTTCAGTTGGGTTTTTGACTCTGACGAAGACCGCTTGTTACGGTTGAAAGATCTTAGTCTTGTTTTCCCATTTGATTTTGTGATGTCAGAAACTAGATATGTGCTTCCCAGTATACTGCGCGGTGCGCGGACGTATTTAGATCTTGATACGTCCGATAAGTCATTAAAATATACTTCATAGGACATAATTAATGATGGATATTTGGTTGATTAGTAAGGAACACACAGAGATCTTAAATGGTGACAAAAACACCCTTTGTTATGTACAACAGTTTTTAAATTATGTATAAACTACTTTTTTTTTATATTTTTTTATACCAAAATATTACCTGTATAATTTTTATAAAGTGGGGAATTTTCCTTTTAAAATCCGTTGGGCATAGTCGTCGAGGATGAGAGTAGAGTAGTTAATAACTTTCCCTCATTTTTCCGTGGTTTCGAAAGCGGTTCCGTGGTATCTGTGTGATCAACTATAGTCAGTACATAATATTTTTTAATTAATATTCATAGTTACCTTGTAAATAACGAATTATTAAAATATATTAATAATACAGGCATTATAAATTTCGTTGAACTTTATCTTGTGAAAGCCAGGAATTCATCAGTGTTTGTTTATTCTGTTAAAGGTTAATACAATTATAAACAGTATTTTCAAAATAACTCTCTTATTAAGTCAGCAGTGGACAGTGTGAGATAATTAAATTCGCTGTAGATTTGGAGAAAGGTATGGTTTTTGCCCTCTTAGTTTATTTGGTTTCAGAAACTCATCATATTTCAACGAAAGTGGTTACATTAAACAAAAAAATATTTACTGAATAATTTTTTTATAGAGATACTACCCAAAAGATATTTTTAAATAAATCTTTATTGCAATATTACAATTCTCATAAAAAAAAGTAACTCATTAAAACTTCAAAGTAAAAGTAATATAGAATTCCTGGCCGTGTTTTGAAGATAACAATGTAACCAAGGATCATTTTTATTAAAAACCTTGATATATTATCTGGAATTTTTAAAGTAGCGCATGAAGTAATATATACATCTAATCAAAACACTCAAGAATAAGTGGCGGTCTATATACGTTAAATACTAAAACTCCAACATTGCTGGAAACGATTTATTTATCTAACAGTTTCTGAAGCAGTTTATAGTTACCAAAACTACTTAATTAAGAAACATTTTTGCATTTTAGGACACTTTTGGTTGTTTATATCACCAATGTATTCCGTTTTGATTGTAGCCATCATCTTATAATAGAAACTTGTTTTATTATTTCAACAAAAACCTGCTATCTCTAATATTTTATCATTACAAATCAATAAGTGTATATGACATTTTTGTTTATTTCATTAAATAAAAAAGAAATCATTAGTTGAGCAATCCGTAATTGTGTGGTATTTACTCATTCTGAGGTAAAATGGATAAACCAACAAAAGTCTCCACACAAATGAAGTTTTATTCAACGCGTTTCGAACACTTTGTGTTCATCATCAGGAAGACACCAAGGAAGTGGTACTGACGGGTTGGTCAAGTTAAAACCGTTTTTTCAGGGCAGGGGTTGCTCGCCAATTCTTGCAACTGGATTGACTTTTTTTTTTTGCAGTAAACTGTCCTTTCTGCTTAGCTAAGCTAATAATTAACTCAGGGTATGACTTTCGATCATCTAATCCAGTGTTTTTCAAATTTTTGTTTACTTCAGACCACTCCTAAGGAAGGACCAAACCTTTGTGGCACATCATTCATTTTAATAAAGAAAATTTAGTCCTTAAATTTGAAAACAAGAAAGTGATAAGATATTAAAAGCAATAGTTTTTTTTTTACTTTTAAAATGAGAGAAAGAGAGAGAGAATCAATAACAAACGATTTGAATTCCCAAGGAAAGGTAAAAAAGAAATTATCTATTGCTGCTTAAAGACTAAAGAAATTTACCTTTTAGTTCAGAATATCAAGTGGTGGAGACTTCACTCATACTTGAAATCCACATAATTGGTCTTTCTAACATAAATAAAAATGAACAAATTTTTAACACCAAAATCTGTTATATAAGTTTAATTTATCGTGGGGCGCACGATTTATATATCTCATTATCGTGGGGCGCACGATTTATATATCTCATTATCGTGGGGCGCACAATTTATATATCTCATTATCGTGGGGCGCACGATTTATATATCTCATTATCGTGGGGCGCACGATTTATATATCTCATTATCGTGGGGCGCACGATTTATATATCTCAATATCGTGGGGCGCACGATTTATATATCTCATTATCGTGGGGCGCACGATTTATATATCTCATTATCGTGGGGCGCACGATTTATATATCTCATTATCGTGGGGCGCACGATTTATATATCTCATTATCGTGGGGCGCACGATTTATATATCTCATTATCGTGGGGCGCACTTGGCTGCCTCCGGGCGAACCGTTTGAGAAGCGCTGATCAAGTCGAAGGACTATTTCATCTATCAGCTATAATACATATAATCTATTTATCTATTTATTTTGGCATATTAACTATCATTTATTTTTTTTTTGGCAATATTTCTTTATTGAAGAAATATACTGCTTCTAGAGAAATATGAGTGAATTTCCTCACATTATGTAGAATAAAAAAAAAACAAAACATTCACCACTCTTAAACCATTATTATATATCATATTGACCATCTCATTATCCAGAGAAATACTGAATAGAAAATCTCTATAAGCGTTTTATAGCAATCATGTGGTTGAGCTATGCAAATTTAATGGACTTAAGAAACAAAGAAAAGGAAACAAGTATTTAAAGACTTGTTTAAAAGAACGACTCACTGACTCTGACGGATCGGTTTTTGAACTTCTTTGTTTTTTTTTTAAACTTTGCCAAACTTAAGGGTCTTTTTTCAAAAAAGACTCATTTCTCTAATATAGGTATATTTATTAGGAACTTCACTTTACCCTGAATATTTCTTTTCTCTTAGTTGAAAACAGCAGTGACTATGGTTATTTTTAGTTAGGTATACCTAATCAATGTGCATATTTAAGTCTAAGGAATAAACTGTAAAAGCAAACAGGTTGTAATTGCAACTTTGGATTAATACAAAGTAGTTTTTTTGTTACTTTTTAAATTAGCAAAAGAAGAAAGTGCTTTTTTTCAATTAAACAGTCACTTATTCTCCTTTTATATTTAAAAGTATGTTTCATTTATTGAAAAAACCATCATTTTAAATATTCAACTTTCCTATCCCATATTTGTAGATATATATCCTTCTGCCTCTCTATGTCTTAATGATCGAATTCCAGGGTGTCCAAAATTTCTTAAACTGTTCCTAGAATCACAAAGAATAAATTAAAAAATAAATAAAAAAAAAAGTTTCTTTCCTCTAAATTAGTGGTTCTGGCCTTCTGTATTTCATTTAACGGTTTTCAAGCATACCCAAAGCCTTTGTCACCTTATCTCCTAAATGCCTATTCCCAATCTTTCGCAACGGATCTGTTTCCTACTAGTTGTTTTCACTGGACCAACCCGTCAGTACCACATCCTTGGTTATGTCTTGAATTCTCTTAATTGAATTTTATTATTTCACACTAATTTTGTAACTGATTAGATATAATTTGTATTATAGTGTCTTCCTGATGATGAACACAAAGTGTTCGAAACGCGTTGAATAAAACTTCATTTGTGTGGAGACTTTTGTTGGTTTATCCATTTTACCTCAGAATGACATATTTGTTTTTTAATTTATGGGAAAAAATTATAACTCTTTGATAAGGTAAAGATATGTAAAGCTTTACATGAAACTTGAAAAAAAGTGCAACTGAAAGTTAAAGTTGATTAAAGTTTAAAGGATTATCAGGCGTCGGGAGATTTGATTGCTACAAGGGTTTACTTGATACTTGAGAAGATGTGAGAATGACGTCTGCCAAGTCTGTCCTATATATTTCAATTTAGTTAAAAAAAAAAGTGCCTTTTTTTTAAATCAAAATATTGATTGTTCTCATTTTAAATTTAAGTCTTTAATATATTTACTGAAAAAAACCCTGAGTAGATAATTTTTTAATGGAAAAAGAGGAAGTACAAGAAGTTAAGAAAACATTCTATTATGTAGTTGATTATAATAATACAGAATTAAATACATAAGATGTTAAGAAAAGACATTAAAAAAGATTCATTAATGAAGCAATCTGTTGCAATTCATATTGGGGAAAGTCATATTATGTCTCCACACAAAAAAGTTTATGACAAAAAACTAACTACGCGTTTCGAATAATTGATGTTATTCTTCAGGTTACATCTAACTTATATATGAATATATGAGCTTTAGAAACATCGGGGTGAATTAATTAAAATTGAATACAATATCTGACTGTTTAATACATGACACTATTGAGTGATAACATGGGAATAGTATTAAGATGGCTTAATTATTAACTATTCCCATGTTATCCCTCAGTAGTGTCAGATATTCAACTGTTAGATATTGTATTCAATTTTAATTAATTCACCCCGATGTTTCTAAAGCTCATATATTCATATATAAGTTAGATGTAACCTGAAGAATAACATCAATTGTTCGAAACGCGTAGTTAGTTTTTTGCCATAAACTTTTTGTGAGGATACATAATACTTTCCCCAGTATTTAAAAATATTATAAGTTAATTTTGTGTAGATGGTGTTAAGGAGTGAAGAAACAAGTAAATAGTCAATATGAATCGCATCTTGTTAGTTCTCTCTGTGTGATTTGACTGTTGTTCTCGAGAAACATTTTTTTTTATCTATATAAATAAAAGAAAGGTTTTGTCTTTACATTGCTTGGAACTGACTCATTTCAAATTTTCTTTATGTTTCATATATTAGAGAAACCAAATCCACCCTTAGAAAAATTTCTGTTGGTTCTTCGGTTTGTCCGCAAAATTTTATCACGAGTAAACTCAGGCACCATTAAATATATCAACCTGAAACTTTGACAGTAGATTTGTGTATGTCTAGCTTAAAATATAGGCTCTGAATTGATTGGGAATTCAACGTAGAAGTGGTTATGGACGTTTAAAGCAAAAACGCTTGTCACAAGTAAACTCAGCCATCATGAGACATAGTGAGCCCCACAACAATAACCACGTATCATCCAATTTTTGATTCCTTCAAAGACGGGCACGATTGCTATCGTCTTATATTATTAATATATATAATTAATTCCTTTTTCATTATTTTCAGCATTAGCAGATGGTTATAATTTGATATTAAAATAGTAAAATAGTAGATTTCAAATATAAAATATTGGACTGACCTGACTTCATATTCATTGCCTTAATTATTGGAGACTATTATTCATTACATGCCTGACAAATTGTTTCCTATAATTGTCTGTGCTCCTAATTATACCTGCCATGATAATATTAATAAAAATACTAGACACATAACAACTGGTGAACTCCTTGGGAACCTATCAACGTTATGTTAAATTATAACAGGACAGTGAAACTATCAAGATTGGTAGTCTATATTTAATAGTGCCATTTGATTATATTGTTTAAAGTAGGATTATATCATAAAATGTCATACACTTTTTGTTTTCTTCTTTTCTAAGAATGAGGGTTGTGCGTAATTAAGCAATGAAGACTGTGGGAGGGACGTATCGCTTAATAGAATATTGTATCAAGGACAGAGCTAGGAGATTTTTAATAATGCTCGTAATTACAGCGGCAGAGAAGGGAGTGGCATGAAATTACTTTTGAATTTGTTAGAGAAGCAGGGATTAAAAATGCTTCTGACCGGCCTCTACTCCATAAGGGACCCTTATGGTGGTCTGTCGCAGATTAATATTCCACCCTGAATACCACATCCTCTTTCTCATCCCTATTTCGTAAAAAAAAATACAGACAAAAAATTGTTCAAAAATGTTCTGTTTTAGGGAAAGTGGGAGTTTGGGGTGAGGAAAGAGGCGGGCTCTTCTTTGTTGGATGCGAGGATGAATGGGTTGGTGACGTCACTGCCATTAGTCCAACTGAAATAAAACCGAAGTAAAACAATACGTTCTCCTCCATCACAGACGTTTTCCCGCCTTTTTTCAGCCTTCAAAGGCCTAAGACCGATTGGGGTCCTTCCTCCTGTCAGCCAGTGTTTCAATTGTTCCCCCTGACGCACCCGTCATTAGCGGGCTTCAACAAATTTACACTTTGAAATATCTTCTAGTAAGACTGGTAGGACTGGAGTCAATTTTTTTAGAAAAGGTGGCTAACCAAACATTCTGTAGGCAACTTACTTCTAAGCGATTGCTAAACTGTTTCCGACACAGTTTTGTTTAAAGTTTTAAAGCGGTTCATCTTCTTTGATTAAGCCATCTATCATTCTTGATACAGAAAATTCTTATTTTAAAAATTATATATTTGTTGTTTAATTACTTATAGTCTATAATATACACCAAATGAAACCATAATTACATGAATATTGTTAGTACCTTTTGAGGTTAGTACAAATCGTAGCAAGAAGTAAATCATACTTCTTGCAATCATTTAGCAGTCGTTGAACCGGTTCCAGACGTCTTCAAGAACAACTGGCATAAATCATTGAAGTCATAACTTTATTCACACTTCACTGAATTCAATGACTCTTCAACTTTATATTACACTATTATTACCACTTTACATTTTAAACAGATTTTCCACTCATTTCTTACATAAATAATAGTTTTCAAATACTATTTTATCTTTAAATTCGTCTATGCTATAGAAAGATGCAAGAGGACAGCAATATTGCCCCCCAAGTGATCTTCATGTTGGCTAACGTCCATACCATGTTGAATACACCGGTTCTCTAAGATCTAATACGCATGAGATACGTTAATGTTCTTGTTTTTCTTTTGCTTTCCTTTACATGGAAGCCTAAAATAACGTGAGTTTATTTATCAGTTTTGTGGTATAAGACTAAGTCTTACAAGTTAAAAAATATCAAGAAATATGCTTCTTTTTAAATTTTATTAAGAAGAATATTTTTTGTTTAGTGGGACCTTTTTGCTTTGCTTTTATTAAATTGTTATAAGATTTTTATTTTTTTTGTAATGTAGGGTCGTGGAAGCTCGCCTCCGCGTGGCCCACCTCGGGCGTATCTCAGGGGTTTTGTTTGCCTCTATCCTAGGCTAGAGCTTGTAGCTCCCGAGATGCGGCAAAAGAGCCTTCACGTAAAAAAAAGGCATCAGTCTGTTTTGTTGTTGTTTTCAGCGATTTGGCTGAATAAGCTGGGAGCGCTAAATAATACCAAAACAGGGCGAAGTGATTTTGTTGAATACCCTCCCCGTTCATCAGACCTTACACTACTAGACCTTTTAATATCTAAAAGACAAAGTCTATCGACGTAATAAAACCTATAATAATCGCTTGATTGAAACGTGAATAATCAATCATTGAATGTGAATTCATGAATATACCAAGTAACTTGTTGAATGATGTGTGCTATTCCATCGAGTTACAGAGGGTGTCTGGGCAACAACAGACTGCAATTTGAGAACAAAGAGACAAAACGATAGTATGATGTTTGTGAATTCTTTTACATATTGAAGACAAATAATAATAAATACCTGGTTTAAAATTATTTTATGCGTGTATACATCCTGTATTTGTAAGTTTATGACTTAAATGTTTCCTCTATAATAGTTAATTTAGCATTAGTTTTTATCAGTTGAACTATTTTTCCACTCTATTTGGATAGTGGTATCTAAATTTTCCTTATAGGAATAGTGGTGTCCATTTTCCTTAGTAAAAGGGGTCTAACACTTTGGTTAGCTCTCCTCGCCTGACATCGTAAAAAAATTGGAATACTAATTTTGTGTTAAACATTTTTTCGGATATAATTTATATGTTAGAAATGTATTCATATATTCAGTTTTATTATTGTTTGAGGTGACTATATAGTTAAAACATACTCCATATTAAGCATTCATATCATAACATTTGAAACTTTGCAATACTAACTTAGCAAAAAGATAAGTTAATATACTTCTTTATGCATATAATTTTACCTATTTCAAGTATACATGCATATTGTTAATACCACTGAGGTTAGTATGATTTATATTAGAAATAGGTAAAACCGTCATACGGTACCTCGCAAGATGATCCTGGAGTTGGAGCGCTTTCGGACGTCCGAAAGCGCTCGAACTCCAGGATCATCTTACGAGGTATGACGGTTTTACCTATTTCTAATATATTTCAAGTATACTGAATTCCGTTTGAAATTCAAAGATCAGCATTGGAGTCGTATCATTGGTTCTTTTTTAAAATCAAATCTTTCAGTATTTATTTTTATTGTTTAGTTTAAAAAAAATGCAAAATTTTCTTTAATACTAATTTATATTTCCGATTTATTTTTAAACGTTTTTATTGATACTAAATTTCCTCTTTTCAGTATTAGTTTTCCAGTCACAAAGGCTTTCTTTTTAATTAAGTATACCTTTCTTCACCTTTTGCTTAAAGTATTAATAACCACTGTAACCGAAACGAAACTCAATTAAATTATTCTATATTCTAATGTTTTACTTAGCAAGAATGAAAACTTATCAAATGATTCCATTTATTGTTTCATCAGTTATTCAATCCTTTTTAAGAGTGAATACTGTTGTATTTAGTAAAAGTTTTAATAATACTAAAATTTACCTCAACCTTACCTCTTTTAGAATTCCTTTTAAAAGTAGGATCTAAAGAATTTCATTTCGTAGCGAGCATGAAAGTTTGTGTATAATTATTAAGCAGTTTACATTTCGTGACCTTTCTTGTAGTAATTATAAAATCCATCTGTTCTTTTCTTTCTCTCTTTTTGCTTTGGAATTTGGATCAAAGTGTTGTATTATCGTTTATATTTGTTCCTTTTTTATGATAAATGAGAAAGACGGTTACACAATATTTCCCGGAGAAAGGGATCTTTTTTTTTTTTTTTTTTTTAATTTTCTTTTTTCGGGATGTTAAAGTTTTGCAACATTTGCGCTTGGCTTTGAAGCATTGTTTGATTTTACAGTCGACTTGGGCCATTCTTGAGACGCCCCCTTGCTGAAGCACTCGGCGGCACACCCCCTCATCCGATTGTCTAATCCTTTCGGCTCTTCTCTTTCATCCCCCGTCAAGCCTTCCTGATCGCTCTTAACTCTGACACTTCTCAACCCGACCCGCCCATCAAACATAGATTTTTTTTTTTTTCTTTTGTTCATCCACCATACAACTACCGTATTTGTTGCTTCTACTATTCCTCTAAATCAACTCGAGAACATGTGCATACAAATATTTTGAAACAGTCTAACAATAATTTAATAAATTTACATGAATTTATAAGAAATAATATTATAAAAATAATGCTGATAATATTATATTTAAAATAACATAATGAAATGGAGTTACAAAGAAACGTAAACATTAAAATTTAAATCATTAGTTGAGCAATCCGTAATTGTGTGGTATTTACTCATTCTGAGGTAAAATGGATAAACCAACAAAAGTCTCCAAACAAATGAAGTTTTATTCAACGCGTTTCGAATACTTTGTGTTCATCATCAGGAAGACACCAAGGATGTGGTACTGACGGGTTGGTGTCTTCCTGATGATGAACACAAAGTGTTCAAAACGCGTATAAAACTTCATTTGTGTGGAGACTTTTGTTGGTTTATCCATTTTACCTCAGAATTAAAATTTAAATATTCTCAATGAACTATGCGACTTCTGACAGCCCGAGTCCACCTTCAGTGATGTCAGTGTTCTTTTTATACCTTCCGCAGACTCAAACGTCGAAAATGCTGTGGTTTTTAGACATGAAAGATATTTTAGAGAAATATCAATGCTGGTTCAAAAAGATTTCTGATATCATTTTACGCTAAATTTAATCCTTTTCATGTTCTCAACAATCTTTAAATAACATTAACTCTATTATGTTGTACCGGTGTAAAATTAACCACATGAACATTATGTATTGCTTACATAGGTTAGGTTAGGTTGTTGTGGCAGTCCTATAAGGGGACACACATAAGCCGATCATTGGCCCTTTATGATACAGTACAATAGAGATTCTACAATAGAGATTCTACATTGATTCTACATTAGGAGTCTTAAATTTTGCCTAACTCATGTGTATTTAGAGTCGGGGTTTTTAACAAATACCTGAAATCGTAGAGGCTCGGGACCGACGGCTTAACGTCCGTCGGACGTTAACGTTGAAGATACAACGTTATATCAACTTGTATTTTCATGTCTTGTATACCACTCAGTCAAAGCATCTGAATGTATTGCCAGACTAACTGCTTTTAAATTACTGAATAATGTAGCTTGCTTGAGGAATGAAGATTTAATCACGACCACTTGAACACGGTGACCCACCAAGTACTCATTAAGTCGAGGGTGACGCCAAATTAAATACTACATTTTTAAAGGCCACCTTTTACTCGAGTGGTTGACCAAGATCTGAGATCAACATTCATTCTAATTGGTGCAAATAGTATTATAGCATTAAGTACGAATATGATAGAATCATTTATCATTGTAGATCCACCTGGCTTAATCATTATGTCATAATGTAATTTCATCTCGAAACTAATGAAATATTAGATCCCCAAAGGATTCAACCGTCTTTCATTCAATCGAATTTGGCTTAAATAATTAAAGAATGGAACCGGAAGCGAAGATGCTCGTTAGTGATAGTAAGATTATAATCCCTCAGATTTTGAATGTATGCGAGTTGAGACAACTTACATGTTGATACACTGGCTTGGCAACAGAAGTGGTGGCCCGCCTGCAACAATTGTTAAAGGATTGTATGCTTGAAGGGATAACATTATAGAATAGGAAGGAAGGCTGACAAAATTTTAACTTAAAATTAAAATTAATTTGTTAAACTTTGAACTCTGTCTTGTTTGTTTGATGTACAATGCCATACCGTTTTTTTTTTTGTCACAAGATTTCAGTATTCAACATTGTTATATTTACTCCAGACATGAAAAAAATGAGTATATTTTAGATGTTCAAGGGAATTAGCGTTCAACAAAAATTATAATTTTATCTTAGAATTTGTATCAAAATAACAAATTGGTTTGATCCAAAGTTCGTTTTATATGCACTATGAAATTGTAAAACATTTAGTTTTTACCAATTGCTTGCATCGGAAAAATTAATACTTTTCAACAGAAACTGATTCATTTTAACACGATATACTTGACGGATTTAAATATAAGTATGTTTTAGCCAAATTTAATAACAAAACAGCTAGAAAAAAAGGAAGTCACCAATTTTATATTGTCACAAGTAACAAACGTGTTTTTCTCGAACTCGTATATATATATATATATATATAGTTCGTATTTTCATCAAAAAAGTGTATATATATATATATATATTTTATTAAAGTAGACGGCAGCTTCCGCATTTACGACTTTTTTGCTCATGTTTTCTAGTTTTCGAACTAGTTTTTTCTGGTAGGGAGTGATTTCGTGGAGGAGTTGTCCCAGAGACATCAAAGAAATAATTTTGTAGCTTAATCAATAATATTATATTTTTATTATTATATAAAATGTATAGATCTATACATATCTATATACAATATATCTATATACCTGATGATGATTTCCGGGAAAATCGAAAGCTTGTAAGTATAAAAATATAATATTATTGATTAAGCTACAAAATTATTTCTTTGATGTCTCTGGGACAACTCCTCCACGAAATCACTCCCTACCAGAAAAAACTAGTTCGAAAACTAGAAAACACGAGCAAAAAAGTCGTAAATGCGGAAGCTGCCGTCTACTTTAATAAAATATGTTTACAAGAGAATCTGCTGCCAATATACACTAATTATATATATATATATATATATATATATATATATATATATATATATGTATAAATATGTGTAATAAATATATCAAATGTGTACATATACAATGAGTATTTTGTTTGTTGAATGCATCTTGACTAGTTAGTAGTGTTATCACCTAATCTGTGCAGCAAGATAATATTTCTGGTCTTTGTGTCAGCTAAACTTCTCTTCTTCTTTTTTAGAAGCAAGTAAATAAATACATTTAACCGACAAGAAGAAATATGGCAGTAACTACGGCAAGTCGGTAAGAGCTGCTAGATGGCTAGCGATAATCTGGTACTCACGCTTGAAGTTTCAATCTCCTGTTTAAAGCATTCAAAACATTTATTCTTTTCGGAGAAAGTATAATTCATTTATTAATGACTACTCATCTTACATACGGTCGTTTTCAAATCTTCGGGTTTAATTCCAATCTTAGTTCTAAATGTCATCTTAACCGATGACTACTAAACAGGTTGTATGGAAAATGAAACTCACAAAATATTCATGTGTAATTAAAAATAAAAGGTGATTACTACATTCGTATTCAAAACTTTCTTACTAGGCGATACTAACAGGTATGGTGAATACTTAGCAAGCGTGATAAACGTTAGAATATTTCCCCTGCGCACTATTTCAGTTAATCTGTACAAACTATTCTTATAAGTATTTATAAGGTGTTTCAAGTAACCTCAGTCAAAATTATTAGTTGATTATAATCTGACTTAGCTCCATTTTGATGACAGTAATAAAATTATAATCTTTTTTTGTAGTGCGATCTATGAATCTAGGCAGAGCTGCATATTTTTCTCTTTTTTTTTCAATATTTCCTCTTCAAATATTTGAAATTCTTAACATTTCAGTTATATAATAAGATTATTAAATTTTAACAGCAAAATAGAATAAAAATAACGAAAAAACAAAACATAAACACTAGAAAAATAAAATGGAATGTCAAATATTAAAAAAAATGTATTAAATATGATAATGAAGACGATAAAAACACTTAATGGTAGTGAAAAAAAATAGTTCACTACCAATAAGTCTCTTGAGATGTTTTTAAAGATTTTCAGAGATATAGCAAAAGAAATAGTCTAATCCGTGAGATTGGGAGCGTAAACCTACATTCTCGAATATTACCCAATATAAAAAAAGAAACCAATATTAAACAATTAAAGCATCAACGAAATATACTTAATTTGTAGGGTAAAAATCTAATGAAATGGTCTCCACATATAAACATTTTAATGATATAAACAACGCGTTTCGAACACATAGTGTTCTTCCTCAGGCATTAACTAAAAAATACAATGACACCAGAGAGTTATCTGTAGTACAAAAGAAGAAGAGGAAGCCTGAGGAAGAACACTACGTGTTCGAAACGCGTTGTTTATATCATTAAAATTTTTATATGTGGAGACTATTTCATTAGATTTTTACCCTACAATGAGTAAATACCACATAATAACTGATTGCACTACATTAGAATATACTTAATTTATTGCTTATAATTTAATACTTATTATAAACTTAAAAAATAGGTTTTAAAAAATAGGTGTTTCTTGTATGAGTGATAACGGTATACTCATATTTAATATTAAGTATGACATATTTGTTTTGACATTTATTCGGCATATGTATTTATCATAAATTACAAATATATAATGTGTAAGCGAGTGCAATGAGTGTGTTTTCAAGTATGTATTTACTACAAATATTTTCTTTAATTATCATTTTTTATTAAATTTGAAGCATTTATATAAAGGAAAAGTTTGTTGAAAGTTTAAAACAAATACGTTTTCTACAATCACTTGTTTAAAGCAAAAGATTTTTATGATAAGGCTTGTTTAAAAAACAATTCATTTATAGTAAATGGTAGTTAAAAAAAAAAATTAAACGCTGTTCTCATAAACACTCGTTAAAGTAAAAGTTTTCCTAGTAAACGACTGTTTGATGGAATTGCTTTTCTAACAAACGCTTGTTTAAGCAAACAGTTTTCATATGATGTTATGTTTTAAGGGAACGCTTGCTTATGAAGGTAGTTTGAATCAACTGCTTTTCTAGCAAGCTCCGAGTTCTTTCTGAGTGTGTTGGAATTCTCAAAGATATTCGTCTTATCCTCTTCCCCAATATCAGAACAGGGAGGCGATTGCTTAGCTATTCCTCTATTAGCTATTCTTCCATTCAACGTTTTTCTTTCCACTATCGCCACCTAATTGCAAGTACTATTAGAAGAAAAACTTCGACAATTCTACAATTCAGATCAGTTTGGTGCAAAAATATAGAATTTATAATTCTAAATACAGTACTATTCACACTGTTTTGTTTTCCCATTTTATATTATGGTTTGATCATTGATTGTTATTTCACGTGTTTATGAGAAATCTTTATATTTATATATATATATATATATATTGATAAAAGTATCGACCGTGGAATAGAAACAAAAATACAGTTTATCGGGACTCGGTCAGTTCTTCAGTTTCAAATTAAACTCTCATTGCCAACGTTTCGGTCTTTATTTAATACCTTTTTCATACGCAGAAGTATAAATTTTGAAACAGAAAAACTAAATAATACATTACAAATTATTTTACAAAGAAAAATATTATCACGTGTCACGTGTTCATGCAGACTACAGTTGTTGTTAAAATCCACATACTATTTTTCTTTGTAAAATAATTTGTAATGTAATACTTAGTGTTTCTGTTTCAAAATTTGTACTTCTGCCTATGAAAAAGTTTTTAAATAAAGACTGAAACGTTGGCAATGAGAGTTTAATTTGAACCTGAAGAACTGACCGAGTCCCAATAAACTATAGTTTTGTTTATATATATATATATATAACAGATTCAATAATATATCGACCGTTTGATAGAATAGGTGTGTTCTCTAATCGGGGTTCGGTCAATTTTCCAGGATAAAAAAATAAACTCTCGTTGCCAACGTTTTGATTTTATTTAAAACCTTTTTCATAGGCTGAAGTAAGAATTTTTTAACTAAGAAAATGAAATTTACATTATTTAAAGGAACAACAATGTTAACCGGACAAAACCTTCGACTAGACTGTCGAATTATATATATATATATACACTTTAACACATAGAAAAGAACACAGAAAGACACTACAAAACTCACTTCGATATTTCGACGATATTTCGAGAAGCAGTTTGCTTCTCAACGCGAGTACTTCGCACTTCTTCCCGATGACGACGGATGTCGAAATATCGAAGTGAGTTCTGTAGTGTCTTTCTGTGTTCTTTTCTATGTGTTAAAGTGTTTATTGTCCACACGGACCTTTCATTTTATTCGAAGTTATATATATATATATATATATATATATATATATAAAAGTTCAATATAGACAAAGAAACATAGAGAAATCAAAATAACACACTTACAGTCTCTAATTTTCGGTTCAAACCGAAAATTAGAGACTGTAAGTGTGTTCTTTTGATTTCTCTATGTTTCTTTGTCTATATTGAACTATATTTGTCCGTTTTGGATCGTATTTCCAACGAAAAAAAGTATATATATATAATTTTATCCAACATTTGGTTTAAAATTTACGTTTAAACTTTCGTAATAAGTAGTAACATTTATCATTTAAAAATGCAAAAAAAAAACCCATTATATTAGAGGTTTAAAGTGAATAATTTTATAAAATAGACTTTAATATAACTGTTAGCATAAACAAGAAGGGATGACTGTGTAGAATGTATTATTGTGTAAAATAAACTATACTGTGCTTGTTGTTGCACTCTGTAGTGTTCATTTTAAACTAGGGAGTTATGTTGAAGGTTGTTTCAGAAATTATTTATTGAAATGACTCAAGGTGTCACGGGTTGTCTAGTTTAAAACTAGAACGATCAAATCAATTTATAGTAGAATTTTGCTTCTGAAATATGTCATAATTCAAGGCTATTGAAAATCCTAGTCATTATATTAAAAACATGTTAAATTTGTCAACAGCCAATTCTGAGTTAATCAGTGTGTCTGAGGCTATCCAGAGTGCAATATTAATCTTCTACTACTAATATAATATTGGTGTCATCATCAAGTTTTGCTACTGCTGTACCTAATGTTTACTAATATTTGAATTTTATTTTATTATTCAATTTTTAGAACCTCTAACAATTATAGTGAATAACAAAGTTGCATCAAGAGCTGAAGCATCCCGTATCATTTTTCTTTTACGCAATCAATCTGTGTAGTTAAATGCTGTCATTGGGATTTGAATTTCTGATGTCTGTATTTTTCGAATCCATGGATAGTAAAACCTGACTCTTCTTTTTTTTTAGTCAAACTTAACAATATAACAATATAAGCAGATCATTGATTGAATTCTTTTATTATATATATGTACCACCCAGATATCTTTTATTATATACACCCAGACCACTCTAAGGGCTTCTGAGGAAGCCTTCATTTGGTTATTGGGTGCAAGAAATTCCCCTGGTCTAAATTTATTCAGATGATTTTTTTTTCGTTTAATTTTAGTTTTATGTTTTTTTCCTTTCTTTTCTCTTTTTTACTTTTCTCCTCCCTTTTACTTAAATATCACTTTTATAACTTTACTTACTCACAGCCTAAACTGGTTCACGTTGGTAAGGTGGCTGCACTGCGTGTCATTGTATCGCGCCAGTTTACATCGACCAGTGGACGCATTTACGTCTCCGTTCCTTCATTCTTTCTCTTTTTATTTTCTTTCTTTCTACTCTCCTGAAGACGGCAAGACGCCGAAATTATCGAGATTCGTGAGTGTTCGTCCTTTTTCTTGTGTTCTCTAGCTGTAACTTTAATTATATATATGTATATATATTCCATAAAATGGGAAGATTCCAAGAAAATGAACTTTAATTCTTCTGATGTTGAAAGAAATTTAGCAGAAAGTGCTTTCATTAAGTATCATTTTGAAAAACTTATCTATCAAGTATTTAGACTAGATAAATTTTTAAATTAAGGCATAGCTAAGCAATTTTGCTTATGGGTGATCTTCAAAACATTTCTTTGGACATAAACTCTAACCATATTGTTGATTCTACTCCTATAGCTTCATGTTTTCATTAATTATGGTAATTTTCTTTCTTCTTGTATTATTTCTTCGTTTATTTGTTTATTTTTATGGATTCTCAACTTTAAATTTTTTTGAAAGTTTATTATTAATAGTATTATTCTTATTTATAAGTTATTTTTTGAATCTATTAATTTTGGGATTTTTTCTTGTCAAACTATATGATAACTTGAATTGTACAGATGTTTCGTTACCTTCCTTCAGTATAACTTTACAGAAGTATGTTTACCTCCTCATGTTACCTTCTTTCATTCTGCTTTCTTCGCACTCCGATGACATAAAGTGAAAGACCTCAGAGCAATTATTTTATCAATTCCCTCCTCAGAGCCAAGTGTCCCGCAGAGATACCGCTCAGCAGAACACTTAACCTCCTCATAACAACAATTGTCGAAAAATACGAGCGAGTTAGGTCCGTGTCTTTCTTTGTTTACTTCGCTATAATTTATGTATATGTATATATATATAAAATAAATTCAAAACGAAGGAACACACAGAAAGACACAGTCATAACTCACATCGATATTTCGACCATCGTCGTCATCAGGAGGTGTGAAGAAGGAAGTGGCTCTTCGCTCTTCACACCTCCTGATGACGACGATGGTCGAAATATCGATGTGAGTTATGTCTGTGTCTTTCTTTGTGTTTCCTTTGTTTTGAATTTATTTTATTTAAAAAAATCCACTGGACCGTTTCTTTTCATTGTTTATATATATATGTTTATATATATATATTTATATATATATATATATATATATATATATTCAGTTGGGTTTTTGACTCTGACGAAGACCGCTTGTTACGGTTGAAAGATCTTAGTCTTGTTTTCCCATTTCTTATTGTGGTTTGATCATATATATATATATATATATATATATATATATATCAATGATCAAACCACAATAAGAAAATGGGAAAACAAGACTAAGATCTTTCAACCGTAACAAGCGGTCTTCGTCAGAGTCAAAAACCCAACTGTTGGGTTTTTGACTCTGATGACGACCGCTTGTTACGGTTGAAAGATCTTAGTCTTGTTTTCCCATTTCTTATTGTGGTTTGATCATTGATGGTTGTTTCACGTGTTTATGTGAAATCTTTATATATATATATATATATGTACATGATCAAACCACAATATGAAATGGGAAAACAAGACTAAGATCTTTCAACCGTAACAAGCGGTATTCGTTAGAGTCAAAAACCCAACTGATCTTAATCTTGTTTTCCCAATTCTTATTGTGGTTTGATCATTGATATATATATATATATATGAATAATATATCCACCGTCTGACAGTATAAAAGCAAATGTAAATATGGTTTTTTGGTCAGACAAACTTAGTAAAAAACCCAATTAATATTTACTATTAATTCTTATATATATTTATGTATATAAAACCATAAAAGTAGTGCAATTTGGACTGTACTTTTGGATGTGTTCTAGAAGTGAAATACTTTGATGAAATGAAATGGGTAAAACTCATTTGTTTTAAAAAAACAAAAAATTAAAGATAATTGTTTTCTTTTTAGTTAATCCAGAAAAATATGTTCCTTGTCTTCATATTATTAAATAAAATATTATTTAGATATATATATATAACAAGATTCAGTTGGGGTTTTGACTCTAACGAAGACCGATTGTTACAATTGAAAGATCATAGTCTTTTTTCCCCATTTCATATTGCGGTTTGATCATTGAAATATCGATTTATTATTTGTTGCAGGTATGTAATTTGTATATTAATGATATAGTCAGTATTTCTGAACAATCCAATTGAGACTGCTAATATCGTTGTTATACAAAACAAATATATAAATTCCATGCATAAGGCAGCAGTTACGTCTTTTGCAATTAAGCTGTTTTTCTCTAATATGTATATATGAGATTGAAATTAATAACTGCTCTGAAAGCGATGAAATATTTGTGCACATACATAATACACAAATTACTGAGTGACAGGTCGTTGGCTTTTACATTACAGTTCTTGATTACAATTAATCTGCTTTGTCCTCTATTTTCATCATCCCGGTATTCAAATTGTATAAATAGTTGTGCTTACAAAGTCTGGACTTCCATGATTCGACAAAATACTTAATCAGGCTTAATTTGAATAAAAGGAAATAATTTAAATCTATCGACGGAAAACAGTTGGTAAACTCTGTCATATACTACCTTTTCATGTATAAGAAGCTGTAATATATATCACGATAACTTTGCTGACTTAATTACTGATTACATAAAATAAAGATAAATTTTCAATGGTTTTCCTTTTCTCAACTTCATAAAACAAGAAACTTTTACATAGATATTGTGTTATATTTAAATAGTTCACTTACTCGCTTATTGCTTGTTGCAGTGAAGCTTAACCATATTTCAAACTTTTAAAATACTATCATGGAGTTGATGGGGAGAAAATGCAAATTCTGTTGTATAACCTATAAAGAATTTACTTTTTCTGAAATAAAAAAAATGAAATCTTATCTATCGCCATGATGAAATTAAAAAAAGAGCGCTAATTTACCATATGAAAATTTATATACGTCAAATTCTATAAAATTGAAACTGTATATCAGACACTAATGAACCAGTATAACATATATTTTCTTTTTTTTTTTTTTTTGTCGAAGATGTGGTTGTTCAGTTATAAATTATAGAACAAAGTCGAATCTTTTCAATTATGATTGCCAAAATGCTTCTAGTCATATCACAATCAATGAATTGACTTTTTCAAATACATCAATGATTTTGTTTTCGAAAAAAGTGAACTCTAAAAGGTTAAAACTTTATACGAATTGCTGTACGTGTCGCACTGGTCAACTTACTGACCTGTTTTAAGTTCATCTTGCAGTGCTTTACTATTTCGAGCACAAAAGAGCCTGGAAAGAAGTTCTTGTGTGTTCAAATTTATTCCTTATATGAGGATCAGTATTGGCTGTGTTATTAAGCCCCACTTAGTACAAGGGATTTTAAAGTATGCCTCTTTATGCTAGGTGATCTGTGAAATAGTTTAAAATGAAAGCTATTACAAATTATTATTTAAAACAAAATAAAATTTAAAGAATGATGTGATAATGTGGGTGTCACGAACAAACACACTTAGCTGTAAAAAAGAAAGTCTAAATTTCCCCGTATTGAATATAGCGGGAGTTACAGACTGTAAGTCAAGGGATCAGAGAGTGATCAAACACACCAACTAGTTAAACCGCCCAGTTCATAATCCTTCGCAAAATCCTTCCAAATCCATTTTATTTTCAAATGATACCAACTAAACCGGTACCAAAAGTTCTATAAATCTGAACCTGCTTCTTTAAACCCATCTATTCAGCACCCAATTTCCTACAGAATCCTCGGTATCTTCCTCGAAGGCTGCCTAGAGATCTATTGTCTATTGCTGATGACTTGACTAATGAATAATGACTAATATAACTCCTCATACAGATAGGTACCAAGTAGTGGGTAGTATAAATCTGAATCTACTTCTTTAAACCCATTATTCAGCACCCAATTTCCATTGCGAGGAGAATCCTCGCTATCCTCCTCGAAGGCTGCCTAGAGATCTATTGTCTATTGCTGACGACTTGACTAATGAATAATGACTAATATAACTTCTCATACAGATAGCTACCAAGTAATCGGTAGTATATGGGTAGTAATGACTGGGTAGTTTTCTCCCTGTTTTCGTTTGTGATTTTTTTTACTATCAATATTAAAAAGGGTGAAAAGATAAAAGCAGAATTTTCACTCCCTTTCGAAATATATTACGCTACCAAATTAATGTTCAATTAAGATATTTATTAAAAATAAATATCTCATCTAATAACCTGCTCTCATATTTGTTGACGTCTTGCACTAAGGAAGTTAGCTCCATTATAAGCCTTTGCATTTATTCTGTTCTGTATCCTATAAAACTAATGATTCTCTATGACTTTCTTTTTCAGTGGAAGGTTAATATTTCCTCGTTAAAAAACTGTTTTTGGTCTTATAGTAACAGTAAAACCCATAATAGTTAAAAGAAGCTTTCTTTTAGAAGTTGTAGTACATTGGAGAGGAATAAAAAAATATTTGTTTTAGCCACTGAAAAGAATGTAATAGAATTACTTCAAACAAGTCCTTGAATCATGTGAATACTAAGCCGTTTTGAAATATAGAGTTGAATTAAAATAGGTATAAAATGTTTAGTAGCTATATGATTCAGACAGCTAGATAGACCAGGGGTTCTTAATGGCCCCCAAGAAAAATTCAGGAGTCTTTGGATAATTAAACGGGGTTTAGGAGTCTCTGAAAAAAATTTGAATTATTCATGATATGCGTTTTTTTAATAAATGTGAATACATTTTCAATATACTGTAGAAAAAAATATATCATTAAAGTGACGAGAAAGCCTTTCAAACATCCAAATATTATCCTCAAAACATTAGTCACACTATTCTCATTAGTGTGTATAGCTTCTAATGTTTTAAAATGTTATAATACTCATTTTAACATCAAATCAATAATATTTGTTATTTTACAATAAATTTCGAAAAATTTTATGCAATTTTGGTTGGAAGTTTTTTTAAATGTTTGTTTTTTAATTTATTGGTATCAATAAAATGAAATTATTTTGTTCGAAAATTTTATCATTTAACTACATAAATATATTTTTTTTGAAAATTTATATGTGCATTGTAGTCGTAGTCTTATTGCATCTGGAGATGGCAAGGATGCGTCTAGGGTATCTACTAATAGGTATAACAAATATACTTATTAGAATATAGATAATTATAGGTAATAATACTATAATATAGATATAATATATTATATCTAATAGAAAGGCATCTTTTCTATAAGAGACGGCTCTTTCAAACCCTTAACCCTTGGTTATTAGTAAATTTTATATATCTGAGTCGAAATATTGATTACAAATGTAGTTGCTCTTGATATTGTTAGAAGAGTAATAAGTCTTTAGAGCTATGACCATAAAGTAAAATTTGAAAATATTAAGTCTATAGTCCGTGATTAATTTTTTGTGTGATGGTAGTTATACTGAAACAAGGTTTTTTTTTGCATTCCAACGACCACACGTTTTGGCTCACCTATGTATAGTCAAAGAGGCCAAAATATTACTCTGATTTTTACCATCGATTTTTGTAATAAGTGAGTCAGATTACCGGGTTTATCCTCAATAAGGAGTCATGAAGGTTATCTTAGTTAGGTTTATCAGAGTAAGGTTATGATGTAAGACACATCATGTGGCCGACTCCTATAAATCTAGGAAAGAGGCCCCTGACACCTTGAAAGAACCACGTAAGTACGTCATAGAGCAGGGGTGGGCAAACGTTTTAGCACGCAGGGCACATTTACTTCAAAAAATTTAAAAGGCGGGCCAGAGTTAAAGAGAGATCTCAACCAATAGGCACTATTTCTACATTTTATATTTCACCATATTGAATAAATTTAATACATAAAAAATACCGAATAATTTAATCTTAAATTTTTCCAAGATCAATTTTTCTTAAATACGTATATATGACTCATTACAAAAAATAGTGTACTCTGTTCTTCATCATATTGGTATTTTGATTTCAATCCACTCCAATTTTCTTTGATGGTGCTAGTATCAATGTGAGTTTTGGTATCATTGAATAATTCTCTTTTTCCATTTATTCGATAAAATTATTCATCCTGGTTTTGAAAATTAATTTTTTTGCTTTATTATTTCCCATCGTAAAAAAGTTGGAAATTTAGTTTTGGTCAGGCATCCTTTCAATTATTCTGAAAACATTGACCTCTTTATCATGATGCCAAATGTAGTATTCTTTGCAAAATTACCTTGCACTGAGCTTTTCATGAAAAATTTTAACGTTTTCACATTTTGTCTCATGGCCTCAAAGATAACTTAAAAAATGTAACTTAAATCAATGTACTAATATAAACTATTCTGAGGTAAAATGGATAAACCAACAAAAGTCTCCACACAAATGAAGTTTTATTCAACGCGTTTCGAACACTTTGTGTTCATCATCAGGAAGACACTATAATACAAATAAATCTAATTAGTTACAAAAATTAGAGTGAAATAATAAAAAATAAAAGTTCAATTAAGAGAATTCAATTCAACACAAAGTGTTCGAAACGCGTTGAATAAAACTTCATTTGTGTGGAGACTTTTGTTGGTTTATCCATTTTACCTCAGAATGAGTAAATACCACACAATTACGGATTGCACAACTAATGATTTAATATAAAATAATTTTCGTAATTATTGAATCAATGTTTCTACCACTTTTACCTAGTATGAATAGCTAGAGAACCTCTTCAATAGTTTAAACTTTGTTGTTTACATTTTTCACAGGTGGTATTTTTGTTTCGCAAAAGCACTATTAAGTCAGTTTAATGTATACTGAGTTCTACATTTATATAAAAAAAGGTGAAAAAATTGATCAAAAAAATTAGCTCGTCTCTAGGCTGTAAGTCTTGAAGAACTAGCAGGTCGGTTTGAAAAATCTCCGAGATGCGTGTATCATATTTTGAGTATCCTAAATGAAAAATCAGACCACACAGATTTCAGCTGACACTGAAAATAAGGAACTGACTTGGATCTAATCAAAGTAATTTTAGAGAAAAAGAAATACTTTTAAATCTGCGATCAGAAGGAAATTGAATTTCCCACCCGTCATACATCAAATTGACTGTGACTAAAAAAAGTTAAAATTAATAATATATCCTAAAATATATTGTATGCTAGAAAAAAAACTTTACCACTATGAATAAAACTGAAAACAATTAAAAAGATTCGTATTAGGAAGTTGTTGGTGAAAGGGGCAGTTGGTTTGTAGAAGAAGATTGTTTCGTTAATTAGGAATACAAGGCTAGGACATGTAGGACAGGCTAAAGGTGATTTAGAAGTTCTCCTGATTGGGCCAGCGATTGGACAGGCTAGCAGCCATTACTCGAGACTGGTCCACAACAACTAATTGACTTGTGCCGTCTTCCCGCCTCCCTCCCCATTCAATTTACTCGGGGATTAAAAAGCACTAGCCCTCTCCTAATACCCCTGCACGGTCAACGGCTAAGTCCTTCTACTTATAATACCCTATCACTCTCTTCTTTTATCTTTTTCTTGTAATGCATTCAATGTTTTAATGCTTATTTTATATAATGAATTGGGATTTCTAGGGTAAACATCTAATGAAATGGTCTCCACATATAAAAATTTTAATGATATAAACAACGCGTTTCGAACACGTAGTGTTCTTCCTCAGGCATTAACTAAAAAAATACAATGACACCAGAGAGTTATCTATAGTACAAAGTAAATAAGTACAAAAATTAATATAAAATAAAATAATGCAGAAAGTACGAACCTAAGGATGAGTGCCTCTGAATAAGACTGACTGGTAATGGAATGGACATGGGTGGGGGTATAGGGTACATCTGTTTCTTATTCGAAGGCAGGTACATTTCATTGTAATTTTTTTTTCTCTTAAAAGTTAGGCTGAGCCTTTACATTTTCTTTTAGACTAAGTGTAGGAAACATATTTAAAATATAACACACAGAAATAAACTATAACGAAATATAAACCAAATATATGTATAAGGAGAAAGTAGAACTTTTTTTTTATATATATAAATAAATTAAGAAAAGTTGTTAATTGGGATTTAAATTTAAAAGAAGCTCCTGCAACATTTTTTCATGCAATTCAATCATTTATACTAGAATAAAGTAAGTATATATGTAAGCCATTATTTCGCTCAATTACAAAAAATATATATTTCCCGATATCTGAATAAAAATGAAATAAGAAAGTTATTTTGATATTAACATAAAAGTTATAAATAACTTAACATTATTTTGATATAATTTAAAAGATTATAAAAATAAATCGACTTCTATCTCGACTACTGCTTGTTTCAATACTGATTTAGTTATCAAGAATTAAGTACAAATTAATTACCAATTAGAAATTAATTAATTAATTAATATTATAAATTAAAACATGTCATCAAGCTGACGTTTCGCCAAAAATTGTTTCGGCACCCTCAAGGCTAAAAACCATTTATTCAAAACTACTAATACTATTAATAATATACTATGAATTAACTATTAATACTATAAAATAACTCAGAAAAAGTACCTCCACAGAATATCAAAAAAACAATAAAAAAACATAATAAGCAACAGGACTAAGAAAAAAAGAAAAAGAAAGCCAAAACAGTCTATAAATATGGTACATCTGTCTATAGCAAAATAACATTGTACATTTTCGTTTCCCTTTTTCTTTTTGTGCTCTGACTTATTGCATTTTTGTTTTCTCGTATTTGATATTCTGAAGAGGTATTTTCTCAAAGTTTGTTTAGTTTATTGTATTACTAATTTTCAAAAAAATTATTTTTTTAGCCTTGAAAATGCTGAGGAATTTTCGGTGAAAAGCTGGCTTGAAATCAGTTGTTATTCATTTCGACCTAATTTTCGAAAAATAAATTATTATATAAATAATAACTATCAATGTTTTGTGAAAAACGAAAGTGCGCACTTTTTGCATATATATCAACGTGCAAGCCATAATAAGAAATGAGAAAAAAAACTCAAAGGTTTTATTCAGCGGGTAAAAAATCGCCAAGAACACAAACGCGAATCTAACATTTATGCCTCTCCTATAATAACAACACATGTTATACAGTCACAACTGTGACATATGATCGAGACGAGTGTACCAAAACAACAACAAAAATTAGAAATTCTTATGTAGAGAGCTCGCGAAATTCAAAAAATAACCTTATTTTTTTATCAACCCTTGTATTTGTGGCATTATGACTGGATCATTTACTAAATTACTTCTTATATTATCAAAGTGCTTGCACATATAGCAGAATATCCAATTATTTAAGCACACATTTCTTTCATTATAACAAGTGACACCCAAAAATAAGATATTTTTAGGTTTTGTAGTTTGTTAAATTTAAATTCTTTTTAACTTGAATCAGTAATAAAAATCTGGAGTAACCTCACTCAACTTTACTATAAGTAAATATAATATGAAACTTCTTGACAAACAATTATAAACTTTATTCATTATAGAATCATTTATACGAGTATATCAATGATCAAACCACAATAAGAAATGGGAAAACAAGACTAAGATCTTTCAACTGTAACAAGCGGTCTTCGTCAGAGTCAAAAACCCAACTGAACACTGCTCAGAGTTCAGTTGGGTTTTTGACTCTGACGAAGACCGCTTGTTACGGTTGAAATATCTTAGTCTTGTTTTCCCATTTCAGTTGTCAAAAACCCAACTGAACACTGCTCAGTGTTCAGTTGGGTTTTTGACTCTGACGAAGACCGCTTGTTACGGTTGAAAGATCTTAGTCTTATTTTCCCATTTCTTATTGTGGTTTGATCATTGATTGTTATTTCACGTCTTTATGTGAAATCTTTTTATACGAGTATATATGTTTTCATATATTTAAGGAAGTATTATTATCATGTTGTATTATTTTTAATGATTTTTCAAGGAGTTTATTTTAACAAAACAATTAAATTAAAATCACAGTTAATTAAGACTATAAAATATATGTTTCTCTTATTTTAATTATTTGGTACAAATATTATATCGGACGCTCAACTTAAGATACCAGAGTTTTCCTAATTTCAATTAGTATTGATTATATGAATGGACGTTAGATTTTTCAATCTGATAAATTTTAAAAGCATTTATTTGTCAATTGACAATTATCAGCTGGTGTGACAGTACTTTCTTAAGGAATACCGCCATGGCTGGAAGCGTGAGTGATATTAGTTTTCATTTAGACTACATTGAGAGGATTGCCGGCTGTTTGGCTTAGCTAGGTCAATAGGAATTGGCAAGGAAGCCTAAGGTGAAACTTAGTGGCGAACTTCCATTGCTGAGTCTCATCTTGCCCCAGATACCAGATCAGATAGCCCACTGGGTGTCTTCTAATTGCTCGGAGCACCATCAAAACATCAAATAAAACAGCCATCTTTAGTCTAAGCTCACAAAAATCACACTTCAAACAATTATAATATCTAATCAGATAACTTTTGTCTTTTCAACTTTTTGCCATATGCGTTCGCGATTTTATCGACCCGATTTAATACTGTATGACTCGAGTGTATTGTGACCATATGTACCAAAGTATGAATTCCGCTCGCCCTGTACATAATAATTTATTTGTTCGCATAGATTTATATGTTTGCAGTTTTTACTATAAACCATGTGTTGTTTTTATGTGAGAGACATAAATGTTAGATTCGTGTCTGCAAGCTCAGCGATTTTTCGCTGCTGAAAAAATAATTGCCTATACAATAACATATACAACCATGTAGCACAAAATGTACCTGTATCGTCGCCCGTTCTTTAATTTTGTTTCAATTTTTACCTCTCTAATTTTATTGTGCTTATTTAGTCAGATTTGGCGAGAGTTGGCTTTTCATTCAGTTCCCAATCCACATCAACTTTACTAACTCAGTCACAGAAAAAATGATCTAAATTAACATCTTAAGAAAAACATTTCTTGATTCCGTCATTTACATAAACCTTTGTGTGTGTCTTGTTTTGATCGTGCACGTTTATTGGTAATTGGATAATTACTATAATTGTTTAATAGCTAATTGGTTTATAGTTTTGCACAATTAAATAGCTTTAACAATTAAAAGAAAATCAAGTTGTATTTTTTTTTATTTTGTATTTTATTTCAGCATGTTCCACTTAACATTGACGATGTGTATTACATGCATCATCGTCAAATTGTACGCAATACTTCATTAACATGACATTAACATATGCAATACTTACATTAACACTACAAAATACTTATTTTAACTTATTTTACATTCATATCATAATTCAATAAGTAATTATCTTTCTCTTAAATATCTATGCTGTACAAAAATTTTAGAAATTCCTTATCATTAACTTTTTTAATTAATGAGGAAGGTCTAACGGGCCACTCCTCTCCACACACCAAGACCTTACGTATGAGAGCCAGTCATCAAGTTGTATTGTTTGATAGATAAAGTGACTTCATTTTTGAAATTCATATATCATTAGGCACACAATTTTAATAAGCAATTTCAATAAATTGGTTAATTGGTTATCGGTTAATATTGATATAGCTTCTCGTACACTGATTCTTAAATCATATTTCTCATGAAACCTATTTATTTTGAATTGTAAGTTATCTGTCAAGAAAGAAATAACACCAATCTATTTGCACTTAAAAAGAAAAGAAAAAATATTTTTGATGATATTTTTGATATGTATTCACTTTTAGAACAGTTATTAAATATAAATATATATTTGTACACAGAATTAAAACCATATCTTTCTAAACGTATTGTTTGTCGTGTTAATACATTAAACCAAAGCAGAAACAGAAATTTTCGTATCTGTAAACAAAAAAATTATTTCTATTTGTGTAGTAGAAAACACATTAAGTTCGTTACCATAATTTACTAAAAGATTTTATACCATTAGCAAACCTGCCTTTTTTTTTTTGCACAAGAGAAGAGTAAATAATGATAGTAATTAATTTCAGTTATTTTTCAGAATACGGCCTTTTCATTTCTATATATACAGTATTTATGCTAAATCTTATGTGGATCAGAATTTGTTAGGATTAAACTATTAAATAAAAACATGTATCATTCATACAAAAAGGATATAAGGTTATCTATGATTTTATAATGATATTATACATATGAAGTTAAATGATAAAGTTTTTAGAATAAATATTAGTTATTCTTATGATTTTAGTTGTTTTTATAGCTATTTTTCTTATGATATTCGTATGTCAATTAATAAAAAAAAACCACAGACGAGATTTAGAAACTCATATACATAGAGTCTATCAAGTCGTTGGTGCCAGTTTGGTTCATTTGCTGGTGTACGAGGTGTATAAATAAAGTAGTGAGACTGGCAACGTCGCTTTCGATCTGGCAACGCTGGAGACGCGTGGCCTTGAGTAGCGTCAGGTGCACGTGTGATGCGCCTCCAGTATGAATCTGAACTCGCCACAGTCATTTGTTTGTCCGTAGCGTTGGATTTCGTGAAATGGTTTTTTCTTGAGCGTTTTAAAAATGAGTGACCTCAAAGTTGAGCAGCGGTGTGCAATCAAATTTTGCTTCAGACTTGGACATAATTCAACCGAAACTTTTGAAAAACCTCAGGAGGCCTATGGAGAACGTGTTTTATCAAGGGCACAGGTTTTTCGGTGGTTTAAGGAATTTTCAGAAGGAAGAGAGTCGATTGAAGATGAACCACGAAGCGGAAGGCCTTCAAGTGCAAACACCGATGAAAATGTCAACAGAGTACGGAACCTTGTGCGTTCAGATCGACGCTTGACAGTCAGAATGATCGGGGAACAGTTGAATTTGAATCACACCTCCGTTCATCACATTTTGACCAATGAATTGGAGATGAGAAAAATTTGTGCGAAAATGGTTCCGAAAATTCCGAAAAGAAAACGAGTTTTTGGCCAGTAAAAACATTCCTGTTGCTCCTCAGCCTCCTTATTCACCAGACTTGAGTCTTTATCACTTTTTCCTCTTCCCGAGATTGAAAAATCACCTCAAGGGAACTCATTTCGGGACACTACAAAACATACAAACTGCTGTAGCCGACCAGCTGAAGGCCATTCCAGAATCCGAGTTCCAGCAATGCTACAATGATTGGAAGGACCGTCTCCAGCGCTGTGTGGCTTCCGAAGGGAACTATTTTGAAGGTGACAATATCACATTGTAATTATATTTGAATAGAAAATTTAAAAAAAAAATCAGTCTCACTACTTTATTTACACACCTCGTACACACTGCAAGTAGGACCTCACAATGTCAAAAAAAAATTGCAGGGTAAAAATCTAATGAAATGGTCTCCACATATAAAAATTTAATGATATAAACAACGCGTTTCGAACACGTAGTGTTCTTCCTCAGGCATGAACTAAAAAATACAATGACACCAGAGAGTTATCTATAGTACAAAGTAAATAAGTACAAAAATTAATATAAAATAAAATAAGGCGGAAAGTACGAACCTAAGGATGAGTGCCTCTGAATAAGACTGACTGGTAATGGAATGGACATGGGTGGGGGTTTAGGGTACATCTGTTTCTTATTCGAAGGCAGGTACATTTCATTGTAATTTTTTTTTCTCTCAAAAGTTAGGCTGAGCCTTTACATTTTCTTTTAGAAAATGTCTAAAAGACATTTTTCTTTTCCTACACTTAGTCTAAAAGAAAATTTAAAGGCTCAGCCTAACTTTTAAGAGAAAAAAAAATTACAATGAAATGTACCTGCCTTCGAATAAGAAACAGATGTACCCTATACCCCCCACCCATGTCCATTCCATTACCAGTCAGTCTTATTCAGAGGCACTCATTCTTAGCTTCATACTTTCCGCCTTATTTTATTTTATATTAATTTTTGTACTTATTTACTTTGTACTATAGATAACTCTCTGGTGTCATTGTATTGTTTAGTTAATGCCTGAGGAAGAACACTACGTGTTCGAAACGCGTTGTTTATATCATTAAATTTTTATATGTGGAGACCATTTCATTAGATTTTTACCCTACAATAAGTAAATACCACTTAATAACTGATTGCACTACGTTAGAATAAAAAAAAATGTTGCTAAAATGTAATATACAAAAATAAAATAGTGCAATGATATTATTATGCAACATACACGTCATAACGTAAGAGAAGCACACATTCCTAAGTATTTTCTGAAAATATAGTTATGGGGTCTATCTGAAAAAGCTCAAATAAGTTTGAAAACAAAAAAATAGACAAAACAGTGTTTTTTATATGAGATAATCAAATATATGATGATAAAAGGATAATTACAGATTGAGAATTATCAAAGTTTGTCATGCTATCTAGAAGGTTCTACTTAAACAAATGTTAGTATTACTGTAATAGATTCTTTTAGATATGTCAAATAAAGAAAAAAAAATTAAACCATTTACCCAGTAAGTGTTTAAAACCAAATGTTTGCAACTAATATCTAGTATAGAAGAAGATTCCACAACAAACATGTAAAATAAAAATCAGATTTAAACTACAGTAAGGAAAAATGACTAAGATTTTTCAATTATAAAAAGTGTTATGCATTACAGTTTAACTGATACTGATGCTTCTTTTGTTAAAAGTTCTTAGTTATTTTTCTGATTTTCTTATTGTGCTTTAGACGTTCAATTACAAATATTATACTTTTTTTTTTACTGTAGAATTGGTATAATGAAGAAACAAATCTAACCAATGTTCAAGCTTCCATTAGGTTTTATTTTAAGATAGTGTTATATGTATGCAGATAAAAACATTAATTTTTAACATAGATAAATGGGATGGAAAATAAAAGTGCTTAAATTTGCAGAGTCGTTTCCTTTAATGAATGAAGAGACATGGCCGGATTTTATTCTATTTCAACAATTCAAGAAAAGCTTACAATTTCTTTCAATTACGCTAAAAATTATTGTCTCGCAAAGTTATAGAAGCAAGATTAAACAAAAAGAAATATTTTTCCATTAAATACAAACATTTATCATTTTGTTTTGTCGACTGTATTCAATTCGTTAAATCACTTCGTGATATCATTTTTCTACGACGTTATTTTTAAAGAACACAGATGGTTTAGAGTATAAAAAAATCCTTCTTTAGTTATTAACAATGTCTTTGTAGCCACCCTGCAAAATGTAGACAGTTCATGGTAAATTTTTTTTTTAATTACACACGTGTGTTATGAAATAATCATATCTACGAACTAATGAATAAAGAAAAATCTAGTGACCTAGCAAATACTTGGAAGTAAAAATTCACTTGGAAATGTATATTGATAAGCTGTAGGAATAGAGTAGTAGTAGCAGTAGTAGTTGTTAATGTTGACGTTATTGTAGTAATAGTAGTAGTAGATGAAGGGGAGGGGGCTGTTATCAGGCAAACATGATTTATAAAATACTTCAAATTTTCGGGCAATCCGTCTTCAGGAGAAAAGAGAGAGAGAGACAAACCAAGCCTGGTGTAGACACAGCAGCAAGTAACCCAGCGGTTTAGGTTAGGTTGTAGTGGCAGTCCCACAAGGGAACACACGTAGGCCAAGCATTGGCCCTTTGTGATACCACACAATGAAGATTGATTCTACAGTGGGAGTCCTAAATTTTGCCTAACTCAAATGTATTTAGAGTAGGGATCTTTAACGAGTACCTGACATCGTACAGGCTCGGGACCGACGGTTTAACGTCCTTCTCCGAGGGACGACGTGCTCAGATTTATTCATCTCCCGCGTGAATAAATCGAGGGCCAGGTGAGGATTGAACCCCGGTCCTATCAGTTCAGAGGTGAGCACGTAACCACTGAGCTAGCCTGGCCCAATAACCCAGCGGTTACTTGACGTTGCGTCTACAAGTGCTTAGTTTCCCTCTCTCATTTTTCCTGAAGACAGATTGCCCAAAAATTTAAGTTTGCAAGTGTGTTTCTATACACCTTGTGTTACTCTTCTTCGAATTTGAACTGGTATTTCTCCAGTTTGGATCATTTTTCCGATGTTATAGTGAATTTATAATATATCTGAAGCATGAATATTGATATATACAAAATGACTAAAGCAAAGATTTACAACGAATAGTTGGGATCGTAAAAGCTTAAGATCACAGATTTTACATCTTTTTTTTTGTAAAAAAAAGTTGGATCAAAGGAAGCTAGAGAATTTGGAAGGAAAATGCCAGCCTTCTTGAAAGCGATGTACTTGTACAAACTATTGTAAAAGTATTTACTGCTTAATGCGCTGTTAACTAAAACTGATTGCACTCTAGCTACTTTTGGGAGTAAGAGAGTCCAGCTATAAGTTTCGTGAATCAATGATTTATATTGCCTGGTACAAGAAAGTCCAGTTATAAGTTTTGTGAATCAATGATTTATATTGCCTGGTACAAGAAAGTCCAGTTATAAGTTTTGTGAATCAATGATTTATATTGCCTGGTACAAGAAAGTCCAGTTATAAGTTTTGTGAATCAATGATTTATATTGCCTGGTACAAGAAAGTCCAGTTATAAGTTTGGTGAATCAATGATTTATATTGCCTGGTACAAGAAAGTCCAGTTATAAGTTTTGTGAATCAATGATTTATATTGCCTGGTACAAGAAAGTCCAGTTATAAGTTTGGTGAATCAATGATTTATATTGCCTGGTACAAGAAAGTCCAGTTATAAGTTTGGTGAATCAATGATTTATATTGCTTGGTACAAGAAAGTCCAGTTATAAGTTTTGTGAATCAATGATTTATATTGCCTGGTACAAGAAAGTCCAGTAATAAGCTTTGTGAATCAATGATTCATATGGCTTGGTATAAGAGAGCCGAGTGATAAGCTTGGTGAATCAATAATTTGTTAGCATCATCTCTTTATGCGTGAACATTTACTACAACCATTTAAATGAATTACGCAAGTGAGTTTTACATAAAATGAATTTTCAAGTTGCTCATTACATTTATCCATGATAACATCAATAAATTTAACAATTTGCCTTGCACGACAACAAATTCATTTAATATTCTTATTATAAATATTGGTACATTGGAAAGACGAAAATTAGAACAAGTTCTTTAGGAATTAGTTTATTTAGTCTCTGATGATAAAAAACATGTATAAGAAGATTCAAAGAATTAACCAGAAAATCTATATATATAATATATATATATATATATATTCGTAAAATTTGGGAGCAGTCCTTCTTGAATACATATATTTAAAAATGTTATGTCAGATGCCTATTCAGTTGGGTTGAATATTTCTCTAAACACTCCAATAACCCAGATTGGAAAAAATGGTTTTTAAGCCTAGAGAAATGTTCGACCTAGCTTAATAAGTTGAAATCTGTCATAAGATTTTTAAATATATATTCTAATAATAAAATATAAAAACACAATCCCAACGGGAAAAGTTAAAAACTGAAAGTAAACACAAAACAAATCACAAAAATAGTCACTATAAACAATATTTCAAATATTGTTCTGTGTGCCCTTAGAACAAGGTTAGAAGATGAAATGATAGGGAGTAAGAGCGAGAGAGAGAGAGTGAGATAGAGTGAGAGAAGGAGGGTGAGATAGACTGCCAAACATAACACACACACACGTGAGCAACTATAGTACAAACGCACACACACACAAATGTATATAATATATATATATATATATATATATTATATATATATATATATATCAATGATCAAACCAGAATAAGAAAAGGGAAAACAAGACCGCTTGTTACGGTTGAAAGATCTTAGTCTTGTTTTCCCATTTCTTATTGTGGTTTGATCATTGATTGTTATTTCACGTGTTTATGTGAAATCTTTATATATATATTACAATTGAACTGTTGTTGAATTTGTGATATTAGGTTGTTTATTAGTTTATACGAGTAATCATTTGGACTTCCTCTATATTTGGACCATTGTTTTTACTCCAATGATAAATATTTGTATATTGCTATGTATTTATAGGTCTTTATGTATCATTATACATTTCTTTAAATCGATTTTCGTAAATCTTCGGGAGAAAATAAATTAATTAAGTTATTTTGTAATTTGCAATAGGATATTTTTGGTATATTAGTTTGAGAATATTATTAACATCCGATAAGAAAGTGGAAACGTTTCTTCAGTCTTCCATTCTAAGTTGTTATTTGCGTGATGCTTGTCGTAAGGAAGTTATACCACTGATACACAAGACCTCAGCACAATTTTTAAAGCTTTATCCTTTTTTGGGTAAATTCCAAGTGGTGAGCCAAGATGAATAAGAGAGAAGGCGCTAGTCGGAGTACGTGAAAAGTGAAGATGTGGAAGCTGAGTTAGTTCTCGTGGCAGGTGATGCATACAAAACAGGCCGGGGTGCCTTGAGCGCCGCAGTGAAATATGCCGCAGCACGGCCTTGTGCGTCCAGTAAGAGGCCCCAGGAGGCTGCCTAGGCCAGGTTTAAAACTTGATTAAGCCCCCACTAATTAGGATTAGGAAGCAGTGGCCGACTAAGCCTGCCGATAAATCACAAAACCACTTCCTAGCTCTAATGTTGCCCTTTTTATAATGACCTCATATATAAGATCAAACTCATTTCCAAACTTCATTATTTACATTACGTAAAACTATATTATCATTCTTATTTAAACCTATAACCCCAAATGCGAATTTAAAACTAACATTATTTTCATAAACGTACAACAATTACCCTAAATATAAATGCCTATATAATCACTAGTGTATTAAACCATAATAATTGTGGTATTAGCTTACTTATGAGTTTATACAAATATTCATTTAGACATTCTCTATATATGCAAGAATGCCTTTACTCCAAATCTAACTATTTGGATATTAGTATATCTTATTAATCTAACTATCAGTATATTACTGATATAATGAAACACCGCAGTTTGTAGCTTAAGAAAGTAGCTAATATTACCACAGTTTACAGTTTTCTATAGAATAAACTGTAACTGTTTTTTCAGTAATCTGTAGAATATACTGTAACTCTTTTTTACAGTAATTTTGATAGATTATTGATATAAAAGACATATAAACACTTCAATCGATTTCTCTAACTTATATCTAATAACCACGTACTAGTTTTCTACTCTCTTAGCAGTTGTGTATCGTTAGTATTGTTTCATAGTGACAAGCCCTAGAGGTTAGTATTTGAAAAGGTTGTACTTGATGATATATTTTTTGTTTTTTTTTTCTAAATTAGTGATCTTCATGTCTGATGTTGTTCTGAATCAAATGTGGTAGTCAGGCATTGACGGTTTTTCCCTCTTGAGCAGCAGTATCTGTTGCACATGGGGTTTCAGGTAGCATCATGCTCTAGTTGATCCAAAGTGGACTGCAGCAGTGAAATTAATAATAATACTGCAATAATGATGGCCTTACTATACTTAATTTATTACATACATACATATAAACACGTAGGATAGAACCGACAAAAAATCTGTTTAACTCAATCAGTGGATTATTTACTGCTGTACTAGCAAGAATATCAGTTACAATAAAACTGAAGGTTTTAGGTGGTTAGTTTATACAAGCAATTTTTTTTTATTGTTTTAACCGATCCCCTAGCGGGTGATAACCTCAGCCGTTTACCGGCTTTTTGTTTACCTAACTCAAGTGGATTTGGAGTAGAGATCGTTAACGAGTACCTTACATCTTACATGCTTGGGATACCTAAATATTACTACCTGCTCAATGAATCGACCAAATATATATATATACATAATGATTTCACATAAACACGTGAAATATACTAGTAAGTATCTGTTTCATTTGGGTCAATGTAGTTTATATATGTATATATGTATAAAATTATGAAGGCATCAACAAAGAAACTTCAAAATTAGATTCAGTAAACGTCAAAATGTATAAATTCATCCAAATCTTGTAATTGAATTCTTTTTAGAACACTATTAATATAGTAAAGAAAATATGTAATATTTACTTCAGTAAACAGTTGCCATGATTCAAATTAGGTGACAGATTTTAAAATCTAGCACAATTAATCAATCCGAACTGATTTGCTATACATACTATCATACTAGCATACTATACATACAAGCGAACAGAAGTGATGTTCACTGCAATGACAAATGCGAAGTAGCATTATAAGTGTGTGAAAATTATATTTACTCAGTTTTAGATCTGATTATGTTTATTTCTCCAGTACTCCTGTAAAAAAAGTGCTTTCAATCACTGTTAATTTTTATTAAAAATTTTAATTGAATCATTACGAAATAAATTTATTTGACTAAACGCTGTATCTTAATGTTATTATAGTGTGAGTGACCAGTATTGAAGATTGATAGCCATCTGGCGAGTGGGACGGAGTAGTCAAAGCTATAGGCCGCATTAGACCACTGTCGGTCTAGTTCTAGCACTCATGTCTTATGACAGACACCCCCCTGGTCTAGAAAGCTCCTGAAAGTTGTTCTGGCTATTATGTAGTATTATCAAGAAAGATATCATGTCTATCACTTTGATAGTTAAAAGGTGGACCGCATTAGACCACTGTCGGGCTAGTTCTAGCACTCACGTCTTATGACTGACACCCCCCTGGTCTAGAAAGCTCCTGAAAGTTGTTCCGGCTATTATGTAGTATTATCAAGAAAGATATCATGTCTATCACTTTGATAGTTAAAAGGTGGACCACATTAGACCACTGTTGGACTAGTTCTAGCACTCATGTCTTATGACTGACACCCCCCTGGTCTAGAAAGCTCCTGAAAGTTGTTCCGGCTATTATGTAGTATTATCAAGAAAGATATCATGTCTATCACTTTGATAGTTAAAAGGTGGACCGCATTAGACCACTGTTGGGCTAGTTCTAGCACTCATGTCTTATGACTGACACCCCCCTGGTCTAGAAAGCTCCTGAAAGTTGTTCCGGCTATTATGTAGTATTGTCAAGAAAGATATCATGTCTATCACTTTGATAGTTAAAAGGTGGACCGCATTAGACCACTGTTGGGCTAGTTCTAGCACTCATGTCTTATGACTGACACCCCCCTGGTCTAGAAAGCTCCTGAAAGTTGTTCCGGCTATTATGTAGTATTATCAAGAAAGATATCATGTCTATCACTTTGATAGTCAAAATGTGGATTCCAATCAATTTGAATTTAATTTCTCACTATCAAAGACCAAGGTCAAAACCTGGAACATTTTAAAGAGGAAGAGCAATTCGGCTTCCAGGGAGTTCTCTTTGATTTCCACGTGTCCTTATAAGGCGTGGTGAAAAGATAGGTAATATCTGACAATGTTTTAACTTACTGTGGTAACGAGTTTTATAAATAAGTCTTTCAAAAGTTGTAAGTTTATTGAATATAGATGAAGTTTTCTAATGAAGTATTAACAAATTGTTTACAAATATATTAGTAAATAATTTACAAAAAAAACAACTGTGAACCATTTAATTACTAAATGAATTTGTTTTTTTAACTTTAAATAAATGTCTACTTGAAAGATAAAGCAAAAAAAGATTGCTGATTAGTGAATGTAACTAAATGCTAGCTGATGTTCGACTTCAGTAAACAAATTTATGAGGTTTTACATACAGCTTTACTAAACAACAGAAATGTATTTAGTATATTAATTTTTATTTTAAAATATTGTTTTTAATATTATTGGTGGATGGATATATTTGATGTTATCCTCCATTTTCTAAAGCTGTTGCACGTTATCAGGTATGGCTGAGATAGAAAGAAATGAACCAAATGGTTTTTATTTTTAGATGAAAGGGTTAATTAATGGATATAAAGATGAGAAGTCGATGTTAGGCTTAGACTGAGGCTAAACATCAGTTAACTTCTTTTAATTCAAAGGCTTCATGGATGGAATATAATAACTCCAATATGTGTTAGATTAAAAACAATAGATTCATTTTATCTTGTTTGAAAATGTTTTATTTCAAGCACACAGTTGATAAATCAAAGCGTTGCGATAATGGCCTTAGTTAAATTCAAGGGTTGAGTGAAATTGACTGAAAGTTGTTTAGAGGTTTTTTTTTTTTTTTAATCTAAAATCTCATAATCAATCATGGGGTAAAAGTTTGACTTTTAAATTAAGGCTGCTATCTGCATGAGGCAGGGGAGGTGGGCTAACAAAAACTTGCCTTTGCTTCAGTCCAGTCCAGTAAGGAACATTGGTGGCATGCACGCTTCTGATAACAAATTCCCATCAGAGTTTCATAAATGTGTTCCTGAGCTGATCCGTGATGCTAGGTATGCTATACTAGGTGTGTGCTGGGCCTTAATACTCTCGACTGACTATCTAGATTACCTACAATTGTCTATTTCAGAGACACCATTCAAGTTCATTTGAACATTCTCAATCTACAGTAATCATATAAATCCTAGAACTACAAAAAAGTAATCATCCAACATCCACGCCAGTACGATTTAAGCAAGCAAGAGCAGTCACAGGTCCAATATAAATCTTCAATGTAGTTCTTCTCAGCTCTAGTTTTATTCTTATAACTTCTCATATAATACTTCTAATTTTCAATTAATTCTAACCATTTCTAAAATCCCCCAAACTTCTGATGTAAATTTTACAACTTCTGATATAGTTCTTTTAGCTTCTAATATAGTTCTTCTATCTTTTTTTATAGTTATTCCAACCTATAATTAGTTCTCATTAATCTGATATAATATTTCTAACTCCTTCTATAAATCTAAAATTTTCTGATGTACTTCTTTTAACTTCACTGATAATTCCGGTTATAATTAATCTAGCTTCTAATATAAATTTCTTCTAATGTAATTCTTCTAACTTCCAGTATATTTAAATTAGATTTCAATAGAGTTATTTAAACTTGAGCTTGAATATATTGAGAATGTAAAAATACCCAGTTCCTGGCAGTTAGACATACTCCTGTAGTTATTTGTGGAGACTTTACTATAAGTTCTTTGTGTACAGTTCTTTAGTTTTAAGAATTGCACATTGATTCTGTTCTTCGAGTCTTTTTTTTTTTTTTTTTTTTTTTGCTAATATTGTTTATGAGCGTTCAAATAATCACAGATTATATATTAATAAAGATTTATTTTCAACTAGACGAACAGTGACTCCTTGTGTCATTCAATGTTCAGAAATTATAGTGACAGTTAATAATATACATTCACTAAAGTGAGATTGACAGGAATAACTGTTATTACTATTACTTAATATTAAGCCATGAAAACAAAGACTCTTATATAGCCCAAGCTTTTGATATAGAATTGTTAACATGATTCAAGATATACAGAATAAGTATATTTAACAAAACAAAAAATCATTTAAAAGTAAAAAAAGATTATTTATTTTATTCATAAACAAATGAAACATCGTTTCAAGGTATATATATATATCAATGATCAAACCACAATAAGAAAATGGGAAAGCAAGACTAAGATCTTTCAACCGTAACAAGCGGTCTTCGTTAGAGTCAAAAACCCCTGACTCTGACGAAGACCGCTTGTTACGGTTGAAAGATCTTAGTCTTGTTTTCCCATTTCTTATTGTGGTTTGATCATATATATATATATATATATATATATATATATATATATATATATATATATATATAACATTAATTAAAGGAACAACAATGTTAGCCGGACAAAACCTTCGACTAGACTGTTATATATATATCTGTTATATATATTATATATCTGTTATTTATCTATTATATATATATATATATATATATACAATCAATATATACAATATATATATACAATCAAGCATAGTTAAAACTAACATACCTGTTAATTGAAATATTCCATTTATTTTCCCCAACATAAAATAACATTAATCAATAGAATGTATCTTTATTATATGACCTTAAAACATTCGTATTTAAGCTGACATTTGTGTTCATGTTTGTATTCCTAGAATTATTTTAAACCTCTAACTTAATAGTTTATTATATATACTTTTGAAATTTCATACATCTGTTTAATGCTTAAGTTTCAAATACGATTGTTTACTCAAAACGTTAGCTTTGAAAGTTTAATTTTAACCTGGAAAACTGACCGATTCCTGATAAATAAAATTTGTTTTATATATATATTATAACAAAAATTAACCGTAAATATGTGAAATAAAAAAAACATCATCCAAACAACAGTAAGATTTCTAAAAATGGGGCGAAATCTTTCTTAGAAAAACTCGTCAGGTTTATTCTATAACATAAATAGATTTTACATATGGAGTAAATTTTATGTTGAGAGAATTTATTTTTCATTTTTCTTTCTTTTTAATGCTATTCTTTGTAAAGTAATATATTACTCACTGTTTTCTTTTATATATATTTGAATAATTCATTTTAAACTGGAATTGCCAGATATTCCAATTTTTACCAGTGTGTAAACATTCAAACAAGAACATTCGAGTTTTATAAGCATATAGATTTTTGCTACAACAAGCTGTCACATTTAGCACTTCAATATGATTAACAATCTCTCTGATTTTGATGGTATGGTTTTTATAATAGCTTTTATCAACCAAGAATTACTAGTTCTTAGCCTTAGAGTTTAAAGAGCTCTAGTATGAGTAATAAATTGTCTTTGTATATGACATTGCAATGTGCTCAGTTTCCCTAAGTAGAGACACTTATCAGCTTGATTTATTGAGAAAATTCATCGTATTTCATATGTGCTCTCTGCTATACATTTATGTACTTGGTGACCCTGACAATAAATACCCATCAGGCCTTGCCTTGTATTTTGCTGTCATCTATATATACTATTGTAGCTTGATCTGTATTCTTTTTGTTACAGTAGAATACAGTATTAACCCTGACAATAAATACCCATCAGGCCTTGCCTTGTATTTTGCGGTCATCTGTATATACTATTGTAGCTTGATCTGTATTCTTTTTGTTACAGTAGTGAATTAATTCAGGTAAACTGATTAGAGAAAGGAAAATTTTTTCCAATGCCCAGACTTATAGCTTTTCGTCTTTTAGTGTTATTTTCTAGGGGAGGTAATTGTAGTTCATTTATTAATTGGCACCCATTTTTGTAGTAGAGACTAACCACATTACTACAATCGGGGTTCTAAATTTCGTCTAACTCAAACTCATTTAGGGTAGAAATCATTAATGATTACCTGACGTCGTGCAGACTGGGGAATGGCAACATATCATCTTTTCAAGAGATGATGTCGCCAAATTGTTCCATATCCAGTGTGAAGTAGCGAAGCTAGATTCAGAATTAAGTCCAGGATCTAACACTTGTCTATCCTGGACCCTATACTCATTTTGAAAATATTTTTATTTTCTATGTTATTTTATGTTATATTATAGTATTATTGAATTAAAAATGCAGAATTTTTTATTACTATGGAAGTAGGCGATAAGATATTAAGAAAATGAGATGTGGAATAACTTAAAAATTTAGTTTAGAAGTGGAATAAGTATAAGTACATACTTAGATAATGGGTTCCTTCAGCCGGAAGGACATCATTTGCAACGCTGCATAACACATATGTTTGTATTTCGGTTATGATCTTAGCTTAGAATTGAATCGTAAGTGAATTACATAAACCAATTGATAAAAGAAAAATGTTTACATAAGTTAAAGAAAAGGTTATTAAGTAAAACTACCTTTTTTGATTGTGGTGAGAAGATGTCGTAGTTATTTGAACTCATTACTTAAGCTGACGAAGGGTATTTTATAATTTATGCGAATAAGACTAAGGGTTGTTTAATAATTGTTTAAGTTTAACAATAAAAATGTTAACAACCAATGATTTAATTAACTAATGTAACAATGTTGAATACATTAAGTTCCTTTAAGCGAAGAACTGGAAATGTTTAATATTGAGAAATCTGCGTTGCATTAAGATGAAATCGGAAGTTAAGTGACTATGAAAGGGTGGGGGTTAAACTGGGAGAAGAGAGATGTTTCAAGTTAATACTTTGTTGCTAACTGCAGGGGAATGAAGTGTGTTGGGGGGAGGGGGAGGCAGAGATGTTTGGGGCACAGCGACGTGGTCTTTATGAAGTTGAGGGGACGTCCTGCTTGCGTCAAGTATTAGGCGGGACTTGGCACGTGACGGACATAATCCCCGGCCAGCCAGACCGTGCATAATGCTTCCCAACTTCGACCTCCCCCCCTTATCCCACGTCTTCTCTAATAGACCCCACTTACTCTACCTCCACCCTCTCTACCAATTGCCTAAACATTCGTCAATACGCCTTTCGCAACCCCATCACATTTGCATTCAAATAAATTATCTTTTTTAAAATAATCTTAAGACTACTTATAATGAAAACAACTAAGGAACTACTTAAACTAGTGAAAAACTTATAAAAGATAGATTATGAAGAGTTGTAAATTTGGTAAACTTGGATATCAATCCAGAAAACGATTAGACATAAAATACTAAACCACCAGGTGACGCATTGAGTATATAGAAGATACTTAGCTGTCTAATTACACCAATAGGTATTGATCATTCACAACACTCACTATGTCTCTTTAATAATGAAGAACAAGGTTCAAATCGTGATCAAAAAAGTCTCTTTGCTGTCACACATTTAATGTTAAAAGGTTTGGGATTAGACCAGCGGATATATTATGCTCCAAATGGATAGTCAGTTACTACGTGGACTCATACTAAAAAGAATTATAGAAACCCTTAATTAGGTTTTGAAGTAATTATCTCAAACCACCTGAAGAGAAGAATAAAACTCTTTTTCCTCTCTCTCTCTCTCTCTTCTCTCTCTTCATATATATATATATATATATATATATATAGATCAAACCACAATAAGTGGAAAAACAAGACTAAGATCTTCAACCGTAACAAGCGGTCTTCGTCAGAGTCAAAAACCCAAATCCAGTTGGGTTTTTGACTCTGACGAAGACCGCTTGTTACGGTTGAAAGATCTTAGTCTTGTTTTCCCATTTCTTATTGTGGTTTGATCATTGATTGTTATTTCACGTGTTTATGTGAAATCTTTTTATATATATATATATATATATTATATATATATATATATATGGATTAAATACCACAATAAACAAGTATATATTAATTAAAATGCTCTAAGGCCTTTTGTTATAGCATCATCAGAGAGCTAAATGAAAGTAACAAAAAATATAATAACAAGTTAACCTGGTTGATTGAAGTCTTCAGCAATTCTGAAGTAACGAAAGGCCTTAGAGCATTTTAATTAATATATATTTGTTTATTGTGGTATTTAATTCATATTATATCAAGAGTTATTGTTGATTATTTATATATATATATATATATACTTAAAATCAACTTAGTTGATTTTAAGTGTAATCTGTTCTGCCGGACCATTTCCGTTAATCATGGTATATATATATATATATATATATATATATATATATATATATATATATTTTACTTAAAGGATAAACGCAAATGAAATTAAAATCAACTAACAATACCTACTAAAGGGTTCAGGTTAGCTCAGGAGTTAACGTAGACACTCTGGGCTGGTAATTTCTGGTAATTCGGGGTTCGATCCCCACTTGGTTCCCGTTTTATGCACGCAGGAGGTGAATAAATCTGAATACGTTGTCCCTCGGAGAGGACGTTAAGCCGTCGGTCCTGAGCCTGTACGATGTCAGGTACTCGTTAAAGATCCCCTACTCTAAATACACTTGAGTTAAACAACATTTAGGACTATCAATGTAGAAACAAAAAGCTGGTAAATGGCTAACGTTATCACCCGCTATGGGATCGGTTTAAACAAAAAATACCTACTTGCTACAATATCGGGTACCTAAAAATACCTCTATATTTATATAGGCTTTGTACAGTGTTGGATCTGACTCGGTTCAAGTTGTCTTTAATTTTTTATACATTGGAGAAAAAAATAAAATATATAAATATTTTTAGATACCTGACATGTAGCAAGTAGGTATAGTTAGTTCATATACCTTTGTAGTTAGCCAAACACAGCTTTAAAGTCCATAACTTCCCTTCTTCGTAAAATTTTCAATCTATTTGTATCTTAACTTTTAAGTTAGACGTACACAAATCTACTGTCAATGTTTTAGCTTGCTTAAGACTTATGGTGGCTGGACTTTGCTTGTGTCAAAATTTCTTGGACTAACAAACAAACAGTAATTTTTTTTTGTAAGGGTGGATTCGGTTTCTCGTAATGCATAGAAACGTTTCTCCTAGCAATTTACAGAAAAAAACCTTCCTTTTTTTATTTATATAGATTATCATGCTAAAAGCAAGATGTGTTGGTACCTCTTCACTGCATTAAATGAATATTATATTTCAATGATCAGCAATATCTGACACGCGTGCCAAACATGACTTGCAAAGTCCTCTCTTGTCATTCTTTATTTAACGACTTTTTAATAGATACTTACGTTATAAATGCATCTGAGAAAAATAAATGATTTTACATTACATAATACCATAGGCTGATAATAAAATACGAAATAAATGATTTATTTTAATAATTTGATAAGATAAATTATTATCATAAAATGTTTAATCGATAATATATTGATATTTCTTTTGTAAATATCAAGAATTATTTAATTCATGTAAAATTTGATTTAGTTGTTCTACTAATTATTTAACCATTGTAAAAGATAAATAGATTAGACTTTACAAAAAAAATGGACAACTTTTAAAAGAAATATATTTGAATGATATATCTTTTATCTTTTAAGAAACAGTTTAATACATTATTTTTATATTAAATTAAAGTTAATATAAAAAAAAACCGAAAGAAGGGGACTATTTTAAAGTGAAATAAATTTAGATGGCATTAGTTAGAGCCTAGTCATTCTAAAAAAGCGCTAATTCACTCCTAGATTAATCCTCCGCGTCCATTTAAACCTGTTTATTGTTGTAACCAGTTAATTTTCTAAAGAATACAACAAATAGTAAGTACAAATTCTTTCTTAACTTATTTCTGTGTTTTTAATGATAACTTAATTAGTTTAATGTTAAATATTATTATTTTCATAATTAGCAATTAAATAAAATGATTCCACAAACTGCATGAACTATAAACCTATAGAAAGAACACACATAAAAGATTTCACAAAAACTTACTAATGTATTTCGACTTTTCGACAAAGAAGAAAAGCGACTTTTATATGTGTTGTTTCTCTGGAATTATTTTATAAACATATGTATAAAAATAATTAAGTAATTCCTTGATAATTATTAATAAATCATCTTACAGTGAAGCACCTTGATGAAGCTAATTAAGCTGATTATAATTATAATTTAATTATGGAGCTCAATTATATTTTACTTTTTACCTTTACGTATATTTTACGTGAAGGTAAATACATTATCTATTGTACTTATGTTTTCATCTACATATGCTTGCGAATCTTTATTCTCAGTGATTAAATTAATGTAAAACGTTATGCGTCGTAATCTGAGTAGCTTGAAAGATGAAACTACAACTTTTTTCGGGTTAATTTAAAATAATGCAAGATTAATTTAAAGTAATTACGGTTAATTTCCATTACTCATGGTTATTAATAGATCAAATATAATCTATATATACACTTATAAAACTCTGATGTTGTTTAAATATTTGCACACAAGTGAAAATTGGAATACCTGTTAATTCCTGTTTATGACGAATTATTCAAATAAATATTAAAGAAAACAGTGATTGATATATTACTTTACAAATAATGATATTAAAAGTAAAAAAGACTGAAAAATAAATATTCTCAACATAGCTCTAGTAAAATTACAACTCCAGATGTAAAGTTTATTTATGTTATAAACCTGATGAGTTTTTCTAAGAAAGATCTCAGTCCAATTTTTGGAAATTTTATTTCCAAATCGTTTATACGATGTTTTTTTTTTATTTCACGTATTTATTGTTAATTCTTGTTATACATATATATAGAACAAATTTTATTTATCAGGAATCGGTTTAGGTTCAAATCAAACTTTCAAAGCCAATTTAATTTAACAATTGTATTTGGAATTGAAGCATTAAACATGTGTATAAAAGTTTTTGTTAATTCTTGTTATACAGATATAAATAAAACAAATTTTATTTATCAGGAATAGGTTAGTTTTTCAGGTTCAAATAAAACTTTCAAAGCCAACATTTAATTTATTTTAACAATTGTATTTGGAATTGAAGTATTAAACACATGTATAAAATTTCGAAAGTATATATAATAAACTATTACATTATAGATTTTTTAAGTGAATAATTTTAGGAATACAACCTTGAACACAGATGTATATTATCATAAAGACACATTCCTTTCATTAATGTTATTTTATGTTGGGTAAAGTCAATGAAATATTTCAGTTTACAAGTTTTATTGGTTAAGTATATAATAAACTATTACATTAGAGGTTTAAAATGAATAATTTTAGGAATACAACCGTGAACACAAATGTATATTATTATAAAGACACATTCCTTTCATTAATGTTATTTTATGTTGGGTAAAATCAAGGAAATATTTCAATGTACAGGTTTTATTGGTTTTAAATATACTTGATTATGTATATACCGTTAATTGATGTTTCATTTATTTATGTAATGAAATAAATGAATTTTTTTTACTTTTAAATGATTTTTTGTTTTATTAAATATACTTATTGTGTATATATCTTGAATCATGTTAATAATACTATATCAAATGCTTGAACGATATAATAAATATTGGTTTTTGTGACTTAATAACAAGAAATAGCAATAACAGTTATTCCTGTCAATCACATTCAGTGAATGTATTTTATTAACTATTGCTATAATTTCTTAACACTGAGTGGCACAAGGGGTCACGAGTTGTCTAGTATAAAACAATTTATTGATATAGCTTCTCGACTGATTTTTAAAGCCCAAAGATGGGTGTCTTGAGAATTTTTGGTCTAAAAGAAATTACACTCCTTGTTTAAACGCCGACATTTCGCCAAAAATTGTTTAACATTTTGAAGGCTAAAAAAAATTTATTAACGACATAAGTAGTGAAAACAAATACATTCACAGAATATCAACCAACAGAAAACAAAAAAAAACCAATATAGGGTAAAAAGCTAATGAAATGGTCTCCACATATAAAAATTTAATGGTATAAACAACGCGTTTCGAACACGTAGTGTTCTTCCTCAGGCATTAACTGTACCAGTTGTACCACAGACACTCAGCCTTAGTTAATGCCTGAGGAAGAACACTACGTGTTTGAAACGCGTTGTTTATACCATTAAATTTTTATATGTGGAGACCATTTCATTAGCTTTTTACCCTACAATGAGTAAATACTACATAATAAGTGATTGCACTACGTTAGAAAAAAAAACCCCAAACCTTTTGTGGTTTTCTTTTTTCTGTATTGTGGTGTTTTATGGTTTGGTTTCTTTTTTGTTTTTTGTTGGTTGATATTTCATGGATGTATTTGTTTTTACTACTTATATCGTTAATTAATTGTTTTTAGCCTTGAAAATGTCAAACAATCTTTGACGGAACGTTAGCGTATAAACCTGTAATATAAAGAACTCAAAATCCATCTTTGAATTTTAAAATAATATAATTTGATGATAACCTGTATAAATTACTTCCTTCACTGTTATAATAACAGTGATTTACTTACTTTGACTTCTATATTTTCATTTTTCCTTAGTGATTTTAAAAAAAAAGAAACTTTACTGTACATATTGATATAGCTTCTCGACCACTGATAATTACATTACCACAATAAACCACAATAGCAATTACATTGTTTACGTAATATAGTAACTCTGTTTCATTAAACTTAAATTTTCCCGCATATTTGATACCACGTTAGATCTAATACTTGCGTATTGTGAGATGAAAAAATCTAGTTTTGTACCTCATATACAAATGGCAATAATTGTATCAAAGAAGCATGACCAGATCTGTGCGCACCAATGAGTACTACTTTTATTAGACTTGCTGACATTTGAAAGATTGTAAAAATATGTAACTCGTATACGTTTACGAATAAAATCAATAATTCAATCAAACAGATTAGAAAGGAAAGTACATGGTGTACTAAAAAACTTAGCAAAGGGAAAAGAGTAGACTCCCCAAGACACCTATACCAAAGAACTTTCAACAACACTGAAATTAAAAACTCCAGAAAAAATAATATATTATACATTAAAATGTGTGTACCTATCCAAAATTAAAGAAACTGAACTCTAATCCTGGAAAAAATTGTACAGTATGATTAACTCCTTCAACCAATAGATGTTTATTTATAGAATATCAGCTGGGAAAATAATTTAATCATTGGTAAATACTAAGTGTAGAGAGGAAATTATATAATTTTTGCGGTCACACTTCTCGATACGGAAGTAAACTATAACGCAATTCATTATGGATTAAACAGCCAAAGACCTGCTGCCGTAGTGCCTCATCCTCTAAACACTTATCTATAATAGTAAAAAGTTCTTCTTCTTTTCCCTCAAAAAATATAAATATCGCATTTTTACGATGAGAAGCACAAAAAGAGATAACCGGGATGGAAATAGGACACTTTAGGAAAGCCCATAAATTCTCTTGCAAGTTTGATTGATCTAAAGGAGATAAAATAAAACAACACTAAATTATTACTTAGTATCATTTTTACATTATCTTGTTTCTGATACGGGAATTATAATATTTTTCCAACTTTTTTCTTCAATATATATACTTCTTGTTGTTGACTACTCAAATTCTTACACACACCTCACACATACACACGTATGCACACACACACACACACAACACACAACATATATATATATATATATAATATATGATCAAACAAGATAACACAGAAAGGACAAACATAACTCACATCGATCTTTCGAATCGTCGTCAATCAAGGTGCGAAGAGTCAAGGTCCGTTCAGGACATTTGACAGGGGTGCGGGACTCTATCTCTTCAGCTATCAACACTGATACGACGATGTGAAATATCGATGTGAGTTATGTCCTGGTCTTTCTGTGTGTTTCCTTCTTTGAATTTTTAAAAAAGTTCTGGTTTTTAATATTATATATAGTATATATATATATATATTATTATATAACAATTTTTTCGTTGGAAAACGATCCAATAACGGCAGTTTTGAACTGAAGCGGTTCACCGAAAAATTGGTAGTAAGTTAGTTTTTTTGATTTCTTATGTTTTTTTGTTTATATTGAATTATATATATATATATATTATTATATATGTAACCCATAAGAAAATCATAGATAAGATCTTTCATAACATTAATTTTGTATTAACAAAGTTTAGTTCATTTTATTTTTATGTTATTTACTTTAGCAAATGACAAAGTGAAAAGTTGTTTGGAGGTTCCTATCTTTACTTGTTATTGACACTATTTTAACTCAGGATATTTTCAGACATTTTAACAGTTAGGATATGAGTCTAAAGAGGCTAGGATGTAATAAGGAAAAGATTTAGAAAAGGATCACTTCTAATGGAATTTTTATATAACTTCATGAGGATTAGGTTAGAGGTGGTCAGTAGTATTCAAGTTTTGAAGAACGTGACCCATTTTCTTGAGATATATCTCGTACCATCGGTCTTGTTAGTAGATGATGATTGTTAAAGGCACATCAGATAATTTCAAAGACTAATGACAGGACTACCTCAATGAACAAATCTAACAGGCTGTGCATTCTTTGTTTCTACAGTTTTTACTTTATTTCCTGTAGAAATCAAATCAAATTTTCAAACCAAATCAAAGCCAGTTGTCTGGACCACGAATACTTTCGAAGTTTCTTATGTATTGACACAAACTTTCGGTCTTGAGATATCATACACGTGCCAAAATATTCATGACAATAGAGTGATACCGTAGAATTTTATTCCCTTCGCTGTTAACTTAAATTGATTAAAAAAAAAAATTCTTTTCCCACCATAAAGAAAAAATCTTTAAGATAAATTTAGAGACATATTTCTTTTTTTTTTTAAAAAAAAAAGTCAGAGTTCAAAAATTAATTAAAGTTTTAATTTCGTATTGCTCAGGTTTTAGACCAAAGAATAAAAGCAAAGCGGTGGGCGAAGTTTCGAAGTTGTTCTTAATTCTTAATAGAAGTAGATTTTTCATTGGCCTGATGTCTTTTGGATTCTACCGAGTAAGTTGCTGAATGATTTTGAAACTTTTCTAAGTCGGATGAATCTTGTGAGTTTTCTACTTTGAACTGTAGCTCCTTTTATGAGAATCTGTCTTAAAGAAATTTCTCTAATTACAAAAACTTTTGACAAGCATTAAATTGAAAAGGCTCAGAAAATATTGTTGCCACTCTTTCTCCCTCCGTCTTGTTGAGCTGTCTCTAAAATTATATTAGCAGATTCCTTCTGATGAAATATCATTGTTGCCAAAGAACTGTGTAAGAGGAATCAAATTATTTTCAAAACATTAGTTGGAAGAAATATTATGATAATTTATCTTTCAAGATAGTTTAATTTTTTTTGTTTTTTTTTTTTAGGACAATCACCAGTCGAGTATGAACCAGAATTTCTTGAAGACTTGGAAAACTTCACTGTTCCTCAGGGAAGGGATGTCAGCTTCACCTGCGTCGTAAACCATCTGGGCCCTTACAAGGTATTTCTTCTGGTGCTAAATAAAATATAACAGTTCCAAAATAAATTCATTGCCATGATTGAAAAATTGAGAGCTTATTTTTGTCTAATTCAACTAATCAGATGGACTTACCTCCCAAAATAAGTACAAAGAATAAAACAACGAAAGAAAACTACTCATTTTTGTTTTTCTATTTTACTGGAATTAACATTTTCATTTTCCCTTAAGACTGGGAATATTACGGTATTGTTTTCATACTATTAACCGGAAAAACTGAAAAATTCCATGCAGTTTTACTTAAAGTTTATTTCAAAAAACAAATTCTGCTTTTGAATGTTATATATATTTAGTATAGTTTATTTAAGTTGTCATTTCTTAGATTTTAAAAACTTTGAGGTAAATAATAGATAAATAAAGATTGTAATAAAAAATTAGCATCATTTTGGTATCACTTTTGATCAATACAAGAGGGTTGTATACCTGCACATGGAAAGCATATGAATCTATAAAAATTAAACATTTTGTATCTATTTTGTATAATACACTACTACATGGTACACTCTGATACATTTTATAAGTAATCAAATGGAATAATACATGTTTGAGGGACTGCCCATGGAGTTCCTGGTACTGGTTTTTGCAAACATGTACAAACGATTATCACTCTCATTTGTGGATTGTTTTGAGCTGTCGTTTTCTATAAGGTTTAACGCATGTTTAGCGTTAGCGTACAATTGCGTTAAAATCCCTATTCTTTCAGTTCAAGAAATAAGGAAATTTATCGCCAAAGTTCTTAAATGTCTCGTTTTACTCGTCTAGATTGTGTAAACAGTGGATGTAGAGGAGGAGGTGAACATGATAAGGACACCTATTGAAGAAGTGAATTCAAATTGAAGAAAATAGTGGATGAAGTTTATAACTTCTGCAATAGTAAATCAACATTTGAAGGGTAATCATGCTAGAAAACAATTCTGAGTCACTTATTCTTTTATAAACTCACGCTCGTTCAAAAATGAACTGGGATTTACATCAATAGCGTATTGTCATTATTAATGGTTTTTCATCAAACCATTAAGCAAGAGTTATATATTTGAACTTTGATAAGATTGCATTCTTACTGGAAGCAAAACGTGTCACCTCTAGACTGATAGACTAGGAATTCAATACCCACTCTGGCCCTCGATTTATCCTTGCAGCAAGTGAATAAATCTGAGCACGTCGTTCCTTGGAGAGGACGTTAAACCGTTGGTTCTGAGCAGGTACGATATCAGGTACCCGTTAAAGATCCCTACAGTAAATACACTTGAGTTAGGCAAATATTAGCATTCCCACTGTGGAATAAATCTCCATTGTGTGGTATCACAAAGGGTTAATGTTCAGCCTATGTGAGTTCTCTTCTGGGACTGCCACTGCAATCTAACCTAACCCATATACAACTTTGAAAGTAGTATATTTATTTTTAAATAATTAATTTTCAATTATTTTATTTCACTAAGCAAGCGGAAATTGTATAGAATAAAGTGTAAAGTTAGTAGCTTTTGGCTAGGTTTTAAAAATTGGACTGAAAAGTATGTTACTAGTTTTTCTTCCTCAAGGGCCAGTCTTTTAGCTATTCGGATTGTGTTTATATGTATTTTTTTAGTTGAGGATATTTCCTTTAAGAAAAAGAAATATCCTTTACTAATAAAATTTTTGTAAAAGTTTGTAAAATATTAAAAATAGGACGTATGCATGAAGAAACTAACAATGTCAATATTTGGAGTTTAGTTCATGTGGGGATAGAACTGATTAAATTTCTGATTGGGAGAAAGAGTTTAAAAAAGAAATTTGACAAGAGGAAAGTTGTAAGAAAGAGATGTAGAATTTCTTACGGAACTATAATTGGGAGCGGTTGGTTGATACGTCTTTGCGGTGGAAGAGAGTTTTTTCGCACAGTCAGTTGACAAAGAAGGCAATCAGTGGTAGAGTTGCCTAATGCAGTGTGATTTAGTTAGAGGTACGTGCGGGAGCTGGTGGGGCCTCTCTGCAATGGGCGACACTCGGGAGGCAGTCTAACAAGACCTCCTACCCTGTTTACCATCCCGCATTGGGCCAACCTTCCAATCATCTCGTCCCAATACACTTTCTCCACATTTTATTTATGATTAACAAAAGGAAAAAAAAATCACATCCTGCTTATCTCTGCTATTTATAACTTCAACTAATTAACCTTGCATTCAGTCCAAAGCTACTAGTACTCCCAACATTCTATAAAAAGATTTCACATAAACACGTGAAATAACAATCAATGATCAAACCACAATAAGAAATGGGAAAATAAGACTAAGATCTTTCAACCGTAACAAGCGGTCTTCGTCAGAATCAAAAACCCAACTGACGACTCAGTTCATAGAATATGATACATTCTATGTTCATATTCCCCAACAAAATAATCTCTCCATTACACTCAAATAACATGTCTGTGTTTAAACAATTCTTATTTAAGGTTTCTCACGTGTCAATGCCATCCAGGAAAGAAATATTTACTGGGGTAGTACATTTTTTTGCAACTGCTACTCACATATTTTTTAATTGTAACATCTAGGTTCATTGAAATTTTAAAATTGTTATTATAATATTTATTTTGATACAGACTTGAACAAAAGAATCAAATCAGTCATGGATGTATTAATGTATTTTTAATAAAATCATTCATGGTGTTTTTATATGCAAGAACAAATAATTTTCTATGATACTCTGTGCATGATCAAATAAACCACTGATTTATTTCACATAAGCACGTGAAATAACAATCAGTGATCAAACTACAATATGAAATGGAAAAACAAGACTAAGATCTTTCAACTGTAACAAGCGGTCTTCGTCAGAGTCAAAAACCCAACTGAAACACTAAATGCAGAAAACATCTGGTGAGGGGTTGAGAAGAGTGGGAGGGAGGTCTCCTCAACCCCTCACCAGATGTTTTCTGCATTTAGTGTTTCAGTTGGGTTTTTGACTCTGACGAAGACCGCTTGTTACAGTTGAAAGATCTTAGTCTTGTTTTTCCATTTCATATTGTGGTTTGATATATATATTGTTGAATAACGCCTCATATTTGGCTGGTATCTGTTTCTTACACAATTTCTCCAGTTTCTGGAATTCCTTCCTCGTCTCTTCATTAAAACTATAAAGCTTATCACCAATATTGCTGGTCGACATGTTTCAAATGTACCACATTCATTATCAGGACAATAATGAGAATAATAGTAGAATTGACAGTTTATATATATAGAGGTGGATTACTATAGGAATGTTCACAGGACATCACCCTGGATCACGGGGCATTCTGGGGGATTAAGGTAGGGTGGTTGGACTCACCTACTGCCTGGCTAATCTGGGTTGGCCTGTTGGAAAATAGTTTTAAAATTCGACAAAAATGATTGAATTATTTTTAATATATTTAATTATTTAATTAAATTTATTTAATGATAGAATTTATTAAAAAACAATGAAACAGTTTAAAGAATTTTGAATTAAACTAATGAATATAAAAAAAAGTTAGGATGTCTAAAGAAGTTACTAAATGTAAATCAGTTTTTCACCAATATTGGTGAAAATATTTATAATATTAATATTGGTGATAAGCTTTATAGTTTTAATGAAGAACGAGGAAGGAATTCCGAACTGGAGGAAATTTGTAAGAAACAGATACAAGCCAAATATGGTGCGTTATTTAACAATTATGTTTAAATGAAGAAATGAGACCTGCTTCCAACTCTTTAAATATTACGAGTTATATATATATATATATTTATATATATTTTGAACATGTTTACAAAATTCTGTACTTTAGGAAGTGAAGCTAAGGTGGAGTGAGGGGAGGGGGAGGGAGGTATGCATGGCGACAGGTCGGCCAAAAATACCTGTGGTCCGTTCACCTCCCCGTCTCCCTTCAAGTTTGAAATATTGTCAAAATTTTAAAAAACAATTGAAACATTGTTTGGGAATTTAACTAGGGTTAAATTTAAATTAGAGCCTAGAAGTAACCTTATCGTTACATTGAATAATTAATAGGGTGCCTTAGTTTTAACGGGAGGTTCCGGATGGTTTTTAGGGGCCCAGTGCCAGGGGACAGTTAAGGTGAAACTTCTATATATTATTATAATATTGCAAAATAAATTCAAAAGAAAGGCAACAGAAGCCGCTTATTTTAATAAATATGTTAAGGGAAGCCCGTGCCTTTGTCCTCTTTTAATTATTTTATTTTAAAAAATTTAACTTTCTAAAAATATATATATATATGCTTTCTTATTTGCAGCTATAATTTTCCTAACTTGACGCCACGAACTAGCTTCACGTGAAATACATTTTCACAGAACAGTCTTCAAGGTGTTGTTGATAACACAACATAAGTATTAGTAGTCCATTATGACATCAAAAAATTGTATTAAAATTAAGAAAAAATAGAATCTTAGCTGCTACTTAGTTTTTTTTTTTTTTCAAAATATGAAGCTTATAAGTGATAAACAATACATTATTTAGAAATAAACATTTTGTTCTAAATAATATTTAAAAAAATAGTTACAAAAGAAGTATTGTAGCTTTGTTTCTTTTCGTGCTTGCCCGTATCAAATGACACAACAATCGGTACTTCTCTGTTCCTTGGTGATGTTAAACATTGCATAAAAGATAATAATTCATAGTAATAAATCTCTTATAATTTCAGTTTGTTAAAAAGTTTATAAGATGCAGTAGTCACCGATATGTGAGAAATATTCGAATGATGCTGAATTCAAGCTAATAATTTTGTTATTATTTCATTACTTTCAATTAGGTAATACTAAAACTTTCTGCAATAAACATGGTTTAGCATCTATTAACTTTTTTTTACAAGCTTCTTACATATTTCAATAACATAAATTATATAAACTTGGCAGGCAGAGGATATTTTCAAGCGAATATTCTAGAAGTCTTTTTTCCTTGGCATTTAACAGAAGATCACTAACCACAAACTCAACGATGATAAAAAAAACGAATATTTGAAATAGTTTTTCTGGAATTTTATTCAATATTATCGAGTGACTGTCTTTTCCTACTCACAGATTTTCAGCAAAAAATTTATTTTTGTTATATATACTTTTACCGACTAAATTGTTTAATATCTTAGTGCATGACTTTTTTTACTGTTAATTTTGTTAGTTCCTAAATTTTTTTTTAAGTTTTGTCTTACCTGCTCCCCACTTAATTATCAGATCACTCTTCAGAAACCATTATATTTCAACCATTGGTTCAACCATTAATGAGATAACTCCATGTACCACCAAACATTGAAAAATAAATTGTCATTAATAAAATATGAAATATATATGATATGAAGATATGAAATGAATAAACTAGTTCTTTGATATTAGGTTAGGTTAGGTTGCAGTGGCAGTAGGGAACACACGTAGGTCGAGCATTGGTCCTTTGTGATACAACAGAATGAAGATTGATTCTACAGTGGGAGTCCTACATTTGGTCTAACGCAAGTAGTTTAGAGTAGGGATATTTAACAAGTACCTGACATCGTACAGGTTAAGGGTCCGACGGTTTAAACGAACTCTACGAAGTATCGTTTAAAGGACAATATTGGAAGGCATATCTTCAGTACAACATACTGTATGAACAAATATATTGGTTCCAATATATTGTACCAATATAAACCAATATATTGGATGAAGTGTATTGCACTTACAGCCAATGGCATTTCCCTTTTATTGAAATAGTTTTATCCTTACTTTATCATGTATATATATATTTACATGAAATATATACATTTACATTTTGCTCAGTGCTGCAAAAAAGTCACTTGGTGTACCAATATACATGTAATACCGGGAACTGTGAAGCCTTTCCTACAAAGTACATCGGGATGACCACAACCAGACTATCAAGACGTCTTACCTTCCACCTTACAGCAGTACTCTACTCCGAAAAACCAATACGAGACAAGCACATAACACAACATTAACGAGGGAAATGTTAGAAAAAGGAACAACAAGTTTAAGAATAGAAACAATACCAGCCGCCTTCATATCCTCGAGGCCTTATACATCAAGGACGCCAACCTTCTATGAACATTCAGGCCAATTGTATAGGCATTAATACCAAGTTGTAAGAACTTCGATAGTTCTTATAAACTTAATAAGCCTACATTGACAGGACCCCCAGAAATGTGTATGACAAGTTGTAACCTTACACTTGTCACAGTGGACTTGTTTTGTTTTTCCACAAAGTCATTTAGTTCTATTAACATCTAAATCATTATTCCTTTTAATGTCTGTTTAACATTTAGAAAAATTTTATTCTGTGAATTTAATCTGTTTAATAATGATATATACCTGAAGATGATTTATGAAAAAATCGAAAGCTTGTAAGTGTAAAAAATATAATATTATTGATTAAGCTAAAAGATTATTTCTTGATGTCTCTGGACAACTCCTCCATGAAATCACTCCCTACCAGAAAAAACTAGTAAGAAAACTAGAGAAAACGAGCAAAAAAGTCGTAAATGCGGAAGCTGCCGTCTACTTTAATAAAATATGTTTACAAGAAAATTTGCTGCCAATATACACTAATATATATATATATATATATATATATTTAGGGAGCAGACCTTCGTTTATGCATGTCTTGTTAAATTGTATGCCTACTTTTAATCTCACAACTTTTCTACTGAATCTCGCTTTCTCTAATACACTTCCTCCATTTTTGTGGTACAAGATAGATTAGTTGACCAATGTGGTACAAGATAGATTAGTTGACCAATGTAGTACAAGATAGATTAGTTGACCAACGTAATCTATGTGTACGTATAACTACATACACACTGTAGTTATGTATAGTTTATTTAAGATTTTGTACAACTATAATCCTTGATAATGGTCAGTGAGGACCGAAACATGTCGGCTATGTAAATAAAAACTTTGGTCAACTAATCTATCTTGTACCACAAAAATGGAGAAAGTGTATTAGAGAAATCTAGAGATTCAGTAGAAAATTTGAGATTAAAAGTAGGCATACAATTTAACAAGATATATATATATATATAGGTGTATAATAATAAAATTGATCCGAATCCCGCCCGTTTATTATACACCTATTCTATCCAACGGTTGATATATTATTGAATTTGTTATATATATATATATATATATATTATATATATAAAGTTCAATGTAGATTAAGAAACATTGAGAAATTAAAAACACACTCACTTACAGTCTTTAATTTTTTGTTTGAACCGTCTTCAAGGGAGATATGAGAGGAACCAAGCGCACTGGCAAAGAGAAAATTACAGTGTGTGTGTGTGTGTGTGTGTGCTCTGTGTGTAAATTAGAGACTGCAAGTGTGTTTTTTAATTTCTCTATTTTTCTTAATATGCATTGAACATTATTTGTCCTTTTTTGATTGTATTTTTATCGAAAAATTGTATATATATATATATATATATATAGCAGAGGTACGATAGATGGGAAGGAATATAGCCTCAGTGTTTATTCCTCGATGTTAATTACGACTACAGGAAATTGAAGAGTTACGGGAAATGTTATCGTAGTTCAAACTATTCCGTAATACATAAAAATATAACATAAAAACAAAATATATTGATAACAATGAAGAAATAAAAAAGTTGTAAACGTCTACAATTTTTTTAAGGTTGCCTGTAAGTCTAAATGCTTTTCCAAGGACTTTCAGCACGACCTGATCCCCCCTGTTTCGTGCTGTATTACCCATGCCACGATACGTTCTTCCCTTTGGGCAAATCCTCGTTGTGCTATTAACTTTTAACCACCATACTTCTAAATTATGGTTTAGATTACCATGCATTTTATTATCCATGACTTCTCCTAACACTCTTATATGCGTAAAATTCTTGGGAAATAAATAAAGAAGTCTCTTCATAAAAAAATTTGTAATCGTGACTGACTCCTAACACTATGTAGACAAAACGGGTTGATGTCATAAAACATTGTCATTTGGATGTTTTTTTTCTTAAAACGATAAAAACATCAAACAGAAACAGTGATGGGATTCACCGGGATTCAGCCGGTTCGTACCGGTTCACACGAACCGGTGCTTAAAACATTATGAGTACGGCGAAACGGTTGTTAAAATTACGTAAACCCCTATTCAGACCTGTATTAATTAGCCCACTATTAAACTCTACAAGTGTCGCGTGACTCACGTAACTTGTTCATTAATGACAACGTAATTTGCGCATGTATATAGCCTATATATAACTAAAAAAATTAGTATCGCTTGCGTAACTGTTACAGTGCTCAAACTGCTCATGACAATGCAGATGTTGACTTGGTCTAGCCTACATTAGACCTAGTTTTAACTTTTAGTTCTGAATCAAATATTCAATGTTTTTAGATCTAATTTCCTGAAATTGCCAGATTAAAGTAAGTGTTTGTTTAGATAAATAATTCAGGTATGGCTGCCTGTCTTTGCAACAAAACTTTTTTAAAGGACCTAGCTTTAATGATTGATATTTTGAATGAAATGTCATTGCCTAAGGACAATATAGGGACATTTGAAAAAGAAATTGATGAGAGGGTTGCTTCGGACGCATTCAAAAAGATCCAGTTTACTGAAAACAACAGATTTGTTAGCCTACCTCGTCAAAAGCTACTGAAATCAATAATAGAAAATATGAAAAAAAGACTGATCGCTGGTGATAATTTTAAAGCAACAAACAATGGAGCAGGAAAACTTCCTTGAGCTATTTAACTCGCAGAACTCGTAATATTTTAAGCACCGGTTCGCACGAACCGGTTCTTAAAAAATTGACTCCCACCACTGTATTGTATTGAAGTAAGACGCGGAGGTAAAAGAGGAACTTTAAAAGTCGAAAAACGAAAAGAAAAGGGATAATACTTCATCGGCTAAGTCAGCGTATACAAAGATATTTAGGGACAAATAAGAAAAATATTGTTTATCTGTTGATGTAAATATCCTAGTCAAGCTTTGGTCTCCTTCATACCGAAAACTCATTTGTATATAATTTACATCTCATTACAGTAATTACATTCTTAAAACTAATTAATGAAGGCTTGATAATATTTCTTACAAATATGAATCATTTATTGGCAATCCAATTTGTCTTTTATGCAGTTTATATCATATTTTTATTATTTATATGCAGAGATAAGTCATGGGTATCGTCCTTGAATTTTTATCATGTTTGTAATCTAATGAATTTAGATTTCTTACCAATCTGATTTATCTGTATGTATGGAGCATTTTAAGAAATGTTATAAAGATTACAATTCTTGAATTTTATACAAGAAATTTTAATTATCAGTAGACGACCCGTAACTCCTTGTGTCACTCAGTGTTAGGAAATTATAGCGAAGGTAATAAAATATAATCACTAAGTGTGATTGCTAGGAATAACTGTTATTACTGATTCTTGTTATTAAGTCACGAAAACAAAGATTCTTATATGGCCCCAAGCTTTTGATATAGTATTCATAACATCAATCAAGATATATACACAGTAAGTAAGTATATTTAGTAAAACAAATCACTCAAAAGTGAAAAATTTCATTTATTTTATTACATTACTAAATAAAACATCAATTCAAGTTATATATTCAAACCTGTATATTGAAATATTCCATTTATCTTACCCAATATAGAATAAGATTAATGAAAGGACTGTATCTTTATAATATTATCTTAGAACAATCGTATTTAAATTCATGCATTTTGTCATTACCACAGAGGTTGGTATTATTAATATTAAACAAATAGTATACAGTCTTACCTCTTATACTGCTGCTGTAGCTCTCGGACCGGTTTCAGGTGTCACCCATCTTCAACAAGAATACTTTAATAATCGTAAATATTAAGCAAGTTTAATATTAATAATCTTATTTAAGCTGACAGTTGTGTTCATGTTTGTATTCCTAAAATTATTCATTTTAAACCTCTAATGTGATGATTTACTATATATACTTTCGGAATTATAATAATATCTGTTTATTGCTCAAATTCCAAACACGATTGTTAAATCAAAATATTGGCTTTGAAAGATTGATTTGAACCTGGAAAACTGACAGATACCTGATATTTGTTATAACCTGACAATTTGTTATATTTATATTATGACATGAATTAACAGGAAATACGTGAACTAAAAAAAAACTTCATCTAAACAACAATAAGATTTTAAAAAATGGGACAAAGATCTTTCGTAGAAAACTCGTCAGGTTTATTGTATAACATAAATAGATTTTACATCCGGAGTCATTAATTTTACTTGATTTGTGTTGCGAGAATTTATTTTTAGTTCTTCTTTTTTTTTAATCCTATTATTTGTAAAGTAATATATCATTCACTGTTTTATTTAATATTTATTTGAATAATTCGTCATAAACTGAAATTAACAGATATTCCAATTTTCACCTGAGTGCAAATATCAATATAAGAACATCAGAGTTTTATATAGATAGTATCTACATTAATAACATCATAAAAAAACTACAATAATGTCAAGATTGAGATTAAGCTAGATAAGTGGATACATTGACTCATTATATGGCCAAAGCAGACTTCTACCAGTGCATATATATCACTAGACACACAAGTATATATATATCAGTTCACAAACGAAGAAAAGCAACACACAAAGAAAGAGACACACTTACAAACTCAAATTTTCGAATGATCCGTCTTCAGGAGAAAAGAGAATGGGCGTGCTTGGTCGTTCATTCTCTTTTCTCCTGAAGACGGATCATCCGAAAATTTGAGTTTGTAAGTGTGTCTCTTTCTCTGTGTGTTGCTTTTCTTCATTTGTGAACTGATTTGCGTCAAGTTTGGATCGTTTTTTCGAATTTTAAGTGGATATATATATATATATATATATATAGTGTGTGTGTGTGTGTGTGTGTGTGTGTGTGTGTGTGTGTGTTTGAGTGTGTTTATGTGTATGTGTGGTAAAATGTTAATTGATATCAAGTGATATTTTTGTCCATTAAAAACAATATTTTTTTATGAATATGAAGTGTTTAATTAACTTTAACTATGAGGTGTTGAACAGCGATTCTTGAAAACTCAACTTGTTTGTGACCCATTTGTAGCAGAGGTCTATATTAAGTTTAATTGAAACGCTTTTGACTTTTTATAATATTATCACGAGGAAAAGCCTCCAGGCGAACAACACCACTTACAATCATAACACCCTCCCCCCACCCTCCCACCAATCAACTCAAAGTTTACGCTGCAATATTTTACCTTTTCATTATTTTATTTTTAACTAATATTTATTTCTACTCACTAAATGTACCTTTAACCTTCATTTATAGATAATATTCAACTTATTCACTTATTTGTAGTTATATTTTAGCAGTCCTATGATTACAACTAGTTATATCTGACATGATTAAATGATATTCCTGGTTCGTTATTTCTATATTGTGACTAATGTTTGTTGATCATATTTTGTTTAATTGTCATGGACTGGATTGTCCTTTATTGTTTATCAATTGATTGGAACTTTGCCCAAATTCAGATTGATTTCAGCCACTCTCTTCGTTTTTTATTCTAGATAATTCTACGAATCTAAACCTTGTGGACTAGTGCTACATTCTTTACTTAATGGACTTTTATAATTTGTTTATATTATATCGTTGTATGTTATACATATGCTTATTTCATAAGTACAACTCGGCATTCAGATATCATGAAACAAGTATAGTAATATATATTGTATATTTAATTTATTTAAACCATATTTCATGCTTATGTAGAAATGTTTTTAGGACACTGGACCCTTTATTATAATCTGAGTAAAATTGGTCTTAAGGAAAAAAACTTAAGACATTACTTTGATTTCTGTCTGACTTCAAAGCAATCGCCTGTAACAGGCTCAACAAATTTGGTTAAGCCACCTCAGAAAATACGATAAACTAATAATAATTCAAAGTAAAAATTTTAAAATAACAAATATAGCAGAGTTTACATGTTTTTGTATATAATCGTTCGCAATAACAACTATGATGCTGATTCCATGACGATCAATGACCAATGCCATAGTAGATATCCTTAGATCAAAAGAAGATCTGGAGTTTGATACGCTGATGCTCTATAATTGGTTAGATGACTTGACGAGGCATCAGTGTTTTGAAAGGACAATTTTCAGTGCATTACGAAGCCACTTTTGCTTTTTAAGTTGAAATGATAGAATTAAAATGAGTGAAAATATATTTTCTTGAGGATAACGAAGTTGGCATTATTCTGATTCAAGATGCTCCAGAAGTTATTTTGTGACTTCAAGACAATAGCCTACCACTGGCTTCAGAAGTTACTCTGTGACTTCAAGACAATAGCCTACCACTGGCTTCAGAAGTTACTCTGTGACTTCAAGACAATAGCCTACCACTGGCTTCAGAAGTTACTTTGTGACTTCAAAACAATAGCCTACCACTGGCTTCAGAAGTTACTTTGTGACTTCCAGACAATAGCCCACCACTGGCTTCAGAAGTTACTTTGTGACTTCAAGACAATAGCCTACCACTGGCTTCAGAAGTTACTTTGTGACTTCAAGACAATAGCCCACCACTGGCTTCAGAAGTTACTTTGTGACTTCAAAACAATAGCCTACCACTGGCTTCAGAAGTTACTTTGTGACTTCAAGACAATAGCCTACCACTGGCTTCAGAAGTTACTTTGTGACTTCAAGACAATAGCCCACCACTGGCTTCAGAAGTTACTTTGTGACTTCAAGACAATAGCCCACCACTGGCTTCAGAAGTTACTTTGTGACTTCCAGACAATCGCCTACCACTGGCTGCAGAAGTTACTTTGTGACTTCAAGACAATCGTCTATCACATGTTTCGGAAGTTACTTTGTGACTTCAAGACAATCGCCTACCACTGGCTTCAGAAGTTACTTTGTGACTTCCAGACAATCGCCTATCACTAGCTTCAGAAGTTACTTTGTGACTTCAAGACAATCGCCTACCAGAGGCTTCAGAAGTTACTTTGTGACTTCCAGAAAATTGCCTACCACTGGCTTCAGAAGTTACTTTGTGACTTCAAGACAAATGCCTACCACTAGCTTCAGAAGTTACTTTGTGACTTCAAGACAATCGTCTACCACTGGCTTCTGAAGTTACTTCGTGACTTCAAGACAATCGCCTACCACTGGCTTCTGAAGTTACTTTGTGACATCAAGACAATCGTCTATCACAGGTTTCAGAAGTTACTTTGTGGCTTCAAAACAATCGCCTACCACTTGCTTCAGAAGTTTCTTTGTGACTTCAAGACATAGTCGCCTAACACTGCTTCAGCAAAGCATATAAGCTTCCTCGAAATGAGAACTTCTCAAATAGAAATCAAGTCTATTACAAACTGGCATGTACTGCAGAAGTTACTTATGTAGAACATCTACAGGCACGTAATACTCTAACCACTGGCGACTCTGTCAGCAGTGGTACTAAATTAGGTGACTAGTACATAGTCTGGCGTACCACTGGTCTTCAGAAGGTGGTAACTTGGTATGCTGCGCAGCTTCAAGCACAACATGCAGAGGCCGTCAGCGGTTCCAGTAGGCCAGCTCGATCCATTAGTTTATTTATGACTTCACAGTAGTTGGTGTCATGAAATGGCTTAATGCCCAAGCATATGGCAACCGTCCTGGCAGGAAATACGAGGTGTAGCCTTCTCAAATAGCGAGTTAATAAAGTTTATTCCAAAAGGGTTAGACTGGTAGCCTTGCGTAGACACTTGCGGTGATCTTCAATACTAGACACAACCGACCTTACTGGCTAACGTTCACTCCATCTAAGTCCCCGAAACAATGCTTGCTGCAGTATTTAGAAGTGTTAGTTCCTTTCTTATAAATAAAAAAAATAGTAACTATGTGTTTTTAATTCTAAAGGAACTCGGTGCTGCATGTGTCACTTAAACACTCTTAATCGTCTGCAAAAATAATGCCTCCATTATTACAGATTACATAATTTAGTTTTACGTTAAAGAATATAGTAAAATTAAAGAACCTACTTTTATAAATAATTAAGAAAAAACAAAAGAGAAAGATGAATCAGCAAATGTTAATAATCCATGATTAAATCAAGCATAGAATATTTAATATATGACTTTCACATGGTTTCAACTGGAACCACGTAACTTATGGACCATACAAGCCTCATTAGTTCTAACATGTGATAAATTAAATTATTCTTTCTAAAATGAAAAACGGCTGATCCATTGAAGTTTCAATGGTTCCAATGGATATTCTGATAAAAATCTTCTCATGCAGTGTATATCAGTTAATATTCAAAATATATAGTCCAATCATGATTTTATATCATTTTTCAAAGGTTTCTAGGTATCACAATCTATGAAATAAAACAGTTTAACGGTCTACCTTGTCTGATCTATTGCTCAGTTATGTTGAAAGTCATAAATAAATTCAAAAATGATATTTAAAAGAGAACTAATTATGTTGCGTCAATGGAGTCCTGGAGAAAATTGCTTCGTCAAAAGGTTTAATTTTTTTTTTGTAACTTTTAATGTTAGTTAATTCGTTCAAAACAAAGTAATTATTTTTATTTTTGTTCTAAATTACTGCACTGGATGTTTTTTCAAGGTGAATATGCATTATGTGAAATAATTGGAGTTATATAAAATCCATTATTATAAAGTCTTTACAGAAGCCAAAATATACAGCAATTTTAGCAGTTTTATCGTGTATGATTATCTGTTAGAAGGAAAAACATTGTAATGTATTTTAAGGAAGTAGATGTGTGTCATTCATGTTATTAGTTTATTTCTCTTTGCGATGTTTTTGTGTGATGGTTATTAAACCATTTTAACTTTCTAAGCAAAATAATTCTTGACTTCATCTTATCGTTAGAGGAAAACATTGTTATGTATTTTAAGGAAGTAGATGTGTGTCATTCATGTTATTAGTTTATTTCTCTTTGAGATGTTTTTGTGTGATGGTTATTCCATTTCTCTTCTAGATATTCTTGACTTCATATTACGTAGGCATTGTTATGTATATTGTTACTTATGTTCATTTTTTTTTATCCATTTAAGTAGAGCTGAATATGCAGGAAAGACTTATTGAAATTGTATGCAAAGTAACCATTTTTAAGAACATTCATATTCGAGAAAACATTCACAGATAGTGCGAGTTGTATCAAAACGAACAAGAATTGTACTCTTAAATATTTACTTCGTACTAAAACAACAAATGAATTATATGACTAACCAGTACGGCTACAAAGACATACTCTAGCTTTTGGTTTTTTTTGGAAAACTCGAGAAAAAAAGTTGGGGTGTTATCGCTGCTGGATATTGAATGGTATCAACGCGCCGATATTGAATGGTATCAACGCGCCGATATTGAATGGTATCAACGCGCCGATATTGAATGGTATCAACGCGCCGATATTGAATGGTATCAACGCGCCGATATTGAATGGTATCAACGCGCCGATATTGAATGGTGTCAACGCGCCGATATTGAATGGTGTCAACGCGCCGATATTGAATGGTATCAACGCGCCGATATTGAATGGTATCAACGCGCCGATATTGAATGGTATCAACTCGCCGATATTGAATGGTATCAACGCGCCGATATTGAATGGTATCAACTCGCCGATATTGAATGGTATCAACGCGCCGATATTGAATGGTATCAACTCGCCGATATTGAATGGTATCAACGCGCCGATATTGAATGGTATCAACTCGCCGATATTGAATGGTATCAACGCGCCGATATTGAATGGTATCAACTCGCCGATATTGAATGGTATCAACGCGCCGATATTGAATGGTATCAACGCGCCGATATTGAATGGTATCAACGCGCCGATATTGAATGGTATCAACGCGCCGATATTGAATGGTATCAACTCGCCGATATTGAATGGTATCAACGCGCCGATATTGAATGGTATCAACTCGCCGATATTGAATGGTATCAACGCGCCGATATTGAATGGTATCAACTCGCCGATATTTAATGGTATCAACGCGCCGATATTGAATGGTATCAACGCGCCGATATTGAATGGTATCAACTCGCCGATATTGAATGGTATCAACGCGCCGATATTGAATGGTATCAACGCGCCGATATTGAATGGTATCAACTCGCCGATATTGAATGGTATCAACTCGCCGATATTGAATGGTATCAACTCGCCGATATTGAATGGTATCAACTCGCCGATATTGAATGGTATCAACTCGCCGATATTGAATGGTATCAACGCGCCGATATTGAATGGTATCAACGCGCCGATATTGAATGGTATCAACGCGCCGATATTGAATGGTATCAACTCGCCGATATTGAATGGTATCAACTCGCCGATATTGAATGGTATCAACTCGCCGATATTGAATGGTATCAACTCGCCGATATTGAATGGTATCAACGCGCCGATATTGAATGGTATCAACTCGCCGATATTGAATGGTATCAACTCGCCGATATTGAATGGTATCAACGCGCCGATATTGAATGGTGTAAACGCGCCGATATTGAATGGTATCAACTCGCCGATATTGAATGGTATCAACGCGCCGATATTGAATGGTATCAACTCGCCGATATTGAATGGTATCAACGCGCCGATATTGAATGGTATCAACTCGCCGATATTGAATGGTATCAACTCGCCGATATTGAATGGTATCAACGCGCCGATATTGAATGGTATCAACTCGCCGATATTGAATGGTGTAAACGCGCCGATACTTCTCCACCAAAAAGAATATCACAGTTTCAGGGAAACCTTTCTGCTTACTTGAACTTACTCATTGTAACATGTTGTTCTACTCTATGCTATTATATAAATTTGTAAATATAATACTAATTATTACAAAATACTATATATTAATAATACTTATTGTACTTAGAATAATACTTATTATTATATAATGCTAAATATAGCCTCCACATTTTGAAGATACGACATGTGGAATGTTGAAGATTGAACTTCAAAGGTCATGAAGATTTCATCCAAGAATCAGTGTGACAAAGGAGAATAAGAATATACCTTTGACTCTAGCGTAGTTACTTGTGACTGTGGTCCTTGCGTAGGAATCTTGTAATTTGTTCTATGGATTCAAAACAAATTTTTTTGAAAAACCAGTCCTAGAACTTCTCTTATACAACACCCATCACATCATTATCATATAGAACTTATTTATACCAGTTCATGGAGTTTTTAAAACATGGGATTTTTTCGAGTGATACCGTAAATCTGTATTGTACTACAGAGGATTAGAAATTTTACTGACCTTTGAGTTGCGGTGACTTTGAGATGATTCAAAAGATAACGTTATTTAGAAAAACCTATATTGATTTTTAGGATAACTTTTTATATTTATAATGTAAACTATAAGGCTTTCACCTTTTAGTGACGATTTAGGGGTCAAAAGAAATTATCTTAGAAGAAATAATATGCTGTTGCAAAGCCCACATCCTATCTTAGTAAAGTTATAATAATCCTAACTGTAATTTGCTGCTGGTTGCGGGAACAGGCAGGACTCATTGTAGCATTTTTTTCTTCTCTATGTTATTATATCAAATATATAAATATAATATAATACCATATATTTACTATAAAAATAAGCATCAATAATACTTATTATATAATACTAAGCATCAATAATACTTATTATATAATACTAAGCATCAATAATACTTATTATATAATACTAAGCATCAATAATACTTATTATATAATACTAAGCATCAATAATACTTATTATATAATACTAAGCATCAATAATACTTATTATTATATAAGCTAATACTTATTATATAATACTAAGCATCAATAATACTTATTATATAATACTAAATATAGCCTCTTCATTTTAAGATACGAAATTTGGAATGAAGATTGAACTATTGGGCATAAGTGGTGGTTAGGAAACTTTATGTCCTTATTGATTTAGTCTTATGTAACTTCAAATGACACATGTCTCATAATGTTTTATTAATTTCAATAATTAATAGTTTTGTTCTGAAGAGGAAAAGATCAATCACGTCACAGAGGGCACTGATTACTTGAATTGATTACTTGATTACTTGATCATTAATTAAATGATTACTGGAAAGATTACTTGAATACTTTGTTTTAACATTTCTTAGTGCCAGACTAAAATAAAATTGTTGATATATTTAATTTTTTTATTTTTTGAAAATATTAAATAAAATCCCAACGCCGACTAGTTGATTTGTTATGATAACAGTGGTTCTCTCTCACTCCTCGAATCTGTCCTGAGATTAGCTGCAGAAATCACCCTTTTAAGATTCAGTAAGGACAACCTTTCGTTCCCCTGAAAATAAAGCAGAGTACTTAGAGAGGTCGTTGCAAATACATGCCTTACAATAAAATTCTTTAATAAATATAATAAATTATTTGTCATCAAATTTTCTTGAAGTAGTTATGTGCCCATTTTTTTTAGAAAATTATAAAATAAAGGTTATAAAAAATGTAAACTATTTTATTTTTATAAAGTAGGTACTTTTGTTTGTAGTATGCACGTACTTTATAAAGTTAGCTGCTTTACCTGTGTTTACATGATGTTAATAAAATGTTGTATTTACAATAAAATATGAACCGTAGAGATCAGCAAGTTGATACATGAATGTCATATAACTTATTCTATCCTGTTGGGCTAGAAAGTTAAAAGTTAAATCAGAATTTAACTTTTAACTAATCTGTTATTGTTAGCACTGCTAAAAAATTCTAATTTGTACTATTTTTTTTTAACAGGTGGCGTGGATAAAATCAGACTCCAAAGCAATTTTGGCCATTCATACTCATCTCGTTGCCCACAACAATCGCTTAAGTGTCACCCACAATGGACACAACACATGGCGCCTTAAAGTGGGTAATGTGCAGAAAAACGACTCCGGTACCTACATGTGTCAAATCAACACAGATCCCATGAAAAGTCAGGTAATACCCTCCTCTCTCCTCGGCTATATAGCAAAAAATACTTATTGAATAAACAACCAAGTCACAAACAACTTAAGGATGATGTTATGGTGATAAAATAAAGTGCTAAAACTATAGCACCAATATACGAGTATCTTAGATAAACAGAAATACACTTCCAAACATGAAGTGCATTAATCTTTCCTGTTGATAAATTTTCTTCTTTCATAAAAATAAATAAAAAAAATAATAAAAAAATGCTACTGTTTTTTGCTTATTATTTTTTTTTATTTTTTTTTTTTTAGGTAAATGTTGTGGATCTCAGACGACTACTAGTTTTATCAGCTAGAAATTTTACTGGGTGCATTTTATTTAAGTAACATCCAGATGGATTTTCAAGCTCTAATTTACACACTTAAATTATATTTTAAAAGGCTTGAACATACTAAAAATATTTTTTTCTAATTAACCTTTAGGGTTGATAAACAAATGTCAAAAGAAAGCTGAATGATAAAAGGTTGCAAATGCAACTATAAGTATAAGGTATAAGAATACAGGAACCATTTGTTCGTTAGGCTTTCCGAAAGAGTGTAATAGGTTTTATAGTAATCTATTTTCACGAACTTTACAAATAGTTGTTTTGTGGTATTTACTCATGATTAGATTGGAAAAAAACATTAAGTCTTCATGCACAAAAATGAATAATCAAACTATGCGTTTCGACCATTTGTGTTCATCATCAGGTTACCCCTACAATACAAATGAAATATTTATAAACATTTTAGAGATGGAATAGAGAGAAATAAAGAAAATTTGAACTAATATATAAACTAAAAGGAGTTACACTTGCTTCAGTAAGTGATGATGGCTCCATAATTAGTTTTGTGTTTGATGACTTAGTGTTTTTTTTCCTCGCTAATCATAATCTACTTTATTAGGGAACAGTAATGACTTCATCTAATTGATAAAATACTGTTAGCTAGTTAAGGTTTGATTATGACTGGAGGTATATGTAGCCTGTTCGTTTTCTATTGGTTGTCAGTCTCATAATGTAAACGACATTTATGTAATTTTGCCATTTTTATCATTATTGCTTTCCTTCAATTTTTTTTTTTTTTTTTGGATACTTGGGCTACAATTTCATGTATTTAGAAGTAATTTTGATTTCAGCGTAACTCCTTTTGCTTTTTTGATTTTTGTAGCTGAAATCGGATGGGCACCCATTGGTGGCACTCCGTAACTATATTTAACCTTTATGAGGACAGAAGGTCACGTATCCATTGTCGTTTTAGTCGTCTTTGGGGGTTTGTTTTCCTTCAGTTGAAATTCAAATTTGAATACTTTCTTAATTTTTGAAGGTGTGAACAATTTTTGGTTATTTAAAGAAAATATAATAAAATTGGCTATATAAACCTGAATATATTTATCACCTGTGAAAGAAGACCTATTAGGCACTTGAAATTTAAAAATGCCTAACTGTTACTCAGTTAATTTGGCATTAACGTTTTATTTAGTATCCAGTCTGTTTTTTATTACTATTTTTTCATTCCCAGATAAGAGCTAATTTCAAACTGTGTACCAGTTGTCATAATGTTACTCTAGAAAACAAATTGTATTCACTTGTTGTGCTTGATATTTATAAGAGCATATTGAGGAAGCCACACAAGATGAATTGCTACTATTCATACAGTAAATCATATTAAGAGGAAACACTGAGTCCTATGAAGCGCAGACATGCAGTCCCTACGAAACAATGACACAGCGATTCAAACAATGCATGGTCTCAGCTGACATGGTGAGGCTAGAAATATGTTAAGGAGCAGTGGCATATCCCTCATCTACTAACTAACCTGGGCTACTCCACTAACCACGACTACAATGAAAGGTTAACCGTCTCCTAGGATCACTATCTGCGCTGTTATCCCAGCATAATGCAATGTGCAGCTCTGTAGTCCAGTTCTTCTAATAGTATTTAACAAATACATTAAAATGAACGCGTCATTTGATAAAATCATTTTTATGTTTGAAGATTTAGTGTTTTTTTTCCTCTCTAATCATAATCAATTTTATTAGGAAACAGAAATGATTTCGTCTGATTAACAAAATTTTGTTAGTAATTTAAGTTTTGATTATGACTAAGGTACACGTAGGCTGTGGGCTAACTATTCTTTGCGGATATGGCATATATATATATAAATACAGTTCAATGTACATAAAGAAACATAGAGAAATTAAAAACACACACTTACAGTCTCTAATTTTCGGTTGAACCGTCTTCAGGAGAGATAAGAAAGGGAAACCAAGCGCACTGGTACAGAGACGGTTGGAGACCGTCGGTTGGGTCTCCAACCGTCTCTGTACCAGTGCGCTATGTTTCCCTTTCTTATCTCTCCTGAAGACGGTTCAACCGAAAATTAGAGACTGTAAGTGTGCGTTTTTAATTTCTCTACGTTTTTTTATGTACATTGAACTGTATTGGTCCATTTCGGATCGTATTTTCATCAAAAAACTATATATATATGGATTAATTTACCACAATGAAAACAATTTTTGAAACAATGCTCTTAGGCCTTTCGTCAACACATCGTCAGAGAGCAAGTGAACTTTTTTAGTTCACTTGCTCTCTGACGATGTGTTGACGAAAGGCCTTAGAGCATTGTTTCAAAAATTGTTTTCATTGTGGTAAATTAATCCATCTATTATATCAAGTGTTATTTTGATTATTATTCATATATATATAGCTGGCTTTTTGACTCTGATACGCTTGTTACGGTTAAAAGATTTTAGTTTTTTTCCCTATTTCATATTGTTGTTTAATCATATATATATATATATATATATATATATATAAAGATTTTACATAAACACGTGAAATAACAATCAATGATCAAACCACAATAAGAAAATGGGAAAACAAGACTAAGATCTTACAACCGTAACAAGCGGTCTTCGTCAGAGTCAAAAACCCAAGTGTTGGGTTTTTGACTCTGACGAAGACCGCTAATTGTTGTGGTTCAAAGATATTAGTCTTTTTTTTTTCATTTCATATTGTGGTTTGATCATTGATATATATCAGCACTCGGTCGGTACTTCAAGTACAAATTAAACTCTCATTGCCAACGTTTCGGCTTTTATTTAAAACGTGCTTCATATTCTCATATCACATCCATATGTCCTTATATCTTCATAAAAACCAATATTTATTATCCCAAATCCAATACTTTGGTTGCACTTCTTAATATAAACAGTCTAACCACATCAATATGAATAACGAATCAAGTTTAATATTTTTCCAGATAAAAATATAACCAGCTATATTTTTATCTGAAAAATATAGATTACATATTTTAATTTAATTATAGATTAAAACTGAAAGCCGTTGTGTAAAGAAGTAATTCTACCTCTTTATAAAAGAGAGACAGATTGTATGAAGATAATATCAGGCACTTGCCTTGTTTCATGTTGTTATGTAAAAAAACTGAACTATCTACCATTATACTAATCACTGTATTTGCTGTTAGTGGAGATGGTTTAAGGTTCAAGTTTTGGTTATTATCCTAAATGGAAACATTTGAGTCTGATGCTATACTTCGTCAGATACATTTTAGATTCATATCAAAAACGCTGAACTAGGTAAAATTAATACCATTATAGTAATGTGGTTTATCTCAAAATAAAACCTATGACGCATACCAAAATTATGGATTGCAGTGCATAAAATATAAGAAAATACTTTTCTGTAACGAGACATTCGATATTATAAAAAGTTATTATTAAAGAAAAATAATACTTAACACATTCAGTAGTTTATATTTCTCTTTTTGTTACGAACAGAATTTTACTTCTTTGTAAAAAAAATAAATGAAATTTTAGAAAACTTATTCTTTTGAGTATCCATACTCAAACAAACAAGGCGTGTATCCAAGGCTCCTTAGTACGCCCGTAATGTTGATATTCACCATGATTTGAAAATGGAATCCATAGATAGCTACATCACCCGACTTACTACCAATGAAGACAAGAAACTATCTACTCATCCAAACTTCCTTGTACAAACTCTAAATCCTGTCGCCAACCTTCCTCAACATCACTGAATAATTACTTCATCCAGTGACTATCTGACTACCTTTCCAGTTCATGACTAAAAGCATTGAAAACTATGACTAACAAGACCACATGACCGCGAATACGACATCATTACTGTACAGACTAACTTAATATCCGACATGAATTACTGACATTCCATGTTATAGTAGCACAGTAATCAAGCAGTAGAAGGCCTCTGGTCTGGAACTGCTAGTTACGACGTGCACTATAGTGCGCGGTTATATTAGTTGGTCGTTGGTCGTTGATCCATACTCAAATCATTTGTAGATAAAAATATACTATTTTTCAGGTTGAGTCCGGAGCCAAATAATTCTCAAAAAAAAAAACACCTTAAACCATCTTTTGTCTATTTCTAGACATCGTCAGAACTACTGCTAATTCAATAATTAATTACAATAACATTCTGTATTACTGTAGACCTGAAGATCTATATAAATGTACACACGATACTGCCTTAAGTTTTTTTTTTGTTTTTTTTTTGATAATTGTTTGGCACTGGGCCAAATCACGATATTGAAAAGTAGTATATAATAAATATATGGTCAAAGAAAGAAAACATGGATAAAAAAAAACATAAATAGTTATTCTTTTGTATTTCTTCTTATACCTTCAGTTAAATTATGCTTTTTTTTGTATGATTAGTATTTTTTGCTATATTAAATATTTTACTCTTTGAAATCCATTAGTTTAGCCGTCTTTTTTTAACGTTGCATTTTTAAACTTCTGACGTTGATAATGATTGAATGATCTGGAAAGTTATAAACAGAAATGTTTACTCACTACACTACTGTTAATCCACTGACTTATGAATTCTATATCTGATCACTACCAATGTTTATCTTTGTTTTGTTACCTGTTTTTTTTTTGTATTTTTGGTTACTTTGACTATAAGTATATCTTTTAAAGTATAAAAGTCTAAAAGCTATTCTAGATTATCTTCTCCCTATCTCTAGTTGTGACTCTTGATATTTGACGCTCTATATTATCTACCTCTTTGTCTGGAATCATCCCTTCACTATATCTAGATGGCTCTAACTCCTGGTTACATTTATTTTTTGAAATAAATAAATTTATATTTATATTTATAACTTAATTTGGTTTAAATTAAACTCTGATAACCAACGTTTTGGTTTTTATTTAAAACCTTTTTCATTGGCTCCTATCACGTCCATATGTTATTTTTGTATCCTCATAAAAACCCATTATTCTTATCCCAAATATATAGGTTGCAGTGGCAGTCCCACAAGGGAACACACGTAGGCCAAGAATTGGCCCTTTGTGATACCACACAATGAAGATTGATTCTACAGTGGGAGTCCTAAATTTTGCCTAACTCAAATGTATTTAGAGTAGGGATCTTTAACGAGTACCTGACATCGTAGAGGCTCGGGACAGACGGTTTAACGTCCTCCTCCGAGGGACGACATGCTCAGATTTATTCACCTCCGCGTGAATAAATCGAGGGCCAGGTGAGGATTGAATCCCGGTCCTATCAGTTCAGAGGTGAGCACGTAACCACTGAGCTAGCCTGGCCCCCATCCCAAATATATAAATATTGATAAAAGTATCGACTTTGAAACGGAAACAAAATTAAAGTTTATCAGGATTCGGTCACTTCTTCAAGTACAAATTAACCATTTCATGGTCTATACTTTTATCAATATTTATATATTCGGATAATAATTATGGGTTTCTATGAGGATTTAAGAACATATGGATGTGACATGAGCCTATGAAAAAGGTTTTAAATAAAAACCGAAACGTTGACAATGAGAGTTTAATTTGAACTTGAAGAACTGACTGAGTCCTGATAAACTTTAATTTTGTATATATAAATATATATGACTAATACTTCTGAATATAAACAGTTTTGCTCAAATCAATATTAATAACAAATCAAGCAAAACATAAATAACAGAAATTCAGCTGCAGCAGCAGAAGTAAATAAGTATATTATAAAATCTTTAAAAATATAATAATATGTTGGTACATTTTCAGAGGATTGAATCACTATCCTACTCAGCGGAAATTAATGAGAATGTTGCATAATATCTGGTTCATATGATTTAATATGAAGCATAGGAAGTAATATTACCTTTAATTCAAATATCTCCCTCAAGTTATAAGTTCTTATAAGGAACAAGAAAAAATTTATTAAAAAAAAATGTAACTGAGTTATAATTACGGGTATATTTGTTATACTTGTCACATTAAAAATATTATTTTCAAAAAAGCATGCTCTATTGAAAACCACAGCTCAAATATATTCATAAAATAGGGTAAAAATAGTTAAATATAGAGCATTTTTTTATTATAGAAAATCATTGCCTGCTAATATGTTCCTTTCATAGGTCATATTTGTATTTTATTTTAAATGGACTGCAAAGGTTAATGTATTCATTCAATACTGATGAACCATAGAAATGCTAAACGAATTAAGAAGAAAGTAGTACTCCCGAAAAGAAAGTACGGAATTTCAAATTTTAGAACCTTCAGATATATAGCTCGCAAAGTGTTGTGTTGGATTAATTTCCATACTGCTATTATCTCCGTGAAATAACAATCAATGATCAAACCACAATAAGAAATGGGAAAACAAGACTAAGATCTTTCAACCGTAACAGGCGGTCTTCGTGAGAGTCAAAAACCCAACTGAAACACTAAATGCAGAAAATATCTCTGTTTTTCTGCAAACAGAGAAAACATCTCTGTTTTTCTGCATCTAGTGTTTCAGTTGGGTTTTTGACTCTGACGAAGACCGCTTGTTACGATTGAAAGATCTTAGTCTTGTTTTCCCATTTCTTACTCTTATAGTCTATATGCTATTCTTTCTTGTACTCTAGATGCTACTCTTTCTCTTATAGTCTATATGCTATTCTTTCTTGTACTCTAGATGCTACTCTTTCTCTTATAGTCTATATGCTATTCTTTCTTGTACTCTAGATGCTACTCTTTCTCTTATAGTCTATATGCTATTCTTTCTTGTACTCTAGATGCTACTCTTTCTCTTATAGTCTATATGCTGTTCTTTCTTGTACTCTAGATGCTACTCTTTCTCTTATAGTCTAGATTGGAGGTAAGATGAGGCCTAAAAATCCAGCCGACCCGACCCAGGCCCGCGGGTATTAAAGCCGACCTGACCCAAGGATGACTCGGCCTGAGCCCGACGCGACCCGACCCAATATATACCGGGGTCGGGTATATGTTGCAGTTTATTCTTCACCAGCCAAGCAAATCTCAGTCGTCTGTTTTATCTAAATTATTTATTTTATAACAAATATTTATTAGTTCAATATTCATATATCCTTTTAGCATACATAATATGTAAATATATATTTATTAAAAAAAAATTAGCGGGAGGAGAGCCGGGTCCAATCCGACCCGACCCGAACGTAATAATTGATACTTTGGACCCAACCCGGCCCAAATTTCGTGTCGGTTCGGGTTGGGCCCTGGCTCGGCCTTAGGATCTTACCTCTAGTCTAAATGCTGTCCTTTCTTCTCGACCATATACAGCCATTTCTTGTACTCTAGGAGCTACACGATTGTCTATTGTAGACACTACTCTTTTCTACTAGTCTAGTTGTTACTCTTTTCTCTATTCTATGTATATGCTGCTCTATCTTCTAGTCTATATACTATATTTTCTTGTATTCTAGATACTACTATTTTCTTTAGCAAGTGGTGTAGCACAGGGAGCGGTCCGCCTCAGACAGCACATGTCAGGTGGTGGCATTTTGAGGGGATAAAAATAGAAAATAGAAAAAAAAATAATAAAAAGCTAACAAAAAATCTGGAATTGTATACCAAAATGATTTTTATGATCGTAGTTGTTTTTATGTTTTATTTGTCTAACACTGTTTTTAAACGGATTTTCAACCATAATATTTGCAAATTAAAAATAAATTTATTTTAAATTTTTCAAAACTGGTTTTTTATGGGGTTGAAAATTAATTATATTTATTTGCGTGGCCAGTTAATTTAATTTAATTACTTTTTTTTATTTGAATTATATGTTTTAGTTTTGAAAAATCTTTAATTTTCTTTGATGATGACTGCATGTATATGTATACAAGTACTGTAATAAAATGTAAGTCTGAGACCAATGATAATCTAAAATTAGATTCTTGATTGTAATTTCACGAAAATAAATATTTTCTGGACGTTCGGGAGTTTTGAATGTCAGAGAGCCTTTGAATGTCAAATATTACGACCGCCCCTGGCAGCAATAATAGTTGCTAGGCCACTGTCTCTAGCTTACTCCCACTCTTTCCTCTTACCTAAATGACACTGTTAGCCTTAGTTCTGATGTCAGTGTTTTCATTTTTCTAGATGCCTCCATTGCCTATAACCTACATTGGCATCTAGGCTATAAGACCTATAGTCTAGGTACCTCTCTTTACTTTAGCTCAGATTCTACACTTTCTAATATAATTGATGGGACCTCAGTATCCAAATCTACATGTCCTATATTAGGTAATGTTGCTTTAGTAAACAAATAAATAGTTTCAACAAGCATATTAAATGATATTATTGAGAATGGCAGAGATTGGATGAAGGCTTTTTTTAATAACACTGGAGTGTGGGGCACATAATTTTTAATCTCATCGCAGAGAAGCAGCCAAGGGGAGTCGTGTGTGATGTACTACGTCCACGTTATAAATTGCTCCTTCACTCTCTCTCTCTGCCGTCTTTTTTTAGTGCTTTAAATGGGAATTGAGATGGAGGGAAAACGAGGAACATTCTTCAGCCTTGCAGTGACACCTATAGTGGTCTATCCGCCTTGTGAAACAAATTCAAACAGTATCAAACTCTCCTCACCAACTTCTTATTGAACTTTATCTTCAATTCTTTAAAACATCTTTTCAAACAACTAATAACAGATTTTCAATGTTATATAAGCTAATTCAAATAAATTACGATGCTTTGTCTACGATGTGCAGTTGCAATATGAAATAACATAATGTAGTACTATAATTTACTTTTCAGTTATACAGTAAATTGTATACACATGTAGTACTGTAATTTGCTTTACGGTTATACAGTAAGTGTATACACATGAAAGTGTGTACTATTCTTCAAGCTCAACAATTTATGAAAATGTTGTAAGATATGAATAAACAAACTTTTAAAGTTCTAATGTAGTGCAATCAGTTATTATGTGGTATTTACTCATTGTAGGGTAAATCTAATGAAATGGTCTCCACATATAAAAATTTTAATGATATAAACAACGCGTTTCGAACACGTAGTGTTCTTCCTCAGGCATTAACTAAAAAATACACTCTCATCCTAAAAAATACACGAGGCACTCATCCTTAGGTTCGTACATTCTGCCTTATTTTATATTAATTTTTGTACTTATTTACTTTGTACTATAGATAACTCTCTGGTGTCATTGTATTTTTTAGTTAATGCCTGAGGAAGAACACTACGTGTTCGAAACGCGTTGTTTATATCATTAAAATTTTTATATGTGGAGACCATTTCATTACATTTACCCTACAAACTTTTAAAGGTTTCTGATTAAGTAAGTTCGGATATTAAACAAACAGCAGTAAAATAAAGGTAATCAATTTGAAATATAATCATTAATATTAGGTAAGATTAATGAAACCCCTATACAAGTAACTTCTAATAAGTAATTAAATATGTAAAAGGTAATTATTTCTAATGGTATATTGCAATATGATTAGCAATAAATTAAATTGATTAATTAATAAATTGAATGTAATCAAAAAGATTACAGGTGAATACTAAACTGTAACAATAGTGTTTAATTTAAGAATATGCATAAGATTCTTAGAGACGTAGAAGAGGTACGCTACAATTTCTAATTAATTATAATTCATTCTAATACATGGTATAACTAGGTAAAGAAAAGTCGAGTAAAGCATCACGCCAGATTTTTAAAACGAAATTAAATTAAGAGTAATACGATATATATATATATATATATATATATATATATATATATATATATATATATGTTTTTCAGAAAGCAGTTTTCAGTTGGCATTTAAACGCCATAGTAGTTAGTAATATGTATATTTAGTTAATATAAGTAGTTTAAGAACCTGATGATGACCCATGGGGCCGAAAGCTTGTTATCTTAGTTTAATCTATTGTAGTGTTTAATTAAATATAGTTATCCCCAGTGAAGTGTTTATTTAGTGTTTCAGCCTTCTAAATGTCGTATGCTAGTTTGCTTTGGCAATTATCACCTGCTCAAAAGAAAATTGGAAGGAAAATAGAAGCTATAAGTAGGAAAATCGTGAATGCAGAATCTGCTATCAAATTCAGTATATATATATATATATATATATAAAGGTGAGAAAGAAACGTCAAATTTATAGAATGTGTGTTCACAGAAAAAAGGAATATGATGTTCAATAAAATTACCAGATGTCCATAAGATAAAAACGAAATATACTATTACATATTTCAGAATTATCATCGATTACAGTGCTAATTAAATCGACTACTTCATAATTGAACTGAAATAATTGATTCGGTTTTATTTAAAACAAATACATTCTGTCATATAAATAATAATATGAAATAAAAAAGGGATATTTTTTGTCATAAACCATGTACTTTAATCATGAATTTTTCCTTAACTATATCTGTTTGAGAGGACTGGAAGGTTTTAAAGGGAGGAATAAAGGCCATTAATGTTTAATCTCCATAATGCAGGAGTTCGTTCATTCAAGTGTAGGGAAAAAAATTTCTTCATCTTATTATCCGATTCAGGAAAAGTAGACCACAAATACTAGTTATAAAAATTCTTGATATGTGATTTCCTTTTATGATACCTTGTGATTGTGATTGTGATTCCTTGTGATACCTTGATTATGATTATGGTAAAAGGGTATGAATGATTGGTTTAATCACCATTACTGTGTACATGAGAAATATGAATGGTAGTAGTGTGGGATTTAAGGTTTGTAGAAATCTAGACCTCTGATGCTGATTTCTGAAGGGGATATTGCGTCCCTGAAGATTCTACACTGGGAGTCCAAAATTTTGCTTAATTGAAGTCTGTTTATGGTAAGTCTATAATGATCCAGGCTTCAGAACGATAGTTTAACATCCTCTCCGAGGGACCACATGGGCTTTTGCCTTCCGACTAAAAAAATCGAACCCTAATCTACCAGTCCAGAGGCGAGCCAGCAAGCGACTGGGTTATCCTGATCCCTTCCTCTACAATAATATCAATATATATATATACACTTTAACACATAGAAAAGAACACAGAAAGACACTACAGAACTCACTTCGATATTTCGACATCCGTCGTCATCGGGAAGAAGTGCGAAGTACTCGCGTTGAGAAGCAAACTACTACTCAAGAGGGTAGTTTGAATAAACACTTCAAGAGTAGTAGTTTGCTTCTCAACGCGAGTACTTCGCACTTCTTCCCGATGACGACGGATGTCGAAATATCGAAGTGAGTTCTGTAGTGTCTTTCTGTGTTCTTTTCTATGTGTTAAAGTGTTTATTGTCCACACGGACCTTTCATTTTATTCGAAGTAATATATATATATATATATATAGTTCAATGTACATAAAGAAACGTAGAGAAATTAAAAACACACACTTACAGTCTCTATTTTTCGGTTGAACCGTCTTCAGGAGAGATAAGAAAGGGAAACCAAGCGCACTGGTACAGAGACGGTTGGAGACGGTTCTACCAGTGCGCTTGGTTTTCCTTTCTTATCTCTCCTGAAGACGGTTCAACCGAAAATTAGAGACTGTAAGTGTGTGTTTTTAATTTCTCTACGTTTCTTAATGTACATTGAACTGTATTTGTCCATTTCGGATCGTATTTTCATCAAAAAAGTGTATATATATATACAATTAATAAACGGAAAGACGAACCAAACTGGACACAATAACAGTACTAGTGGCTTACTAGCCGTTGCGTCCACAATATGCTTTCTCTTTTGTGAATGTGGTCTCCCTTTCTCTTTTCTCCTGAAGACGGATTACCCAAAAATTTGAGTCTGTTAGTGTGTTTCTTTTACTTTCTGTGTTACCTATCTTCAATTTTGAACTGTTATACTCGTATATATTAAAGCATACTCGTATTTTTTAATTAATATCTAAATATTTTTTATTAGCTGCCCTTAATTAGGATATTGAACTGAAAAATTGTGTTTGCTCCCATGTTAAAGTTAGCGACAAACAACTGTAAAAATATCTCTACCTTAAAATATAGTAACAACAGTTTTGTATTGGAGTATTTTAGTTTGTTCTTAAAAAATGTGAAAAAATGTCTCTGATAAATAAGTTTTATTATATGTATGACCAGCCTAAAGAACTATAAATTGTCTATAAAGTATAACTAAAAAAATTATAAACTCTATAGCAAACAGTGTTACAAATTTCTACTATCATTCATTCTCTATAAACTATACAGAAATGGAAGTATTGCATTCAGTTCGAAATTGGAAATCAAGTTTTGAAAGTAAATACAGATTTTGAGTTATGTGAGTCTATTGAATTACGTTTTGAAAATTGGTTTGTATATGTTTGCGTTTCTTACACATGTGTGTTGTGGATGTGTGATTTTCTACATTTAGTCACCGTTTATATCAAATATAGAGAGTGCAAGTATTACAGTAGAGTCAAAATTTTAAAATCAGGTTTTAATGGAAATACGCATTTTGAGGTATGCGGGTCCAGTTAAATAAGTTGTGCCACTTGGTTTATGCTTTTGCAATTGTGTGTGTGTGTGTGTGTGTGGGTGTGTGTGTGTGTGTGTGCGTGTGTGTGTGTGTGCACTAATACGACATTTTCAAAACGAAAAGAGTTATAATCAATAAATTTCATATTTAAGTTTCTGCTATATCAAAGACGTAACAACGATATCGGAACCAAAATTACTCTTTTTCTGGAAGTTTAAAAAAAAAATCGTTTTTTTTTTCATTTTTATTAATGATTAAAATTGCTGTGAAACACTATTATGAGTTGATATTTAATATATAGGTTGTGATGTCAATGTTTTTACCCTAAATTATCCTTTAAGGTAAAAATTTTAATAAACTGGTTTCTGATGGCGATAAACAAACTTTTAAAGAAATGTTATCTGCATTGATACGGATATTAAATAAAATACAGTAAAATATCAATATTCATTAAAATATGTCCAAATTTATTAAACCGAGAGGTAAAAATAATAAGTACAATTGATGAAATAATGATGAAATATGATTGATGAAATAATTTCTACAATAAATACAAATAATGAAATTTATTGATAATGACTCTTTTCGTTTTGAAGATGCTTACTAGTGGACACACACACACACACACACTCTCTCTCTCTCTCTCTCTCTCTCTCTCACACACACACACACACACACACACACTATTTTATAATTATAATTAGGGGAAGCAAAGTCGTGTAGAGCCTCACCCCTGATTTTTTTTTTATTAATATAGTAATATGCGTTTGAAAAAAAAAAATTGCACGGTATTAATATAAATAGTAGATCAATTTGGTTATGAGACTTCAAAGAATCGGGTAATACTCTACCTCTGATCTTATGACCAGTCTGTACAAAACATTAAGTCAGGATGTTTTTAGGTACTATGATCGTTAAATATAAAATGTTATGAAAGGTAGTGGGTGGGTTTATTTTTTTTAAAAAGCCGATGTAATGTTGGAAGGACATCTGCGGATAGGGGGTGGCCGGGCATACCACAAGCTTGGAGCCACCGCAGCAATTCTGAGCCATTCAGAAATGCACTGCCTGCAACTGCTTTGAATAACTGTCGCAGCAGCTTTCAGGAGTCAGTTGAAAGAGTAAATAAATAACGACTGATGGAACATCAAATAAAATAACATTAGTACTTAATAATATTAGAACATCGAAAAGAATAACTCACTTTATATATGAGCCGTTTATTTTGAAAGTGGCCTAATTCCATTTTCCAAAAAAATTTAGCTAGCTATTTAAATAATCACATTTTTACGTTATCTTTACCTTTTGCAGCAAATTGTACAAAATTTATTTAAAATTACTAAGTTTTTTTATAACAAAAATTAGTTGATAAATAAAATGACAATATTTTTAAATTTTGTAAAACGCAAACCCTTAAATATCTCGATTTTAACATAAATGGAATTAGGCCACTTTCAAAATAAGCGGCTCATATGATTCTTTTACCTTGATTTTGATTATGATAAAGGAACAACAAGGGCTAGTTGAATCATTGTTATTGTATACAAAATAAATATTAATATATTATATTTGGGCAGCAGTAGGATTTAAGGTACTTCTAGAAAGTCACACCTCTTATGCTCATCAGTTAAATTTAAAATAAACTTCAAAAACTGTTCCAATTCAGTTTTAAAACTTGAAATTATAAAAACTTAAAGACTAAGTAGCAATGACTCTTAGTTTACTCATAATACGAGTCAATAGTACATCATCCCACTGATATTGTTTACACGGTAAATAAAAATTAAAGTCAGAAAAAAAAATTAAAACTAAATCACTGCAATAGCGTTCACAAACAAACGCCAATACATAGCTAATGCTTAGGACCGGATTCAGAATAAGTAAGGCACTAATCTGAGTAAAAGGAAAAGTAAAAAATATCATTCAAATCATCAAAATGAAAGTTATTGCTTTTCCTTAAAATTATTACAGCACAAAAAATAGACAAGAATCTAACATATTCATAAAGGTTTTAAAGAAGATGAAGAACGTTACGTGTTTAAAACACGTTCTTTTAATAATAATATCACGTTATGTTGAAACTTTTTTATAATTTTCAATAACATTACTGCACTGTTGAGGGTGGTAGGTCAGGCCTATTTTAGGACAGTCCTTCCTAGGTCTCTGTTGAGATAACTCCTTCAACAGTGTAGATATAAACCTGAAGAAGAGCATTAAGTGTTCGAAAAGCATTGTCAGTTTTCACATAAAACTCTTCTTTGTGTGGAGATGTAATATTTAAAATTACCCATTATAGTTGATATGTTTAATTTATTACTAATGCAACAAATGATCCACTAACTGTTTCATTGTCTGTTAAGAGACGATGAATTAAGTATCAGACCAATAATATATAACACTAGCTCACAAAATCTACTTTTATCATTCAATGTCAGCATCTTCAGCAGACGAAGCTAAAATTGGACTTGAAAAATAAAAGAAAATTGAATGGTGCAATAAAAATAGAAGTAAAATTAAGAAATAAATGCATCAGAACAGCAGTCGGTTTTTTGGCATGGTCTTATTCATTTATAATTGGAGTATTTCAGTGAACGCGAAAACTTGTACATGATTGATATAAACTGGTGAGCTAGTCAACGAACCAGTACGTGCTTATAAGTGATATACAATCCTCTCATTGATATCATTTACACGTATAGCAACTCATTTGGAGAGAAATATTTAATCTGATTTTTCTTAAAAATACCTAGTAATATCTTAATTTTTGTCGAAAAGTTTACATTTTTTTTGTGCTACATATATATATAACTGTGTGTCACTTTGTGTCGGTCGGTGGACACTTTCACGTCTCCGCTCCTGTGTTCCTTTTCCTTTTACTACCTTTCCTGAGGACGGCGTAATAGCCGAAATGATCGATAATAGTAAGTGTTAGTCTCTTTTTTGTTTTCTAATGATAACTTTAATTATATATATATATATAATTTATTCAACAACAAGATATATTATATTCAAATTGCATTTTTTATTATTTTTTTTATGTAAATTTCAAATTTTATTACATTATATTTCATTTATTTAATAAGGAGCGCTACTGATGAAGATTATGTTGATGAGTTAAATATTTAGCTGAAGAAATTATTGTATTTCTGGACGTAGTAATACCTTCTGAATATTTACATATCAAGAAAATTTATAAAAGAAGTTATGATTTGATTATTAAAGGGATTTACTTTATTTCCAGTCTGATGAAGTTGTTGTTTTGTTCTAGATGGGGTATCTGTCAGTAACAGTACCACCCGACATTGTTAACGAAGGGGAGGATGATCACGTGGCGGTGGAGGGAGGCACAGTGCGGCTGAAGTGCAAGGCGACTGGAGTCCCTGACCCGAAAGTGACCTGGAAGCGAGAGGATGCAAGGGATATCGTGATTCGGCACGAACCTCCACGCAAAGACGGTAACACATGTCTACTGCTACTTAATGAATACAGATGTACAGTGTCAACCATACAGTTTATAAATGCAATCATGCACGTTCAATAATTCAGCATTATTTTTTTTTCCACTTCAACTACAAAAATAATTGTCAAAGAAGTGATTTTAAATGATTATTTTACAATTAACGGAGATGTATATAGGGAATGAGTGGTCATCCGTTGGTGCCACTCCATAACATGGTTACCCTCACAGATGGTTTAACTCAGAAGGTCTCGTGGCCATTTCCTTTTTAAGCGCCTTTGGGGGTTTGAGGGAATTACAGGTGAGTAAAGGGTTTGAGCGAGTGGATTGGGGTGGGTTTGTAATCTGTTGTGGAATATGTTGTAACGTTCTATTGCTAAGTTCTGGACAGATGGGACTTTGAGGTCTTGGTGTATGATTTTGTTGGGGACGTAAAAAGGTAAGTTTGAGAGTTTTCTGATAATTTTTGACTGAAGGGATTGCAACGGTTGTATGTTAGATGGTTTGGTGGAACCCCAGATTTCTATTCCATATGCCCAGAAGGGCTTCAGGACTGCGTTGTACGAGTATATATGTAGTTTGTCTGTTAGTGTAAGTCTTGATTTTGAGTCTAAAAGTCTTATGAGAAGTTTGTAACGTCTGTTGGTCTCTGTGCGTTTAAGTCTTGTATGTGGATTCCAAGTCATCCGAGTGTCAAAAGCATTACATAAAACATATTATCAACTATCCGTCTAAGAATTGATTCAATTAAAAATATTGAATTGTACTCTCCGCAATGTCTTCAATTGGAATCCTTGTCACGTTTTCACCCATCACCTAATGGCAAACACAAGGCAGCAGAGAATACTTGTTATCAAAATCTAATTGTTTTGGTTTACATCTTACGTAATGTATACAACTGACAATTTTCTCTTTCTTGTTTGCTTTCTTTTTCCGAAATTCCAGAGCTCATAATCTTTACATAATCCATCACGCATTTATTAAAAAAAAAAATCACTCTTGTTTTAATAATCTTAGCAGTTTTACCTCATTGAAAACACATATAGATAAAATCTAGCAAGAACTTAGTTATCATTTCATATCTTATTATCAGAAGTTCTTATTCCCTGCTAAGTAGCATACAGTTTCAGAGGTAATAATTTAGAATTGAGTAAAATTATGATAACAGCTTTTTAACGTTGACTTGATTAATTGCTATATAAATATATTAAGTATCAATTCAATTGTATTTTCATTATATATTCCCAAATAAAATCATCTATGCACAATATTGAGTATTTATGTATTTCTAATGTAGTGTAATCAGTTATTATGTGGTATTTACTCATTGTAGGGTAAAAATCTAATGAAATGGTCTCCACATATAAAAATTTTAATGATATAAACAACGCGTTATCATTAAGTTATCAACAAAGAGGCACTCATCCTTAGTTAATGCCTGAGGAAGAACACTACGTGTTCGAAACGCGTTGTTTATATCATTAAAATTTTTATATGTGGAGACCATTTCATTAGATTTTTACCCTACAATGATTTATGTATTTGACAATCAATTTCATATTCTTGCCATTCTAGCCTTATCTTTATGACCATACAGTCAGATTATTATTTAACAGTATATTAAAGACTCAAAACAGAGTATTTAATAAGTTGTAGTTCTCATTCCTCATTAGAAAAAACTGTATCAACCCCAAAATGACAAGCGTCTCTTCTCAATTTATCAACGTTTATTCCGTTCATAATACTTTTTACGCACTTCAGAAACAAAGTCCAAAAAAATACAACACAACTGAATGGTTAATATAGGTAATGAGTTATCCTGTTTATAAAAGGCGAGAAAAAAAACTTTCAAAAGTTGAAGAAACTATGAAAAAAGTAGATACAAGCGAAATATGGGGCGTTATTAAACAATATACTCGTATGTCTTAAAAAAGAACTGATAGCAACATTTACAAATATTTCATTTGGTGTATTTTTTATCTCTCAGTTGGTAACAGTGGGTTTTGTATGAGATTTTATTTCCAATCTGGCATAACTGTATGTTATTAAGAATACTATTAAAATGAAGTATCTAATAAAATAAAAGTATTTCCATTTTAGTGTGTTTTCATATTTATGTGGTAGGAATGTGTGCATGCAAGCCTTTATTTTCTATTTGTATGCATGCTACATTGTGTCAAACAACTATAACAATAAAGTTAGTTTCTAGAAAAAGGGGTTACTGGCTGATAATACAGTATATTTTTTGTACTAACTGATAACATTTATGTATAGATGCAACACTGTGCAAACAAGCAATCAACGCTGTCATATTTTAGTATTATTTAGATTTTACTAGAGAAAAGTTAGTGCTTTTTAGTTAGGGTCGAGAATAAAACTGAGACCTTTTTGGGCTGTTGACAGTAGATATCACTTACAAACTCAGTGATGCAACAACCAGCTCAGCTTTAGAAATATTGTGAACCCAAATAATATATGAGTTAAACAAATAATGACTGTTTTCATCGAACTTCGTCTTTTTGTTTTACGTTAATATGATAGCATTAAACTGCAATGAAGAATTAACATATTCATGAAAGAAATGGAAGCGGTTACACTCAAATTTACTAAAAGTAAACAGATTATATCAAAGAATGAATAATTAATTGTACTGCTACATTAATGATAACGTCAATATAATCGTCGTATTTGTTTAAAACAATAGTTTAACGCTTGCAAGTTAATCTTCATTTTCATGATTGTGATTCAGTGATGAAGATCATAATATTAAGAAAATCATTTACCACATAAAGAAGAAATAACAGTAGCGTTAATTAAACGTCATGTTTGAGAGAATAAAATAAGCCATTAAAATCAAAGAGGTAATCATAACTACCAGGTTAGGTTTATAACATATATTAATAAACAATGTTTAGACGAAGTGAATGCGATATGTTATATAATCGTTTTGCTTTCCTATAATCTCACACTTATGGGCTTTTAACCTTTTAGTGCTGCTGTATGGGCAGAACGTGTGGCTCATTTATTATTTGGCACCCATTCTTGTGATGAGTAAGACAGATGGCCAGGTTAATTTCACTGAGAGGAGTGATTTTTTTCTTAACATAAGTGTATGTTGAGTGCAGATCTTTAAAGAGTACCTGACATCGTTCAGGCTAGAGACCTATGACATAGGTCCCTAGCCTGAACCTAGATAAACATATCTAAGTACATTGTCCCTCTCCAAGGGACATTTTTACTTTTTTAGTTCCTCGTGAAAAAATGAACTTAATAATTGTTCCTGGAGAGGTATCTCTCACTTCCATTGATTTAAAATATGGTTGAACTTCTTAGTGACGATTGCCTTGAGTTCACAAAATGTGTTCATGTTTTTTACTTCTTTCAGAGACGTAAATTCAATCTTACATTATTTCATTCTTTCAATATTATTTCCACGATATTAATTGCAGCTTGAATTAGTAGTTAAGAAGACAACGTCTGGTTAGATATTGACATATATTGTTAATTCCCGAATTAAACATTTTTTTTGAAATTTATGTTAAGTTCGAATGAACGTTTTCAGGCAAGTTAGGTCTTGTCTATCCAGCCACCTTTTATCGGCATCTTCTTCATGCATTCATTTGTTTCTTTGGCTTCAACACTTCTAGCCGGTCCACTGCCAAATACTTCTTTAGCATTGTCTTTATTTCCCTGAGCCCAAGCACTCCGTTAAGTGTTAACTCAATTATATTTATTTTATTATTAATTTTTGAAACGTGAATACACCAAGCAAGAGTTGCTTGCATAAAATCAGAAAGCTTTCAGTCTAGGTGATACCTTAATCATCCCCTGTAAAATATTCCGAGATATGCGTTCTATAATACTACTTAAAAGCAAAACTACCGATATTTCGTTCTATAACATTCCATCCTCTATAAAAACATTTGTATTTCATGCCTGTCTCAATAGAGTTGGAATTTTCTTTTTCTTTATAAATACTTTCCTGAGACCTACTTTCCTCTTGAGATTGCTATAAGGGTTGTTTTAGCTCAGTTTATATCGAGACATTTCATTTTTACACATTTCTTCCTCTACCAATTTGAAAAGAAGTAGAAAAGCCCAAAGGTAGAGCCAATCAGTCATTCTTTTTCTTTTAATAACAAGGCCATCTGCTTACTTATGCTTATTGTTACCTTGATTATTTGTAGTTTCCAGTAGATCATCTACAACTGATCACTTCTACAGAACGTACACTTATCTGAAGACGGTCTTTAGTGGTATGACCGTGGTATTCATTTAGTGGTATGCATTCATTGCGGTAGGTCCTATACTTACGTTAATTATTCTTGCGTTAGATTGTTGTAATATGTTAGATTGATCAAAAAACCTATATATTAGTAGTAATACAATTTTTTTTGAAATGAAAGAAATATTTTATATCTGACTTCTATATATAGGTGTGATAAAAAGATTTCACATAAACACGTGAAACAACAATCAATGATCAAACCACAATAAGAAATGGGAAAACAAGACTAAGATCTTTCAACCGTAACAAGCGGTCTTCCGCTAACAAGAAGACGGCTTGTTATGGTTGAAAGATCTTAGTCTTGTTTTCCCATTTCTTATTGTGGTTTGATCATTGATAGGTGTGATATAACATAATTGTTCTTTTTAGTGTCATATTAAAACTAATAACAGTATTAATCCAAAAATGTATGTTTTCTTCTATTGATGTTCACATGAAGTTAATATCGATACTAGTTTTAAGTGTCTTGGACTAGAATTATGCAAAACAAAATTGTCCTTCTGATTTGACTTTCGATAAACTACTGATGCAATAGTTTCCAACAACAACAACAGTATACGTTTCCTCACCAAAATGATTATCTGATTAATTTGGTCATGAATTACCAAAATGGGTAACTTAAATTCTGATTAGGTTAGGTTAGGTTAGGTTGCAGTGGCAGTCCCACAAGGGAACACACGTAGGCCAAGCATTGGCCCTTTGTGATACCACACAATGAAGATTGATTCTACAGTGCAAGTCCTACATTTTGCCTAACTCAAATGTATTTAGAGTAGGGATCTTTAACGAGTACCTGACATCGTACAGGCTCGGGACCGACGGTTTAACGTCCTTCTCCCAGGGATGATAAATTCTGATTAAAAAAATGTTTTTATGCAGATCGCCCATCCAAAGAACAACTCAGGATATCAACCTGAGTATATCATAAATGTTTCAAAGGACCTAAAAACATGAACGTTTTTCAAATACACCTAATTACTTTTTCCATGATATTATAGATTACGCGAAAGAAATAAAACAATAGAATTTCCTTCTACTTACACTTGTTTTTATATTTTTTTTTTTTGAATTTGTAATTTTTTATCTCTATGTTACTTACTTTTAAAAAAATCTTGAAATATTTACCTATTATTTTATTAAAAATTCATAATTCTCATCAATTTAGAAATAAAGCAGACAATGGGATTCATTGATCCTTTCTGTAGAAGTGTACCCGAAGGACTAATATCAAGCCCCTTTCAGTTAAATTGCCCCCATTAAGAGCAAATTAAGAGAAAAAGTATTCCCCGAAAGGAATAAACACAATTGCCGTAATTTTATGGATTCAACTGACCATTCCCCTTATTCAATCCTAAAAGCTGGTTACTGAAATTGTTTACGGATTGGATTAATTTGTTATGGACAGCAAAAAAAAAATTTAAATAATAAACGACTTCTTATTAGTTTGAACGTAAAAAACGAGGATAAAAATGCTACCTTGAGTCTAAAAGAGTTTCCCAAAAACTAAGTGATTAAAAAATCTAATCGATTATAATACAAAAAGATGTAAATTAGACTAATTTGCTGAGGACCCGCAAAAAAATAATGAAATATTTTAAGCCCTTTCTTAAAGAAGATAATAAAAATCAACATACAGTGACCATCATCTATAGAGCATTATTGAAAAACATAATTAAAGCTCTTTGTAATACTAATATTAGAAAATAGCAATATTTCCAATACTGAAACTGAAATACCCGTGATTCTTTATAATCAGTTCTGTTTGTGTAATGCAGTTTCTATATGAACAACTTGGCTTTAAGGTAGTGCGAAAGAAATCAGAATTATTTTTTTTTTGTTTCTTTGTTTTCTCCTTTTAAATCATCTTATCTTCTAAAATAGGTCATCTGAGATCCTCACCTACCAGATGTCAAAAAGTGCAAGTACACAGCTATTTTTACTTTACTATAAGTAAAGTACAGTAATCGTGAAAAAAATCGATCTCGAGATTTTGACGGAATTACATGTTTTGAGGTCCCAGAAGTCGTTTTATGAGGTTTTTACGATGATGTCTGTGTGTGTGTGGGTGTGTGGGTGAGTGTGTTAGTATTGCTTGTTACCACGCTACGGTCCAGAATCTTTGATGGATCAAGTTGATATTTTATACAAAAATGGGCCCCATAAAGACGAAGATCCCTATTGTTTGGGAAGAATTATGCATGATGGGAAAGTCACTTTTTTTGCCAAAAACCGTTTTTTTTTTTTTTTTTTAATCACACCATTTGTTAAATAGATCGGATTATTGAAAAATAATTCAAAAAAATTATACAAATTAAATTTATATTACAAATATATATTTTCATTTGAAAAAAAAAAAGAAAGGTAATTTAGGTTATGGTTCTAAAATAATTGTTTGGAAAGAGGAGAGTTGTGTTGGTCTAATGGTGACGAAGAAGGTGGGGTAGGTAGGGACTGAAGCAACAATAGCAGACAATGAGCTGGTGTATTTCTTCATAATTATCGCAATTATACCCGAGGTTTGTTTCATTTCCAGCGAATCGCTTCAGATAAAGACCTTAACTTTCAACGGTGCCCCTTATTCAAGAGTTGCTGCTGATAACAGCTTATTTGAACAAAACATTCCCTCTCACTATCACTTCACTCAAGCTAAACTTGATCCATTCATAACAGATAATCTGTTGCTTTCTAGTCTTTTTTTTTTTTATTTCATTTAATTTGAAAAGGTTTATCAAATATTTATATTTGTTTTTATTAAAGATTGCAGATTGAATTAAATATCTATTGGAGATTCATATATTTTAAAAATCGTCGGATCCAATTTTTTCATATTTATTGAAATTTTATTTCAGTTTAGCGTGTATCTCAATTGGATTAATCATTGCCGGTGCATTATATTACCTATGTACATCAAAGGTTCTCAAGTTTTATTTGCTTGTGGACACCTTGAGAACTATTTTACATCTGTGGTCCTCTTCCCCCCTTTCACACTGATACTGTAAATTTTCAAAATAATAATTGTTTTTAGGTAGGTTAGGTTAGGTTTGGTTGCAGTGGCAGTTCCACAAGGAAACATACTTAGGCCGAGCATTGGCCCTTTGTGATACCACACAATGAAGATTGATTCTACAGTGGGAGTCCTAAATTTTACCTAACTCAAGTGTATTTAGAGTAGGGATCTTTAACGATACCTGACATCGTACAGGCTCGGGACCGACAGTTTAACGTCCTTCTCCGAGGGACGACGTGCTCGGATTTATTCACCTCCCGCATGAATAAATCGAGGGCCAGGTGGGGATCGAACCCCGGTCCTATCAGATCAGAGGCGAGCACGTAACCACTGAGCTAGCCTGACCCTGTTTTTAGGTAAATAACAAATTTAATTGAAATCGAATGGTCAGGATTCTTCGATCTTTGCAGTTTTAGGACTCCCATAGAGTGGGACTCGGTCAACCCCTCCGAGGAGGCAAACACCCGTTCCCCTGGACCAGGGCTCATTAAGAATGAGTACCAGTACAGGAGCACTTGCTAATTGTGCTTCCATCCACTGGTGATGGCCGGAGGTCTACCTCCTCCTTGGTGCTATACAGACACCCACCCGAGAAGATACTGCTTATCACACAGAGACACATCACAATTGAATATTAACAAATGTAACCATGAAATTGAATACTGTTGGCCTTCCGTCCTCTCGAATGGACGCCACCCTCAATTCATTCATCTTCCAGGTGAATATATTGAGGCCAGAGTAGATATTGAACCCCGTACCTACCAGGCCAGGGCCGAGCACGTTGCCACTCAGCTAACCTGGCCCCTTAATTAATTAAAAAATTATTTTTCTTTTTTTTGTATTTTGTATTTTATTCCAGCATGATCCACTCTATATTACATGCATCATTGTCAAATTGTACGCAATACTTCTTTCATTAACACTACAATATACTTATTTTACATTCATTCATAATTCAACATTATAATATCTTTTTCTTAAATGTCTATACTGTACAAAAATTTTATAAATTCTTTATAATAACCTTTTTTAATTAATTAGGAAGGCCTAACAGGCCACTCCTCTCCACAAACCAAGACCTTACATATGAGAGCCAGTCTTTGTGGTTTCCTCAAACAGCACTCATACACCAAGTGTCTAGGACAGGGGTCTCCAAAGTTTTCCAGCGGAGGGCCACATTGCTGAATTTTTAAAGCTTCGCGGGCCAAGGTTCTAAATTATTTATTTTACCAAAATACATGCAATGTAAATAAACAGTGAATTAATAATTAAAAAATGTTATTTATTCAATACATAATTAGAATGCATATAATATCAGCAACAATTAACATGTTTTTTAACTTCGATTAATAGGGGAAATATGAAATTGTTTCATTTCTGACAAAATTTTGTCCAACTGAGGTTCAAAACGAGTGGTTTCAATAACAAGCAAAGCATTCAAATGTTCATCAGACAACTGTGATCTGTAGCAGGATTTTGTGTATTTCATCTTTGAAAAAGTCTTCTCATACAAATATGTAGTGCCAAAAACTGAAATGAATTCACAGGCAAACTTCCTTAAATAAACAAATTGGTCAGATGGAAGGCATTTGTAGAATTTAGTTAAATTTCCTTCTTTATATTTGTCCTTCAGGATGTCATTGGATTGCAAATCTATAACTCAGACGGTAAGTCTCCAATAACAGAGTCTGAAGTTCTGAAGTATATTTGTTTTTGTATGATTTCGGCAAGGCCTGTCTTTCGACATTTGTTTTATAATTTTGAAGGAGAGCTCGGCGGGCCGGATCCGGCCCGCGGGCCGTACTTTGGAGACCCCTGGTCTAGGAGATTGGGGTGTCTCTGCGTTACATGGGCATGATGGGCTAGGAGCTATTTTCAATTATCTATCTATTGTAGTAAAAAAATTCATTTTCGATTTGAAATTGCTATTATCCATTTTTTGCGAGGTTTTGGAAAATTTAAATATAAAATATAAAAATAAAAGCTTTTTGAAACATATTAAATGGAATTATTTGACAAACTATATACTATTATTATTTAGACAAAAAAAGATAAATAATGGCATTATAACTGGTTGTTCAGGTTTTTACTTACAACTTGCGTTACCTTAAATATTACTTTTCGTATTTTGTTTGTTTTGTATCTTACTGTTCTCTTCATTACTTGTGCAATATGTTATAGTTTGGTATTTACTCATTATGAGGGATTTCAAAAATTACGTCTCTACACGAGAAAAAAGAGTTTAATATGAAAACTAACAACGCGTTTCGAACACTTAGTGTTCTTCTTCAGGTTTATATCTGCACTCTCAAGAGTCGATTTACAAGAGCACATATCAACTCCTACTCTCGTAGATCGACTCTAAAGAGTGCATGTGTAAGCCTGAAAAAGAACAACAAGTTTTCGAAACGCGTTGTTAGTTTTCATATTCAATTTTTTTTTTGTGTGGAGACGTAATTTTTAAAATCCACCAATATTATCATAATCTGTTAAAGTTTTATTATGATGCAGTTAAATGGTCATCTAGAAAAGTACACACTTTTGATATATTATTAAAAAAAAATTGAAAAAGGAATGATTGTTAAATTTGAAAGATGAAAGGATTTTGACAAGGCCCGTCGAACTGGAGTCTGACCTCAACTCCCTAAGGCTTCCCTTCGGCTTCCACTTTAAATGAAATAGGTATTCCTTCGTCATTACAGGACCTCCATATTCCCAAATGCATTGAATCGAGAGCAGGCGTCCCTAGGGAGGCTATAGGGGTCTGCCTCATGTTGGGCCATTTCATGTTTCATCTTTGTTACTTCCATCTTTTCTTCAATCAACCATTTCACCTTTTCCTTTCAACTTAAAATATTCAATAAAATACTATATTGTTTTACAAATCAAAATTTAGAAGAAAAAAAGATTTACATTATCATAAAGCTTCATACAGATTTTTATTTTACAAGTTAAATTTTTTATGCGGTGAAATATTCCCATAACCCAATTGCGCAGAAAAGAGTATTCTTATAATAATTTTCGTTTTCATAATTGTTAAAATTATATGTTTAATTACTTTTGACGTCTTCTTTATTCTATTCGTGCACAATTATTGAAATAAATTTCCTAGTAAAAGTTATTTTTCAGTAATTTAACAAAAAATGAATTTAAATCTTAAATGATTTATGACACTTAAATGTAGAATTTGTTCAATTTTTTGATCTATAAAAAAATATGGTATTTTTTAAAAATATTTGTAGTAATTTTGTAAGTCTGAAATGTATAATAACCAACTAAAATGTTAAATTCATTTTGATACTACATTAAAAAATGCTGATTCTAACACAGTGGTTCTTAACCTGTGTTCGATCGAACCCTAGGGGTTCGAAGAGTTGGTCTCAGGGGTTTGGCGGAGCCTCCACCAAGGAGGTCAATAGCAGAAGTCACACTGATTTGCACTTATGTAATTTGTTGTGATTTCATGTATTGTGTTAGTTTTGTTCTTTGAACAAGATAATATTAATGCACGGTTCATTTTTTGGAACATAAAAAAAAACATACGCCTATGACTTGAATTTGAAAAAAATCATATTTAATTTTTCACTAAAGAAGGTTTTCGATGAATGCGCTTATGAAACTAGTGGGGTTCGGTACCCCCAGAAGGTTAAGAACCTCTGTTCTAACAAGTGAGGAGACATACATGTGTCCTTCAGCATTGAAATTCTTACGTTATCGGGAGAGATAGGCATCAATAAGTTAGAATCCTCAGACCTCTATCGCAAACTAGACTCATCTTTCACCTTATCTTGTTGTTGTGCGCGTAGAGCTAAATAACAGTGTCCTCTTGTAAGTTTAACAAGGCAATGTATAAATGGAAGAATGAAGATATTTATGATATTCAATTTAATTTGAAGGAGTATGTTTCTGTCATTTGCCCTTTTTGATTTTCAAGAAATACTTCACTTATATATGTGTTAAATAACGATATTTTCATAGTATTTAAAAGTACAAAATAACGATCAGTTCTTATAAATCTAAAAAATATTGTTCAAGAAAAATATCTAAGTGTATAAAATATAGGAAATCTTTTTAAAAAATTTTGTTTCGAGTGCCATAAAAATAATTATTAATTTTCATGTATGCAAACTTCTTGATTAAGTCAGCCACAGAACATTAATCTGTTATTACTTTTTTTTATTATATCATTTACTGAAGCATCTATAAGTAGACAATGTATAAAATGTTTTAAAGGAATCAGCATTTTAATAATGAATCATTAACTTTACTTCTGAGAGTTTTATCATACATCTGTATTGCACAAGCATTTTAATAATGAATCATTAACTTTACTTCTGAGAGTTTTATCATACATCTGTATTGCACAAGCATTTTAATAATGAATCATTAACTTTACTTCTGAGAGTTTTATCATACATCTGTATTGCACAAGCATTTTAATAATGAATCATTAACTTTACTTCTGAGAGTTTTATCATACATCTGTATTGCACAAGCATTTTAATAATGAATCATTAACTTTACTTCTGAGAGTTTTATCATACATCTGTATTGCACAAGCATTTTAATAATGAATCATTAACTTTACTTCTGAGAGTTTTATCATACATCTGTATTGCACAAGCATTTTAATAATGAATCATTAACTTTACTTCTGAGAGTTTTATCATACATCTGTATTGCACAATTTCTTTTAACTAAAAAGAGTTAGTTTTTTTTCTATTCAGTGTAACATATAAACGCTATTTTCATTAATATAATAAATTTAATTTCGCAATAATTTCTTAGAACATGGTGTTTTTAGTTTCAGTGTATTTTTACCTCCGTTATTAAATCATTTTAAATACAACATGACTTGATATAGTAAATTAAATGTAAAAAGACTAATTATCATCAGCATTATGCTGTTAATTGCCAGCGTATATATAATAGAAGATTTGCTCGAGTTAATTTGATTTAATGATCGAATGAAACTTTTTAAATAATTCTGATTAAATAATAAATCTTTATTTAAAATATATATGCTTTTAGGTTGAACGTACAAATTAACACAGTACATTTCCATCATCCATTGTGGAAAAAAACAACAATTTGTATTTTTTTATTAAAACTCTTTTATTTTTAATAGTATTTGGTAACTTTCCTTAACCTTAATAAACTCATTTAGATTATTTTTCCTTTATATTTCTTTTTTACCATTTTAACAAAAACCATTTGTAGTAAAGACTACCTAAATATGAACTATAACAACAACATAAACAAGATTCATAAAATATACGAAAAGAAGATTAAGATGTATATTATAAGTATATATATCATAAACTGAGAAATTATGTAATTTATATGAAGAAATAAATTTTCTCACCTCGTTCATTTCAGCAAATTTTTTTCTATTAAAAAATAATTCATATATTTAATGAATCTTAAAGTAAGACAAGTTTTCAAATTTAACACTTGTAATTCGATTTACTCTAAAATTGCTTTGGACTCTTTGACCAACAGATATATGTGTAACACATGCCTTGAATTCATTGATTACAGATATATGTGTTCCCCATGCCTTTAATTCATTGATTACAGATATATGTGTTCCCCATGCCTTTAATTCATTGAGCTACATATATATGTGTACTCCCATGCCTTGAATTCATTGAACTACTAATATATGTATTAGAATTCATTGCCTTGGATTCATTGAACTACAGATATGTGTGTACCACATGCCTTGAATTCATTGATTACAGATATATGTGTTCCCCATGCCTTTAATTCATTGATTACAGATATATGTGTTCCCCATGCCTTTAATTCATTGAGCTACATATATATGTGTACTCCCATGCCTTGAATTCATTGAACTACTAATATATGTATTAGAATTCATTGCCTTGGATTCATTGAACTACAGATATGTGTGTACCACATGCCTTGAATTCATTGATTACAGATATATGTGTTCCCCATGCCTTTAATTCATTGATTACAGATATATGTGTTCCCCATGCCTTTAATTCATTGAGCTACATATATATGTGTACTCCCATGCCTTGAATTCATTGAACTACTAATATATGTATTAGAATTCATTGCCTTGGATTCATTGAACTACAGATATGTGTGTACCACATGCCTTGAATTCATTGATTACAGATATATGTGTTCCCCATGCCTTTAATTCATTGATTACAGATATATGTGTTCCCCATGCCTTTAATTCATTGAGCTACATTTATATGTGTACTCCCATGCCTTGAATTCATTGAACTACTAATATATGTATTAGAATTCATTGCCTTGGATTCATTGAACTACAGATATGTGTGTACCACATGCCTTGAATTCATTGAACTACAAATACATGTGTACCCCATGCCTTCAATTCATTGATTACAGATATATGTGTTCCCCATGCCTTGAATTCATTGAACTACGGATATATGTGTCCCCCATGCCTTGAATTCATTGAACTACATATATATGTGTACCCCAAACCCTGATTCATTGAACTACAGATACGTGTCCCCCAAGCCTTGAATTCATTGAACTACAGATATACGAGTATGTGTACTCCCATGCCTTGAATTCATTGAACTACAAATATATGTACCCCTAGGCCTTCAATTCATTGAACTACGATATATGTTTATCACCATGCCTTGAATTTATTGAACTACAAATATTTTTTTTACTCCCGCGCTTTGAATTCATTGAATTGTAAATTTATATTTATTTCATTTTTCCTTTTTGTATGAATCTTACAATGGACTTGCCCTGTAATCCTAAATAGTCTCAAATAATATGAAACTATTTTATTATTTCTTCTTCTCCTGAAAAATAATTACATTCTCACTTTAATCTTTACTTTTTTATTTGTGCAAACAAATTGAGTAAATGTATATTTGTTTTTTATTTCATAAGAGGGACTGCTAACTAGTTCCAGTTCCTAATGGTTGATAACATTCGTGGCATTAGGGTATTAGACTCTCTTTGAGATAAGGGTGCTGAGTAAGAATTTATTTCTTTCCGTGATTACCAATGATTACTTCAACTTTACACTATTTTGTAATGTTTCGCCACTGTTTTTCAAACGCGCTAATTCCTAACACTGTTTGAACTAATTATTTTACCACAGGATATTGAATATATTTAAAGATGGGTCTAATGCTACTAATCTTACCGATACAGGATGATCTTTTTAAGATTTGATAAGAAATATCTCATAATCCTATCTGTAACTCTTTCTGCTTAAAAATTTTTTATTATATGGTACATTGTTTAGTTGGCACTTGACTTTGGAGAGTCTGTAAAGAACCATAATACAATAGATGCGTATTGTTAGTATCACTGAGGTTATATAAAGATAATATTGTTGTAAACCTTCATGATAACTCGTGTCTTGCTGGCAAAGTCGTTCGACAGGTTTCGAGTAGGCTGCATCGTCGAATGAAATGAATGGTAGTCCATCCGATGATACATCTATACGAAACCGGACGGTCGACAGTAAATCGTAAATTGACACAACGATGTAAATCGTTGTGAGGAAATTTATTGGTAGTGAGGTAATAGAGCCTTTGTAGAACCTTTGTACCGGGGGTTTAACTGTCGTTTTGTTGTTTTTCACCCCCTGGTATAATTGCGTGAATTAGTTTGATAATATTGGTCTAATGCGCGACGTAGAATCGTGGTGCCCGCCTCCGCGAGGTCCACCTCGGACACCCCAAGTTTGAGTGGCTAAACTTGGAGGTGACAAAAGGGCAATACGTTAAATCGTCGGCCTGATTTGATCTTTAGGTGTTATGGTCGGAAAGCTAGGAAACACAGCGATCAAAACAGGTCAACAGTCAGCAAGATACGAGGTATAACGCAAGTTTACAATAATATTATAATACGATTGTTTAACTTGTCAATGGTCTCTTAATTTATTTATTCATTAAAATGATTTAGTTAATCATTAACAATTATTAAAATTAATTGATTTTTAATTTAATGTCATCATAGATATAAATAATACGTATGTTATACAGAGTAGAATTTAGGGGGGCACTGAACATATTTTTATAATTTTCTTCTTTATTTCTTTCCAGATATTTCTTGTTGACCATATTATTCTTATGGTATTCATATTTTCTTCAAATTATTTGATTTACTTCATGTTTGCAATGCATTTTTGTTACTTTCAATAAAACTTCTACCAAGTTTGTTATCGATCCATGTCATGGTAGAAATTGCAGCTCCATCCTCCATGCCTTTATCTCTAGTAACTGTTATCTACTAAACAAATATTTTCATTTTCTCCAATTATTAAAGGAGCAAAATGGTCATAAAGAATAATCTAGATCAAGTTACGTAAATTATAAGATGAACAATTCTTATTTTTTGCATTGTAAGTAATGTAACTCTAAAGATTCTTTATAATTAGCACCAATTACCATGGACGGATTGAAAAAAGTCATTTCCATAAAAATCATCGAAGTTAAGCAGCATTGGGTTTGATGAGCACTTGTATGGGTGACACCAAGTGCCATTATCGTCTCAGATAACGTGACTCATTCATGGATGCGTCAATCAATGTATGCCGAAATTGGCCAAACTTTCACCCCTTGTATTGTCCTATGAGTCCACTTGACAGCATTTTCATTTTTGTTAATTTTTTTTTGGTGACCTCCTCAAATATTTCAAGAAATATATCTATAATAATAGGCAATATAATTCATGAAATTTAAATGAAAACCAAACAAATATGCCAAACTTTAATGAATATGACAATATTTAAGAAAAAAAAGGAATCTTTTTATTGGTAACAGTGGTTTTCAATTGTTTTATAAAATTTCTAACATTTTATGTTGCTCGTAGTAAGTTCGAGGTGATTTAATCTGATTTCTTTTATCACTTTTGATGGTAAAATGACTTTATTTATGTTATCATTACATCTCTTCATTGGAAGTCTAATAGCATGTAGTAAGAGGAAGTTTTAACTTCCGCTCATTATAGTGGAGTATCTAGCAATGTCTTGTTCATCTTTAAAACAACTTTCCTGTTAAATTGTTTTGACTAGAATTCACTAGAATTATTTAACCTGAATTCACTTTAAATACCATTATCTTAAATAACGGAAGACAAAAAAAATTCTTTGAATTCTTACATCTTGGACGTTCTTTCGTAATAGTGGTAGGTGAGGTAGAAGAAATATTACCGCAAATATGCAGTACCAAACCTAATTACACATCTTATTTTCTTTCAACCTCATTTTCTATTTCATAGTTGTCTTTCCTACTTTTTTTAATCAAGCAATTCTTCTGTCAGCTTTATATTATCATTTACTTGCTCTTACCTATTACCACTTATAGTTCCCTTTCTTTTCTCATTAAACACTCCGGTGAATACTCCGTTTTCCGGTTTTTCTTTCCAGTGACCTAGAATAACATGTACATTCATTACTTCAGCAGGGATTTAAGAATAACATTAATGGACCTATATTACTTAGCTGATGTATCCATTCATTATTTCTTTTTCCTACTTCATTTTCTAATCAAGACAATTTTGTCATTTATATTAATTACTTGCTCGTTAATACTCTTATATTGTTTCTTGTTCAATTATCAGATATATTAATTTGGTGTGTTTCTGTATTTTGTAAGTCTGAGTTAGAAGGAGTGTTGTGAGTTCGGCAATGGCGGAGTTTTGCAATATTCATTACCGTGCTTATTCTTGTTTCCAATTAGAGTTCAATAAAATTGTCAGATATATTAATTTGGTGTGTTTCTGTATTTTGTAAGTCTGAGTTAGAAGGAGTGTTGTGAGTTCGGCAATGGCGGAGTTTTACAATACTCATTACCGTGCTTATTCTTGTTTCCAATTAGAGTTCAATGAAATTGTCAGATATATTAATTTGGTGTGTTTCTGTATTTTGTAAGTCTGAGTTAGAAGGAGTGTTGTGAGTTCGGCAATGGCGGAGTTTTGCAATACTCATTACCGTGCTTATTCTTGTTTCCAATTTGAGTTCAATAAAATAAACTAGATACAAAAGAGAGGTAGTATTGTGATAAGAAAATCCAATATTACTTTTATGTATATAAAAATAAAACATTAACTGAAATATTAATGTTATGCAAACTTTGATTGAAACCTTTCCTCGTATAATTCTGATTACTCTAAAATCTAATGGATTTGATTGTAATTAGAAAGCTAGAGGCATTTAATTTAAAAACATTACTTCCAGTGGAGTATTGTCATGTGTCAAAGCAATTCTCTTAGACAGATTAACTTGGCCAACTCATCATACAGAGTAGGGGGGGGGGGGGGGGGCTTCTTTGAAAGTTTTAAATTAACATAGGTGGCTGGCTCTGCTGGTGCTTGCTCAACGTTGTTTGCAAGGCGAAAGCTTTAACTTAAACAATTTGAGAAATGGACAGCCAGTCTTGAGGGTTTACGGTCGTCTCAATTCACTTAGCAGTTTTAACTGCAGCTCTTGAATATTAATGCTGCTTAGAGCATGTTCTGTGCTCGTCCTGAGAAAATCGAATCGTCCCCCTTCCTTCTGTTATCATCATCCCCGTTCCATTCAGATTTCATTCAATCAAGTCACATTACTCCACTTAATTTCATTAAATAATCTATTCTACTTAATCTCTTTCATCTTTTTACCATACATAGAAAAAAAAAACATGTTTTTATGTAACTTTTTACGAAACATATATCATCCAAAACACAAAATTTTTAATCAACTTTTTTCTAAAAACTCTAATGTTGTTTCCTTTGAAATTCAAAACAAACCATGAATTATTATCTACTATTTTCGAAAAAGTTTTTGTCAATTTAAGAAAGTATTTTTCAAATCACCAAGGAAATAAGGAATGTTTGTGAAACTAACATAACCTAGAAAAACGAGCAACACAAAAAAAACTAGACTCTTTATTTCACACCTTAATTAGAATGGAAACAGTTTAGTGTATTTATGCGGTCATTGTACGTATTCATATATATTTATTGAACTATGTACCTTTTTAGCAAAATATATCTCCCCTTTTACACTTACCAACAACTCTATTCTTTAATTAATACTTTCAAAGATCAAACCGCAATATGAAATGGGGAAAAAAAAGCTAAGATCTTTCAACTGACGAAGACCGTTTGTTGTGGTTAAAAGATCATAGTCTTTTTTTCCCCATTTCATATTGTGGTTTGATCTATGATTGCTATTCCACGTTTTTATGTATAATCTTGTTATTAATTGATACTTTATAATTAAAATATAATCATCCTTTCACTGGTCTAATTATTCATCTTATATTAAATACAGAATACACGTAGATCACAATTGAATGAAATTAGTTAATGGATACTAAATTCATTCAGGTGGGATGAATGAATGGCCATGGTTTTACAATAGTATGGTTTTAAGCCATAATAACGTAAAAAATGGCCATAGTATTTACGTTACTATGGCTATAAAAAACTAAAAAGACAAACTAAAGGAACCTTTTTTTCTATTACAATTACTACAATAACAGTTTTATCAGGTCATAGTGATCTACGGTGCAATAAAATGAAGTTGGATTGGAGAGACCACCCATAGTACTATATAAATAAAAAGATTTCACATAAACACGTAAAATAACAATCAATGATCAAACCACAATAAGAAATGGGAAAACAAGACTAAGATCTTTCAACTGTAACAAGCGGTCTTCATCAGAGTCCAAAACCCAACTGAACACTAGATGCAGAAAACATCTGGTGAGGAGTTGAGAAGAGTGGGAGGGAAGAGTGGTATTTTAAAAGTGGGACTAATTCTGGACATTAGTCCTTTCCTGCGATTTCACCCTTTTAAAGTACCACTCTTCCCTCCCACTCTTCTCAACTCCTCACCAGATGTTTTCTGCATCTAGTGTTCAGTTGGGTTTTTGACTCTGACGAAGGCCGCTTGTTACGGTTGAAAGATCTTAGTCTTGTTTTCCCATTTCTTATTGTGGTTTGATCATTGATAGTACTATATATAAATTATAACTCATTTAAATTCATTGAAGTCAATTTAGCTTGTGTTACTTTTGATTATTACCAAATAAATCTTTGAACCTACAACTCTTCAATCTTTGAGAAGGTTTAGTAGTTAGTGACAAGAATGCTGGTTGCTAGATTTAAGTCGTCACTCTATCTATATCCGAGATGTAGTCTTGGATTTCCAAGACTTTTTGGTCACAATGAATTAAAACCAAAACCAAATTGTTTGTCAATGAATTCGATGTGATGTTCGCTTATTTGATAAGTGATCACTTATGTTATTCGATATGATGTTTACTTATAGTAAATTTAAAATAGGCCATTCTTTTAAAAAGAAAAAGTTGTCTAGAGCGATCAGGTCTAATGCAGTCTAATAGGTAATATAACAGTTAATCTTCCAGTTTTTGGGCTTATTTACATAATATTTATGATTCTAGTCCATTTCTTGTAGGAAGATATTTTAGGTTAATATTTATTATTTTAATAATACAAAAAAGTAATTTACTTTTTTTGTAAATGAAAATGAAAAAGAGATTAATAATATGTAATTGGCTTGAATTTACGTAAATTTATAATGTAAATATTAAGTCTTGAAAACAAAGATTTAAAGATATATGTAAAATATCTGAATAGACAATGCCTTCCGAACTATGAGTTATACTATATAAGCTGAAAATAATATTCTTATGAAGAATCTAAACTCTGACGGGAAAAACAAAAATCATTAAAGACATTTTGCATAAATGACAGGCAATTATCTTTAAAAAAAGCTGACAGGTTTTTGAAAAATCTACCTAAAATCAATATCACGTTTATGAGATATAGTTCTCCAAGAATAATAATAAAAATACAGAATAAAAACTTAAAATCTACAACTGATTTTTGAAACGACAACGGGAACAAGAATAAGACGGATATAGTCGTGGTGAGTACGATCTCGATGTAACTAACTTCAATAATAATAATAATAATAATAATATTTACAAGTCATATTGTTCAAAATTCAATAAATTTAGTTAGTATAACAGATAATTTGGATGTACTCACATTAAAACAAATGAAATCATTAAACTAATTATCTATTAGTTTGATAATAGTTGTCCATTGTTTGATATTATGTCTACACGATGATCACATTAAATGAAAACCAAAACTAAATTGATTGTCAACGAATTCGATGTTATGTTTGCTTATTTGATGTTAAGTGATTACTTATATATTCGATATTGATGTTTACTCACAGTAAACATGGCTGAATGATGCCAATCTAAATTGTTTAAGTTATTCTTTTCAACAATGATGGTGGAATGTTATTATTTGAATTGACATAATTCCAAATAACATATAGGCTCTTTAACAGGAACACTAGTAAATCACTACTATATGTTATTTAACAATATAGTCATTATATAACAAATATGTTATTTCTCTAAGGTTCAATTTCTCTTAGAATATCTAGAAATTCATCTTTACAATTTTCTCAATTTCTTTACTAACTAATAGTAGAAAAAGTTGTCCCGAACAATCAGAGGCTGCATACTTGTAAAAAGATGGGCTGGAAGGTGTTTAATACGTTGTAAATTTTTACGGCTTTTTCAAATTAAGCCAGGCTGAATTCGCTTGTTATTAGTTGTAAACGTTTTTCAGGAGATGGAATTATTTTTCGCCACTAAGTATTCGTCTTGACTGAGGGTTGCAACAAATATTCTTGAATTTAAGATTGCACGAGAGTATTTCAACTATTTTCTGGTTGTACTCAGTTTTAGCAATAACTGTATGATTGTTCAACTTAGCTCTTCGTCTGATAGTAATCATTCTGTCGCCTCCATAATTTTCTTTTGTCATTATAGTCATAGGATTAATTATTAATTAATTAATTATAAGTAATCTAGCAGTTAATCTTCCAGTTTTTGGGCTTAGTTACATAATATTTATAATTCTACTCCTTTTCTTGTAGGAAGATATTTTAGGTTAATAACATTTTACTCGAAGTAGCAATAATTCGTAATATGGAATCTCTCAGTCTAAAGATCATGAATGACGAGACTGCGGTTCTCTTTAATGGTACATGTTTAAAAGGAGATCTGTTTTTAATTTAAATATATGTATAGAATTCATTGTTAGCTAATCTTTTGGTTAGTTTCTATATTGAAAGATGGGGAAACAATAAGGAGCTTGGAAAGGCTATTCGTACGGCTATTCCTGTAGTGTATCCAGTGGGCAATGCCTTCAATTCACGATCTGTTTAATCATTTACTACGAATACATTATATGTATTATTGTGCAAGCTCCCTTTTATGTTTCGAACGATACCATACATAAAGATCTTAAAATTCCCTTCATCCACCAAGAAATCCAATCCCGATACCGCAAATTCCATGAATCTTTACCCACCACTATAAATCCTTTCATTCACGAATTATCATCTCTCCAGATTGCTAGCAACCCTATTAGAAGGCTAAAAAGATGTTGGCCCCCAGACCTACTCTGAAATGCTAACTGTCAAGACTAGTTGCAAGTGATCCTAATAATCTATATGGAGTACTACCAATGGGTGGTTTCTCCACTCTTTATTCCACTTTTATGTAGCATGTATCACTATTACTTGTTACCCCGCTAAGGGTAGTTGTAATACAAAAATAAATAAAAAAAAACATTATATGTAAATTGATGGTTAAAAACTTGAAGTTTTAATCCACATACTACAGTCAATATTTATAACAGTTGTTCTTCCTTAGGAGAGCCACTACAAGACAAAACAGAGAGAAAGAAAGACAGAAGAGAGAGAGAGGGAAAAGTGTGATGTGTTCTAGACAACTTACCAGAAAGAAGTCTATGTATGTTAAACTGGTGAAAGTAACATGTTTCATAGCATCTTACATTTAACATGTAAGAAATAGTAATTTTTAATTTATGTATATTTCTGAATATATATACTAATAAACAAAATGCAGTCGAACAACAATAGAGCCTGAATTAAATCCCAGACGTCATTCTGTCCTAGATAATCCCTTACACAAACAGTCGACTATTCAAGCAACCTAACGAGTTATTTGTTCATGCTCTCCACTATATAATTCTCATCTTGGATTTAGCTGCATTAATCCGTTTTATAAACTGTTCTTAGAACTTCTCCTATTCTTCGTAATGTTGTATATTTATATTTTCTCAACTCCTAAAATTCATCAGGTTTTGTTCAGTTTTCAGATCTGTTTTTTGTAAAAAAAAAAATATTTAAATCCGTTTTAGAATTGATCTAATTGTTCTCTTAATTTTTATAATGTTAAAATTTTATAAGTATTAAACTGTTTTTCAAGAATTAAGACCATATAACAAATGCAGTGATGACGATTCGCTAGATATTGTTTCAGCAATCTCATACTTAGAGATTGATGTACTTATGCCATGTTAGCATACTGTTTTACTCCACGTTGTGTTTGAGAAGAGACATAACTTACTGCTAAGTTTAATAACATTAGTATGTTAAAAGAAAACACAACTTTGAAGAAAAGAAATTACAGGAAGGTTATATGCAATTAAATTTAAGTTCAAAATCAAAGAATAGTAAAGAAACACACTTACTAAATCAAATTTCCGAAAATTTTATTTAAAATCGGAGAATTTAATCGCTACTTTGTTCACCTCTAGTTATGTTATACTGTTGTCATTTGACCCCTGTTTTTAATGATTTACCAGTTTGACTAATATAAATGTTATGACAAAATTTATTAGGATTGTCATAAATATCACTACACTTCACTTCCCTAGGAGCTTGTTTAATTAACTAAATTACCAAGGTTATTACGATTAGAAAAAAAAGAAAGCTTCAGAGCACGGTTTTTAGTATCAGTGTTACTCTAACAATGGTAACTTCTTTTCGTTAAGATATCTTGTCATTTTTCTAATTTAAACTGAAAATTAAATGTAGAATTAAATGTAAGTGTGTGGTTTTAATTCCTCTATGTACACTGAACTTTATTTGTCTGTTTCGGATCGTATTTTTATTGAAAAATTGTTAAGGTATATATATAGTTCACACAGGAAAGAGAAAAACAGATAAAAAACACACACAAAAAAAAAGACTCACAACGATATTTCGACATTCGTCGTCATCGGGCAGAAGTAGTCCCGTCCCTTTGAGTAGCTGAAGCTAACTGATATATATATATATAGGGAAAAAGTAGCACCGTATTCTTGAATATAAATAATAAAATCATCATATTGATTGGACAGGAATAAATTTATTACCAATGAAAAATCGATGTTGTAAGAAATATTATCGAATCTTCTCTAATTAAATTTAATAGATCAAATATTATAAACATTAATAAAGGGCTCTTCAATCTTTATACTTTCTTGACGAGGGCAATAGCCTCTTCTATGAGGGTTGACGTCTTGTGGATAGTTTTTTTACTCTTTCTTACTGTACTACCATTTCATATTTTGGTTTGATCATTGATTGTTATTTCACATGTTTATGTGAAATCTTGTATATCTTTATAAAGAAACACAGAGAAATCAAAAGCACACACTTACATTCTCTAATTTTTGGTTGAACTATCTTCAGGAGAGATAAGAGAGGAAAACCAAGCGCACTGGTACAGAGACGGTTGGAGACAGTTTGGTTTCCCTCTCTTTTCTCTCTTGAAGACGGTTCAACCAAAAATTATAGACTTTAAGTGTGTACTTTTGATTTCTCTGTGTTTCTTTGTGTACATTGAACTATGTTTGTCCGTTTCGGATCGTATTTTCATCAAAAAAGTGTATATATGTATAGAAAGATAGATAGATAGAGAATTTGTACTAGTACGACTCTATTGTTCTTCTGATAGTGAATTGTCTCATTTCTTGGAGAAATATCATCTAATCAAAATACATTTTTTTTAGCTCTGCAGTGTAGGTAATGTTAGGCAGTGGCAGTCCCACAAGCAACATACAAGTGACGAACAATTGCCCTTTGTGATATATCACACAATGACTATTCTGCATTGAGAGTCCTACATTTTGTCTAACTCAAAAGTATTTAGAGTACGGATCAGGATCTTTAATGAATACCTGATATTGTACAGGCTCGGAAACGACGGCTTAGCATCCTCTCTCTCTAGTGTCAGGGACCTCGATGTTGTGGTTTATTTTTTAGTCTTGGCTAGTTACCATTAGTGATAAATTAGTTTTAGTCTTTGCCTCAAGGGAATATTTCCAGTACCTTGAGGGTTTAACGTAAGTTGTGTTCGTTCTGTATGTTTATTTATATGTCCTGTGTCCTTTAGTTTAAGCTACCGATAAGGGAATATCGAGTACCTTGTCGGACATTATATTATATTAGTTTTTAGTCTTTTAGTATTGAGTGTTTCTTAGTTATAAGTTAGTTTAGTTTCCACCTCGAGGGAATATTTTAGTACCTTGAGGCGTAGCGATAAGTTGAGTTAGTCTTGATTGTGTATTTATATGTCTTCGTTGTATGTGTTCTCTAGTTAAAGTACAACTGGTAAGGGAATTTTGAGTACCTTATCAGTAATTATCTCCGCATGTTATCTGGGCTTTAGTTTGTCTATTACTCTTGGCCTAGGTACCGTTTTGTGGAGTAACTGTCAGAATTCGTACTTAGCTTTGCGTTGCTTGAGGTGCCCTCGGGCACTTCCATGTTCAATGGAGGTGGCTAAAGAGTAACTTTGTCAACTGGCTTGACTAAGCGGTTATGGCACAAAATGCCGAGGAACGCGAAGATCAAAATGGGCTTAGCATCCTCTCCGAGGTTCCATATAAATAATTTGAGGACCAGAATGGGTTTTAGAACCTGTATCTATTAGTTTATAGGCGAACCCGTTACCATTGCCTCTATAGTCTAACCATATAAAGTTGTTTACTTTAAAATAGTCAAAATATAATTTTTGAAGTTAACCAAGTGAGACACAAATCAACGCAAGCAGAAAAGATAATCACTGAAAAATAAACTTAAGATATTAAATTTGGTCAAAACTAAAAAAAAAAAAAAAAAAAAAAAAAAATATCTTCAAAGTGTTATTTTGTTTAGCAATTATAAGGCATTAGGCAATTAATTATTTCATTCAGTTAAGGGGAGTAAGACTAAGAAGTCGGGTTGAACAATTAGCTGTCACAAAAATAGAGCTCTTTTCCTTTTTCCAAACGTTTCTCCCTAACGAATTTAATTAATTTTAATTTGCATTTATTTTCAGTGTTTCGGCAGATCAATTCCTGCTGGCTCATTTAAATACTTCCACTTTTTGCAGTCCCCCTTACTGACAGTCCCTTGGTGAATAAATATTTCTGTATTCCCCAGGGAGCTTGATAATAGCCTTTCCAAACCAAAACCATTTTCAAAATTCAAAGCAATTTGATTATAAATATTTCATACCTTTTCTTTTTAAAACCGTTATTGATTTTAATACCTCTTGTTGTTCTAAGTAGCCAAACAAATGTTTTATTTCAATTGATATTTAATATTTCCTTAGTCCATGATTTTTAAATTTGTCTTTTGTTAATACTAAAACTGATTTCCTATTCTTCTAATAATCGTCAAATTCAATGCAATAAAAATGTTTCCAGTAAAAGTAAACAATATATTTTTTACATTTTGTATCTACATCTGTAGATGCAGAACTAATATATTTACTTTTTTTTCATTAATTTTAAACATACTTTCACATTAGTTAAATTTTGACGTATAAAATTTTTCCTTTTTGTGTTAAACCCTGACTCCTATTAAAAATAATTAATATTATGAATTTCACATTATTAGCTTTGGTATATAATACCAATTTTAGTATATAAATGTCATACACAATTATTTAACTCAGAAATTTTATATTGGCATAATAAATTCTAATTTTTAATATTCTATGAATTTTAAATGTCAGAAGTAATAATTTTTGACACAAAGTACTTTTCACAGGCTTCTAAATTGTATAAAAAAATTGATTATTCGAAAAATCCTAATGTATGAATCGAGTTCAAATACATTTAAATTGATTTTCACTACTCTTCATTATAAAAACTGAAATAATAACAAAAATGTAATTAAAAATATTTAAAAGGACTAAAAACATGTAAATCCGATGGAATGTTACAATAAATATCTTGAATGATTACTGTAATTTACTTATAGTGATATTTATGACTTCTTTATTGTGAATTGAATTTGTTTTAAAAAGAAATATTTGAAATTCAATTACTTTACTGTTCTTTGAATAACAGAAAAGATAAAAAAAAAATCTACTTGTATTTAGTTAAGAAATCTTTTTTCTTTTTTTTTTTAGCAAAGGATTTGAAAGAGGGGTTGGTTAGAAAATGGTCGATGGGGAAGTTTGGATGGAAAACCATTCTGTCGCGAACAATAAAGAGAAATAGTGGAGAGCTGCCATTAGCAAGGGAACAATTAATGGAGGGTATCAGGGCCTGACTGGATCATGACGAGGGCTCGCACACCAACTCTCACCAGTTCAAACAGGCCTATCGTGCCTACACTTCAACACAAAAAAATTACTTTCATTTCATCAAACTTCGTCTTATTATGCAACCTTCTTTTATGCACCCAAGAAATAACTAATAATAAAGACGATTGATTTTTCTAAAAGACAATGCGAATTCTACAACAATAATTTTAATTGCACTCTTTTCTTAGATTGCTGTAAATAAAATATATTAACAATTGGAGGTGGTTAGAGGTTAGATTGCTGTAAATAAAATATATTAACAATTGGAGGTGGTTAGAGGTTAGATTGCTGTAAATAAAATATATTAACAATTGGAGGTGGTTAGAGGTTAGATTGCTGTAAATAAAATATATTAACAATTGGAGGTGGTTAGAGGTTAGATTGCTGTAAATAAAATATATTAACAATTGGAGGTGGTTAGAGGTTAGATTGCTGTAAATAAAATATATTAACAATTGGAGGTGGTTAGAGGTTAGATTGCTGTAAATAAAATATATTAATAATTGCAGGTGGTTAGAGGTTAGATTGCTGTAAATAAAATATATTAACAATTGGAGGTGGTTAGAGGTTAGATTGCTGTAAGTAAAATATATTAATAATTGGAGGTGGTTAGAGGTTAGATTGCTGTAAATAAAATATATTAACAATTGGAGGTGGTTAGAGGTTAGATTGCTGTAAATAAAATATATTAACAATTGGAGGTGGTTAGAGGTTAGATTGCTGTAAATAAAATATATTAACAATTAGAAAAATCTGGAGTGGCCTACACTCAACTTTACTATAAGTAAACTTAATATAAAAATTCTTGAGTATATAATATATAATGCCTCATTTAAGTGTAATATAATCGTCTAAATGGGAGATGTTTATTAGTTTTTCATTCCTGAGGTGGTACAGATTGTTATTGATCCACTTATCAATAGATAAACCTTTTTTGTATGTCGCAGAAATAATGGATATACAATCATTAGTATAACTACAGCAGTAATAACATTATGAAAAGCCAAAGTGGAAATTTGCTTATACGAAATAATTTCCTACAAGAGAGCATGGCTTTTGCTCCAATAGCCCATATGTATCTCTTACATATATTGTCTGACCTTCTTCTACATTCAATACTTAAGAAAAATTTTACCATTTAGAACTTGAAAATATTTTTAGTATTTTAAAAACATTACGAAGTTTTTGTCTGAAATGTGAAAAACATGTAAGAAATAATGACGTTTACAGACAATTTTTAATTTAAGATGTAGGATAATTTCATTTATTATTTTTAAAAGAATTTTTTTTTAAATTTTGAATAATGTTCTACATTTTTGATCTTTTATCAAATTATTATACTGGGAATTTTCATGCCATGCTAGAGTTTTTTAAAAACTCACTTTTCTTTCCCTTTGTCAAAAATCATAAAAAATTCTAACACACTCACCCACCCACACGCATACAGACATCATCGGAAAAACTTCATAAAACGACTTTTGAGACCTCAAAACATATAATTCCGTCAAAATCTGGAGATCGAATTTTTTCACGATCACTATACTTTACTCATAGTAAAGTAAAAAAGTTACTTGGAGATTATGAAGAGTTTCGTCGTTTTGAGCTAAATTGAATCAAATTTTCATTTGTAGGCTGGTTGTGGTTGTGAGTGCATGTTGCGTATCCAAAATTTGTTAATTACTCACTAGATTGCACTATTCAATAGATTTTAAAAAAAAATGACAGACTGGGTGTATAAATGGAGTACACTTTTTTTAGAAATTACTTCATGATGCAAAGATTCCGTCCTTTATGCCAAAATAACCACGAATTTTTCCTGTTCTTTCAGTTACTGTACACAGTTACAGCTTCATATAATATTCCGATTTATAAGGTAATAACATGTTTAAAAGTCTTTACTATTTGATTCATTGTTTAATATAATATAACACAGAAAATAGCTTGGGTGGCCTAAACTTAGATTTATTAATACTATAAGTAATATGAAATAGCTTGAGTGGCCTAAACTTAGATTTATTAATACTAAACGTAATATGAAATAGCTTGAGTGGCCTAAACTTAGATTTATTAATACTAATTAGCGGATCTATTTCCTACTTGTTGTTTTCACTGGACCATCCCGTCAGCACCACATCCTTGGGTATATCTTGAATTCTCTTAATTGAATTTTATTATTTCACTCTAATTTTGTAACTGATTAGATATAATTTGTTTTACAGTGTCTTCCTGATGATGAACACAAAGTGTTCGAAACGAGTTCAATAAACCTTCATTTGTGTGGAGACTTTTGTTTGTTTATCCATTTTACCTCAGAATGAGTAAATACCACACAATTACGGATTTCACAACTAATGATTTAAAAAAGAAGTTTTATGAAGCCATAAGAAGTCATGAAAATGATTTCTCTCTTCATCTTCTTCAACTTCGCTAAGAGACTCAGTTCAGTTTGACTGTAAGTTCTGAAACAGACTCATTCAATACCCTGATACTTCTTCTTCTTTTACCTTAGAACAATAAGCCTAATCTATTCTTCAATTCGATCTACTAATAAACATTTCTCGACATTTGTAATTGAAGAAAGATCACTAATTCAATAGAGGTCAGTGTGTGCATTATAAGTCCTACAGCATCAAAAAATTGTTCAATGAATCAATTTTTCTTACATACTGAGTCCAAAATCTGAATTATTTGTTGATGTTTAGTGATATAATAGTATTTTATTGTTTTTGTATTTTGTTAATTCCTTAATTGTATGACCTGACATACGAGGTGTGTAAATAAAGTAGTGAGACTGGCAACGTCGCTTTCGATCTAGCAACACTGGAGACGCGTGGCCTTGAGTAGCGTCAGGTGCACGTGTGATGCGCCTCCAGTATGAATCTGAACTCGCCACAGTCATTTGTTTGTCCGTAGCGTTGGTTTTCGTGAAATGGTTTTTTCTTGAGCGTTTTAAAAATGAGTGACCTCAAAGTTGAGCAGCGGTGTGCAATCAAATTTTGCTTCAGACTTGGACATAATGCAACCGAAACTTTTGAAAAACTTCAGGAGGCCTATGGAGAACGTGTTTTATCAAGGGCACAGGTTTTTCGGTGGTTTAAGGAATTTTCAGAAGGAAGAGAGTCGATTGAAGATGAACCACGAAGCGGAAGGCCTTCAAGTGCAAACACCGATGAAAATGTCAACAGAGTACGGAACCTTGTGCGTTCAGATCGACGCTTGACAGTCAGAATGATCGGGGAACAGTTGAATTTGAATCATCATCAAATCAACATCAAAGACAAGTGGGTGTTGCATCACGACAACGCGCCCTGTCACACTGCCATCTCAATAAACGAGTTTTTGGCAAGTAAAAACATTCCTGTTGCTCCTCAGCCTCCTTATTCACCAGACTTGAGTCCTTGTGACTTTTTCCTCTTCCCGAGATTGAAAAATCACCTCAAGGGAACTCATTTCGGGACACTACAAAACATACAAACTGCTGTAACCGACCAGCTGAAGGCCATTCCAGAATCCGAGTTCCAGCAATGCTACAATGATTGGAAGGACCGTCTCCAGTGCTGTGTGGCTTCCGAAGGGAACTATTTTGAAGGTGACAATATCACATTGTAATTATATTTGAATAGAAAATTTTAAAAAAATCAGTCTCACTACTTTATTTACACACCTCGTATGCTCTACTTATACCATCTCATTTATGAAATACGGCATTTATTTTGTTATTTATGTTTGACGCTTTCTTTTTTCAGTTATGAAGAGCTATGACGGCGAAATCCTTCTATTGAACAACGTACAGCGCTCCGACATGGGCACTTACCTCTGCATTGCCACTAATGGAATTCCACCTACAATAAGTAAAAGGTTTCAAGTTCAAGTCCACTGTAAGTACTAATAACTTAGAAAGTATTATTATTATTATAATAATTATTTTGTTACTATAAAACTATTGTATAATGATATGTTTGCTTGTTTTCCAGAGCCCACACTTATTATTTTTCACCTTTAAGTGATGTTTTAGGAGCGGAAGTGTTGCTCATTTAGTATTTGGTACCTATTTTAGTAATGGGTCAGCCATATTACTGGGTTGATTCAACACTGAAGTACTAAATTGTGACTAACTCAAGTGAATCTAGAAGAGGGTTTTTTATCAAGCACCTGACGTCGTACAGGTTAGAGCAGTGTTTCCCAAACTTTTTCGAGTGACCGCCCCCTTGGGTCCATAAACCTATAACTCAACACCTTGAATAATAATCAGATTCCTAGACTAAATAACCAAATGAGTAACATTTTAATAATTAAATAAAAATAATACCTAATCGAATATTTATGTAGAATCCAATAGATGTACGAGTATTGTTTCATAGCATAATTATGCAAAGGAATTAATACACAATAAAAGAAACTTAGGTGAGAATATACTTTTAACATAAAAATGAATTATCAAAACAAATAATTTTATGAAACCGTTTCCTAGAAGTTTATATGTTGTGTTTTCACTTAAATTTAGGGATTACATTGTATGAACATTTTCAATTTCTGGAAATAGAATCCCCGCTTCTTTTTGCATTACCGCCCCCAGGGGGGTGGTACCGCCGACTTTGGGAAACACTGGGTTAGAGACTGATAGCTTGATGTCTACACCGAGGGACGACGTGCTCAAATCGGTTCACCACCCATGTTAAGAAATCGAGGACAGAATTAGAATTGAATCCAGAATCTACCTGACCCAGAGACGAGCATGCACGCTACTGGGCTACCGTGGCCACTGTGAGCAGAAATGAGAAAATGTTATTTTTAATGTATGTGGGATAAAGTGTTGGCATTATAGAATAGGTAGTATACCTCTGCTACTGGTAATCGATAACAGAACTATAACATATGTCTGGAATCATATTTCTTCCTTAGCTCTGTTAGTCACTGAACCAAACTTGAATTCTCAACAGACAACGAGTCTCAACACTATCTCACGAATTCCTTACATTAAACCCACTGCACCAGATAGTTCAAAAACTACAGCCATCCAGATCTATCCGAATCAACAGTCTGTTAGTTATATCAATATTACATCTGAAACAACAAAAATAATTTATATTATTAATATGGCAAACCGTCATACCTCGTACGATGATGCTAGGAGTCGTTGGAGCGCTTTCGGACGTTGTCCATCTTCAATCGCAACTAACTAACTAACCTACTGAGCTATTATAAAGAGGGTTTAGATAATAGCTAAAAACTAAAAATCAAAAATAACTAAATAAAATCAAAGTAATAATATCAGGATAGCAGTGGACTTGACAGAAAACCAACCCCCTTTATAACAGCTCAGTAGGTTAGTTAGTTAGTTGCGATTGAAGATGGACAACGTCTGAAAGCGCTCCAACGACTCCAACATCATCGTACGAGGTATGACGGTTTGCTATATTAATAATACAAATCATACTAACCTCAGTGGTAATAATAATATGCATGTATTCAACAAAAATAATTAACCAAACGAATATCAATTTAGAACTATTTCATTGACATAGTAATTCTGGGGAACTTTTTGTATCTTATATTACAACAAAAATTATGGGATTTGTTTTGTCCTTGCAAATATTGTTTAATTAGGCAGAAAATTATAAAAATACTACTTAAAATTAGATGAAAAGTTGAGAACAACTTTACAAATTAATCCGTTGGAATTATTGAAATATATATGTATATACCAACATTAAAAACATTGTAGGGTAAAAATCTAATGAAATGGTCTCCACATATAAAAATTTTAATGATATAAACAACGCGTTTCGAACACGTAGTGTTCTTCCTCAGGCATTAACTAAGGATGAGTGCCTCTGAATAAGATAGTCTTATTCAGAGGCACTCATCCTTAGTTAATGCCTGAGGAAGAACACTACGTGTTCGAAACGCGTTGTTTATATCATTAAAATTTTTATATGTGGAGACCATTTCATTAGATTTTTACCCTACAATGAGTAAATACCACATAATAACTGATTGCACTACATTAGAATTAAAAACATTGTTTCATTAGTATTTTAAATATAACTACATTTCCCGTTATTCATTGGTCTGTATTCACGTACTTAACATTATGATATTCTACTTTTAAAATAATTTTCAATTTATTAATTTATTCTATGTTGGTAACAGTGCATTGTATTAAGCTAGTTCTTTTTTATCGCTAACTGGCACCACTGATGAGCGTAATTTGGAATGCCAGTAATATGATTTGTTTAAAAAAAAAAGGAAAAGAACACTTTTAATGTTAGCGCAATCTTTAAGAACTTTCTGAGGTAAAATGGATAAACCAACAAAAGTCTCCACACAAATGAAGTTTTATTCAACGCGTTTCGAACACTTTGTGTTCATCATCAGGAAGACACCAAGGATGTGGTACTGACGGGTTGGTCAAGTGAAAACAATTAGTAGGAAACTGTTTTCACTTGACCAACCCGTCAGTACCACATCCTGGGTGTCTTCCTGATGATGAACACAAAGTGTTCGAAACGCGTTGAATAAAACTTCATTTGTGTGGAGACTTTTGTTGGCTTATCCATTTTACCTCAGAATGAGTAAATACCACACAATTACGGATTGCACAACTAATGACTTTAAAATCTTATGTGAACAAGTTCCTACGAGTACTAAACTATCAAAACTTTGTTATAAGTTTCTTCCAGTACGCATAAAATAATTGATTGATCTGTAGCAGAATTAATACCAAACAGTGAAAATTGCACCTATTCACCAATGAAAACAGTCAATAATATTTTTGCGTCAATATATTCATATTTTTAACTCAGAAGATCTTTAATTCATCTTAAATATAACCTAGGCATTATATTACCTTTTTACTATTTAAAAACATCTAGTTTTAATAATTTTGAGATTTCACACTTTTATTTTGTAAAATTAAAAATATTTTCATGATCACGGGGTTAGCTGCAGATATATTAAATGGAGAAGTGGAAAACAATTAGAATAAATACGGTTTTTAGAGTGGAATAAATTTGAACATGGACTAATTTGTCACAGATACCCCTTTAACAAAATAAAATCCTACTTTAGCTTTATTCAAATCAATTGTTTAACATATGGAATCATTACTGAGTCATGAATTCCTTTCAAAACTAAATATATTTTTTGTAATCACTTATTTATTTTTCATTTGAAACTGGTTACATTTATTAATTTATTTTATTTAATAATTACTGCTGTATACTCTGTTTTATTTTTCTAGTTTTTTTGTTTCTTCATTAATAAGATGTAGTGTTTGTTAAATAGACTGAAATAATTTATGGTTGACCAATTTTAAAATAATAAACATAGGATGATTCTATTGGTTTGATTAGGTCTGTGTCCACCATCAGTCAACGGGAAGGTTGATAATAGATAATTAATGGATAATAGATAATAGATAGTTAAAATTTATCATTTTAAATGACACGTACATGTGTGACCTGTTTTGATCGCTGTGCACCTTAGCTTTCCAGCCATTACACCAAAGATCAAATCAGGCCGACGATTTAACGTGTTGCCCTTTTGTCACCTCCAAGTTTTGCCACCCAAAACTTGGGGTGTCCGAGGTGGACCTCGCGGAGGCGGGCACCACGATTCTACGTCGCGCATTAGACCAAGAATTAAATTAATAATCACGCAATAATACCAGGGGGGGTGAAAACAACAAAAACGGCAGTTATAATCCTGGTATAAGGTGGCTCATTTACCTCACTACCAAACATTTTAACGCTGGGTTACAATGGCCACCTCTCTTTTTCTTGCCCACCTCGTGGATGAACTCGAGGTATGCCTTCACGTTTTTACGTTTGAACGATACCTCGTAAAGCTCGCTTGCCTCTTTGCCAACTATCGCCTCGACCTTTGTCCTTTCATAGTCATATCTGGGGCACTCCTCAATCACATACTGGACTGTCTCAGGACTCCACCCACAGAGACATGTAGGATCCTCCACTCGCTTGAAGCGGTCATACAAGTGTCACCATTGAATATGATGCACAGCCAGAATATCGCACGGCAGACAAAAAAAAATTTAACCTAGACTTGTTCGTAACATGAATTAAAACTCTATTAAAAAAACTAATTCAACTTTAGAGCACAGAAGTAGCTGGGTCCGGCATAAGTATCGCCCTTTGTTTTGAATGGAACAAAAGGACAACCTTTTTTGATTAACATTTCTTATTTTTTTTACCATGAATGTATTCCAAAGTAAATACATTAATTTAAAATAATAATCAAAGTTAAATGATGGTTATTTCATATCAAAATTGGTCAAGAAAAATGAAATCAAAAAAATTAAAGGGAAAAAAAGTATGGAAAAGCTGAGGACTTTAAAATTTAGTTCAGGTCTTAAAAATGTCCCTTTTGATGTTCAATAGAATTTTGAACTCTACCAGCGACTCTTTTAAAAAATATTTCACACATTTTGAAGGTAATTGAATGAAATTTATCTGAACTTTTTACCTTCCCGCTTGTCTTTTTACTTATATTAAATGAGACACCTTCTTAGCTGTTGGTTTGTTTGTTGATTATAATTTTAGTAAAGACTTTTATATCTAAATTTTCTTAAATGATTTTGACACTTATTGTCTGTTTTTAGATCTTTTTGTCTTTTATGCTCCAAGTGTGTTGAGTTTTATTTATGTTGTACAGTTCATGTGCTTGCACCATATCAATATTTAATATCAAAAATTTGTTATTACCGATAATTGAAACGGTAAATTCAAATTAAATTTGTAATTATATTTTCTTGTTTGTGTCTATGTAATATGAATTCTTTAATTCTGGAATTGTTTTTGGCTTAGGATTGTAAACATTATCTTTCAGTAGATCAAACATGTAAAAGTCCAATACTGTTAGGGTGGCTGATCATGAGGTCCATTCAGGTGGACCTGTACACCTACGAGTACTTACAAATTTGCATTTCCCGAACTCTTATCTATAATAATATACCTCCATACATTATAAGATAAAAATATTTCACATAAACACGTGAAATAACAATCAATGATCAAACCACAATAAGAAATGGGAAAAGAAGACTAAATGTTGGTTTTTGACTAAATGTCAAACTAAATGTCAGTTGGGTTTTTGACTCTGACGAAGACCGCTTGTTACGGTTGAAAGATCTTAGTCTTGTTTTCCCATTTCTTATTGTGGTTTGATCATACATTATAAGCTGTAAAAAAAAAAGGCGTTCCTTATGCCATATCCTGTATTAATGGAAAAATAAACCAAGATACGTCATAATTTAGCAATTTTTGCTCCAACGGTTTTGTGCTGGCTCTATCTTTCAGAGCAAACACTGGTTTATTTTATTTTTACAATGTGTTTATATTATATGTGCGGCACTGCATTCATTTGTCTTAGTTTATTTCTATCTTATCATGATATTTTCCTGAATAATATCTCTATAATTTCCTTCTCCGTTTCTTAGTTATATTTCATTTGTTTCTCGTGGCTTGTTTTCTAAACATCAGTGTGTTTGATTTTCTTTACTGTAACTATTCCTTACATTAGAGCAGTGGTTCTCAAACTATCTTGAAATTTTTTGCATGGCGGTCTCTTTATGATATTTTAGATGGCTCACGGACCCTTTTATAACAACCAGTTAACATATAGGTTACTGTAACAAAACACACAAATATTTTTTCAAAAAATTGCAACCGATTTCTATTAAAACAAAAAAAAAATCTTATTTAATCAATTATTCAATCAGAAAATAGCAACATTGAAATATATTAAAACTTCATTCAATGTGATGGGTGCATTTGCTTTGCCTCAACCAGTTCTTCTATATTTGGCTTAGTTTTGGCAAGTGCAACTCTCATATCATTTGTGGCTTCTAACCTGTTTCGCGATTTTGTTTTGATGGCAAGTAATGCAGAAAATGCTGTCTCACATTCATAGGTGGTTGCGAATGGAATCAGCACCTTTAGAGCCAGCTTTGCAACTTTAGGATAGGATTGTACCATTTGGATCCAAAAATCACCAATTGACAATTCACAGAAAATATGTTTTGCACCTATCCAGAAATTTCAAACGGAAAAACGTGCAATTTGAGATGCAACGCTTTGATATTCTTTCCCAACAACAACGATGTCATTATGACTGTAACAATCCCAAATGGGCTGGTCGACCATTTCAAGTACTGAATGGACTCTTCGCGGTCCCCCTTCAACCCCTTCGCGGTAGGGGACCGCGGACCCCAGTTTGAGAACCACTGCATTAGAGTCTGTCAGTGGGGTAAGAACTGTAGCACATCTCTACTATCGTCTTTCTACTATATTTCTTTCATTTTCTTCTATATATCTTTTCTTTTAGATTATCTTTTATTCAATCTTCTATAGTACGATAAGATAGCAACTAAAAAAACAAATATGGTAAGTTTATATCAAATAGACACAATGAAGAAAATATAATTACAAATTTAATTTAAATTTGCCGTTTCAGTTAACGGTAATATAATAACAAATTTTTAGCACTAAATATTGATATGGTGCAAGCACATGAACTGTACAACATAAAAAAACTCAACACGATTGGAGCATAAAAGACAAAAAAATCTAAACAGTCAATAACAGAATCATTTAAAAAAATTAAATATTCACTAAAATTGTAATGAACAAACAGACCAACCGCTAAGAAGGTGTCTCATTTAATCTAAGTGTCAAACTCACTGATATATAAGAAATGTGAAGAGACAGAAAAAAATGATAAAAACGGAAAGGTAAAAATTAATTAGAAGATAAATCTACCTAAGAAATAGAAAAAATTGATCAAACATGATTTAAGTCTATATTTTAAGTCATTAATTCTTATATAAAAAATGAATGGAAATTTTATTAGGAAAAGCAGTAATTATAAACTACAGAGTCACTGATTAATTAATAAGTTGTTTTTGAATGAATAATAAACAGAAATGGGTACAAAAAAACATTTCAAGTACGAAGGATTTCATGTTTCATTAATGATTCAATGTATTTCATCAATAAAATTTATTTACGTAGAAAACCTTTTACATTTTTTTTTTTTAATTACGACGAACGTTTGTAAGCATCATAATACCTCTTAACTGCAAAAGCCTATTTTGATAAAAACTAAAACTTTCCATTATACCTTTATCTCTCTTTATATATATATAAATGGTTATTTTGTAGCAGAAATAAAGTGGAATACGATATTATTAACCGAACAGTGCTAATCTGGGATTAGTTGAAAAGTTTCAGGTTGCATTCTGTTTTAACCACTGGGCTTAGTAGCGAATCCCTCAAATAAAATTTAAGTTAAGTCCTCCAATACAACAACAGTAATATTACAGCCCTTCGAATATCTCTTTTTTTTTAAAAAAAAAAAAAATATTAATTTCATAAATATAAACACTTGGTTATTATCAGATATCAGCATCGTGACAGTTTTGACATGTCACAATGAGTTACTTAACCATAAATTGATTTTGTTTATATATGTATTCATGCAAAATTATCGCAATAACACTTGATATAAATACTCAAAGGAATCGCTACAAAAAGCAGGCTCTGAGACGTTTGGTATTTCTCGTGAACGAGCCATTTCAGTTTTCCCGGATGATATGTAATACGAATGGCCTCGAAGCGTTAATCCCCTACTTTTTGTGGTGAGTTACTTGAATATATATATATATATATATATATATATATATATATATCAATGATCAAACCACAATAAGAAATGGGAAAACAAGACTAAGATCTTTCAACCGTAACAAGCGGTCTTCGTCAGAGTCAAAAACCCAACTCATTGATTGTTATTTCACGTGTTTATCTGAAACCTTTATATATACTCGTATATATGTGAGATTAAATTTTCTGCCCACTTTTGTCTTTATCAGTTTTCTGGATTTCTTTTCCAAATCTCGTAGTCTCAAACTATATATATATATATATATATCAACAATCAATATTCAAATCAAGATAATAAATGAGGAAAAAAAGACTAAGATCTTTCAACCGTAACAAGTGGTCTTCGAAGCGGCCTTCATCAGAGTGACTCTGACAAAGACCGTTTGTTACGGTTGAAAGGTCCTAGTCTTTTTTTTTCAGTCCCTATTATGGTTTGAACACATATATATATATATATATATATATATATATATATATAGATGTATTATTTAATCCGGACTTGGTCAATTTTCTAGGTCCAAAAATCGAAATCTTTTTTGGTTTTATTTAAAATCTTTTTGATAGGCCTACAAACAAAGGATAATAAGAAATGTTTATATATATATATATATATAAACATCGAACATAAAACTCTGATGTTCTTGTTTGGATGTTTCTAAACTGAATAAAATACATGAGATTTTGCTGGAATCGAACCCACGACTTATAAATTAGAACGATACGTTCTGCGCGAAAGGGACTTCTTGTAAAACGTTGATGTTATTTTTTGGATGTTTACACAGTCTCTAAACTAAATAAAATATATGAGATGGTTTTATACCAACAAATGATCGACTGAAAGGCAGGACAAATAATTTATTACTATTAAATGGTTTGGTCTCCTGTACTTTGTTTACACATCTTTTAACTTGTTTATTAATAATTGTTCAGAAGAGTATTTAGCTATTTTCACTTTGCACTAATAGAATTGAAAGTCTCAATTTTCCGCTTCAAAAAGATTGTGGCGACAAACCTTAAAGGCTGTCAAGTAGATTCGTCTGAAAGAAGATCTTTTTATACCAGGGAGAAGAGAATAAAATGACAAATACAGTTAGTTATATGGGTTTGCTTCCTATAAACACCGAATTCTGACTCAACCCCATTCCTTTTTAATAAAACAGCAAAAAAGGTAATGCTCCACCCCTTTCAATTTGTACCATGAACTCTAAGATTATTCCAAGATTACTTATGACAGTTATAAAAATGTTTACACTTTCATTCCTTTATCAAATTAAAAAACATCAACAATAGATCTTTATTTGGTAAAAGATATTTTCCAAACTTACATTCAGAAAATTCCATATAAAAATTACTTAATTTAGAGGAAAACACATTCCTGTTGCCAATACAAGTTTTTGTTTATAAAATATATCATTAGAAAAAAGGAATTTCTAAGACTCAAAATTTAACTAAGTTAATAAAGACATAAGTAGAAACAGGTTGAACTGGCTTTTATTTCAGTTTCCAAAAGTTTATTCATTTATCATAATGATGTTCTTGGACAATGTTATTGAATACTCCGTATCACTGATAGAAATCACTGAATAGTAGTACTCTACTCAGATAATTACTGAATTCTGGTACTCTACTCAGATAATCACTGAATTCTGGTACTCTACTCAGATAATCACTGAATAGTGGTACTCTACTCAGATAATCACTGAATTCTGGTACTCTACTCAGATAATCACTGAATTCTGGTACTCTACTCAGATATGACTGGATTCTGGTACTCTACTCAGATAATCACTGAATAGTAGTAATCTACTCAGATAATCACTGAATAGTGGTACTCTACTCAGATAATCACTGAATAAGGGTACTCTACTCAGATAATCACTGAATTCTGGTACTCTACTCAGATAATCACTGAATAAGGGTACTCTACTCAGATAATCACTGAATAGTAGTACTCTACTCAGATAATCACTGAATAGTGGTACTCTACTCAGATAATCACTGAATAAGGGTACTCTACTCATATAATCACTGAATTCTGGTACTCTACTCAGATAATCACTGAATAAGGGTACTCTACTCAGATAATCACTGAATAGTAGTACTCTACTCAGATAATCACTGAATAGTGGTACTCTACTCAGATAATCACTGAATAGTGGTACTCTACTCAGATAATCACTGAATTCTGGTACTCTACTCAGATATCACTGGATTCTGGTACTCTACTCAGATAATCACTGAATAGTAGTACTCTACTCAGATAATCACTGAATAGTGGTACTCTACTCAGATAATCACTGAATAGTGGTACTCTACTCAGATAATCACTGAATAGTAGTAATCTACTCAGATAATCACTGAATAGTAGTACTCTACTCAGATAATCACTGAATAGTAGTACTCTACACAGATAATCACTGAATAGTAGTACTCTACTCAGATAATCACTGAATAGTGGTACTCTACTCAGATATCACTGGATTCTGGTACTCTACTCAGATAATCACTGAATAAGGGTACTCTACTCAGATAATCACTGAATAGTAGTAATCTACTCAGATAATCACTGAATAGTAGTACTCTACTCAGATAATCACTGAATAGTGGTACTCTACTCAGATAATCACTGAATAGTAGTACTCTACTCAGATAATCACTGAATAGTAGTACTCTACTCAGATAATCACTGAATAGTGGTACTCTACTCAGATAATCACTGAATAGTGGTACTCTACTCAGATAATCACTGAACAGTGGTAATCAACGCAGTTGTTTCATACACCCAATGAAGTCAATTGCGATAGAAATTTCAAAATTCAAATGAATTTTTCATTCCAACACTATCTTTCTGATAAAAAAAACCACATGAATAAACTACAAGTTAACCATGGGCTCTATCTCGCACTGAATTCTGTTACCTAATATTTTATTTTCCAGTTCATCCAGCAGTGAAGGTGACCAACCAGTTGGTAGCAGCTCCTCTGGGAAGTGACGTACCTATTCAGTGTTACGTCGAGACGTCGCCTAAAGCAATGCACAGCTGGCACCGGGAGTCAGGTCGGTTGTCTTCACACTACTCGTTAAGCCACTCTATGTGCCATGCGTATCTTGTCTGCCCCTCAAATTCACAAACATTAAAATGAATTTGCTAAAAAAATAACGTAGAGGTTGTAAAAAAAGGGTCAGCAATAATGTTAATGAATATAAAATACATTGGTTCATGAACTAATCTAAATTTTATGAATGAATGTTTACATTTAGTTGAAATTACAGAATAAAATTAATTTTAAATGTTCATAACACTTAGAATGTTTAACTATAAAAACATATATGTATGGAGAATGATTGCTAATTGGTATTGAAAATTAATCATTTTCAATAAATTCATATGCATTGTTTCAACTTAAATAAGATATGGAAACAAGTAATTATTTTATTCAATATTGAATAATCAATAACTGGAAAATTAATAAACAAGATGCTAAATAAAAAAGGTAGTTTTTAATTTATTTTTGATGAATATTTTTTATTAAAGATTAAATCGTCCTTTATTCCGGCACAATAAAATTATTAAGTGAATTAGAAATAATCTGGAAGTAGTTAAATATTTACTGTTTCCTAAATTCCAAGGGTACTTGACAACATCTGGGAAGTTAATAACGCTTTCATCAAATTTCGTTTCACTTTCCACCCTTTGTCTTCAATTTACTTTCCATTGGTAGTTTCTTAATGACACTAGCTGTCACTCAAACTCTTTTTCAACTCAGTATATATGACATTTAAAATCAAAATAGTCATTTAGTTTTATATATTTTTAATCCAATGTTTTTTTATTTTGACCACAAATATTCAATACTATTTTTTCTTTTTTATCGACTTTTTTTCTTGACACAAATATAAACAAATAAACCTTTAAGCCAACGTTTCGTCTGTATTTGCATACTTCTTCAAGGCCACATCATGTAAATAATGTAACTTATAAAAATTTTTCCTTGTTACTGTAATTAGTTTGTGTATGATGGTAGCCCTGAAGATGTCTACAAAAATATGGAAGAAACATTGGCTTAAAAGTGTTTTACTGTTTGTCGCTTGAATAAACTTCATTAAAAAAGAAAAATATATTTTAATTAAATATAAGTTCTTTTAAAAGTGATTGGACAATTACTTAAAACAGGAGATGTTGCATCCAGTTTGTCAATTTGTAGGAGTTTATTATGTAATACTCCTCAGAAAAATTGTTGGGTGAGTCAAAGTAAATCGAGTTCCCTTTGTGCAAAAGGTCAAATAACAGTGTTATCTATCAAGTTTCTAGCTAACAAGACCTTTAACATGCTCTCTTTTCCTTTGATTATATGGCGATTTCTGTTACTGCCGTCAAGGGTATTAATTGCGTCATTCCCCTTATGCATTTATGGTTAAGACATTTCTCTCTCTCTCTTTCTCTCTCTCTCTCTCTCTCTCTCTCTCTCTCTCTCTCTCTCTCTCTCCTCCCTCACTCTCTCCTGATGACAGCCGCTCAAAATTCGACTGGCGTGTGTTTTTTTTCTTTATGTGCCCTGTGTTAGCTCAATTCTTGATAATTCTTTTTGGTTGTAATTTTTTAATCCAATATATATATATATCATGATTTGTTTTCTTGACCCAATATTTATATGATGTAATTTTTTGAGGTTTGAAGTCCAATGATTTTAAACTAGTCCTTTTTCCTACGTTTCGACATATATTTATGTCATCTTCAGAACTTGGAAATCTATTTATGTTGCAGCATATCTTAATTTACTACTGTTACATGATGGCTACTATCAGTTTGTTTTGTACATTTGTTTGTACTATTTGTACAAACAAACAAATAGTAGCCATCATGTAACAGTAGTAAATTAAGGTATGCTGCAACATAAACAGATTTCCAAGCCCTGAAGATGACATAAATATATGTCTAAATGTCGACAAAAGGACTAGTTTAAAATCAATGGACCTCAACCCTCAAAAAAATTTAATATATATATATATATATATATATATATATATATATATAACAATTAAAATAAGCAGTGACACATAAACTGAAACATAACAAAGACTCACTTTTCAATATTTCGACCGTAATGGCGGTCGTCCTCAGGAGAAGAAGTGAATTGACGGAGGGACGACAGTCAACTCAAATATATATATATATACTTTCATTATAAAAAATGATCCGCAATAGCTAGAAATCTCAGTTCCAGATGTAAAGACCAAACTTTAAAAGATTGTCATTTTTCTAATTGATTTAGAAGATAAAGAACAAATTAAAAATGTCATAACTTGAAATTTTTCTTAAATTATATGTTGAAGAAATAGGCTATGAAACAAGGTTTTCTGGTGGTCATTTCAGTTCTATTACAAATTCCATTCCAAGAAGAAAGACATAAATTTGAAGTATGAAAGCCTTGGGAAAATGACAAAACTCTTTGTTGAATGAAAACGGAGAAAGAAAACAACTATTTGGTTCAAATTACTTCCTAATAGAAAAAAATCAATCAATGGAAAAAGTAACAATCATTTAAATAAAAAATATGTTCTTACATTTTTTGACATTTTTTTTCCTTTTTTATTGTGGTTAACTGTAAATACTAGCAATGAAAATCAAAGTCAAAAATTGAAATAAAATTTGAAAAAAATTTCTATCGATCTAGGCAACCTAAAATTGAAAAGAACTTTTTTTTAGGCCCCTAAGTTCTATAAAAGACGTTTGATACTCATCATAGTTCCCAGTTGTACAATATTGATACCAACCGGCGAGTATGAATTTTGGGTCTCTACTTCTTTTAGTAAGCATTCTTTAAAAAAGAATTAGTTTCCCTGAATAGTTTTATTTATATGTATATTGAAACCGAGGCAAACAACAGTTGCCCAGGCTGGAGTGGGTGGGTCCAGTTTTTTTTCTAATTATTTCACCAGTCATTAAGAAAATATGTTTCAAAATTATTTTTCTTTTTATTGTGAAACATTATTATTGATTATGTGTGGAAGTTATTTTATATATTAAAATAAATGTACTTTTCCTTACAGGTGAAAAGCTTCTTAACAGTGAAAAGTACGACATGGTTGAAATCCCTATAAATGAATATTCCTTGGTAATGAATCTTACAATAAAAAACTTGGAGAAGAGAGACTTTGGCAGCTATGTCTGCTCTTCGTCGAATGCTATTGGGAAGGCTGATGGAATCATAAGACTTCAAGGTGAGTGCTGATTTAGGCTTTGTCTTACGAATCTTACAATAAAAAGCTTGGAGAAGAGAGACTTTGGCAGCTATGTCTGCTCTTCGTCGAATGCTATTGGGAAGGCTGATGGAATCATAAGACTTCAAGGTGAGTGCTGATTTAGGCTTTGTCTTACGAATCTTACAATAAAAAGCTTGGAGAAGAGAGACTTTGGCAGCTATGTCTGCTCTTCGTCGAATGCTATTGGGAAGGCTGATGGAATCATAAGACTTCAAGGTGAGTGCTGATTTAGGCTTTGTCGGTTTTTAAAAATAGGTTTTTTTTTTGGAGAAAATTATAGAATTCGAAAACTGGTTTTTTAATAGAAAATATCGGTTTTCAATGTATGAATAACAATTAAAAAAAAAAATTTGAAAATGACATGTGTAGCCAAATGTATCAGATTGATGAAAATACTGTTGCAAGCGGTTTGGTTTTTGGAATCATATCGGTTTGATTTAATAATATGGTTATTATAAATATAATACGGTTATAAAATAATATGGTTTTTATAAAAATATGAAAATATATTGTTTTTATTTATTCGAACACTTTGCTGAATAACTCGTTTCACTATTATAAAAGTATTTATATCCTTGTATTTGAAAATTATGCATAAACAACGAATATTTATTTTTAAAGTTATTTAATCCTGGTCAAATATTATTTGTTTGTTCTACTAAATTGCATAAAAAAATTTTACTATCAATAAAATTGAACAGTAAATAATTTCAGTCAAAAACTGCTTTTAATCACTCTAAATTATTTGTTAAAATTTTTTGTTCGAATTACAGAATATTCGAGCAAAAATTTTTTTTGTATAAAAATTCGTAACCGGTTAAAACCGGCTTTCAGAAAAAATTACTATTCGAAAACCGGTTTTCTAAAATATCGGTTTTTTTTTATAAACCCTAGTGCTGATATTACTAAAATAATCAAAAGCTGAAGGATTTTACTAAATTCAGTAACATCTTTTGGTGCCCGCAGCATTCACCAATTTTAATCATAGCTTTATTAGGATAATGTCTTTTTAAATTGACCTACTGAGGATTTCAGAAGCGATTCCAAAATAAACACTTGATAAGTTCACTACACTTCTGTTTATTGACTACTGGGTCTAAAATAGACCATGTCTCAGCTTTCTGTTAAAAGATAAAAGTCTCGTCCAGTTGAAACAGTTGTGAACTACTTCTTGCAGTCAGTCTGTCTTTTCTGCCTACATCCACACCAAGAGCAGAACCACTGCTGAGCACAATACAGTTAATTATATCGCACTGTGCAGTTTCCTAAATGCTGTATAAGGATAGGAATACAGTAACCTAAAACAAAATGTTTCCGTAAAAACAGTTTCTCCTTACAATGTAGTGTCACACTTCTGTACTAAACTATTAAATCATTCCCTCTTATTTTAAACCTTCGGACAAACTTTAATTGTAATACCTTCCAATATTTTTGCATATGAAGTATAAATAAAAGCTAAATAACGAATACTATATTTAAATATTGGTTCGTTATACTCTAATCTAGGTCTTCTCAACCTCATTTTTCTTGTGGACCTCTGTGATTTCAGATATATTATTATACCAAGTGTAAATTTAAAAAAAAGATCATTAAAATTAAATAAAAAATCTAAGAATGAAATAATTCAGTTGCATTAGTAATATGAATTTAGATATAAAAATTCAATGAAATTTTTAAAACAACAATATATCTTTACTAAAATTTAAAATATAATACATCTTATACTATGTTAATATATAATTTACAATATAACTTATTAAAAGCAAATTTGAAAAGAGTGTTTCAATATTATTTTAAGATATAGAAACATTAAGACAATAAGCACACTGTTACTGATGTTTTATAGCTAATGTATGAATATTCTAACAGTCAGATTGCTGTGTTATTGGAGTATTTTTCGTTACAGTGTATGCTGGGTATATGAATATAAATTTGACAAGGACTAATAATACATGTTGTGAACATTCTTTTGACCTTCTGTGGACCCCTAAGTGTCTATGTGGACTGCGTTGAGAAACACTGGTCTAATTTATATAAATGTTACTTACATTGAATGTAGTCTGTTTTCTCAGGTCACTTATGAATGATAGTTCACACATAGTGTTGATCAGGTCATCCTATTGCTATAAAAATAAAAAGAAATCTGGAGTGGCCTACTAATTTTTACATTTCATTGAAAAAAAATATTTCCCGTGGTTTTAAAATTCTGAATATATTTTTTGTTTGTTGCATTTGTAACCTCAAAGATAATGTCAAAATTTAAAAACTGTAGGGTTATCAGTTTAGGAGAAATAAATGTTTTCTAAAAAACGGTTTTTGGCAAAAAAAGTGACTTTCCCATCATGCATAATTCTTCCCAAACAATACGGATCTTCTTCCCTATGAGGCCCATTTTTGTTTAAAATATCAACTCGATCCATCAAAGATTCTGGACCGTAGCGTGGGAACAAGCAATGCTAACACACTAACCCACCCACCCACCCACCCACAGACATCATCGAAAAAACTTCATAAAACGACGTCTGGGACCTCAAAACATGTAATTCCGTCAAAATCTCGAGATCGAATTTTTTCACGATCACTATACTTTACTTATAGTAAAGTAAAAATTATTGAAAGAGATGAATTTAATACAATGAATTTAAGGAGCTGTTAAACAAATATACAGCTATATGTACAGATATATTAACTGAGTATTTATATTCAAAAATAACACTAATCTAAATTGTGTAAAAATTAAAGTGTGTAAAGTGTGTACACACTAAATAAAAGTGTGTAAATGGGAATTAACAAGCCTGTTCACCTTTGTTTTAAAGTGTTGGATCTTGCGAAGCCTACCAATCTTTATAAAAACAGATTCATCCTCAGTGAATCTTCAGATTTTATGTAACTCCTTAATATCAACCATATTTGACATATCCATAAATGATCTATGATTTTATCATTCAAACTATGCTCTGGCATAATGAGACAATATTTTCCAGCATGGTTGCAATTTATTTAACTTAATTTATCCAGTGTGATTGCAAATGTACACAATTCATTCAAATTAATTAAACTGGATGATTTCTGATGTTTTAATTCTTGATAATAAATTATCTATGGTTTTCATTAAGCATTATAGCCTAACCCTAAAATGGTAAACATGAACTGCAAATGTTTAGTCATTTTTATTATTTTTATAGTTCTAATTTATACGAATATTAATATACATATAAATGTATTTAATTAAAGAAGTACAAGTGAACATATATATTTAATTCATACATATATATAAATTTATTCAATTAAAAAATGTAGTTATTATATAGATATAAATAACTTAATTAATATATTAATAAAATTGTAACATGTCATTAATATTGTTAAACTATGGTAAACTTAAATTAGTTACTTACTACTTCAAAAAAAGAATTCATTGTAGTTCAGAAAACTTCCGTCAGATGTCAGAAGAGTACTCATCTCTCTTCATTTCAGAGTACAGTGCTCTAACATTTTAAAATAATGGATCAATTTATCTATACCAACTACCATTGGCAAAAGATGATACGTAAATCATAATTTAATTTATGGTAATTTTGGAGAAATATGTTATTTCTCATGATTACTACAATTAGAAGTTGTGTATACTAATGCTTTTCTTATAACGTATATTTTAAATTCAAGTTTACTTCAGTAATAATTCTTTTCTATAATATATTTCGTATTATAAGAAAACTATTAAAGAGTTTAAATAGTTTTAAATTGCACGTTTGAACTGAAAAAAAAGAGGGAGTTAATTTTATAATAAGTAAATAATTTATATTTTTGTAAAACCATGTATAAATATTTCATATCATTGTAATTTAACGTAACAATAACTAACACTGTTATCAACAATAACTTAAAACAGAGCTATTTTAAATACAATTTTAAAACGGTATGAATATTTCTTTGACAATAATGATACAAGAATTGTTATTTTCGGTTTGTCAACTATGATTAAATTAAAGTAATCGTTTTTATTCTATTTTTCTTTTTTATGAATCCATATCTGTTTGAAAATAATATATTCAAACTGGGAGCACTGAATGAGAACTAACTACTTTCTTGTCTCCATATGGTGGAAGGTTATACTTAAAAGTATTTCTAAATTACTTTGTATTATTTAATGGCAGTCATACTAAGTCGCAGGAGATAAGTTACTTCAATTAAACATTATATAATATTATCAAATAAAACATATTCATTTATTTTATTTGTTGTATAAAAATGTTTTATTAGTTTGCAATAGAAAAAATAGAAGTTGAAATAAAATATACAGAAGTAAAGTATATTTGTATTTACATCCTCAAAAATATTTGTTATGCATATTTTATGTTCATCAATAATATGTTACTTTTATTTCAGAATTGTACATTGCAAAAACGACTTTCTCTCCTTCAATAAATGACCCTCATAAAAGCCGAAAGAAACCTCCAGTGCATCCAAAAGATAATCAGGTATTTTCGTAATTCTATTGTCCAGGTTATAAGAAATAATATAATTCTTGCTCTAAAAGTAATATTTAGAAACATAAGTTTTTTTTGGTCGAGATTTCATCTTGCAAATATCAATAAATTATGATCAATGAATTCAAAGCAGGTTAGTGTGGACTCCTGTGGTTTGTAAACAACAAACAAAATGTAAACAACCCTTAAAAAAAGAATGTTTTTTTGGTCGAGATTTCATCTTGCAAATATCAATAAATTATGATCAATGAATTCAAAGCAGGATATGTTTTTTCTTTGTATGGATAGATTGCTACTGAGTTATCTATATTTTTACAACTTTTAGAATCAGGGAGGTTGTATTAATGTTCAAAACAAAAAATTCCAGAAAGGTTCAGAAAGGAATTTGTCAAATAGGTGATATATGCCAAAGTCATAGAGGTTTATGGAGAAGTTTAATCCTGAATGAATGTTATAATTCGAAATTTGAATAACTTCATTGTTTCATTGAAGAATATCTCAAACATATCAATTTAAAATGAATAGTACCAGTCATGCCTATATGTTTATGACCAAACAACAAATTTGTACCTTTTCCTTGCTCCCTTGATGATGCCTTCATATACTCAATTTTATTTACTCAAAAATAATTGCCAATTTTTATCAAGTATTAAAAACTAAAAGCTTACATAAAAGTAGCAAATAGAAAAACTAGTTACTTATTCCTTAATACTATAACTCTGGACACTGAGGGCAAATAAGGAAGGGCTACCAGTAGCCAAATCAACTTCTGGGGAAGTGGAAAAATATTTTCGATAATATATTTCGTCAAATACAATTTCAAATAAAATTTCTAAGATTCAAAGTAGTTGAATGCGATTAGTATCATTCAGTTACGCCCACTGGATAAGATTATTGATATTTAAATCAATTTTCCATTATTATTTGTTTTATCTAAAATATTTTTTTGATTTAACTTACTTTACAGTTTTTTACTTGTAGTATATATGTAATAAAATAAAATTAATTCAAAATGTAGTTGAAAAATATACAACTAGAAATGAAATTTTTCACCAGTATTTAAAAAAAAATTTGTTTTTTCATATCACTTTTAATTGTATTTTGTTACCTGAAAAGGACAAATATGTATTGTATTTCATCCCTATTGGATCTATTTTGTCAATAAAATCACTTCTTAGAAAATCGATGTCTTTATATTTAAAATCAGGCTCAACGAGAGAAGATGCAACCGATAGAGATAGGAGGGGGAAGAATGAATAACAAAGTTCAAAATTTGTATGAATAGCATTGAAATGGAGGCTGAAAAGGACTTATATGGGTTCTGATTTTTGAAAAAACAATTTCTTTGTAATCTTACTGGTCGATGACGTCTAAATTTATTTGTAGAATTTATATATCACTAACTAGCAAACTATTGTTGTATAATATTAATGCCCATTGTTGATTAATGAATTCTAGGTGTCTGTTAGTTTTCATTTATATGTGGAAACAGTGGCAAACTATAAAAGTGCAGTACTCATCGCGTACTGATTTTAATATGGAAAATTGTTTTACAATCATGAAAGTCTAAATATATGTTTTAAAATTTGTTTACAATGCCGTTTATTTTAGATTCTGTAGAAATATATCTTTCAGGTCATGTTACACTACAATACAATACAATATACTATACAATATACAATATACAATATACAATACAATAAAATACAATACAACTGATTTAAGTTTTATTGGTCTGTTATAATATAAACAGCATCAAATTATAAAATGTAAACAGTCCTTCTCAAAAAAAAATCCTGCTCCTCAGAACGGATAGAGTGCAATTGACTTATTTAGATTTGACAACTGTTGGAATCAGGGAGAAAGTACTAAAGATCTCACAACAGAATTTCCTATCCACCAAAGAGTTTTGTTTAAGATATTCTTACTTTTTAATACGTATATTAAACATCGGTATATATCATAGGTAATTTAGAACAGCTATCTTCATAAAGTTCTGTTATTATCAAGTCCAAAATAACGCTCTTTAGGCTCATAGCTTTTTTCTTCAGGTTTATCTGCAGTAGAAATTAAAATATGATACTAATATATTACATAACTACATAAAGAAGTTGAAGGAGATATACCTGCTTACAGTAACCCAGTAGAATATCAGTTCGATCACGAATAGGAAGGATGGATAGGACAAATCACGTTTAAATTCAGTAATTAGTTTTGATAGTGAATAACTTTAGCCAGGGACCTGTTCTATAATTTTAGATAAAAAGTAAATACCACATAGTGACTGATTGCAGAAGTAATGGGTCCTCAGGACCACTGAGATTATTGGATTTAGTAATAAAATAACTCTTATAACTACATAGATATTGTATTGTAATAATGTGTCACACTTATTGGTTTTGGCAAACTGCTTTCCTAAATATCCTCTCTCGATAGATGACTCAAATATCTTTCTTTAACTCTTCTCTTTCTCTTCAACTCTCATTCTTTCTTTCTTTAACTATATTCTTTTTGATTTAAATGAAAATAAATTATTCCTTATTACTCTAGGTGACTATTCACAATTCAAGACGAAGAAAGAAGCCTCTAAAAGAGGATAGTCCAACGACAATGTCGACCTGGAAGCCACTACAGAGCAGCACTCCCGCAGTACCATCCACCTTGGTGCCACCTCCATGGGGCATGCACAACTCTGCCACTCTCTGGAGACTCTATCTTCCTCTATATATCCTACCCATTGTCTACAAAATATAATATCCTACACCGTCATTTCCTCACATTTCCAGGTCGTTAGACAAGAAAATTGGTAATAATTTAATTCTATGTTTGATATAATTATTTTTGAAAAATTAATTTAGATTTGGTTCATTAGTAAAAATGATTTAAAATTACCAAAAATAATAATACAACTGCAAATTGTTGTGAAAAATGATGTGTAAGACGTCATTACACCATGCACAAGGTAAGACATTGATGAAACATATATATATATATGAGCCGTTTATTTTGAAAGTGGCCTAATTCCATTTTCCAAAAAAATTTAGCTAGCTATTTAAATAATTACATTTTTACGTTATCTTTACCTTTTGCAGCAAATTGTACAAAATTTATTTAAAATTACTAAGAATTTTTATAACAAAAATTAGTTGATAAATAAAATGACAATATTTTTAAATTTTGTAAAACGCAAACCCTTAAATATCTCGATTTTAACATAAATGGAATTAGGCCACTTTCAAAATAAGCGGCTCATATATTCTATTTTGCTTGCTTAATGTAGTTTCTTAATACTCATAGTTATGTGGGTGTAAAACCATAGAAGGAATTGAGTACAAAACAAACAACTCGGTTTGCTTAGTATATTTTGATGCTACACAAACACACAGAACACCTGTAATTTTCTTAAATTAAATATTTGTATTTAAATATCATTGTAAATTAAAGCACTATGAAGTATTCAGTCGTTTTGTTTTATGGGTGATGTTGGCAATACTGTGCAGGTGACTAAAAGTTTCTAGTAGTGGTTAATTCATGGACAATTGACAGGTTCAATTTGTATTTTCCTTCTACAACTTAACTCTTCACTTAGGAGATTGACACAAGACAATTGCTAAAAAATTAGTTTTAATTAAAAGATATTATAAAACATAACAAATTGTCCAACAGATAGAATAAATCTGCTTTCCTAAAAATTAGAATTGAATATATGTCAATTGCCCATGAATTAACCACAAGTGGAAAATTTAAGTCACCTGCACCCATAAAACAAAACCAATGAATACCTCATGGTGTTTTACATATATACTTTTTTAATAAATAAATTCTATCCTTAAAAGAATTAATTAATTTTTTCTTATAATCTTGACCAGAAAGCATTAATTTGAATTATAACTATGAAATTTTTCAGTCCATCGAAACGAATATGATGCTAATTGAGGTTTTTTCCATTGTTTTTTAGGAGGAAGATTATTTAGCGGCTGCATGGTAGAGCATGCAGTGCATGACGGGTATATGTCTTCCTTTCGATTTTATCATCAGTGTCTAAGCAAAACTGAGCACTAAACATGTTACCATTACTATGTATCATTGTTATTTTGTGTACCATTGATTCCAGGATAAACATGTACACTCCTTAAAAATAATCCTATCATTGTTAGGCTAATAAATAACTTCGTTTTAAATACAGGGGAAATTATTATTCAATTCATTTTCTAGATATATACATTTTGTATTAAGAGAATTATTACTAAATTTATCCTGGTGATAAAATCTACTATTTATTATATTATTGATATATACTTTTCTTTAATAATGATAATTATTTTTATTCATTTTAATATTTGGTACTTATGTTTCATTTGAAAAATTTAACAGTGTTTTATAACTATTTATATACTGGATTTAAATTATTCTAGATATTGTAAATACTATATCTGATTAAATTAATTGTACTGACAATAAAAAAATTATGTTATATATAATGTACTAAAATACACCACACAGAGGCATAACTGTAAATATATTATGTAAATAAATAAGCCATTAAATCAGGGTTTGATAAAGTTTGATCGAACATGTTTAAAAATGAATTTTTTTAGACTATAAAAAAAATAACTAAAATATGTTTAGTTATATGAGTTTTTAATGTATCAAGAAATTGTTTGTTATAAGTAAGGCCTGAAAGATTATTGGAATTAAATTCAGAATTTGTCGGAAATGTCTCAACGGTATATCGCCCTTAAACAAAAGATACCATATACACGATGATGCTAAGTAACTTTTATATTCTTGTATATCTTATACCTGCAAAGAGGTTTGAAATGTATTGGCCACTATGTAGATTAAAGTTTGAGTTGCAGGTCACTATATTTATGGTGTTTACGCATATTATTTCATTCTTAAACTACATTTATTTAAATCGCCCATAAAAAGAAACAAATTAACAATGGTTTCACAGCCAACTGTGAAAATATGGCACTATGGTTTATACAGATGTTACTTCATTAGAAAGAACATTTAAGAGTTTATATTCCTGTTTTTTTACAAAAAAAAACTGTTCCTTAAACTAAACAAGTAGTTATTTATATGGTGGTAAGTGACATACACAATACAAATAATTTGGATAGTGTATGTCACAGTTTAACAATTGACAAGTTATAACTTGTTAAAAACTGGGATTCTCCTGCCCATACCTCCCTTAGCTGATCACGTTGAGGTTTGTGACAATTCTAAAATTTTACCTGTGAAAAAACTTTTAATATTTAAAACTTTTAACTTTTAAGTAGATACCGAAACCAGTTTTTCTGTAAAGAGCGAACATGACTTTTATTCAAACATAGACTTTTATAGTTATAGACTTCCCATCACGAGTTCTTTGAATTAAATAAAAAGAAAGTATATTAATATTAAATAAAATATTACATTTCGTTATTCATTTCAGTTTAATATATAATAACACCAAAATTATTATCCACATAATATTCACATTTAACTAATTTCACTAACTTTTTGCTTTACCTTTATATCAAATCAATTTGAAAAGAATGAACAATAAAGTTTTGACTAGAAGTATATGAACAAATTTTACTATTTATTTTTTTAATTTTATTTCGTTTAACGGAATTAAAAGAAACATTTTTAAAATCTATTTATTGCATTGCTCTTAGAGCATATAGATTTATTTATTTTTGTCTAATATTATGCTATTATTATATTTTCAATATTATTAAAACCATTCATCTGTATACCATTTAAAGGATTCATAATTGTATTATTTTATAATAATTTCAAACTTCATTTGAAAGTTTATTTCATATAAATGGTCATACTTGAAAACTTCTCAACCTCGAATCAACCTCAAAATAATAAAATAAAAACATTATCCCAAAATACTCATGGAGGTTTAGTTATAAAACTCAAAACGGTGGATTAGTTATTACAGGAAATTTATTGTTAAACTCAGAATTGTGTAGGATTTGTCATATTCATACTTTGTGATCTCAAAGTTGTTAGTCTAAAAACCTTAAATTGTGGTATCTTATTTTTAAAAAAAACTACTTTAGAGATTGTAGAGTGACTGTGACATTTTATTTGGTTCAATATTTTTAACATGATTTGGATTTGCAATAAAACTCTTGCAGTATAACTCATTTTAACTATGGCCTATCATAGAATGTGTGCAATAACAATTTAAAGTTACTTTGAATTGTTTTTGCATACCAGTATTGTATACTGGTTAAATTGGTATTTTACACCCACTCGCTTGTTTTCGTATCACTGTATGTTACTTTTATAGACGAAGAAGGAAATAAACTTTTATAAAATACCAATTAATTTTTACTTTCAATGTTGAATATATGCTAGTGTATTTTTTAAAAGTCTTTGTTTCACAAGGATTAAATAAAATCAATGAAATTTGTTTAATAGCTCAATTTTACAACTTCAACCGTTGTTGTTATTCAAATTCATGTTGTTAATCATTATTCTCTGGTTCAAAAGAATTAGTTCTTTTGTTTTAGATTTGTTTGATTTAAGATATTAAAGAGAGTTGTTTTAATAGCTTCTAATAATCTTGTTAAGGCAACTATTGAAAAGTAAACCAATTAATTTTAACAATTTCATTTCAAATACGCATATTCTTGATTGCAGAACCGATTTTCCCCACCAGTAAGTGTATAAGCTCATAGCTTTTAGGAGGCTTGGAAATTAATAAAAGAAAAAATAATAACTTGACCCTCTTATTAAATTAAATTTTACTTAATTTAATCTAACTTAAACTTAACTAATTTAATTATACTTAATACAGACAATATTGTCCTTATAAAATAATATTAAAAAATGTTTGTAAATTTTCATCATTTTTTCATCAAAATTTACTACTATATGGTATCTTTCGGTGTATGAAAATAATGACACTGTAAACATAAAATACCTTAATTATTGTATATAATTTATATTCTGAATTTAGTTCATTATTTCGTCCAATTACAATTCACATTAACATAATAATAACAACTTATTTCTATCCACTCCAATCTACTCACAAACAAGTAACGATCATTTGAATTATTGACAAAATAAATTAATTTGTTAAGACACAAACAAGAGCAACCATGTCAGTTTCACTCGAAGAAAAGAGAAAACAAGAGGTAAACTTTCTAGGGTTAGTCACAAACAATTCTATTTTGGTTATTTGAACCCAAGGGATTGATGTTACCTTTAAAGTTGTTATAACACTTTAAGTTGTAAAGTAACACTTCCCACAATACTGAACTTAATGATAGATGATTAATATCATAATGAAAGAAGAAATGTTTTACTAATATAATACAAATAGTTTTAATACCAAACAGAATATGTTTTGCAGGATACTGATATCATATATAAAATAATAAATATTTTACGGAATTTACCTGCACAATGACATACTTCCACAACATGAGATACAGGAAATAATTTGTTTATTGTCACTGGTAATTATTAATTTGGTTTTTATTGAGAAGAACATGAAGAAAACTGACAATTTATCCATAAAGGAAATTTATTTGACAAATTATCGAAAAAACATAAAGCACTAACAATAAATAGCACATAAATTTTTTTCTCAAAAAAAATGTGAGAAAAAATTTTATATTTAAAAGTGAATGGTTTATATATAAAATTAGTTATAATTTAACAAATTACATAGATCAAATGAAAAAATATCAAATATCTTATATGAATGCAATGTAATTTTATTAAAGTATTACCAATGTTTATTATACATTTACAGTTTTTAAAAAGACTTTATACAATTAACGATAATTCATCAGTTGGTTAAATGTGAAATTAATATGTTCATTTATATCTTTGTGTGGTGGTATATATATATAAGCAAAGTATTGTGTTTATTCAAAATGTATTCATGTATCCTGTCTTCCTTCACAATAAATGTAAATATTTATACATACTTTAATGATATTTAGGGGCAAGTTGAGTATGTGACGATCAAGTTTAGAAAATTGGTTACATACTTTTAATCAAAATGTGATATAAAATTATGATATTTAAAAAAATTTCTGTTATTTTTGTTATTTGTTTGTTTTTTTGAAGTTAGAATAGGTTAATGAAAGTTTAAAATATTCATATAAATTCGTAGTGTAATTTCTATCTAATGTTCATGGCATAAAAAAAAAAGACTCTTGTAGGATTAAAATGAAATTGTCACCGTAATAATTTGAGTACTAATAAACAAGTTATTACCTCACTTGTTAATTGAATTAATTACTAATTAGTTCTTGAATACTAAGTTCAAGAGTATTTTAATTAACTAGTTAATTAGTGCTCAAACAATATGTACTTACTGTTCCTTTCCTCGATAATAGCTCTTTGAGAATCTTGATTTAATTTATTGACTTATCATATAATTTATGTTTTTGTTCATAATCACTGATTATCCCTCAAAAAAAAATTTTTTTTTTTAAGGTTTGATTAATCACAGATGAAATTGAAAGTTCATAACATTACTGTGGTCTTGAGCTACTCTATAACTGGTTATGTTTATGTAAACAATATTCAAAAGACTTCTCGTATTACTCTGAACTCTAAAAATAGTCTTCTAGGTTTTAGACGTAAAGTACGATGTTTTTTTTGTTGAATGTCCAGGGAATAGCCTAATATTAATATTCCAGTTACAAAATTTTGGACTTGTTAATTGATTTAAAATTGAATATAATAAACAAAATGTATTTATATTCCGAGGAATGAGAGCTTTTAGAAAATGCAGTAACATTATTTAATGAAAGTACAGAGTATAATTTATTGCTATTCTTAATTAGATATACAGTATTATAACACTAAGCTCTATATGCAATGACAAAGCATAAAGTGACCTGCAAACAAAACTACCTTTATTGTGGAAATATAAAGCCCAAGATATTTGCAAGGTATATTTGCAGAGATGTTATATAATCATCAGATGTTAAATTTTACATTTAATTTAGTATAATTATTTTGGCCGACATTTAAAGAGATTCTTACTACTTTATTGAAATTTTTCTTTACACAAATTAAACATTTTGAGTGTTATTCCCAAATTAATATTTGATTACTAAGAGAAAATGATCAGAAACTATATTCTGCTGTTAGAAACAAGTATTCATTTTTGTATAAGATCATTTCTGGTCCAAATTTTTCTTTTTTTTTACAAATGAAATATATAATTACTTTATTATAAAATAATAGTTATAAATAAATAAAAGAAGAAATTATATTGAAATATATTTAATGAGTTTAACATTGTTTTAAATCCTTGATACACTGATCATTTTTCATTTTAAATAACATTTAAATTCTAATTATGACTGCAATAATTAATTGATTAAAACAGTTATTGTAATTAGTAACTAGTAACTAATTAGTTATTCCAATTATAATATAAATTTTTAGGTTTCCTTTTTATAAGTATCTTTAATTTCCTTTCGGTAGCACTATTTAGTTTTATAATCCTATATTAATTTATAAAATATATGAAATAATTCGTTATTTCTAGATGAATCATGTTTTTTTTTGCTGCTTCATAAGCGATTATTGAATATCTAACTTCCTCAATCAATTTTTTTTTTGTCATTCTTTTTTTTCTTTCTTTTTTCATCAGGTTGGCATGCATTTAGTAATATTACAAGATAACTATAAACATTCTTTTATTGATTGTGCAGGACCTAATATTTATTTAAAATGTGGAAGTATGCAGTCTGCAGAAGTGTCACTCAGTCAAAATATTGTTTCCCATTTTATTAGTTTACTAGTTATCAGTTTCGTTGCTTCGATTTTAATGTTGTTGTAACTAAGTAATATTAGAACTGGGAATAACATTTCAAATCCATTTAGTCATTTGAAAATCTGTTCTCCTCTTAACATGAAAAATGTAGTCAAATATACCTATTTATTAAAAATTTTCAATTATACCTATCAATTCAAAATTACAGTACTAATAACTTGTCTTGTAACTTATTTTTTCAAAATATCAATTCCAAAAATTTTCTATTTTTGCTTAAAGATAACAATTGAAATCTTAAATTAAAGCAACAAATTGAACATTAAAAATGCTGTATAAAAGAACATTATTTGAATATTAAGGGGCATGTTAATATACACAACTTCGATTTGTTTTTATTAAATAGCTTTGCAATAGTTATTTTTAATTAATTTCAGTTTATCTTTTGTATTGTTGAACATATACATGTAAATACTCGTTATATATCCTTTATTATTTCCTTTGTCGATATACTTGTTGCTACTGACAGGAAATATCAAAATTTAAACAAAGACCAAGTAGTCTTATATTTATACTTATAAATAGACATTGGTGGTTAATCAGTCATACTTTTTTTTGAGAAGTGCAAACAAAAAAGAAATGTAGTTAATGGGTTAGTTCCACTGAGGTTAGTAATATTAGAATTAGTAATAATACATTCCGTCATACCTCGTAAAGTCTCTGAAAAGCTCGACCGGTTTCGGGTCCGCCTGGATCCCATCTTCAAGAGCACCTAACTGACTGTGAATGTTGTTTTCCTATAACCTACCTATATGTAGCATCTACATTGTGTAATCAGTGTTGAAAAAAAAAATAACTACACACACAACACAGATTACACAATGTAGATGCTATATGTAGGTAGGTTATAGGAAAACAACATTCACAGTCAGTTAGGTGCTCTTGAAGATGGGATCCAGGCGGACCCGAAACCGGTCGAGCTTTTCGGAGACTTTACGAGGTATGACGGAATGTATTATTACTAATTCTAAAAAAGAAATGGACTTGTCCAAATACTTCAGATTATCTATAATCATAAGTGTTTGGTTATGAAGATCTTTGTTCACAATTCTAAGAAAAGTTTATGAACAAACTAACAGTCAGTGTTATCAGCGTTTAGAATATTAATGAACAAAAATTGTATTGACAAATCATTTCAACAAACAATTTAAATACCTAGCCATTATTTAAGAAGAACCATATAATTAAAATTCTTCTACTATATATACTGCTTTCCTTATTTAATCATCTCTCAACCTGAAAAAAGTGCATTCATTCACTTATAATAATTGTAATTTTGTGTATTGTTTTTCATGTATAATTAATACTCTAATTTACTATACATTATATATATATTTTTTAAATTTCACTCTTATATACAGTTCAGTAAATATTGAGGAATAATCAGAAAATTGAACAAATGAAGTTAATATTACTCTCAAATTGAGAATGCTCTCTCTGGTGGAAAGGTGAAATTTCTTTGAAAGTAGTGGGAACTTTTAAAAGTTTATCACGCGTCTTTCAAAATAACCTGTTACCTCATACCCTTCTCCATTGTTCTCTTATTCAGTTCATACAGATTTAAAGTAATTCTACTATTCAATTAATCAAAGTTATCATTTAATGGTAAATTGTTATATAAGTAATAATCAAAATTTTATTGTTCTTAATTTTTTCTTTTAATTGAAAGTGTGATAAGATTATTGTGTGTATTTATTATTTTAGAATAATAACATAAAAATATTTAAAGACTACATATAATTTATAATAATATTTATAGTGTTTTTAAAATTAATATAAAATAATATGCACATCATACAACCGTAAGTATATATTTGTCTTTCTTCTTATTAATTATCTATGCGTTTTAAAAGGTAACCAAGTATTTTTTGACATTAGAAATATGTATTCTAATGCAATTTTTTTTTTTATAATTTACGTTGAATTTGTCATCAGCTAGTTGTAAATTTGTACATATATATAATGTGAAGTATGATTTTAAATTATAGTGACATTATTTTAATATTTTATAATTGTTTCAGTACATTATTTAATAAGCTCAAAATTTTTATTGTAAATATTGTGATGATTTGAAATTAAGGAAAATTAATAAAATTTATTTAGAAGAATACAATAAGAAATATATTCTTTACCATAATAAATAATATACTTGTTAATTAAGAAGACCATAAATAATCTAATGCGTAAAAAAATATGTAAATAAATTAAGCTCGTTTTAGAAATAATATTGGAAATAAAATTAATGTCGCCTATGTATATAGTGGTTTCATGTGTCAACAGATGTTTACTTGCCGACTCTAAATGTTTATCCAGTAAATTACAGGTAATTAGTAATTACGTATACAACATCGTGTTGGATTCAATGGAAAAGTATTTCAGACAATAAACTGTAATTTAAGGGTTTGAGAGTTTATCTTAATATCTTTGTAAATATAATATTATTGCAATCATAATCTTGTACGCAAAAATATCTTAAATGAATAATTATGTAATAATTCTCAGTTGGCGTTTCATTAGGTAGAAGAATTCAATAGAAAATGGCAAAGAACGTGGCAATATAGCTACTATTACCGACACCTCTCCGTTCCTAATCACTAAGTAAACGACAATACGTGTCTGTATTTGCAATATATATCCCATTTTGTTATATTTTGTAAGATTTAAATTGAAATATATTATTTTTCATGAATCTTGTATTTTATTTAAAAATTATCTAGATCTTTTTAATCAAAGATTATATAATTTTTGATATATAATATAATTCATTTGTTAATAATGGTAAGATTATTCATGACATGATTTCATCATTATAAAATATGGTTTTTTTCTATAGGAGGAATAGAAGATAGTTCTCTATGTAATTAATACGTTAAGAGGCCGGTGCCGAGTTTGTAGAATGTTTGATCTTCGTTTGTGGACTATTCATGCTCTAAGTACAGTGGAGTTAGGTGAAGTTTATGATTGCCCTTGTAGAATCATTAGGATGCCAGGATATTTAGGATATTTCTTTTATGAATCACCGTCTTAGGTGTAGTTTTCTAACAGCCCTCAGTCCCACCCTTTTAGAATAAATAAAAGGAATTGTTCACGCCTTGATTTCTGTTAAACGAATTCCATAAAAATGGAAAACTTTATCCAATTAAGCATATTTTCGGTATTAGTCTTGTCGTTTTTACTATTCTAACACGACTACTCTGAAAATAAAAAAAAATAAGAAATTCACCACACCTACAATATTATTGTTCACGCCTTGACTTCTGTTAAATCACTTCCATGAAAATGGAAAACTTTATCAAATTAATCAAACTTTCTGTATTATTATTTTCGTTTTAACTATTCCTACACGACTAGTATGAAATACCGCTAGAGTATACATAATTTGTATACTATTTGTCTAGCACGACAAGGCTAATACCGAAAATTTTGCTAATTTTGATAACGTTTTATATTTTCATGGAATTGGTTTAACAGAAGTCAAGGGTGATCAATAAAATTGTAGGTGTGGTGAATGTGTTATTTTTTCATATTTTCATAGTAGTCGTGTTAGAATAGCCAAAACGACAAGACTAATACCGAAAATTTTGCTAATTTTGATAAACTTTTACATTTTCATGGAATTGGTTTAACAGAAGTCAAGGAGTGAACAATATAATTGTAAGTGTGGTGAATTTATTTTTTTATATTTTCATAGTAGTCTTGTTAGAATAGTCAAATCGACAAGACTAATACGTAAATTTTGCTTAAGTTGATAAAAGTTTACATTTTCATGGAATACGTTTAACAGAAGTCGGGAAGGGATAAATCGGGATGCGGTCAGTTTCTTCCACTTCCAATCAAACTCTCATTGCAGACGTTTCGATTTTATTCAAAATCTTTTTCAAAGGCCTAGAATACAAAGGAAATGAAGAACTTAAATACGTACATTTTTAACACAAGCAAAAAGAAGTTCATTATGAAAAATTAAATACAATTATCAGTATTAGGATAGCAATAAAAATAAAATAAAATGTTTATTTTTTTACTTTTTATTTTTTTATTTTATTTTTATTGCTATCCTAATACTCATGAGTGCATTTAATTTTTCATAATGTACTTCTTTTTGTTTGTGTTAAAAATGTACGTATTTAAGTTCTTAATTTCCTTTATATTGTAGGCCTTTGAAAAAGATTTTCAATAAAATCGAAACGTAGGCAATGAGAATTTGATTGGAAGTGGAAGAAACTGACCGCATCCCGATTTATCCTTTTTATGTTTATATATATATATATATATATATATAAAGTATATCAAAAAAAGAGATAATGATCTATCTCTTTAATTTATTTTCTGTTTGTGGTCTTTAATAAAATTTAATCAGTGGAGGACAAAGATTATTGTGTCTAGATTTACAATTTCTTGTCAGATATTAACTTGACAACCCATCTCAAATGTTTTTTTTATTTTATCAGTTTTCTTTCTTCCAAAAGCCTGCTTGTCTCATATTTCTAATCAGTTTTGCCTCTTGCTTCATTTTACCTCAGGTAACATAAGACTTTCTGATCTACTGTGCTTTCAAGCAAGTTTAATGGAGAATTTGAGATTTAAATATAGTATTAAATCATAACGTAGTTTTCATGTGAATTTAAGTAATGATTATTTTGAATGAAGTGACGAAATTTATAATAAGTTGTGTATTATATCTAGTAGCATATTAAATTGAGGGTGGGGGGGTATTTTGAAATGGGTAAAATATTGAAAATAAAAAATGAATCCAAAAAAAATCTGTAATTTTGAGTGAAAATAAAATTTAGGATAATCCTTGAGATTGTGTTTTATGTAACTATAGTCAGCTTTATAGTAGTGAAGTTCAGTATATGTAATTGTCATATTTAGTTTACGCAAGCATAGGTGTTTCAGTTATTACTATAGGTGTTTCAAGCATATGCATTCAGTTATTACAGGGAACTAACACAGGAATGGGGACGTGTGGGTAAAGTATATGCATAGTGTTAGTACTACAGAGGTAAATTCATGTGTCTAGGTAAATGCTTCTTACCACGTAAAAACTGTTGTCGTCCGACTGGTTTCGCATGCAAGTCTAGCCATCCTTGTTCTTTTTAATACCTGTCAAACAAGATGTCAATATATGCCTAAATATTTTATTTTATATCAGTAAAAAAATTTCTTGGAAGCAGATTATTTCTTGTCTGCCAAACAATTTGGCAAACCTATGACACGCGTGTCAGTGTTGACACACAACCTCATTTATATACCAGACTACCGAAACACTGTTACATATTGAATTGTGTTAAATGCCAAATTTGACAGACAGCGAATGTGCTGCAAATATGCAAAAAAATAAGAAATAAATGAAGCACTGCTGCGTGTCTAGTCTGGCCAAATTTTTCAGCTTAATGCAGGACATTTTGAAGCCTAGGCTATACTTTATGCAGTATAATACTTAAAGGATTATAGGCTATATTTTTGGTTATAATATATTTAATATATAGTATATTATATACAGCCACTTAATAGTATATTATGTACTATACTGTATAGTATATACAGTATTTACTGTTCTGAGGTAAAATGGATAAACCAACAAAAGTCTCCACACAAATGAAGTTTTATTCAACGCGTTTCGAACACTTTGTGTTCATCATCAGGAAAACACTATAATACAAATTAAATCTAATTAGTTACAAAAAATTAGAGTGAAATAACAAAAAATAAAAGTTCAATTAAGAGAATTCAAGACATACCCAAGGAAGTGGTACTGACGGGTTGGTCAAGTGAAAACAACTAGTAGGAAACTAGTTTTCACTTGACCAACCCGTCAGTACCACTTCCTTGGGTATGTCTTGAATTCTCTTAATTGAACTTTTATTATTTCACTCTAATTCTGTAACTGATTAGATATAATTTGTATTATAGTGTTTTCCTGATGATGAACACAAAGTGTTCGAACTCGTTGAATAAAACTTCATTTGTGTGGAGACTTTTGTTGGTTTATCCATTTTACCTCAGAATGAGTAAATACCACACAATTACGGATTGCACAACTAATGATTTAGTATTTACTGTATTTAATTGTGCAAGAGCAGCTCCCGCAGCCTACATTTAGTATAAATGAATAAATAAATGTATTATTATTTAGTAAAAAAAACAATCTTTACTCACTTAATTGTAATCAAAATTGCATTTCTTGATGGAATAGATCTTCTTCAAGAGGTCTGTTTTTGAATTTAGGTACTCTAAAAATTCCAAGCAGTTCATTTCAAAATTGAAGGAATACAAAATTATGAAATTCACAATGCAGCCTTTAAAGTAGGCTGCAATGTTTAACCTGGTTTTGTCCTCTGTCAAATTGTTTTTCGGACCTGTCCAAAGTAGACGGGTCTTTGGTAATCGGTTAAAAACATGTTTTAAACATCTGTTGTTGGGGAATAAATCGTAATTAAAAAAAAAATTGTAATTTGCATCTCACAATGAGGGACATCTTTTACTCACTGCGAGGCAAAAGACCGAAATAGGGTGAAAATCTAGGCCGCCCCGTAAACTCCGAAATGTCTTGCTATCTCCGAAACCTATGCATTTCAGAAAGTCTAGCACATAAAAAAACTGCAAACAACTGTAGTTTGTGCTTTTGATATATTCTCTACGACCATATACACTAGTGGTTTACAATTACACCAACATACACTCTATCAGTTGTTGTCTACTTCAATATAACATCTATTGAAATGTACATAAGATGTGTGACAGATGTAATTAAGATAAGAAGAGTCAACTGGGTAATTGCTTACTTAAACTCCTTTTGACGGAATAGCAAAATATATTTTCTGCGAAAAAGGGAGTTATGTGTCAAACTATAAAGTAACACTTCTTTTTAAAACTTAAATCTTGATTAAATTCTATTCAATATAGAATTTAATTTTAAAAACATATATTTAAAATATATATCACATAAAAATATTTTATGTGATAAAATACATATATTATAAGTGAACAAAGTTTAAAACCACTCATAAAAATAATTTTAAAATAAGTGAAATTGTAATAATCATAACAAAAAGTAAGACTCGAAATTCCTTATGGATATAGAGACAGTGATTTACAAACCCATATCAATTGAAGTAAGTCTCTCCTTACTTCATCCCTAACTATTTAACTGCAATTAAGTGACTAATTTAAATAACTGTTGGGAAAAGTGATAGTTATATCGTCTCGGTTAATCTCACGTTTAGGATAACCTACAGGTGAACCATACTATTGTTACAGTCACAAGCAGCGCAACTGCGTTGTCTTCCATAGTGGTAGGGTTGCTGAGTAATTGGTGGAGTAACAATTACCAAGACGGAGTTTTCTGTTACAGGTACACTAATGACACTGACTCCAACACTAATCACAAGCACTGTGTCTTCTAATAACTTAATTACTTGAAGAGGATCTGCCAGGAAGGGATGTACTGAAATTCCTTTCAACAGAAACAACAGGTGGAAACATTTTCTGTTAAAGTAAGGAAAGATGTAAAGAACTATGTAAGAGAATCATATATGGAAAACTATAACCATACTAAGTAGTGCTACTTCAGCATACCTTTTACCATCATGTTTTATACTTCAATATACGTTCCAGCGGCATACTTTCTAATTCAATATTTACTCTACTATCAACATATTCTGTTCAACCATGTTTTATGTTTCAATAGACGGTCTGATACCATATTTTCTACGTCCATATATGCTCTAGCACCATGCTTTATATTTCAATAGACCCTCTATCTCCATGATTTCTTCTCCAATCTGCGGCTATGTTTTCTAACTCATTACGTCGTACCACTATGTTTTCTATTTCAATATACGCTCTACCACCATGTTTTCTATTTCAATATACGCTCTACCACCATGTTTTTCCTTCAATAGACGCTTTACAACCATGTTTTCTACTTCATTATACATCAGTGATGGCAAACCTATGACACGCGTGTCAGTGTTGACACACAACCTCATTTATAGTAACACGCATCTTCAAAGATAAATATGTCATAATTTAAATATTCGTCTTTCATAACAGCCCATATTGGTTAATCATTAATACTTTATTTCTGAAACCCGACATGTATGTTTGTACAAGTATAATAATATCGCGTAACAAATATACATATTATTTTAAAATTGACATTAAAAATCCTAAATTCTGAAAAATGCTAAATTATAAATGCTAAAAAGTTAAATTTTAGTTTTTGTATTTAAAATAGCATTAAACAAAGAAATAAGTTACAAAATTTTAAATATTTATTTTTTCTTTTTTTGTCTTTGCTTTTGCAATATGTGGCACGCCACGAAAATTATTTCTCGATTTTTCAAAATTTTGACACTCCGAACTCAAAAGGTTTACCATAAAGGTTTACACTCTACAATGTTTTTCTACTTCAACGTACACTCAACCATCATGTTTTCTATTCAATGTATGATCTACCATCTTACGTGCGTTCTACACTTTCTAATTATAATTGTTTAAATATTATTAATACCATTTCTAGAAAATCTAAATGTAATATTTTAATATACCTGTTCAATAAATATTTACAGAAGTTAACATAAAAATAGGAAGTTCTGTTTTACAATCTTAGTCAAAACGAGATTTACGGAATTTCACTGATGATGTTTCTCAAACTGTTTAATAGTAGAAACCTAAAACCCTATTTTATTTCACATTAAAAATATGTTGAAATAATGGTAACAAAAACAAAAGAATTCTGCTTAAATTAATTTTAAATGAAATGTTTGAGACTGATTCTATATCAATAATCATCTATAAATGATCATTATCCATGGCTACAATAAGTGGAATCATTGTACTGGAAAATAAATGTAATTATTTAATGTATTTCTAAAAAGGGACTTATTTGGAGGAATGGATTTTTCGTCCAGTGCGAGTGGAGTTTATGTCTGCCGGTTTACAAGTGAAATGTTTGTCCATTGTCCAGTCTAATTTATATGTTCTTTTTTTTTGTGTTAGTAATAAGTGATTAGAATGTAAGCTTTTACTCCTAGGGAATATTGAGTTTCTAGGAGTCTTAGATAGTTGTATGTAGGTTTTAATCTTATAATTAAGAATAAGTTTTGTGATATAAGTGGGAATATCAAGTACCTTATTATATAGTTTTACCTGTACTTATATCAGTCTGACCTGTTTTGTTGTCATGTAGCGCTGATCTGATACTGATGCGTGACGATGTCATGATGTGTGATGTAGTATCGTATAGACCCGCCTCCGCGTGGTCACCTCGGCACTTCGAACTCTTATGAGTTTGAAGTGCAGCTAAGGGCTCCACGCAAAGCTGCATCGGCATGGTTTGATTTCAGTGGCATGGCCGAGAGGCGAGGTACACGTAAGGTCGAAACAGGATTCGAATAACTTCTGGCCTGATGTGGCTTCTTCTTCTCGTGTTGAGGAAGCTTAACAAGCCTGAGTGGTTATTCCTCCATGGCTTGAACAAAAAAAAGCACAACTGAGTATTCAGTTAGCGTCCAAGGGTGTAATATCTGCTCGTTCTCGTAGATTGTATGCTCGTAGAACACCTGTCTTTTTCAAGACTTCTCTTGCAAGCTTGGTGGGGTGTGTGTGTCCTGGGTCTAAGTACCAGGGTAGTAGATCCGCTTGGTGCACCCAGGACTGTGAAATTGCCCGTTCTTATGCATGTCTTTTTCAAGACTTCTTTTCACTGTGTTGGCATAAAATTGGCTTAGTTGCTCCCTTAGGAGCAACTTTTCATTCTTGGACTGGTGTCTGCGGGTGGAAAGCCAGCTCAGTCGCCCACTTGTTCGATATCTGAGTCCCAAACCCCTCTTCTTCTTCTCCTGTCTTTCTTAAGACTATTTCTTTCCCTCAGTAAGATCCGGCAACTTCGTTGTCCATCATGCCCAAGATTTGTTGTACGTTGCTTGTTGCAGCTGGCTGGTCGCGATGTGCTTATCGTCTGGATTCGTCTCCATCCTTCTCCCTATACTGTTCCCTGTAATCCCTGACTCCGTCTTTACTCACCTATTCTTTCTTTTAACTAACCCCCCCCCCCCCCCCCTATTTACTTGTTTTTTTATTGGAAGTTACTGTTGTCTTTTCCCTTTTCATTTTTCCTTTTCTGTAATTTCTTATGATCACTTTCATCAAGTAACAATCAGTCAAATAAAAACTTATGCTTATAGCTTTTCTTGATGTAAGTTGTGGAAGCCCACCTCCGCGAGGTTCCACTTTGGGCATTTCATGTGAACTCTTGATTTTGAGGAGGCCTCATTCGTGAGGAGGCCGTTGGTCTCAGAGTGATGTGGCGAATGGGCCTCTACGTTAAAAACCATTAACCTACTCTGCTTTATCGTAATACAGCTGAAAGCCGAAGTCCATGATTAAATCAAAACAGTCGATTAATTGACAGTACCTTTAGGTACGATTATGTAAATTAAATTGTTTAAAACGAAACACTGTAATCTAAGACCTTTGAAAGATTATAGTTTTGAAAAAAGGTGAGGTTTTAATTTAAATAAAATAAAAAATATTTCATCGTTTATCCTTAAAATCCACGTAAAATTTACTATTGGACTACTATTTGGTTAGTCAGTAGACAAATTACAATTTGATATAGATTTTGTCGTCCTGGACACTTTTAACTCAGGACCTAGTGAAATTGCGATTTCAAATTTCAACAGCCTTACCAATATAGTCTCTCACAAAGTGGGCTCTTTCTATGTTTCCTCTTGTCCAATGCTTTTCACTAGGTACTAGTGTACCTACTGAACCTAGTACTAGGTTCAAAGTACTAACCTAGCTAGTACTAGGTACTAGGTACCTAGTGTACTAGGTTCATATGTACCTAGACTACCTACCCCCCCCCCCCTCCCCCTTAACTGTTTGAGCCTCTACGTTTCGTCACTCCTCAATACTGAACATCTCCTTCATTCTAAAAGAGAAAACCAGAAAAAAAAAATTTAAAAAAAATGTAGAATTATGATTAACATTTTTTATTTCTATGTTTTTTTTTATTTATGATACATTTACTATATATATATTTTTCAATATATACCATATAATGAATGCTGCAATCTAATAACATGTAATAAAGGAGACATTACATTTTATACATTCCATAACGATTTGACATATTTACAAGGAAATTATTTCATCATCTTTATACAATAAGTGGGACAAGAGTGGAGGAAGACTGACATAACGTCCTTGTTCTGCACAAACAGGTAACAACCCTATACTTTACAGACAAGTCCATATTCTACAGACTGAAGAAAGACAACTAAACGTAATTCAATATCACTTTGACTTTGAAAAGATAATTTTCAAAAATATAACGGGATGTAAAATAATATATTAAAATAAAAAAAAATTACTTATTCTAAGTATAGTCTTTTTTATGACATTGTATACAATTAATTTTAAATAAGTAACTGGTAGTGTTTACTGGTGCGCAATCACTTTTCAGAAGATATGACCGAATATGTCTAACTGAGTGAATGGCGCACCACGGCGTAATCCATGTAAGTTGTAAGGAACTATTGCTCCTCAAATGATAACCAGCAGCAGTGACTGTTACATTAACAAGCTTTGGGATAAAAGAAAATGCCTCTTACTCCCATGTATTATTTAAAATTACGTACATCTTATGTAGACTTGATGTGCACCATGTTAGGAGAACATAGAAAATTTAGAAATGCGACCAGATGAAAGGAATTTTAGGTCCATGTGAGATGATTGTCGGGACAGATCTTACTCAACAGTTGGTACCCTCATAAATTACAGCATCAATAGGTATATCACTGGAAAGTGCTAATCACTGATTATCATCTTTCAGCCAATAGTTGAAGGTTATTTAAAGACTGTTTTATAAATTTAAGAGTTTTACCTTCACATCCATATAATCATGTATATCAACTTCTAAGCCACAATAAGATCTCAGAAAAAAGACTAATACCTTTCAACCGAAACAAGCCGTCTTCATCAGAATCAAACTGATGCTAATACTGTACATAGTATCAGATTGACTCTGACGAAAATCGCTTGTTTCGATTGAAAGATCTTAGTCTTTTTTTTAATTTCCTACTGTGGTTTTAACGTTGATTCTTATTTCACGTGTTTATTGTGAAATCTTGTTATGCATATATATATATAAAGTTTTCTTATCTCAAGCACATATATTCTACACTTTTTTTTTCATTGAGGTTTGATCCAGCGTCAAGCGCTTCTCAATAGAGCACCTTTAAGCCAATGCTTCGTCATCGTCCGTAATGGTGCAGGTCTCTCTATAAATATTGATAAAATATCGTCTTAAGGTTATAGTTATTTTTTCCGTTATTGATTCGGCCTCATCTTTATTATGATCATTTTTTGATATATATCATTTAATAATCATAGTCTTTGTCTGCTATACTGTCCTGAAGAATTTCCTATAATCTTATACATTACTAGATATTGACAGCTTAAATTGGTTAATGTAAAATTTTTTTGCCTTTATCCATTGTTTGCTTTTTGGTACTGGACTCCCAGTCAATGGACTTTTTTTTTTTTGGTAAAAATAATTATCAAGCAATATCGTTAAGTAACACATATTTGTACTTTTTTTTTATTTCCAAATATTTATGTTATGAATATTAAATCACTCCTAAAAAGGTCAACTGCTGTTAAACTGTTTTTAAGTTTATTAGAAGAAAAGAATATTTCAAATGAAACTCTGAAGATATAACACCTAAGGATGTTAAATATACACCGTAAGGTCGAAGAATACATCTGTATCTCTTCAAGATTGACCTATACGACTAGATGATAAAAACAACAAAACAGGCTACCTAACTTACACAGCACATCGAAATCTGAAACACATTGATCTTTCACTTATTTACTTTTACATATTAAAAACATTCAGTGTTGGAGTGATGAAATTTAAGATGAGTACAACAGGTGGTTTACGATAAAGCACTAAGCAGGGTTGATGGTTTTGTCATCGGATAATTATTTCAGAAGTCAAAATATTGCTAATCTTGAAATAAGATTTTGAAATTTCAGTACCTCGGTAAGGAACCATCGGCAATGAATAACCCGTAGTTTTACCCTCGCAGTTAAAGTAAACTTTTTGTAATTTAGTAAATATTTTCAGTAAAAACAAAATATTTAGTAGTTAAATATGCTAGTTTTATATTATATCTTAATTGGTTCGTCAATTTGGTTGTGAAGAAAGCAAATAACTACAGTTATACATCTCAGCAAGTGGTTCTCAAAGATAAATATTCACCATAACATTGCAATTTAAATATTAATCATAATATCTGAAATAAGTCATACAATTATACTGAACTTTAGGCAAAGAAAGATGAGAACATTAAGAATTAGCAGATTGAATAATAACAGCACAGGTAAAAATGGCAGAAACCAAAATGGCACAAGTGAAAAGAGAAATAACACAATGGAGTAAAGAAATCAAAACCTTAACAATAAATTATATTGAGATTTAAGGTAAAATAGAAAAGGCAACCAAAATTTTTTTCAGATTTAAATAAATCTTTGAAACACAAAATTTTTAATTCTAACTTTCTTTTGTGACTAAGGTCACGAAATACTTTCTGTACGATGTTTCTTCCTCCTTATTATAGAGTTACTCATTTTGTTGGAATGAGTATGAAATAAATCTAGAACTAGATTTGTTCTAGTTCCCAACCAAAAGAGAAAAAAAATACTGGACAATTCACGATTTTGTGTATTCATTGGGCAGGAAAGATGAAGTTAGTAGCACGCATGTTAGTATTTGTTGAATTAACATTACTTCAAACCGTCTATTCTGTTGTGTTGAGTGTGTGCTCAACGTCTTTCAAACTCCAGCCACCTTCTAAAGGGGTTCTCAGTCCTGTTTGCCCCTCAGTCCTCAGTCCAAACTCAGTCGTGTTTGCCCATGCATTTCTTTGCCATTATGCTAAAATGTTTCATTTTCAAGATCGTCTTTTTGAACAAGTGATTTCTAAATATTGCGCAAATATTACTAAAAATAATTTTAAGTTTTCCTAATTAGTATTATAAACATTTACAACTTTACATGAATTATACTTATAATGGAGCGCTAGCAATTCAATACTAATTAAAAATATTGATATGTGTATACCATTTTAATAGAAGCACACTTGTTTTTTTTTTAAATTCATAATTAAAAGGCCAAAACTACAATTGTTTTCCTCATACTATAAACTACTTTTGCCACAATTCAACCCTTGAATATCTCTAAAATTCTTGCCTGGGAGGTGGAGGGGGGGGGTGACTTTTACCCCCATTGAGGACCCTTGTCCTAAAGCAACTTAGCTAAGTACTCCGTGTTGGTTGTTACTGTAATCTTCTATGTAAAAGGTTATGATAACAAACCTTTTACTAAGAAGTTATGGAAACGAATAAATCAAGTTATTTGACTCAGTTCCTTTTGAATATCACACTTAGTTTACAAACTGAAACGACTTGACCTTTTCTATTAGTTGCCCCACTAATTCTATTAATGACGTCAAGAAATGAGTTTTATTTAAATAAAGAATAGGACAGTCCCAAAGCTAAGGAAAATTTATACTGTTTTATCAATTCTTGACTCGCATTAATCAAGTATCTTCAACACCATTATTAAAATAAAATGAATATCCAGTGTTCACAAAAATATTCATTTGTGGGGTAACTATAGAAACAAGCAATGCTAACATACTCACCCAATCCACCCATCCACACACAGACATCATCGCAAAAACATCATAAAACGACTTTTGGGACCTCAAAAACATGTAATTCCGTCAAAATCTGGAGATCGGATTTTTTCACGATTCACTATACTTTACTTATAGTAAAGTAAAAAAGGGACCAATTTAGCCTAGTGACGAGGCACTCGCCTCAGGACTGGTAGATCAAGGGTTCGCTACCCACTCTGGTGAGGCAAAATTTAGAGCAATGTAGTAGAATGTTCTGTAATCTAACCTAACTACAGAAATAGAATCATAAACTTTAAAATATTTATGGTTAAATTTCTTGCTTAATGTTTACTTTCTACATGACTTGTCAAACAGACATCGTATTATTTTTTTTTCACCTGTGCCATTATTACTGTCAATCATACTCAACATAAAATTTATTAATTAATCCGGACAAGAGTATTTGCTTCATTGTAATGGTAACATAAACTATTCAAAGTATATAAACAAGGTAATTCCCTGCTATTTTCCACATACATTTTTATTTCTTTAGAATTAAATGAGTCTTACATTTAAATGTATTTGCCATAGACAAAAAGGAATTTCCTTATCCTTGAACTAAATAAAATATTAATATACCTCACAAATGATTTAATTACATTTTAAATAACATTTGTTTTGTAACAGTTTTAGATAGGCCAAAGCTTTATGCATAACAAACAAAAGTTGTATTAATAAACAATGTATTATCGTTTCTTTGATAACACTAACATTTCAAATTTGTTCATATAATATCAAATTTATAATTACAAAACCATACTCTCCTAGGAACTTAATAATTTTCTATATACCATAAACATATGTTTATTTAACAACACTTGATATTTCAATTTTGAGCAAAACAGAATAACACATAATCAACATTAACATTATTTTGATCCACATTATTAATCAATGAGCAATAATGAAAACTATAACCGTATTATATTTATATTTCATATAAATGATTTAGTTTCCCACATGTTTTAAGAACATTTCTTTTAAAGAGTATCTTTAGAGAGTACAACATAATAGATGATGAAAAAAATTGCAAATGCAGAACTTCATGTCAGTGATATGCAAAAATTATTTTTACATAAGAAACTGTCAATTTCAATTATTTTTAAAAGTGATAATTTGCTTCTTATTTCAGAATAAGTAAGTATGTGGATAATTAAAGAAATTCGTTTTTGCAAAGAAATGTATGTGCTAATTATAAAAAATTTTTAATTTAACTAAAATTTCATGCTAACTACCACAGATTTTAGTAACTTTATGAGATATATATATACTATATAAACTTGTTAGTTATTTTTCACAGTTTACCTCTTTTAAAATTTGCCAATTTTTCATAAACATCTTGGGATTTGGGCAACTTTTGATACCTGTCTAGTAGGGGAGAGAGTTTATGAGGTAATATGGTATATAAATCACATAACGTCAATTAAAGTTATTGGGAATTAAACTGACTCATTGAATAGAGCTTTTCTTGTGAGAGCGGGGTCCAGAAATTCTTTAGTTGTACAGTAACTTGAACTGTGATATTCACTCACACACGAAAATCATATTTCATAAATAAAAAATCTTTTTTTTTTTAAAAAAAAAAAACAACGCAGTTTGAAGACGTAGTGTTCTTCTTCAAGAAATAATTTTCATTTTAACTTTCACAATACAAGCAGAGATAGCTGAAGAAGAACACTGATTGTTAGAGGTGGTTAGAGGTGGTTAGAAGACGTTTAAAACAGTCTTCGTGTGGATATTTTGTAACTTTTCCGTATAACAATCGAATATAATACGCAGTATTTGCCCAAGAACAATCAGATTTTAAACATCATTTTGAACATTAGAAATAATAATAATACTCAAAGTTTCTTAACGTCTTTTTTATATTTATAAAGTTTATTACAAAAGTATTTGATTGATTATGTTACCTCATACTTCTTTATATTCTACACTTATTGAATTTTTTTTGTTATAAATATGCGAATTTTTCAAGCCTTAATGATCGAAAAGGTTTCATTAAATAGCATACGCAAATTAGTTTTCAGTCAAAAAAAAACAACAAAATATATAAGAATTGAAACAGCTTTGTATACTTAGACTCAATAAATTATAAAGTTAAATACAGTGAGATTTGGTAGCAGAGAAACTATTACAGTACTTTAAGGCTCTTTAGAGAAATAATGTAGTAATAATTAAAGCCATTATTTATTTTTAATATTGTTTATCCTGATGTTATTCTTATTAATATCGCAGGTATAATATTTGTATACATTTAAAAAATTAATGTTACATATAAAGAGTAAGCCAAATTTTTTATATAATTTTATTGTATTTTATTTAGTTGATATAGTTACAGCTGTATGGCTAATTACACAAATATATTAGAATTATAGGAGCTAATTATAGCTTACATAAGATTATTTTGATCTGAAAGAGAAGATAGGTGCGAACTAAAAAAAAATTCAAAATAAATTTCTTTGTTTGCTGAGTGAAACTAGACTTGAGAATCTACATACTTTAAACAAACTTCTTTTTTCTCTCCCTTCAGCCGGACACAAACTTTATTCTGATCTGATAAATCTAAATAGTAGTACAATTCTTATATCTGCCATTGTCCTAAGTATTAGGAATTTTTTATTTCATCACTTCACTAGTCCTACTAGATTATTTCCAATTCATTACTATAACTTCAATTTCAAAAACTTTTCTTTGCATATATTTATGGATTTCACAAATTTCTTCCAATTCGTACATTTGTACTTTCCACGGGCGTGGGTACTTCCGCGCCTACCTACACAAGATAAGAAAGCACGAGGCTCCCGAGTGCCTGTATTGCTCAGCAATAGACGATGTGGACCACACATTCTTTGTATGCAAGAAATGGAATAGCCAGAGAAGTGATTTGGTGAAGAAAATTGGTATATTCTCACCGGAAACCATCATGACCAAAATGATAGAGAGTGCTGATGTGTGGAAAATGGTAGACTGGCCTAGTCAAAGATATCTTTTTCCACAAAAAAGAGACACTTAGAAGGGAATGACTAATTCTAAATCCAAGGATGCCTTTCGTAAGGTATGAATGGCTTAGTCTGAGGTAATGTGGGAAACAGTTGCAGGCTAGTGTCCAAGAAGAAAAGGTTGGTAGTCTGGTTTACTGGGAGCCCAGCACAGTGTGCGTAAATGCATTTCACCTTCTTACAAAAAAAAGAAAAAAACACTTTCCAAAATAAAAAGATATTTCAAAAGCAATTGGCTTAATAAATAAAACAAAATATTGTTTTGTTCTTTTAGATCTTTTAGATCTAAAAAATCTTTTAGATTATTTATTTTTTTTCGTCAATTAGTCACTGTTAATTCTATTAATTATATAGTTTTAGATTTATTTTGCATTGAATTTCTTTTAATAGAATACATTCATACTCTTGTCATTATACTCGCTTGAAAAATTAATAAGTTTTATTGATTTGGCTCCTTTCTGAACATGTATGGTTGCAGGGTAGAAAAGTTATAAAATAGTCTCTACATATAGAAGTTAAATTATATTAACAACGCGTTTCGAACACCTAATGTTCTTCTTCAGGCATAATTTTTACCCTACAATGAAAAAATACCACGTAATAACTGATTGTAGTACCTTAGAATCATATTTATCGTTTATATTATTTGATTTTTTTCATGTTATTATATTGAAGGATCTTTTATAGTTAAGTGCATGATTAAAATGGCGATTTGGATACTGAAAAAGCAATAAAACTAAATAAGTGCGACTCAGTTTGATTTGCACTTACCCGCCTGGGTCTAATTCGCACTTAACTCTGATTATGCACGTGCAAACACCGGTTGTTTGGTTTTCAATTGATTTCACACAGCCAACAAATACTGTTTCAGCAGATATTTCATACTTAACTCTAGACAAGTTGAATGAACTCGAACGAGTTGAATCAACTTGTTTTGTTTGGTACCCGTTTGCTACTCCTCATTCATGTTGAAACAGCTTCTTTCAACATGATCATAACCGTGTTCAGGAGAGCATAAAACCAGTTTGAATACAGCATTGTAATGCACACACAGCGTACAGTTCACGCTGCAGCCCGCACGATACCTGATCCATCTATAGCCTACTTTTCTTTCTTATAATAGTACAGGTATATTTTTTAAATATTTTTTCAATTAATTCATTTTAAAATCAAGTTCTCTCTGTCCCTCTTCTCGCTATCCCTCCCGCTCTCACTCCCTTCCTCGCACTCTCTATTTCCTTAGTCTCGCTCCCCTCCCTCCCACTCCCTCTCACTCTCTATCTTTCCCGCCTCTCAATCCCCCTCCCTCCATATCTCTCCCTCTCCCTCTTTCTTTCCCTCTCTCCCTCCCTCTCGCTCTCTCTCTTTACCTCTTGACGCTATCCCTCCCTCCCTCTCGCTCTCTCTCTTTACCTCTTGACGCTATTCCTCCCTCCCTCTCCCTCCTCCTCCCTCCCTCTCTCTCTCTCTCTCTCTTTCCCTCTTCACACTCCCCATCCCTCTCACTCTGTATCTATTTCTCTCCTCTCGCTCACCCTCCCTCTCCCTCTCTCTCTCTTTCCCTTTTCACACTGTCCCTCCCTCTCCTTCCTCTCTCTCTCTCTCTCTCTCTCTTTCCCTCTTCACGCTCCCCCTCCCTCCTTCCTCTCTCCTTCCCTCCCTCTCTCTCCCCTCTCTCTCTCTCTCTCTGTTGGAACGGTTTTATTTAGCTCATTCATTAGTTTACATATACATATACATAGTGTGTATACATATACATGGTGTGTCTAAGCTATGTCAACATTTTGCTGATATAAATATCCCTCATATACCACTGTTAATCACGCTAATGTTAATTAGACACACAGATTCATATAAAGTAAATAATTTGGCACACTCTGTATATATAACAATAATTTTTTCATAAACATAAAGTTTAATATATATGTGTAATCTATATAGATGTTATTTTGTCATAAAATCACAGATTTTGAAGCACTCATAGACCTGATTGTACTTATTGCTAACACATATCTGTATTAAGAGACTGATAATCGTATTATAGAAATACCAATAGCTGGCCAGTATAGGATTTTATAGGACTTTTTCTAAAAATGAAATGATATTGATTTATTCTTAATTAATTTTTTACCAAAATATAATTAAGGGCTTGACCTGGGCGCAGGTCCATGTGTTTCCAGAGGCAATAACCTTAAACGTTTTGATATAAGAGGCCAGCTCATGAAATTGTCGCTTTTATTTGATGCATTTATATTCGTTTTCAGTTATTGAAACGAATTAGTATTTGAATGAAGAACTTGGGTAATTTAGTTAAGAATTAAGCTTTTTCAAATTTTATATCTTGTAATTTAACCAAAATATTGTTTATCTTCACACCTGGCACAATGAGAATGACGAAATTTAAAAACAAATGCTAATAGTTTTAACTTGATTAGATCATAAATATTTTTATTGGTACCAGTAAGAAATGTTCATAGAAAGTAATTCAATCCTTAGAAAGATATTTCTCGTTTCTATTATTTGATTTTTTCATGTTTCTATATTGAAAGATTTTTTATGGTTAAGTGCATGATTAAAATGGCGATTTGGATACTGAAAAAAGAAATAAAACTAAATAAGTGCGACTCATTTGGATTTGCACTTACTCGCCTGAGTCTAATTCGCACTTAACCGTGATTATGTACGTGATTATCGAGCTTCTTAAACGATAGAATAGATATTTAAGTATTAACATTTTTTTCGAACAAAAATTATAAATAGACAGAATGTTGATGGAGGAGGTTTGACACTATGCAACCAGTCGGCGGGAAAAAGGGTTCGAGGGCTGCTGGATGGATAAATCCAATTCATTAGTAGATTGTACAATTGTACTGTTGATAAAAGATCATTGTGCAATGACGTCAGTTTATTCACTAATTATTACTTAAACCATTCAATACATGATGTACTAAATCCCATTCACTCACAAATATATTTCCACTTGAAACCTTTCAAATCATTGCGTAATTGAGCAATCAACCAAAATTAGTGTATTTTATTAAATAGCGTATTCGTATGATTTCAATTGAAGCAAATAGTAATCATTTTAAAACCCACAATAAATAGTTAAAATGAAATTATATGGGTATAATATAAATGAATTAGTAAATTATTAGGGAATGTACACTTCTAGTGGAAACAAAATATCGAGTATTAATTGAGAATTAATAAAGTTTTAGCAAAATTATATGTTTCATTTCAACAAGATTTTACAATAAAAACGTCAAACAGAGATCAATGCTTTAAACTACTGAAGGAATTCAGAATTGAAACTAAGTTTTTCGTCCAAATAACTGATCCTTATCAGAGTTACAGTATGTTTTGAAGGGTGTAGGACAGAGGTTCTTAACCTTTTGGGGTACCGAACCCCACCAGTTTCATAAGCGCATTCATCGAACCCTTCTTTAGTGAAAAATAAAATATGATTTTTTTTTTTCAAATTCAAGTCATAGACGTATGTTTTTTTAATGTTCCAAAAAATTATCTTGTTCAAAGAACAAAACCAACACAATACATGAAATCACAACAAATTACACACGTGCAAATCAGTGTGACTTTTGCTGTTGACCTCCTTGGTGGAGACTCCGCCGAACCCCTGAGACCAACTCTTCGAACCCCTAGGGTTCGATCGAACACAGGTTAAGAACCACTGGTGTAGGAGAAAGGGGCACATGGTGTATCATTTAAGGACGGTATTTCAAAAGGTAAAATAGTAAAGAAGTAGGGCCAGACACTAAAAATCATTTGAGTTTTTAACGATGAGAATGAGAACTCCTTTGTTTATTTTGTCCTGGCTAACTTTCTTTTCTTTTACATATATTAAAATATCTGCTTCACCCTTTCCACTCAATAATAAACCACAATCTTATTCCTACTACACCCTTGTAATAATCCTGTGACTCTGACGAAGGCCAAAGACCTTAGCACCACTTTCTGAAGTTCTTACTGTGTATTAGACATTGATTTAATTATAAATTAAGATTAAGAAAATTATAAAGGCGAACCATTTTTGACTATAAGTTAATTCTTTGTTTATATTAATTTTATTAATAACATATTATACGTGTTTCTGCTTGTTTTTTTTGTCTTAGATTGTGTGATTTTTAAACATTGTTATATATACATTTATATTGAACCCTATATGATTGTTAAGTGTATGATACATCAAACAACATGAATGACTTGGGCATGGAACAGTTTACAGGTAATGAGATAAAATTAGAAGGATAAACAAGAAGGGCGAATTGAGGCGCTGCCGAGCTGCATTTGCTTCTGCCTGGACAACAACATCTTCTTCATCCTCTCTCAGAGGACCTTGGCTTCCATTGTTGATGATGTTTTCTTCATCAAAATCATCACTTATTTCTGAAATTTTCTTCTTGTTCATTTCCATTGCTTAAACAAAAAAAACACAAAACTATTATTTTAAAAACAGTGTTCATAAAACAAAGAATAGTTGAGTATAAAACTAGTACAAGTATTTAGGAAAACAACAAATATAATAGTTCATGAATAAATCATTGTATGATGAATAAGTAATTCAAAATGTTGGTTTTCTGAAATAATCAGTGGAAGAAGATGAAATTCCTTTGATGTAAAATGTTTCAAGTGAAGAATCTACAAAGGCTTAGTAGAAAGTATGCAATGGCATAGCAAGGGTAGCACGTGAAGAATCCACAAAGGCTTAGTAGAAAGTATGCAATGGCATAGCAAGGGTAGCACGTGAAGAATCCACAAAGGCTTAGTAGCAAGTATGCAATGGTATAGCAAGGGTAGTACGTCAAGAATCCATAAGGGCTTAGTAGCAAGTATGCAATGGCATAGCAAGGGTAGCACGTGAAGAATCCACAAGGGCTTAGTAGCAAGTATGCAATGGTATAGCAAGGGTAGTACTACGTGAAGAATCAACAAGGGCTTAGTAGTAAGTATGCAGTGGCATAGCAAGGGTAGTACGTGAAGAATCCACAACGGTTTAGTAGCAAGTATGCAATAGCATAGCAAGGGTAGTACGTGAAGAGTCCACAAGGGCTTAGTAGGAAGTATGCAATAGCATAGCAAGGGTAGTACGTGAAGAGTCCACAAGGGCTTAGTAGGAAGTATGCAATAGCATAGCAAGGGTAGTACGTGAAGAGTCCACAAGGGCTTAGTAGCAAGTATGCAGTAGCATAGTAAGAGTAATACGTGTCAGGAGGCGGCATTTCGAGGGGGTAAAAATAGAAAATAGAAAAAAATTAAAATAATAAAAGCCTAACAATAAATCTGAAATTTTATACCAAAATGAGTTTTTAATGTCATAATTGTTTTTATGTTCTTTGTGTGAAACACTATTCTTATACAAATTTTTCAGCACTAATGTTTGCAAATTAAAAAAAATCTGGAGTGGTCTACACTCAACTTTACTATTAGTAAACTTAATATCAAAGTTCTTTGGTATATAATATATAATGTCTCATTTAGGTATAATATGAATGTGAGAGGTTCATTAGCCTTTCATTTCTGGAAGTAGTGTAGATACCTATATATACAGCAATATATATGCTTATTTTTGCACCACTGATGAATATAATATCACTAGTATAACTACATTTTAGAAAATCGACAATATAGAAACGGAATTAAAAATTAATTGCATTTTGATTTAAATAATACTTTTTTGTTTTGAAAGAATCTTTGGTTTTCTTTGATGACGACTGTATATCTACGCGAGTACTGTAATAAGATGAAAGTGTGTGACTTATAACAGTAGGCTAAAATTAGTTCCTTGATTGAAAATCCATGAAAATAAATATATTGAGGACTATTTGGAATTTTGAAGATCAACGGATTAGAACGGTCACAGCGAGGAGCAAAAGTAGTTGCTAAGCCACTGCAAGCATGTGTTAAAGGAACCTTGCACAACCATCAGAGTACTGATTGATAACAGAACAATGATATTATTCATTATTCATATGCATCAGTATGTATTCACTATTCCATTCACATAGAACACCAAATATTGGCGATCCGTGATTTTATTTCACAAATACCTGAAAGCTAAAACTAAATTCTGCACTTTTCTTTCCAAAAGGTCTGCGGGAGAAAGTTTTCACCAGGTTAGCGATAAGATGATGCAAATAACTTTTAGCCTCGTGCAGAAGTTAGTGCCCTATGTGCAAGCCACTTTCGTTTCCTCTGTGGGCAACACATTTCACTCTACTAACTTTCACGCAGACCACTTATACTTTATCAAACAAAGGAAATATTAATCAAATATTACTTACCAATAGTTTTTTTTTTTCATTATTCATGTTCTTAAAGGGATAAACATTTTATACGACGAGTAAAACTTTCTATATCTCATTAAATTTTGTTTACAATTTACAGTACAACCTCGGTACGAGTTTAATTCGTTCCCATACTGCACTCGTATTTCGATTCACTCATATTATGAAGCAATTTTTTATATTGAAATTAATGTGAAAATAAATCATTCCATCCTCTAAATCCTTCTTTTTAAATTTATTTTTTAAACAGAATAGGTGCAATTAGGAAAAATAAATCATACTGTACATGTAATATGATAAATTATCAAACCACAATATGAAATGAAAAAAAAAACACTAAGTTCTTTCAATCACAACAAATGGTCTTCATCAGAGTCAAAAACCAACTGAAACTCAAGATGCAGAAACATCATGGTGAGGGCTTCAAAGGAGTGGGAGGGAAGAGTGGTATTTTAAAAGGGCTTAATTCGTTCCTACACACTCGTACTATGAATCAATTGTTTACATTGAAATTAATGTGAAGATAAATAATTCCATAAAATAAATAATACCCTTTTAAAATACCACTCTTCCCTCCCACTCCTTGATCCCCTCACCATGATGTTTCTGCATCTAGTGTTTCAGTTGAATTTTTGAAGATCGTTTGTAACGGTTAAAAGATCTTAGTCTTTTTTTCCCATTTGTATTGTGGTTTGAACATTGATTGTTGTTTCACGTGTTTATGTGAAATCTTGTTATGTAATATGCAAAATGAAAATTTAGGCAAGAAATATTCATGTGTTATTAATCTACTAAACTTAAAACGGAGACCATCTAACCGTGGGGAAGACGGTCTCTCGTACTATTTTACTCGTTATATCAGTAAAGGGTCAGTAAGGGAGTAAATGACTCAAATGATTCTAAGCTACGTCGCAATGAGCCGTTAGTTAAGACAAATCAAAAATATCATCAATTGCCATTAAGATCAGTATGCGATATTGTATGAGATAAGCGTGTTCGAATATGTTTCTATTCCACAAAAAGGTAAAACGTATAAAGATTTTTAAATTCTCAGAAATGTATTCCCATATTTCTCCAATAACAATAGTGCCATGACGTGCTAAACGAGTTTAGGAGAGGAAAAGGGTAGAAATTAGGTTAGTTCTTTAATAAAGTAAGTCAGTGAACTAAATACAGTTATAAAATGAAATTGAGTAACTTTTAATTTTATCAAACAACTTAAACGATTTAATGGATCTCAAACAGAAACTAAACGGCTTTGTTCTCAAGAGAGCCCACATAGCAAAGATATTCTCCCGTGCTAGATATCTATTAGAAAAATAAGGCTAAGTTTCAGCTACCATCTTCTTGAACTGTTATTAAATATTCTTCTTTAAGGATACTTTCAAGTAATTTTAACTAACTTTCTCTGATGACATCATCTTTTCTCATAGGATAGCAAAACTGAAAAAAAGGGCAATTATTTGGATTTACGGATAGAAAATATTTAGCCACTTTTAGAAGTCCTATTTTCATGACAAGTAATTTATAGTAACAGCACAATGATAACTCTATGCGAATTAAACTTTTATTAGAAACTGGTAAATTAATGATGCTTACCAAAATTACCAAAAATATTTTATTTATAGATTATTACAAGATGAGCACGACTTTGACAGATATTTTATAAAAATTCAGAGATGATGCGTGGTATTCTAAAATATCGTAAGAAATTATGGAATAGTAGAAAATATCATTAATATGACATTTAATACTAATATTTATATTAGAAATATAAATATAATATTTATATATATTACTTATATAAATATACAAAAACAGTCGATAACTATCATGAGATATTGAGTTTCTTTTATGACAGCTTTATTATGACAGTATTCTTTTGCAGCTTTAGATACTGAGCTCAAATTTGATTTTATTCTAGACATACTTCTTATTTAGTACGCGGGTACGTAGGACTAACTTTTTTAAAGCAAGTAAATTATGATGATAGTTAAACTAAATTAAAATCGACTAACAATACTCACTTGATACAGTATCAGGCACCTAAAAATACCTGTATATTTTTATTTCAGCTTAATACCTGTATACTGTGTAGTTAGCCAAACATAGATTAATAGTTCATAACTTCGATTCTATGTTGAATTTCCAATCCATTCAAATCTTAGCTTTTAAATTAGACATACACAAAACTGTGTGTATTTCAGCTTGCTATGACTTATTTCAGTAGCTGAGAGCTTGCATGTGACAAAATTTTTGGACGAACAGACAGACAGAGGGGTTTTTTTTGTTCTTTGGGGTTGTTAAGAGTAAGAATTTTGTTTTTTTGAGTTTTTTTTTCTAAAGTGGGGATTTTGTCCTTTAAGATTTTTTTCAAGTGGGAGTTTTCCTTGATTGATTTTTAAAACAGAGAGAAAAAGTGTTGATTGAAAAACAGAAAAACAGTCAGGATTGAAAACATGAGTTTTCACTTTATAATACTGTCGTGACACATTATTCACAATTTAACATTTTAATTTTCCTGCCCCCAGTCTGTTGTGTGAGAGCAGGAGTTCCTCAAGGAAGTATACTCTCTCCAGTCCTTTACAATTACTACACATCAGACATACCTGAACACCCTTCTACGTTATTGGCAACGTTTGCTGACGATAAAGCCATACTGTCAACTCATGATGACCGCAATATAGCTTCTGACCAGTTACAGCAACACCTACTTCTCATTCAACCTTGGCTTCGTCGCTGGCGCATAAAAATCAATGAGAAGAAAAGCTCTCAAATAACTTTTACTCTTCGACAAAACTATTGCCCCCCAGTATCCCTAAATAATGAGATCATACCTCCAGAAACCACAGTACGCTACCTAGGACTACACTTTGACACACGCATGACATGGAACCCACACACAAGACTGAAACGTACAGAGACCAACAGACGTTACAAACGCCTTATAAGACTATTAGACAGAACATCAAAACTCACACTAACAGACAGACTCCACATATACAACACAATCTTGAAGCCTTCTTGGGCTTATGCTATAGAACTTTGGGGTTCTGCCAAACCTTCAAACATTCGTCCCATACAAGCCATCCAATCAAAAATACTCAGAAAACTCTCGCATCTCCCATTTTACGTCCCAAATATAATCATTCACCGAGATCTTAAAGTCCCCTTTGTTCTCGACTATGCAAAAGACCGCTATAAAAAATTCCACAGTCAACTCTCAACTCATCCAAACCCACTTGCTCAAAATCTTTCCCAACTAGTAATCCCCACAAACCCCCAAAGACGACTAAAACGACAATGGCCACGTGACTTTCTGTCACCCTAAAGCTTAAACATAGTTACGAAGTGCCACCAATGGGTGTCCATCCGATTCACGTCACATAATCAAAAAAGCTAAAGGAGTAACCCTAAATCAAAATTACTTTTAAATACATGAAATTGTAGTCGAAGTATCAAGGAAAAAAAAAATTTCCTGACAAATATTTATTTTATAACAAATTTTGTACTATCACTTATAGCCAATTTGGACCACTATTTTCGGAAAGGTTCAAGTAAAATGTTCATATGACGACATAGCCAGCGTGACATTTATGCAGATATTAGGTAAATATCAGATATGTCTTGGAATGAATGGGTGTTTTACGAAGAATTGGTCACGTTCTTTTACTTTGATTCTCACATCAACAATTTCAAATTAACAAAACCATAATAATTCTGTCTGATTATTACAACAACGAAAAAAATTCCCATACACTCTGAAGATCTACATCATTTTAAAAATATTCTACTATATATACTGGCAAGTTGTATGAAAACGGAGAGGGAGAGGAAAACCTCTGTAAAGGTCTAGAGAAGGGTGCAAGTCATCTTTACATTACCGCCGTATTCATTTCTCTACTTTTGAGGTGATGAAGCTTTGAAACATAATTTACAAAATAATTCAGAAAATATATGAGAAATAGCTTTAAAATTGGATTAGAGTGGAGATCATTTTCTTGCCTCTAATTTAGCTGAGAAAAAGAACACCCTAAAAGGCTAAAAGGTTGAAAGAAAAAAAAAATTAAATAGACTTTTCATTGGCCACATGTACTGTATACTTACTACAATGAAATTTTATACATTGACTATAAATGTTCCTTATAGGGAGTTATTTTACTAATAACTATGGAAATGATAATATTGGTTCTAGTTATTGATACAAAAAATACTATACTAGTATTTAAAATATAATAAAAGTAGTTAATAAAAATGCTTGCATACAGCATTTTTAAATAATGAAATGGTTTAAGTTGGTTTCAATTTGTCTATTATAAATTCTTTCACAGACAAACAGACAGAGTGATCTTCAATTAACTAGTGAGTCAGCATCAGTATGAATCTGATAAATTTTTCCATTTTCATAGTAATCTAGTGAGAGTAGTCAAAGCGTGAATAGTTATACGCTAGGTTTGCTGCATATGTTAATTTTTTTTTATTTTCATAGTTGTCGTGTTAGAATAGCCAAAAGAAAGGATAAATGCCATAGGTTTGCTCAATTTGATAAAGTCTTTTATTTTCATACTATTTGTGTGAGAATAGTCGAAATGTGAAGACTAACGCAGGAAATTTTCAAAAATTTTTTTTTCATTTTTATAGAAGTGGCGTTATAATAGTCAATAGGTGATGACTAATATGGTAAAATTTATGACTTGATAAATTTTACACATTTTCATAGTATTCATATTTGAATAGTTACAGCCTGAACAGTACTATGGTAGGTTTACTGAATTTTAGAATTAGTAGTAATACTGTCCGTCATACCTCGTAATGTCTCAGAAAGCTCGACCGGTTTCGGGTCCGCCCGGATCCCATCTTCAAGAGCACCTAACTGACTGTGAATGTTATTTTCCTATAACCTACATATACATGTCATCTACATTGTGGAATCAGTGTTGTCTGTGTAGTTAGTTTTTATTTTGCATATTGCTATTATTTCTTTAATTGCTATGTTTTTTCTTTTTATTTCTTATTATTTATTTCATTATCTATTTCCAGTTCTTTGTGTCATCTTAGAGACGTAAAAACACAGACAACACTGATTCCACAATGTAGATGACATGTTATAGGAAAATAACATTCACAGTCAGTTAGGTGCTCTTGAAGATGGGATCCGGACGGACCCGAAACCGGTCAAGCTTTTCTGAGACTTTACGAGGTATGACGGACTAATTCTAATATTACTAACCTCAGTGGAACTAACCCAGTAAAAAAACTAAAAACAGTAAAAAACCCTAAATTTTACTGAATTTGTTTATTTTTTTTATTTCTATAGTAATCATGTTAGAGTAGTCAAAACGAACGGACAAATACGATAAGTTTGCTAAATTTGATAGAGTTTTTCATTTTCATATTAGTCATGTGAGAATAGTCTAAAAGTGGAGAGTTATGCAGGTAATTTAAAAAATTTATTTCTCTCTTATTTTCATAGAAGTTGCATGAGAATAGTCAATGGTTCCAGTTAAGATACCATCTTACCAGTTATCATCTTACTACTTACTAGATACCATCTTTATCAGTTACCATAAAGTACTATGGTAACTAATATGGTTACCATTTCACCAATAGCTGATGAATAAATAATATGGTAAGTTTTCATGATTTGATAAATTTTCGATTTTCATAGTATTTATCTATGAATAGTCAACATGTACAGTGCTGCTAGCTCTGAATTCGTTAAAGATTTTTATTTTCATAGTTGTCGTGTTAAAATAGTCAAAACGAAAGACAAAGGTTGACTAAATTTGTTAAATTTTATCACAGTATTTGTGTGAGAATAATGAAAATGTCAAGAGTAAATCAGGAAAAAATCAAAATTTTAAGGTAATACGGAAATTTGCAAAAATTTGAATTTTTTTTTATTCATAGAATTCTTGTGAGAATAGTAAAAATGTTAAGAGTAATACGGAAAGTTTTGTTAATATGATAATTTTTTCATTTTTCGTAGTAATCAAGTGACACTAGTCAAAGCGTGAACAGTTGTATGCTCGGATTGCTGAATTTGTTAATTTTTTTTTCATTTTCTCAGTTATCGTGTTAGAATAGTCAAAACGAAAGACAAATGCTAAAGTTTTTCATTTTCATAGTATTAGTGTGAGAATAGCCGAAGTGTGAAGAATATAGTAGGTGATTCTCAAAATGTTATTTGTTTTTTTTTTATTTTCATAAAGTTGCATGAGAATAGTCAATAGGTTATGACTAATATGGCAAGCTATCTTGATTGAATAAATTTTTCCTATTTCATACTATTCTTATGTAAATAGTTAAAGCTCGAACAGTACTATGGTAGGTTTCTTGGATTTATTGATTTTCTTTATTTTAATAGTAGTCCTGTCCTGTTAGGTTAGTCAAAACGTAGGGACAAATACGATAAGTTTGCTAAATTTGACAACTTTTTCATTTTCATATTATTCCTCTGAGAATAGCCGAAAAGTGAAGAGTAAATTTCAAAATTTTATTTGTTTCTTTTTTTTTATAAAGTTGCCTGAGAATGGTCAATAGATGATGACTAATAAAAAGATTTCACATAAACACGTGAAATAACAATCAATGATCAAACCACAATAAGAAATGGGAAAAGTTGGGTTTTTGACTCTGACGAAGACCGCTTGTTACGGTTAAAAGATCTTAGTCTTGTTTTCCCATTTCTTATTGTGGTTTGATCAATGATGACTAATAGGGTAAGTTTTCATGATTGGATAAATTTTTCAATTTTCAAAATATTTATCTGAGAATAGTCAAACGATGAACAGTGTTATATTAAGTTTGAAGAATTTGATAAACTTTTCCATTTTCACAATATTCTTGTGAGAATAGTGGAAAGGTGAAGGGTAATATGGGAAATTTAAAAAATTTGAATTTTTTTTTTATATCCATAGAATTCGTGTGAGAACACGACTTAACTTAACTTAACTTAACTCTTAACACAGTAAATGTGTTAAGAGTTATACGGAAAATTTTCTTAATAAAAAATAAATTTTTCTATTTTCGTAGTAATCCAGTGAGAGAAGTCAAAGCATGAACAGTTTATACCAGCGCTTCTTAAACTTTTTTACTTCAGGGCGCACCTATGAAACCAAACCAAAACTTTGGGGCGCACCTATGAAACCAAACCAAAACTTTGGGGCGCACCTATGAAACCAAACCAAAACTTTGGAGCGCACCTATGAAACCAAACCAAAACGTTGGGGCGCATCACTGATTTTAATATAGAAAATTTAGTCCTGTGATTTGATAACAGGAAAATGATTGGAAATTAAAATGTATAGTTTTTTTTAAGAAAAAGAAAGAAAGAGAGAGAGACAGAGAGAGTGAGAGAGAGGGAGGGCTAGTAAAAATGATTTAAATCCCCGAGTAAAGGCACAGATGAAGTATTATCCATTCATGCTTAAAGATTAAAGAAATTTACCTTCCAGTTCAAAATATGAAGTAGCCGAGACTTGACTCAGACTTGAAAACCCCATACTTGGTGTTTTCTCAAATAAATTAAAATGGTGCAAAAACTAAAATATAAATCTGTTATATAAACTTAATCTTCCATTATCTTGGGGCGCACCTGGCTACCTTCCAGGGCGCACCGTTTGAGAGGCACTGGTTTATACACTAGGTTTCCTGAATTTGTTAATTTTCATTATTTTCACAGTTGTCGTGCTAGAATAATCGAAACGAAAGACAAATGCTATAGATTTAATAAATTTGATTAAATTTTTCATTTTCATAGTACTCCTGTGAGAATAGCCGAAATGTGAAGAGCATGCAGGAAATATTAAAAAAATTTTTTTTTTTAAATTTTATAGAACCCATGAGAATAGACATAGATGATGACTAAAAGGTAAAATTCTTGATTTGATAAATTTTTCTGTTTTCATAGTATTTCTATGTGAATAGTAAAAGCTTGAACAGTACTATGGTAGATTTGTTGAAATTGTTGATTTTTTTTATTTTAATAGTAGTCGTATTAGAGTAGTGAAAACGAAGAAACAAATATGATAAGTTTTATAGTTTCTTAGTTTCATAGTACACGAGTACTATGAAAATGAAAAACATTATCAAATTTAGCAAATCTATAGCGTTTGTCTTTTGTTTTGACTATTCTAACACACAACTATCAAAATAATTTATTTTTTACAAATTCAGCAATCCTTGTGTATAACTGTTCACGCTTTGACTACTCTCATCCGATTACAATGAAAATTGAAAAATTTATCAGATAAGAAACGATAAGATACGATAAGTTTGCTGATTTTGATCAAGTTTTCCATTTCCATATTATTTGTGTCAGAATAGTTGAAAAGTGAAGAGTAATGCAGGTCATTTCAAAATTTTATTTTTTTTTATTTGCATAAAGTTGCATGAGAGTAGTCAATAGGTGATGACTAATATAGTAAGTTTTCATGTTTGGGTAAATTTTTCCATTTTCATGGCAGTTATATGAGGATAGTCAAACCATGTACAGTGTTATATTAAGCCTGCACAATTTGATAAACATTTCCATTTTCATAATATTTTGTGAGAATAGTAGAAACGTGAAGAGTAACAAGGGAAATGTGCAAAATTTGAATTTTTTTTTTTATATTAAGAGAATTCGTGGGAGAACAGCAGAAGTGTTAAGAGAAATACGGTAAATTTTCATAATTTGATAAATTTTTCCATTTTTATAGGAATCGAGTGAGAGTAGTCAAATCGTGAACAGTTATATGCTAACTTTGCTGAATTTGTTAATTTTTTTCATTTTCTTAGTTGTCACGTTTGAATAGTCAAAACGAAGGACAAATGCTGTAGGTTTGCTCAAACCTTACTAAGAACAGGCAGGAAAAGTCAACAAAGATGTTCCTACGCTACATCAAGCCGAGTAAAGAACTTACAAGTCAGTAAACAGAGTGATTAGTGATGAAGAAGCAGTTCATTATCAAACTGAATTTCTTGACTCCATGACTGCTCCTGGACTTCCTGCTCATGATTAAAAACTTAAAGTAGGAGCAGCTATCATGCTGTAATTTAGTAGCAGTAACAAATTTCATAAGTAACTTGAGTGCCCCGGGAAATGTGCAACGGGACACGACTCTGAGTTCGTACTCTGCACATAGAGGTGGAAATTATGACTGGGTGTGGTATTGGGGAATCTGTGTGTATACCAAGGATACCATTGATTCCAAGCCACTATCCGTTTTCGTTCAAACAATTGCAAAGTGCTTTCAGATTCTGTTTCGCAATGATGTTAACTAAGTCGCAAGGGGAAAATTTATCTACCGCAGGAATTGAAGTGATTGAGACTAAGTTTTTCTAACATGGTCAACTTTGCTCATAGTTTGCTTGCCCACGAGTCAGAAGTTCCAACACATTGTTCTTTCATGAACCTGAAGAACAGAAAGGCTAATGTGGTGTATACAGAGGCATTTGATAAACTCTTTACCAATAATGATATTCTCTACTATTTTAAATTTCTAATGGTATTTTGGAATACCATGTGTAATGGAATTTGTGACTCCTTCAAAGACGGGTACGTTTGCTAGTATATTATATAATTTATAGTTAATAGCGATATATAATTTAATTATATGAAACAAAAATATTTATAACTTGCTAAAACTCACATAGGGAGAGATAGAGAAACATATATATATATACATACACACAAACGCACACAAACGCACACACACACACACACACACACACACACACACACACACACACACACACACACCAACATTATACGCAACTTCTAAGAACATTACACATGTCACCACCTTCACTCTTATCTAGGTTTAGATTAACCTGTGAAACATCAATGGAGAAGTCTGAATAATATCTTGATTACTGGTGACAACTTGTCAGTAAGTCAATGAACTAAGCGTTGAAGCGTAAATTATTGAAGTCGTGTGTGCTACCTTAAGTTAGAGGAAGTGAGGAAACCAAAACTGTCAAGCTGACTTCTTGGTAAGGGGGGGGGTGTAGATAAGGCAATTCAGGGAAGAGAACATTGAAGGGTTTGTTAAAATGAAAGCATTTTGCATTTGGCTATTTTCAAGGGACAAACGATTGATATTGTTAAAACAGTAAGCAGCAGAATTCGTCGTGCTAAATAATGAAGATTATAGGATACAAAAAAAATTTAAACTAAAACAATGTTTAAATATTCATGTGAGAAAAATAATCGCCACTTTTACAAACAACTGAGAAACCAGGAGTTAAAAGCCTTGTTCACGCCTCATCGTTGAGATGGAAGTTAGCACAAAATCGTTTTCTTAATCAAAGATAAAATTCCGGAGTATTCCTATTCATTTAGTATAATGTCTTGAAAACCACTAGTCAAATTTCAACTAAATGTTTTCTTCAGAAATACGAGCGAACGAGTTCATTATACAAGAGCAAGGGTCAGTATTTAAATATCAAAACTGAAATAATTCATGATTTTATCTAGAATTTGTAAAAGGGGGTCATTATGTTTTCTTCAAAAAAAAAACTTTAAATTTTGAAATAAATTCTTTTTCCCAATGAACGCATAAATTTAAAAATATTCAAAGGTGTCTAGATTTTGTCCACTATGACAAATAGGACATCCTTCCAGCCCGGCTTCAATCAACATAAATACATAAAATATATATACCTTAGAACAAATAAACAATGGATCGAAGCGAACAAAACAATTTCAAAACTACATTAAAGGAACACAAACAATGGATTTTCATCCTAATGGTCTCATTTTTTTTATTTAACCGTCATCATGTTGTGTCTTCCTTCTATTCTGATTCACGACGACAGTTGAGCCGAAAATTTGGGTCTGTATGTGTTTTGGTTTACTGTATTCCCTTCTTGATTTAGTGATGACATTTCAGGTCGTAACGTCCGATTAATTAAGTCCAGAATATTTCTGATAATAGCAACTAGTCTTATAATAAGTTTACGGGGTTATAGTTATAACATTGTAGGGTAAAAAGCTAATGAAATGGTCTCCATATGGTATATAAACATTTAATTGTATAAACAACGCGTTTCGAACTCATAGTGTTCTTCTTCAAGCATTAACTAAAAAATACAATATCATAAGAGAGTTACCTATAATACAAAGTACTATTAAATTAAATGGACAAATTAATTTATACGAATAAATTTGTACATGTGGATACCATTTCATTAGCTTTTTACCCTACAATGAGCAAATACCACATAATAACTGATTGCACTACGTTAGAATTATTACATAGTATTTATTGGCACAATTTATTTAAATTTTTTGTAAATGCTATGATAACTGTTATTTTATTAAACTTGATAATTTAAAGAACTTTTTTTCCATAAATGATAAAATTGTTGTTTATATATAAATGTTGTTGACTGCCTGCCATCAAAAGTAACACTTTTCGTTGTCCTAATGTTCAGGAGATGGAAATTTCTGATATGCTTTAGAAAAGCTTCTATTGTAATTAGCAGTGGACTTGTTAGATAGTTATATTTATCTTTTGCCATTAAACTTATCGGTTAGTTCTGCTGTCTGCCTAAATACAAACATGTTAAACAGGTTTACCTACTTTGAAGTTAATGCAAAAGTCATTATGTTAAAATTAATTATATTAGATTCTGAGAGATGCTTACCTTCAACAGTACAGAAGTGTTCATTTGCGCCTGTTTGCAATTTATTTGGAAACATTATATATAAATATGATGAGCATGTTTCCATTGTAATATATATATATATATATATATATATATATATATATATGAGATTAAATTTTCTGCCTACTTTTTTCTTGATCAGTTTTTTGGATTTTTTTTTCAAATCTCGTATTAGTCCTTTAAATTCTCCAAGAACTAGGTATATTAACTCTCCATATGACTTTCTGTCCATTTTTAAAAAATTTTAAAAAAACATTATTTTTAGAAAATCATATGTTGAGTTAATGTACCCAGTTCCTGGAGAATTTAAAGGACTAATACGAGGTTTGGAAAAAAAATCCAAAAAACTGATCAACACAAAAGTAGGCAGAAAATTTAATCTCACATGTATAAATGAAGGACTGTTCCCCAAATATACGAATATATATATATATATATACGGTACTGTTTTCTTGACCACTAAATATTAACAAACACTTTTTTTTCTTCTCGGAGTTTGGTCAGGGTAAATATATGGAATCACCTTTTTGCCAACGTTTCGTCTTTATTTTAAGACATCCTCAGGGCTATAAACTAACAAAAAAACAATAAACAATGGACATTTGTCATTTATACTTTAGAAACATCATAAACAAATTGAAGAAAACTTACTTAACGGTTGTTGTAATGTAACAGAAACCAGCCTTGAGTAAGTTTTCTTCAATTTGTTTATGATGTTTCTAAAGTGGAAATGACAAATGTCCATTGTTTATTGTTTTTTGGTTAGTTTATAGCCCTGAGGATGTCTTAAAATAAAGACGAAACGTTGGCAAAAAGGTGATTCCATATATTTACCCTGACCAAACTCGGAGAAGAAGAAAAAGTGTTTATATATATATATATATATATATATATATATATATATATATATATATTTCACATAAGCACGTGAAATAACAATCAATGATCAAACCACAATAAGAAATGGGAAAACAAGACTAAGATCTTTCAACCATAACAAGTGGTCTTCGTCAGAGTCAGAAACACAACTGACGAAGTTGTATTTTGGACTCTGACGAAAACCGCTCGTTATGGTTGAAAGATCTTATTCTTGTTTTCCCATTTCTTATTGCGATTTAATCATTGATATATATATATATATACTAAATAATCACAGATAGAACAAAACTTACTTTCCAGCCCACTTCAAACTTGAACAAATGAACCAGTCAGTTTTTATTTTATTTATTCAGTTACCGATTCATTTTACCGATTTTACCGAGTCATTTACCGATTATTTTAGTATTCTATTCAAATGAGCAAGGCACTCTTTTCATGCACAAAAGAAACTGTAATCATGTAATTAACTGGAATGAAGGAAATGAATTAATATTTGTGTCTTCGGAAAGAAGAAGAAATATTGTGGAAAGTGCACTGATAAAGAACTTTTATGAGAAATTAATAAACAATAGCCTAGAACTATGTAAATTGGATGAATTTTTGATTAGCGGAATAAATAAACAGATGAAGACTTCTTCATCGTTAAACACATTCAGGGTTACCAACAGTTCTAGAACAAATAAAAACACACAAAAGACTTACAACGATATTTCGACTGTCGTCGTCATCGAGCAGAAGTACTCGTAGTCCCTTTGAGTAGCTGAAGCTAACTGATATATATATATATCAGCAAACTATCAGTAGCAGTTTGCTTCTCAACGCGAGTACTTCGCACTTCTTCCCGATGACGACGGATATCGAAATATCGAAGTGAGTTCTGTAGTGTCTTTCTGTGTTAAAGTATATATATATATATATATATATATATATATATATATATTATATATATATTTGAATAGACTTGAAGAGTAATGTAAAATTATAAAAATCTAGCTAGACTATTAGACATGAAATATAGTGAGTATGAAGATATTAATGTTTGTATACCACGTACCAAAAGTAAAACGGATGTAAAAAATAATAGCTTAATTATCTCGGTAGACCAAAAACTAGCAATTTATACAAAACATTTGAATCCATTTTGGTTGACGAGTCTATAACAGCACTATTTTAGTAAATAATTTCCTTTGGTAAATAAATAATTTTAAAATATATTATTTTTAATCAATGCTATCATAGTAACATGTATGCTACAGCTTTTTACAAGTGATGAGTGGTAAAGTAATATTTATATCAGAATTACTGATATGCTGAAGAAGTATCCAGGCCATAAAATAGGGTGAAACAACACACTGTCAAGATGTGGCGATTTGAAATATTCATTGGTTGGGAGAATAACTCTAGTTTTCACATCCTCCTTGTTCTAAACTCCATAAATATTTTATGTCCTTTCCAAAAATTCTTACGTCTGAAATATATTTTTCATCTACTACAAATGATGGAAAATAAACACAAAATCCTGCTTGAAGTCTATTTTAAAACTACTTCTAAGCTCTTGTAAAATATATATAGTTTTAATATTATTGCAGTACTTGTAAAATCGATAATTAAAATACTCTCATGACTTAAAAAATTTAAATTATAATTTAGGGAATTATTTTAATAATGTATTGATTAAAATTTTTAATGCATCATAATATTGTTAAAAGGTAAACAGAATATTGACTATTACAATCTATCTCTCCTTTTACATGCCAGCCTGATAAAGCTTTCTCACCTTTCTAAAACTATCTTCTCCTTCAGAAGAAGAAGAAGAATGACATTAATAGCTTCTGAAAAAGTCATGTTTGATTCTTTAGAATAGCTTTGTCTTAAGTAAATAAGTCTATTGGTTTTTTTGTTATCTAATCAAAACTTGTTAAGAAATAGCACGGTTTGGATGATTCGGCTGTCAGACCTGTTCCTATAATTAACTTCATTAGTCCCTTGACTTCTTTTGTGAACTACAACTCCTACCCCATCCAAATTTAATAACTCTTGTACTTCCCACAACTGCTTTTAACAGCACTCTGTGTACTGCATTTTATTATCTGTTCGGCTATAACGAAGTTATTATTATCAACCGTCATACCTCGTCTATCGTTGCTGAAATCGCCCGACCGGTTTCGCAATGGCTGCATGATCAAAGTCCAATTGATGATGCAACCATTGCGAAACCGGTCTGGCAACTTCAGCAGCGATAGACGAAGTATGACGGTTGATAATAATATCTTATTTACTAACCTCTGTGGCACTAACAATATGCATGTATTTATAACTAAGTTGATATAGAATAGAGCATCCGTCGGCCAACGCAGAAACCTTTCTATTACTACTTATTCAAAATCCTGTTTTCTTAGTTTTAATGACGGCTTCCATGTTCAGATTCACGATCAGATCCCCGACCCTAACTTTCATGTTACTTTAAGATATTCAACGAGGCCACATATTTGTCTCCATAGAAGTAAATCATCTCCCGGACTCGTTATTTAACAATATAGTTACATTTAATTATCATTGGTTAATAATTATTGTTTAGTTTGTATTATTTGTTATATACTTAATTTAAAATTAATTTCAATATGGGTTTCTGAGGTCAATATTTTTATTTATACGTAATAACCACAGACACTTCATATCTGGAAATTCTATTAACGAAAACTCACAATATAATAAACAGCAAAACAAATACGAATAAATGCAATAAATACATATATTCAAATAAATCCTTCTTTTTGGAGGAATGGAGTCAGTTTTGGTTCGTATCCCGCAGACTATTTGGTTAAAAGAGAAACTTAAAATCTCCTATATTACTAGTTTTTTTTATATCAATCCTCTTCATCAAATATATTTATAAATAAAAATCATTTTAAAGGTATTAAAGTATTTATGGTGTACTAGCAGGATGTAGAGATATTTCTTCGTTTGATGGCTTACTCAATGACTCCTTCAGGACCATTAAATGTGGGCAATCCTTGATTATATACACTACTATTAAATTATCTCCCCACCTCGTGCACTCAGGGTTTTCTTCATGGGACAATAAACGTCCATCTGCAAACCATATGTTGCCTACTAGAACATAATTTTAGTCTGTTTTTTATATAGGATTTCCTATTGCAATAATTGAAAATTCCTGATTTTTTTTTTCGTTTAACAGTAGTATTAAGATACAACTAAAATGTCTCCAAGGCAATATGCTTATTAAAAAAAACTAAAGTGCGAATCAAATTTTTAGATTACGAAATGACAAGAAGAGCAACAAGAAATACTTGGAGTATCTTCATCAATATCATTGCCCGCAAACGATAAAGTTATTGTTCACCCCAAAGGACTGTATAGCTGCGAATTTTATTAAGTTATTTTAAACAGTGTCATTTATTGCGTGATTAAAAAATAATAAAAATATTAAAATAGATTCTACTGATATAAACAGATTCAGGTAAGAAGATTTGAATGCTGGGGTTAATGTAAGAGGACTTTAAAGAGAATACAAACTATTATATAAGTTTATTTAATTTGTAAACTGTTGTTTAGTTTGTTTGTTTGTATTTTTTTGCAAATCATAAAAGAAATCCTCAGGACACATTCAACAGGAGTTAAAGCCAGTGCATAAGAAATAAGAGTTAGGTTGGGTTTTTGAAGTGTTTGTGCCAATCGTGACTGGGAAGGAAATGTGGCAGGGGTTGTCGACATACCTGCGCCCATGGCCAGATCAAACTGAATTTGTTTAGGCGTCAATGCAAGGATTTACATTGAAGTGAGAAGCTTGGTTTTATATCAATTCGGCTATAGAGAACGCCTGGGAATGTAATAAGGAAATTCCGATGCTTCTGCCACCCACTCCGCCCTCTCCCACCAGCTTTGACAGCCTAGATTCTCTTGACATTTTTCCTTTCGAAAACCCTTTAGAATTTAAATGCACCCTCTTGGTGCTCTCCGCTGGCAAGCCTGATTAATGTTATTGAATCATGCCCGAGAAAGGGTAGCGCTTCATCTTTCAATGTCCATTAATAACATTTTTGTTTAATTTAACAACCTGTAGGCCCGTAATGGGCCCGGGTAAATGGCCCGAGAATGCAATGAGAGACGTGATTCTCTGTTAACCTCTGTAACAGCGACGCCGCATCCCAACCCCTATTTCTTCCTTCCACGATCCTCAACTTTCAAATTCAACAAGTCATTAATTACTTCTTACTGAATACTTTGCTTAAATAAGCACTAGTCATCATGGAATCTGAATCCGAGTTACTCTAGTCTGATTAACTATCTCACAGTTGTTGAATCACTGTGAAACATTGCACAAACAACATGATTTCATTTATGAAATCATTTTTAAAATTATTATTCCCAATAATAAGAATAAACTTATCAAAAAAATCATTATCATGTCATTATTTTTGAATGAATTAATTCAATCGGAATAGATTAAATAACCAAAAGTAATAATTTGTCTACCATACTATAGTGGTATTGGAGGTCGTTTAACCGATTTTTGACATTATAGTTCTTCATGGTGTTTTGTTATTGAGGACTAGGTCAAATAAAAGAAAATAAACTCCTTCCTAGGCCAAGTTTCGATGTATTTGTACATCATCTTCAGGGCTAAAATTAGAGTAAGAACTATAATACATTTACCAACACAATCTACACTAACATAGAGAACTAGCACAAATTTTTGAGACCTACAGATACATACAAAACGTTATATATAATATATATATATATATACCAATGAACAAATTAAAATATGAAATGGGGAAAAACTACTAAGATCTTTCACCCATAACAAGTAGTCTTCGTCAGAGCTAAAAACCCAAATGATCACTGTTCATTTGATCATTGGTTGTTAATTTACGTGTTTATGTGAAATCTTGTTACATATATTTATATATATATAGTTTTAGATTTTATATATATATATAATATATATATATATATATATGATGTAATTTTTTTTTGAGGTTTGAGGTCCAATGATTAAAACTAGTCCTTTTGCCGACGTTTCGACATATATTTATGTCATCTTCAGGGCTACAACAGATTGTTTTACAATTAGCACTACTGTTACTACTATTTGGTAATTTATTACATTTTAATATGTACAGTAACAAAAAGGAATACTGTACATATTAAAATGTAATAAATTACCAAATAGTAGTAATAGTAGTGCTAATTGTAAAACAATCATGTTGTTGCCCTGAAGATGACATAAATATATGTCGAAACGTCGGCAAAAGGACTAGTTTTAATCATTGGACCTCAAACCTCAAAAAAAAATTACATCATATAAATATTGGGTCAAGAAAACAAATCATGATGTATATATATATATATATATATATATATATATATATATTATATATATATATAATAAATTCAAAACGAAAGAAACACACAGAAAGACACAGACATAACTCACATCAATATTTCGACCATCGTCGTCATCAGGAGGTGCGAAGAGCGAAGAGTCCCGCAGGAAGACAGGGCGGTACTCATGAGTAAATGCCGTATGAGTAAATGAGTAAATATCGATGTGAGTTATGTCTGTGTCTTTCTGTGTGTTTCCTTCGTTTTGAATTTATTTTATTTTAAAAAAAGTCCGCTGGACCGTTTCTTTTAATTGTATATATATATATCTTAGACGTGATAGTACAATTCAAAACCAGGTAAGAACTGCTGCTTGTGGTACCTTCAGCAGAATAAACAGATTACATAAATAATCTAATTTGAAGATAAAATGTGATTTTGAAGGCTTTAGCGGTATTCAAGGCATTGGAAAAGTTTTATCTCTTCTACCCGCATGGAATGGAAATAATCCTCATCGGGATTAGCGAGGAAACCCTGTATTTATCCCGGAGCTCTGAGTACAAACCGGATTCCCGCCTATTCACCAATTCATATGAGTGCATACAACCCAATGAATGTCTCCTTTCAACCAGCCATTTTATGGTAATTTCACCCTCTGCTTGGACATGATATTTTTTATAAACTCAAAAAAAAAAAAACCAATTAATTTCTTACAAAACAAAATGATAATTTTATAACGTTACTTCCAATAAACACTTACAAGCGAGTTTTATAACACAAAAAAAAAGTTCAAAAATAAAATAAATTCCTGAAAGGTAAAATATTATCAAATAAAATGATTTTATGTAATGTTAAAATAGATTTTATTTTATTTTCATCTAAATTAATTAATCTTCTAAATTAATTCCAATAACTTTGGAAACAAAACAGCAAGAGAAAGAAATATGTTTTTACATAAATTTGTTTTGAAATTATTTCATATTAAATAAATTACAAGGTATAAATAGTATCTAATAAACCCTTTTTTAGTTTTTAAAATACAGTATACAAGTGAAATATTAATCTATATCTGATAGATTTTCAAAACAAATAGAGTATAAAATCAATTAATCAATAGTTTAATATAAGGTAATAAATATATAATATATCTACGCTCATTCAATAACATGAATATGTACATTTTATGGCAGGGTAAGCAAGAAATATTTGAACCAAACCTTACCTTTAACTGTATCTGAATTATCATTCGAAACCTGAAAAGTTCTAGGTTTTAAGTATTACAAGTTCAATATATTTGCTTAGAGGTGGCAAAAACTCTGTGTCAAATAGCCGCTAGATTTGCACCAAGTATTAAGTTTTGTCATACTTGAATAATGTTCATATGACAGCTGTTAAATTATTGATAGTTGGGACGTTGAATGCATATTTAATTACTCTGCTTATTGACCAAAATATTTGTAACATTTTTCCTTAATTTTTTTTTTTTTTTGAAAACGCAAAGGTATGGACTTATAAGTACTAGCGGCCAGATAGCCCAATGCTCGCGTGCTCGCCACTGGACTGGTACTCGATGAATTCATCACTCTAACCTTAATTTCTTCATATGAGAGGTGAAAAAATTCGATCACGTTATCCACCTGAAAGGACTTTAAGCCAACGGTCCCGAGCCTGTACGATGTCGGTTAATCATTAAATATCCCTACTCCAAATACACTTGAGTTAGCAACATTTGGAATCCCAATGTAGAATCAATTGGATAGGGGATCAAATTGGGTATTTTTAGATAGTAGCACTTAATTAATATATGAGAAAAAATTAAGAATAGAAATAAACATTAATGTAATCAATTCAAAAAAAAAATGACACAAGAAAAGGTTGTTGTCGAAATATATTATTACTATTGAATCAATGATTAAACAAGAATAAGAAATGGGAAAACAAAACTAAGATCTTTCAACCGTAACAAGTGGCTTTCGTCAAAATCAAAAACCCAACGTTAGTTGGGTTTTTGACTGTCAGTTTGACTGTCAACTGTCAGTTGCGTTTTTAACTCTGATGAAGACCGCTTGTTACGGTTGAAAGATCTTAGTCTTGTTTTCCAATTTCTTAATGTGGTTTGACTAACGTTGGGTTTTTGACTGTCAGTTTGACTGTCACCTGTCAGTTGCGTTTTTGACTCTGATGAAGACCGCTTGTTACGGTTGAAAGATCTTAGTCTTGTTTTCCAATTTCTTAATGTGGTTTGATCATTGAATATTATTTCATGTATTTATGTGAAATCTTTTTATTACTATCAAAATATACATTTTTTTGTATTTTGTATTTTATTCCAGCATGTTCCACTCTGTATTACATGCATCATCGTCAAATTGTACACAATACTTCTTTCATTAACACTACAAAATACTTATTTTAACTTATTTTACATTCATTCATAATTCAATATTATAAATTTTTTTTTCTTAATTGTCTATACTGTACATAAATTTTACAAATTCGTTATAATAACGTTTTCTAATTAATGAGGAAGGCCTAACGGGCCACTCCTCTCCACAAAACAAGACCTTACGTATGAGAGCCAGTCTTTGTGGTTCCCTCAAACAGCACTCATACACTAAGTGTCTAGGAGATTGGGGTGTCTCCGCGTTACATGGGCATGATGGACTAGGAGCTATTTTAAACCTGCTCAGTTATTCTTTAAATGGCCCATGTCCTGTTATGTATTGGGATAGTTTATAGTTTATTTGGAAATGTTTCATGGAAAATCTAATATCTATGTCTATTGAAATATACTATATACATATCTATGAAAAATCCATGGACAGTATGACTTTCTGAAATTATGATTTGAAAGAAAATATAAACAATAGAAATCTTTTTAGTATCATAAAAATATTGAGGCTTTCCTTAGTTCTTTCATAATTTTACTTACCAACGACCAACGAATATAACCGCACACTATGGTGCACGTCGTAACTAGCAGTTCCAGACCAGAGGCCTTCTACTGCTTGATTACAGTGCTACTATAACTTGGAATGTAATTTTACTTCTGTACTGAACTCAGGAATTAAAAAAAATCCATTAAGAAAGCAAGCACCATGATTTCCCATTCGTATTTATATTCATTCCCGATTTTGAAGGCAGTATTGCAATGATTTATAAGCCTGTATTATAATAATACCTTCATGTCACTCTGATATGTTACACTTTATAATGATAAAAGTAAAGCATCTTAAGAAATCAAATTTTACATACTTAGTTATCTTTGTAAATCTCTTTTTTTTTCAAAAAAAAAAGTTAAGTCTACAGTAATTGGAAGCAGAATCCTTTGTTTCAGATAACACAGAATCTATATGTAAAATAATCTAAGGCATTATCGGAGACCGGCTTAATTCCTGTTAATGGCTTCGGGAAAATTCTAAATTATTAAAAAGCTCTGGGCCCTAATCGAATAAGGATTTCCTATATATGCTAATACATCAGCCCTTGGTAAAAAAAAAAAGTAATTTCTTTCCCATCACAACACCATTTGCGCTTCGATAATCAATAACTAAAAAGCATTTACGATGTTGTTTATTCGGTTAAAATAAGTATTGAAATTATATTAAAAACAAAATCTAATACATTATGAAATTATTGTAGCATAATGTCATTACAACTAACAATTCAATTTATTACATTTACAAATTGAACTTTTTACTGAATTTACTATTACCGTAAAATACTTTTTAGCGTTACATGTTTACTTTTTCTGTTAGTATGGTGAACTTCAATTGAAAAACGCCAATTATAGTCCTTCAAGATTGACAATTTTTGATTTTTTTTTGGTGATGTATATAAGCATTTAAAAGATTTCTAGATACACTAATGGCCATAGCGTTTGATGGATGCTGATCATATTTTTATCATATGAATGGTAATTTTAGGAAATTTCAAAATCTTACGTCTCCACACAAAAAAAAGCTTAATATGAAAACTAACAAAGCGTTTTGAACACGTCATGTTCTTCTTCAGGTTTACATATGCACTCTTGAAATGATATCCTGAAGTAGAACGCTAAGTATTCAAAACGCGTTGTCAGTTTTCATATTAAACTTTTTTTCTGTGGAGATATAATGTTTTCTTTAATTCCCTAATACGAGTAAGTACCACAATACAACAGATTGTACAAGTAATGACTTGCATGTTTACTTTGTTATTACTATGTGTATAATGGAAAAATACCAATGTTTCCAAGGATTTATAAGTTTTGAGGTTTCTCAATTAATCTTTGATATTTTTTGATGATATATTCAAGAGATCGTAGACACACTAATGACCACAGCGTTAGACGGATGATTATCATATTTTATACATAAATAGTCGTTCATTGGAGAAAGGTATTGTTCTAGAAAATTACAAGTATGGGTAAGGCATGCAACAATATTTTTTCACATAACATACAATATTTGTTCCTGCTGTTCTAATGCACATTTATAACTGGCATTTTTTTATTTAATATCTTCATTATGTAGGGTAAATATTAATCTCTGGTTCAAATCTTGAATCTTTATTTTATTCTGTCAATGTGTTTTAACGAATACTTTATGAATTTTGTTATAAATATGAACATCATAAATAACTATTATCCTTAACCCCTGCTTCATTAAATAATTACTATAATTCTTTTTTTTTTTTGTCAAACAAATTCTAAACAATATTCAAACTTAAATTTAAGAAAAAAAAACATTGCTTGAAGAAGTATTATTTAAATAACAAAAATATTAACAATTAAATTTATCAAAATGAAAATAAAACCTAAAAGACTTATTTATACCTGAAATAGACTAACATACTGACAGTCTCAAGTTTTTGGTTTAACCACCCCTCTCAATCGTTGTACTGTGCTTGCTGAGTTTCCTAATTTCCTCCCTTTTAATGATGCTTAATCAAAAATTTGAATCTGTTACTACGCTTATCTATTGTTTGTTTTCAAACTTTTTAAACAATTTAATAAAGAACAAATTAATAATATAAATACGATAGGAACAATACAGTTTACATATAGTGTATGTGGTTGTCTATTCTCGGGTAGATGAAACATACTTCATTCTGTATTGTTTCTTTTATTGAAGAGTTGAATTATACGGTCTCTTTTAAGTTATATAACGTATAAATACATAATAAGGAACTAAATCGTAAAATACATTAAAATAATTTATAGTAGCATGCACAATTAACAACTAACAATTTTGAATAAGAGAAGTTAATGTAATATATCGCAAGGAAAAAAGCACGTATACCCATAATCGTGAATTGATCTATGAAAAAATAGATACAACAGATCAACTAAATTTATGTGGATAACATGGGAATAAATAAATTTTATTCTCTCTAAAAGAATAAATGCGATATATAGTGTGGCTATACTGAAGAAAATTTGATAGTGGATGAATATTCCTTCATAAATCGTGTATATTTGTGTTAGTGTTATTGGAAGTGTTTGCGTTTTAACTTCAATAATATTTTAAAAAATATTATACAAAAAAATCAATTTTGGAATTTCAATCGACTTATTTGTTCAATGTTTCAAAAATATCACATTTCAGAATTATCTCAGACATTATCTCCTCAGACGTAATTTTTCTTCACGGTAAATTTAAAATTTTTTTTCTAGTATTATTATTGCAAAAATTTATTCGTTTTGTATTTATGTTTAACCTCAAAGAAGGCTTTTATTTTATGGCATAGCAAACCAATTCATAAACAAAGCATTTGTGATGTACGGTAAAAACAAGTTTTTTCATATCATTTAATATTAAAAGTAAAATTTATCTTTTAAGTCGATTTTCGACGTAAGTCGCCCCTTCTGGTCCCAATAAACGACGTTGGATGAGTTATCCCTGTATTAAAGTATGAGCAATGGACTCTTTTGTTCTATATTACAAAACGGATACTAATTTTAACCTAATTCTGCTAGTCGTCAAAAAGTTTGATATTATGTTTACTTTTAGTAAAGGCTGGTTATACCAGATTTCTGCTGTTGTGATCTAATTATTGGTTTCCAACAAAAAAAAAATTGATTGATGCACCTTTTCAAGTACAACGATAAATTAATTTCTATTCTCAAAGGGTAATTTAATTCAGTTTGAACTCTGTGGACTTCAGCTATTAAACGAAAGGCCATAACTTCGTTTAGTTTTTGTTTGAGATTTTATTGGGAAAAATTCACTCTATTTTCAAAATAAAAGATTATTGAATTATTTTCATGATAAAATAAATATATACGAGTATATTCCAAATATGTCAAATAATTAATTATTGAATTAATGCATCTTTAATACAATTATTTGCTAGGTAATATGAATGAAAAATAAAGAATAAATACTTGATTTAATAAACCTGTTGTGGATAAACCAGTATTAATGGAAAGAATATGTAAGTATTTTTAAAATCAATGTAATTTAATAAAAAACTTGTTTTAATAAGCAGAGTTTATAAAATAAAGCCACACATGAGGTTAGATTGTTAAACAGTGTGATTGCAGTATCTTTTAGGCAGTACCATAAAATAATGGTGTTATCGATACAGAAATAGGTTTAAAGAAAGTGGTTACCGTAAAGTCTGATTGTTCCTTCAGCATCGCCAATGGAGTTCTTAGAAACGCACTTGTATCCTCCTAAATCCGACTTGTGGATATCCTTGATAGTTAAGTACATAACAGAAGTATAGTAGACGCCGATGTCTTCATTCATGACATACTTGCTGTTTCTTATTATCATTTCACCTGTAACAAATGTTGCATTGTTCACTACGACCAGTAACAAAATGATTTCTGATATCTGCATACGTTTTCAAACCTTGTCTTGTGAACACACTCACTCACTCTCTGTCTCCTCTCTCATTCATACCCTCCCTTTATAATTATATATATATAGTTACGTTTTACTGCAGAATGAACAAAAAAATATGCCATTTGTTAAATATAATAGTATTTACTGCATATGACATTTTAGAAACAAATATCGTTAATGTGCGCTGTATTATTGATAGTTTACAAATTTATTAATAATCTAAAACTTAATACAAAGGGAATTTTACCATAAGAAGTAATATATCAGCCATATTAATAATTCATATGAAGTTATTGAAAACATCTACAAAAGAATGTGATAAATAATGTTGCTCCTCTGCTATAAGTTTACTGAAACGTGTATTGTGCTAGAGAAATGTATGAAATATACCAGGGAGGCTCAATTATCTCACTCTCTTACTCTTTCTTTCTCACTCTCTCTCTCTCTCTCTCTCTCTCTCTCTCTCTCTCTGTGTGTGTGTGTGTGTGTGTGTGTGTGTGTGTGTGTGTGTGTATGTATGCATGTGTGTGTGTGTTTGGTAAATGTGGTCATGGTGAATGCGTGAGTGTGTGTGTGTGTGTGATTTGGTATGTGTAGTCATGGTGTGTGTGGCTGTGTTTATGTGTGTATGTTTAGTATGTGTGGTCATGGTAAATGTGTGTGTGTGTGTGTGTGATTTGGTATGTGAAGTCATGGTGTGTGTGGCTGTGTTTATGTGTGTATGTTTAGTATGTGTGGTCATGGTAAATGTGTGTGTGATTTGGTGTGTGAAGTCATGGTGTGTGTGGCTGTGTTTATGTGTGTATGTTTAGTACTCGTATGTGTGGTCAGGGTAAATGTGTGTGTGTGTGTGTGTGTGTGATTTGGTATGTGTAGTCATGGTGTGTGTGGCTGTGTTTATGTGTGTATGTTTAGTATGTGTGGTCATGGTAAATGTGTGTGTGTGTGTGTGTGTGTGATTTGGTATGTGAAGTCATGATGTGTGTGGCTGTGTTTGTGTGTGTGTTTAGTATGTGTAGTCATGGTAAATGTGTGTGGGTGTGTGTGTGAGTGTGAGTGTGAGTGTGTGTGTGTGTGTGTGTGTGTGTTTGTGGGGCTGTGTTTATGTGTGTGTGTTTAGTATGTGTGGTCATGGTGTGTGTGTGTGTGTGTGTTTAGAGTACGAGGCAGAGCTATAATCTCATCACGCACCTCCTCCCTATCACAATTAAGGCGTTCTAACACCCTCTAACACCCCTGCCTACAATCTTCCATTCACCTACTCATATCAAACCCTAAAGAACTTAATTTCCTTTCAGTATTCACTCATTCCAAGGAACAGTTGTTCTGAAATTTTGTTTAAGTATAAATAATACTTAAATTATAATTGCTCATACGGATAGTAAATATCTTATTATGACATTTTATCGTCTTCAGGAAAAAAATATAAAACACATAGGTCAAGGAGCAAAAGCAAAGCAGCCTTATGTACTGCAAAGTGATACTGAGTGGCTTAAACCTCACAATCGTGATCCAGTATGAAAAATTAATAAAACATTTAAAAATCAAGCTGAAAAGGGAAAATAAAGCAAAAACCAGTAGTAACTTAAAATATTTAAATCACGGGTAGCAATGGAAGAAAGTAATGATACCACTAATTGTTTATTTTGTTCAAACAGCGGTTTACTTGCTTTTCAATATTTCAGAAAATATTTACAGGCCGATTTACAGAGTGATATACAGTTGACTTTTAAACTTGTTGATATCATTAAGTGGTAGTTAGAAGCATAAAACAAAATTTTCATTTACTACAAAAATGCAGCTAACCTGGCATCTAGTTTTACAATATATATAAATTAATTTCCGCATTTTGTTGTTCTTATGTAATGCAATTTTATCGTATAGATTGACTAATAAAGTAAATAGTTACAGCGGAAGCTGTAACTAATTACAATAGAATTCGAGCGGAAGCAACAATAGTGCTTGTAAGCTTCTTAAATGTGCAAGCCCTATGCTGGATGTTAGCAAAAGAGTCACCTTATATATCGTTAGTAATGCGTGGAATACGTTTAAAAACCAATCAAATGATGACAGCTTACGATGGGCAATAAGTGGTAATTGGATTGAACAAGTGGGACCTGGGGTAGACAGGCAGCGAAGAGGACTAATTAAAAAAATGGCATGCGGTGAAAGGGAAGAGTCGGCCAGCTGACATGCTGTGAGGTCGCAGTCATCGAGTTTATATCTCATTAAGGGCCCTTCTTACCCAAACCACTCAGGCCTTTATTATGCCGGCCAAAACAAATCATTAAGCAACTCTTCAACAAAGCCTTGTCCATTAGGAAACCAACCGAATACATCAGACCTCTCATTCTCAAGACCTACCTTTCAGACAAACTAATTTAAAAAAAATATTCATTAATACAATGTTTTTTTTTAAATTTAAGCTAATAAAATAAAAATTATTTTAAACCAACAATTCATAGACGATGAATAATAAATGTAGTATTTCTGTCTATCCATGTAGCAGGTAATTTCTCCAGATAAAGCTGATCATCAAAAGAATTTTTAACCATTTTATCAGTGTTCTGCTTCTCATGATTTCTCTAAAACTTAATTATATATATAATTATAAAATAACAGCATCCAGACAGCAGAAGAAAGTACTGTTCTATAGTTTATCTACATTTCATCCTGCAGTTCGTCATAAGGTGAAGACGGGAACAAAGATGGAAAATTTACTGCAATTTGTAGTTTGTGTGTGTGTGTGTGTGTGTGTGTGTGATTTCCTCACGAGAAGTAATCCTGCCATGAGTGAATTTATTTCACCTGTATATACCACTTAAAGCAGTATGTATACTATATCATATATTGTTCTTCTAGTATTGTTTGTGTTACTCTAAACTAATCTGTATTTCTTTTCTCCGAGTATTCTATTTTTTTTCATGTACTACGAAAATGCAGCTAACCAGGCGTCCGGTTTTACATCCGTCTCTATAAATTTTCTGGGAGTTAGGACTATTGTCATGTTTAGTGATATCAAAGTTATGGCTTTTCTCAGAATTTCCTGTCTATTTCTTCCAGTGCTCCCCACTAAAGAAACATTATATTCGGTTCTTCTGCTTTTAAGCATATTGCTGTTTTCCTCGCTATAACGGGCGAAGTACTGTGTGATCAGACTTGTAGTCCATATCATCTTCATGAGTATCAACCTTTTAGCACTTTTTAGCTAGAATCATTCCTTCTTCTTTTTAAGGTTTTGAACGAAACTGGACCACTATAGAATCATAGGCAAAAAGGTTACTTTATACATTCTTCGTATATCTTCATAGCTTAAATAGCTTAACCCCCAGTGTTATTTGGAGCTCTATTATGTGTGTGTGTGTGTGTGTGTGTGTGTGTGTGTGTGTGTGTGTGTGTGTGTGTGTGTGTGTGTGAGCAGGATATCTCCAAAATCCATACTGTTTTTTTATATTTAAACCACTGTTGGCCTTGAGACGGAACTGCAAGCTTGGCACCAGTACTGCACTTTTCAAGGAGGGATTTCAGCTAAAAAAATCATTTTTTTTTATCTTGCATAAATCTTTCTACATGATTTTCATTAAAGTCTCTGTGAGCCTGCATTTTTCTTTTCAAATTCTTTATGTATAGAATGAGATTTACATAGAAATTGCCCTTCTAGGTAAAGGCTAAAAATCTGGTCTAGAATAAGAACAAATTAACTTTCATGGAGTTCTGATTAAATTAATACCGACTAGAAGAGTCCGTAGAAACACCATGAACCTTAAGACACTTGGGTAAAAATTATTATATATTTCCTCCGACTAAAATGCTTAAAATAGATTTTATTTCAAAAATTAAATACAACGTAAGAAAAAAGTTACATAACTTTTTAAAATATTGAACATTGTATAAATCAGATGAGATTATTGTGGCTGATGTTTTAATCTTATATTTGAATTTTACATTGAAGATTACTTCTGCCACGGTATTAATATATTTTGCTATGCTATAGTGATATATGCCTATAAACTCAGAATGGGCAACTAACTGCGTACCATGGTCAAAAGTACTATTTTTTATTAGTGGACCCCCTTGACGTTTTCTGGACCCCTGGGGCCCATGTGGCCCACGATAAAAACCCCTGCTACAGAACTCCAAGAAATCGATTTTATATATAATGAAAAATACTTCTGAAGTTTAATGGAAGATAAAATTTTACTTATTTAAATTTACATTGAATTATTTTTTACATATATATATATATCTGTTCCATTAAATGCCTTGCTTATTTTTAGTCTAGTCCGTTTTTTGCATAACTTTTCTAATTTCCTAATATAATTTTTAATTTATTTAGTAAGTAACCTAAACAATAAAACATTCGGTAGATTGGTGTACATTTTAGCTGAAAGATTGAAAAAATACATTAGAAATAGAAAAGCTATGCAAAAAACGGACTAGATTAAAAATAAACAAGGCATAAAATAAAACATGTATGAATGAAGGTCTGCTCTCAAAATACACAAATATATATATATCTTAAACTGTGACACATAGAAAGAAACGTAACAATTAGAACTCACTTTTCAATATTTTAGCCGTTGTGGGGGTCGAAAGGTTTGCAAAGTAAGTCCTAATTGATACGTTTCTTTCTACGTGTCACAGTTTATTTTAAGTTGTAATCAGTCCTTCTGGAACGCATTTCGTTTATATAATAACAAAGAGTACCTGTAGACAACGCTAAAGACGGATTCTATTTCATTCCTTCTGCATTACTATGTATATGGAAAACCATTTTATTATACTTTAAGAATAAGTGCTTTTCTTTAAGTTTATCACTTGAATGTCATTTAAAGTTTTGCAAACAGACATTCTATTTCCTTTTCATTAGCAGGATTATAAAAATATTCATTTATTAAATAAATCAATATTTAAAAATATTCATTTATTTTAAAGTGACACCGTGTCACTTTTCACTTCATGGTATACATTATCTTTATATCAATAATATATAACTAAAATAACATGGATTATGTACTAAGTTATTGGATATGTTTTCAAAGTCAATTAAAAATTACATTTTATAATACTTGGTTTTTAAGTCATTAGATTGTAATCTTACTGCAAATCATTAAACCAGTGTAAGTAAAACAGTGCTACCTTCATTGAATACAGCACACGTTCCATTCACCACTTCGTATATTAATACGTATGTATTAGTGGACCCCCTTGACGTTTTGAAAAATTGAAATAGATATCAGACCTTTTGAGCTGAACTGTTCCCAAACATTGAGACAATTGCAAAAAGATAAATAAACAAAAATCGCATAGCTACAAAATCAGAGGACAAAAAATCCTAAGTTTCTTCCAGATAAGTCATTGTAAAAGAATTATGTTGATTTGTCTCATTGTTAAGTCATTTTGTGTCTTCTCTCTTTTTCTCTCCAGATGACGGTTAAACCAAAAAAATTGTTGGTAATGGCTGAAAGGCTGAAGATACACATAAAGTCAAAGCAGGTTAAACCAAAAATGTGAGATTGCCAGTTGATAATCTATTGTGTGTGTTTCTTCAATTTAATTGTTAACTTTTCTAATCTGTTAGGACAATTTTTTTTTATAATTATCTATAATCATGAACACACTAGTTATTTCAATTTATTACTTTTTAAATTATTTTATTACTTTTTCTCTCAATCTTTTTATATTTGTTTTAACATTTTTTACCCTCTTTTTACCTTTCATTTGGATACTACCTCTGAGTATGGCTTCAACAACTGCCACTCTCCTGTATTGTGGAGACTTGTAGTGTTACTTTGTTGTGTTACTTTGTTGTGTTACTTTGTAGTGTTACTTTGTTGTGTTTCTTTGAGGTAACACCTCGAAAACTTTGTCATCCTTGACAAACAGTCAATATTTGACTACAGTAAAGTCATTTTCTGTTATATATATTGTTTTAACATGAACTTTAATTATATATTTGTAAGTTGTGGTAGCAGTCCTACTTGTATACATCATAAAAACCAATCAGTAATGGACTGAAACTTGTATCTTACTAATTTTCACAATTATTGTAAATACGGTTACTTTGTGATATCCGTATTATATAAAAAAAGTAATATTAGGTATTTGTCATTAGCTTTCTTACAGCCCACGATATTTCATGGTCTGGCACCCATTTGCACTCGGGAATGTACTTAGATGGTGTCTGTCCACTTCATATAGTTTGTCGCACAATGGAAAAAGCGGATTGTCTGTCCTCACTTGTATACGATAGAGGTGTTTCCGCAGGTAGGTTAGGTTAGGTTAGGTTGCAGTGGCAGTTCCACAAGGGAACACACGTAGGCCAAGCATTGGCCCTGTGTGATACCACACAATGAAGATTGATTCTACAGTGGGAGTCCTAAATTTTGCCTTACTCAAATGTATTTAGAGTAGGGATCTTTAACGAGTACCTGACATCGTACAGGCTCGGGACCGACGGTTTAACGTCCTTCTCCGAGGGACGACGCGCTCAGATTTATTCACCTCCCGTGTGAATAAATCGAGGGCCAGGTGAGGATCGAACCCCGGTCCTATCAGTTCAGAGGCGAGCACGTAAACACTGAGCTAGCCTGGCCCCCTTTCCGCAGGTAATCGTGACCTGTTGTCAATTGGAGTTGCGGCCACTTCCTGGTGTCTGGATAGGTGTACATGAGTCACTTGTACAGCAATCATCAGAACATGCATGATATTATATTTGTTAGCGACTTAAGATAAGGAATGTAGAAAATATTAAAGGAGTTATAGTTACTTTACTATTTCCCAAATAATGAAGGTTTAGTGACCTTGAAAATGGTGGAGTCATTATCTGGAGATAAAAATAGCCATAATTCTTTATCATATATTTAGTGATATATTAGCATATGTTTTCATTTTCTGTATAAGTATAGCTTCAGTAAATATCCGTAATTGTTAATTTCCAGAAGAGTTAGTAGTATTTTGTTAGTATAATCTATTTAGTTGAATAAGTGTATCTATTAAAACTGTTTCTAAAAGAGGTTTTGTGTTCACCTCAAAATTATTGTGCGTGTGCATAATCTTCTTTGGAAGCTAACAGAGTAATAAAGAAGAAAGAGAGTTTCAGTAAGAAAGTGGTCTATGCAGAAGCTGCTTATAATTTGAATAATATATATATATATTATATATTGGCCCTGACCAAATTCCGAGAAGAATAAAAAGTGTTTGTTAGTAATTTGTGGTCAAGAAAACAGTACCGTATTACAAAATGATGGATATAGAAAATGAGCAAGTAACAAGAAACATCAACAGTGGCTTTTTTGGACGTCTACACAATGAATTTGGATATGTAGCAGTCAACATGGCAAAACAACTATTGAAGCTTAATAAGTCTCTCGCTTGAAGGAATAATGACAAGATCTTTTTACTTCGATGTCCCTGACCAAATTCCGAGAAGAAGAAAAAGTGTTTGTTATATATATATATACACAGTTCGAAATATTGAATTCTGTAAGTTTTCTTTGTATTCTCTTTTCTGTGTCGTGCTTTGTGTAATTTAAAGTTTATATATATATATATATATATATAACCAAACATATATATTAGCGGGGGGGGGGGGGGGGGTTACTTGTCGAATGGTCTTTGTTTCCATTCGTTATTATTTATTTGGCATTTATTTCTTTATCTATTCTTGCCTACTCTCCCTCCGTAAGTTGGCTTACACTGTTTGAGTTCTTCTTCAAGACCAGTCATTGTCTGCCTTTGGAGTGACTCATTTCTATCTTTCAGATGATAAGGCAATCGAAATATAGCGGTGAGTTTCTGTTTCATTTCTGTGTGTTCTTTTTGTCAATATAGTTTATTTAGTTCGTGGAATCGTTTCATTTAATTGGATATATATATATATATATATATATATATTAAAATGTTATTATAATGGTTTAGCAATTGTCTACATGTTTTAAAAAATAATTGAAATACATCACATTTTCATTCTAAACACGTCTGGTCTTCAAACAACTGTTTGAAATTTAATTTCAACTTTTATATTTAATTGTTTTGATAGAGTAAAACAGTGGTAGAAAAGTAGTTTAAACCATTCACTGATTAAAAAAAGTCTGAATAAAGTATTCTTTAATAAATTTATAAAAAGGAAAAAAAGTTCTGGTACAACTTTAGATATTGGAAAGATTTTTAAGAGAATAGTTTCTTTTTTGAATCATGTACATATGAAATGCATACTACTCACTTCAGTTATAACTGAATTGATTTTAATTCAACTTAAATGTACACTCAAACAATTACTTCAAGAAAGTTTTAAGTCACACTTTCAGAAAACATAGCTAAATAGAGCAATTCAAAGTGACCTTATCTATGCTGTAAGATTACTGATCCTCAAAATACAGTTTACATTAATTTCTTGCATTCACTCTCTATGTGAAATATAAAGATATTAAAGTATTACATTCATGTAAAAATTATGAAATCGATATTTCAACGGAATTACAAGTTTTGGGACTCGCTAAGTTAATAAAATAATTGTCTGCAAATGTTTAAGCAATATACATCAAAAACTAAATTTCATTTAGTTATTCATTTCTGAAATAGCAGATTCATCGTCAAAATGACGCTTTTTTTAGGGACACTATATGTTTTATATACAAATTTCGGTAGCAGTTCTTCCTTAAGATATACATTATTTAAAATAGCACTAAACTTAGCTGACATCTGTTTCTTATCGAGAATCTCAATTTGCCTAATACTCAATACTCGCTTTCTCTTTGTATTAAAAATTTCACTTTTTCAGCCAAAAGGTCTCCTCAAGGACGATTATCCTTAACTGGGAAATCATTCGGTGTAAAACGTTCACGAAAAACGTTATTTTGTGTGATCGCTTTTTAACATGGATTTCAACCCCCATTAATAAGCTATCAGTAAATCTGGAGGTTTAATAGGGACTAGACTCTATTGAAATAACGAGTACAATCAAAAGGACATATTTCAATATTCAGGGGGATCACAGCAGTTAAACTATAGTTAAAATGCACCTCGCGGCTGTCGAATAGTTTAACAAGTCTAAAATAAATGTAAAATTCATGAAAATAGAAATACCTTTATGGTTTAGCAATCAATTTCTTAACAATTGCTGCATATCTAAGCCATATTATATCGCGATATTATATCGCGATATTTATGATAATCATCAGCTGTATTATCCATTCAAACTAACAGAATTTTGACTATTGAGGTCATAAGATTTTAAGTTATAAATAACTGGTAAGCCGTATAATGCTAGCTATAATCCGGGGCCTAGAGATATAGTAAGGTCCTCCTCGTTTCTCATGTTTAGTTGAGAATCCCTTGATAAAGCGAGTGTCACGGATAGTAACATGTTCACATCATTAATTATTCTTTAAAATCTATTGCATAATGCCCGGCCTTAATGCTTAATAAATTAGATGCCTGTAAAACCCTCATTAACAAAAGATAAGCAAGGGTTTGTTAATTATCATCACTGCCCCTAACAATTCAACTTTTTTACTGGGTGTGAACCATGCTAAAATAGAAATTATAGCCAGCTCAAACACTTCAATAAACAGGGAGATGAAATTTCAACTTCTAAAGTAATACAGTACTTATATGACTAATTAAATATCTTATGTGGACTATTTTTTTTTAAGTATGTAAATATTTGTTGTTAAAACTTCTTTTTCTAAGCATGACTGATAAATTGAATACAATTTAAATTGATAAACCGTACTTCTATTTTTTTCAAACTCGAATCGGAAAACAATTCAAATCAAATAGATTTGGAAAAACCGACTCGAAAATTAAAAATTAATTGAAAAAATTAAAAATTAAAAATATATCTCTGAATAGAAAAAGTGGAGTCTTATCATTACACTCTCCACAAATAACAGAAGTGGCTTTATTTGTAATGAATGCGCAAAAGTAAGTTGAAATCTTTCGTAATATGTAATAGTACAGTCATAACGAAACTTCAGAAATTGTTTGAAGAGTCAAAAATGTTGAAGACCTCAAAAGAGAAGTTTTATTATTATTATTGGTTAATACTGTCTTAGAAAAAGTTTAGAAGACAAAGAAATGTCTAAAATTACATTTCACATTAGAGATTGTCAATGATTTAATATTGCCCAAAGACAACGGAGAACATGTGCTCTATAGGGCCAAACTTTTAGACACTCACAGAACCAATCACAGTATCATTGAAAAGCATAAAAAAAACTTTGGGAGACTTTAGAACGTGTAAATGCATCAAATTATACAATATAAAATTTGTTCATGATTAAAGAAGTTAAAGAAGGAGTTTATTTTTGTTGGTACTATTAAAGAATACCTAAACTTAAAGGAAATATGTACAAAAAAAAAGTTATATTATCTTATGAGTTATAAATTATAAGTTTTAGGCAACGGCTTTATAAGAATTGAGTTGAAAGACGGCATCCACCCATTTAGATGAAAAAGTTAAAAGAGGCGAAAATGGAAATATACAACCTAGTAGGTTGTATAAAAAAGCCTACTAGTGCTTGAAAAATAGGCTAACATAATCATATTTTCAACTAAAAAATGATGTTTGCGAGAGTTTTAAGGAATATTATTTATTTCATTGGTTCATATTACTTTCAAAAAACCTTAAAAATGTTATAAATTCTGAAAAATTTATTTTTAGTATTATCTAATAAATTCTAGTTTGCTTTCACCCTTCTGATGTGATTAATTGCTGGAAACTCTAAAAAAAAAACTGTTTTGATGTCCCATTAATTAGTAGTATCCCATTTTTAATAAATTAGTTTACTATTTCGATTTATGTAATGACTTCTCAAAAGATTTGCACTCACATTATGCAAGTGTATAAATATATCTCATAATTTTTACACATATGCTCACAATTTATTTCATCTGCATCAATGAATGATTAGTTCAAGACTGTAATGATTGTTATTTTTCCATTTTTTTCCTTCAATTTTTTTTATAAGTTCACTATTTGAACGACTTATAATTTTCAAAGAAATAAATTTAATTCTCTCTAATGCTGTAGCCATGCTTTGGTGACACAAACTTAAGGTTGTTTTCAAATAAATATTTAGTGTAAAACTTTTCTTTCTTAAAATCTACAGGAACTGTTTATCACTCTTTCCTATACTTTCCTATCTTCTACTTAAGTTTCTAGTAGAAATAACTGAATTATATATTAATTAAGAAACTGTACTAATATAATTGTTAATTAATATTTATTTTAATAAAATAACATGTGCATATATATTTTATGCATGATTTTTTATATAAGGTTCAGATATAGAGGATAGGGTCCAGATCAGTGTCCTACCCGTCCACCGTCCTGCCTTACTCCTTCTGTTCTAACTCTTATTCAAGTTTTCATAAACTTCCAGTCAGTAGTTAGACATTGTTTGGATAGTGCCGTAAATTTTAGAAGCTAACTTTAAAACGTCGAATGTACCAAAAAGCTTTGTTACTTTCTATCTCAATCTATATGTTGCACCCTTGAAGAAAGCTTAACATCAAATGTAGATTTTTTTTGTTTATAAATCATATTATCTTGGGGGTAATATTAAAGTATGTGGAATGGACTCTTTCGTTATGTTTTATAATTTTAAGCTAATTCTTTGGTTATTCGATTACATTCATATTTTTCAGACAAAATATAAATATTTTGAAACCTCAAAGGGAAAACTTTGGCTTACATCTTGAATGTAGAAGGTCAGATAAACAATATTGAATGTAACAGATCCACTGGCAATATATGGTTACAGATGGCTATGTACTGGATCCACTATCTGTAGGAAGAAAAAACCATGTTCTCCAGCAAGAGATTATATCGTATCACAAAATCTTCTCTTTGGTGTTATAAAGTGCTATTAACTGATGTGGTATTACCATTGATATTATATAAAGGGCTATTACTGCTGTGGTATTACCATTGATATTATATAAAGGGCTATTACTGCTGTGGTATTACCATTGATATTATATAAAGGGCTATTACTGCTGTGGTATTACCATTGATATTATATAAAAGGGCTATTACTGCTGTGGTATTACCATTGATATTATATAAAGGCTATTACTGCTGTGGTATTACCATTGATATTATATAAAGGGCTATTACTGCTGTGGTATTACCATTGATATTATATAAAGGGCTATTACTGCTGTGGTATTACCATTGATATTATATAAAGGGCTATTACTGCTGTGGTATTACCATTGATATTATATAAAGGGCTATTACTGCTGTGGTATTACCATTGATATTATATGCATCAGTAGTGTGCTGTTCAAAAACAAGCGTATATATTGATAACTGGATCAATTACTGTCTATACCAGAGCTTCTTAAACTTTTTATATGCGACCTTAAGCTTAGGAAACTATTTAAACGACCCCCTCCTCCATATATGAAATATATATTAACCGTAGATGTAGATGTAATATCGCACTATTTACAATGTAAATAAACATAAGGATTAAAGAATACGTACATTCATTTCACATATATATAATATATCAGATCAGTATCAAAGTATCAAAGTATCATTTGCTTTCAGTAGTCGCGATGGGGTCGCGACCCACTTTAAGTGTGTCTATACTACCTCCAGGAAAGAAAGACTCATAAATATCTCCCATTTAGACATTTATATTATGTCCAAAGGAACATTTATCTTATACACCCAAGAGTTTGATGTTATGTTTACTTATGGTAAAGTTGACTGTATGCTACTCCAGAATTCTTACTAATAGCAATGCTCTCTGTGCTTGCCTACTCATAGTCATGGTGAAAATATTTATCTACCCATAGCTATGGTATGTATCCTTAACTATCGAGAGTTATTGCCTGTTTATTAGCTATACTTACCCATGGTCTGTGCTTTTACCTAGTCACAACCTTCGGGTGTACTTTTAGGTATTCATAGTCATGGTCTCAGTTTTTTCTGTTCATAGCAAAGTATGTATTCGTACCCACTCATTGTCATCGTCTAAACTAATTTCTAGCCATAACAATGGCCCATACTCTTAAATGCTCATAGCCATAGTGTTGACTGTACCAGTATGTATACATCCGTATCCATGACCTAACTTTTTTTAGCAATGGTCTAAACCTTACCTACCTATATCCTTGGTCTGTTCTTTTAACAACTCGTAGTCTGAATATTTTCTACTAAAACTTTCACGACTTTAAAATTAAAATATATATAGTATCCTTTTTAAATTAAATATACTTGTTCATTGTCAAAGGAGTGTCTTTGTCTTTCATTAGAGAGAAAGTAGTGCAATTTAAGGTTCTCTAAATAAACAGACTGGACATTGTGATCAAGACATTCAAATGAGTATAATTCTAACAAACAATTTGGATTTGGAACAAAGGTTGAAAAGAATATTTTTGTAGCCAGTGATTATTCCGATGGGGGTCGGTGAAATTTAATTTAAAAGTCGAATTGAATAATTTACTGGCTTGACTGGGATAACAGCAAATGAAACGTCCCTGTTGTTGTAGTGTAGAATGAGACGGGCTTTTCGAGGCCTGCTTGGAAAAATCACAAATCACACAGTCGTCGAGCACAGGCGGTCACTTTGTTGTTTTTAGTCCGACTACAACTGGGCCCTCATTAATATACATATTTGTGTCGGTGGGTGAAAGCGTTATGACTCAGTGGTCCGGCGCCATTTTGATTTACATATTGGCGCTATAATTCCTAGGCAGGCAGTGAGTGCGCTCTCCTGCGTCACTGTATTCAATTACCTGGTCCTCCCTGCCTCCTCGCTTCCTGTCCCTTCTCATTTGCAAACTAACGTCCCAAACAACCCCTATTCATTTCAAACATATTATTGACCGACATCTCTAACACCATCTTTGCCAAAGTTTCATAACCTACACTTTGTTACATCAGCAACAACCCTCTTACACAAGAAAAAATGCTCAACCTCATTTTATTTAGAGTTATTATAGCAGTTCAATGCCCTCTCAACCCATAAAGAAACAAATCAACACATTGTAGTGTACAGTTAAAATAATGAGTACAAGTAGTCAGAACCATGGCTAAGAGTAGACAATGTTTCAGACCATGACAATTAGTAATTAAGAGTAGGATACTATTGCATGAGCAGAAAAAAAGTAAGACGATGACTATGAGTACTAATTGTACACACCAAAGCTATGAGTAAATAATGATTCAAAACATGGCTGTGAATGGAAAAAAGTTAATACGATGACCATTAGTGTGTAATAGTACAGATCGTTGTAATGAATAGAAAATAGTTAAGAGCATGGCTACGAGTAGTACTACAGATCACGGCTATGAGCAGTTAAGAGAACAGACCATGACTACGGATAGGTATGGATACATACCCGCTCTATGAGTAGATAAGGGTTCAGAACATGGCTTTGAGTAGTTAAGGGTAGGTTCAGACCATGAATGTAAGTAGATAAGAGTAGAGCCATTGCTATTAGCTAATAAGAGTTAAGGAGATGTCTGTAACTCATAACTTAAAACACCATAACTACGAGTAGATAATAGTTCAGTGCATGGCTATAAGCAGTTAAGAATACAAACCATTGCTATAAGTAAAAATAATTAAGATGATGCCCATGACTGGGTACGAATTCAAGATCATTGATGTTTCTAGATAATAGTTCAGACCATGACTATGAATAGCTAAAAGTACATTCGAAGGTTATGATTATGTAATAGCACAAACCATGGGTTTGTGAAGCTAAGAATACACACCATGGCTATCAATAGGTAAAGATACATGCCGTGTCCATGACTAGACCATTGACTTGAGACCAATGACATACTAGTTTATACCTCAGACTGAGATATGGATGTACCTCTATTCTGCTATAAACAGAGAATAGTTCAGACCATGACTATGAATAGCTAAAAGTACATTCAAAGTTTATGATTATGTAATAGCACAGACCATGGGGTAGTGTAGCTAAGAAAACAAACCATGGCTATCAATAGGTAAGGATATATAACATGTCCATGACTAGGTAATAGTTCAGACCCATACCATACTAGTAAATATTTCAGACTTTAGATGTTAGTAAACTTCAGGTTCAGTCTGTTCAGGTTCAGTTTTCAGTCTGTTACATTATTACAGTTACTGTTAGACTATGGTAAATAGTAAATTTAGTCCAGATTATTAATTAAAATGAGTAATTAATATTCCAGACTATTGTTATAAGACAATTTGGAGTTTTGTCTGGGAATAGTTCTATTTAATATTACAAATTGTGGGTACGAGTATTTAGAAGTTTAGATTATAGCAAAGGGTGAAAATGGAATCATTATTGGGATTTTGATTAAGTAGACCTGATCGCTAAGGGTAAACTATATTATATATATGGATAAAATGCCAAAATTAACTTCATTTAAATTTCTACACCTATGCTAATAATTTAAATCATACTTGATATGAGGCTGAAACGATCATATTTGTTTGGTCTGTTACGTCCTACTTGAAGTATTGTTATTTCACTCTCACAAAGATAGTGTAAGTATAATGAAATAATGATTTAATCATTAATCATCAAACTTTTATTTTTTCATTTCACTTGTTTAACTAAATGTATTTTTGTGGAAAAAAAAATATCTGAGAGAATTTCCTTCTAGGAAATGAGAAGGCTTTATTGATGGAAGGCATGTCATTTACTGCAGTGGTTAAATACCATTTTCGAATTGCTCCAAAAATCACTCATCAGTCACTGGGTTTGGCATTGCAAATGATGGATTTACATTCAAGAAGTTTTCCTTTGTATTTCACTTCTTTGTTTTATTTCCTTCCTCTTATTTAAAAAATTTCACCCTATCCTTCCAAATATCAAAATATATTATTTATATATATAACAAATTCAATAATATATCAACGTTGGATAGAATAGGTGTTCTATTGAATAGAATAGAACACCTATTCTATCCAACAGTTGATATATTATTGAATTTGTTATATTATTGGGTTTATATAAATACAAATATGGGTTTTTATGAAGGATAAGAAGAGTATATGGAGATGGAGGCATCCGAAACGTCGGCATTGAGAGTTTGATTTTGATCCTGGAAAATTGACCGAATCCCGATTACATTATACACACACACATATATATATATATATATATATATATATAAAGATAACTTTAATATACTTATGTATATTAAAAAACCCTAAAACACATCGACTGACTTACTTAATACTTCAATCATCTTATACACAGGTAAATTACTACATTGTAATCAATAGAGTAGAATAAAAATGTGAATAAACAACACACAAAAACATACACAAACACACATGCCCACCACACACACACACACACACACACACACACACACACACACACACACACACACATATATATATATATATATATATATATATATATAGGTGTGTTCTCTAATCGGGGTTCGGTCAATTTTCCAGAATAAAAAATCAAACTCTCGTTGCCAACGTTTCGGTTTTATTTAAAACCTTTTTCATAGGCCTACAAACAAAGGATAATAAGAAATCACATATCAACATCAAACATATACACAATATGAAAATGGATTGTTACAACTTATGAATATTACAAGCAGAAATTTTCAGAGATACATAAAACAATATTACTTACAGAAGTAAGAATTTTTTAACTAAGAAAATGAAATTTACATTATTTAAAGGAACAACAATATTAGCCGGACAAAACCTTCGACTAGACTAATAAGATAACATTACAAATAACCTCAACACTGTTCACTCAAGGGAACTAAATAAATCAAATTTCACTAAACCTCAGCACAACACTCCAGAATAAATATTACTTAAATTAGTAATATCACTTCTATGATTAATCGAACTTAGATCCTTTTTAATATATAACATCTCAAGTGTCTTCCTTCTTTGCTCATCTTTTTCCTTTTCTATTATAGTTGTATCTTCAAAATCGAACGTGTGACCTTCGTTTATTGCATGCCCAGCTAAGGCTGTTGCGTTACTTTTATTTGTTCTTATGGAATAATTATGTTGGTACAACCTTTCTTTGAGAAAACGACTAGTTTCACCATAGTAACACTTGTCACAGTCTTTACATTTGATGGCATAAATGAGGTTACTTTGTAACTCCTTCGGTATTTTTTCTTTCAAATTTGAAAATAAAGATTTATTTTTTCTTTTATTATAAAATGCCAGTGTAACTTCAGGTACGTTTCGTTTGAACACTTTTCTAATTGATTGTGATAAGCCCTCAACATAAGGAAATTTGAAATACTTCCTATTTATAACTTCTAGTTCAGCATGATCTTCATTTGAATGTGCTGGTTGCTGTCTTAAATATCTTAACCAATATCGTTCAACTAAGTTCTTTGGATAACAATTTTTCTGTAACAATAATTTCACCCTTTTCTTATTTTCATTTATAAAACATGGACTACTTATTTCAATAACTTTTTTAACCAAATTTTGGACGCAATTTAATTTTTGGTTTATAGCATGAGAAGAATGGTAGTTCAGGATTCTTGCAGCACTGGTAGGTTTTTTAAACCAATCCGTTAAGATATTGCCATTTTCACCTCTTATAACTTTCACATCTAAGAATGGCAGATTTCCATCTTTCTCTACTTCACAAGTGAATTGTAGACGATTATGAAAAGAATTAAATATATTTAATACATTCTCTTCTTCTCCCTTTTCAATAATTAAAAACAAATCGTCCACATATAATTTAATAAATTTCACCTTCGTACCTAATTTATTGATAATGTTTTCCAATAGTTCAATCATAACTATATTTGCGAGAACTGGTGAAATTGGTGATCCCATTGGTAATCAATATTTTTGTTTATAAATAGTACCATCAAAGGTGAAATACCTTGCTTCACATATAAGGTCCAGTATAGAAAGGAAAACCTTTTTCGACATTCCAACCTGTGAACTAATCTTATTCCACTGTTTATTTACTAAATCAAATGCTAGATCTAAAGGTATATTAGTAAACAACGACTGAACATCTAGTGAAATCATAATTACGTCATCACTTAGTATTTGATTTGAAAGGGCTTGTTTGAATTCTAATGAATTTTTTACATTCAATTCATTCTTGTTAGTAATGTAACTAAGATATTTCTCCATATATTTAGAAAGTTCATAAGTTGGACTTCCAATGAACGACACGATAGGACGGAGAGGAAAACCTGGCTTGTGTAGCTTCACTAAACCATATATTCTTGGTGCTATTCCATTGTAAGATTTTAATTTCGAAGCTTGACGTAGATCTATACATAGTGTCTTCTTCAGTTCATCAACTATCTTGTTTACTTTATTTCGTAATGTTGATGAAGGATAGAAAAAGAAAAAGATGAGCAAAGAAGGAAGACACTTGAGATGTTATATATTAAAAAGGATCTAAGTTCGATTAATCATAGAAGTGATATTACTAATTTAAGTAATATTTATTCTGGAGTGTTGTGCTGAGGTTTAGTGAAATTTGATTTATTTAGTTCCCTTGAGTGAACAGTGTTGAGGTTATTTGTAATGTTATCTTATTAGTCTAGTCGAAGTTTTTGTCCGGCTAACATTGTTGTTCCTTTAAATAATGTAAATTTCATTTTCTTAGTTAAAAAATTCTTACTTCTGTAAGTAATATTGTTTTATGTATCTCTGAAATATTTCTGCTTGTAATATTCATAAGTTGTAACAATCCATTTTCATATTGTGTATATGTTTGATGTTGATATGTGATTTCTTATTATCCTTTGTTTGTAGGCCTATGAAAAAGGTTTTAAATAAGGAAAATTGACCGAACCCCGATTAGAGAACACACCTATTCTATCATACGGTCGATATATTATTGAATCTGTTATATATATATATATATATATATAAATATGGATTAATTTACCACAATGAAAACAATTTTTTAAAAACAATGCTCTAAGGCCTTTCGTTAACACATCTTCGGAGAGCAAGTGAACTAAAAAAAACAATAAATACTTGTTAACTTGGCTGATTGAAATTTCCAAAATTGATGGCAACCCTGAATGTGTTTAATAATGAAGTCTTCATCTGTTTAATTATCCCGTTAATCAAAACTTCATCTAATTTGTAGAGTCCTAGGCTATTGTTCATCAACCTACAAATTAGATGAAGTTTTGATTAACGGGATAATTAAACAGATGAAGACTTCATTATTAAACACATTCAGGGTTGCCATCAATTTTGGAAATTTCAATCAGCCAAGTTAACAAGTATTTATTGTTTTTTTAGTTCACTTGCTCTCCGAAGATGTGTTAACGAAAGGCCTTAGAGCATTGTTTTTAAAAAATTGTTTTCATTGTGGTAAATTAATCCATCTATTATATCAAGTGTTATTTTGATTATTATTCATATATATATATATATATATATATAATCAAACCACAATATGAAATGGGAAAACAAGACTAAGATCATTCAACCGTAACAAGCAGTCAGAGGCGGAGTCAAAAACCCAACTGAAACACTAGATGCAGAAAACATTTGGTGAGGGGTTGCGAAGAGTGGGAGGGAAGAGTGGTATTTTAAAAGGGTGAAAGCGCAGGAAAGGGAAACAAAGGAGTACAGTAAAAAAGAGTAAAAAACTATCCGCTAGCTGTCAACTCTCTTAGATGAGGCTATTGCCCTCGTAACGAAAGTATCATGTTTGAAGAGACCGTTCCGAATGTTTATAATATTTGATCTATTAAATTTAATTAGAGACAATTTAATAATATTTCTTAACAACATCGATTTTTCATAGGTAATAAATTTAGCTCCTGTTATCTACCACTCAGTTAGCTTCAGCTACTCAAAGGGACTACTTCTACCCGATGACGACGACTGTCAAAATATCGTTGTGAGTCTTTTGTGTGTGTCTTTATTTGTTTTTTCTCTTTCATGTGTTAACTATGTTTAATATATATATTTTATATATTTTAATAATTCTAGTTTATATATATATGTAAACAGAAGGAAACCCAATTGAATGCAGTACACTGATATTTCAATATTTCAATATGGCCAAGTAAGATATATAACATATGTGTATATATATATGTGCATATATATGTGGAGAAAGAGAGAGAGAGAGAGTGAGTGAGTGAGAGAGAGAGAGAGAGAGAGAGAGAGAGAGGAGTAAAAGAGAGGGACCTACAAATATCCATCACGTTATTTAATTCATAGTTCGCTTCAAAACTATTAATTTTGCTAAAATTTCAAATAATATTTTATATAATAGAAATTCAATATCTTAAAATTAAAGGGAAAAATGAAAATAACAAAACATATTCAGTTGCTTAGTTTGATTCTTATTTTATAGAAAATTGAATGTTGAATTTGAATATTAGGCTTAAAAAAAGGATTTTTTTGAAGTGTATTTATTTACAAATTAAAACTAAATCTTTACTATATAATATAATAATAAATTTAATTGGCTTCAATTTTACGAAGTGACTATGGTTTGGATATCAAGCTGTATAGATTTTCAAGTTGCTGTTTTGTTGTCATCTATGTTCGAACACCAAGTCAGCAAAAATACATTTCCTACATACGTATATTGAGCACGTCATACTTCAAACGAAAAAAAAACATAATTAAAAAAATTCACCTAATCATTTTCAATATCACATTGCTATAATTTTTTTATCGTGAATTCTAGCTAAAAGCCTCGAATCATTACAATTATTTGGTTCATTTTCTTTCTTGAAAGTACTATTTTCAGCACATATTTAATACATTTTTACTTTCACTGTTATATAATAACTTTAGTAGTACTCATGATTACAACATTTTCGAGGATATAATGAAAGAGGTCCATTAAATCAGAGAAAGATATTTTTATGATGTTTTTATGTGTGTGTGAGTGTTTGTTTATGCTTTTGTATATATGTATCTGAGAATTGTTTTGTTCTAATGATTGTTCCTCGATTTGTCGTCCCGGAGCTACAGAAAAGTTGGAGGTGAAAATACCTCCAACTCAGGGTACTGTGCAGTCCTGCCTTCCACACATATCATGATGAAGAATACGAAGCTTTCGCAGTGTCCTATCATTCATTTATCGGCCGGTGCAACCAAAGGTGCATGACGAAGAAATCATGGAAATCAACTAACACGAGATAAATAAGTTGAAGGAACTAAAGTTCTTCAACTACAGAGTGACATACAACGAAAGAAAATTTTTTAAGTCACTTATATTAAAATAAAAAAAGCATCTCTTAATTGTCAGATATCGGGTATATATGTTATTCTGAGAATGAGGAATGTAAGACAATAGACAGGATTTGTTACTCTCTATCAAGGTGTTACTGAAACTGATGTACTGAATATATATATATATATATATATATATATACTATATACTATATATAATATATATATATACTAGAGAATGTGAATGTCTCTAGCTGTACATAGTATGTGAATGAGTCTATGTTGATGGTGGGTCAGATGACATTCAATATTATCAATACGCTAAAAATGAATAAAGATCAATTGAAACATAAGTAACCATTTTTGCCAAAAACTCTAATCTTTGGTGATTTGCAAAAAAATTCTGAATTACTAAACTTAGTACCTTGAAATTTCTAAATCAATGCTGCTATATCACTAGCACTATGTGCAAAATTTAATGTTTTATAATAGTTATCATAGTTTATAGCAATGGAATACCAATGCTTCATTACGGAGATAGTTACCTATTATGTAATAGATAACATGATTCTAGTAACTAGCCACATAACAGGTTACCTATTACGTAATGGATAACAGAATCCTAGTAACTACCCACGTAACATTATAACTTTTAACTTCTATTTTTAATTGCTTCCATTTTAATTCCATTTATAAATTATAATATTTATAATTGCAGATTAGATTTGTCTTTCTATTTCTTTTAAAAACACTACTGAAAAATATAACACCTGCCCATTCATAAAAATTAGATAAAATAACTAAATAGTTGATTAAATGAGTGTAATTTCATTTAAAATCTAAGGGGTGTAGGGTGGGGGGAGGAATAAACTCTATAACACAAATTTAAAGTTCCACATATTGGATTTTTTTATGTTGATTTTAAATAAATTTATAAAGATTTAAACACCAACGTAATAAAAACCATAAATTTAATATTAGAATTTTTTTTTGCTAATTGTGAGGTAATAATCTTACTTGAAACGATATAAATAATCTTAATTTTAAAACAATCAAAAATGAAATGTTATGTAAGTATTAATATAATTTACAATAAAACTGCTCTAAATAGTATAAAACCTAATAGAATATTGTTTGTACTATATTAAATGAAATAGTTTCATCTCTTGCAAGTATTTTCCCTGTTAACAAAACTAACAGTAATTTGTTTGTTTATCTTATTATTAAACTAATTAATTTTGCATCAAACATTTATCTTCCACGTCATTAATAAGACAAATTGAAAATAATCCAATCAAATAATAGTTAAAGGTCCTTTATTATTAACTTTCATAGTTTTATTAAAATAATTACCTTCTAGTAAAATAAATAATCTAACAAAGTCTATGGTATTAAGAATGATTTTTTTGTTCAAATTTTTATTACGATTTTATACATCCTGTCAAATTTTGGCAAAAACAAATTAACAATATCATATCTACGTTTCTAGATACGTAACTGATAACGTATGATATCAATTCCCTAAACTGCTTCACTTTATTCGTCCAAATAATATTAATTTCACTGATTAGTTATCGTCACTAAACTGAATTTACGATTTGCAATTTTCTTATAAATCGACGAATATGTTACCTATTTTTTATCATTATTGAGTCAAAGTTATTTATAAGCATCAGACCTCGCAAGCGTAAGTGCCAGGGTAGTCCAAAAGCTTGCGTGCTCATCTCAACGAACAAGGCGTGTATCCAGATTGTTCAAAATAAGTGTGCCCGCCTTATAGCCAGGGCTCCTTGGTACGCCCGTAATGTTGATATTCACCATGACTTGAAAATGGAATCCATAGATAGTTACATCACTCGACTTACTACCAATGAAGACAACAAACTATCTACTCATCCAAACCTCCTGGTACAAACTCTAAATCCTACCACCAACCTTCCTCAACCTCACTGAACAAATACTTCATCCACTGACTATCTGACTACTTTTCCAACTGATGACTAAAAACTTTGAAAACCATGACCTCAACAAGACCACATGACCGCGAATACGACATCTTTACTGCACAGACGAACTTATATCTGACATGAATTACTGACATTACAAATTATAGTAGCACAGTAAGCAAGCAGTAGAAGGCCTCTGGTCTGGAACTGCTAGTTACGATGTACACTATAGTGCGCGGATATATGCGTGCTCATCTGGTCAGGTAGATAGATTACTTTTTCGATAAAGGTTTGTTATGTTTTTGTTTTCTAATGCACACACTTATAAGTCATAATCTTTTAGTGCTGCTCTAGGGGTGAAAAGGGTGGATAATTTATTTTTTTTTACCAATCTTAGTAATTAGTGAGCCACAATATAGTGTTGATTCTTAAAAAGAATCATAAATTTTGCCTAACTGAAGTGTATTTATTGTAGGGATCTTTAATGAGTACTTTATTTACAACGTGCAGGCTTGGGGTTCTTTTCTGATTATGGCCTCGATTTCTTCACGGGAAAGGCGAAAAAATCTTGATACTTAATACCAGAAAAAAGAAAAAAAAATTGTCAAGCCGTCGATTCGGAGCCTGTACGGTGACAAGTACTAGTTAAAGACCCGGTACTATCAGCAAATTTTAGTTAGAAAACATTTAGAACTCCCATTATAGAATCAACCCTGTAATGTGGATCACCACATTGTGTTATAGTCATAGTATAATATAATAGTATAGTCATTATACTATAACAGGTGCCAAATAACAAATGAGCTGCACTTGCCATCACTAGAGCAGTACTAAAAGGTGAAAGCCTACGAGCGTGAGCATTGGAAAACAAAAGAAACCTTCCAACATTCACCAACTGTTTTTCAGAAACATGCCAGTTACAATTTCATCATAATTGCAAAAATTAGTCCAAGTGCAAAATAAATTAATAATTCTTTGAATTTAATGTTTATTATTTGCGATAAAGGTTCAGTAAAGTCATTATGAAAAATAAAGGCAATATTTACTTTATGAGTTTGAAGTGATTTTTTTACTCTTATTATTTATTACTATGTTTTTACTATTAAGTTCTTTTGCTTGTAATAAAAATTAGTAAATAGAAGCATTCGGCTTGATATAATTTTAGATTAGTCTCATATGGTAAAATGATACTGATCAACAATCCATAGTGGATATTATTGCACCATATTCTTTTGTATTCACTGTAATTCATTGTTTGGTGAGTTAATTTACTAAATTTTCAGGAAAATCACATATTTTACTTAAAAATAAATTTTACTACAACGAAGAAATCGTTGTAGTAGAACTACGAAATTAATGCAATGCTAAAGACTAAAAAAGAAAAAAATGGGTTCTATGGACTACATGACATTATATTTTTTTCATGTTTACTAAACTTTACTTATAACACAATAAAGTCGAGTTCCTTTAATCTCAAACAGGAAATTTTTTTCAAGCCATACCACAGTTTAGTGATATTGGGTTCATGAATCATGAGCAAGACTGCCAGAATGTTTTTGTCAATAGTACCAACTGTTATACTGAAAAGGTACCAAATCAGAGAGAATAGTACCAAATGTTACAAAACATGCTATTCCTTAACAAACACCTTCCTTACAATCAACAATAGCAGTAGCTAAGTCATGAAATATAATTATTAATACATTAACTGCATTGTGCACCATATATGGTACACGTAACTAACTTCCACATTAATGAATACTATATATTATGGCAGTGGTAATATAATATGTATTACTATTGCAATTAAAATGCAAAAACAGCTAAATTTTTTTAAATGCTGCAAAACTGTTAAAAATTAATTTGCTTTATTTAATTTAAATTAATTCTGAACTTACTATTTTTTTAAAAAGTAACTTATATTATAATATGATACCCAAATTACTATTTTGAATATTTTTTAGTATTTGTTTTCGTTATTTTTTATACATTTAGATCAATTTTAAGAAATAGTATCAAATAATGACACTTTACATAAAAGTAGTACGAAACGTACCAAACTTTTAGCTCGAAGGCAAATAATACCACATTTGGTACTATAGTATCAATTCTGGCAGCCCAGATCATGAGTATCCGTGAAAAAATCGAATCAGTTTTTTAATAAATATATAAACATGTAAATCTGAATCTCCAGATCGAATTTTTTCATGATCTCTGTACTTAACTTTTATTAATGTAAAAATGGTATTGCATTGCTTGAGTATGCATCATGCTTCATGGATATTCTAACAAACATTAATTGCTATTATTACTGCATTTTACTAATCTAAGAGAACATTTAATAACCACTTTCAATGAAATTACAACTCTATAGTAATGCAGGCATCATTTGTGCATTATTCATTCCAATGATTTCAATGGTTTAAACTAAGATGATTAACAGGTAGATGTCCTAAACAGGGATTTGGGTTTTAAAGCAAAGATCAACATATTAAGAATAAAAATGTCAACATTCAAAAGTAATTATTCTTATTGCAGATTTAAGTTTAATCATAATAATTGAAACAGAAAACTGAGAAAGACTCATTTTCAAAATGACCCAAAGCGTCTTTTTTTTTTTCTTAAATAAGAATATAACTCGTGATTGTCCTTCCAAGCATTATGACTGCACCAGAGTGTGATTTGAAGTTGGCCATTTCTAATATTTCAGTGAAAAGAGGGTATATGGGAAAAAAATTGTGAGCCTGCAACTTCATATATGATGAATGAACATCTTGAACGTCCTGATAAATTATCAAACCACCTGCTAACCGTAATTATCATGTATTGATTAACTGCCACTCAATTTTAATTTATTTTCTATTTTAACTATAAAAGTTTTAAAATAGAAAATTTATTTACGAATACAAAATAAAATTGATAAAAAATAACTGCTATTGTAACTTCTAGAAATGTTTAATATACAATATAAATGAAATACTAATCACTAATGCATAATCACTTTGCATTTCACCAATAGGCAAACATACATGACCCACAAAATAACAGCTCTTCTTTTATAAAAAATATTTAAACAAATAAATATTTTTTATATTTCCGTTTATATCAAGATCGTTTTTTCTTCAACATTTAATAATCACATTTCAAACTGAATCCTATGAATAATCTCTATCTAAAATCCTATATGTATTCCATAATAACCTTTTCCAATTTAAAAACCTCCACATATATATGCTTACAAATTTAAATACAAACTTCTGACTCGAATAAACTATAAAAGATTTAGGATTGATTTTTAACACTAAATTATTTTTTTAATTTAGTAGTTATAGACTAAATGTCTGTTATATAGTTCTGTCTGCTCACGACAGAACAAATGATTGGCCCTTTGTGGAGCCATATAATGAACATTCTATTTTGGGAGTCCTAAATTTGTCTAACTAAAGTGTATTTAGAGTAGGCATTCTTAACGTGTACCTGACATCGTATAGGCTTTGGACCGACGTCCGTAACACGTTTGCCGAAGGACAACGTGTTAAAAGTTTTCGTAACTTCTCACGTGAATAATAAATTGAGGGCCAGAGTGGGTAGCAGACTCTGGATCTACCAGTCTAGAAGTGAGCACGTAAGCCACTGGGCTACCCTGGCCCCCAGACATTGATCTAATAAGATAATTCAAAGAAATGCGATGTAAATGTCTGTATGTCACACTTATGATGCAGACAAGTTCATTTAATTTCTTTTTTCTTAACACACGACATTCTTCTGTTATGTTTGAAGATATTTAACTCCACCCCTAGTATACGAATGAATATGTCCTATTAATTTTCTAATATATTTACACTAATACTGTAAATCATTAGTTGTGCAATCCGTAATTGTGTGTTATTTACTCATTCTGAGGTAAAATGGATAAACCAACAAATGAAATTTATTCAACGCGTTTCGAACACTTTGTGTTCATCATCAGGAAGACACTATAATACAAATTAAACTGATTAGATATAATTTGTACTATATAGTGTCTTCCTGATGATGAACACAAAGTGTTCGAAACGCGTTGAATAAAACTTCATTTGTGTGGAGACTTTTGTTGGTTTATCCATTTTACCTCAGAATGACTAATACTGTAGTATTGGCAATATTCCTGTATATTCAACAATGTTACAAAGTTAGAATATAATTTTTTTTTCTTAATTAATTACGATGAATAATTGTTTCCAATATTTGTAAATGTTTAATAAAAATGAAATATTTCCAAATTAAATTGCAAAAAAAAAAGCAACAAGTAATATCAAAATTTAATAAAAATTTCTTGTAATGAGTGTTTATTAAAGGCAGCACATGGGAAAATTAAAAAAAAAAAAAAAAAAAAAAAGGAAAGTTGTTGTAAGTAGCAATCTTGTCATTAGGACTCGTGCAATTAATGGGAGGATGATGGGAGAGGATGGTTAAGTGTGTTTTGATTGGCGCGGTGGATTAAGGCAGTGGAGGCTCTATCAGGCGTATCCCGGCCATTCGTCAGCCCAGGTTATACGTCCGCCTCCTGCCCATAAATTCTTACTTCAATCTCCTCGTCAGGGGCCCATCGAGATCCCTTGACCCCTGATCTCCCCACCCTAATGGTCCTCCTTTCTATACTACCTTCCAAACTAAATCTCTTCCTTACTTCAAGACTCTTTTATATACTCTCTCACACCAATCTTGTTTTACATAAAAGCCCTTTTTTCTCTCTCTCTCTCTCCCTCTCGATTACGAACCCTAGCAAAGAATTATATCACTTTATCTTCCCCTCTCTGATAACTCAATCACATAACTTTCTTTGAACTTTATGGCCGCCAGACTAGAAAACTGCTTTGTTCGTTTAACAATGTTACATTATCGAGATGATCAAAAAAACCTCCTACATTATTAATTGAATGACTCAATATTTGTAATTATTCGAACAAGATAATTAAAATAGTTTCTCTTTTCAAAAATGTTTCTTCTTTTTGGTCTGAAATATTTGCATTTTTCAATTTATCAATCACAGAACTATATCAAATAATTCAAAAACAAGAAAGAAATTCATTCAATTTTTGATTACTCATTGATATGTAACAGAACAAATTGAAAGAAATGGTCATTTCCTCGGTGCAGATCTTACAGTTAAAGGGTTTGGAATATTTTTTTTTCTTTGTTCATTGTTGTGGTTATCTCATTAATTTTGAAACTGATGGTGACCGTTTCAGGTCAAAACATTTCAGGTGAAAACTTCAGACTGTATTCACTTCATATATTTTTGTGAAACCTTTATCTAATATATTTTCGAGGGTACCTTCTTGTAAGGATGGATGATTTATGAACGTCATCGGAATCAAAAATTCTACTTATTAGATACCCTGACTCATATTGATAATTGGGCATTTCTAATTGCTTTAATTAAATTGCAGCTACAAATCAAAGTCATCATAATTCATTCTGAAGCAATATAATTCATTCTGAAATGAATACATATTTATGACAGCTTATATATTCTCTGTAGCATTTAATAGAGCATGACAGTTTTAATAGTCTATTTCATGCGCATACCTCTACTTGTTATACCTAAAAATAGCACATTATGTGAAGATGATTTGAGAAAACAGTGTGATTAGTGATGAGGAAGCAGTTCATTATCCAACTGAATTACTTGACTCCGTAACTGCTCCTGGACTACCTGCTTATGAGTAAAAACTTAAAGTAGGAGCACCAATCAAGCTGCGATTTAGTATCAGTATCAAATTTCATGTTATGAAACTTGAGTGCCCAAAAATGTGCAGCGGGACACGACTCTGAATTCGTGGTCTGCACAGATACGCCATAGATGCGGATATCAAGACTGGATGTGGTACTGGGGTGTTTATACCACGCATACAATTGATTCCAATCCACTATCCGTTTCCATTCAAATGATTACAATATTCCTTCAATCAATTCCTTCAACCTGTTTCGCAATGACCACAACTAAGTCGCAAGGGGGAGTCGCAGGAGGAATTGATGTGAGTCTGACCAAGTTTTTCTCACATGATCAATTGTAGTTTGCTTTCTAAAGAGTTAGAGATTCCAACTCTTTGTTGTTCCATGAACCTGAAGGACATACAGCTAATGTGGTTTATACAAAGGCATTTGCTTAACATTGCACAAACAATGACATTTTCTACATTCTATAATTTCTAATGATATTTTAGAATACCATGTATAATCGATTTTGTGATTTCGTCAAAGATGGGCACGTTTGCTTATATATTATATAATTTGAACAATTAATGAATGAATAAAGTGGAATAGATACAATCCAATATGAGGAAAGATCTACAAGTACGGAAATACTAATGCTTACGAGCTTATTTTTTTTGTTTCAACCGATAAAATAATAATAGATATAATAGATAAATACCAAATACACAAATACAGAAATGGTGGATCCAATAAGAAGTAAATAAAAAATTACATGGATACTGATACTGTTAATGTTAATCTGTCCATATTTTTCGATCATTTTTAAACTAATATATCAATGATCAAACCACAATAAGAAATGGGAAAACAAGACTAAGATCTTTCAACCGTAACAAGCGGTCTTCGTCAGAGTCAAAAACCCAACTCCAACAAGATCTTAGTCTTGTTTTCCCATTTCTTATTGTGGTTTGATCATTGATTGTTATTTCACGTGTTTATGTGAAATCTTTTTAAACTAATATGTACATCATTTATTATTATTTGAATAGCTAAAGATGGTGATTTTGGAATATAATAAGACTTCATCTTAGTATTTAGTTTGTTTTAAAATAACTTTGTTAAGCTGATAAATAAATGACTATTAGTAAAATGGAAGGTATCGTCTTGGAGTTATAGGGAAAAGAATTCTATGGAAGATGATACAGCTTTGATCTTTCCAAGGAATAGCTGGCTGCACCCTCTAGCCAAACCAATATTTCTTGCTTCTTTGGGACCAACAACTAATTCGCTGACTTTTTATCAATTTCGCTCTCAGATCTTATTTTTAATATATTTCTACAGCTCCCAGTTTTTTGTTGTTTTTTTTTTCTTCACTCCACTGGTGGTGAAGAAGTGACATATTTGTTTTTAATAATCAATAAATCAACAATGTGTTTTTGTAAATTTTCCTTTTGTATTAAAATAAATTAGTTAATGAAAATAACATTAAAATTTACTTCATGTTGAAATGTATGCTGATTCATTACTAAATTTCTTCAACAATCAAAACATTATTAACATTTGATATTTGACGACGCAGTCACCACATATTAATGTGGCGAATATATTACATATTAATTACATTATTATATTACATATTAATGAACTTTGTAATCTCTTGTATTGTTTTCATTCTGTGAATTTAGTTTACATACTTCATCGAATCGTTTTGTATAATTTTTCATATATACATAAAAATATGAGTTCAAAATCAAAGAAGAGTTATATATATACTTAAAATAAACAGTGACACATAGACTGAAACATAACAAAAGACTCACTTTTCAATATTTCGACCGTAATGGCGGTCTTCCTCAGGAGAAGAAGTGAATTGACGGAGGGACGACAGACAACTAATATTATAATATATATATATATATATATATATATATACAGTATTTATGTTTATTTATTATGTATTACCAAGAAGGATGATGCATTTATCAGAAAATTCAGTAAACGTTGGGGAAATTTACAGGGAAATTATTTAATAATATACCATAAAACCATATTACACCATTCTCATTTGTGGAGTGATTCAACTGACATGAGATACGAATGCAGGACGTTGTGTGAGTTGACATGAACGCAAGACTGAAATCAAACAAGGTGCGCTGGGCCCGAGGCAACTCAACCACAGCGGGACCTCCTCCACCCAATAATTATTATATATATAAATAATTGTTATATTGCTTATATTGTGCAGCTATTAGAAATAAAAATAGCTTAGAGGTTTCTGGCGTAACAGATTAATCAGTAGACAGGTCATTTGTCAGAGGTCACTACCGTCTCCCACGATACCCCCCACTTGCGAGGAACCCAGGATGGTTGCTCAGGTTCGCCCAAGCTGAGGTACGGGACAGAAAAAGCATCGATCTGTTACATGCTTTGTTCATGGATTGGGCCGAAAGGCCGAGAAACATGACTACAAATCAAAAAACAGGTAAAGAATTAAGCATCGTAATGGTTGTGTACTATAACAACTAAACTAACAGAAGGTTAACTTTCACTTTTTATATGTTTGCTTATTTATTTTGAACAATTTGTCACATTCTATAATTGATTAATATGTAACATATTTTTCAAATCTATTGTAGCCTGACTATCTCCTGGGTGTTTCCTGTTCTAAAACATGTGCTTGTAATATCACCCTAAAATATTTTTTCTGCCTGAAATTACTCAGTAGTCACTCTTTGAGACATGCAAATTAAAGTTGTTAGAAAAAAGATTTTTACTTATGTGACCATTGGAAATTGTTTCAAACAGTATGAATAAATATGTACCCTTACCTGACTGTCTTGTCCAGTAGTTGATAGATTTAGGTGAGGCTTCGACAGTGCACTGTAGGGTGACATCAGTTCCACTGGGTGCTCCAACCAATTGATTAGGAACTTGTATCATCGGATGAACTGCAATTAAAAAACCCTTTCATTAAAATTGACATTTTTGAAAAAATTTATAAACTACTTTGGCATAGATGTTCACAATGTTTACTCTAGTATAAGTGGAGTATAGTGATCATGAAAAAATTCTATCTCGCCATTTTGACGGACTTACACGTTATGAGGACCTAAAGTCCTTTTATGATGTTTTCTCCCTTCTATCTGTGTGTGTGTGTGTGTGTGTGCGTGTTGTGTATCCAAAGTTTATGTACACGCTACAGTTGTTTATGTAACACATATTGCATATTATACAAGTTGCTCTCTGAGGCTAAGTGCCTACAAAATTTAAAATTCAATAGATACTTATAAATTTAGTAAAATTAGATCTAGAGTCGTTATTCATTCAATGATCTATACATATTATATATGTAAAATTAGGGAGCAGATTTCCGTTGATACATATTTCTGTAAACTCTTTTTGAATCCTTGTTCTCGTCACTTTTCTAGCTTTCTAATAAGTATTTTGAAGTTTTCTGGTATATCGAAGAACAGTGTTCTAAATTTTTATAATAACGTATATTAACCCTAACCAAACTCCAAGAAGAAGAAAACGTTTTTATTACTAAATCTTTTATATAAAATACTCGACATTAATAGCACTATTCACTAAATTAACTTTTTACAACAAACCGACGTTTCAGTCACCATTGATCAACTTCAAGGTATTATACATTTACATGCTAATACTATGAATATATATATGTATATTAACTAAGGAGTTACTGAATTTAGAAAGGAAGCCCAGCATGAATGGACAAAATCTAAGTTTCAACAGAATTTTGAAACTACACGTACAGGAATTGGTGAACAGGAATACGGAAGACTAAACCATAGCCTTTAGGACAAATATTTGCGAACTTGTTAAAACTGCATTATTTAAATTACCATAGCCTTATTGTAACCTTCCCTTATTTGTGCAGTATGCATCTCAACTGTTTGATTGTTTTTCTTAACATTATTTATCCTTAGTTTATATAGATTTTTATTGTTGTTTATATTCCTGGTATTAGCAAATAAATTTATAATACCCTGAAGATGGTCAATGGGGACTTAAATGTCGGTTTGTTGTAAAAAGTTAATTTAGTGAATAATGCTAATAATGACGAGTATTGTATATAACTCATTTGTAATATATTATATGAGTAATATAATGTAATATAATATATTATATATATTATATGTAACATATTATATAACATAATATAATATGAGTATTTGTAATAACTCATTGTATATATAAACATTTAGAACATTGTTATTCCATATACCAGGAAACTTCAAAATACTTATTAGAAAGCTAGAAAAATGACGAGAACAAGGATTCAAAAAAAGTTTAATCAAATACACTACTTGAATGTATTTAATGTATTAATATGAAGAAACAGAAACATAACATGTCAAATTGAAACTATTATTGTGTTAAAATAGTGATAGTGATATATTCAACAACAAAGTATAGTGATCGTGAAAAAATTCGATCTCGAGATTTTTACTGATTTACATTTTTTTAGGGTCCCCAAACTACTTTTATGACGTTATTCGATGATGTGTGTGTGCGTGTGTGTGTGTGTGTGTGTGTGTGTGTGTGTGTGTGTAATAGTTTACACATAACCTATTCTTTAGGAGCAATTTTGTATGACAGGAAAGTTACTTTTTTTTCTAAAATGTGTTTTTAGACATATTTTTCTTAATTACTACCCTAGAGTCTTAAAATTTTGGCATCATCATAGATATAACAAATGAAATAACTGAAAAAATCCTCAGATTTTTAAGACAAATGAACATTTTTTTTTCAATAAAATTTAAAAGTTTTAACTCACAATTTATCCAAAAAGAACATTTTGTTGTTGTCATGAGGAGTGGTAATTTTTTTTCTAAATTGCATGAACCATAGGGCTGTTAGGATCCATTACATGTTATCCGAATTGCTCATTAAAGAACAATGAAATTTTGCAAAAAATAAACAAAAATTGAACACAAAATTATCAATTTATAAAAAACATTCGTGAAATTTCAATTCCTGAAAGAACAATAATGCTATAAAAACTGAATATTCATCCTAGGACTAATAGATCACCTGCCATGCTTGGTTTTGTTTGCATTTATTTACATTGTTTATATTGACTTACAAATTATTTAAAATTGATTACTGAAATAAATTATTTATAAATTATTTGATTATTACTGAAATAAAATTGATGTTTCGAAGTTTAATGAAAAAATTTGAAATATTTTGATGACTTAATAGAAGAAGTCATTAAATTGTTTAGTTCATTTCAAAGCAATATTAAATTTAATTATTTACTCTGTTCATAGGCTTCGCCTCCGTAATTATTTGTCGAGTGGTATAATATACATATGATATGGTTTTTATATCATTATTTTATTTTCATTAATTTATAATATAAAATATTAATGAAAATTTCCATTTGATTAAATTTTATTTAAATTGTTATTATTATATTTAGCATGCAGAATATACATAGAAATAAATAAAGCATTTTGATTTTTCCAGTCCGTCTCTTAGTTTAATTACTGAAATTCTTTCTCACTGATATTTTGAAATAGTGTTAATAATCCATTAAATTGAGATTTCGGGAATAAAATTTTATGATTTTGGACCCCACTATATTGGATATATGAATAGTATTTTAAGGCAGCGATATCATATTCATGCTTTAGTCTGAGAAGGAATAAATGGAAGAAATGTTCATATTTTTGTAACAACAAAAAATTTATTTTTGTAACAAAATGTGAAAAATTTTGAGTTATGATTGAATATGAAAATTTTTTGAGGAGACAGTAATCATTATGCTGTTCACCATTTGATATTTTTTTTACTTATAGGTTAGGTTGCAGTGGCACTCCCACAAGTGGGAGTCCTAAATTTTGCCTAACTCATATGTATTTAGAGTAGGGATCTTTAACGAGTACCTGACATCGTACAGGCTCGGGACCGACTGTTTAACGTCCTTCTCCGAGGGACGACGTGCTCAGATTTATTCACCTCCCGCGTGAATAAATCGAGGGCCAGATGAGGATTGAACCCCGGTCCTACCAGTTCAGAGGTGAGCACGTAACCACTGAGCTAGCTTGGCCCCCTTTACTTATAGTAAAGTTGAGTGTAGGTCACTCAGATTTTTTGTATAAATTATTTATTTGCTTCGAATAAGAAAACTAAACCAAAAATTATTGTTTTATGCTTAGGCCTTAGGCTACTTCAATTTACAAACAAATTTCACCGTTGTTGATATGAATACCCCTAATGTAATAATAGATCAACTGATCTGATCTATATTTGATAATCAAAAATGTAAAATTTTCAGAAAGGCAGAAACAAGAGTTGTTCCTAAATTCACCTAGTAGAGCATGAATGCAGTTTTTACAGAGAAGTTTTAAATTAATTACTGAGATATTACGTTAAAACACCTCAGTTATTTTATATATATATATATATATATATATATATATATATTAGTATAAGTGGGCAGCAGGTCTTCTTGGATACAGATTGAATTGAAATGTGCAGCAGCATTAGTATAAGTGGGCAGCAGGTCTTCTTGGATACAGATTGAATTGAAATGTGCAGCAGCATTAGTATAAGTGGGCAGCAGGTCTTCTTGGATACAGATTGAATTGAAATGTGCAGCAGCATTAGTATAAGTGGGCAGCAGGTCTTCTTGGATACAGATTGAAGACAGATTGAAGTTTTATCAGTTGTTTACCTTGTTTGTCTACATGTCGCTGGCCAACTACTTATGGAAATTACCTCTAGAGCAAAGGACGATTGTACGAAAAATAGAGGCTATCAGTAAAAAGGTTGTCAATGCAGAGGCTGCTGCACATTTCAATTCAATATATGTATATATATATATATATTATGAGTAGCAGTTTGCTTCTCAACGCGAGTACTTCGCACTTCTTCCCGATGACGACGGATGTCGAAATATCGAAGTGAGTTCTGTAGTGTCTTTCTGTGTTCTTTTCTATGTGTTAAAGTGTATATATATATATATATATATATATATATATATGTGTGTGTATGTGTGTATATAATCGTGATTAAAAGCTTTATTAATGAGATTGTTGAAATCAATTACCATATATGCGTCACATCTGAAGTGTTTGATAATATCTTTTCTTGTGCATTGTATATGGAGTTGAACAGTATATGCAGTAACACCTTGTTGAACATTCTTTATTTTAATATGTGAAAATAAAAATTCATTATAAAATTGAAAATACGATCCAGCCTGGATATCACAAGTTTCAAATATAAGAACTGTAATACAGAGTAAAGGAACCCATTTCCTAAATGTAAGTCAGATTTTCAAAAAATTTGAGTTAATATGTGTGTTTCTTTACTCTGTGTGTTATTTACTTTAGATTTTGAACTTGAAAAAAAAAGGACCAAACAGATAAAGAAACAGTTCAAAATTATTATACATTTATGGTATATGAAGAACTTCACATATGTCTAGCGTCTCCCTCTCGTCATATTAACGTTAGTAATGAAGTTCACTTAATACTTCTTCATGCATAGTTGGGCTTATGGAATCCTCGTTTATATAAAATATAGCATAAGCTGCAGAATCAGTACCAAATGTTAGGTAGAAGTATAAAAACAAAATAGAAGTAAGTTCTACGAAAAAAAAATCAATTTCTAAACAATCACCAAATGAGGCCAAAATAAGATTATTTTAAGAAATAGGAAATATTGTAATCGACTACAGAATGGGTTATTTGTGATTCTAAGAATGATATTTTGCGTGCTTTCTCTGTGTGGTTTTAATTTAGATGAAGTTTAGATATATCAATGATTATATTTATATGTAAAATTATGATTGAACTCCTTAATGATTGTCACAAACCCCCAAATTATCAATGATGATATATTTGAAGAAGCTTGGGGGCATGTGGTCCGCGTCAAAAACACCTGGTGAAGACTGCATTATTTCTTTCCACGACAGACACATGATTGTTAAGTATATTAAGTTCCGTTTTATTTTTTTCAGACTACAAAAACAACATTTCTGTCTGTAAATATTTTAGTTTTATAAAATAAATCAAGGAAGGATAAGAATTATGAAATATTACCTGAGGGCGATTTGGAGGTGGTAGAAAATATTAAAGGTGATATAGGAATATTATATTACCGGCTGAGAGGAGATAAATCTTTCAATTACTTTACTATAGGATGATGTGTGAAGGAATAGAAGGCTGCTGTGACTAATGTTTATGATGGCAATAAAGCTGGCCAAGTAAAAAAAAAAACGAAATGATAAATGATTATTTTTTTGGAGAGCCTAGTGATTTAGTGTAAGTGTATGGAAACATTAAGGGAGATAGGAGTGTAGTGAGATCGGCTGAAATACGATAATGCGGGGGGGAGTTATAATTCGGAGGAGATGGAGATAAGGCTATTGTGTCGATAGGCGTGAGGCTCTACGTGACAAAGCCCAGTGACCTCCTTGAGGCTCAACAAATACCAATCACCGCCAAAACCCCTTCTCACATAAGTCTATTAACTCCGACCTTCAATTCCTTACAAACGTAATTACCAAACATATTATCTCTTTCCAATATTTTCAATATTTTTTTCCTAATTCAAAAAAAAAATTTTTTTTTTTCATATTTATAAGCGTAGTTATATAACCATTGATCATATAAAAGAAAGTTTCAATATGACCTCATGTAAAATAAGTAAATGACCTCATTTAATATGTCATGTAAATATGACATGAAGTTATATATTAGGTGTGTTATCTAATCGGGATTCGGTCAAATTTTCTAGGTTCAAAAATCAAACTCTCATTGCCGAAGTTTCGGTTTTATTTTATAGGCAGAAGTAAAAATTTTTTTAAACTAAGAAAATGAATTGTACATTATTTAAAGGAATAACAATCTTAACCAGACAAAACCTTCGACTAGACCATCTAGTAGACTAGACTACAGTCTAGTCGAAGGTTATGTCTGGTAAAAGATTGTTATTCATTTAAATAATGTAAAATTTATTTTCTTAGTTTAAAAAAATTCTTACTTCTGCCTATGAAAAAGGTTAATAAAATAAAACCGAAACGTCGACAATGAGAGTTTGATTTTTGAACCTAGAAAATTTGACCGAATCCCGTTTAGATAACACACCTATTCTATCAAACGGTCGATATATTATTGAATATGTTATATATTAGGTTAAACATGACATCATATTGTAAATGACCTCATCTAATATATACAAGATTTCACATAAACACGTGAAATAACAATCAATGATCAAACCACAATATGAAAGATCTAAGTCTTTTTTTTTTCATTTCATTTTGTGGTTTGATCAATGATCTGATCTAAATATGATGTCATGTTTTTACGAGAAATTCTAAAAAATTTATTGATCTATTATCATCTAAATTGAAATAAACATTTACAAACCAGCCATTAAGGAAAAACTAATAATTTCCTAGATACTTTTATCAGGATATTAGTTTGTTAAATAATTAAAGATAACTTATTAAATCAAACTCCGTGAGGGGTCAGCTTGGCCCAGTGGTAACGTGCTCGTCTCTAGACTGGTAGATCTGGGGTTCAATACTCTTTGATCTGGATTTCTTTCAAGTTGTAGGTGAATAAATGTGAGCACGTCGGCCCTCAGAGAAGATGTTAAGCCATCGGTCCCGAGCCTGCACTAAGTCAGGTATTCGCTAAAGGTTCCTACTCTTATGTTGAAATTGAAATTTTGATATGAATGAAAGATTTCTATAGTTTTTATGTCTTAATATATTATTTTATTTTCAAAACAATAGAAGGAGCTGCCTGGTAGAGATAAATAAATGCACCTATTTTCAATCGATGATTACTGACCACCACACTGTAAGAAAACAGTACAGGAGCGTGGGAGTACAACTGATATAATGCTTTATCAGAATATCATAATATAATCATATTATCGAGTCGTGTTATTTGTGAAAATGGTAAATTAATGAAGTAAACTTCAAATAGTAATTAAACTTGGTAATAATCTACTGCAAACTGAGAGCGATCATGTAATAGGATTCCATTCAGATCAGGTCAGATGCGGTAATTTCTAAGATTATAATACCTGCATGGTTAAGAAAGTTGTACTTAATTTATAAGACAGATGCATTTCTCCGCCTTTCTCCCTCTGCATAATTTATAAACAATTCGAGGATGTCCGTTGAAAGGACATATTATCTAGTGATTCTTGTTTTTTTTTTAGGGTGAGGTTGAAGGACTGATAAAAAGATACATACACCTCTGATGTTGAATCCTTAAAGTAATATTGCTTCTTCCTTTTGATTCTACATAGGGAGTCATACATTCTTCCTAACCAAGCGCATTTAGAGTTGGGTTCATTAACCAGTATCTGACATAGTATAGGCTCGGTATCAATGGCTTAACGGATTATGTGTTCAGTTTTTTTTTCGTATCAAAAATTGAACACAGAGTCCTTCCAGAGGTGAGCTAGCAAGCCCTGTCCTCTAATTGTAGGCTTCGTTGCTCCTCATAAATTAATTTTTGAATATATCCAGTTTTTTTTTTTCTTCAAGCAAACAGTTAAACATGTATCCCTCTTGACTAAAACATAACAGGAATGCTAATGTTATGCCGAAGGGTTTTTACATGTATGTTTAAGTGATACTAAAAGGGTTGACACGTTAACATCTTGAGTCGCGCAAGCATTAAGAAGGAATGTAAATCTGGGGTGGATTGGAGAGAACACGGGACTTGAGGCCAAGTTCACCTGACGTGCAGTCAGATAAGGCTTGCAGTGTCCAGATAACGTCTCGACTGTTATTTCTTTAGTCAGAATTCAAATCTGATTTAACTTCCAAGAAACTCTTAACAAAAGAAGTAACTTTTTTTTTATCAAATGATTATATCTCACTTCTCAGAAAAAAAAGGTATTTCCAGTGCATTAATGAAAACAAAACTAAAACTATAATCTAAGTCAATAAAAATAAGATGATTTCTGTAGAAATATACCCAGACATCCAGTTCAAAGACAAAGAGTTCCTTGTCTTTATCGGAAGATACTTCCGGTCTAATTATAGTGAAATGAATTCATGTTCTTTCTTAATAATTTCAAAATTTCCTGTTATATGCAATTTTATTTTAAATGAATTCAATGTTTGAATGATTACTTTAATCAAAAATTCAGGTGAATTTTAATAAATAATTGAATGTCATTATGATAGGAAGTTATTAATTGAAATTATAACTAACTGAAATATCTAATACCAAGCATGGAATCTTCAAAACTTTATGTTTCACTACAGAAAATATCGGTTTATTTCTTAGAGAATATTTCCTAAAGCAGTCCTTAAGGTTTCCTTTAGTTTTATATACAAATATTGATGATCAAACCACAATAAGAAATGGGAAAACAAGACTAAGATCTTTCAACCGTAACAAGCGGTCTTCGTCAGAGTCAAAAACCAACGTTAGTTGACGAAGACCGCTTGTTACGGTTGAAAGATCTTAGTCTTGTTTTCCCATTTTTTATTGTGGTTTGATCATTGAAAATAGATTATGATTAGCGAGGAAAAAAACACTAAGTCAGTTGGGTTGAACACTGAGTTCTTGTCTTGTTTTCCCATTTCTTATTGTGGTTTGATCATTGATTGTTGTTTCACGTGTATATGTGAAATCTTTTTATTTACAAATATTTATATGGGCTTAATCAGAAAACTTTCAAAATGAATTTATATATTTCTTTACAAAAAAAGTTTTATTTAATAATTTTTAAACTTTTGCTCCTGATGGACAATTTTTACCAACGAATTCCTACTTCAAAACAATCATTAAGGGAAAAGATATAGAAACTCAAAAAAAATAGCCATTCATGATACTAAATTAATCTTGAAAGTTTGTGAAGGAGCTCAAAATTAGATTGCTTAAAGCCCGATCAATACGTGGTTTACAATTAAAGGGACTGCTATAATATTTCATTATTATCTTTAAAATTTTGTTTATATGTCACTTTTCTTTCGTTTTTTTATATTTATCCCTATTGTTAATTTAATATGTATAAATTTTTATTTAACTATTTTCCCTACCTTAATGATAAACTATTTGTATTTCATCCTAGCATGACGAGTAAATATAGGTAGGTTATAGGAAAATAACATTCACAGTCAATTAGGTGCTCTTGAAGATGGGATCGAGGTGGACCCGAAACCGGTCGAGCTTTTCAGAGACTTTACGAGGTATGACGGATTGTATTATTACTAATTCTAATGTATAAAGTTTGACGGCATATGGTATATACTGCAGCACCCACACAATGTTTCTCTTGGAATTAATCAGTCTACGTCGAACCGTTCGTATGGAACACTGTTTTCTCCTAATCTCCTCCTGATGATAAACTATAAGTCAAAATATTGATGATAGTAAATACTCTGTTCTATTCCGTATTGTTTGTTTTTGAAATAAATAATTATAATATACATGACTTCTATTGAAAATGACTCGACTAACTAAATAAAGTAAAATCACTGAGAGAAACGTCAAGAAGTTAAACACAAAACTCAGTTCGATATTCTCACATCTGTCTTTATTAGGAGAGTGGAGAGAGGTAATCGGAGGCAAACAAATGCTGGGCTCTACTTCCAGAAGAACTCTGCCAAAAAGAGTAGCATTGACTGCCAGGGTAAAAATGATGTCACGATTCCAGAAATGGAGGAATCGAAAGTTTAAAATTTGGAAAAGGTTTAAATTAAATTATTTTGGGGTTAAATAACAAATTCTGGAGTGACCTACACTCAACATTACTTTAAGTAAATATAACATCAAAGTTCTTGATAATTAGTGTCATCGAATAACAAAAGAATCATCTTATTATTATCTGTTTTGTAATATAGAACCAAGGAGTTCATTCCTCATACTTCAATATTACCTGAAGATATGATTCATAAATGCAAGAAAATCTACAAAGAAAAACTTTTCAAATTTCTTCATTAAACCTCTAAACAGCAATTTTATTTCAGTCGAATCACTTAAAAAATCTCTAAATCAATTTAAACATATATATAAATGAAAACAAATCCGACAAATATATTTGGTGATCCTCTAGTCCAGATTGGAGAACACATGATTTTTTTAACTGGAGTTATACTTTAAATGTTGTTGTTCTTATCTTATGAAATGTTATTTTTATTATTTGATTTTCAAAACGTTTCTGGAATAATAAGTTTAAAACTGTTTTGAGTTAGGTTGCAACCCAATACGTTTGATGTTTTTGATGTTTTATTAGTGGATAAATTCCATAAATGAATTACCGTATCCTCTGTACCAGATATTCGACAGCAAAGTGAATTTGAGTGCACAGAAAATTTCCAGGTATCAGTCTATAGATATATCATGTCACAAAATGGATGGATTATTCAATTATTATGTAATTAATGAACTACCTCATGACGCAAACTTATATATGAAATTTTACACTCAACTTTCTATACTTAAATATAATGTCAAACTTCTTTGGTATACAATGTCTCATTTAAACATAATATAAATGTCTATAAGGGAGATGTTTATTGGTTATTCATCCATATGAAGACCGTTCAGATAGTGATTGAGCCAGTTATCAATCAATATATATGTTTATCACACAACTGATGCATGCAATATCCTTGGTGCTACCACAGAAGTAATAACACTTTTGTAAAGCCAACGAAAAAAAAACTTGTTACGAAATAACCTCTTACAGAAAAACTTGACTTTTGCTCCCATATCCACTGGATGTCATACATAGCCATCTGTCAAATTACAAGGTCAGTGGATAGATTGTGAACTGTAGCGTACACACAAGCTTTTGGACACACACACACAGACACTATCGAAAAAACGTTATTAAACGTCCTGGGCCCTCTAATATAAATAATAATATATAAATAATAATATAAATAAATAATATAAATCTGTCACAATCTCGATACCATTTTTTTTAAAAATGATTATACTTTACTTATAGTAAAGTAATATGTTGTCTACAAAATGATGAGTAGTTGAAATGTTATTCAAACTTTACTATAAAAAGGTTAGCAATGAAAAGCGCCACTGGTGTGCTTATAGGGGTACCGCTGATTTGAGGCCTTCAGTGTCAAATATCGGAACGCATCCCTCGAGAACGTGTACAGCATTAAAAACGTGTTTTTGAGAAAACCTCGCGCGGTTTTCTCGGGCACTTTGGAGTGATCCAAAGTGGCTAAAGGGCAGCACGTTAAACTAGTCGGCCTGATTTGATTTTGGTGGTAATGGCTGAGAGGCTAAGGAATACATATAAAATAAAAAAAAATATCCCTGATTTGAAGATAATAAAATTCAAAACTAATAGAATTATGAAGGACAATCAGGTAGCTTAGCAATAAAAAAAGGTGGAAGAATATGGAGTGATGTTCTCCGATCAAGGAAATATCGGAATCCAAACCCTCACTATGATCTCTGGAAGTGTCAATGGAAAACAAACGAATGTAATACATAATCTACGGACCATTACATTTAAATATACACACTATTCATTTCTTTTTATTCTTGAGGGTAATTTTTTTTGTAAATGCAAATAGTTGCGATGCCAATTCAAAATGTTAATTCTATTAAACTTCAAGAATTTTAAACCATATCATTCATTAAGACTGCGATTGCAATATTATATTTTCCTTAATAAGATATCAAAGTTACTTCTAACATATTATCTTTGTTTTCAAACACTAGCGAATCTATATTGGAAACAATGCGGCATATTTTTCATGACAGGTCACGTTTTACTCGTAAACCTTTACAACTGAAAGGCCCTCTGTTGTAAACTCAGTAAAAGGTTTTTCTAGCACTTTCATTATAAAAATCTTCCAGAAATGACGAGAAACCGGAAAATCATTGCTTGTAAAAAACAGATAAATTAGTGAAAATTTCGGACAGAAAAATGTGATTTACACTAGCAGTTTTTGAGTGGAAAGGTAATTATTATAAAGGTATAATCTCAGGTAACTGAGATAATAGAAGCTAGAAATGCCAACGGTATGATATCAAAAGGAAATAAAGGAATCGTATAATATATACTGCTCCAGAATTCTTCTGAAATAGTCGCATACAGACATTTAAAACACAGAGCACCATAAAGAGAAAAGACGGGAGTATTTTAGCGTTACAGAAGAATGCACAAAAATACATTTTCCATGAAAACCTTTCGTTACTTACAGAAAATAAAATAAATATCCTTTTAATATATATAATGTTCTAAACAGTTGGTTTTTTTATAAAGAAATTCAAGGGGCACTTAATTGCTTCTATCATTTAATTCAACACAACTGATTTAATTGACAAATAATTAATGAAGGCAGATTATAAGTAAATTAGCTTTTCAGGAATACGTTTTATCACACCTAGCCTATAATAAAGTATTAGAATTAGTAATAATACAATCCGTCATATCTCGTAAAGTTTCTGAAAAGCTCGACCGGTTTCGGGTCCGTCTGGATCCCATCTTCAAGAGCACCTAACTGACTGTGAATGTTATTTTCCTATAACCTACCTATATATATATCATCTACATTGTTTAATCAGTGTTGACTGTGTAGTTAATTTTTTTTTCATATTTCTTTAATTGCTATGTTTTTTCCTTTTATTTCTTATTTCATTATCTATTTCCAGTTCCTTGTGTCGTCTTTTAAATTTTATTAGTGGTTTTGTTAAAATGTCGGTTTGGTTCTTCCTTTAAGAAATAAAAGAAAAAACATAGCAATTAAAGAAATATGAAAAAAAAATTGACTACACAGTCAACACTGATTACACAATGTAGATGATATATATAGGTAGGTTATAGGAAAATAACATTCACAGTCAGTTAGGTGCTCTTGTAGATGGGATCCAGACGGACCCGAAACCGGTCGAGCTTTTCAGAGATTTTACGAGGTATGACGGATTGTATTATTACTAATTCTAATATTACTAACCTCAGTGGAACTAACCCATTAACTATATTTAATAAAGTAGAGAGAATAAACCCATGAAAGATGTAATAATGTTTGTTTGTTTCCATCAAATTGACAAATAGTCTTTAACGATCTAACGATAATTAAAGAATAATCTTTATGATTCACATCGTTGAGCCATTTTGCTTTTAAAGAGTATTTGCACCAATTTTTTAGTGTAGTCTCGGAGTATTGGGGGAAAGTGTTGTAATTTCAATAATTATTACTTTTAGTTACGTAGTTTTACTTACGGTAAATATGGAATGATAACGCTGAAATAAAATTCATGGCATATAAAAGGACAATAAATAAAGAATAAATTCCGACTCATTTGATATTCAACGCAGGTACTGCACAATACAAAAAAGTTAAAATACACTATTTTTTCTTTCCTTAAAAAAAAGTCAAATTTTTTTTAGTATCCCTGATACTAAACCATACTGGACGGACAATATGACGATAAAAAAACTATAAAAGAATTAGACTAAATAATAATTAAATAAATTCAAAAATAACGCCATAATTTGAAATAACAATATCTAGATAGCAGTGGACACGACTATAAAACCTCTCGACAATAGCCCCATAGATTAGTTGCGAATGAAGATGGACCAGATCCAAAAGCGCTCCAACATCTCCGATATCAACTTACGAGGTATGACGGTTTTTTCTAATTCTAATATTAATCTTACTAACCTCAGTGGTAATAACAATATGCATGTATTTATTATTATTTGTTTACTCCTATAAATACTTTGAGGGAAGGGTAGTATTTTGTTTATAATGATGGAAGATATTTCGTTTAAGGAAAAATAGAAACTTTTAGAACAGCTGATGCTGAAGATGAGCTTTTCTCAAAGTAGTGTTATGGGTCGTCAAATCAATGATAATTCTGTGGTAATTGAAAGTAATAGTCATTAAGTTAAGTTTCAGACAGTCTCATACAAATATGCAGTTCTTACTGCCAATATAACTCTGAATTGTGGAGCAACAATCATTTTATGCTAACCCAAGAATTATATCAAGTAAGAATGCTTATAATTTGAATATACTGCTAACCTAGATGAAATTTAACACCAATATTACAAAAATAATTACAAATAAATCAATATTAATAAATAGAAAATTTAAAGAATTCTCAAACTGAAAAGTAAACCAATCGCTCGAAACCAGGTTAGCTCGAAACCGGGTTAACCTGCTCGACTCTGTACTGGTCGGTCCGTGGTTCTATACTACTCTGGCCCTCGATTTATTCTTGCAGGAAGTGAAGTAAATCTGAGGACATCGTCACTCGGAGAGGACGTTAAGCAGTCAGCCACGAGCCTGTACGATGTCAGGTACTTGTTACAGAACCCTACTCTAAATACAGGTAAGTTAGGCAAAATTTAGTGCTCCTATTGTAGAATCAATCTTTATTTTTTGATATCACAAAGGGCCAATGTTCAGCATATGTGTTCCCTTGTGAGTTTGCCAATTGAACCTAACCCAAACCAATAATCTTATCATTATAACCTAGAGAATTTCAGAATATTTGTTATAAGAATTCAAACCTATCCTTTTCGTTTATAATTTTTTTTATTATTAATTGTTTACATTTTACTTTTTCAAAAGTTTTATGTACAGGAAAATATATTTTTGCCTACTTTTAAGAAAAAAAAAATATTTATTTATATTCATGATTGTAAACTGAAGTGAGTACGGTAGATGTGGCTACGGGTTGAATGGCATGAGGTCCGTTACTATGTATACTGGTGTCTACCACCAAACACAACTAATTTCAACTGGGTTGAATCGTGTGCTTAAATAGCGTCCTGGTAACTGGTGTTTAAAATTTATATATTTAATATTTATTTTTTAATAATATCAACTCATTCATATTAATATATATTATTAATCAATGATCAAACCACAATAAGAAATGGGAAAACAAGACTAAGATATTTCAACCGTAACAAGCGTTCTTCATGAGAGTCAAAATTTTTGACTCTGACGAAGACCGATTGTTACGGTTGAAAGATCTTAGTCTTGTTTTCCCATTTCTTATTGTGGTTTGATCATTGATTGTTGTTTCACATGTTTATGTGAAATCTTTTTATATATTATTAATATTTATTAATATTAATATAAATATAAATCATTTAACTAATCTAATTCATTATTATGCATAACGTTATCTTTATAATATCTCTTTATTATTTTTTTTCCTCTAGGAATTTAAAAAAAAAGTTTTGAACAAATTTATATGTGGCAGATATTTCATTTAAATCACTGATACAAATGTAAGAGCAACATGAAGGAATTCATAATTGAGATAGAGAAGATAATAAATGAAGCCAATTAGGTGAATGGTGTTATAAATTTTTTTTTTTTTTTTGAAAAATTATGAATCAGTTACTAGTAAGGTAAATAAATCTACACTTCAAACAATTTGGGATAGTTGTTTTTGAAAACGAACTTAGCCCAAAACCGGACTAACAACAGTACACAATGCTATGCGTCATCACAATTGATTGTTTTATTGCTTTATTGTCTAACGATTAACTTTATGAAATGATTAATTTTAAATGGACGTATAAGGTATTTTTCATGGAAGAATAAATAAATGCCAAAAAATGTTTGTACTAGATGCAACAAGTGGTAAACAAGTTAAGTCTAAACAGATATGAATCTTACACGAAAGAGTTACTCTACTTTAGAGGAGTTTAATTACTTGTTTATCAAAAGGAACCCCTACAAATTATTTTGAGTTACTGAAAACTTAAATAGTCCTAAAATGGAAAGGATAATAAAGCAATTTAATCGTATGAAAAATAGTAAAGGTATAATTGGTTTCTAAGTGGGGGAAGAAGGAAGGTGTAGTTTCTATGGGCCACTGTTGCTCTAAATGAACTCAGTAGATTTTTAGCTCCGTTCCTCAAGAATTCCGCGTTGTCAGTGAAAGTTAATTAAAAGTTTAAATGAAATTCGTCCCGCCTTATTTTAAGTTGATCAAGGCTTCGTCTTTTCCTCGGCGAGCCCCGTCGTTAGCCGCTTTCAAACTAATCGGCAAGGGAATTAATCCGTTCGGACTGTCTCGAATTAAAATTGTTCTCTGTTTTCATTTCGTTTCTAGAAGAGCAATATGACCGCAAAAAATTTTCCACCAAATATCTTTATGATATTTAAGACAAATAAATACCGATTTTAATATATAGTTCGATCACATATGGTAATTCATTTTCAGGCCTCTATAAAATTATAAAATTGGGAAAAGTTTTCTTACTTACGTAAATAGTACACCTTTATCTAGTCATTATATTAATGAAATCATTTGCGTCATAAATCCAATACATAACCACAGCTTGAACTTTCATCGAAAAATCCCAATTCAACCAAAATGGTCATTGATAGATTCCATTATTACCTTCTTATTATTCAGAAACAAAAAGACGTTTAAACATTCAAAATACAATGCTAATATAGGGATGTCATTGTCCACACTCTGACAAACCTGTTTTCCAATAAACGCAAATACCAGATGTATAATCAATGATCAAACCACAATATGAAATGGAAAAACAAGACTAAGATCTTTCAACTGTAACAAGCGGTCTTCGTCAGAGTCAAAAACCCAACTGGGTTTTTCAGTATGGGTTTTTGACTCTAACGAAGACTGCTTGTTACTGTTGAAACATCTTAAGCTTGTTTTCCCTTTCATATTGTGGTTTGATCATTGATTGTTATTTCACGTGTTTACGTGAAATCTTTTTACCAGATGTAAATTTCATACCGTATTTATGTGTATATCACAGTTTTGGCCAGTATTTAATTGCTTGATTTATTTTTTTTTGTGACTACTATAAACGAATCATAAAATTGTGAGTTAAAAATATTATCAAACTGACTGACAATCAATTTAATGGCCCAATTTATTTTAATGTGGCTATTACAATTTTATTGGAAAAACTGAAGAGTTGGTCTTTTAGTGTACTATTTCCATTTAAAATCTTTTTAATTCATAAAATTTTTTATAATGCAATATTCATAATAGGAAATTTAAAGTTTCTAAAACAACCAGAAGAGCAGGTTAAAGTTAGTACCCATTTTAGTCTGAAATCTGATAAAAATCAGTCCTATGCTTCAATACAACTGAGAAAGGACAAAAAACAGCTATGTATATATCAAAATACCTTAAGTTCCCTCACAGTGGTATTTCTAGAGTTGTTAGAAATTTGTAATAGATCCCTACCAAGCCATATTCAGAACGATACTAACATGTATTTTACAAATCAAAAGACCTAAAGAACTCTAAATCTGTCAAAATTTCAATTTTTTTTTATTATCTCAGTATTTAATACCAACTACTAAAAAATGAACATCTATGTGTTCAGAAGCGATAAATTATACTTAAATGTATTGTATAAACATATAATAAATATTATGATTACATGCATACAATATCTGCAAAGATACTTGTTACATAACATATGAATTTTGCAATTATATAGCCTATTTATTTGGCAATACATAGTAAAGAACGATGCAATTTCCCATGTCTAAAGAGTACATTTAATCACTTAGAACACACTGAAATGTATACGTAAAAATTGATTCCCTTCAGTTGTTATAACAATTTTATACTTTTTACGTATCAAATTAACTCATTGAAATCTTTTAGCATTTTATTTTCTTTCAGTTAGGTTAGGTTGCAGTGGCAGTCCCACAAGGGAACACACGTAGGCCAAGCATTGGCCCTTTGTGATACCACACAATGAAGATTGATTCTACAGTGGGAGTCCTAAATTTTGCCTAACTCAAATGTATTTAGAGTAGGGATCTTTAACGAGTACCTGACATCGTACAGGCTCGGGACCGACGGTATAACGTCCTTCTCCGAGGGATGACGTGCTCAGATTTATTCACCTCCCGCGTGAATAAATCGAGGGCCAGGTGAGGATTGAACCCCGGTCCTATCAGTTCAGAGGTGAGCACGTAACCACTGAGCTAGCCTGGCCCCATTTCTTTCAGTTACTCTTTATAAACAATATAGAGTTAGTAAAATATTGCATTTGTTGACATTTCAATACCAAGTTTTCAACAGAAACAGACATTATGAGGTTGCTTGAGTGAAAATAACCTTTTCACTTTTACACAAATTGATTTTTGTATGAAATTAATATGCACACAACTGTGTACGTTTAAATAAATGTATGTTTTATTAAATGGATATATTAATTTTAATAATGAATACAATTAAATTTTTTGATAATGTGTATATTTGTGATGGAGCAAAGGGAGGTTGTGTCGGGCCACACACTATTCTATTTGTATTCTTAATGAAGTACGGTATCGCTAATTATAAATACGTCCTGTCTTTTTTCATTTTGCTTTACAATAAATTAAAATACAAGTAAAGTTTTTATGTCTATATTTTGCTGACATATTGAAATTAAACTGGCATGTTTAGTTCTCGAGCTATGCAATCATTTTTATGTTGTCTTTACACAATGGGAAGAAGCACAAAGTCTCCGCACAGAAGATTTCAATAAACGTCGACAGGTTTCGAACACTTAGTATTCATCAGCAGGTTACATCTACATTGGTGTCTTATTTCAAAATAGTATGCTTATGTAAACATCCCTGCCTGCTTTAATCACATTCCTTCTTCCTTCTCGCATTGCTTTGCTTCCCTTTGTCTTAACTTTTTTAACACGACTGAGACAGGTATATAATTCTTTTAAGTTTATATTTTGGTTATTTTTCTATATTTAATTTCACATTTCATATTGGAGATGTGATCTGACGATGAAAAATAAGTGTTCAAAACACCACGACATTGGATAAAATCTTTTAAGAGAAGATTTAGTGTTTCTTATCATGACATGTTTGGAATGAACTTCATCCATTTTACAAGTGTTTCAATAGCTATATTAAACTTACTAATTCTATAACTATTACAAAAGAGAATCTAGTGAGATATATAACTGATGAAGTTGTGATTTATTAAAAAAGAAATGAAGCAGAGTTTTTTCATTTACTACCGTGATAGTAAAACAAAAGAGTAAAGCAAAACTTCTTTTTCAAAGGGAAACCAACACAGTCTAACCCGGAATGATGTGATAATTGAAAGGGAGAGATTCTTGAGTTTAAAGGGGAAAAAATTTGCGGAACTCAATTGACTTGACGGCAAATACAACTGCGTCCTTATTGGAATTCTTCTACATTGAACACTTTCTTGAAAATAACTTCTCCAGATCTATTTTTTTTATATTTGTCTTTACCGAAATCTTTAAAGAATCCTAATGGATTGAATAATTGACATTTTTTTAACATATATATATATATATATATATATATATATATAATATATATATGATCAAAACACAATAAGAAATGGGAAAACAAGACTAAGATCTTTCAACCGTAACAAGCAGTCTTTGTCAGAGTCAAAAACCCAACTGACTTTTTATCGATTTTATATATATATATTATATATATATAATATATATATATAAAATTTATTTATATTTTAAAATTTATATTAAATTTTAAAAATATTAAATTAAATTTAAAATATATATATATATATATTTATGAATTATTCTTATAATATAATAGATGATACCGAATAAACATATAACTAATAAATAGTGTGTGTGTGTGTGTGTGTTGTGTGTGTTGTGTGGGTGTATATGTATATACCATATATGTGTGTGTCTTTTCATTGTGTGTGTGTGTGTGTGTGTGTGTGTGTGTGTGTGTGTGTGGAAAGTTCAAAGACACTCCAAATCTTACTGATTCAGGTATGTAATTGTTTTCAGTGTATTTCCTAGTTTATATTTTGATGTTTTTCTGTATTCGATTTCATATTTCCAATTCATATTTTACGCTGTAGATATAATCTGACGATGAACACTGAGTATTCGAAAAATTTTGAAGATGGATAAAATCTTTTGTGCGGAGACTTGGTGTTTCTTCCCACTAGTCCAATCGTGTGGTGTTTGGTAATAAATACTAGAATAATTCAGAAAAGAATGCTCTAGGCAGTATTATTACCCAATTCTATAAAGCAAGGATTAGAAACGCAAATATAAGAATGCCGTACTTTAGGTGCTGTTTACAGATCTTTCTTTTTCAGTCTATGTTAGAATTCAACGCCTGTGATAGCACGGACATGTTAGGTTAGGTTGCAGTAGTAGTTACACAAGAGAACACACATAAGTAGAAAATTGTCCTGTTGTGATACTACACAATAAACATTTTACAATGGAAGTTCTAAATTTTGCTTAACTCAAGTGCATAAAAGAAGTATCTAGATGTCCTTTGCATCTGTATCGCTTTATCGATATGTGGGCTGATTCTCTTCTCTGCAGATAACCAACCAACGCTTACCTCTTTCTGCTACCTCACAGTACATAGATAAAAATGAAGATGAACACCACGTGCTGTTCAAAATGCCTTGTTTTGTCATAAAACTACATGCATAGAGATTATTTTTAAATTTGCCAAGAATGAATAAATTTCATATAGTGACTTGCTTCACAAAAAGTACACTAAAGTAATAATTCTATTTCCTTGCCAGTCGATATTTTCGACACATTTTTTTCTTTAAATTATTGGAAATAAGATAAAAAATTTTGTTTCTATTATAACGTACTCTTTTCAATCATTTTGATTTTTGTTTTTTTTTTATTAAATTAAATACACTATTTAGTGTAGAAATCAACTTACAAATAAATTGACCTGGGAATTACTTTCTTTCTAAAATTATCAAAAAAAAATACTCCTACAATTTATTATTATTTCTGTTTATTATAAACTTTTTAAGAGTCAACGAAAGCTGATTTCGAGGGAGATATTTGTTAGTTGAGACTAATCTGACACCTGTTTGCAAACACCTGACAGGTGTCCGCTCGTTCTCTTGGGAATTTTCCAATACCTATTTCAATAGGCCTCCGTAATAATTGCACTCCGCTTGACATCTGGTACTGTTTATTCGTATCATTAACTTCCTATTGAACTGAGATAAAAGATTTGAATAATTTATTAGTTTATCAATAAAATAATAAATTAATACTGAACTTATATTAAATACATGTATATTGTTAGTACCACAGAGGTCAGTTTTTATAGGAATAGATATATTTCTAGATCTAGAATCAGAATCTTGGCCATTATGTCTTAGTCAACATTGGTTGATCTGAGGATAAACTTGGTATTTTAGGGGGATAGAGATGATGTGCTAGGATTTATACATCTACGACGTGAGTAAATCGAAGGTAAGAGTGGATATTGAACTCTGTATCTACCAGTCCAGCGCGTAAGGCAACGACCAACGACCAACGAAGATGACCGCGCACTATAGTGCACGTCGTAACTAGCAGTTCCAGACCAGAGGCCTTCTACTGCTTGATTACTGCGCTACTATAACATGGAATGTCAGTAATTCATGTCGGATATTAAGTTAGTCTGTACGGTAATGATGTCGTATTCGCGGTCATGTGGTCTTGGTAGTCATAATTTTCAATGTTTTTAGTCAAGAACTGGAAAGGTAGTCAGATAGTCACTGGATGAAGTAATTATTCAGTGATGTTGAGGAAGGTTGGCGACAGGAATTAGAGTTTGTACAAGGAGATTTAGATGAGCAGATAGTTTGTTGTCTTCATTGGTAGTAAGTCGGGTGATGTAACTATGTATGGATTCCATTTTCAAATTATGGTGAATATCAACATTACGTGTGTACCAAGGAGCCCTGGCTATAAGGCGGGCACACTTATTTTGAACAATCTGGATACACGCTTTGTTCGTTGGTGCAGCTCTAAACCGGACGGAGCATCCATAAGTCATCGCTGAACGAAGAACCCCCTTATAGAAAATATCCTTTACCTAATCGGGAGAATTACTTGATTTGAAAAGAGAATATAGATTACACATCAAGTAAATTCCAAGCTTGGATTTCTTATGGAGGTATTGCTTGAATGTTAATCTAGAGTCTAAAATAAGACCAAGATATTTTACATGGGTTTGGTAGGGAATGATCTGGTTACCAATGAAGACAGGAGGAGAGCGGGGAGGGACACCCTTGCAGAATCGAACATGGGAACTCTTTGTTGGGTTCACCACTAGTTTCCATTTTGTGAACCAATGCAAAGCCCCATCAAGGAATCATTGCAATCAATGGGTTAGTGAAGAGACTTTGAGGTGTTTTATGATGGTATTATTTTTACTAGATTGAGGCATACTGACAGTGGACGTGGAGCATGAGTCGCTTGCTGACAGAGGGAGGGACTCCGTTGCTGGCGATGCACATGTAGACTCCCATCTCGGAGCGAGTCACCTTATTGAGGACTAGCATCTCGTCCTCCACCAGGCTCACTGCAAAACACAACCAATTCAACCACTACTCTACCAACAACTCCAACATTTTCTTGTCTCATACGAAACTCCTAGATAAATGGATCTAACTTAAATAATTTTGTTTTTCAAAAAAAAAACCTTTAAAACGACAAACAATTTTTGGCCAAACGTCGGCTTATAATCACGAATCGTTAATTCTTTGAACCAAATCCTCAAGAAATCCAGTTTTAATTTTAAGAATCAGTAGTCGACATTTTAAATAGTCTTGAAAAACACCTCTCAACCACACCGGAGTTCAAGAATTCCACTAAAATATTTACAATTCACTAAAAAAAGCTTAGTATTTTTAACAGAAAAGAATAACTGACACTAGTTATTATTCTTATACGTATACAGATCTTATTATTTGTTCTTAATTTTAAACAGTAATTTATTATTATAAATAGAACTATCTTTGGGTTGATTTATATCAACACTCTTTCATAATGAACTAGCATCTAGCCAAACCCCTAAAAAGTGTTCGCTCACAGATCTATTGAACAACTTACGTCCAATGATGATCAAAGTGTCGGTTATAATAGTTAAAAAATTTCAATATGATTTAACTAGTCAATGTTCAAACCACAATAAGATTTTAGATCTTTCAACCGTAACAAGCGGTCTTCGTCAGACTCAAATCTCAACTAACATTTTTTCATTTCTTATTGTGGTTTGAACATTCATTGTTGTTTAACGTGTTTATTGTGAAATCTTGTTATAGAATTTAACTATCGTGTAAGAATTTAATGGAGTGCTATCAATGTGTATTTTATTCAATCATTAGCTTTATTTTCATTTTTTTTAGCACAGCTAAAAATTACATTTTACAACTGAGTAGTTGTAATAAAGAATGAAGTGATAAAGAAAAACTATTTAAAAATACACGAAGCTTTCATTTGACTCAAGTAATTGCTAGGAAATGGATTGCAATTTTAAAGTTTAGTAACTTCAAATTTGAACAATATTATTTATTCTTAACGAATTGGATAGATTTGAGAAAAAGCGTTAATTGAGGATTTCTAATTTGTTTTTCCTCTAGTGGATTTCTTTATGGAGGAAATAAATTGTTTTGAGAAAAGAGGGGGTTGAAGAAAGCAAAAGGGGTTGAATGTAGGGAGGGAATTAATGCGAAAAGGAGCAATTGGAAGGAAGGCAGTTGTAAACAAAGCGTATCTAGTGAGGGAGGGGGGGGGTTTTAAATAATAAATGGGCATGAAAGTGGCCAAGGGATTGATGGCGCAAGGGGTCGCGTGCTGCACAAAGCCTGATCGCTCACCTGCACAATGCACCGCCCGATTTACTGCCATCATCTCGCCTCCTCTACAAGCCAAACACCTTCTATTTATCCCCTTCATTGCCTATTCCTGTTGGCTTTTCTTTTCTTAATGAACGAAACAAGTCTTCAATATTGATTCTGTAACGACAACTAAACAAACTAGCTCTCTCTTGTCTAACAAATAAAAAAAAAACGAAGTGAAATATTTTAGCACAGCTCATTATTACATAACTGATATTATTAAATTAACGTAATTATCTGCATAAAAGCAGTCATATAATGTTAATATAGGTGTGCAAATTATATATTAAAATAAGCAGCAACTTCTGCATTGACCAGTTTCTTCTTCACACTCTCTAGTTTTCGTATCACTCTGCGGTGAGACTCTGGTAGCTTCCAAAGAAGGTTAGCAAAAGACATTAACACACACAATAAACTTTAAGTCAAACACGAAAACACTTGAATAAACCACTTTTTTTTAAAGTGTTTTCGTGTTTGACCTAAAGTTTATTGTGTGTGTTAATGTCATTTGCTAACCTTCTTTGGAAGCTACCAGAGTCTCACCGCAAAGTGATACGAAAACTAGAGAGTGTCAACAAGAAACTGGTCAATGCAGAAGCTGCTACTTATTTTAATAGCATATGCTTAAGGGAAGACCTGCTGCCATTGTACACAAATGATATATTTAAGATGATGAAATCTCATGCTTGTCGTTAATAATAACTCAAGAACAACGTATCAGACGAGAATACTAAACAAAAAACCGTAATTAGGAATTACTAGAAAATCAAAAAAACATTTTTGTGTAAAATATTAATTTGATCAATCAAAGATTGTGGACTACAGCGTTCCAAAAAACTAGTAGATACACCACCCCAAACACACATACAGACATCATCGAAAAAACTTCATAAATGAACTTTTGAGGACTTGAAAATATATAATTCCGACAAAATTTCGAAATTGATTTGTTTTACCATCACTATACTTTACTTATGGTAAATTACAAATAAACAAAGCGAACATTAAATGGAATAAGTACAATACCATTATTTTATATAAAAAGAAGGAGTAAACAAACACTTGAATAGAAATGAAGAAAGATATTTTTTTAAATTTAGATCTGAGGGATTTGCAACCGTTTTCGAGGGGATCAGAAACTAAATATGTCTCCACGAATATTTCCAGTGTGATGTGCTAATTATAGCCTCCTCCGCTCATCTATGTCACCATGTCCACGACCATTCTACCATGCTACTGGCATTCTGGGTGTTTTTAGAAAAAAAAATCTCAAATGAAACTCTGTCAGTGGAAAATGAGACAGCAATTAGTAGTGTAATGATATTATGTAAAAGAACTGTTCAAAGTAGAGCTGTTCAACTGGAACTAAACACTAGAGAGCTGCCAAGGCTCATTAAGCGTCAACAACTAAAATACACTGGCATATTAATTACAACCCATTATCAAAACATGTAGTGTGTAAGGCGTTATTAATTTAACATTATAAGTTAGAGAAGTAATCTATCCAAAACCTGCTTTGATGCAGCAGTAAATGAACAAATCACAGGCTTATTTTTAATATGATGGCATGTACTGCAGCTTAGGTAAACGTTCAATCTCAATTTATCGCTTGTTTAAAAAAAGTAGGTATGAAAACAGCTCTTTCAATTGCCTTGCTGCATTTAAAGCAACAATCAATACATTTTTATGGAAAATAAGTTCAGGTTCGGTATTCTAAAAATTTTTATAAAAGTTTTTTCAACTAGATAAACAGATGGTAAAACAAATAAAATTCAATAAATAGTAGTAAATAGAAGTATTCGCTTATATTTTTACTATGTTGTTTAAAATGGTAGATTACGCCGTCTTCATTCCGATATGGCAAAAATTACGACAGCACTGGCAAATCAAGTTTTCGAAGACAACTTTACTTTAAATGACATTAGTCATTTATTAATTTTAATAATAAAATAATTTAATCCTTTTCATTTATTTATATTGATTCAAATTAATATATTATTTCTTAAATCTTCAAATTTTATTAACCAGACTATTTTTATTTTTAGAAATCCTTTTTCGTTCGTTCATATTACATAATTTTTCAGTGTTTGCATATTTGGAGGCAGAGAATAATGATTTGTTCCAGGCAGAGTCCTGAATTCTGCGCCTCTGATTATCAGCTGTTAGTGCAACAGCTTAGTTTTGCCAACTGTTTTAATGTGTTTTACTTTTTAAACGGCTTGACAAAAATCCAGTTGTGAAAAGTTTAAATTTCTATAGAATCTAAGATTAAAATGCTTATTTGAATACCCTTGGTGTTACTAATAATATACTTTCGGTTGTGATGAGACATAAGTTAAAAACATTGAAAAATAAAATGACAGCGCTTATGTTTCATACTTGTGTATCAGCTGAGATTAATAAAACTTGCAAAAGCACAAAATCGAATACAAGGCACACGCATTGGATCGACTCAAAATGGATTGAATTGGGTGTAGGTGAATACGATATGTAGGAGGGTAGCCAGTGAAATATTGAGACAGGCATACCGCTATGCCCTTCTTTCATCTACGTAATGAAGTTTACTCAGTACGTCATCATATATAGATAAGGTCAATGTATATCCATAGACATATATCAAACAATTACGAAGAATATAATGGTCCCAATCATTCCATCGATATTAATTTCAAATAATGAAAACACAAAGAGCAACAAACGTTTCAGAGTAAACCATAGATACACGGTAAATAGAAAAACACACTTACAGTCTCTAATTTTTGAATTAAGTGTCATCAGGGGAGAAGAGATAGGGGCACCAAGCGCACTCGCGAAGCGACGGTTGGTCTGCAAGTGCGCTGATATCAGAGATTATCACTTCTCTCTTTTTGACGGTTAACCAAAAATTAGAAACTAAGTGTGTTTGTCTGTTTACTATATTTACTAGTTTACTCTGAATCGTATATACATATATAAATGATTTCTCATAAACACGTGAAATAACAATCAATGATCAAACTACAATCAGAAATGGGAAAACAATACTAAGATCTTTCAACCGTAACAAGTAATCAGTTGGGTTTTTGACTCTGACGAGGACCGCTTGTTACGGTTGAAAGATCTTAGTATTGTTTTCCCATTTCTTATTCTGGTTTGATCATTTATATATATATATATATATATATATAACCAATTAAATGAAACGATTCCATGAACTAAATAAACTATATTGAAACAAAGAACACTCTCAAAAGAAACAAAAACTCACTACTATATTTCGATGTCCTCGTTTCTATCTTCCTCACGAAGAGGACATCGAAATATAGTAGTGAGTTTCTGTTTCATTCTCAACTCAGATTATTGTGGTTTGAACAATCATTGTTATTTCACGTCATTATTGTGAAATATTGTTATATATATATATAGTATTATAGATTCAAATCACGCTCTCAAAGCGTTTCGTTTTTTGTTTAAAACTGTTTTCATAAGTAGAAAAAAGAAAATTTAAATCGGAGATACTATAACTTCATTGAATTACATGACTGTAAAGCACATTAAACGTATGCTTAAGCAAATTTATAGTTTCCCGAATTCAAATTTTCTTACTTCTGCATATCAAAAATATTTTAAATATAAACCAAAATGTTGGCATTTCAGAGTTTAATTTGAACCTAGAATAGTGACCAACAGCAGTACATGTTTTTCTCTGACTCAACCTTGGGTACGTTTAATTGTCTTCACGTAGATATATTAATATGTTTGTGCTCTCGTGTGTAACGCTTTATCTGGTAAGGAAGAATGAATATTTAGTTACCCAATCACAATGTATTTATACATAAAGCAACTGTATTTTTTTTAATTTTTCTGTAATTTACAGTAGTATCCATACATAATAATACAGTAAGCCTGCATACATTATAATTGTTACCCAAGTCTTCTAAACAGATCGTGGGATTTCTACGCTAGTAAATCTGAGTTTAAAAAAAAAAACATAATATTATTTCAAGTTTTATCTCATCGTGAAACCATTATATAGATAATGTTTAATTTAGCAGAACATAGTTAAATTTAATTTCAGCAAAGAGTATCCTACATTGAAGTAGTTGAGAGAGGAATGCAGAGATAGTCAGAAACGAGGAGAATTTAGCGGGAATGTTTATTATAAGGGCAGGAATGTAAATGAGCGCCGCTTGTGTTGTAAAAGAAGACCGGCGAAGAGCACGATTTTTTTCAGTGTCGCAGTGCAGTTACGTTTAATTAAGTGAGACCAGATCCTTTACGTCAGCTCGTCCTAATAGGGAGATTGAATCGGTCAACGACGGACCAGTGTGATTAACATCCTCAGCAAACAGACTTCATCTAAACAAAACACTCCAACACTATTTATCTTCATCATTGTTCAAAGCCATTAATAAAGTTATAATGTACAATATTTTATGTATTATTTATTTATTTGTTGAGAGTGATTTTAGTTCTGCGTCCTAAGAACTATTGTACTTTTCCCCTCTTCTGTACTATAGTACCCCAGTTAGCTTCAACGCCTCCAAGAAGCTCAGCACTTTTGCTGGGTCCATCAGTAAGATCTCTTCTATGGTTTTATTGAGTGTCCTGAAGCACCTGCCTCTGTGTAACACAGTGGCTTGACAATCAGCTAGCAGATGCAGCGGTGTTTCTTCCTCAACCTTGCAGAACCTGCACAAACCATCATTGCTAATGCCCATTTTTCGGAGATGGCCATTAAGTTTGCAGTGACCCCGGTTAAAATCCTTAGATTATTCCTGTTCCTTTCCATACAATCAAAGATTTGCCTATTCTCAAACTTATTGAGAAGTATTAATATACAATAATACTTTATTTAACTTTTTAGTCTGGACATCTCGATGAGGGATAACACGCTCTGCTGATAAAATACATGACAGCCGCTATCCCAAAAAATGTATGCACTATTTTATGAAACTCCCTCATTGAAGTAACTTGTGTGGTTAAATTTACTACAAACAGATATCTCTAGACACTGAGTATACCTGACCGCCTCATATCCTCATTAATATTTAACCTTCTACCAATGCAGCCTTTCATATTATAGTGCTGAGAATGATTTCTTATTTTATATAGTTCATTTAACGTTCTTCAGAAAACCAATTGAAAAATGGTGACATTTCTTGCCCGAAAGACATCTCCATTGGTGATTTTCTTCCCTCTAGTTATGTGATGTAACTGCTATGCAAACAGCTATTGATTCTTAGGTTTATGGAATGCACTACGAGAAAGTGGTCAACTTCATCACGTTGCTATTAGATGGCCTAACAATTCAGTTAATAGAACATAATCAAAACTAACCTAAAATGATTTATCCAACCAGCGTTTTTCAATCCATGAGGATTATTTGTTGGTGCTTCTTTGGTCCAAATAATTAAGTTTCTATATTTTTAAGGTCGACCCAGTCTCGTTGGGCATTACTTTTTTTAAATAACTATTTTATTTCGGTTTCATGTAGATGAATGCTAAACTATTTCAAGAATCCAGTGAAATGTTATTCATTTACCAAAGACTGTCACAAAGAATAGAGCCTTTTCTGATGATTTCTTCTTTGAAAAAAATCATAAAATTAAAATTTGTAACCTTCGTTTCAAGTGTAATAGTTCTACAAATAGTTCATAATCTTGACCCAAATATATATATATGTCAAATTTACATAAAGAACACTCATAAATGAGTCTTCGGAGTGGCTCATATCTTTTTTACCTGCTGACGACACGTATATGCATACATCCACACACACACACACACACACACACACACACACACACTATATATATATATATATATATATAGCATATAAAACTAAATATAATGATCAAACCACAATATGAACTGACTCTATAATCAGTTGGGTTTTTGACTCTGACGAAGACCGCTTGTTACGGTTGGTAGATCTTAGTCTTGTTTTCCCATTTCATATTGTGGTTTGATCATTGATTGTTATTTAACGTGTTTATGTGAAACCTTTTTATAAAATTATATTATATATATATATATATATATATATTGATATAGTTTCTCGACCACTGATATTTCAAATTCACATAAGGGGTTATTATGACCAAAATCCTCAATAACCCCTTATGTGAATTTTATATATATATGTCTGTGTTTAAAATCGAAGAAGAGTAATACACAGGGTAAAAAAAAAACGTACAAACTCAAATTTTCGGGTAACCTATCTTCAGGAGAAAAGTAAAAGATAGAGCAAGCAGGCTGTAGTCTCAATTTCGAAATTAAAAAATAAACATTTATTTTTCTAAACTGAGGTATGGATGAAGGCATCTGTGATACTCACAGGTTTCAGAACTTTTAACTGTGTTTAGAACCAAAACTGTAAAAACACGACTATTGGGCAACGTTTATTTAGATGGCCTAACAATTCAGTTAATAGAACATAATCAAAACTAACCTAAAATGATTTATCCAACCAGCGTTTTTCAATCCATGAGGATTATTTGTTGGTGCTTCTTTGGTTCAAATAATTAAGTTTCTATATTTTTAAGGAAAAATTCTTGAACTAATGTAAAAAATTTAAACTTCATAAACAATAGTGTGGAATGGTTTATAGCTATATGTTATAAACAAAAAAACTTATAAAACAAAAAAAATTATATGTTATAAACAATATAGAAAATTGGTTTTCTATATTCTATTTCTATATCTAAATTAAAGGTAAGTTGTTGTGTTTGCTATATGTTGAAAGTGAAATGGTTGGGTAGTACTCAGGGGGTCTCGTGTTGGTGTCATGACTAACTAAACCCTAGATTGTTTAAATCAAATAGTTTCAAGTGTGATATTCCCAGATGAAATATGAAATGCCTGTATTGAGCCGTTTTGATTTCAGTCACTTGTGAAAGATCCGCCTAATTACGTCTGGGTTGACACAATTTAGGACTTCCGTTATTTAGGCAATCCGCTAAGTCATCTCTGCATTAATAAATTACAACCAACTTTAAATGTTTCGGTAAACTTTTAGTGGAAACAGTTGATTTATAAAACATTGCTTTAAAAGCAAAGAATCTACTTTTCATTCCTTCTAGAAATTATAAATGTATGATATTTGTAAACTAATAACTTAATGAATTCCTACTTCAGGCAGTCCTTTAAAAACGATGTATGACAGCAATTGAGTAATAGAAATGTATTCAAGCTTAAAGCAATCTCCTTTGATAGTTGATATAAAGTTTATATATTGCATAAATATTTAACACAATGGATGTAAGTTATAACCCAATGTTGTGCACAAATATACCAGAGACTTTTAATAATTAAAGAATAAAAACTATGGTGAAAAAAACTACGTACTTTTTAAAAGAATATACATTTATTATTCCCATAATAATCTCCACAGATTATTAATATACTTGTTCCAATAATCAACTAGTGTTTTTTATACATGGTGCAAAGAAGTATTTGTCTTGTTTTTGATGTATGATAGATTTTTACAATAATATGAGATTGAACTACTTTATTACGCTGGTAGTAATATATGTTTACTTGTATGACCACGATGAAAGTTTCCAGAAAAGGGAAATACTAAATTAATACAGTAGTAACCGATGGTTTTATTACTTGTCAGAATTATTCCCCTTTAACTAAATGCACTTTTGCTCAAATCTTTGTGAAGTATGAATGCCAGTCAATATTTGATTTGCAGCTTCTAATCCACTATGATATAAGAGTCTCAGTTTTATTGGACATAAAAGTGAGGTTTATGTTATAGAAAACTTTTTGTGGGCAAAAAAAAAGTACGAACCACGCTATTGATTGGGTTGTAATTCTATTTATTGAAGAATAAATTCAACTTTTATCATTAATAAAAGTATTTTAAATTGCATATTATCAATCTTAGTTATCTTAATAAATATTCCGCCATTATGAGGCTCCAGGTTTCTTTAAAAATATCTGCTGAAGTTTGATGACTCTATCGTTTACACAGCTTTTGAACACTTAAACATAGAAGATTTCTGTAGATGTCAGTATAAGTGGCAACTCGATCTTATTCAAACTGTTTTCATGCCCTGATGATTTCTTTACGATATAGGGATAACCACGAGGATGCACATTTAGCATTTTTCATTGAAATCTCTGAATCAGTTGCCCACATTGATAGTGACTCATTCCAAAAATATGTTCAAAACTTGATGCATTCCTTTTACTTTAAACTACTTTTAACATTGCAAAAAAAAACTTCTGTTAGTTTAACTCCATAAATAAAGTCAAAATAGAGACAGATATTGAACATCGCAACAAGAAAGTAATAGGTAACGTCATTATGTCTGTATAAGACTTGATGAAAACTAGACCGAATATTTAATTTTCATTTATATAACTAGCTGTAGGGTAAAAAGCTAATTAAATAGTCTCCAAATTTTAATATAATTGTTTAATGATTTAAACAATAGGTTTCCCATACGTAGTGTTCTTCATCAAGTTTAAATCTAAAAATACATTAACATCAAAGAGTTTTAAATTAGCAGTATTGTTTAAAGAATATAGAGATACCAAAGCTGGAAAGTCTTAAATATATACATATATATATATATATAACAGATTCAATGATATATCGACCGTTTGATAGAATAGGTGTGTTCTCTAATCGGGGTTCGGTCAATTTTCAATAGGCCTATGAAAAAGGTTTTAAATAAAACCGAAACGTTGGCAACGAGAGTTTGATTTTTTATCTTGGAAAATTGACCGAACCCCGATTAGAGAACACACCTATATATATATATATATATAGACTGGTATTGTAGTATGGATATATGCCATGTTATCCACTACAAAATGATAGCCTTAGTGAAATTTATTTTTATAAAAAATCATTTAGTGGTTTTCTGTGGATAAAAATGCTAACAACAAAATTTATGTTTCATATTTGGAAAAATAAAGAAATCATAGAGTGCTAGTTCTGGGGTACAGGACCATAGATACGAGTATATGAGGTCAATCTTCTTCGCAGTGAAGAATTCCGTTGGCAGGAGAGTGTAGGGCATGGCATGTACATCTGTTTCGTATTGAAATCAAGTACATTTTTTTGCAGAATGTAGTAACGTAAAAGGCCTTGTGAACGTAACGTAAAAGGTCTCTATGAATAAACATAACAAAATAAAATACCAACGGAATATTAGAATTCATGAAGAGAAAATAGAATTTTTTCCCCATGTTTCTCCTAATATGTTCTAATTATCGGTTGTTATTTATTTGTGTTTGTCATTTCTCTTAAAATTAGTTAGAATACCTTAGCAGACGTCCTGTACAAATGTACTTCAAGGAGTTACCAATTTACATTTCACGCTTTTAATATGCAGTAGTTTGACAGTTTTATCATAGAATACAATCCAGCAAATATTAATATGTAAGAGGTATTATTGTTTATTCTAATAAGAAACCTTGCAGTTACTATCTCCCAACAATCTGTAAAATATAATTTAGTTTTTAAACTGAATACAGAAAGCGATTTGACGTACTTAGGTTTGACAACGCTAACAGACTTGCTATGAAAAGAAAGTCCACTGCAAACTTCCCTTTCTAATGCTTCTGAGATATTTTAATTTTCTACAACTTTTTTTTTTATATTTAAAAAAGCATACCTGATTCATTCCTAATTAGCCAACAAAAGCATTTTTAAAGAGGAAAGGATTATTTTTGGGTGAAATTAGCCAGGCCTGTAATCCAGGAAGCCACTAAATCGTGTAAGATGAAATATAACATTAGCATTATTCATATGCCACTAAATCACATTTCCTTGTCATATATTTACTGTTAACTTAATGTTTAGATGGTTTTTCAAAGTGAACCGATTTCTATTAAGATGCAAGTAAAATTGATTGAAACCTTATAAGGTGTGTGCACAATAACCAGACATGAATGAAATATCAATCACATCACTTTGTCAGTTATATTTCACAGAGAAAGAACTATCTATCATGTTTAATTTCAAAAACATTATTAAACATTCTATTTATGATGAATGAATAGATAATATGTTTTTGATTTTTTTTTACTTTTACCAACAATAACTGAATGTCGCAAACAACTAACAATTCATATGGACTACATTTATTCAAATTAAATCAAATTAATTAAATTCAAATCTCTTTTTTATCTTTTAATAGTTCAAAACATTATTTACTCAACACATTCTTAAACAAAATTTAATAGCTTTATAACTTAAACGTTTTTAGAATCTGCAAAACAAACTTATTATTCATTAATCAAATCGGAACTTATGGTTTAATTTAGAAATAATATTGATAAAAAAATCTATTTCTTTTAACTTCATAATATGATTTTTTTTTTCAAATCAAACAGTTCTTTAAAAATCTGTAGTGGCCTACACTCAACTTTACTATAAGAAAACATAATAAGAAACTCATTAACCACCAACTGATGTTTTGTGCTCTTTACATTTAATCAGTGTGTGTCATTTGTTTAATTTGACTGTAATCGCTTTATTAGTTATTAGAATCGTGAACATGACATCTGATAACAATGTTTATGATAATGACATTGAGAATGATAACAATGACTTCTGAAACTCATCGGACACGTAGGCTCTGCTGTCATACTGTTGTAACAACATATGACATACTGTTGGCATGCCATTGTTCTAACTCAATTTAACATCAGATTTTATGTTCATTAATGACCCTTATAATTGTAAATAGAGAAGTATTCGTCACTTCTATAGTTTTAGGTAAGATCTGATAGAAATCTTTGTCCATTCTGAGATGATTGATCGAATACAGATATAATGTGATCGAGGGTTTCTTCCTCTTCTAGCCACAGAGTTTGAATTCTTTGTATGATGTCAAATACAGCTTCCATTCATAGTAATAAAGTAAATAATTTAAAAATAACAATACAGAATAAGAGAAAAAATTGAGATAGCATTGTTTAAGGCCAGAAATTACTAAGGCAAATTATGAAAAATAGGTATAACTAATAAACTAAATAAATGTTTTCAAAGATATTAAAATACATTTCTTGAATTATCTTATACGAATAATCATATTAGTTCAGTAGTATTCAAAACTCAATAGGTGAACTTTTGCATTATGTACATGGTGTTAATTAAGTATTTTATTTTCCTGGTGAAGTGAAAATAAATATAAATTACACAGACTTGTAGAAGAATTAGCAAAACAAGAATGGTTTAAAAATAATATAAATGATGTTAATAGCGTAGATAGTCTAAATAACAATTAATGCACTTGTAATATTAAAAAGAAAATTAATATAATATTTCCACTGACCTTATGATATTCAATACCTTCTGTATTCTTGCATTGTCATTTAATCAACGTAAACTCATATTTAAAACTTATATTAAACTAAATATTTCAATGAATGTACTCTTTTAAACACAGATATCAAACTAAATTTCTCAATAAGATCACATTTGAATTAATTTCAAACTGTTACAAATAACAAGGACGTCGAATAGAAACGCAATTAAAAATTAAAATGAGGTGAAAAAATGAGAGACAATGATTGGTCGAAAGAATCATACGATAGAAAAGACATGCGCATTATGTACTGTTGGCGGGAAATGAAGGGACTTCATTCTGCGTGAATAATCATTTATACTAAATAGAGACCTCTGATTCTTAAGTTGTATTGAATTCAACAATTTTAAAAATTTCTTTTCACCCAGTTTATACTTTGATAAGAGGAGCTTTGTTTTACTGGCATTATTTAATTTTATGGATTCCGTATTATAAAGTTTTCGTTTTATTTGTACCAAATCGTATAACATTGTAACAAATCTGGAGTGGCCTGCACTTAAGTTTCCTATAAGTAAAAAACCAAACTAATTTACAACATAATGATTTTTGCCTCCTCAATAGCATTCACATGCAATCATAGATCAAGATTTTTACATTTTTCTGAAAAAATACATTTTTATTGTTTTAAAAATTTAACCATTTCTTTCGTTTACTTCTTCTTTAATGATGTCATGAATATGCACTTTAAATCGCTGTCTTAAGGTCTTATCTCATTATCCAATACAGTGGTGTCTAAAATCTTTGCCTCTTATTCTCTAAAGCACATTTTAATTTATTAAAATCACTATTTAAAAAAAACTGCAGTGGCCTGCACTCAACTTTACTATAAGTAAACTTAATATCAATGTTCTTGAGTATATAATATATAATGTCTCATTTAAGCATAATGTAAAAATTTAAATGGGAGATGTTTATCAGTCTTTGTTTTCTGAGCTAGTACAGATAGTGATTGATTGATTTATCAATATACGAGTATAAGCTTATTTTTGTACATCCCACAGCTGATACAAATAATCTCATTAGTATAACTACAGCAGTAATAACATTTTTGGAAAGCCAAACTGAAAATTTTTTGATACGAAATGATCTCCTACAAGAGAACATGGCCTTTGTTCGAATAGCCTGTGGTTTTCTTATATCGTTTACTTCATCTCCTTCTTCATTGAATATATAAGTCAAATTTTCAAACTTAAATCATAAAAATATCCTTATTTTCTCTGAAAAACATCATAAACATCCAAGAAAAATGTCGTTTTAATAAATATCGTCAAAAATGTCGTGATTGAAGGTCATATCAATATATAAGCTTATTTTTGTACATCACACAGCTGATGCAAATAATTTCTTTAGTATAACCACTAATAATTTTTTGTTTGGGAACTAATAATTCTTCCCAAACAATAGGGATCTTCTTCCCTTTGGAGTCCATTTTTGTGTAAAATATCAACTTGATCCATCAAAGATTCTGGACCGTAGCGTGGTAACAAGCAATGCTAACACACTCACCCACCCACCCACCCACCCACACACAGACATCATCGAAAAAACTTCATAAAACGACTTTTGGGACCTCAGAACATGTAATTCCGTCAAAATCTCGAGATCGAATTTTTTCACGATCACTATACTTTACTTATATTATAGTAAAGTAAAAAAGTAATCTTTTTTTGGACAAAATGTAATAATATTTAGATAATATTAGAATAGTCAGTAAGTAGTATTTTTCAAATTTATGCTTGAGACTAAGAAAGGAAACGCAGAAATATTTGGCATAATGGAAGCAGTTAGCATCATATAAAAATGAAAGAATAATTTATTTTTTTGATAAGACTACCTACATTGTTTTGACAATATAACTAATGATACTAGTCGAATTGTAATGACGGTCAGTCGTTCAGCAGAGCGCATTAATAAACTTTAAACACAGCTCAACATATCCTTATCCCAATTTACGATTAATTTACATCTTTTGCATCTATAATAGATGCAGATCGCTACAAACTTCCTGTCTCCATAAATAGTTGAAACCAACTCGGCAGCAAGTCTGCCGTAAAGCGGCATTGTTTAGCAATCATTCATTTCCAGTCGTCATTCTGATAACAGGATATCACAAAACAAATCTTATACTAGTTGTATCTATTGACAGTCATTGAACTAAAAATAACGTAATTTATTTCATTTCAATTACCTTTGTTTAATTTGGTTCTTATCACCTTTTACTTTGACTAGAATACTTTGAAATAAGAATACTAATAAATAAGTATTAGATATATGCATAGATAAAAAGATTTCACATAAACACGTGAAACAACAACTTAATGATTAAACCACAATAAGAATGGGAAAACAAGACCAAGATCTTTCAACCGTAACAAGCGGTCTTCGTCAGAGTCAAAAACCCAACTGAGTTTTAAGTCCCAACTCAGTTGGGTTTTTGACTCTGACGAAGACCGCTTGTTACGGTTGAAAGATCTTAGTCTTGTTTTCCCATTCTTATTGTGGTTTAATCATTCATATATGCATAGGTTGATCACCTGCTGATGGATTCAAGACATGCTTTCCATTAATTTATTAATTTTATTAACTCGTGATAAGAGAAGGTGTTTGTAGACGTTCGTGGTCTTTTTAGACATTTATTAAGGATTACATATTTTATCAGCAAGCAGATGAATTCAGCAGCTAGCTTTGACTTTTTGGAGTTGTGCTGTAAATATTTAGCTGCATCCTGCTATAAAGTCACAAAGAAAGGAAACTTTGTGATCTTTGTGCTTGATTTTGTTATGTAGGTGGAAGAAGTTGATTGTTCTTCACCCAGGAAGGTAGGCTTTCTAGGTTGCTGTGTGAGAAGAGGTATCTTCTCGGGAGGTTGACTGCAGTGTAACAAAAGGAAGGTAGGCTTTCTAGGTTGCTGTGTGAGAAGAAGTATCTTCTCGGGAGGTTGACTGCAGTGCAACAAAAGGAAGGTAGGCCCTCAACCCTTATCACTGGATAAGCGCCATCAGATGCTAGGTGGACTTGAAAACTAGTTTTCACTTACGAGTAGGTGACACTAGTAGGTGACGCCTGGTCCCATGTTAATAGGACTTTCCTTCTGGATACAAGAATAGTCCTAAAACTGATTACCCATAGTTGACAGCAGATCTGTAGATAGAAGAATATGCTATTAATTTGATATTTGAGGGATTCTAATCAATGATTCAATGGCCAAAACGAATTATTCTTATACGCCCAATTTTCTAAAATAATCTATCAGAAAATAAGAAATTATTACTGTCGATAAATAAAAACAGTTAACTTTAGCTATAACTTTTAAAATAATATTGAAAACTTAAAGAAATCAATTACCTTAATAAAGGAACAACATATTCCTTATGAAAACGCAGTAATGTTATCCAGTACAAGTAGTGTTACGGTGTCATAAATATTCTTAATGTATTTGAACAGATAAGTGCAAAACTATGAAAGAACAAATATTACAATATAATGAATAGATGATAGATAACTGAATAATTTTGCTACCTTTTTTGCAATATAACAAATATATTAGTAGATTAATACTTATGTAACTTGAAGTTGCTTCCCGAGAGTTAACAAGAGAGAACACAGTTTTGGTGGGTTGTGTAAACAGACTGATTGGAAACTGGAATATTTCCTATTGTAAACTTGATTAGACTATTATATTAGGAGCACAATTAATTATTACTTATACCAATAGTAATTAATTTGCCTTGGGGCAGCTGACGTGTGTAGGAAATAGGGGACCCGAGTCCATTGACGTGCACTTTCACACACGTGCCGCCCCCCCTCACTCTCACTCTCTCTCGCTATATATACATACTATATATATATATATATATATAAACTAGAATTTTCAAAATAACACATAGAAAAGAAATTACTGAACTCACTACTATATTTCGATGTCCTCGTCATCGATATATATATATATATATATATATATATATATATATATTATTAAAAATTATGCCAATTTTAACTTCCGATAATATTTAACACCGATTATTATTTGGTGTTGAACACACCACCAGTTGGGTTTTTGGCTCTAACGAAGACCGCTTGTTACAGTTTTAGTCCTTTTTCCCGCATTTTTTATTGTGGTTTGAACATTGTTGTTTCACGAGTTTATTGTGTAATCTTAATTATATTATATTATAGAATAGAATAAAAACATATTACAGAAATATTACATATATTTCTCGAAAAAGTTTCTTTGAGGGGCTAAGTCTTGGAAATGAATTTCTTCTTATTACGCTAACCTTTCGATGCATTTATACATCATCAGGACTACAAAACCTGATTATTTTTTTTATTAAATACTGTTTTTATCAAATTTTTGTATAAAATATTGTATTGAATTAAGAGGTCAAGAACAATTTCAGAATATATATATACAAGATTTCACATAAACAAAGAAAATAACAACCAATGATCAAACCAGAACATAACAAGTGGTCTTTGACAGAGTGAAAAACAGTTGGGTTTTACAGAAGACCGTAACAACAAGTTACTTGTTGAAAGATCTTAGCCTTTTTTTTCCTATATAATATTGTGGATTGATCATATATATAGCCAAGAATTTAAATGAAACCCTTAGAGATTGAATCGAAATATCTTACTTCAATATTTTGATACCTGCCGTCATGGAAAAAGAAGTTAGTGATTGAATGGATAGGTATCAACTGTACGTAGGGAACGAGAGAGTTCTTCTCAGCCTGGTATAACAAAGTCATTTTAGACCGTAACTAGGCTAATTAAGGCTAACACTTCTTCTACAGGTGTTATTCAAATATGATTTTTTTTTTTTTTTTTTGGTTTTATAGAGAGTTGAGGCACTGACAAAGTAAGCCCTCCGATGCTGACTTCTCGAGGGAATATTTCTTCTCCCATTAATTCTATTGGGAGTCCTACATTTTGTCTAACTCAAGTTTACTTAGAGTAACGATCTTCAAAGAGTACTTGACATCGTACAGGCTCGAGACAGACGGTTTAACGTCCTCAGATTTATTCACCTCCCTCGTGAATAAATCGAGGGCCAGAGTGGGTATCAAACACCGGACCTACCAGTTCAGAGGCGAGCACGTTGCCACTGAGCAAATCTGCCCCCCCCCCCCCCCTCTCATTGAAATATGTAAATAGGTTTTTAAATCGTTTTCTCTGTAATTTGATTTGTTGCCCTCATTGATAGTTTAATTTTTTATTACGGATATTTTGCTGCAAGTTGTGATATTTAGTTATCTTTTAAATATACATATATATAATATACCGATCATTTGATAGCATACTATTAAAATAAACTAAATACTTTTGTCAGTTTTCTAGATTCAAATCAAACCTTCAAATTTTAATTTTTTTATTTTTATTCATCAAAACCTTTTTCAAATCCTACAAAACTGATGAAAGCAAAAATTATGCATCACTCAACTAATATACACAGAAACATACAGGTATTAAGTATTTATCAACAAGCGAGGAATGATATTAAAATGAAGGATGATTGCAGGAATTAACAAAAGTGAGAATTTATTAAATATGTAAAAATAAACTTTCTATATTTAATCAATGAATACTGTGCGACATAGAAAGTTAACAGCTCACACCCTACAATTGACTGATGTCTAATGCACTAAGAATACCTTTTTTTGGGGGTTCTATATTAGTTGACAGATGTATAAATCTTGTTTTACCGTGTTTCACTGGTCTTAGAAAAAGATTTTTAATAATAAGTGAGCTCTCAGCATATGAATACTTTATTTGAACCTGAAAGACTGATTGGTTCTCTGTTTTAGAAGAGGGATTGGAAAGTTTCAGGCTAAAGTAACGTTTGTTTTTTTAATTTTTCTAACAATTACACTTAGATTAATAATTTAAAAAATTTTGAATACCGACTGAATGATACCTTAGTCTAGATTTATAGTTAAAATTCTGTGTATAGAACATTGACATCCCAATTCTATAGCTTTACAGCCTAAAGGTAATCAATATTCTGTCGTCTGATCATTGGACAACCCAAAGTCTAAAAGCAAACTAAACGTGTTACCTGGAGATCATATGCCCAATATCAAGTTTGATCGATTGACAGCTAAACATGAAATTGCCATAAAGACAACTAGTTCTGCATGAATTCTAACCTTAATCAACATTTATGAATACGTTTATATGTTTGACAATATCTTTTAGCATAGCTTGGAGATAGCTACTTAAATTATATTACCATTTTCTATTTTTTTCAGACATGAGTTATATAATTTATGACTAAAATCATATTAATTATCCTTTTTTTATTTAATTTATCTTTGTACCAATATTTCTTTTAATTAACTAACTAAGTTTGATAATTCTGTGTCTTGCAATAAATTTTGTTACAAAAGTAAAGTTTAACTTAGCTTTACATTAAACTACAGTAAATCATAAATGAATTATTTATGATAATTCTTTACTAAATATCATAAATCTTTACTGAGACATTAAGTAACTTTAATCAGAAATTATTGTATTGGAGAATTTCAAAAAATTACGTCTCCACAGAAAAAACAAGTTTAATATGAGAACTAACGATCCGTTTCGAACTCGTAGTGTTCTTCTTCAGATTTGCATCTAAAAAAATAATCTAATATCTAAAAAAAGAACACTAAATGTTCGAAACGTGTTGTTAGTTTTCATATTAAACTTTTTTTTTTCTGTGGAGACGTAATTTTTGAGATTGTATTTGAAATGGGATGTGCAACTGTTAGGCCATGAAAAACAGAAATAGTTCCAACAGGAATACGGTAGTAAAATAAGAGTTTCAAAAAACACCTGTTGTAACAATATTAAGAAAGGTATTACAAAGTCAGAAATCACATTACGAAGGAAATTGGTAGAGTTATCAAATTGATGAAAAGGATCAACCTGTCGATTTATCCTAAGCTGTGCAACGTTACTATTCGAACAAGGTTATCGATACAGAGGTCAAAGGAGATTATCTATCTAAGTCTGTTCGCAGTCTGACAGCTGGAGGACTGGTCAGAATCAGTGGACCTTCTAATTGAGGCAGTCCAAGAAGCTGTTACCTAAGAATGTTTTACAAAGCAGGACCTGGATGTCATTGACAGCTTCTGGAGACGTCATCTTCTCTGTGGCCAGAGAAGGTAATTTATCAATGAAAGCTATACGACTAATACCACACCAGTTGTATACCGTTAATATTATTAGCAAATAAAATGTTATTTTTTACCTATTTATGTAATAAATTTGCATTATTTTCTCTACTGTTAAAAATAATGAATGTTCTACAATATTACAACGTCAAAGGACAATTACGAAGCACAACTTTAAAAAACTGTTTAAATGAATTGCCAGTCCTCATATTTTATAATAATTATACGTAGAGTTAATATTAAAGATATTTTAAACAAAATAACAAAAAGCTATTCATAAATCATGCGTTAATTAGATACAATCAAACGTAAGGAAACAAATAAATTATAACTAAAGAAAAACCACACTCACAGTAATATTTTTACCTTTCAAAAATATACTTTGGGAAAGTATTATGTCTCCAGGCAAAAAAGTTTGTTATCAAGAACTAGCAACTCGTTTCGAACACTTGATGTTCTTCTTTAGGTTCTAAAGCTCATTGATTTATGTACAATGTTCATTGATTTAACCTTATTTATTTTCTACGTGTTATATTTTCACTTCATATGCATATATGCATATTTTTTTTAGATGTAACCTGAAGAAGAATATGAAGTGTTTGAAACGTATTGTTAGTCTTTTTATAATAAACTTCTTTGTATGGAGCATAATACATTCCCCAACATGAGTAAATACCACACTATAACATATTTCACAAGTAATGAATTCAAAAATATAATACTTCGAAACATTAAAACTAATGATAACCTACAGCAAATAAAATGAAAATAAGTGAGTATAATGTTAATAAATAAAAAAAGTAATTATTCTTTCTATGAGAATTCACAAGTTGTTAATGTCTTGTAAATCATAGAGATGTCTTGTAAATCATATAAATGTCTTGTAAATCATATAGATGTCTTGTAAATCATATAGATGTCTTGTAAATCATATAGATGTCTTGTAAATCATATAGATGTCTTGTAAATCATATAAATGTAAAATATATTTTACAAAGTAGTTATCAGTCTTATGTTTTATAGGATTTAATTATAATAATTTTATAGGAATATGTAGCATAAAGTCATGACTGTACTGATTGCATAGCAGTAAAACTTATTGTAGGGTAAAAATCGAATGAAATGGTCTCCAAATATAAAAATTTTAATGATATAAACAACGCGTTTCGAACACGTAGTGTTCTTCCTCAGGCATTAACTAAAAAATACAATGACACCAGAGAGTTATCTATAGTACAAAGTAAATAAGTACAAAAATTAATATAAAATAAAATAAGGCAGAAAGTACGAACCTTAGGCTTAGCCTTATTTTATTTTATATTCATTTTTGTATTTATTTACTTTGTACTATAGATAACTCTCTGGTGTCATTGTATTTTTTAGTTAATGCCTGAGGAAGAACACTACGTGTTCGAAACGCGTTGTTTATATCATTAAAATTTTTATATGTGGAGACCATTTCATTAGATTTTTACCCTACAATGAGTAAATACCACATAATAACTGATTGCACTACATTAGAACAGTAAAACTTATTATTACTTGGGTTTGCATTGTGCTATTTGGTCTCAAGTCTGAGGGATTATTTTTAGCGGTAAGCCAACAACGCGAGTAACCTTAGAGACGAACAGTACACCCGTTTTCACTATCTCTCCTTTCAGAATCCTCAGGACTTTATAATTTTCGCCCAAAATTTTTTTACTATACAAAAAAATCGACTTCGTTAGCACACTCGCACAGACATTTTCTAAGGGTAATTATTTTTCAGAGACTTCACTTTATATAACTATATCAATGAAATCATTAGAAAACAGTTTCAGTTAAGATGCATCTAACCTTTGATTCTTGATATTTCAGTTAAACATGCCTCATTAACCATTCACAGTTTTTATTAAATCTGATATCATCTTTATATTACTACAGTTTTCTTAAGATTTAGACCCTCAAAAAAATATTATTTTATGAATATTATCATAAAACAATGAGCCAACAAAACAAGGAATTTTATTTATTAATTCAGCTTTCGGTTGGTAGTCATTTTACAAAAATTATATTTAAAATATTTCTAGATAAAATCTTTGAGGTTAATAACAGGTAAAGAAAGAAATGCAAAGAAATAGTAAGTTATGTTACAATTTATATATATTACTAACCAAAATTGACGCTCGATCAGTTTTCCAGGTTTAATCTGGAAAATTCACAAATGTATCCTAAATTGATATTTCTGGGTTTAGCTTCAACTTGAAGAACTGTCTGAACAAATTTAATATTTTTAAAATCTTTTTACTATTTTCAATGTGAATATTTAAATATGAAAATAGGAATAAAACGTTAAAACCTGTTCAATAATATTAAGGACAAACAGGGCCATCTCACGCAATTAAATTACGCAAGTACTGACCCCATAGTTTATAAAAACGGCTTATTACGAACTTAACAAAAAATCCTCACATCGTTTTGGTTATATAAAGGAAAAAAAAAATCTCTCCCAAGTAGTTCTTCATGTTCTGGAGATGAATGGTGATCATTTGAATTTTCAACTATAGAAAATATGCTTCACTGAGTAGACAAAGCAACGAAAGTGTTATTTAACAAAATTGTGAAGCTTGTTAAGAAACAGGTGTCAGGGATGGACTGTTTTCAAAATTTACAAATTTATAAAAAAATATCAAGAAAACTATCCACAAAGGACAACAAACGTTTCAGAGTATACTATGGGTACACAGTAAATAGAGAAACACACTTAGGCACTCTATTTTTCGGTTTGACTATAATCAGAAGAGAAGAGATGGGAACACCATGCGCACTTGCGAATGAACGGTTGGAGACCAGTATATATATATATAAAATAAAATTTATCAGGACTCAGTTAGATCTGACCGAGTCCTGATATAAGTATATATATACGTCAAGCGAATGATAAAATACACAAAAACTGAAAAGTTTATAGTACTTATTTCTTTTTTTTTCTGAATTTCTTTTTGAAATTTAGATGTGGATTTTTATTTCAATTGTGATGTCGCAATATATAAATCCCTTTATGGACTACTCTGAGTGTTTACGCTCTCAACTACATTTTGACTCAGAACTTCCCTCACACTATTGAACACTCTTGTTAAGATGTGCATTGATTACTAAGGTTTTTTTAAATTATCTTTCATTAAAATTCATATTTATATTATAACATAATGTTATATTATGTTATATTATATTAAAAGTATAAAAAGAAATTTGTTTGATAAGTAAGTGGCATTCGAATTGTTTTCGGACAGTGACTCACCCTTGGTTTTGCCTTGAGGAGTTCTCAAGATGATTTCTGACCCGTCTTCTCTTCGCCAAGTGATCTTGGGTGGAGGGTAGCCTCTTGCTTTGCAGACCAGCTTGGCAGAGCCTCCTTCAGGAATCATCATGTCACCGCTGGTCTCCTCGTATATGATATCTGGAGGTATCACGACTTCCAGAAAAGCGCTCTGAAAACAAACAAGTAAAATCAATTTTCCTTCAATTAACAGTTAAATTATTAGTAATGATTTATTATCTTTAAACACTCCGAGTACTTTAGGACCAACGGAATAGTTGGGTATGAATTGGTAAACCATTTTGAAATGTTTGGAAGCATACAAATAAGCTTCATTCTCGATCATTTGTACCCTACTCACCTCACCTTCCACGGAATGGAAATGACGAAAAAGTCAAAAAGAAACCAGTTAAAGGATGTTAAAATCATCCAGTCCAATTTAGTTTAATAAGCTCATTCTAACTGTAATTTGATTTGTAAAGAATACAATACAATACAATACAAATACAAATGGGGTATTAATGGAGTAATTCTGAGCCTCTAATAGCCTCTAGCACTTAACTCCGACTTTCGGCCTTCACTAGGTAACCCTGTTAACCTACTATATAGGAGAAGGTGACCAGGGGCTGGGCCTGACCACCTTTGTTTCACATCCTTCCAACTTCCCAAATCCTTTCCTCTTATCCCAGCCCCTAAATCCAAGGCGTTATGCGATCTGTGCCAAAGGATGGATGATACAGGGGTCACTGTATTACGAACAGAGCCTGAAGGGCTACAGGAAACCCCTTGAGTAAATGGCTTCAGGGATTTACCAAGGAGAAGGAAGTCTGGAGACCATCCTCTGGAAGCGCAGAGGATCCAAAAGCACCTGTTGGCTGATTGTCAGACAACTTTATTGCACAGAGGTAGGTGCTTCGGGACACTCAACAAAACCATAGGAAAACTTTTACTGCTTGACCCAGAAAAAGTGCTGAGCTTTTTGGAGGCGTTGAAGCTAACTGCTGGGGTACTTTAGTACAGAAGGAGGGAAGTACTATCGTTTATAAGACGCAGTGCTATAGTCACACTCAAATAATAATAATAATAAAAAAGAATGCCATATCTTCAAAAGAAAGAACTTAAAAATATATGTGTAGAACACCGTTTAAAAAATTTTTTACTTAACTACTATTAATGGAAGCTGTATTTAACGTCATACAAATAATGCAGACTCTCTGTCTAGAGGAGTTAAAAACTTGTGATCACAGTATACCTGTAATTGAGCCAATCACATTGGAGTGAAGAAAGATTTTTGATAAATCATAACAAGAACTATAGAAGTAAGGGATACTTCTCTATGTACATTTGTGATTGTTATACAGAAATTAATTATGACCTCAGAGCGTGCTTGTCCGATGAGACTCAAGCACTAAGCTTAATAATTTTAATTACATGTCAGATTGATCAATGATTTAATGTTTCTTATAACTAATAAAATTAATATAGTCATATTATATATATATATATATATATTATATATAGTCATACATGGTATGTAAACAAATGATATTAATTAAAATGTATGTATAACCATATTAAATAAAACAAAACATCAGTTGGTCGTTAATGAGGTTGATATTATGTTTATTTGTTTTAAAGTCGAGTTTTAAAATAAGGGATTTTTGTGAAAATAAAAAACTAATTTTTATTGTAGCTTTGTACAGTTCAATGCTGTTTGAATGTTCAAGAGGTTTGTTTGGAAGGAGTATTATCTTAGGTATAAAAATGGCTTGAACATAATTTAGAATTAATTGCTAAAGAAGGGATTATTTGTAAGTAGGAAAAAAAAATTATCTTTGCTTGGTAAAGGATGATATCTTGGAGAGAGGGGGGGGGGAAGAAAAAAAAATGTGTAAAAGCTGTAAAGAGAAGGAGGTGAGTGGAGAATATGATAAGAACGCTCTAGCGTCCCCTTAGAGCGTTATCAGTGTTGGAAGAACAATGCCGAGGTTATCTCAGTTCAGCCCAGTGCCTCACCTCTGCCTCAATGAGGCAGCTGAGTTCCGACTGAGCCTCACACTCGCACCTTGCACCATCTCACGTCATTCAATTACTGTCACTCCTTGGACAGCTACCTCTCCCAAAAGCCGTATCCTCCAAGTCACATTTACACTTCAACTGCCTTGCTATATTCACTCTTATGTACTATTTGTTTTAAGACAAAACAAATAATTTCCTTATTTCATCGACAAAAATTTTCAAAGCCATTTAATCAATCTTGATGTTTGAGTGTGGGGAGGGGGGTGGGGGAGCTCTGCGTGTGCCAAAATCATTATAGCAAAGTTTAGGTTTGAATTTTTAAGTCTTGATGGCGTCAATGTAAGCTTTTGGGTGGATATTAAGGTAGGCAGTATTTTGTTTTTGTTTTATGATAGAAAGAAGTGATCTGATTCAAGGTTCTGTTTTTATTATGTATTATTTTTTGTTTGCTTTACATTATTGTTTGCTTTTGTGTTTATTTTGTTTTTGTTTTTGTTTTAATGTGATATCTGTCGTGGACACCCGCCTCCGCGAGGTCCACCTTGGGCGCGCCGTGAAATGCAATATATCGCAAAGTTGATTTGCGAATATTGTTGAGTATCATGGCGTGGCTAAAGGGCGCCACGTAAAAAACATCGACCTGCTCTGCTTTGTTCCATATAATAGTCGAAAGGCTGAATGTTTTATGGGAAGAAATCAAAACAGGATATGTATATATTCAAAAGTTTGTGGACTTGATACAATCAAACCATTGCATTTTAGTGTTTAACATACAAAGCACCATTACAGTGCAGGGAAGCTGAATAGTTTTAGGACAATATTTCATCAACTGTCGACTCTGTTTACTATTATATATTTGTATACCACATATTACTTTAAAATAAGCAAAGCGCACCAAGCATAAAAAAAATGATATGAGATTATCAAGGGTTTTGAATTGCATTCAATGTATTCGTATACTTTTTGAAACATGAGATATTTTCATATAAACAGATATATTATTTGTGCCAAATGGATAACAAATTCGAATCTTTTTGTGTTCAACAAACATTCAATTTTGCATTAACAATTCCCGTAATATGAATTTTGTAGGATAAACATTTTATAAATTAGAAATTTGATAGCGAATAGTGCAGCAAAAATGGCAAATAGTTCAATCCAAAATAACAGATATAATTTTAATTACATGTTAGGCCGATCAGTGATTGAATGTTTATTATAATTAATAAAATTAATATAGTCTTATGTAAACAATTTTTTTTCTTTTTCTACAAAAATGATTCAATTTTTTGTTATAGTTAATCTAGTGGATTAAGATATTAACATTAATGAAAGCATTAAACTGATTGCCTCCGAGCTTGGAAATACTCTTGTTCAGAGTTTTGCAATACGTCTATACTGTAGCCCATTGTAATGTATCCAAAATTAGACTAATTTTTTGCGAGTTTGATAGTACTTGCAATAAAGCTCAGTTTAAACCATTTTAATACCATTTTAAACCATTAAATGGTTACATTAATGGTTCCAAATCCAAATTCCAAATTTTATACCATTTTATACCATATATTTTAAACCATTTAATACATAAAAATATTTTTTTATTGATTATAATATAATGAGCTTTCTTTAGCCTTCAGTATAAGTAATACAGTTTTTGTAGATGAGAAGGTGTCGATTTCTACTTCCACCTCAGACACCGATTTGTCCTCGTAACGGGGGCCCCGTTTTCAGTTCTAAACTAAATGTTAATAAAGCAAACTATTTGTTTTAACAAAATACCGCAATAAACCCACTGGAAAAAACTACTACTTGGAAAAAACCTGATAGGCATCCCAATCCTAGCAAATATGAATGATTGGTAGGAAATTTCTTTCTTTTTTTTTTTTTGTAAAAGAAATTGAAGTGACGTAACTATATTGGAACTGTTATTTAAAACGAAGGATATATAGAACATGAAAACAAATATTAAGACACTTAAAGAATATCTGAAAGCGATATAAAATAACTTCACTAGCTACCTGCATATACGAGGTGTATAAATAAAGTAGTGAGACTGGCAACGTCGCTTTCGATCTGGCAACGCTGGAGACGCGTGGCCTTGAGTAGCGTCAGGTGCACGTGTGATGCGCCTCCAGTATGAATCTGAACTCGCCACAGTCATTTGTTTGTCCGTAGCGTTGGTTTTCGTGAAATGGTTTTTTCTTGAGCGTTTTAAAAATGAGTGACCTCAAAGTTGAGCAGCGGTGTGCAATCAAATTTTGCTTCAGACTTGGACATAATGCAACCGAAACCGGCCTATGGAGAACGTGTTTTATCAAGGGCACAGGTTTTTCGGTGGTTTAAGGAATTTTCAGAAGGAAGAGAGTCGATTGAAGATGAACCACGAAGCGGAAGGCCTTCAAGTGCAAACACCGATGAAAATGTCAACAGAGTACGGAACCTTGTGCGTTCAGATCGACGCTTGACAGTCAGAATGATCGGGGAACAGTTGAATTTGAATCACACCTCCGTTCATCACATTTTGACCAATGAATTGGAGATGAGAAAAATTTGTGCGAAAATGGTTCCGAAAATTCCGAAAAGAAAACGAGTTTTTGGCCAGTAAAAATATTCCTGTTGCTCCTCAGCCTCCTTATTCACCAGACTTGAGTCTTTATCACTTTTTCCTCTTCCCGAGATTGAAAAATCACCTCAAGGGAACTCATTTCGGGACACTACAAAACATACAAACTGCTGTAACCGACCAGCTGAAGGCCATTCCAGAATCCGAGTTCCAGCAATGCTACAATGATTGGAAGGACCGTCTCCAGCGCTGTGTGGCTTCCGAAGGGAACTATTTTGAAGGTGACAATATCACATTGTAATTATATTTGAATAGAAAATTTAAAAAAAATCAGTCTCACTACTTTATTTACAGAATATGTACAAGGAAGTGAGAAATGTCGGCCCTTCCTTAAGGATTTTTATAAGGGAAACATTCACATTGTAAGAATGTGTCAATATTTTGTGATAGTAATAAAATGCTTAATTTTGATTAGAGGTTCATTTCAAATTAATCTTAAGCACAGGATTAAGGACTTCTAACTGATTATAATAAGAGTTGAATTATAAGAATGCTGCAACATAAACAGATTTCCAAGCCCTGAAGATGACATAGATATATGTCAAAACGTCGGCAAAAGACTAGTTTTAATCATTGGACCTCAAACCTCAAAAAAATTACATCATTATAATAAGTAGTTCAATGATATTAATAAATACTTTGCATAATTTTACATAATTAAATTTCTTTTAAATATTAACAAAATTTTAACACAGAACTTATTATTTGTAAGTTAGGTCATTTTTAACTTGTATCCCTGTATCCAGCGATATCGCGACATTAGTATATCACAGACCTAGCACATCTCTACCACTGCCCTATTCTTGACCACCACAGTGGACCTCTGATTCAGCATGTCGTAACTATTGGCCAACAGCCAGATCAGAACACAATGTTTTAAACCTTTTATGAACTTCATTAATAAACGATTTAGATATTTTTCAAGTTTAATAGGTTTTTCCGTCTCTTAGTAAATATAATTTAATAAATTAATATTTAATCATGAAATTTGTAATAGTTTTATGTTTTAAACATAATAAAATATTATATCATGGTAGAAACGTTTGTATATTAATTTTAAACTTTCAACCAGCAGGGCTAATGCTGAGAGGAAAACACCCACCACCATTAGTATTCCAGGTTAGAGTTCATGCGGTTTCATAATTTATCATATTCTAACCTCAATTGTACTAATAGTTTTTATATATTTACATGTATGTTATTAACAAATATACAAATTTATTTAAAATTTACAAATTTTATACTCAGATCTGCAATTTGTTTTTAATTTTTAAAGTATGACAAAAAGTATACATTCTACATAACTATTAATGGTAAAATTATAATGCTTTAAATTTCTGAATTACAAAGAAGTTTTGCATTCAAACATGTAATTGTTTGGAGTTATATATTTTTATGGGGATTACATTGAAAGAGTTTTGTATAAGAGTCGACGACAATTGGTTTTAATAAGTTTTAAATGGTGATTGATCTCGGTTTAATATTTGGCTAGGAGGAGGTACGCTGGTTGAATTAGACCACAGCCTAATTTAAACATGGTCGCAAAGGGTGCTAATTTATTGCGTGCAGAGCTACATGTAAATGGGGTGCTTTCAGCCAGCTGCATACTTGCACCAGCAGGCCCCCGTGCCTTCATATTGATCCTTACTCCCACTGTTAGTTCCTTTTCTTATTTACATCTAAAGGGAGGAGACAATTTAGCTAGGATTTTATAGGAAAATAATATGTTGAAAGTAAACAGTTGGCATTTAATGTGTGAAATCATTTACTGCGGGAGTATCCTGAATACGATATGTGACCCAAATAGAATTCATTCAATAAAACTACTACTACTACTACTACTGCTACAAGCCAACGCCCACTCTTGATGGTATAGCCACTTGGTGAAACGCTGACCAGGAGAGACAGGCTTCCGTGAACATCGGGCGCTCTTCTGTGCTGTCTGATAGAGGGCTGAACAGGACATGATATAGGCCACATCCATTTCCTCGTATCCACTTTTTATATGGATATGGACCATATCTTCACATATGGTTCATATGTCTCCAAAGCAGATATGAGTATATTGACCATATCCTTATATCCAAAGAAGATATGATGCTATGAGGATATGAATCATATCCTTATATGTAAAGAAGATAAGAGAATATGAACCATATCCTCACATCCAAAGCAGATATGAGGATATGGACCATATCATCACATCCAAAACAGATATGAGGATATTAACCATATCCTCACATCCAAAGCAGATTTGAGGATATGAACCATATAATCACATCTTAAGCAGATATGAGGATATGAACCATATCCTCACATCAAAAGTAAATATGAGGATATGGACCATATCATCATATCCAAAGAAAATATGAGGATATGGTCCATATCATCACATCCAAAGCAGATATGAGGATACGGACCATATCATCACATCCAAAGCAGATATGAGGATATTAACCATATCCTTATATCCAAAGAAGATATGAGGATATGAACCATATCCTTATATGTAAAGAAGATAAGAGAATATGAAACATATCCTCACATCCAAAGCATATATAGGGATATGGACCATATCCTTATATCTAAAGAAAATATGAACCATATCCTCTCTTCCAAAGCAGATGTGAGGGTATGGACCATATTATATCCGAAGAAGATAAGAGCAGACCCATTCAGAATTATCGAGTCCCAATAAAACAAAGTTAGCTAAGTTTTTACTATTATTACTATTTTTCTTGAAAAGGGATATTCCTAAATAAATTTACTAAGCAATAAATGAAATTTTGAAATAGCCATGTACTAAATAGATTGCCCTTGACCAGTTGACTCAAAGTACGTTTTTAGTTGTATCATAATCTTTCTTATTTAGTTATTTTCTTTAGTGTGCTTTTATAAAGTTAACATAAAATAGTATCTTTATAATTATCTCTTGCTGGTAACCCTGTGTTCAGATTATTAGTCATTTTATATTTCTAAGCTAGCATCTTTGATTGCTAGTAAGTATAGCAGGAAGTGAATTATTAAAATAAAGGAATTGTAGGCCTTAATTATAGTGTATTTTTATATCTAGAATGGTAGCACTGTATAGAAGCAATCTGAAACGTTTTTGTAGATTGTTAGTTACTATAACCACCTAGGAAACTATAATGTTCAGCCACTAGAAAGGAGATATAATAGCTTACGTCATTCTGGTGTATTTCTTTTATAGCATCGTCATTTCGTAATAGTAACATTTTTGTCTAAATAGATTATTGCATTTTTTTTGTACGATAAACTTCTGTTTGTAGAACTAATTAATTTATATTTAATTTAGTATATTTTATACTTCTGTTTTGGTCACACTGGTCGAACATTTTCTCTTGGGTGGTATCACTCCGTGAAGTTGAGAATACCAGTTTATGATATGTTAAAGCCAAAAAGTGGCTTCATTGAATTATATTTTTGTATACCTAGGTTGGCAACAGTAAAGGAAAGTCAGTTTAAATTTCATTCTAGAAGACAAAGTTGACAAAGAGATCATGTAGTGTTTGCATTATTGTGCTATACCATAATTTCTACCTCTCTTGGACATAAAACGACCAACGACCAACGAATATAACCGCGCACTATAGTGCACGTCGTAAATAGCAATTCCAGACCAGAGGCCTTCTACTGCTTGATTACTGTGCTACTATAACATGGAGTGTCAGTAATTCATGTCGGATATTAAGTTAGTCTGTACAGTAATGATGTCGTATTCGCGGTCATGTGGTCCTGTTAGTCATAGTTTTCAATGCTTTTAGTCATGAACTGGAAAGGTAGTCAGATAGTCACTGGATGAAGTAATTATTCAGTGAGGTTGAGGAAGGTTGGCGACAGGATTTAGAGTTTGTACAAGGAGGTTTGGATGAGTAGATAGTTTGTTGTCTTCATTGGTAGTAAGTCGAGTGATGTAGCTATCTATGGATTCCATTTTCAAATCATGGTGAATATCAACATTACGGGCGTACCAAGGAGCCCTGGCTATAAGGCGGGCACACTTATTTTGAACAATCTGGATACACGCCTTGTTCGTTGGTGCAGCTCTAAACCAGACGGAGCATCCAAAAGTCATCGCTGAACGAATAACCCCCTTATAGACAAGGTCCTTGACCGAATCAGGAGAATTCCTTGATTTGAAAAGAGAATATAGATTACACATCAAGTAAATTCCAAGCTTGGATTTCTTATGGAGGTGCTGTTTGAATTGGACATAAAACGGACAACAGTAACGGACGCAGAAAGTTAAAGTAGAATTATAATATAAAATCTCAACAATGATATCAAAAATTGATTAAACTACGATAATTTCTTCTATAATTTTCAAATCATTAAAAAAGTAGTTTCAACTTGTATTTTGTATACTTCTTCTGTGAGGAGTCGTTTTCCAATTTCTTTACAAAGAAAATTATAACTTTTAGTCAATACGCAACTTAACTCAGCAAAGTGTGTTAAAAAACTTTATAACAATGAAAATATTTCAACTATACAAACATATTTGTTTTTTGTTTCCATGAACAAAAATTCATCTTTGATATGATTTTGAAAATAAAAATGTTTCAGTTTTTTTTCGTTTATATTACTATTATTACTATTTTTCTTGAAAAGGGATATTCCTCAATAAATTTTACTAAGCAATAAATGCAATTTTGAAATAGTCATGTACTATATAGATTGCCCTTGACCAGTTGAGTCAATAATTTCATTTTGAAATTATATTTAACAATAAATTGATTTATATAATTAATTTGTGTTCAATATTATGAACTCGTCCCTCATCTTAAGATTTGTTGAGGTGAGCTCTTAAGATGAGTAATCCTCAAGAATTCGACCCGTCAAAAGAGCAAGCATTGTGTTTTCAAGAGTTTCCCAAGTATTATTTACATTAACGTAATTAGAAGATAAGCTTTCCTCAGGTAATCTGCGAGAAGTATTTCTCTTTTCAAGCTGCTTAAGTTATAACCTTTTCGATGTAATATTAAGGTGGATTTATCATTATTAAAAGTAAATTGTGTTATCTATCATTAGTACAACAGTGCTAATTAGTATATTATTATTATATTGTTATAAACAAATCTGGAGAAGTTTAAAATGAACTGTGGATATGGTATCCAAATGGATATGATGACACTGGATGATTTGTTATCTTGATTTGTACATCCCACATTAACATATCTGATGGGTACAATCAGATATTGTTTTTCTATTTTTAACAAGGCATATGTACTTTAAGGAATTGATAGTTCAATTTTACTAACTCTGATTTTATTTTCTTAATAACATCTTCGGAATAGAAGATAACAGAATAGATATCCGTTCGTCTACAATCAAGGAAATCACAACCAAATGAAAAGTAATAAAGCGAAAATATTTTTTGGTCCAACCTTTGATAGCCCCTGTTTTTTTTACAAATACTTATATTTGATGTTCTGAGTGTGTTCATTTTCATCTGTTTTTAAGCCAGTGTGCTTGGAATCCATCGTTCCTCCCTCCTCATGGTAGTTAATCACAAAAATGTAAAGAACATATTGTGTAGCTTTCAATTATTTGTTCGTGAAGGTTTTTGCGAACAGCTTTTTGGATTATTTTAGCAAGGATTGATTACATATAAATATAATAATAATAATGTATAATAGGTGCTGTCAATTGAACATTCATTATAAAATGTGACCATCGTTGTTTCAACTTCATTAAATATTTATGCTTATAACAGGGGGGCGGGGGAGGGGGTTAATGTTAGCCCAGCGACAACGTGCTACCTAAAGACTGGTAGGTCTGGTGTTCAATACCTAATCTGGCCCTTAATTTATTCACATTGAAGGCAACTAAATCTGAGCTCTCGTAGAGGACGTTAAACAGTCGATCCTGAGCCTGTACAATGTCAGGTGTTGGTTAAAAATCCCTACTCTAGATACACATGATTTAGGGAAAAGTTAGTGGTATCACAAAGGGTCAATGTTCGGCCCTTGAGTGTTACACAACCTAACCTATTTGTGAAATAAGTACTTTTGTGAAAGTTAAATGATGCTAAATGTAAATTGAAGTGACCTGGCTCTTCATGGGGTCTGTGTTGACTTGACACATGTAGGTGCCTCGGTCCTCCCTGCGCACTGACCGGACGTTCAGGGTCCACGTGTTGTCATCGTTGTGCGTCACTGAGAGCCTCTGGTTGTTGGTGATGACGTGCTCGTGAATGGCCAGAATCGCCTTTGTGTCCGCCTTGATCCAAGCCACCTGCCATACAAACCACATTTTAAATCCTATTCTCCTAACCTTTGCTTTTTTACTTCCGTTAAATCAATCATTTTAAGTTGCATGCCATGCACATCAAGTAATTCTAACAACAATACAATCATATATGTTTACACTTTTTTCTTAAAAAAAAAAGAGCTATTTATAATATCACTTTCACGCAGAAACAACATACATTGATGCTTGAAATCAAGGAAACCTTTCAATCTTTCAATAAAAACATGAAAATATTTAGAATTAAAAAAATTTTGCTTTCATTATCTTATATAGGTATATGATAAAAAGATTTCACATAAACACGTGAAACAATAATCAATGATCAAACCACATTAAGAACTGGGAAAACAAGACTAAGATCTTTCAACCGTAACAAGCTGTCTCCGTCAGAGTCAAAAACCCAACAAATGGGTTTCTCTGACGAAGACAGCTTGTTACGGTTGAAAGATCTTAGTTTTGTTTTCCCAGTTCTTAATGTGGTTTGATCATTGATAGGTATATGAGGAAAATGAATCTCAGTCTTCATTTCTTAAATGTTTTCAGGAAAAAACCGATCGTGTTGGACAATCTTTTTAGACGCCAATGTTAAGTTGCTTTCATTCATAATCGACAAATTAACTATCAAAAAATGGTTTACCCAACTACGAAACGTTAACGGAGCCGGTAAAGGGAATTTAGTGCTTTAGAGTTATTCAAACACTGAAGTCAAGATAACTGGTTAGGCAGGTAAATTCAGTTTGTGAGTCGACTTGTAAAAGTTAATTTGTGAGGCTCGAGAATATAGTGCCTCCAAAAATTATAGACACTAGTGCTAAGATACGTCTTTAGGCAGTCAAGTTCAACTTACTAGTGAAACAACACGTGAAATAACAATCAATGACCAAACCACAATATGAAAATGGGAAAACAAGACTAAGGTCTTTCAACCGTAACAAGCGGTCTTCGTCAGAGTCAAAAACCCAAAATAAGACCTTATGCAGTAGACATAGTGGATGCAGTGTTCCAGAATTACTCAAACAGTAGATCCATGGAATGTAAATAGACCGTTAAATTCATCTAGATAATTAACTGTTTTTAAAGGTCTTAGAGCTAATCGTGCTCTAGATATTCATCAGAAATGAAACTTTACCGTTCTCGGCAAAGTCTGACTGCAACAATTTACAACTTTCTGCTCAATAATTTGAATTAAGGATCTTTTTGTGGTAAGATTTTTAACAATTATACGTCATGAACAATGAATTATTCGGATTGGAATCGTATTCAACTACGAAATTTACTAGAATTTGTTTACAGTCGATGTGATTGATATGGATTTTTTTATAGCTGAACTCCTGAAACCTGATTTGTTGAAATATACAAGTAATATTATAATAATGAAATCAATGCAATGATTTTCAATCTTTAATAATATGGATTGATGTAATATAAAGGGAAAATAAAGCTTATTACTTGGTAATTATTGGTGTCACTACATACGAGTAAACTCATTGGTATTAAGAAAATAACTTGTTAGGAATACATGGTGTTCTTTTTCATGTTTATCTGCAGGAAGAAAGAACCAGCACTGTAAAAGAAGGATAAAACTTGTATTCAAAACACATCACCTTCTTAATAAAGCATCGTGTATGTAGAAACTATGCCAATAATTTCAAGATACTGCATAAACAGCTCATAGTAAGTGATTACACTAGAAATACAGTGACAAGTCAATGACTTGAGTAGAGAAATAAGGTTTCATTTTCCATCAAACTTCTTCATAACCTTTAAAGTTTATCTTCTTTGATTCCTTGTTTCGATATATAATTGTTTAATGTTTGATGCATTTAAAAAGGGGAAAATACATCCAATGTCAGAAAAAATTCAGAAATATTTAATTTGAATTTCTGAACACCAACTCTACATAAACTATTTAAAGTAATTAAAGTTTTATTTTTTTAAATATTTTAGAATCTAAAAGAATTGTAGCTGACATTGTTCATAGGGATATTAGTGGAGTTGTTGTTAGAGAAGATAAAATATGAATTATTTTGAAATAGGCATGGTGTTATAAGTGTGCGACAAGTGAGGGTGCTGTCCATGCACATGCATCTAAAACCTGACTATGTCACAAAAAGCACTACTAAGACATACCATGTACTACTCAATGCAACTACAACTAACATGTTACTCGTATCTAGGACTTCACGGTATTGGAAAAAATAAGAAGAAAATGTACAAGTATAATACTGCTATCCCTCCAAATATTTGACGAGCTCTAACCACATGAGATACAAGAACTGATGCTACTACAACTAGATGACTGGTATCAAGAAGTCCTCATCGAGAGGCGACGCGTCCCGCAGGGAGGTATGGCAGAGAGTTCCTGCCGGACACTTCATTTTCTAATGACGACGATCATCGAAGTATGAAAGTGAGTTATGACAGTATCTTTATGTTGTTTTCGTTATTACTTTTATCTAAATTAGCATGGACCGTTTCATTTGATTTATATATGTATTTGAAAAATATTGAACACAAAATATAGCAATTTCCTTACTATAATCAATAGTTGAAACTAGAGTTCGTCGTAAAAAAGGGAATATATAGAGAAACAAACGTTTCAGATGAACGGTTCTGTATAACTGGTGACATAGCATAGGTAGAAGTACAGGCACTAATGTGTCAGTTGATGGGACCACAGAATTTATTTTAGACGAGATCTACCCTGCAAATAGCCAACCAAAGATTGATATTTCCAAGGCAGCTTTTAAAGCTCTTTTGGAGCTCGGTACGAAGGAGGCACGTTTTACAGCACTGCAAGATCAAATGTACAATGATCAAATGTACAAATGTACAAAGATCAATGTAAGCTGGTTAATGGAGTAGCAAAGGACCCACCATTATTTGTTCTGTTTGCTATTTTTTTAAGTTTTTTGTGATGAAAGGTAGGTATTCATAAAACAGAATGAACCTACTATTTACACTAGGTACATTGAGATGATACTTTCCTGTTCATATCTTGAACAAACTTCATGAGTGAAATTCATGAGCACAAACATTCAGCCCCATAGATTCAGTACTGTGGTATACCATAAACCATCTAACCCAGGGCTTCGTCTCAGTGACCACAGTAAATGTCCAAACAGGTATAATAATTGCACATTGTGCAAAGGCGAGTGGAGCCTTCTCAGTAAATAAGTTGATAATGTAATCCAAGTTTTTAATCCTTTCAGATACGTAGGATGTAAAATCCAATTTTGCAAGGAAGAGCACTGACGAAGTTGATATAAACTACGCAAGACCTTCAAGTGCGAAGACATCTTCGATCTTAATATTTATTACAAAAGTAAGAAAAGGATTTACCTCCTGATTTCTAACCATCCGACACTCTACACAAATGTCTGCAACGTGGAGTGCTGGTATACAGGCATTACGAGGAAGAATAAGGGGTTCGTATATTAGAGAAACTTAGGGATTGTATATTAGATATAACAAAGTGGATGTATAAACTGAATGTCATTATGGTTATCCAACGTAAGAAATACAATTAATTACTTTATGACTCTTCTATGAACTCCTTCCTATATCATTTAGTTTAGAATTGAAACAGAACCAGACTGTTGAACAATTAGTTATCTTTGATCTTAATAAAAAAAATATTCCTATCAAGCCTACCAACAAATTTGACTCAAAAATATTTTTTAAATTATTTGGAGATGAAATATATGTGATGATATCTTAGGGTTGCTACAGAAACCTGTTCATCCCAGTGGGCGACTGGCAGTGTATGTTATCTGCTGAAGCTCTATCTTGATTAATTTCTGGGCTTCCATTCCACACGAAATGAGTAAGAGCCGGCAGGGAAATATAAAAGAGAGCCTTGCACTAATTTAATGACATGCTATACGACAAATGAAAGAGATATTTTGAAAGTAAATATAATATTGTGAGGCTGAATATATCAAAAACAGGATATAAACAATTTCAAAACTTTTGAATCAAGGATAACTTCAACGAACAAAAACAAAAAAAGCTTTCTTATAAAATTACAATAATTCATTAAATTGTTGTAACGTTCAAGATACGAGTATAATTGCAGATTTTATTGATAGTAGACACGTTTTGAATACTATGGATTCGACCTAGAGTTATTGAGGTTTCCATTATTTTGTTCCTTAAAAGGGTATTTGAACCTACCCATACATGTGAGACCCAACTATGCTCTTGATATCATACATGTACAAGGAAGACAAACAAAGTTTCTTCTTTATAGAAAAAACTCATCACTGTTTTCTATACCTAAATATTCTAGGTCTATTCAAAAAACTAATAATATTAGTATTTGAAATGTTAAATTCTAATAATTAAACACCAAATGGCTGAAGTGTCAAAGAGAAGTAAGGGAATAGATGAATGAATGTTTGAAGTAGTATTTATCATGTATGAAGACCTCTCACTCAATCGCCTGAATGAAACCGCCATGTTGCAGTTTTGTTGATAGCATTACTTTCGCAATCAGGTAAACTTGGCATTTTGACTGCCTTTATTTCAGTAGAATATTGATTTCCTATCTCACTTTTATAACATCAGTCATTAGGTTAGCCCTTTTTGGGATTACACAAATTCACTCCATGACAGTTGAGCAGTGTTAAGAAAAAGTAATGTGAAACTTAAACGGTATAGTTGTAAGATTTGTATATAGTTGCTTCTTCAAGAGAGTGGCCTACAAAAATATCTAAAACAGTAATGCAATCAAGAATGGCTGTGCTACATTAGAGCGAAGTCGGTTAGAGTAGAGGCTCCTAACTTTTGTTCGTAACAAATATTTATTTGTGTCCAGAAACAAATCTGAAAATAAACAATTCCATTACATTCATAATAGAATTTTAAATAATTTTTTTTTTTAAGGTAAAACAAATTCCTTTATTAGTATTTTACAAATTGTATTCTAATAAATTAAAAAAAAAATAAAACTAAAGAATCAATGCAATAAAAAATAATGCAAATAATGTACTGGATGTTTAAATACTAATGTTTGAAAATCATCACTCTCATTTGGATACCTTATGTGTGGATGGTGTAGGTTATTAACACCTCTAAGGTGACGTTTTTAAATGTACATGCATCATTGACGACATGTGTCCCTATAACGAGAAATTACATTTTTTTCTCGTAGACCTCTTTTAAGCTTTGTGAACCACGGTGAGATCGTATGGACATACACAGCTGAATAGCCTTCGATCAGATCACGGGGACGAAGCATATTTATAAGAATTAGAGCGACATGAAATGAATTGAATAAAAGACTAATAATTATTCTTTTAAAAAATTATATTGACTGCGCATTTTAATTTTTCAAGTTTCATTTCGTAAGTGGTTCAAGAAATACAGCACGTATCTATTGAATTGAAGCGTTATTTCGTAAAAATGACCATTATTCTGAGTGATCTCTGAGAAAAACACAATTGAAATCCTAACCCCTTCAACCTCTCTTCAGTTTAATCTCCAAACAAACTTTGCCCACGGAATATTCTTGTTCGCCTACAATTTTATGCAATCCAATGGAAATTCAGCTCTAAATTTTGAGTTCTACGAATATCTGTAATAATAAAACATTGGAGTATAAGCTACTGTAGGTGAGGGTTTTTATTCGATTATTCTTACAATAAATTTCACCGGACATATAAACTCAGACGCAGTTCTCTACTTGGATGCCTCATGATCTCTATGGCATTCTCTTCCCTTTGCCTTTTATATCTATTCTAAATATTTTTTTTAAGACTTTACTAAGTTTTTACTTTGAAACCTCATTCTTTAACTCATCTTATAATGCATATGCCATCTATTTATTATTTTATTGCCATGACTGGCAAATAATTTGCTACGGTGCCGTGAAGAGCCATACCCTTTCATTGCGTATTAGCTTTGTCAGTGACAGGTGTGAGGCCTGTTTTACAACATTAAACTCTTAGAGAACCTGAAAGGAAGACCATTACAATTATGTTGGAACGTGAGAAGAACCAACGATTTGAAACTAGCAATTAAATAAACCAGATTCACAAAAAGAACACAGAAAAGAATCACAGGAACTCAAAGCCGTACCTGCCTTCGGAGTGGCTCACATCTATCCTCCTGATCAGGAGGCCATCAAAATATAGTAGTGAGTTTCTGTAATTTCTTTTCTATGTGTATTTTTCGTGAATCTAGTTTATAATATATATACAGGATTATGCAGATAAATCACAATTAAACACGTGATGCAATCAATGAAGTCCAAAACCATAAGGAAAAAGAAAAACAAATGAAATAAATTCTCTGAGGCCTTTTACTTTATGACACCAGAGAGCAAACAAAGTAAGAAAAAAGAAGGTAAGAGAAAAGCTAACCAGGACAATGTTAGCTGTCCTGTCACTTTCTTTTTTCTTAATTTGTTTGCTCTCTGATGACATAAAGTAAAAGGCCTCAGAACATTTATTTTTTTTGTGTTTCATTTTCCTTGTGGTTTTGGACTTCGTACAGGAGTACATATAACATAGGTAGTACAGGTGCAATCGGGATTCGGTCCATTGTTTGGGTTCAAAATCAAACTCTCAATGTCAATCTTTCTGCTATATTTTAAAATATCTTTCATAGCAAGAAATAAGAATTTTTAAATTAGAAAATGAAATTCACATTAATAAAAGAACTGACAACCATCACAATAATCCTGTCATTGACTGGTTATAATTGTTAGGTCCTAATTTATATAATGTAAATTTAATTTTTTTACTTTAAATAATTCTTTCTTCTGTCTATGAAAAAGTCTTTAAAACAAAATCGAAATGATTGAATTTAGAGTACAATTCATAAAGTAAATGCCACTGGTGAGTTTTGCGATCTGTGTATTAAGGTTTTAATACTTGTAACTCTGGTAAATAAATTATTCTATTCAACAACAATGTTAATTTTCAAAACGTTTGAAAAGCAATCGAAAACTTTACAAAGTTTTGAAAGATAGTAGAGTAAAAGGTTCAAGAACCATTATTGAAATGAAGTATATGGGAGTATTTTTAAACAACTTATAGTAAACATTGTTATGTAAGTTAGGAATAACTTATGTATTTAATAGAACTATATATAGTAAAGAATATATGTAATCTAGAGTAATACAAAATGTAGTCTACTTAGCGTCTTCTATGAATGGAAACAATAGGTGATTATATTCAAGGAATTTTTTTTTTATTATCAAATGATATTAAAATATTTTGATAACCGCTGTTAATTTGAAATAATGGTATTGATGTTATAAAGGCTGACATAATGCTGGCTGTAAGATGTTGAGAGACGTGGACTGTATTTTTCCCCCCATGATAAGGACAGGCACAATCTTATTTCAGCAACAGCTTTAATTTAAGTGGAGCGAAGAAGTCCTAAAAAATAAGGTGGGCAGAAGAAAAGAAAAAAAAAAAGGAGATGGGGTGTTGGGGGGTGTGAAAAGGGGGAAAAGAAGGCGGAAAAAAAAAGAAAAACCATTTGGAGCTATCAATCAGCGAGAGAAGCGAAATTAAATGGCAAAGGGTTGAAGATAGAGTTGTTGATATTAATTGTGGTCGCAATCGGAGAGAGAGCGGGCATTTCTTGAGTGCATGTTTTATTCTTCGCCTTCCTGACTCCATTAGACTGATGGCAGTTCTTGACGCCTCTATTCCGTCTGTTATCCCACGGTTGTCCTTCTTTTTTCTTTTTTTTTATTTAAAAATACTACCTCTTGAAATAACAAAACCAACGAACTAAATGCTTCAGCAAGACCAATATTAGTTCTACGTAAAATAAAAAAAAAACTTATTAAAAAAATGTCTTACTTTTATTAAATTTTAATTTCTGTAGTAGTTATATACCATTCTAATAATGCTATGTGTTAATGAGAGCTTATGCATTAGTAATCGTGTTGGTGGTAAAAAACATGCTTCATTTGTTTCACGTTCTAACTAATATTGTTTCTGAAAATATCTTCAGTGATTGGTGATGAAAACATTAACACTTAATATATTGCAGTTGATATGATTCTAATATCTGAAACTTTCCTAAAGCCTGCTATTTGCTCCTCCATCCCAGATTATAAGGTAGAAATAACTGACAGGCTCACATTTGATAGAAGTACTTCAGTTGTTATTTGTCATAACAACCCCTACGTCATAATTACTAGCAATTGAGCTCTCCTAATATTAGATTGATGAAGTTATTTCAAGCTACAAACAATTAGTAATACTCAAGATATTGACTAAAGCACTATACGAGATTTGTTTCTAATTTTATTGTATAACTGCAGGCACTGGTTTAACTTCCTTAATGTCAATTATGGTTCTTTTCACATTACAGCGTGATATAGAGCCAAACATCTTAAAAATATAGTTAATGGGTTAGTTCCACTGAGGTTAGAAATATTAGAATTAATAATAATACAATCCGTCATACCTCGTAAAGTTTCATAAAAGCTCGACTGGTTCGGTTTCGGGTCCGTCTGGATCCCATCTTCAAGATGGGATTCACAGTCAGTTAGGTGCTCTTGAAGATGGGATCCAGACGGACCCGAAAACCGATCGAGCTTTTCTGAAACTTTACGAGGTATGACGGATTGTATTATTACTAATTCTAATCTTAAAAATAGTCCAACCAAGACATCTGAAAGGAGCATATTCAACCACTTGATAAAGCAAAGAAGGTCTAACATTTTACATGTACTTTATCAAGCCTATTCTGGTCCCACTCTCTCTCTCTAACTCTCTGTATAACAACAATAATCACTAAAGCAGTCCATATACTCCCATATTGTTCTCTTTTACTGAAATTGATCAATTTTACTTTGAATTTACCCTTGACCATGATGGTATAAGTAATAACTTACTCATAAACTCCTTCATAAATTCTATGCTACATTGGCTACTCTTTATAACTCATGATTTCTACTGAGCCATTTTTTAGTACTACAGAAGCAAGAAGTCATTATAATTCTTAAAAATCAACATAAATCAAGTTGCCAGATTAGATGCACATTAGTAGTTTGTTTTGTCTTGGAAAAGTCTATGAGTGACTGATATTTTTGTTACAAATGAAACCTTCAATTTCAAACAGAATACTTTGAGTTCTGAAATGATTGGTTCTTTGAAACTGCAATTTTTTAATGAAAAATATTGATTAAGTATTATTTTGGAACATGGTTTGGACTAGGTCTGGCATAAAGAAACCATCACATATTACTTTCAGTTCACTCAGTCATAATCAGACGTTTCTAGACACTTTTCTGATGACATCATGGTGTACTAATGTGGACCAAGTGAAACGAAAACCGAAATATTTTATTGGTAAGGCCTCACATTAGTTTAAAGCTTTGAAACTAGTGTAAACAGTTGAGGAAACCCAATATTTCTTTTAGCAAGAGTATACCTAATTCAATGGTCGGGAACAGGAGTAAATTACCTCAAATGGGGTAAATTAGAAATTTTATCAATCAACTTGCTAATGATGTGGATGTGCTAAGTGAGGGAAAGTTGGAGAAAAAAATGCATCCAGGATCCACTACGATCATTAAAACTATAGAAACAGAGAAATATCAGTATTAATAATTAATCATTTTTCTGAAATACATTTTCTGCTTATTAATTATACATTAATTCAATTAGTACATTGGTTTGTCTACCAGAGTATTCCAAGTGTGGGGTAAATTCATTTTAAATAAATTCTATTGGGGTCACATCCAAAAAAGTTACCCGACCTCTATCCTGATTGATTAATTTTTCTTAATTAATGGGCACTAATTAATGTCATACACTACGAAGCTTAAGATAAACATGTGGGTTTCCATTTAGAGAACTGACTGATATTCAAGCAGGACTTAGTAAAATAGTGACGTAGTAGCAGTAAATCAAAATTTCCGAATCACTTAGTGTGCAGTTTACATTCTATTTTTTGTCCAAAAATGTTCTAAACAGTTTGAAAAGACTGTATAAGATGACTGTTTGTTTCTATGACATGTGAATGAGCCTCTACTCCGATATGATTGTCGAAATCGAGTCGAACTAGCTAATTAAACATCCACCCGTGAAGGTGACAAGTAGTCACCATTCAGAATTCTGAAATGAGAAATTCTTTTAAATATTAATAAAAGATGAACTATTAAAGAGTTTTAGCGGTGTACATTGATATAAAGTTTGGCTTATAATTAAAAGATTGTTATGTAAGACATAACAAGCTGAAACTTTTACACTAGATTTGTGTATGCCAAACTTAAAATATAGGCTCTAAATAGATTGGTAATTTAGTACAGAAGCGAAGTTATGGAGCTTTAAGCTGTATTTTCCTAACTTCACAGACAAGTTGCTAGAACCAACAAAAAAAAGCTTGCATCCAAATTGTTTAGAATAAATACATTTTTACACAGCTAAAACGTTGATATATTGCATTCGATATATTCTATTGCTGTATTGGTACTTACAGTTTTCACACGAATTAAAATCAAATAATTAAAATAAAATAGTAAAAACATTAAAATATGAATACAAAGAATACTCTGGACCCCTTTTCTTATTTTTTTTTTAATAATAAATCAATTCAGAGAGAAATGGCTTAGTTCTAACCAACTACGTGGAACTTTTTGCTTAATCCAAGATGACTCCGGTCAAAGAAGAGTGGCCCAAAACAACGATAAATCATCCCAATATTCAATTATCTGGAATGAAACCAATTTTCTGAATATCTTTCCTTCAATACGTATACGTCAAACAAACAAAAAGTAGTCACTTTCAGAATTCTGAAATTAGAAATTCTTTTAAATATTAATAAAAGATGAACTATTAAAGAGTTCTAGAGGTGTATATTGATAAAGTTTGGCTTATAATTAAAAGATTGTTATTGTTAAAAATAAATGAATAAAATAATAAGATATACATTTATATATTTCTATGTACTAAATATATATTAAATACATTTCTTCTTCTCGGAATTCAGTCACTGTTAATTATTTAAAATCACCACTTTGCCAACGTTTCGTCTTTATTTTAAAACATTCTCAATGCTAGAACCCAAAAACAATGGATATTTATCTTATCTATGTCACACTCAACATAAAAATTCAAAAAACTTACTTACTTAAGGCTAGCTTCCACCACCGAACCAAGAAATCAGTTATCTTATCACTAGATAGGAGCTACCCTTAAGTACGAGTAAGTAAGATTTTTGAATTTGTATGATGAATGTGATGTTTGTAAGATAAATATATCTTAACACTGTACTAATAATGATATTTTCTACTATTCTATAATTTCTAAATAGAATATTAGTATAATACTATAATTGGTATGCTATTCCATAGTATTTTGGAATACCAAGATTAATAGAATTTTTTGATTCCGTCAAAGATGGATACGTTTGCTAGTTTATAATAAATATTTGATCATATAAACGACTATTATTATCATATTATTATAGACATCTTAAGTGAAAAAATTATTAGTAGTGGCATCATATTATTATAAAAGATAAAGTTAGAATCATTGTCCTTTATATTTGAAAGCTTTGTAGTCAACATGACTTTTGTCAATAAATTCTTCCGTTTTTTCATATAGCCTGATTTAAAAATTATTACTATTACATTATTTTATCAGTCTTAGTGGCTATTACGTTGGCTTTATGAATTTTTGATTTAAATGCTTTCAAGCTCTCATTGTCCTTATTTTTAGTTTATTGTTTTTTATGGCATTATCTATTACTTTAGAAATAAGACGGCTAATATGCGTTTATTCTGTTTTGGTATTTGTTTTATCGCATGTTCTGTATCTGTAATAACATTTTTTTCTGTCATTAGTATTAACCTTTCGTCCTATAATAAATATTATACTTTTAGTATGTTTGCTTCGGCTTTATTTATTAGTCTAGGGTAATGTTTCCTATTTCGTAATCATCATTATTTCTATTCCCATCAAAACAATTTTGATGAATTAAAAACGTCAATTTTGATGATGAAGAAAAATGTCAAAACATAAATCTGAAAGATTCAAACTTGAAGATGAATAACGTGCAAAACCGTTTGGGGTAAAAACCGATTCACAAGGTAAGCTGTACTTTTATGATGATATTATGTTTAATAACCTCTTCAATGGTATTAACAATTTGAATGAACTTAAAATTAATGATATTCCAAGAAAGTTAAAACTAAAAAAATAAAACCCTGATTTGGAAGGGAAGATCGTTTCAATAATCAAGAGGATACAACAGTGTTGTAGATAACTTCTCAAGAAAAAAAACAAAAAAAAATTTGTTGCAATGGTTCTATTGAAGAATAAAAAGATCAACAAATACTAAATTTCAACACCAATATAATTTGATTAAATATTAATCAAATATAAGAAAGTACTCATGAAAAATAACTATTTTGCTTACTCTATAGTCCTCAGATCCGGTTTTTAATACATAAAATTTCTCTTTTAATTAAAATAAGAAATGACTTACAGTTTATATCAAAAAACACTTCATTTATTTCTTTTGTTTCAAACTATTTTATTATTATTCAATAGAATATAGAAAGGTTTTTTGTTTTCTACTTGAAAACTTTGAAGTACTTTTTTTGTATATAATTACTTATTTATAAAAGTTCGTCAAATGCATAAAGTTAATAGAAGTTAGTTATGCAAATGACGATTAAAAATAAAAAAAAGAAGGATTTGCATTTAGTCTTTAGTTGAAGTAGTTAGATGGCAAATGAGCGAAACATCGGAGAAATTATCTTCCTTTTTTTTATTTGTCTCCTCCAAGTTCAATTAGGAGAGTTGTTAAAAGGAATGGATCAAGCTGAGCGGGATAAATCAGTTGGCTGAAGAGGGTATCAATTAGTCAAACTTAATTAGATAGAGTCCAAACTTAATTCAGGATATTTCAAGCCAATGTCGCTGCTAAAAACCCATATTAAAGAACTTAGAAATAAAAGGAAAAAAAAACAATTTTACGTGGTCTTCACGACAGTCAAAGTCTCTATTAAAAAGCTGTTAGTCACATTTATAAATTACATTACTGAAGTTAAACTTGTTTTAGTAGATTAAGACGATTGGACTTCTATGTTATGGAAGTAGTGGCCATGCCAAGAGTGGATATTTTGCTTTTATTTAAAATAAATAAAGTGTATATTTTGCTTTTATTTAAAATAAATAAAGTGGATATTTTTTTTATGAATATATATGTTTCATAACATATGTTTCATGTAAGTTCAGCAAACAATGAACTTACCCAGTAAAAAAATCAATTTTTAAAAAAAATAATTTGTATGATTTTTACTATTTAAGTAGCAAACATGAGCAGATTAATAATTTCAAAGATAAATAGCTTATCATTTCAATTTGTTGGTACTTTAAATTAAACAATTTTTTTAAATAACTAATTTTTTTTCAATAAACTACAAAATCAATATATGACAATATAATAGGTTTATAATATAATATATATTTATTTTCGAACCCTAAAAAACAAAATCATTCTGGTGTGAATATATCAAACATTGTGTAATCACTTTGAAAATTTCAGAGTTCGACAACTCTGAATGTCATTTGCCAAATTTTTTGTCGAATAGTTAGTTTGTTCTTTTATAATGGTTTTGTGTATTGTTTTTTTTTTAAATATTTGTAAAAATTTTGTTACTGTCTTAGTTCATTATGCCTTTTATGTAGTAAATCCATCGAGTTATTTATAATGACCCATCACTTGAAAATATTCCCTACCCTTTTTGGTCAATATTTCATTATTATGAAGGTAATTTTCGTACTTTATTCCACAAGTTCTAATTTTTTCTAGTTCGTCAGTTTATTCTAACTTATAATTATAATAATATTAACAAAAAATTATGAATTGAAAGAATTATAATTTTAGAATATTCCAAAAACATGCATATTCATTTAAAATAAATGAAAATTTAAATAAAATGTTCTATAAAATTTAAAATTAATCAAGTAATATCTATGATATTTCAAATTGATTTAATTTATTTATCTCAAATAATAATAATAATAAATTTTATAATTTCACGCTATGATTAGGCGTGAAATGATACAGCTAATTTTTTCCTGAAACAGCTAATTCATCAAGATTAACTGACTTGATGAATAATATATTTAAGTAACCGTTACAGCAATATTATTGACTATTTATATATTATTAATTAACTAATTATATATTAGTCATGGTTATGGTGATACTGCAGTTAGAGATTACCTTTGCCAAATCATTGGCCTTATAAAATAGCTACCATGATAATAATAAGAATATATTATTATTCCGTAGTGTTAATATTACTTTCAAAGTTTTTACAAATTCATTTAAATTTTTATTATAGTCAATAGAATGATCAGAATGATTCAACAGAATTCATCAGAATGATCAATAGAATAGTCAATCTCATTAAATATTAATTTGATTATTTATTGTTTCCGAAAGTAAGCGTATATACCGTAAAGTTAAATTTAAAGTAATCCAGGTTTTATTCGTATCTTTTCATAATCATTTAATCATAAAAATAATGATTAAAGAAAACTATTTAATCAGAATATTTAAGGATCAGAAAAAGGAAAAGGATTTGCGAATTACTATAAAAGAGAAAGAGAACAGATTTTAAGACAACATTATAAAGAACACACTGATGATTTTAAGGAAGTCCTATGTTAAATAAGTTCAATCTTGCCAAGCATTTAATACTTGGAAAAGTATTAATTTTATATGAAGATAAAGCTGACATTATAAGTAACTCGATGGATTTTACTACATAAAAGGCATAATGAACTGAGACAATAACAAAATTTTTACAAATATTTAAACATGAAACAATACATAAAACCATTAAACACTAACCACTCGACAAATGACCAAAAATCAGTCGGTTGTCAACAAGTTTGATATATGTTTATTTATCGTAATGTTGAGTGTAAGCCACTCGAGATTCTTTTCCTTACTTGACTAGTGTCAAAACATACGTCATTATTAAGCTCGACGATAGAGAACACTTTCACTTATGTCAATTCCATTATTTTGTCAATCAGTGTAATATTTAATTGCAAAATTTATTTATGTTTTATAATTCTGTTGTTAATATTTTATAGGATTTCAAATTAAAAACAAAAAGTAAAACTGAGGAAATTTTCTACCTACTTTTTGCTTAATCAATTTTTTTGGATATCTTTTTTATATTTCTAACACCATTGTCAAAAAAAAAAAAAAGAAACAATAATTGAAAAATAATAAATCAGTAAACTATAAAAACTATAGAAACAAAAGTAAAGCATTAGTTCAATGGGCTTTTGGTAATAAACATGCTCCAAATCCTGTAGTGTAGAGAAGAAAATATGAAAGAATTATGAGTTTATAATATATCTAATAATCCCTGAGGTACAAACAACTTTGTACATTTGTGAAAAAAGAAAGGGACAAGAAACAATAATGTGGATAAATGTTGGACAGCTCTGCAGTTGTTTTTACAACACCCTTGAATGTTTCATGGAATGAGGAATGAAACGATACCTAAAGTAATACAATTTCCACGACTTAGTGTTTTGATTCAAAGGAGCTAAATGCTACTTTTTACAACCATATCACATAATCTTTATATACAAAAAATTCCTTTTTATTTCAAAAATTTCTAATTCAAAAAGAATTTTAAAACATAATAAGCTGTTGGATTCTTTTTTTATAATGTTGTTGGTTAGTAAATAGCTGTAAGCTTGGATTACCTTTTCAGATATACTTAGCCACCTTTTATATATTTTTTAATACATCAAAGATAATGAAAGTCAAAAATACAAAAAAGGAAAAAAAAAGGGGAGTCCAGCTCAATTCAATTTATGGAATAAAAAAAAAAAAAAAAAAGAAAAAAGGGTAATAATTTGAGATTTGTTTTGAAAGAAAGGCAGGTTGGTTGTACAGGTAAAGGAGATGTTTGAAAGTGGTTGACGGATTGTGCAGAGATGAAAGATGCGGGCAGTGCAGGATGGTAGAGGTATTAGTGACATAATTAAATAGCGCCAGCTGATAGGAGCGCACAAAGCCACGCTTAATTACACAGCTTTCAGACTAGGGTAGCCATACCCCTAATCCGCTGCTAGTCAGTCAAACAACACCCCTTTTCCAGCAGGCCATCCTCACAATATGTTCCAATGAGCTTTAAAAACATTCATTTATGACGAAACAGTAAAAAAAAACTCGTCTTTCAATTCTTAATTATAGAAAAAAAAATATTTTTTTGAAATATATTGCAAAAAATTAATCTATATATTCTATTTCAATGATTAAATTATGTATGAAATACCTGAATTACTAAGTGCCATTAAATTTAACGCTCTTTTCTATGATTTTTGTCCAAAAATACGATTCCAGTCCATTACTATAAAAATAATTATAGTGCCATCCTCAGTAGAATATTAAAGACAAGGAACACTATGGATATTGTTTCTTTCTTTTTTTTACAATAGTGTTAGAAATATAGAAAAGATGTCCAAAAAAATTGATGAAGCAAAAAGTAGGTAGACAAATTAATTTCAAATGTATAAACGAAGGCCCTTCAGTTGTACCAGTAAATCTATATATATATAAAGATTTCATATAAACACTTGAAATAACAATCAATGATCAAACCACAATAAGAAATGGGAAAACACGACTAACCACTTCAATAACCACGATTGTTATTTCAAGTGTTCATGTGAAATCTTTTTATTGAGTCTTGTTTTCCCATTTCTTATTGCTGTTTGATCATATATATATATATATATATATACCGGAGGGACGACATTCAATTCACTTCTTCTCCTGAGGACGACCGCCATTACGGTCGAAATATTGAAAAGTGAGTCTTTGTTGTGTTTCTGTTTATGTGTCACTGCTTATTTTAATTGTTATTTGTCCTGACGGACCGTTTTTCGTTTATCATGGTATATATATTATATATATATATATATATATATATATATATACAAAACACTTTTTCTTTTTCTCGGAGTTTGGTCAGGGTAAATATATGGAATCACCTTTTTGCCAAAAAAAAGGGCAAAAAGGTGATTCCATATATTTACCCTGACCAAACTCCGAGAAAAAGAAAAAGTGTTTTGTGAATATTTCGTGGTCAAGAAAACAGTACCGTATATATAATATATATATAGAAGTCTCGTACTTCCAATCTTAAGAAACTTTCGAAACTATATATATATATATATATATATGTATATATAACAAGATTTTACATAAGCATGTGAAACAACAATCAATGATCAAACCACAATATGAAATGGGAAAAAAAAGACTAAGGTTTTTCAACAGTAACAAGCAGTCTTCATCAGAGTCAAAACCCAACTGAGGCCATAAATTAAAACTAAAATTAAAATGTTTAAGTAATTGTTTAAATGGAAAGATATATCTCAATCTCTAATTCGTAAATGTTTAGTAAAATTTTGTGAAGGTCCCTTCAGTTGGAGTATTCAATTTTTTAAAAAATGAACAAAAACACTTTTCAAACACTAAGTGTTTGGAATGTGTTGTTCATGTTGTCTTTTCATAAAACTATTGAAACGGGGATTATTATTGTTAAATATTAAAAGAAAATATCATTATGATGGTATTAATTATGGAAACAGACAAATTGTTTCTTCCAAACAAGTTAGGGTGACGGTTTGTGGAATGATATTTCACTTCACCAAATGGGTTAAAACAAAAAAAGTGCTAATGACTTAAGCATTCTATTGTACTAATGAAAAACTTTGTTAATGACATACTGCATTGTATACATACATGACATACTGCATTGTATATATACATGACATACTGCATTGTATATATACATGACATACTGCATTGTATATATACATGACATACTGCATTGTATACATACATGACATACTGCATTGTATACATACATGACACACTCCTTGATTACATTCACTACTAACGAACTTAAAGAGAGTTGAGGCAAATAATTATATCAAATTACAATTCTAAGTACTGCAATCAGTTATTATTTGGAATTTACTCATTGTAAGGTAGAAAAGTTAATGAAATAGTCTCCACAAATAGAAGTTTATTAATATAAACAACACATTTCAAGAACGTTGTGTTTTTCTTGAGATATATGAAATTAACAATTCATCCGCGATGATTCATCCGTTTGCCTCAATGAGCAAATCCCAAAGTTCACTTCAATTATTCTATTTATTTATTTTTTTTTAATTGTCATTGGTATTTGGTTTTAGCTCTCTGTTATATTTTTGATGTATTTTCTATATTTAATCTTAGAGGGAATGTAAAGGTCTTTGCTTAACCTTTTGAGGAAAAATAACAAAGAAATTTACCTGTTTTCCATTATATAACAAGATGTACATTCCATACCCCTACCCACTTCGATACTATTTCTAGTCAGTTGTACCACAGGCACTCATCCTTGGTTATGGACATCTCTTTTTCTGTATTATATTTTGTACCATTTATTTCATACTATAGATGACTCTCTAATATCATTGTATTTTTTAGTTTATGACTGAAAAAGAACACTATGTGTTCGAAACACTTTGTTTATATCATTATACTTTCATATTTTGAGACTATTTCATTAACTTTTCTACGCTACAATCAAATCACAACACTGAAGTTGAAAAAAGTGTTTTCAAGATGGCAGTTTTAGTAATACATAAGTTATTAGTATGAATGTACTATTAAACACCGTATCCTGTATGTAAGTTAACAACTTTGGATTGTGTCCATGTTTGAATTCTAGGTGACTAGAAGTTTTTTAGTCTTCATTTGCTAGTGGTTAATTTACTAATTGGAGGTGTTCTAGTTTTTGCTGTCACTGTACATCTTATATATATCCTTCTTATAGCTATTATTGATTATTTCCAATGACTGTAGACAACATTGCATAAGACCAACTCAAAAGGTATTAACACAAAGGAACAATGGATACGTTTCCTCTTACATAAACAACAGTGATAACTTGTCAATACCAGAATAAATACTAAACAATAACAAAAAAAATTGAATGCATTTACTTTTGAAAAAACAAAAAGAACAAAAACTTCTTTTAAACAAAAATATTTGATTTTTGATACATAAAACAATATATTGAATGATTATTAACGATATAATGGTTTGTTCTTCGAAAGCCCGTTTAGACGGTCATTTTTGTCTTAGCCGTTTAGTAGATCCTGCCCATGCTGGCAATCTCTATCAAAAATCCATCAACAGTTTGAGGACTCCTCGGCTCATACTTATTTCTCTTATTGATGATCGCTAGGATTTCCTACTAGTCCACATTGGGTACTTCACAGAGATTGGCGCGTTTTCCGTGACGTTTAAAAGGGCTCTATTTTTAAAAACATTTTAAAACTGATATTTTTAAAATATCAGCTTAGTCTGCCTCACACTGATATGGCCCTCATAAGGTCTGGGAGCTAAGATGCAAAATTTAAATCAAAACAGTAAAAAGATTGATACGTAACTGCATTCAAACATCAGCTTCTTTGTGAACTAATTACAATTTAAGAGATAATGTATTTAATTACTATTATTTGTCATTTTGAAACAATTAATCAATTATAATCAATAGTGGATATTAAACTAAATAAAGAGAAACCGTTCATCAAAACAAAGTTAATTAGAAGTTTCTTACATACGTAGGGTATTCCAACAAGCATGCGTATGCATATTTAACAAAGCTCAACTATTGAGAACTTACTTATTATACTATATGTGTCTAGTTTCAAAAGCATCAGTGGATTCAAATTAACTTTTCAAAACAGAAACATAACAACTATTTCTATTTAAAGTTTTATAGTTTAAAGAATTGCTTCAAAAATGAGTAATTCTCTATGAAAATTACCAATTCGGTAACAATAAAAACAAAATCATTACTTTAGGCTGATTATATTATGCATATAGTTGACTTTAGTTCTTGTTTTATTAAATAGATTGGAAGCTTCGCCAGAATTTTAGAATGTCATGCCAGAGCTGAAGCTGGCAGACACAACTAAACTTTGCAGTGGATGGCAAAATCAGCAGTTTCAGATGGTCACTACTAATATTTCTACAGTAGAGAATTGATAATTACTCGCAAATAATAAGTAAATCTGTTCTGTGAAGACTTTGTATTCGAGATGATAGTCTTATATATTCAAATTTACAAGATTTTGTGCTACTTTGAATCAGAAATCGGAGGAGATGATCAGGAAAAAGGTGACTGATTCATTCTCACTTGTGGGAACTGTGGAAGGATAGTTGTAAGATGAACAAGAATGTTTGGGTTAGTTGGGAGTATATAGTCTTCATCGGGTATAATGCTAATCATATAGTTATGTACAGATTCTACTCTTACACAATTCTGAATATCCACATTTCTGACATATAGATGTAAACATCTAAACTCTGCCTACTATGTAGGTGCACTAAATCTGAGCAATTTGAATGCTTTGTTTACAGATGCTGCTCTGAACCAGTTACTGGTCTATCCATGGAAAAAAATAATTTGTAATACAGTAAAATGAATTTGAGACTTTTTCTCAATATATATGAATCTAATAAGGTAAATGTTTCTACAGGTAGAAGTCGGTTGAGCTAGTACAGACTACAATAAATTTGATAGCATCCCATAAAACAGCAATGTGAACTACAATTAATCTCATATCATGGTTACTACAAATTAGAACACTGCTCACATGTACTAACGTGAAATCATTCTCTAAACCACACAGATGCAGTCAATTAGTAAATATACTATTTAAGCATTTGTATATGTTAACCTAAGATTGATTAATGCCAACCTAACAGGACCGTTTTTTAAACTCTAAAAAAATATCGGAACACTTAAACAATTTTTTTAAAAAAATAATTTATAAGAGTTCATTCTCAAGAGATAGACTTTCCTTATATTTATGATTAATGATGAAGTACTCATTAAAGTACATATGAGTTCTATAAATAAGAAGCACCAATGATAAAGATGCAATTGTTGAAGTATTCATCACATCTATTTTGCATTGGATTAATAAAAATGAGTGATGATATTTTACTTTGTGATCTATCATAAACATTGGGATCTGCTTTGAAGGTAACAATAATTTATTATAGTTACAATTGGTTATATATATATTAATACATATGAGCCTGTATTGAAGTGTAAACATGATCATAATAATTTATTTGGTAAATGAAACGTAAGATATGAGACATGAATTGTTATGTACTTAGCTAAGTATTTTAACACATGAGATGGTTTCTCAGTTAAGATTTAATAAGCCTTCTGCAAGAAAGGCAGTTGCTTATGTATCGCAAAGCATAACAGCCTGCCATGAAATAACAAATATTAGTAATGTTTCTAATGTAGTGCAATCAGTTATTATGTGGTATTTACTCATTGTAGGGTAAAAATCTAATGAAATGGTCTCCACATATAAAAATTTAATGATATAAACAACGTGTTTCGAACACGTAGTGTTCTTCCTCAGGCATTAACTAAGGATGAGTTAGAGGCACTCATCCTTAGGTAATGCCTGAGGAAGAACACTACGTGTTCGAAACGCGTTGTTTATATCATTAAATTTTTATATGTGGAGACCATTTCATTAGATTTTTACCCTACAATTAGTAATGTTTATTAATATTAATAATAAGAACAGTTATTCATGATGATGGTAATGAATGTTGTTGTTGATGATTAATATTATTAATATTGGGGTAGTGGTGGTGATGATTACGATGATGAATATGGTTATTATGATAAGATTGATGAAGTATCTTAACATATAAGGGTTTGACTTAGCGTAGTAAACAGTCAAGGCATATAATAGTTACAGAGTTTCAAATAGAAAGTTCATTCCTATACAGGTATAAATTATATCCTATTATTGTTTTATACAGTGGAACCTCTACATACGAGATTAATTCGTTCCTGGATCGTGCTCGTATCTAGAATTTCTCGTATCTAGTGCGAATTTTTCCCATAAGAAATAACTGAAAACCAATTAATTTGTTCCCGGCCTCCCAAAATCATTCAAGTTAACCCTAAATAACTATGAACACATCTTCCTGATTACTAAAAACACATTCAAATAGTGACTGAACATAAAAATACAGTAATAAGATAAATAAGATGATATTAACGAAATAAAATTGGAGTTTATTATGAGCATTTATTATGAGCACTTCCACTTAAAATTAAAGTTAACTTTATGAAAAACTAAATTTTTTTACGGCACTAATTTATTTATGCACTTTTTTCTGCTTTTTTTTGCTTTTTAACATTACTGTATCATTTTTTACTTTTCTTCGCTTTCTTTTGCCCTTTTAGCTGGAATCGCAACACTTTTTAGGTCTTTTGAAGAAAAACTTATCCAAGGAGGTTTGTCTCTGCCTCCCTTTCAAAATGTTACAGAAATGTGGTGTCATTAAAAAGAGCTGTAGCACGACTAGTAGCTACATAGGTTCCTAGTACGACTAGTAGTTTCCAAGCGGAACCATCTGGAAATTCCCGTAACTTGGATTTTCTATCGTATGTAGAGCAACCTCGTATACCTCTCGTATCTCGAGTTTCTCGTAAGTAGAGTAGCTCGTATGTAGAGGTTCCACTGTACTTTATATTATACATTATCAAAATAAACATAGCAGTTTATTTAAAAAAAAAGCAGCAGTTATTACAATCAGTCGATGTTATACACATTTCTGAACCAACCCCTATAAATTAATTTACTTTTGATTGTTAATTTTTTTAAGCATTATCATATAGAGTTGCACAGCACTATATGTAGAAGTACTTTTCCTTTAAGTTATATGTTTCTTAGAAGTAAACACCGTTGCCTTTAGCAGTGCATACTAAAGGAACTTTCCGCTGCAAAGAAGTTCAGAGATATCTTCTTTTTTTTTTTTAGAAATTCGAATAGTTCGATTGATACGACATAGTAATGGATTTTTTTTTCTGATAGCCTTAAAGACTTGCCTGAGGCAGATCTGTTTAATATTAATCTTGCTTTATTAGCAAAGCAAGAAAGCATGAGGAGATCAAGTTGAGGACATTCTAGCAAGATGACGGCTTCCTAAGGCCTCTTTATTCAATAATCACGCGCTCTCTCTCTCCCCTCTAATGGAACTGCAAATATTTAAATCCTTCTCAATGCCTAATGCATTATTTAGTGACACTCTTCAACTTCCGCTACCTCTTTTCTTTTTACCTTTCACTTGGCTAATGCTCCGATTTACCAAACATTTTCTTATTATGGTTTTTATTCCAATGAATGAAAAACAATCTATTGTTTTTTTTTTCTACATTAATTATTTCTGTTCAACATAAACTATAATAATTAATGTTAATTACTTCCATAGAAAAATTGATTTTTCAGTTGATAATTCAAACTCTATTGGACCATATTCAAAATGTTGACACCACATCTCCTGCAATATATAAGTTACCTTACTTTCAATATGGATGTTGGAGCTGTTTGACTGCTTTTGGTCGTTGCCCATGTTCAAGAGGACCTGATTTAAATCGTTCGAATAATAGGTTTTCATAATCTTTTGTTAAGTGAGAGGTAATTAAGCCTATAAACATCATTAATACCTTATTTTTCTGTTAATACATTTATCAATTATTGCCTGACTCTACGACCTAAACTCTACAGGCATAATGAAGTTATGCTATTTCATTAAGCCTATAAAGATAACTAAAGTCTAGCATTTTCGGAAAAATTTTTATGCGTCATAGAAATCTAGAATTCTAATGATTTTGATTTGTTGTTTTCGAAGATGGATGGTGGCCAAAACTAGTCCAAGGACTCTTATTCTAAGACACCAACTAAGACTTGGACCTGGGTACCAATTTATCCATTTCGTAGTGTAAGTGTATGATAGTACTAACTTGTTCGTAATTTCTCCTTATTAATCATTACTAAATAAATAATGCATAGTAAAATATACTACCAGCATAGTAGTAGTGGTATACTAAAAATTATTACTCCCCAGGACTCCACGGACTAACAAATAATATATCTTACTACCTACACTAAAGAGATTCTTAAAAAAAAGAGACGCTCGTCCCTCCGGTGAAAGTGACAAAGCCCTTATTAGAGGAAATATACAGAGAGTTTGTAAGCTATAATACAAACACATTATGTTTATCACATAAGTTTAAATTATCCATGTTTCTAACTGTTCCAGTCTTGGTGTGCTCATCCACCACCTCAATCATTTCTACGTAATACATTGCAATCATTTGAAAAAATTTTAAAGTTCTGCCATTCTAAGATATTTACCTGAGGTGGCAACTAAAAGGCAAATAAAATATTTACACCCTTTATGTAGATAAATATGAGCCGTTTATTTTGAAAGTGGCCTAATTCCATTTTTCAAAAAAATTTAGCTAGCTATTTAAATAATTACATTTTTACGTTATCTTTACCTTTTGCAGCAAATTGTACAAAATTTATTTAAAATTACTAAGTTTTTTTATAACAAAAATTAGTTGATAAATAAAATGACAATATTTTTAAGTACAAAATTTATTTAAAATTACTAAATTTTTTTTATAACAAAAATTATTTGATAAATAAAATGACAATATTTTTAAATTTTGTAAAACGCAAACCCTTAAATATCTCGATTTTAACATAAATGGAATTAGGCCACTTTCAAAATAAGCGGCTCATATAGTAATTTAGTTAATCAAGGGTTATAACATTCTATGTAAGCTTAACTGGTTACAACAAAGCTTCTTTTCTCCCACAATGTTATTGCTTGCACAATAAAACACAATAACTGCTTCCACATGAGTTAAAAGATACAACAATTCTTTCCTCTACGTCCGAATAATATGAAATAATGATTTTTTTCCAAAATCTGATTCAAGAAATTCAAAAATCAAATACAAAAATAAAAATTTTAGAAACATTTTCTCACAAGATTGGTTTTTGATTTTTTTTTTTACACCTAAAGTGTGACTTGAGATTTTCTTACTTAAGGACTGGATAAAGACGTTCAGTGGAGTGTGTTTATTAAAGAGCAGAGGGCTACTCTCATGGCAGTGAGCACTCCGCTAACATTACTCTCTACAGCCAAGATAGATTGCCTGCATTAAAGCCCAGTCTATTCAAGGTAGGCTGATTAATTAACAACTAAATGGTATTGCATTAGTTTTAATCCTGTTTGGTTTTCAGTTTGAAAGAGTTGTTCAAAGAAAGACTGGTTATTAATTAATAATTCGGAGAGAGATCTTAGCATGCACTGCATCATCAAACACTGCTTACTTTCAAACTTTCTATCTTTTTATATTTTAACAAAATTAAACTACATTGCTTCCTTGACACAAATTTAAATCGTTCCTGTGATACGAATTAACCTAGAAAAATAATTAACACTATAAATACTAACGGAATATAGTATATAAGGTAATTTAATATAAGGTAAATTCAATTTTTATTGTCTGCGTAGTTTAGCTCAAAACAACAACTTAAACATACATTTGTACCTATCTGCATGTATTCTTACCTGCCCATGACAGGACTTTGTAAATATACAACGGAGAAGAAGAGCGAGATAGAGGGGTATGTAAAACTCTAAACCATTTTTGTGCTTTGTTTTTTAAATTTTATATAATTAATTTATTATTTATTACTCATACTAAGATTTATCATTATCTTTTAGAGCTGAGTCTTAGGGCTCTATGTTCGGGAGGACGCGGCCAGGCAAGATCGCTGGTTCCTGCAATAGCTATTCTCATACTGAGTATGAAATTTTGAAATGAGGTTCTGAAAAAGATAATCTCTAAATGCGGTTGTATATATGTGACTTAAGGTTCTGAAATAGACCATATTTGCATGAGGTTCAAATGTTGACTTTAGGTTCGGAAATAGACCATATTTGCATGAGGTTCAAATGTTGACTTTAGGTTCGGAAATAGACCATATTTGCATGAGGTTCAAATGTTGACTTTAGGTTCTGAAATAGACCATATTTGCATGAGGTTCAAATGCTGACTTTAGGTTCGGAAATAGATAATCTTTACGATGTTCTGATCTTAACTTGAGATTCTGAAATAGGAAATCTTTACAAGAGGTTTTTGAAATACATTATCTTTACTTGAGGTTCTCAAATAGATAACCTATATGCGTTTCTGAAATAGGTTATTTTAACTTGAGGTTCTGAAATTAATAATCATTGCTTGTTGTTAAAGATAAATAGCATTTACTAGATATAGATGGGGTAGTAATGGGGTGACTATAAGCCTCTAATAGCCTATAGCACTCAACTCTAACTGTCGGACTTCGTGAGGTTACCCTGCTAACCTGCTATATGCAGGGACAAACGAAAGAGAAGGAGAAGGTGACCAGGGGCTGGGCATGAGCACCTTCGTTTCACATCAGGTAATAAAAATGGTGTCACCCTCAGATAATAATCATAATAATTAATAATAACAATAATATTCTGAGGTAAAATAGATAAACAAACAAAAGTCTCCACACAAATGAAGTTTTATTCAACACGTTTCGAACACTTTGTGTTCATCATCAGGAAGACACTATAATACAAATTATATCTAATCAGTTACAAAATTAGAGTGAAATAATAAAATTCAATTAAGAGAATTCAAGACATACCCAAGGATGTGGTACTGACGGGTTGGTGCAGTGAAAACAACTAGTAGGAAACAGATCCGCTGCGAAAGAGTGGGGATAGGCATTTAGGAGATAAGGTGACAAAGGCGTCGGGTATGCTTGAAAACCGTTAACTGAAATACAGAAGGCTAGAACCACTAATTTAGAGGAAAGAAAATTTTTTTTTCGTTTTCAAGCATACCCGACGCCTTTGTCACCTTATCTCCTAAATACCTATCCCCACTCTTTCGCAACGGATCTGTTTCCTACTAGTTGCTTTCACTGAACCAACCCGTCAGTACCACATCCTTGAGTATGTTTTGAATTCTCTTAATTGAATTTTATTATTTCACTCTAATTTTGTAACTGATTACATATAATTTGTATTATAGTGTCTTCCTGATGATGAACACAAAGTGTTCGAAACGCGTTGAATAAAACTTCATTTGTGTGGAGACTTTTGTTGGTTTATCCATTTTACCTCAGAATGAGTAAATACCACACAATTACGGATTGCACAACTAATGATTTAAATAACAATAATAATAATTTAATAATAATAATAATAGATATATATCAAAATTACTTGGCATTATAAAATGAATCATCAAACTGAGTTTGTGAAGTGAATTATCTTTATTTGAGGTCCTCGAATAGATGATTAAATAACAAAAGTTTTACATACCACGCTTTAAATCCATCGGCAAATTGTTCTTGTGCCGTAAACATTAAAGACTTTCAGATCAATAGTTTCAGAAATTGTGATTTCAGTTATAAATAACTTACTACTATATCTGATATAAAATCTTTTCTTCAAAATTTCAAAAAAATTTTAGCCTTTAAAAGAAGTGTGTGTTAAAAAAAATGCGCTTCTGAAAAACGTTTCTTTAAAAAATAAAAAGACTAAAATAAAAAATAAAAAATTAATCCCAGTTTCAAAAATACTGGGATTAATAAAAGTGTGGAAGAATGTAAAGAAATAAGTAAACTGAAAACAATAAAGATTTGAATAAAAGAAGAGGAAGTGTCGTCTGATAGAAACGTGCTTTCTGTAAGTTTTAAAAATTTGACGTTTAATAGAAATATAGAGGAGTTACTTTTGACTAGTTATTCTATTTTTGTGTGTAATATATTTTATGCTTTATTCACTATAGATTGTTGATAACCCAACAGAAAAGATTTTTTTTTTTTTTTTTTTTTTTTTTTTTTCTATTACAACTACCCTTATCGGGGTAACAAGTAACAGCGATCCATGCTACATAAAGGTCGAATAAAGAGTGGAGAAACCACCCATTGGTAGTACTCCATATAGACTGTTAGGATCACTTGCAACTAGTGATCCTACATTTCACTTGACATCCTACTAGTGAACTTGACAGCCAACATTTCAGAGCAGGTCTCGGGGCCAACATCAAAACAGAAAAGAGATAAAATTATTTGAAGTTATTTTAGTTGTTAGGAAAGGTCAAGTTTGTTTAGTTTAGCGTACTTGTCAGAATTGAAGGTTTGTAATTTCAGTCTTGGTAATCCCTGTAACTGATACATTTGGATGATAGAACATATTGGTACTTCAACAGAATTTGAATACTTGACAGCAAACCAATCTTTTAACAGCTACTCCTTAAAAGAATAAAATTTGCAGTTCCGATGTAAAAGCAACCCAGTAATATGACTTCTCTATGGCTCAAGTGGAGGCATTTGAAAAATAAATCACACTTTGATCTCATGAAAAAAAAAACTTAAAGGGAATGCCTCTAGACCTGTAAGTTTGAAACAAATAAATTAGAGCAGTGTTTCTTAAAACTTTTTTACTTTAGGGCGCACCTATGAAACCAAACCAAAACTTTGGGGCGCATCACTGATTTTAATATAAAAAATTTAGTCCTGAGATTTGATAACAGGAAAATGATTGGAAATTATAAAATATAGTTTTTTTTTTTTAAGAAGAAGAAAGAATGAAGGAGAGAGAGACAGAGTGAGAGGGAGGGAGGGAGGGAGGGCTAGTAAAAATGATTAAATCCCCGAGTAAAGGCAAAGAGGAAGTATTATCCATTGATGCTTAAAGATTAAAGAAATTTACCTTCCAGTTCAAAATATGAAGTGGCCGAGACTTGACTCAGACTTGAAAACCACATACTTGGTGTTTTCTCAAATAAATTAAAATGATGCAAAAACTAAAATATAAATCTGTTATATAAACTTAATCTTCTGTTATCTTGGGGCGCACCTGGCTACCTTCCAGAACGCACCAATACGCCCGAGCGCACCTGGCTACCTTCCAGGGCGCACCAATACGCCCGAGCGCACCTGGCTACCTTCCAGGGCGCACCAATACGCCCGGGCGCACCGTGTGAGAAGCACTGAATAAGAGGAACATTACTTTACTAACCACTTAAATATCAGATTTCCAATAATCATTGGAGATAAAGAGAATTTTTTTTTACATTAATGTACTAAAGTTATCTAGGGTTATAGTTACTAGGGTTATTAGGGTTATAGTTACTTAGGGTTATTAGTTATCTAGTTATAGTTACTGAATTTCATTAAAAAAAGAGCATTATTACCTGACGGGAGTTATTATTTAATCTAAAAAGAATGCAAAGAAAAATATATTTAAATAATACTAATACAGACATAAATATTTATTATATCTAAAAAAAATCTATGTTTCAGGATTCATAATTCTTATGTAAAAAGGATAAAGGATTTTAAACAGTGTAAATAATAATTTATAATATAAGAATGACATTTCATATGGTAAATAAATCAGATTTTATGGATGTAAAACTGTTGAAATGGATTCTCAATATTTATGGGAAGAAGGAAAACGGGTTGGCAAAGTAGAATGGATTGTATCTTAGGTGGGATAAGAGAGCAATTTGCAGGAGACGCTCCACTGCCTGTGCAATGCTAAACCACCTTCCTTTGGCCAACACTCCGCCTCTTTCGAACTTATATCAATTTACTAATGTTTTCTAAGTCTCTTGATCAATATAAGTGCACTTTTCATCAAAGTGAAAAACAATATATATTAAATGTATAGATTATACTGACACATTCGATAAATCACCTTTTTTTTATACAACTCTATCGAAAGAACTATTACTATTTGTACTCTATCATTAAAAGAAGACAGTTGTTGGTTGAGCCATTTCTTTTTGAACTGTATTAAGAAATAATGATGATCTTAATGAGACTCTTATAAAATGTTACAAAACTAAATCATGAAGCATAAACACTTATATGAGTAGCTAAAAGAGGCAGTTAATACTGGAACAGCGACAACAATAAATAACCACAGGTGACCCTCTATTTAGTGATAGACTGCGAATAGAAGCAATTATTGAAATATAAAATGTGTAGACCTTCATGCTTTCCGAGTCAGAACTAATCCTGTACACTTTCCTTCACTCTATATCAAGTCCTGCATTTTCAGAACACATGGCTAATAGCGAGCTCTACTATTAAGTGCAACTAGGACACCTTGGTAGATTTTGATATTACCGTGTAATATTTTTGCTACAAAAAGCTAATATTTAACTATAATCATCATGTCTCTTCAAGAGTTTTAAAACTTCATTTGAAAACCTTGATCCATCAAACTATGACATTCTTAATGACAGGCAAATTAAAATCTAAACTAAGAGCTTTTTGTAAATCTATTGTAAAAAAAATAATTACAGCTTAACTCAACACACAATGCGTAAAGAATATAAAAAAATGATATCACAATTACCCTATGATTACTTGTGGGTTCAAAATTGGCAAACACGCTAGTTTTCTCTTTCTCTGTCTATGACAATATTCACAACAAATATTTATTGTATAAAATAATTATAATGGAGTAAGCATGAGTCATACAAGTGCACACAGAAAAGTAAGAGTTTAAAATATGTAAATTGGAACTGAATATACAAAAAAAAATTTCTAATAAAAATTGATGGTGCCTATAATAATAAATATCAAAATGGTGTCATAAAATATGCTATACAATTTTAAAAACTATGAGGGTCAACAACTTGGTATATCTAAATAAGAGCTCTTTTTAATGCTTGATAAATAGTGGAGATAAAATTTTATATCGCTTTAAAATATCACGAGATGCCTACTCCTGTCTGTCTGAAGGGCAAAAATAATCAAGAACCAAACCTCAGTGTTGACTTTAAAGATTAACACTGATTGACCTCACTCACACAACCCTTTAAAGGTCTGGAAGAAAAGACAGTAACTCAATGCTCCTAGAGATAGCAGGAAAGGAAAAGAAGTCATTCAAGTCGGATACTCAACGTGTTTCACCAAACATTGATAATGAATCCAAACGTTATCTCAGGGATTCCTGCTAGGCTGCAAGAGGGACGAATAGTGCCTTCTAAAGAGAATACCAAAGTCTCCTAGCCACTCAAACATAAACAGAAAGATGTCCTGATCAGACAACATGGTGGACATTCCCTTTTCTCTCTCTGTCTCTAATGTTCGTCAGTATGTAAGCCACAAGAACTTTTCCCTCACATCCTCAGAGTCCACTGTTACATACCAGTTTAGCCAACATATATTAAATCAACCTGATTCATCCCCACACAGAAATAAATACACCCCCTCCTGCCTTTCCTACACTTTCCAAGCGAAATCTAACAATTCTTCACCACCTCACACTCCATAACAATGTATAAATTCATTTGTGAGTCTGTATCATTTCATCAGTTATAATAACCTTTAAACTAATGATTTAGAACAATCTGGCAAATTATTATAATTATTCAATTGAAGGCATCATGCGCACGCCTACCATATTGTGCTCTCCTTTGCAATTTCTGAAATTTCCATTAAATCTTATAATAGTTAATGAAAAATGTCTTCCACAGAAATTTCAGTACTAAAAAATGGTAACACTGACGTGTTTAAATTACGTGCTTTAACTAATTATGGTTTGATGAATTATTTTCTTGCACTAATTTTTAATTAAGTTTGAAGAGCTATAAATTCAGTTTGCAATCAGTTATTGATTTATTTAATATGAACTGAATATTTCTTGTTATTTGTTATAATTGTATATATATTCGGACAAAGTTAATTCATACATAAAAGTAGTAGACATTTTACAATTGAAATAATAAGTAATTATTTAATGACATTGAAATATTTACCTCTTTAGTTTAACTAAAAGAACTTGATATAGTTGAGGTAAGCTGGATTGGTAATGGGATTGGGTGACCCAGAGCAGGAAGGTAATTAGTCCTGTGTGAGATGAAATCTCGCCACCACTAGGACGTTGTCTTGTGTCTCATGAATTTTATGCATAAAGAATATTATCATTTAATACAAGCCAGTATGCTAATCGCTAGTCGAGCCAAACCAACTTTCTCTTTGATCTTTCCATCTCAAACTACCCTGGCTCATTTTTTTTTCCTTTCATCCAATAAACAAACCCAGATTTATACAAATCTTAATTTTGTAAAATATTCAGATGGTAGTATTAATTAGGATTAGATTTAGTAATATTTTGATAAAATTATATGGGATAGAAATGATTTATGTTTTCTGAGGCTACTAAACATTCGAGGAGCAATGCTTGATCCTATATTATGCATATTCTAACGTGTGTTTATTAGGACATCAAGAATATTGATTGTCCCTCTAGGACAGTGGTTCTCAAACTATTTTGAGATTTTTTGCATGGCGGTCTCTTTATGATATTTTAGATGGCTCACGGACCCTTTTATAACAACCAGTTAACATATAGGTTACTGGAACAAAACATTTTGAGGAAACAAACGTTTATTCAAACACAAAAATATTTTTTCAAAAAATTGCAACCGATTTCTATTAAAACAAAAAAAATCTTATTTAATCAATTATTCAATCAGAAAATACCAACATTGAAATATATTAAAACTTCATTCAATGTGATGGGTGCATTTACTTTGCCTCAACCAGTTCTTCAATATTTGGCTTAGTTTTGGCAAGTGCAACTCTCATATCATTTGTGGCTTCTAACCTGTTTCGGGATTTTGTTTTGTTGGCAAGTAATGCAGAAAATGCTGTCTCACATTCATAGGTGGTTGCGAATGGAATCAGCACCTTTAGAGGCTTTGCAACCACAGGATAGGACTGTACCATTTGGATCCAAAAATCACTAATTGACAATTCACGGAAAACAATTCACATATAATCACGCAATTCACCTCACCTCCAATCAATACAACTCGAGTAGAATCGCGTAAGTTTGTTGACATGAGTCACACAAACAAAACACTTCTTTGACTCTCCCTCCCTATCCAGAAACTTCAAACGGAAAAAGGTGTAATTTGAGATGCAACGCTTGATATCCTTTCCCAACAACAACGATGTCATTATGACTGTAACAATCCCAAATGGGCTAGTCGACAATTTCAAGTACTGAATGGACTCTTCGCGGTCCCCTAGGGGACCGCGGACCCCAGTTTGAGAACCACTGCTCTGGGAGGACATAAAGTCGTCAGATGCCAGCCTACTTGCTGTCAGGCAATCGTTACAGAAATCTACTTAATGAACTTATTTAAAACAAAGTATAGACATTCCGATGAAGAGTCAACCGGGTATTTGGCTTCCTAATAGCTAAAATATTTGTCAAAATAACAATTTCCAGCCCTTACCGCCTTCAGAATACCATTGAAGGTGAAATTTTATAAACAAACAACAATAAAAAAACTTCACAACATATAATGTAGATTACAGGTAACTTTTATATGTTAGTTTAGAACCTTCAGTATTTTATTATAAACGTTTTATTACCAACTATATTGTATTAACTTCATACCAACCATTTAAAAAAAAATTGGTAAATTCACACTTTAACCAAAAATTAAAGTTTGAACGTATGATTTTGTAGGAAAAGTAAGATGAGTTCTGTCAAAGCCAGATTAGGCTAGATTAGGTTAGAAAGGCTGTTAAATACGTGCTCCATGTAAAATTATGTTGTAATGATCAGCCTTAAGTTAGTTAATTAAAAAAAATGTATATACTTGTACATGTTAATAATTAGTTCATTACAACAATATTTTCAGTAAAAGTAATCTTTTTTTTTAATTAACTGTAAAGTGACCTGTAATATTTCATATTAATAATGGTTCAATACATCCCGTAATTGATTTGAAATGTCTCACTAATTTAAGTCGATCAGTAATAAAATGTTTTAATTAAAGCTGTTGTGCAAAGAGAGAACAAGCACTTCAGATGGAGGTAAACATTAACATGGTCTGTAAAACATTAACACGACTACCTCCACACTATCAGTTCTCTGTTTTTCCGAGTAACAATGATTCAAAAAAAAAATTAAAACCAGAGAGTTCACTTCCAAACTCTATATAACTATTCATTAGAAATGTTTGAAAATCAACTTATTTCATCAATAAACACAAAAATATTATAACATTTATACAATAAATATTGTATAAAAATAACTCAAAATTTTCAAAATGTTATTTTACTACAGCTAAATTATTCAAGTGTGATATAGAATGAGGAAGCAAGTACAGAACCTCGGCAGAGAAGGGTTTACAAATTGCCTGATGGTAACACTATATTTTTCATATATATTTCATATATATTTTTACATATATATGTTGTATTTATATATATGTTGTATTTACATATATTTTTCACTTATGGTTTCATACAAAAAGTCTATAGTGGTCTATACTTCCGCTTACCATAAGTTAACAGAATATTGAACTGAGTGACATTAATTAAGGTTTCGTTTTAGTTTAATGTGACTATAGAGTAGAAGTGATGAACTCATCAGTAAAGTATTATCGAACTCATATATAAATCAATTTCATAAATTCATTTGTTTCAGTGAGTCTGATATATCATTTTATCAGTTATAATAACCTTTAAATTAATGATTTAGAACAATCTGTCAAATTATTATAATTATATATATAATATATATAATTATATAATTTTTTTATCATGGAAAATTGACCGAACCCCGATTAGAGAACACACCTATTATATCAAACGGTTGATATATTATTGAATCTGTTATATATATATAACAGCTCAAAATTGAAGATAGGTAGCACAGAAAGTAAAAGAAACACACTTATAGACTCAAATTTTTGGGTAATCCGTCTTCAGGAGAAAAGAGAAAGGGAGACCAAGAACATTGTAGACGCAACGGCTAGTATATATATATATATATATATATATTAGTATAAGTGGGCAGCAAATCTTCTTGAAGACAAATGGAATTAAAGTATGCAGCAGCTTCTGAATTGACGACCTTTTTGCTGATGGCCTCGATTTTTCTCACTATCATTCGGTGATGCTGAGGCAACTTCCATATATCTGGCCCAGCATATATGGAAGTTGCCTCAGCATCACCGAATGATAGTGAGAAAAATCGAGGCCATCAGCAAAAAGGTCGTCAATGCAGAAGCTGCTGCATACTTTAATTCCATATATATATATGTATATATAATTAAAGTTACAGCTAGAGAACACAAGAAAAAGGACTAACACTCACGAATCTCGATAATTTCGGCGTCTTGCCGTCTTCAGGAAGAAGAAAAAAAGAAAATAAAAAGAAACGGAGACGTAAATGCGTCCACTGGCCGATGTAAACAACGATACAATGACACGCAGTGCAGCCACCTTACCAACGTGGACCAGTTTAGGCTGTGAGTAAGTAAAATTATAAAAGTGATATTTAAGTAAAAGGGTGGAGAAAAGTAAAAAAAAAGAAGGAAAGGAAAAAACATAAAACTAAAATTAAACGAGGAAAAAAAATCATTTGATTAAATTTAGACCAGGGGAATTTCTTGCACCCAATAACCAAATGAAGGATTCCTCAGAAGCCCTTATAGTGGTCTGGGTGTCATCATTTGAGAGTTTTAAATATATATATATATATATAAATTTGTCCAAATTCATGAGACTCCACAGCATGTTATAATGAGCTCCTTCCATATCCAAGAAGAACCCCAGAAAGACTTTTTTAAAGTTTAGGAACTTTCCTATTTGTTAACAAAAGTTTTTTAAACAACCTCAGTTGACTCTCTCTTTTGATATGTATGTTGTACCTTTTGAGGATTGTTTTTTACGAAGCCAATCACATGTTACTACAGATAGAACCTTAATATTTGTCATTTTTAGTATAATATTACTCTTCCAATACTCAAGATCATTTTATATTCATAGTAAATACAATATACTACTAATATATTTTAAATTGTATTTAATAACCGAAGAAGTTACTTTTAATTAGTGGTCGTTTTGTTATAAAAAACAAAAAGTGCCTATCTCATGCTTTAATATCATCCAAAAGCATTGGGATTATTAAAGACGGCAAGAACTGTATATCTGACATTATGATTTTTAAAGGGTTTAACATGTAGATTGATTACAACACTTTTGTCAGAGAACCATCCATCATACGCTAGAAAACATTGTAAAATATATGATTGATTGGTATTTCCTGTATTAGTTTTATGGATTAAATCTTTTTTATATAGTATTAACTCATTAAAGTATCTTCAAATGTCTTTTATTTGATATTAATTTTTATTCACTTAATTCTGACAAAAACTTATAAGTCAATTTAAAAAAATAAAATTATAACTGGTGATTCATTAAATTAAGTTGAGTCTTCAATTTTCATAGTTATATTGCTGTTTTTTTTTTGTGTGATTTACCATTTTTATGTTAATTCTTTTAAAAACATTTTACTGTTCTATGGTTAGCCGTTTAGCGTAAAAAAAATTATTGAAATGATAAAACGTACCATAACACCCCTTTTCTTATATTTAATTTAAAAAGAAAAATCTGTCTTAAATTCTCAAGGAGTACTATTTTTTGTTTGAATTTCATTAAATGCCTGAAACAGTGTAACCTGTTTTACGCCAAAAATATTTAAAGAATCAAATAAGCCAGTACTTCATATTTTATATCAAAACTGACCATATATATCATAAAATGTATTATGAGATAGTAAATTAAAACAACAATACTATGATCAAAGGAGGATAATTATTTAAGCTTTGTAATACTTCTGGAGTTCATGTCATTACTGACCGTATATCAATGTAATTTGTGTGTTGTAGATATCCAGTCACTGCACAGCACTTAATGGGACAAAGTATACTTGAAATTCAACTATAGCAACAAATTAACTGAAATATTATATCAGTTATGTGAAAACTAAAAAGGACCATATTACAAAAAAAGAAGAAAATCAACCAACATAATTATGATATACTCGTATTGAGTAGCTCCAATTAAGTATATTGCATTTCATCTGTCTTCTGACTTTATACCGTGTTTTATAGTAATACATTTTATTATTATAATATTTCTATTAAGAGCTTTTCAAATTGATAAATTTTATAAAATAACTTTTTTTTGCAGGAACCAATTTTATATATGATCCATAAAACCCCACATTATAAATATTCATTTAACAAATTTATTTTATGACAAATTATTCTGTCAACACGAAAATACCTGTAGAAATAAGTAATTTTAATTATGTGTAAAGTTCAACTGAAAAACAAACAGACAGTTACTATACATATGCATTAACACAACTAAATTCAACGTGCTAAAAACATTGGCATGCATAAATAGAAAATAGTTGGAAAACTTTCTTGTTGTCTTTTTTATAATAAGTATTGTTGAAAAAGTATTCAAAGTAAAAATATATGCTTATTTTTAATATAGAGGTAACGTTCATCCATATGAAAGTTCTATCGCATGTTACCCAGATTATTAATATTAACAGTAATATATTTATGTAATGTATGTATATGATGCTACCTTGAGTCTCTTAATGTGTTTTAACTGTTTAGTTTGGTATGGTTTCTTACATTTTTTTTTTTGTTATAGGTCTATGAAAAACGCTTTAAATAAAACCAAAACATGGCCTTGCCTTTCTAGTGGGCCCCATCTTATCTTGATGACAACAGATGTCTGAGTGTTGAATGTTTTCTTCTGTAAGTTTTCACTATATCTTCTTGAGTCACTTCATCAGGTAGATAAATGTGAATTACTCCAAACGCTAATAACGATAATATATATATATATATATATATATATATATACTTTTATGTTGGAAATACGATCCAAAACGGACAAATATAGTTCAATATAGACAAAGAAACATAGAGAAATCAAAAGAACACACTTACAGTCTCTAATTTTTGGTTTGAACCGTCTTCAGGAGAGATAAGAGAGGGAAACCAAGCGCACTGGTTCAGAGACGGTTGGAGACCAACAGTGTTGCCACATGCGCGCCCGGTCACAGAAAATAAGGTAGACAGGAATCAATTTATAATTACATTAAATTAATGGAATATGAAAACAATAAATAATTTTTTCTTTTATTTATTTATTGTTTTCATATTCCATTAATTTAATGTAATTATAAATTGATTCCTGTCTACCTTATTTTCTGTGACCGGGCGCGCATACGGCAACACTGTTGGTCTCCAACCGTCTCTGAACCAGTGCGCTTGGTTTCCCTCTCTTATCTCTCCTGAAGACGGTTCAAACCAAAAATTAGAGACTGTAAGTGTCTTCTTTCGATTTCTCTATGTTTTTTTGTCTATATTGAACTATATAATATATATATATATATATATATATATATATATATATATATATATTATATATATATATATATATATACTAGACTACCCGTGACCAGTTGGATCGTCCAATACATTCCTTTTTTAATGCAATCATGTTTATATAATGCAGATAAACTCAATTAATTAATTTTAGCATTTTAGGATTTCAACATGACCAATTACATGTTGCTCTTACAGAAAGAAAACATAAAAGTTTGTTTCTTTTGATAATTCAAATTGTACAAAAAAAGTAAATAAAGAGAACTGTTTTAAAAATATGTTAGTTATTAGAAATGAATTAATTTAGAGTTTATCTGCGTTTTCGTGAACATGAATGCATTAAAAAGGAAGGTGTTGGATGACCAACAGGACACGATTGGTCAGTCTAGTTGTAAATAAAAACTATTTTCATGGTCTAATTGTGTCAGTTGGGTTTTTGATTCTGAGGAAGATCGCTTGTTCTGGTTGAAAGATGTTAGTCTTTTTTCCCCTTTTATATTGCGGTTTGATCATTGATTGTTATTTTACGTGTTTATGTGAAATCTTGTTTATATATATATATATATATATATATATATATATATATATATATATATACCATGATAAACGGAAACAGAACAGATTACACTTAAAATAAACTGTGACACAGACAAAAACATAACAAAGACTCACTTTTCAATATTTCGACCGAAATGGCGGAACAACAATGTAAAATCTAGTCGAAGGTTTTGTCCGGTTAACATTGTTGTTCCTTTAAATAATGTAAATTCTAGTCGAAGGTTTTGTCCGGTTAACATTTTTGTTCCTTTAAATAATGTAAATTTCATTTTCTTAGTTAATAAATTCTTACTTCTGCCTATGAGAAAGGTTTAAAATAAAACCGAAACGTTGGCAACGAGAGTTTGATTTTTTATCCTGGAAAATTGACTGAACCCCGATTAGAGAACACACCTATATATATATATATATATAGTGAATGAGAGAATGTGCACTAGTTATGATTTATTAATATTTTGGTACTTCAAAGGTGTATTTATGAATTTTTCATTTTGAAAAAAAAAAGAATTGAAATTACTTTCATTTTGCATGAATAAATAACTTGATATTAACAAATGACAAATGCTTAGTAGTTGTCTGATCTGAAGCAATATATCTATAAATAGTATTAATGAGAAATAAACACCTCGTAAGAGGACTGATGATTACAAAAGACTTCAAGACTAAACAGTCAAAAGTGGCTCTTGCTATCTCATAACGAAACTACTTGATGATTTGCCAAACTTCTAACTCGCTATCACTCTTCAACTAATCCTGACACTGTTTGAATCCTACTCTCAGTCACTCTCAGACTATGAAGTCGAACTGAAGACTGTAAATCTTCACGTTTCCTTACTAATCCGCAGATGTTATTAAATATACGCATTAAGTGTGTTACAGTAAGAATAAAACTGGCCCATTAACCTAAAAAAAACAACGAATTGGCAAAATCTCGTAATATACTTCCTAGGAACTAAATTTATCCTCACTATTATATTTCGGTATATGTAATGAGTTTTCACAATAAAAATATGAGTATATCTTAGCATAAGATCGTGTATTTCAATAAAAACTAAATCAAAACTGAAACTTCTAAGGATTTCCATTTAGCTTCCTACAGATATTAACATAAATGAAAAAAAAACAATGATAGAAAACAGTCAATATTTTTTTTTTAAAGTTAACTAAATTTCTATTTTAATTGTGATACACATTGAAGCACGAGGTGTTTTCCACAAATAGATATCCATAATTTAAGACGGTTTTTTCAGCAACTACTAATGCTGCTTTCTTTTCTTTTACGAAGGGAAAGAAAAGTGATTTTATACGAAACATTAGCATCTAATAAAATTACGAGTATAATAATTTTATAGAAAAAAAATCATAATTTAAAAAGTAATTGAGAACTGAGGAGGTTTTTGAAAAAAAAAAATAAATAAAATTATCCAACTTATATATCAGAGATAGTAAATTGTTGAAAACATTGTAAGACACTCATCTGTAAAAAGTAGAATAAAATTGTTTAGTTCATATCAAAGTCATACTAAATTAATTTACTTGCCCGCTTCATAATCCTGACCTCTTTAATTACTTATTCAAAAGTATTATAAATTGTTCCGCAGATCAAACATATATAAACTTTTATTTTGTTTCTACTTGATAGTCAGTACTTATCAATATTTTAACATATAAAATATATATATTTCACATTAAACTATAGACACAGAATAAAGATACGAAAACACAGTCTCCCTTCGCAACTGCGCTTAGTGTCCCTATTTCAATTCTCCTGATGACGGTTCAACCAAAACTTAGAGACTGTAATTGTGTTCTTATCATTATTCTGTGTCTACAGTTTAATGTAAACTGTTCGTTGTCCTTTGTGGATCGTTTTCCTGTTGACAATATATATATGAGATTGGATTTACGGTCTATTATTTTTTTAGTTAATTTTTTGGATAACTTTTCCAAAGCCCTTAAGAGTCTTTTAAATTCACGAGGAACTAGGTACATCAACTCACCATACGTTTTGTTTTCAATGATTATATTTCTTCCGACGTTTCGGTCATCTTGGACCATCTTCAAGGGGTAAAAAGTATATACAATATCTTAAAACCTATTGAATATTGTTTAAAACACTTAAATATAACACTCAAAGTTCATAACTACTAAATCAAATATAAACATTTAAACTGGCCGGTTGGCATTTCCATTTCATGTCAGCAGGTGTCTTTAAATCTTCTATCATTGTCAAATTCTATGTAAACAATAGGCCGTAAATTCAATCTCACATGTATTAAGGAAGGACTGTTTCCTAAATTATATATATATATATATATATATTAATGAAAATAAAGTTTATTTTATTTTCATTAATTTATAAACATATTAAATTGATAAAAACTCATTAATTTCATATAAATTGTTATGATTATACTCGAATTTTATTATTATATTTAGCGTGCTAAATATAAATACACGAAGCATTCTGATTTTTGGAATTAATTTTTTTTATTAATTAATGAAATCCTTCCTTATTGAAATTTTAATACCATAGTGGTAATCATCAATTAAAATGAGATTTAGCAAATTAGGCGCAATGATTTTGGCCACCATATTGGATTAACAGATTATATTTGAAAAAATCGTCTATGCAATAAAATACGCATTGATGATTTAATTAGAGAAGGAATAAATGAAAGAAATGTTCAAATTTTTAAAACGACAAAAAAATGGTATTTTTTTTTCGATAAAATATAAAAATTTTGACTTATGCTTGAATTTGAAAGCTTTTGAGAAGATAAAAATTATGAAAAATTTTGGTTTCCCTCAACAGTAATCTAGACTGGTATACCTTCTGCGTAATCAAACATCCGTGGTGAATAACGATACACCAACCGTGATAATCATCTTGGGGAATAATAATGTCGATCAACAAGTGATAACCTTTACTAAATTGCATTCTGGTTATTAAAATTAAAACTAGTTTAAACTAATTAAAATTAAAATTAAAATTATATAAAGTTATAATGAACTATATTTATATTATTAAGTTTGATAAAATTTCATAAGTACGAATTATTTATATTAGTTTTAAGTACACACTCGATACAGTCTCACATGTTCTGTATCAATTAAAGAACAATGTACCACCTGACCTAATTGTTCCTCCCACTCTACCGGAATTCGACCTTCGTGCTCATTTTCCAGAGTAACAATGATATTTTTAAGGACTTATCGTATATTCTTATCGCTGTATTGATCCTTCGTATTCTATAATCGACCAAATTTTATTATTACGTGGTTAAGTATTAAATTTATTTTCAATCTTACTAGTTTAAAAAGTATATATTATATTTCTGTTCACTGCCTCTATCTATCTGTCTAACTAATATATCTGTTAGATTGTTAATTTGCTCACCTATAAACAAACTAACTAAATGTTGATAGTTCATTGGAGTTAGTTTGTTACTTTCATGAACTGGTTAAATATTTCTAAAGTTTCTGGTATTGTCAGCCTTAGTCTTTTAAGTACTTCTATTGAGTTTTTTAAATTTTCCAGTGCATTAAATTGTGTCATTAATGAAAAAATTTAAAGGGAGGTTTGTGCCCTTAATTTACCTGAAAACTGAGGCCTTAATTTGGCCTGAAAGTTTAAGAAGTTACTTAATAATTGGTAAGACTACTTAATAATCAAGTTACTGACTGAAGAAACATACTTCAGATCATCGTGCGACTAGAATTGAAAACTCCAATGTGTGCTTTATGCTTTCAATGATTACTATCACTACAAACACTGTAATACAAATATAAAACACTCGAGTTGTAGCTAGTCGTATATCCTTACCAAACTAAACTAACTACAAGAGTCTACAAGTACAAGCATGATATCGTAAAAGTTGAGTGGAGCAGAAAAAATGAGGAGGTAAGATTCTTTACTACTTGCTACCAAAGGGGGGCCAGGTTAGTTTAGTGGTTAACGCGCTCGCCTATTAACTGGTAGGTCCGGGATTCAATACCCACCTGCCTCTCGATTTATTCACTTGGAAGGTAAATAAACCTGAGGACGTCATCCCTCGGAGAGGATGTTAAGCTGTCGGTCCCGAGCCTGTACGATGTCAAGTACTCGTTAAAAAAACCCTAGTCTGAATACACTTGAGTTAGGCAAAATTAGAATCAGATGAATCTTGATTGTGTATAAGGAAGAGCCCAATGTTCTTATGTGTGTTCCCTTGTGGAACAGCTACTGTCTACTTCTACTACTTACTACCAACCACCTCTGTAGCACTACTACAAATAATAGTAAATATTATATCATTTTAAAAGCAAAAGTCAAACCCCTGAAGAAAACTACTTCATTCTTTTTTATTGTTATAACATTTAACTGAATAGAGAGGGGTCAGGCTAGCTCAGTGGTTACGTGCTCGTCTCTAAACTGATAGGACCGGGGTTCGATCCCCACTTGGCCCTCGATTTATTCACGCGGGAGGTGAATAAATCTGAGCACGTCGTTCATCGGAGAAGGACGTTAAACTGTCAGTCCCGAGCCTGTACGATGTCAGGTACTCGTTAAAGATCCCTTCTCTTAATAGACTTGAGTTAGGCAAAATTTAGGATTCCCACTGTAGATTCAATCTTCATTGTGTGGTATCACAAAGGGCCAATGCTCGGCCTAAGCGTGTTCCCTTGTGGGACTGCCACTGCAACCTAACCTAACCTAACCTAACTGAATAGAGATATCATTGAATTCATAATTATTTGAGAAAAATTGTATCTCTTATATTATATCATTGTTGACTCGCCTTTTTCAAGTGAAACTCTTAAAAATTTATAATGTTTGAAACGTTAAGTAGAAAAGACAACATAGAAGATAAGAGGATTGCTCATAATTACGTTATGATTTATATTCCACTTCGTATGTTTAGTATAATTATCTAACTAGTTATGGAAGTTTGTGAAGATTGTGACATTACTGCTGCGACTGATGGGTTGTAAATTAACCATGTGAATAACTGTTGTCACCCGCTTAATTCTTTGCTTTGGTTTTTGTTGTTTTGAATTACATCTATTAAATCTAACTGACACATGTAGATTTCTTTAATCTAAAACTGTGTTATACTGCACGCTAATATAATATAATCCTTAATGTAATATTACTGATATTACATTTGAATAAAATGAGTTTTATTAATTGACTAATCAATCCAATTATCTTTCCAAGAATTGATTTACCAAAAAAAAAACTTGATTTAAATTGCATATTCCATTGGTCAATTTGAACATTAAATGATGCTTTACAATCAATTACTTGTACTTAGAATATTACCGTTCATACTTTTACGAGTATGTAAGTTGTATTTTTATTCTATTGTCCAATAACGGATCCTATGAAATAAAGAACATAACATGCTTAACAGAAATCATGACATGATTTCTTCATGTTACCTCTGTTTTGTAGACCTATGGAGAACTGAACGTTTGACTTATACGTCAATTCTACATTGACGTTTGTAGAACGTTTGTCAATTCTACATTGCCCTAAATTTTGCCCAACTCAAGTCTATTCAGAACAGGATTCTTCAGAAATGGATTCCTGAATTTTGTTGTTATTTTAATAGGACAGTCGATAAATTGACCAATATATGAAACCAACAAATTGATGCAAATATATAAAATATATCAATGATTTAATTATGTTCCTATGTTTCATTGCGCATGTAGTATTGTTTCATATAAGAAATAGCAATAGTTCCGAAGTTACTTGAATGGAATCTCTTAATTGAATCATTCTTGAATTATCTCTTAGAATATTCAATAACAAATACAGTTATTTTCTTTACATTAAAGAATAACTTAGACTGGGTGACCATAAATTTAATGTATCTCAGGTTCGTTTTTCTCAATACGTTGTTAATTATGATTATGTATCATAAACTTAACTTGTGTTTGAAATTGTTTCAATTAATATTAATTATGATAGTTTGATCAAAAGAGAACTGATAGATATCATTAGAATGAAGATAACTGGTGATTTCGTGTGCCAAAAAACACACAAGATGAATACTTAAGAAGAATGACACAGTAATATGGCACAAGAATCATACCAACAGACATAAAAATAAATAATTATTTCTCAATTCAAAATATATATAGGATTGTATTTAAATATTTGTGTTTGCTATTGATTGTCTACCGCAAAGATGGGGCCCAATATTCTCAACAATTTGACCGTTAGGTTTTTCATTCTCAAGAAGAATGTTGTATTAAAAAAAAAAAAAAATTAATATAAACGAAAAGAAGAGAGAAGTAAGGCAAGTTGGTAAGTGTAGAGCCAGTGCAGGTGCGGGAGTGCAGTAGACCGAGGTAAGATACCGACCCTGGGGTGTTGTGCGGGTCCACCACTCACCCTGTAACCTCCGAGGTTGTTCACCACGCAGGTGAACGTCGCATCCCGCCCTTGGGCAATCGTCACATTCTCCAGGGGAAACAAGAAGTCTGGCTCCAGGCTTTCCGCTGAAACAAAACAACAGATTATTATATTTTATTGCATATTTATTTCAGAATCTTATTTCATATATTATAAAAAGATTTCACAAAAACACGTGAAATAACAATCAATGATCAAACCACAATGATGAAACCACAATTACCTTGTGGTTTGATCATATATTATAAATACGAAAGTAATTTTTCATAAAAAAGTTTTAAAATTGAAGATTCATTTGCATGTTTTTAAGATTGTAAAAACAAGGATCAAAAGTATAAATTTAACTGTACTATTTCATGAAAACTTACGTGAAGAATACCTGAGTAAAGGACTAATACTTTTCACTTCCAATGCCCAGACTTATAGTCTTTCATTTGTTGTGCTGTTCTAGGATTGGAAAGGGCAGCTCATTTATCATTTAGCACCTTTTTTTAGTAATTGACATTTTTTTCACATTACTAGGTTAATTCTACATTGGGATTCCTAAGTTTTGCCCAGCTCAATTCTATTCAGAATAGTTCTTTATCGAGTACGTAGCATCGCACAGATTGAGAAAGATCCTTAATATTCTCTCAAGGGATGACATGCTCAAATTTGTTACCCTGTTTTAATGAAATTGAGGGCCAGAGTAAGAATCGAATACATGATCTACCAGTTCAGAGACGAGCATCCAAGCCAAAGTGCTACCCTGGCAGAAGTAAAGGAACAGTACTAATGCTAATAATAAATAAATACTAATATTGGTAAACAATGAAGAGAAATCTACATCAGAGGAAATAAATATAAATGAAGTGACGCTGTAGAAACAGTGACACTGGAAGGAAAACCAAAAATGAACTACTTGAAATCTATTTTGTTTTATTCAGCCCAGACCGTGGTGCTTTGGTTTCAATCATCTCTTCTGATCTCATACATGAATCGTTTACCTTGTGTTTGTGAAATATCTCAAAAATATTTGTTGCAAAAAAATTTTTCATGAGTATTATTTTTAATGTTTTTACTAAAACTATTTGTTGTTAAAATTATGTTATTATTAGTAATTTTTCAATTATATTATTTAATAAGAAATATTATATGTTAAAAATAATTGGTTAGGCTAAATTACAAACAGTTATTGATCTAATAAGCAGATAATTGCAGAAAATTATGCAATTAAACTTATTTATCGTTTCTATCTTTAGATTGGACGTCATAGTTCATAATTTGTGATTAATCTTTTCTTTAATTGTTTGGTATTAATGACTAGCAAGATGTGTCTCTAGTTACTTCACTCCCCATCATCCCAGAGCCTATTGCAATCGGGGAAACTTCTAGCCGTTCAATTGACTTTGTTCAAATTCGCTAATATCAACTGTTATGAACTTAAATTTGTTCATAAAAGCCTCCAATTTCAGGTTACCTACAAAGAATTTACTTTTTTTGAGGTCTTCTACTTGATATTCTTTTAACAGACATTATAGTTCATTCACGTGTCTCAGTTCAGGAATTATCGCCACATTATCGCTGTTTCATTTCACTATGACCTACTTTTCCTTATTTCACATTCGTATAAAGTAATTAAATTAATCATTAATCTACTGTAGTGTTAAATTAAAATCTGACCTAAAATAAATCAACAAATTAAATAAAACCATTAGCTTTTTAAACATATGATGAAATCAGTTGTTATAAATCATCTCAAGACTGAAACATCATAAATAATCTGCAGGTATTTAATTACTGTAAATTATATTCAGGATTACACTCATCTTACAAAAAGTGAACTTTGATATTTAATTGAAATATGTATGATTATCAAAGAATCCCTGCTGAAACTAAGAGGTGAATCAAATAAAGACACGGTAAATAGCTGTACATACTGTAAACTGAACAAATTAGCACTAAAACCTGGTAATTTAAATTAACATTGTTAATAATATTTCCTTAATTTATAGAATATAATAATAAAATAATTCTGTGCAAATTAATTCAGACTTCGTGGTCATGAATAACACAGATACACACAAAATGCAGCTCCAGTTTTATTAAAATATATTTTTTAGAAAATATTTAATAGTAATAATGTAAGATCTAGTAGGTAATTTAAATTATTTTTCTAACATGAGAAAACAAAATGTGTAAATAGTTAAACAAAATAGGTAAACTTACTTAATTATTTACATCCTATATTCAAACACATTCGTAAAAACGGTAGCAATTAAACAGGGGAAATAATTAATGGATTAATTAAGCAAATTTAATTCTCAAAACTATCTCATGGGAAGGAATTACATTGAATGGAATCCTTTTTAAGATTTTCTTTTCACAATATAAATGCTGGAAGAAAGAATTCTGGACAAACTTCTCTGTATAACCTTTTACAAGGCTAAATATTTGACTACTTTTGTGAAGGCATCAATAATTCTCAACTTTTTTATGTAGAAAGCTCAGCTTTTATTCCTAAAAATAAAAGATAGAGTCCTACTATGTTAGAAAAATATAAGTCTGGTGCTTACTTGTGAGTTAAGATGACTTCTATTATCATATATGAGTTGTATCGTGTATGTATTCAAGAAAAAGATTATATCACTAATTCAGATATTCCCAAGAAAATAATACCGTAATATTTTCGGCTAAACAGTAAAGACCTATTTCAAATTGTGAAAAATATAAACGTAAAACACTTCTTCTTATTTTAATTATTACTAATTATAATAATAATTACTGCTGTTACAATTTCTATTATGACTATGACTTTGGTTAAGGTTTACAGGTACCCTAAAACAATTTTACAAGTTGTTTTAATAATTTACAATCAGGATTAGTTAATTCAAACATTTGTATAATTTTCTATTTCTGCTCTTTACTTTTGTGTATATTTGAAATGCTTTTGTTGCTTAAACATAGAAGAGAGCTTAAATGTCTTCTTCATATTTCATAGGCGAGCACGCAAACTACTGTGCTACCATCACCATATTTTTATATATAGTTTTCCCTTATGATGGCAAATATAATTTAATAAATTGTATAGTTAATATAATTTGATGAAAATGTTTCAGGGAAAACTTAATTTAATTTAGTTTGTTAGTCGCATAAATTGTATGTCTAATAAAAATAATTTGGAGTTATTTGCAGTCAGTTTTACTGCAAGTAAGCCCATTTCCACAAATAATTGAGATTCGGTTTAATCGCTTTATTTTAATGTTTTGGCTACTGTATATTGTCAATTATGATGGTCATGTAATTACCATGTTTGCTAAAAGTAATTCTTGAACTCTTAGAAAGTCCGGAGCTTGTACGATGTCAGATACTCATTACAGATGCCTACTCTAAATATATTTCATTTAGCTACAATTTAGACACACAGTGTTCTATCATAAGGACAAATATTTATTATCTCCCTTGTGTGTTTACTTGTAACCTAACTGCAATCTAGCCTAAGTACTTTATCAAGGATGAAAGTTGAGAAAGGGCTTTAAGCCGACAGTACGAAGTCTGTCTGTCTGTTTTTCTTCATCAACCAAACATCAATAAAGGAAAAAGGAATGTTGTTTATATAAATCTTAACACAATTCTTTGAAATACAAATACAATGTACTAAGTGTATGATTGTACAAATGTATAAGTATGTTTGTAATACGGTACTGTTTTCTTGACCACAAATTACTAACAAACACTTTTTCTTCTTCTTGGAATTTGGTCAGGGTTAATATACGGAATCACCTTTTCGACAACGTTTCGTCTTTATTTTAAGACATCCTCAGTAATACTAATAATACTTGCAATAGAAAAACAGATACAGACAATTTAAGTAGGATTTATAGTTCCATCATAAATAGTTAAAGTTGCAATGTTATCTAGTTTATATTTGTATGTATGATAGTATTATAATTGTATTATAGATATATATTATGATAGATATATTTTATAATAGATAAATATTATAATATATATATATATATATATAATATATATATATATATATATATGATTGTGTTATAAAAAACAGTGTTTCAATAATATGTCGCTTGGTAGCAGCACATGTAATGACAGATAACGGTTATGTTGGTAAGGTAACAGAAGCTAGCCTTGAGTAAGTTTTTTGAATTTGTTATGATGTTTTTAAAGTAGAAATGACATTGTCCATTGTAGAAATGACATATGAAATGTCCATTGTTTATTGTTTTTTTGTTAGTTTATAGCCTTGAGGATGTCTTAAAATAAAGACGAAACGTTGGCAAAAAGGTGATTCCGTATATTAACCCTGAACAAATTCCAAGAAGAAGAAAAAGTGTTTGTAAGTATGTTTGTACATAATAAGTAATATCTTATTTCTTTATAAAATTCAGCACCAATTGAAGAAAGTATACTGTAATTTAAATATATTTACATACTTTCTAAATTACCTTATAACAATTAAAGTGGATTTTGTCTTGTAAAATCCATATATCAAAAAGATTCTTGTTTGGGAGAGCTGCTTGATTTATAAGGGTGATTTTCTCGTTAGAAAGCTAGAAGAGTTGGTCTTAATTATTTTGCAAAGAGGCTGGCTTAATAAAGGTCTGAAGACTGGGCGACACGTGTCTCCCGGAGAAGGCTAAACAAAAACTATTCCAATTTATTGCCTAAAGCAAACTTTACTAAGTGTCACCATGACGCCAGTCTCACGCCTCCAATTCACTTCCTTTATTGCAGTAATTAAATTTTCTTAACGTTTTGACGTGTGCTCTTATGTTCCTTTTGCCAGGATTTTTGAAATGTATCAACATTTTCTCAAACATAACTCGCAGTTATAAATCGTTTAACCATCTAAATGAAAGGTTATTTAAATATAAAACAAGAAATTACTGTAATTCCTAAACTTAAAGCCCATCAACTAAAATCATACAACTAAACTATAATGAATACTAATACAAATTTTTATTATACTTTATTCGCAAATTTAGTGACTTGAAAAATAAAATACAATGACACATTTGACACTTTAAGCCTGAAAATGTATGTCTACTGGATTTCACCAAGGCAATGAACCTGAAAAACTCGTCTTCTCTAACAGACCCAACTCCCATCCCTCAAGTCTAATTCTCGATTATGAGCCCCAGAAGTGGACCTCACGAAATAGTAAACAACTTTAAAGGACATGCCAAATTGTTCACTTTCCACTGATTTGTTGACATTTTTCCATACCATTCTAATTTTAAGTAATTAGAAACGAAACGAATTTGTTGAGGGTTAATATACGGAATCACCTTTTTGCCAACGTTTCGTCTTTATTTTAAGACATCCTCAGGGCTATAAACTAACAAAAAAACAATAAACAATGGACATTTGTCATTTCTACTTTAAAAACATCATAACAAATTCAAAAAACTTACTCAAGGCTAGTAATTTGAAACGAAGTTTTAAGATCTCAACTTTAGTAGTCTATGATCAAAACGTATTTCTTCAATCCATAAATTGTACTGTAATGTTCCTTTTCCTTAAAAAAAATTAACAAAAACAACAAGGCTGATTCTCCTATAAGGATCAATTTTTTTTTTGGTTCCTTTATGATTGGTGGGACAATGTGCCAAGTATCTTATTTATAAATTTTCAGACTTAATTATGAACACTTAGTCACTAATTTTTTTTAAAGCTGCCATAAGGAGGAAGGAGGTAGACTTATTCGCCACAGAATGATATCTGTAAACCCAAGCTAATTGATTATTATTTCTTCAGATGGTTATATAAAAAAATATAGACTATAAGTGGGATTATATGATTTGTGTTTCTTAGATTATTTTTAAATATATGTATAAAGTTCAATAGAGGTTACGTTCGGTTAGATTTCAGTGGCAGTTGCACAAAAGAACACATGTAGGTCGATTATTGGTATTTTGTGATACCACACAATGAAGATTGATTCTACATAGGGAGTCCTTATTTTTTCCTAATTCAAGTATAAAGTACGGATTTTTAACGAGTGCCTGATATCGTACAGGCTCGGGACAGCTTAACGTCCTCTCATATTTATTCACCTCCCGTGTGAATAAATCGAAGGCCAGAATGGGTATTGAACCCCGGACCTACCAGTTCATAGGAGAGAACGTTGCGACTGGGCTAACCTGGCCCTCAAGTTCAATATAAACAAAAAATACATAATTAAATGAAAAAAAACCACACAGTTGTTAATTTTCAGTTTAAACCGTTGTCAGGAGAGAAATGAGAGAGAAACCAAGTTTATTGTTGAAGAGACAATTGGAAGCACCAAATTAAAGGCTATAAGTTTATGTTTTTATGTGTATATGTATTAGTGTTTATACTCAACTTTAGTGGTCCGTATGACATTTTTTTTCATCATTTAAGCATAAGCATACACAAAATTTAATAAAAATGAAAATACAACTCACTTTTAGTATTTCAATTCTCTTATTAGTCATCATGAGGAGAGAAAGTAGTTTGGATGAAGATACGGCGGTCAACTCAAATATTAATTTAGTCTACTTGATCAAAAATTATACACTTGTTTTTCATTACATCAGTTGTGAGGGAAACTAAGTAAGTTTTTCTACATTTTGTACGAATTATACACATATTGAATTGAAACGTTTTGAAATTACAAAATATCTTATATAAATATAAAGTCAATTTGAATTTTCCCTGTCTCATTTTTATTATAATAATGTCTTGAAGATATATTGGATGCATGTATATGGAAAATAAAGGTAATGAAATAGTTGAAATATTTCTTTTAAGAGAAGTGATAGAATTTGTTGATATAAGATATGAATAAGAGGAAAGTGGCGAAAAGCAATAAAGTCTGATAGGAAGCCTTGGTTTATGTGCGGGGATTGGGGGTAAGCGATATTGTGCCCTCAGCGGTCTGTCCCATTCAATCTGTCCGAGAAACAGTTAACAAACCCCTTCTTCCAATAATACTTCTTAACTAAACAAGAGTCTGTTTTCCTTCAAGACAAGTGTTGCACATTTGACATTTTATTTCCGATATCTATAACTTTTTAACGGCCAACCACACTTTATTATTGGAATCTAGGTTTATTAAGATTTCTAAATGACAAGTAGCCAAAATTATTATAAGTCCATTATCCTATATATAAGGATTTTCAAAGTGTTTATTGTAAACTCTCGTTGAATCAGATATTTAAAAAAAAAAAATTAAAAATTTGGAACGGTCGCTTTGGAATAATTCAATATCAGTTAACCAGATGTTCTGCATCAGTTGTTTCTGAATGGTAATAGAAAATCTTTTTGACGTAATTTCCATCGAAGTGTTTTACTTTCATAGACTTTCACCTTTATGGAAGATGAAAGATAATTCACTTATTGATTATCTAGAATACATTTTAGTTATGGGCAACCCACATTACCGACTTGATTCTACATTGGGTTCGCTAAAATGGGGATTTTTTACTGCTACTTGACATCGTATACTTTCAGCTCAAACAGTTTTACGCCCTCTTCAAGGGCAGCGTGATCAAGATTTTCCACATCTCATTCATTCAAAATGAATGATCTACATTATTCAAACCTGCAATCTTTACTACTAAAAGGAAAGCACGCTGTTTGCCTAATTGACCCCGTTATTACAAAAGGTTCGGTTATTGATCACCTAACACACACTTTAACCATAGTCAGACTGCAGAGTTGGTACGGCATCAGAAGCACGGCTTTTTGTTCTAATCAGGTATTAGGATAGGCTGCAATGGCATCCCACAAGGGAAAACACATAGGCAGAGCATTACCCCATTGTGATACCACAATAAAGATTGATTTGAGTCCTAATCTGTCTATAATCAATCTCCTAAAAAAGATTGATTGAACTCCTAAATTTTGCTTAACTCAGGTGAATTTAGAGCAGGAATCTTTAACGAGTACCTGATATGGTACAGGCTTGGGGCCGATGGCTTAACGTTCCCTCCAAGGGACGATCACCTTTCATGAATAAATAGAAGGCCAGGGTGGGTTTTGAACCCCGGACCTACCAGTCCAGACAGGAGTTACGTTACCTTCGGGTTAACCAGTCCCCCTTAATCAGATATATTACAGTAAATAGTACTTGGAATCATTAATGTCTAGAATCGAACCGTCCCGACATACATCCTACCAAAAGACGGCATACACAAGAGGTGTATCCCTTTCAGAAAAAACCTGTGGCCCTGGGCATGATTGTACTGACAGCCAACAGACGAGGGATGCAGAGACCTACAATGTAATTAGCAGAAAGAACAGTAATTGAAATTTTATCTAAATTATTTATATTGATGCTTCATGTAACTCTTTTTGAAATGAATTGAATTTATATGTAAAATAATATATTAACATTTAATAATGTTACAATATATATAATTATATACAAAACTAAAGTTTATCAGGACTCTGTCAGTTCTTCAGGTTCAAATTAAACTCTCATTGCCAACGTTTCGGTCTTTATTTAAAGCCTTTTTCATTGGCAAAAATATGAATTTTGAAACAGAAAAACTACGTATTACATTACAAATTATTTTACAAAGAAAAATAATATATGGATTTAACAACAACTGTAGTCTGAATGAACACATGACACTGAACTGTTCATTCAGAACACGTGAACAGTTTCACGTGTTCATTCAGATTACAGTTGTTGTTAAAATCCATATATTATTTTTCTTTGTAAAATAATTTGTAATGTAATATTTAGTTCTTCTGTTTCAAAATTCATACTTCTGCCTATGAAAAAGGTTTTAAATAAAGACCGAAACGTTGGCAATGAGAGTTTAATTTGAACCTGAAGAACTGACCGAGTCCCGATAAACTTTAGTTTTGTTTCTATTCCACGCTCGGTACGTTTATCAATATATAATTATATATATTGTAACATTATTTATATTCCATATTTTCTAACTATTAAAAAATATTATTCTATTGTAAATTGAATACTTAGGAATGAAAATGTATTCTCGAATTGTACTTATATGAAAATTCTAAACTAAGATCTCAATGACAAACTTTCAATACTGTCGCTCCTCACGCAACCACTGAACTCCTCCCAACCCATTGACACTAATCCGACTTCCTTCAAGTCCATATTTTTTGTCCATATATTTGTCCATAAAATCATAGGGGATTTTAAAATTGTGAGGTGTTAAAATCACTTGTAAAACCTCATAGAGAAATGCTCTGAACTGCAAAAAAAACGACTACTCCACCTCGAAAACTGAGTTCATAATATTTGATTGTCCTTTGCAAAATAATTAACTATAACTTATAAGTTCATTTATTCCTCCTACCATTAACATGATGTCTATTGGAATTTATTTAAAAGTCTACTTCATTTAAATACAGAAATAAAAGAAACTGCTTATATTTTTTTTTAAAAAACATCCCGTAAAAATTATAAAAAATGTAAAAATAACTATAAAAAGTTTATTTTGAACAAATATAAATATCATTTTTTCTTTAATAATTCCTAAGGTAGTGAAATTAGTTATCATGTGGTATTAAATCATTTTACGGTAAAAAAAGTTAATGAAATAGTTTTCACGTATAGAAGTTTAATAATATAAACAGCGAGAACTACATGTTCAAAACGTTTTATATATTAAACTTCTAAATGTGGAGACTATTTCATTAAGTTATTTACCCTTGAATTTTTTTAATAACATATTAATACTTCTAATCAGTATATTATAATATATGAGAGTTGCCTTATATATAATGTAATTTATTTTAAATTAAATAAACTTCACTAATATTATGTATTGCTTAATTTGTACTATATTTACCATAGTTTATATATAATACAAAGTAATTAAATATATAAATATATATATAATATATAGTTCACAGAGGAAAGAGAAAAACAAATAAAGACACACAGAAAAGACTCACAACGATATTTCGACAGTCATCGTCATCGGGCAGAAGTAGTCCCTTTGAGTAGCTGAAGCTAACTGAGTGGTAGGTCGAATGCAACGAATATATATATATATATATATAAACTAGAATTTAAAAAGAACACATAGAAAAGAAATCACTGAACTCACTACTATATTTCGATGTCCTCGTTTTCAGGAAAAGATGTGAATCACTCCAAAGGCTGATAACGACTGACTTGGCGTTCGAACTGAAGCACTCAAACAGTGTAGCCAACTTTCGGAGGAAAGGTAGACAGGGAAGATAAAGAGATAAAAGCCAAATAAAAATTAAAAAAATGAAAACATTTAACTAATATAAAATTAAAAGCTGATAACAACTATAAAAAAAAAAAATAAAAAAATCAACGATTGAGGTTAAGCCCAGGAGCCGATCTACCGCCCAGAAGACTAATAAGTGCTTCTTCTGAAGCTCTCAGAGTAACTTTCGAATTAGTCTGATCAATCTGCCTCAGGACCTGTACACGGAAACAGTCATTGAAACTGAGTCCGTGATATATATATATATATATATATATATATATATATATATATATATATATAAAGATAAAGAGTAAACCGATATATATATATATATATATATCGGTTGACTCTTTATCGCTTCATTCGCGCTCTGTTCTTCGACGTGGGGAGATCTCTCTCACTTCGTCCTCTCTTGTAGTATACTCTCCTGATGACGAACAACAGTTTGAAATATTGAATTCTGTAAGTGTTCTTTTTATTCTCTTTTCTGTGTCGTGCTTCGTGTAATTTAAAGTTTTTTATATATATAGATAAAACATGACTGAAAGTTATGAAAACAATTTGCATTCAATAAAAAAGGGTTGATTTGTTGATATCATACTCCGGTACTTTTGCTAGTTGATTAATTTTTTAAATTATTCATTTCCCTATCATATGCCGTATTTCTCTCAAAATTATTTTCAGTAACTTTTAATCTAGATTGGGGACTCTTTGATGTAACGAGGCTTATCTCAGTGTTGCTGTCAACCCTATCCTATACAGATTTTGTTTTCAATTGTCAGCTTTGTATTATATATTCTTCTAACAACAGTAAATACGAACATTTACTATATGGAAATATTTGATACTAATCAAGTTAATACATATGTAGGCAGTAACTCATTCGCGAATAATTTAATAAAATGAAGAAACATTTTGCACAGAGAACTCATTTAGAATTAATTAAATTCTTATTGAACTCGTTCTCTTCCAAATTAACCTGGCCATTTTGATCTATGCTAAATAAATTAATTGGTTAATATTAGAATTAGAAAAAACCGTCATACCACGTAAGTTGATATCGGAGATGTTAGAGCGCTTTCGGATCTTGTCCATCTTTATTCACAACTAATCTATGGGGCTATTGTCAAGAGGTTTTATAGTCGTGTCCACTGCTATCTAGATATTGTTATTTCAAATAACGCCATAATTTGAAATAACAATATCTAGATAGCAGTGGACACGACTATAAAACCTCTCGACAATAGCCCCATAGATTAGTTGTGAATGAAGATGGACAAGATCCGAAAGCGCTCCAACATCTCCGATATCAACTTACGAGGTATGACGGTTTTTTCTAATTCTAATATTAATCTTACTAACCTCAGTGGTAATAACAATATGCATGAAATTAATTGGTATTAAACCATGTTCTTCTACTTGTCTATTTCATCCATGTTAACAACAAACTCAATTCATACTCAGCCTCCTCCTTCTTTAAAATCAATTATTTATACTTTACTCTGACTCCATGCAATCTTCTTAATTTCAGCTCACTTTACACTAATTCAGCCGAAAAAAAATAATGATTGTTAGATTTTGAATCTTAAAATTATTAAAAAAAAAATAATTTTTTTTAATATTATAAAAATTATTTCTCTTTTATTTCATTAGAAGGAAAAAGCTTCTTTTTTTCTTACAAAAGGTACAGAAAAAAATAAAAAAATATTTTGACATTTGTCATATTCAGAAGAAGACGTGATCCACTGAGAAAGCAAGCAAAACTATGTCTTACAAACGTGTCTTCGCTTACATTCTGAGGGGCTCATTCTACCATACTGATGACGAGGAAAATCGAATTATCGTAGTTAGCTTTTTGTGTTTTCTTCTGTATTTTGTGTTTTTTATTACATATTCATATTAAATACAATATATTCTTAATTATAAATAAGAAAAGGAAGATTATATGTGTGGCGACATGAAGAGAAATACATTAATATTCTAGAAGACAAGGTGTTGATTTGCGTTAACGAGAAGTAGACAATTTAATAATGATTTATAAAGGACAGAGAGTGGGAGGGGGGGGGGTGATAAGGAATAGATGCTGTCTGTATCTTTATTAGTTTGTAATTAAAAGTGGGCTAACCGAGTCTGTTCATTGAGTAACTCATTAGCGTGCCTGAAGCAGGCTATGATTCCATGAATAATTGATCAGGCAGTGAGCCGAGTTTGTAGCCGACTGTAATCATAACATCTCTTCTACCTTCTTAGTAAAGGCTCGTTGCCATCATTAACGATTCTTACTCACAATCTACTAAGCTTACTTCATATTACTCCTACCCTTATCGCAATATTTCCTCCCATTAAATTTTTACTCTTGTTAAGATACAAATATATTATAAATTATAATACTTAACGAAAATTTTTATATCAAAAGTTGTCCTGTCGGTTAATAAAAGTCACAACATAAAAATAATTAATGAAAAATAATGTGTTTTGCAAGTGTCGAATTAAAATTATGCCGACTTAACAAGAATTAGAAGATTAACGTACGAACTGTTGTAGGGATAAGGAGTCGACTGGGATGAAAGTATTCGTCAGGTGAAGGTAGGAGTGGACCAAGAGAGAACATGGGGTTGTAATGGCGTCTCTAATAACCTCTAGCACTAAACTCCGACATTCGGCCTTCACGAGGCTGCCCTGTTAACCTGCTATATGCAGGGACAAACGAAAGATACGGAGAAGGTGACCACGGGCAGGGCCTGACCACATTCGTTTTACAATCCTTCCAACTTCCCAAATCCTCTCCTCTTATGCCAGCCCCAATCCAAGGAGTTATACGATCATACGATCTGTGCCGAAGGATGGATGATACAGGGGTTACTGTATTACGAATGAAGCCTCAAGAGTACCGGGGGGCCCGCTTGAGTAAATAGCCTTACTCCTGTATGCGGTGCTCTGCCGGAATGGACAAAATACCACCGACAGGGTTTCAGGGATTTTCCCCTGTATGATACCAAGAAGAAGGAAATCCGGAGACTCAGAGGGTCCAAAAGCGCTAACTAGTGGGAGCCAACCTCCCACAAGTGCAACTAAGGACCCGAAGAAGACTGTTCCAAAGAAGGAGAAAGGAAGTCACTTTCTCCCGAAACGTAGGGAGCCTGAATGGGCATTATCAATGATGAGGAAGAAACACCGTTGCACCTGCTGGCTGACTCCCAGGCAATTTAGCTGCACAGAGGTCCTTCGGGACCCTTAACAAACCGTAGAACAAATTTCATCTCTGGACCCAGCAAAAGTGCTGAGCTTCTTGGAGGCGTTGAAGCTAACTGCTTTACAGAAGGGGAAGTACTAATTTTTTTTTAAGACACAGTGCTGTAGTCAACTTCAAATAATTTTGGAATGTCTTACTGAAAGCCGATAAAGTTGACAAGAAATCAAGGGTATCACCTTCTAACTCCCGCAAAAAGTAAGAAAGCCAGATATATCGAAACAAACGAGAAGAACAAGAATTTAACATTTTATAGGAAAATTAAATCATTTTGAAACTTTTTCTATAAACTTTTAAATCTTGAGTACTTCTTTATTGTTTGATATTTTATTGTATTTGTTTTTCTAACTTTATGAAAGTGAGAAAAAGAAAGTTCTTTGCTGAGGGGTCAGAGTAGCATTGTGGGTTGTGTGATCGCCTCTGGACTGGTAGATTTGGGTGAGCTCACGATTTATTTACGTGGGAGGTGAAAAAATCTGAACACGACGTTGAACCATTAGTCCCGAGCCTAATATTTACAATATCAGGTACTTGCTAAGAATCCCTAATCTAACTACACTTAATGTTTAAGACTCTCAATGTAGAATGTTTTTTACGGTGTGGAATCACAAGGGTCCCAATTTTATATCTCTCGTGATATTCACTTGTGACACGGCACTGAAACCTAACCTAACCCAACCTATGTTCGTCGTTGAAAAAGTTTAAACGAAAATAAATAAATTTCCTTGTGTAATAGCTTACAATAAGGCATACCTAACATTTTTCCCCAAAGACAACTCCCTTGAAAAAAAGAAAAAGGTCTATCTCAGTCAGCCCCTATCTCTTCAACTATTGGTATTTAAATCATTAAATTCTTTATATAAAAAGATTTCACATAAACACGTGAAACAACAATCAATGATCAAACCACAAAAGAAATGGGAAAACAAGACTAAGATCTTTCAACCGTAACAAGCGGTCTTCGTCAGAATAGTTGGGTTTTTGACTCTGACGAAGACTGCTTGTTACGGTTGAAAGATCTTAGTCTTGTTTTCCATTTTATATATATATATATATATTATATTTACTTATAGTTTTCATTTTCTTAACTCAAAGTGACATTTGGTTTAGATGTGACTTGAAGAAAAACAGACGTCTTTGAAACACTTTTCCTTTTACTAAAAATGTTTTATGTGGAGAAATGTATTTGTATAATTTCCTAAGTGGAAAAAAGAATTCATTCGTAAATTCTCCTGTCATTATCTTGGTGTGCTCAGGAAATAACAATGTATGTAAAATGAACTTCGAATGTTTTTCAAAATACTTCCTGAAAATATTATACCATTTTGACGAGTTTACAGCAAATTTAATTTTAAATTATGCAAATGATTATGCAACTTTTAGCAACTATTTAACACTAAATATTAAAAAATATTGATATTTATTATTTTCATTAGTATAACAAGAAGTTTATTTAATATACTATTTATATTGAACTTTGTCTTTAATATAATTAGGGTAAACAAATCTGTCACATAGGTCCTGGTTGAACATAAAAGTTTTTAAAGTTATTTTTTTAATTTAATAATCTAGAACTAATAGTTTTTTTATCATAGACTGATCACATAAATACAAATGTTCGATTTACTAAAGTAAGCAGAAAAGAGCTACAATTTAGTGCTTATTTTGTTATAAAGAACGATAAAATATCTCTATCATAATTTAATATTGTGTAGAGTCAACATTTTATACTCAATGAACTACATATACGGTAAATTTCATTAATATTTGTTATAACTTGAGAAGCGATTATAAAATTTTTATTATATATCTAACTCAACCACGCCGTGTCATAACGCTATCAAAAATTGATTATTCAGACTTTACACCTGCATATCAGAGAAATGTTGTCATAGCACAGGATACATATTACAAGGTACTCTATTTATATTCTGATCAAATTGCCAAATATTTATTATACTGTGTTTAATAGAGTCTGTTTCTTTTAATTTTTTTTTAACAAAATACGTAATTAACTTTAAAGATGATTAATTTTACACCTTTTTGATTGATTTCTTTATACAACACTTTGTTAGATGCTCAACAATAAATTCTCCATTTCTATTTCACTTAGTTTACGAAAGCCTTTAAATACTTTTCCATCAGCTCTTCACTTGCCTCTTCCAATAGTTCATTGATAAATATCAATATATATTGATATCAACATAGCCATCAATGACAAAAAACATACTTCCTCTATCCTCAGTCAAGTCTATTATGGCCAATCTAAGAATAACTTTAATTGTGAACTGTTATCTTGCTGATGTTAAAAAATAATTAAGTATTTTTAATAGTGTCTATATTTCCATTCCATATTAGCAAACATTGAGACAAATTTAATCAACACAATTATAATAGCTTTGTTTAAAATTGTTCTATACCGTAAACCTCTCACTAGCACCCTCTAAATGTAACTGAACCTACACTTTTTGTTTTCTTGCTACCACTTTCTGTTCTACAGTTTATGAGTTTAAACCCCTTACGACTTTGTTCGTTTCTTTTTGTCCTTTGCATTAGGTTAGGTCACTTTACAGTGGCCGTCCTGAGAGAGAACACACATAGGCCGCAAACCGGCCCATTGTGATACCACAAAGAGGAATTGGGCTATTCTCCCCCGTCCCTGGTCCACTCAAACCATCTCGAGAGGACAATAAATCTAGACAAATCTCTGATACCAGAGGATGCTAAGTTCTCAAGATTGTCAAAGAAGTATTCTCCTAATACTTCTTTCCTTCTTTGAGCCAAACCAGGGTATTGACAGAGAAAGTGAGAAACTGTCTCTTCCTCTTCCTCGTTCTGGCATGCTTTGCAAAAATCCCTCGCCTCCATTCCTAACCTGGTAGCATGTTTTTCTATTAACAAGTGCCTCGTGGAAACAGCGATCACATTGGCTACCATTCTTCTATTCATAGAGAGAAGATCCTTAGTCCTTCTGGAGTTACAAGAGGTCACTGTCTTCTGCATTAGACATATTGTAACTTATTTCTTTTTCAAAAAATTTCAAAAATCTCTTTTTATACAAAACCTACAATACGTCCAAACTTGGTGCAAGATGTAGAGGATAAAGTAACGAAACCGTTGTCTTTGCCTCACTTCCTATATCGTTACCTTTGACCGGCGCGGTGCCTTCTACATTGGCCTCTCTTCAGTCATGTTCAGTATTCGTATGGAGTCTCAGCTATAAGAATCATTGACCTACTCCTTCGCTCTTTTCTTTGAGTGATATTTTTTTTTAAATTTTTAGGCAACTATCCTTTGATAACAGATGTCAAATCCTGAGAGCATCTAAGGCAGCACAAGCCCCTTATAAGCAAAAAGTGTTAGAATTTTTTTGAGACCTTTCTCTTTTATATATAGCTATAATAAGCAAGCGAAATAAAAATAACTCTAAACCATAGCACATACTTAGAGTAATAACCAGGTTTACAAGATGGACTGTTCTTCTTTGTCCCATTTATGAATTTCTTAGTGTGGTTTAGACGTCGATATACTAAAAAGTGTGTAATACTATAAAATAGAAATTCTTTATAAAAGAAGTATATCACCCTAGTTCAGAGTGGTTCTATTAAAAGCAATTTTGAATATAGTTTTAATAAAAAAAAATCAATACAAACAATTACTTCAAAGAAAATGATTGACGCCGTTTTAGTAAAGTTTTAATTTATAGTACTAGAATTAAAGTTGTCTGACTGGAATAGGAGATAATTTTTATAAATATTTTGTAGAACAAGTTATTCTTTTTGACTTTAAGACTTGTGCATCATGATTTGATTTTTAAAGGGTGGTGTCTTGCATAGTAATTACCGGCTTGTAATTACTAAGGAAACGACCCTCTTCTCTGAAACACCATCCCCTAATTTACAAAATAATTGTTCCTTTCATTTCCTTGAATACTATGTAAATCTAACTCAATATAATCTAATATAATACTTAAAAATTTTTTTTTTAGACATTTAATAAAGAAATAATATTGTAATCACGCTTCTATTTAATGGTATTCAAACAATTATTCTACTTTGAATTATCTGCACATTACATATAACTAACACGTTATAAAAAGTTATAAATTTAAAATTACAATAATAATATAAGCATAATCCAAATATAATATACAATAATCGTTATATGTATATTATACTACAACAATATACTACAGCAAAATCGTTATATGTAGATGACGATTTTTGTGTAAATGGTATAAAAAAATCTATATCTGACTATTATATATGTGATATTTTAATGAATAAGATATTTTACTCACTTGTTTTTTGCTTTATCATTATAATAAAATTATGTAATATCAAATTATATAAAATTATAAGTTCTTTTGTACTCGGTCTACCTTCAGGGAGGGATTTTGTCTCCTAGTGTAAACGCGCTAATATCAGACCTTCTATCCGGCTAGACGTCGTGGCTGCCTCACTTGCCCTGCTATCAATCGTGTTCACTTCTTGACAATTCCATCTTACACCTCAAAAAACCTTCTATAGTTCTTGCAAACTGCATTTATTGATTAAACTAAACCAAGTGAGGAGTGGAAAAATGGAACGACTAGTTTTAACGATGTTATATCCCAATTCCCTGAAGAAATGATTTTCAGATGAGGCTATTTCTTCAATCAATACAATTCTCTCTGACTTATAACATTAAAAATATATATTTCAAATCATAATCATTAGATTTGCTTCTTTCTTTAATTGAAGTGAAATTCTAAAGTATAATATTAAAAATTGTAAATACCATTATTTCTATAATCCAAGAGTAATGCTGCATTATGTAGTTCAGTAATATTTAACAAAGTTATTCTTATTGAATAAACTTTTGATAACAAATTATTTATATAAATAATAAAAGATTCTTTAGAAATGTACCAATTAGAAAATAATTGCTTGTTGATATTAAAAATGTTGAGCAGTGTAAAAAAATACCAATTAAATGAAATGATTCTGCAAACTTAATAAACTAAATTCACGGAAATAACACTTATTAAAGAGATCACAGAAACTCACTACTCTATTTTGACCGCGTCATCATCAGGTAGAGAGATAAAGAAGTGAGGCGATGGGAAAACAGATGAAAACGAGATGTCGCCTATCTCCGGAGTGATTCAATTCTTTATATCTCTCTACCTAGTAATGACGCGGTTGAAATATAGTTTGGAGTTCTGCGATCTCTTTTATGTGCAACTTTCTTATGAATCTATTATACATATTCATTATATATATATATATATATATATACTTTAACAATAGAAAAAAACAAATTGACACTACAGAACTCACTTCGAATTTCGACATCCGTCGTCATCGGAAAGAAGTCGAAAGTACTCGCGTTGAGAAGCAAATGCTACTGGCCTCCAGAGTAACTCGTGTAACCATCCCTGCTGCCCCACGGAGGAGAGGAAAAATAGAAATCATCCAATATTTATTTAGAAAACAAGATAAAACAAAATAAAAACGGAAAAAAATAATAAAAAATTTAATAACAAAAAAAAATTTATAATAAAACAATACAAATAAATATTAAAAATTTGTTCTGTAGAACTTCGGTTCTGTAGTGTCTTTCTGTGTTCTTTTCTATGTGTTAAAGTGTTTATTGTCCACACGGACCTTTCATTTTATTCGAAGTATATATATATATAAGTTTGGCCAGTTGATTTTTTTATTCCCCGAGGAACTGAGAAGAGCCTGCAGGACATTTGAAAAACTCTCAAAAAATGTAACCAAGCATGAAATTGGCATAAATTTTTTAGAAACTTGTTTGCAAGAAGGATTGCTACCAACCATCAATATATATATATATATATACAAAAAGTTCAATACCGCCCTGTCTTCTGGGACTCTTCGCTCTTCGCACATCCTGATGACGACGATGGTCGAAATATCGATGTGAGTTATGTCTTGTTCTGTGTGTTTACTTCGTTTTGAATTTATTTTATTTTATATATATATATATATATATATATTCAAGCAATTAAACAAAACTTGTACAAATAATTGTAGAATTAAACCATTCTAGTTTTAAAATAAAATATATGTCCCGAAAAAGGGAACAAAAATCGTTACAAAATTAACATTACTTTATTCAAATTTCTCCATGTTGCAATCAGATCAATTAATGGTGTCATTTCTGCTTTCATAATATACATCTCATATTCTATTTCTCTATTTATCACATAACTGACAAGATACTGTGACATACATCCACTGTAACACCGCTGCAAAAACCCTATCACATTGTGTAATTTTCCAATAATTTCAGTATCTCTACAACGGAACTTTCAAATTTCATTAGGATTCCGAGTATAATTTTAAGTTGCAAACAAGACTATATAAAAGAAATAAAAATAAATTACAAATACATTACTAAAAGTATTTAAAACTCAAAATAACTAAAAACATAAAATTATCAAATAATAAATACCTACAATAAATAATGAAAAAAAAACATAAAAACATGAAAATGGATTTTCAAGGAATTACAAGACTATTAGTTCTTCTAGAATCTACTTCTTATTTTGTTTAAAGTAGTTTACAGTGTATAACAAAGAGTTAGTTAACTGAAAACAACAGGAGAAGTAAGAAATAACCACTATATTTTTGATGGCACAAGAAGTTAAGAAAATGGAAGGGAGCTTATGGACGAAAGAAGGATTAATAGAAGAAGAGTTATTTAAAGTTTTTCGTGAAGTCTGAGAATGGAGGCTGGATGGAGTTGACAGATTTTAAATATTCATGTCAGGGTAATATTTCAGGTGTGCTGGTGAATCAGAGAGCATTAGCGGAGGCGACGAGGAGTGGCGTGTAAGAGGCTTAGTGGAGATTTGTCTGCCACCGGGCGAAAAACGTCAATCAGTCCAAAGGCGGTAATTAATTCTTGAGAGAGAGGCACTGCCTGCCCATTGATTAATACTGCTTCTAATGATTAACAGTTGGAAACAACCAATCCCTTATCCAACCACCTTTGTCAATCTATAAATAATAAGGAAACCAGACAGAACATCAATCCAGCAAGGAGAAAATCTTGCAAACTGCATTCCAGCGTTTCAATTCTAGCATAAAATAGCATCAAGTCACTTTCTCCTGATCTATGGGTGATTACATGATTACAAAGGCGATAGAAGTTATGTAATAAAAACTGAGGATAACGTACTATCGATCTGGGTCTGTGGTATGTAGAGGCGGGGGGGGGGGGGGGTCTCAACAATAAAAGCCTTGATACATAGAGTCTATAAAACAACAGCAAATTGGAAACTATTTCAGAAGGACATCGAGTTTACAAAACAATCCCTCATTAACAACGGCTACTCCAACTCTCTCTTTGACAATATTTTAAAACAATATCTCAATTCGAAACACATCAGTCAAACCGATAACCAAATAACAGGCATAACACATAACCTTTATTACGAAAATCAGTATTCGGAAGACCACAAAATAGACGAACGCGTACTCAAGGATATAATTAAGAAGAATATAAAATGCACCTCACCGAGGATAAGGTCGCCTTAATAACCTATTATCGGAGCCCCACCATAAGCAGCCTAGTGATGAGAAATAGCAATAATGTTAAAGATTCTCAACTGAAGGAGTCTAATCTCGTGTATGAATACACCTGTCAAATCGGGGACCGTGAGCCCTGCAACGATTCATACATTGGGATGACAACTACATCACTGTCGAGAAGACTTACCATGCACCTTTCTATAGGCGGTCCCAAGAAACATTCAGAGGACAAGCATAATACCAAAATAACTAGAGACCTACTCGTGAGTGGAACTAAAATAATTAGAAAAGAAAACAACTTCAATCGGCTGCAAATCGCAGAAGCAATAATAATTAAACAGAATAAACCTACAATAAATATTCAAAACGGGTAGTAGCGAGAGAGTACTTAAACTATACGCGCCTGATTGGATGAAAAAACCGTTAACTGTCAGTACCCCCACCCACCATCCACCCCACCTCAGTCAGTAGCCCTTGCGAATCAGGCCCAAGAGCAGCTACTTCAAACTTCTACTATATAATGTGTTTTAATACCAACTCCAAAGACTAATAATTTTCCTCTTTGTTTAATTAATCACCCTGAAGATGACTGGAAGCCAGTCGAAACATGTCGGTTATAACTTAATTAACATTCTCCAACGTTTGGATGAAGGAAAGAAGAAGGTATTCAGAAACCTTGAAAAAACTAGTGAAGAAAATGACATCAGCGAAATACGGTCAGCTGTTCAACGAAATATGCTTAAAAGAAGGACTGCTTCCAAATTTTACAAACATATATATATATATATATATATATATATATATATATATATATATATATATATGACTTACTAAACAGTCTAAACTGGAAAGATAACTAACTGGAAAAAGCAACACGTAAAAAATGAGAACTCTTACCGAATCAATATTGTGAACCGAAGTTCGTCATTAGGAAGAGAGTAGAATGGAAGGAAAAGAGGTGGTAGAAGTCGCCTTCCACCACAGTCTTGAACACACGTACCTCTTCGTCTTCACATCTACTCTCTTCCTGATCACAAACATCAGTTCAAAATATTAATCCAGTAAGTGCTCTTGTTTGATATGAGTTGTTTTTTCAGTTATATATATAAATATTTATATATTGTAAACAGGAAAACGATCCAAAAGGACAACAAACGTTTCACGATGAATCACAAACATAGAACTTAAGGAACTAAGGAACAAACACACTTACTGTCCCTAATTTTCGGTTGAACCGTCATCAGGAGAGTTGAGAAAGGGACACCAAGCGCACTTGGAGACCCAACCGTTGCTTCACAAGTGCCCTTGGTGTCCCTTTCTCAACTCTCCTGATGACGGTTCAACCGAAAATTAGGGACAGTAAGTGTGTTTGTTCCTTAGTTCTGTGTTTGTGATTCATCGTGAAACGTATATATTTATATATATATTTGGCAATTTTGAACAAATTGTTTTTACTTTTCCTCTTTGAACTTTACTTTTTCCGGCTCTAACAAAAGGCGGAAACAATAGAGTCCAAAGAGGAAAAGTAAAAAACATTTGGTCAAAAATAGCCAATCATATTCGAGATCTGACCACTCATGCAGAATTCAATATATATATATATATATGTGTCTTTTCTTCTTCAACACTCTGTATTATTAATTTTTTCTGAGAACTTCATGTAGGGAAATTATTAAACCTAGGGAATGTGCTCCTCCTTTATTTTTAATCTTCAATCTTACTTTTATATATATCAACATTAAAAAAATTAATTAAAATGAAAAAAATAATAACAGATGCATGAAACGAAATGAATATATGTATAATTTTAATTTATTTTATAACTAAGTTTTTAATAATTAAATAAATAAATTTTAATTTCTACAAAAATAAATATATCAAAATGCCTATGTTCATTTTAGGGGTTTTTGAAACTACGTTGTTTTTTTTTAAAAAAATGAGGTTTTGAATTATATTTTATGAAGACCAATATATCAAGAATGTTAAAAAAAAAGAAATAGTTGAATTTTATTGATAAGGGTGTTGCGTGTTGAAAACAATGAATGGTTGTTACAGGTGACAAGATGTAGTTCCTAAGAAATCAGATGGGTAATAAATGCGGAGGGCTAAACGGAAGGGAGTCCCCTGGGCACCATGACAAGTCGACTGGTGGCAACACTGGCCATTGCCACTGCCTCTGCAATAGCATCAGTCCATCCCCAGTACATCACACTCTCCTCTCCCTCTCCATCTTCCGCTATTTCAAACAGAGACATTTTATACCTTTCAAACCTACAAGGAGGGACTCAAATACAAATACAATTAATAATAATTAATGTGTATATGTTGAAGTGTTATATTGAAATGACTAAATAAATATATTGTTAGTGTCAGTATTTTTCGTTACAAGGAAAACAATCATCATGTGTGTTGTAATCAAAATAGTTCAATGTACAAGTCTTGTCAGTAGTTACATCACAAATATCAGACATTCCACAAATAGAAAAACCCTGTCCACGCCATGAATATAAAACTTTTCAAACTTAACAATATTTCAATGCAATGTTTACTAAATCTATAATTTTTGATAAATGTTAACACATTGACTTGTGGAAGTGGGTGAATATAATACGCACACACTTACAAGACTAAATCCTATTTGTCTTCATAGTGTATTCCACTTGAGTTATTTCTCTATAAAATTAATTGTTGATTACTTTTTCAATAAGTTAAAATGTGATATTTATTCTTTTTTAATCTTGCTAAGTACATGACTTTTACATAACATTGTATTCTTTTAGTTGCAAACACATGAAAAATTTTGTACTTAATACGGTCATAGAGTTGGTAGTAGCCTGCAGGGAAACAATAGATATTAGCAGTTTGATGTCTACAAGCTCAATTTTAAGTAATAAACTACGGTCTTGCAACAATGATATTCATTATTTCTAGTTTTACGACAAATATTAAAGTTTGTGCTAAATAAATAGGAATAGGGGTAAAAACTTGCCCTTATTTAGCAGTAAAAGAAGAGTGTTTAAGGTCATTACTGGCTGTAGTCGGTTTGTGTGCTTTACTGATCCGGTCATATTGGGATAAAATTGACCTGCATATAACCTTAAACCAAAATGAGTTAAGCGTCTCAACATCTACACTGTCGTATGATATTGCACAATTACTCTGCAAGCTCTGAGAGGATGGGTCAGCAAAACACCCTGAGATAGTTCATAAGAAAAAAGTAAAACAACTAATTTTGCATGGTAAAAGAAAATGTTATCATGTTGCGATGTTTTGATTGATTATTGAAAGAACTAGCAAAAATGCTAAATATAAATAGTAATTAACAAAAAAATTGATATTACAATAAAATTTAGGGAAATGTTTCTTTCATACATTCATTTCAAAAAGAGTTCCAAAGTTTTTTAATTTTACGCGTGATTCTTTGAACTATTTTACATTAGTTTGATACACCATGAATCAGCTGTATATAGTTTTGATTATTGAACGTCCACATGTGTACGCTTGACACCTTTTGTGCTATAGATAAAAAAATGTTGTTGCTCACTTCATAATTTCGTATTCATTAAACATTGATAATCTACATCAAGAGAGAGTAATTGAGGCAAGATGTCACCCATCCAAGAACTAAGAATGTCCAATACTGCTTAACAATGGTGATCTAGTAGAAACCCAAATAATTGAAAAAAACTATGTAATGAACAAAAATATCAATGCAAGTTGTTTAGGCAGATGATACTAAGTATTCAAAAGCCTATTAAATTTGGTTTATTCTTTACATAAATTCTGAGGTAAAATGGATAAACAAACAAAAGAAGTTTTATTCAACAAACAACAACGCGTTTCGAACACTTTGTGTTCATCATTAGGAAGACACAACAATACAAATTATATCCGTTACAAAATTACAGTGAAATAAAAAAATTATTTGTATTGTATAATATATAATTTGTTTTGTAGTGTCTTCCTGATGATGAACACAAAGTGTTCGAAACGCGTTGTTGTTTGTTGAATAAAACTTCATTTATGTGGAGACTATTGATTTTTTATCCATTTTACCTCAGAATGAGTAAATACCACACAATTACGGATTGCACAATTGATGATTTTCATAAAGTTTTGGCCACTATAGGTATTGGCTTATTGGGACTGTGTTTACAGTTCTACGACTTGAAGGAATTTCATTCCTATTAATATACAAGGTAAAGAGTAATACCAGAAATAACCGTGGCAGATTACAGTCAAAATATATTCCCTGCTGGCCATATTTTAGGCATGTCGAGCTAACTGACTATTAAGCCAAGGCCTATATAAAGAGAGTATGTCCATTGTTGGTAATGCTGCGCCTTAATCCCAGTGAGCTATAAATAGTTTGTCCCAAACTACGAGCTGGTTCACTTGCACTAATACGACAAAGTAACGGGTATACTTATCAGCCGGTCTTTAAACATCTAATATAACAAATAAACTAATAAACATCTTAGCTGGTATGAAAACATGTCTTACTTGCTTTATTGAATTATACAGTTCTTTTTCTTTCAATATTTTTCTTATTAATTATACTAATAAATAAATCTAATTGAATGTTATATACATACTGTGTCAAGTTTTCAGTGCAAAGAAATACAAGTAGAATAAATAAATTTATTGGTGAAGGTGTGAGTACGTCTTCAACAAGGGGCCAGGGTAGCTCAGTGACCTGCATGATCACCTCTAGACTGGTATATCTGCTTTCGATTATTATATTTTTACTCTCAATTTTTTTTGTGCGAGGGTTAAACTGAGCTGTCGCGCCCCGGAGTGGACGTTAAGCCATCTGTCTGAAACCTGTTAAAGATCCCTACTCTAAATATACTTGATTTTGGCAACATTTAGGACTCTCAATGTGGAATCAATGATTGATGCAATATTCCCTTGAGGAACCAGCATCAGATGATTTTAGAGTTAGTTTTAGCGGACCTTCCATCTATCAGAGGTATAGCTTTCTAGCAGACCCGCAATCCAGCTATTGAAAAAAAATATAACAAGGAAAAAAACTCCACAATTAAGTAATAGCACTTAAAGTTTAAAAAATCGCCGGCAGGCTCTTTGATAAAAAGAGTCAAATATTATTTCATGTATTTAATTATATTTAAAAAGTTCTGAGGTAAAATGGATAAACAAACAAAAGTCTCCACACAAATGAAGTTTTGTTCAACGCGTTCGAACACTTTGTGTTCATCATCAAGAAGGCACTATAATACAAATATATCTAATCTGTTACAAAATTAGAGTGAAATAATAAAATTCAATTAAGAGAATTCAAGACATGCCCAAAGATGAATTTAAAAAGTTATTTTTCATTGCTATAACCCTGTAACTAAATATTGATTGAAAGTAACGACTAAATAAAACATGAAACCTAACCTCTATGCATCATATTAATCGACCAAAACTACGAGTTTACGATAAACAAAATATTTTGTTGGTTAATTAGCCTAAGGTTTAAATTATGCTGTTGAGTATGAAAGATTTATATGTATATGTTTTCATTATCATAATCTCTTTAGATATGTATTAATAAAAAAAGTCTAAATAACTTTAAAAAACCGAACAATAAATAAGTAACAAAAATGTTTTTTTTTTAAATGATGACATTGAACAGGGATAGTATAAGGCCATTTGACAAAGTATTATTTCTCTTCATTTACGAGATTATTCAAAGTAATATATTTAGTTTAAATCATAATTAAAATATGAGATACTTGATAAACGGCACTTGAATCGAGAATTGGCTGTTTATCAACCTCTGTTCAATACAATTCAAAATCTACATTAATTGTCTTTATGAATTATCAAATAACTTTGGATTAGATGAACCGAGGTTCTAAGAGACGGGATTTTAGCTTTTTACTAAAGATATTTCTATACAATTACAAAATAAGGTAAAGAAAACAGTAAAAGGTATGATAATTTGTTATCATTCTAAGAAATTCCCAGAAATTCGACTACTTTTGAATATTTTTAGGTCTCTTTATTGGAGTAGCAGAGATTTCCAATTATAAATACATGCATTTCTCTCAGACATTCTAAAATATAAATATATAAAAAAAGACATATCCAATTAACCAACCTGCATTAATTTCTAAATTTAGTTTACATTTGGTTTTTTTTTTGTATCACATTTAAATGTTCCCTTACTCGATCCAAGATAGAGATATAAGCACTGGGATGGGAGATATAAATTTAGAACACTGCGGCATGAATCTGCTTATGATGAAATTGGATAGACTGAAAGAGAAGTGGCTCTTCAAATGATAGGTTATAGGTTATTTTTCAAATGATTTAAAAAGTATTTGAAAGTATTTCAGAGGTGTGCACATATTTTTTTAATTTTTGATTTGTTTGTTTTTTCTACAAAGTAATGCCAATAACATGTTACAACATTTCTGCCTGTACATACACTTGTAATAAGGGTTAGTAATGTATGTTCTTTTCTTTGGTAATTTGGAGAAAACTTTCATTTTTAACAATAATAGATGAAGTATTAAAACAAAATTATTGCTTCAATAAGAGGTAAAATTTATCTATTTTGCATAAATAAGCTTGTTTAATAAGAAATTTGTTTTATTTATGTTTGCTTTTGGATAGAATGAAGTTAGCTACTGCCTTTCCTTACTAAGAATGTCTAGGAGATGGCAAAGCCTTGTTCAAAAGTCATAACAAATACAGATGGCTACAAAGGAAGTACGAGTAAAACTTACCCGCCTAATAGAGCTACATGTAAACTTGGCCTTTTGCTTCCCAAATATCCTCTTGAATAGGTAACCGAATAACAACCAAAGTCCACTTAGCAAAGTTTAGTTTTTAAATAGCCTTTATTCATTTAAATTTCTAAGTAAATTCAATATAAATTTAATATAGTAATTATACGACTTAATCAAGTATTTTGTTATATAATAATTATTTACAGTTGATTTACCCCCGCAAGTAGAGAGCAATACTCGAGCAGCTTTTTTAGTTCGTCTTTATGAGAAAATGAGGACACAAACTCCTTGAACTTAGCAAGTAAAACATAATTTCTACATTTATAAATATTATTAAAATATTTAAAGAAAAGTTGTAAGAAATATAAGAAACATGAATATTAAAGAAAGAATTAGAAATGATAAATGTAATTATAAAATTACGAAATTGTTAATTATGCATTAACTTCAAGGAGGTTATAAAAGTGAATGACAGAAGTCATTTAGCATTGTTACTCTATAGAAGGTACACGGAGTCTGGAATGGTAGGCTGCCATTTTCGATGCACAATGTAATGCGTTTTAAATAATTATGATTTAATATATACAGTAATCCTTCGCTAATTTGCGGGTTACTTATAGCGGATGGTTAAAAAAATATTCATTAAAACTTCAGAATTGAGGAATTACGGCGCGAAAGTTGGCCGCACGCCAGCAGTAGAGTGCCCAATTCAAAATCTACGATTCTAGGAAAAAATCAACCCCCCCTCACCCCCAAAAAACCAATTAAAAGGTAAACTAACACCAAATTGTTCTCATTATGTATGTATATATATAATTTACCATTCAGCGATATAAACAAAGAAAAATTAATTTGATTACTTGATCTAGGATTCACTCCATTCTAAGTTAATGATTTGAGACTTAACTTTCACACAATTATTTACAATGTTTTTATTTAGATGTATTTTATTTTTTTGGAGTGATGAATTTGATTTACTGCAGCATTTTTATATTGTGCTTTTTCTAGTTTTTCTTCTAGAAAAGATTTTGTCTACTAGATTTATATTTAATAAATATAGTGACCTGTACAAATTATTTTCAGTTTCCAGGAGTCTTTATATTTTGATAAAATATATAATATATTATAATATAAAATATATAATCTATAATATAATATGTCATAGTAATATACTACTTCTAGTAAAAAATAGATTAATTTTCTGGGGGGGTGGAAGGATTTTCTCAGGGGGATTTTTTTCCCCCGGGGGGGGGGGGTGGTTCCAGGGGGATTTTTTCCCCGGTTTTTTTTCCTCCGGGGATTTTTTCTTGCACCACGAAAATTGATGTGGTAGTCAATCCACATCTCTGATTGACTGCCGACGACAATCTATCACCTGAAGATAGGCGTCATCCGACGAACAGCAAGCTCTTATTGACCTGTGGAGTCAATCTTCTTCATCTTCTTCACCATAAATAGGCGTCATCTGACGAACAGCAAGCTCTTATTGACCTGTGGAGTCAATCTTCTTCATATTCTTCACCATAAATAGGCGTCATGTGACGAACAGCAAGCTCTTATTGACCTGTGGAGTCAATCTTCTTCATCTTCTTCACCATAAATAGGCGTCATCTGACGAACAGCAAGCTCTTATTGACCTGTGGAGTCAATCTTCTTCATCTTCTTCACCATAAATAGGCGTCATCTGACAGAACAGCAAGCCATTATTGACCTGTGGAGTCAATCTTCTTCATCTTCTTCACCATAAATAGGCGTCATCCGACGAACAGCAAGCTCTTATTGACCTGTGGAGTCAATCTTCTTCATCTTCTTCACCATCATTGTGCTGCACAGGAGTTTAATCAACATTTATAAAAATCTACCGAGGAGAAGCTATCGTCAGAGGTGAACGAGTTATTCACCCTGCTATAAAAGAAAAGTGGTTATAAGAATAAAAGGTTTCTAAAAACATATTTACATACGTACACTTAGTTACATCTACGTATGTTACATACATACACGTATCATATTTAAATTATATATACATTATGTATATTATTTATTCCATTAATATTTTATTTATACGTTTGAAACTATTCTTTAAAGTTCTAATAGTAATATGCGCACATATATGGTTTCATATACACTTACTGATATTATACATACGCAAAAAATGTAGTATGCTATAAATGATAGGGTGACACTACTTCGCAGTTTTTTACTTATCGCGGCTCAGTTCTGATCCCTGTTAACCGTCACTGGGGAATGACTGTATTACCTTCAGTAGTAGCTAACATATCCCCCCCTTCTAACAATGGAGCTTCGTCTCGCTGTGGGTTTTTGGGATGTATAGTTTTATTGAATCCCTTTTCCCCATGGAAAAAAAAACTATTAAAATTAATGGAGGAACTATAAACACAAGAGCTTTAGCTACAGAGTTGCGATGACTCGTCCCTCACGGGTGGAATGTCTCCTCGCTGATCAACTCGACTAAGGGGTTCTTTTTCCTATACCAATCTTATGATTTTCTTCAACAAATGCCATATAATTTGGATTGATGCCAGTGAGTGGAAGTCTAACCATTCCATCATGGATTGGCTTAATGTTTCTTCCATCTCTCTCTCTCTTCTTTAGTCCATTAATTTTTTTCTTCTTCATTCATACTTTTCATCGTTTCATTCCTTGTTTTCCTCCCTTTACTGTTTTCTTTCTTCATTTATCTTCATTCATTTATCTTCTTCATTTACCTTGGTAACCTCTTTTTCTAAGTAACTATCAGTTTTTTTTCAAACTATCAAGCATTTTATGTCATGGATGGCAAATAGATCCAATCCAGATTGATTTATATACATCACGAGTACTTTTCCATTTTGTCATACTGAATATGCCGGTGGCCTCAAAACTAAAGGATTCCAGATAAAAAGTATTAACCTGGTCTGCTTAAACATAGTATGACTGAAAGTAATACTATGTAAAAGTAACACTATGTTAAGGTAATACTATGTTCCTGTGCATTACTGAAACATAGTAATATACACGGCTAAAATTAAAACAGTCACTAAGGACATTAAATCTCGTAACACAGTACAGCTGAACCTTTAAATAAAGCCCTATATGTTCTAATTCGAAAATAGATATTTTCGAAAATAAAGCCGAAAATATGTTCTACTCTATTACAAGGTATGATAGGAAGCTATGATACATATTTGTAAGCAAAAACAATTACTAACAACTGCAACTCTTTATTAAAAGTTTGTTTGAGTGATTATCATTCTTTAACAAATTAAAAGTGTCAATGATTTTAAAGATACTACAAGTAGAACACAATAAAGTAGCTCTCAACCAAAATATCAATGAACACTTATTTTTTCCCTAATAGATTTGATAATTCCTTATAAGAGTTCAATTAAATATTTATCAACACTCACCACTATTAGTACCTTACTAAATATATTTATTACTTTTTATAAAATTAGAAATCTTTAAACTGATTTATACATTAATGAATTCAGAGTTATCAGGTGTAGATGAAAAAATAGTCGAGGTTTAGAGCCAAAAAAACAGTGAAAAACTCAACATTAGAACCAATACTTGAGACAGTCAGTGTTAATCACCTAATCTATGTAGATAAAAATGAATGTTTCTATGGCTCTTATGCCTTCTTGAAACGTCCATTCGATCGCGATAAAACTGAAAAATGATTGGATGCATGCCAGGCCATCAAGGTTTCTGAATTAATAAAACCACGTTTCGATAGAAAACTCATATTCCATATCTGAGTTCATTTATTTTAAATTATTTCTCTATTATTATATATAATAACTCAATCTACGTCACATTTACAAAATATATTCATGTTCTCCTCTAGCGACTAACCTAAACAAGCGTGTATTAAATTGTTACATGTTTTGGTGGTAATTAACTTGATCCCTTCACAAAATAAATGGAAACAAGCATACTAAACATTTGGCCTTTAGCCGAGTTCACCTTCCAACCGCAGTAACCTTTGGAAAATGTGGAGAGAAACAAAGCATGATCCTTCAATCAAGATGTGTTTCTAAGGGGAAATGTGAACTTGTGTTAACTAAAAATCTCTTATGTGAAATAGTTTTTATCCATAAGGTGAGACATTTACAAAACAGTCGACACTTTTTGAACAAAATAATGTTTTATAAATTTTATTTTGCTTTATTGAAACATTTATCTTCTTAATTTTTTTTTTTATCTTAACTGACTTTAAATCAACTTTTTATTTAGCATTCTTTCTTTTTTTTTTAACTCCTAGCCACGATTGAATTGACGACTACAAGACAAACGTTCAAATGTTTGAATTACATGAAATTACCAGTCCACAAAAGATTGAAACAAGATACAAATTAGAAAATACTCCCCTTCACTGTCGATTCAAAAATAGAATGATAAAACATTGGCTTGTTAGCAATTTAGCCAGTCAGAAATTTAGCAGCACAGATTATTCGCAAATCTACAATCATTTATTACGCAATGTTTAAATATACTGATGTAGAAACAAAGGCAAGCACAAAAGTAAGTATCTTTATTTTAGGTTTACGAATTCCTTAAAACTATTAATAACCTGAAAATGAAAACAATATTTTTCTACATTGTTGTATTTGCATTTAATTTTCCTATTAATTGCTAAATTATTTTTAATAATATTTTTGATATATTTGTTTATACGTATCAGCAGTCAAAGCACAATAAGAAATAAGAAAAATAGCTAAAGATCTTTCAACTGTAACAAGCGGTCTTTGTCAGAGCCATATACCAACTCAGTTAGGATTTGACTTTGATGAAGACCATTTCTTGTGGTTAAAAGATCATTAGTCTTTTTTTTTTTTTTCATTTGGTATTGTGGTTTGGACATTGATTGTTGTTTCACGTGTTCATTTTATATAATTAGGAAATAAACTAGGAATTTATTCAAATAGGAAAAAAATTTTTTTTATTCAACTCTCATGTGAAGACAATGTTAAATAGAAACTGTATGAAAAAAAACCGAAATTTTCAAATGTCAAAATTTTAAATCAAAATTTAAAAAATTTTAATAATTTAAATTTAAAAATTTCAAAAAAATCAGGGCTTTTTTTTATTTTTTTATTTTATTTCAGCATGTTCCACTGTGTATTGCATGCATCATAGTCAAATTGTACGCAATACTTCATTAACATATGCAATACTTTCATTAACACTACAAAGTACTTATTTTAACTTATTTACATTCATTCATAATTCAACAATTAATTATCTTTTTCTTAAATATCTATGCTGTACAAAAATTTTAGAAATTCGTTATAATAAACTTTTTTAATTAATGAGGAAGGCCTAACGGGCCACTCCTCTCCACACACCAAGACCTTACGTATAGAGCCAGTCTTTGTGGTTCCCTCAAACAGCAATCGTACACCAAGTGTCTAGGAGATTGGGGTGTCTCCGCGTTACATGGGCATAATGGACTAGGAGCTAGAAAAATCAGGGCTTTGGAAAAAAAATATTTTATGACTGTATTATCTTACTATAAATTTATATTGAACATTGCAATCCAACAGGATTCTCAAGTTTTTCTTCCTTCTTTACAATGTCCTAGAGTAGGGAGTCGATGGATCAAGTCAAAATAAATAATACATTTGTTTTAGAGTTTTGTATCATTTCTTTCTATCAAATTCGTTACGTTTTCTTGAATGTGAATTTTTAGTTATTCCTGACTTTTTTTCTTGAGTTTTTTGACATTGAAAGAAAAAAAAACAAACTTGTTGTAATCAATGGTATTAAAAATCATTAAAAATAATAAAATGGCGAAATGATTGTTTAAGAGGAATGAGGATTAGTTTGGAGGAAGCAATGATTGCTTGAGGTGTGCTAGAAGGCGGATGTATGATTCGGAGTCGACTGCGGCCGGAGCCCCACTTATCCCTCGCCTATTATGTATTCATAGTGTAATAACAAAGCCTCTCTCGCCCAAATGGACCTTAAAGCCAAAGACGCCCTATTTAAAGCCAAAATAAACACGGCAAAAGAATAATAGCCTTTTGCCTCAGCCTTGAATACTTTAAAACACTAATAACTTTCACTCCATTTTCAGTAGAAGCATATTTTTTAGTTAAATATTCACCTAAATTTTCAATTATGCTAATTTAGTGCTCAACCTTACGTGCAAGGAATTATACCACTAAATACCCAACTGTTTGACTAAATACCTAATCTACCGCTTGTTTTTGCGTTATCTCTTGCCCGTAAACTCTTAATTTTGTTGAAAAAAATGACGAAAGCAATAAACACTAGGCCAACGCTGAATACAAATTCTTCATTTTCACGTTATCTAAAAAAAACTGAGTTTAATAGCACGGACTGTAGGCTAGTTATATTCGTGTCTAAGAAGCAGTACTAACTTAGTGTTGATCTAACGAAACTGGGCATCTTTTCAAGATCACTACTTCAAATTGAATTTATGCATGTTATTGTATTAAGGTTATATATATATATATATATATATATCACAGTATTATCACTTTCTCAAGGTTTTCTTCAGCGTGAAGCAATTTTTAAAAATCCTTTTGACCAACGTTTTGTCTGTATTTTTAGACATCTTCAGGGCTTCATCAATACGAAATCCATTACCATAACATGAAAAAGCATAAGTTACATTATTTATAAATATTCATTCAAATAATGTACCTTCAAAGAATCACTAAATTAAAGCTATTTTCCTATCTTACAAATAAGTCAATCAGCGTCTCAAGCCTGAGCTTATTCAAATACCAGTGTAGTGATTCGGTCCACTGTTTACGAAAAACCATCTGAAATCACAGATAATCTGGGTTCTACTCATTCTTAAGTATAAATCCTTCATTCTCGCAGGTATGACTTCAAATCCAATCCGATCTCAGTACTTGCAACCTATCAACAATACAGTGTACATTCGTGAGAGTTTTTTAGATGGATAGCCATAGGGCATTTTACACTTCACAGCAATGACGTCATTGCATGTTATTTAACACTTTCCTAAAATTTTAACCATCAGATGAAAACTACTGATCATTAAAAGACTTAATAAAAATCTGCCAAACACTGTGACAATCTGTGCTTGAATGTAAAATGTACAAAATAGAGGGTAAATTTTACATATAACTTATTCTATATGTAAATAATCTCATTTAGGTGACTCAAGAAAAAGCTTCACAAATGGCCAAGTCTCACGTGGTAACACTACGGCTTGCGTAAATCAGCCCTGTCTGGATGTAGTAGTTGGTAGTCCCACAGAAGAAGGTCTATCTATGATTTGTGACGTTTTATTGTTGCGGAAGCATACAGCATGTTGTTAGGGTTAAACCCTATCTAAGGGAGATTGACATTTCAGGTGGACTGTTAAAACCACATTCGTTAGTAATTTATTGTAAGATATTTCATTTTAGTGCTGACCTCAACTGAAAGGTTGAATTTCTATTTAATTCCGTCCCGTCCCAGAATTTTCTCACAGTATCCACCAGTTTTGTATTTATCCTTGATTTAGATCATGCAATGCTCTTCAGAGGCACGCACGTATTAGAAAGTCACTTTGTCTGGAAAGATTTCATAACGAAAAAATTTTGTAAAATATTTCGTGTATTTTCCAAATATACGAAATACTAATCACGTATTTCGTATATTTGGAAAAAAAATATTTTTGTGTTACTTTTAGTACATTTATTTTTTATTTAATAAGTTATAAAAAAAAGATATAACTATGTATAGAAAATACACAGCATGCTATACTAAGTATAAAAAGTAACGAGAGTGTCATTTAGGAAAATTGAGAATTTGATTAGAAACAGTATCAGCTAAATTTCATGTTATCCAAAAACACGGATTATTAGTTTGAATGTATTCAAAAACAAGAATAGATTTGCCTTTACTGGAATGAACACTGACTTTAGAAAAAGTGATTTCAGTATATTAATATTTATTATTTATCTACAAAGCAGCCATTTCTTCTACTACGTTCGTAGAAATAAGTAATGGATTGGCATAGAATTGCTTTAACAAAGTTTGATAAAAGCCTGATGATTTTCTTTCTGGAAATTAGAGATATAATTAAAGCAATTGTTTATCTCAAAATTATGTAATTAACTATTAAAAGGAAGTGTTTGAAAGTCACTATACATGAAGTTAAGTCTTGCACTAGTGTAACACAATTCTTAATGAATCTTTATGCTTGGATTATGAAAGCACAAAGATACATTAACTTGACTAAATCAATAGCCTTGGTAACAATACCAAGCACAAATCAACGTTTTTATCAATCTTTATAATGTTCAAAATATTCTGCTTCGACATACTGATTTAAGCATAATGACTTCTATTTTTAAGAAACTCAATACTTAAATAATTCAAATCATAAATATGTCAGTTTATTTAGACACCTTTGTTGTCTAATATAATAATATTACAGTGTCTCTGCCATCAGTTTCCTCCTGGGGTTTTAGAGATAGATACCTGTCTATATACAGGGTGTCCATAAAGTCCGTGTGCACTTTCAAAACATTTATAACTTTATTTATATTTGCGATAGAAATAATCTGTAAAAAATGTCATAAAGTTTCATGTATCTAGTTTTAAGTATAGTTATTGAATAATTTTTCACCACAAAATTCGTAACAATTTTTAGATAAGTAAAAAATATTTTCTTTTTTTTGTCAGAAGGGGTGGACCATTTCATTGGCCTCCATGTTCGCCAGATTTGACTCCATTAGATTTTTTTTATGGGGACATGTGAAAACAATTGTGTACGCAACCAAACCTAGTTCATTAGAAGATTTGAAAGCTAGAATAACTAATGTAATTTCAGGCATTACTATAAATCAATTGGCAAATGTTTTTCGTGAACTGCAAAATCGTATTACCCTTTGTATTGCTAATGATGGAGGGCATGTGGAAACTTAATAAAATTTCAATAAAAGCTTAAAAATATAGATTTACTTCTTTCAAATCCATTTTACAGATTATTTCTATCGCAAATATAAATAAAGTTATAAATTTTTTAAAGTGCACACGGACTTTATGGACACCCTATTCTGATACTATATAAACCAGGTACTTGAAAATGTATGTTGCATTTATGTTTGGAATTGAGAAATTACAGAGACATAAGTACGAGTATACGTGGACTGTAAAACCCAAAACTAGTCGTACATTGACATGGCTACTACCTCACTATCAAGAAGGCCCTCAAGGCACTTAATGACTTGAGTACCTAAAAAGCATTTGAAAGACAACACAAGATGACCCCGAAGGGATGGATACTGGTACATTGACATGGCTACTACCTCACTATCAAGAAGGCCCTCAAGGCACTTAATGACTTGAGTACCCAAAAAGCATTTGAAAGACAACACAAGATGACCCCGAAGGGATGGATACTGGTACATTGACATGGCTACTACCTCACTATCAAGAAGGCCCTCAAGGCACTTAATGACTTGAGTACCCAAAAAGCATTTGAAAGACAACACAAGATGAACCCGAAGGGATGGATACTGGTACATTGACATGGCTACTACCTCACTATCAAGAAGGCCCTCAAGGCACTTAATGACTTGAGTACCCAAAAAGCATTTGAAAGACAACACAAGATGAACCCGAAGGGATGGATTACTGGTACATTGACATGGCTACTACCTCACTATCAAAGAAGGCCCTCAAGGCACTTAATGACTTGAGTACCCAAAAGCATTTGAAAGACAACACAAGATGAACCCGAAGGGATGGATACTGGTACATTGACATGGCTACTACCTCACTATCAAGAAGGCCCTCAAGGCACTTAATGACTTGAGTACCCAAAAAGCATTTGAAAGACAACACAAGATGAACCCGAAGGGATGGATACTGGTACATTGACATGGCTACTACCTCACTATCAAGAAGGCCCTCAAGGCACTTAATGACTTGAGTACCCAAAAAGCATTTGAAAGACAACACAAGATGACCCCGAAGGGATGGATACTGGTACATTGACATGACTACTACCTCACTATCAAGAAGGCCCTCAAGGCACTTAATGACTTGAGTACCCAAAAAGCATTTGAAAGACAACACAAGATGACCCCGAAGGGATGGATACTGGTACATTGACATGACTACTACCTCACTATCAACAAGGCCCTCAAGGCACTTAATGACTTGAGTACCCAAAAAGCATTTGAAAGACAACACAAGATGACCCCGAAGGGATGGATACTGGTACATTGACATGACTACTACCTCACTATCAACAAGGCCCTCAAGGCACTTAATGACTTGAGTACCCAAAAAGCATTTGAAAGACAACACAAGATGAACCCGAAGGATGGATACTGGTGGCAAATGCAAAGATAATTAAAAGGGAAACTAACCATCACAAACAGAAAATTTTAGTAATTAAAAAAAGAAACCGTATTTAATTGTTCAGATTGAAAATAGCAACAATATTTTAAAACTATATCAATCAAATCAAGGACTTAATTATTTACTTAATTATCAATCAGGACTTTCGTGGGTAGTTATTCAAACCACGAGGTCACTCAGCTGCAGGATTAAGAGATAGCTTATTACGAACTTAAGAAAACAACCCTCACATCACTTCGCTTATACGAATAAACAAAACAAAAAAATTCTCCTGAGAAGTTAATTCTTAATGTTCTGAAGATGAATGGTATTCATTTGAAAGATATCACTATGTATAGAAAATACACAGCATACTGTACTAAGTATACAAAGTAACGAGAGTATCATTTAGGAAAATTGAGAACATGGTAAGAAACAGTATCAGCCAAATTTCATGTTATTTTTAATAATATATGTTTTAAGAAAGGACTGGTTCCAAAATTTACAAATAAATTTCGTAAGTTACAAATAAATAAGTCCAATAAATTATTTGCTTTTTAAACAGAGAAGTTGCAATTACAAAAAATAAATAATATAGCATATGAATCATAAAAATTCATGCAAGAAATAATCATATTTTATTAACTACTAAACTTCAAAAGGAGACAATCTAGGTGTGAGGTACACAGCTGCTCGTAATATGAATATTTACTCGTTGTAGAGACGAAAATTCTTACGAATGGTGTCTCGTACAAGGGAATTACTCGTACAAAGAGGCACTCGTACTACGAGGTTCTACCGTAATTGACAAACTAATGCTGGATATATTAACATTATCCTATTAGATAAATAATATTTACTCCATGCATCTGATAACAGTTTACATTGTTATAATTTAATATATATTACACGTATGTCAAGATTTGAAAAAAAAATTATGTTTACTTTTTGTACATTTATTTTTTTATTTAAAAAGTAATAAAATAGAAATTAATTAAAACTTCATTCTCAATTATTTTTTGTGAATTTTTATTTTAATTTATATGTAATAAAGTTTTGCAGAATAATAGTAATTTAAATATTTTAAAAAGTAAGTAAATCAGTTGTATTAGGAGTTGTGTCATGACTTGGAAATGCTGTTATATACAACCATAAAGGAATATTAATGATACACTACAACAACTTGATGCTGTAAGTTTAATGGAATCACGTTATAAATAGATTTGCTCAATGGGAGACAAAAAATTTCTAATTTTAGGGAATCGCGCGATAAACTAAGGTTAAATAAATGTTGATCTGCACAGTTGTTAATAATGAGGAAGGAAATTAAAGATTTATTTATTATTATAGGAAAGACATTGACGAATCATGTTCATTTCAGCTGAATGCAGTTTAAGAAACAAATAAGAGGAGCCCTGTTGCAGAGAACATGATAAAATTAACAGAGGATTGCCTGGAGATGGTAATGTAGGCACTCCTGGAGGACACTAATAAATGGCGAAAGAGAAAAGTTAGGGCCATTAGGGGGAGGGTGGTGTGTATAATATATATAGTGTATCGCTACAGGGTGGTTTGTATTCCAGCCACCCTCGCTTTCAGCCCTCTGCGATTTCCGACTGGAATGCCAAACTCCCTTACAACCCCACCTTTAATTACACATCCTTGCTTACAAATTGAATGTCTACATATATTAATCATAGCCTCTTCCTTCCGACTCTACATTATAAGATCTACTTATTTTATATACATCTTAATTAGAATAGTAAAGTATCTGCAATCAATCTTGAACAAGCACCCTAGTATTTCAAACTACTACATTGGTCCCTTTCATGTTGTTTAAATTATCTCATTATACTTCTATATTTACCTCTTTCCACCATAAATAAGCAAAGCAGTTGTATAAATATGTTCTGATATTTTGAATTCACTATATAGTGAAACAGTCCACAAACGTTCTTCTTTCTCTAGAAATGAAGTGATGAAATGGAATAATTTCTCCCTCCAAAATTAATAAGCGTTTCTCAATGTGTTTGAACTACCTTTTACGATTTTTTAGAATATACAGAAGATCATCATGGAAAAAATAAATAAATTAAAATTAGGTACATTACGTAATATACTTTTGTTGTGAAGTAATCAAATACAAATGAATCTGCTTCCACTAATAGAGGTGAAACTATTTTGTGTATAGGTGTTTTAGATTTTTCTTTACCCTCTGCCTGTACAAAATATTGAATGAGTTTTATTTTTTTTTTTTTGTAAAATTAGTGTGAAGTTATTTGTGACAATTATGATATGAATGTTCAATAAACATTTATTCACTTCAAAAATCTAAGTAACTAATTTTTATGTTTTATGTAAAAAAGTACCAAGGGCACTAAACACTCAAATTGAAACAATTTACGTCACACCTATTACAGAGCAATAATCACTCGAATGAAGAAATTGTATGCCTTATCTGGTACCTATTCCTAATATAGAATATTAGAATAACCTAATATAGAATAACCACACTAACTAATAGAATTACGCCTTGAATGACGTGTACAACTGCAAAGGTTACTAAGTACATCAACGAACACAAATATACCACATTTGACGTGTATTCCTATCATAAAACACTAATCATACCAAAGAACACAATACCTCACGGTATTATTATCACAAGGTACTAAGTATACTAACGCACACAAATATACTACAGTCGACGTGTATTCTTGTCACAAAACACGAAGTACACCAACGATTACAATTTCGCCTTACATGAAGTGTATTTCTTTAAGATAGAAATTAGTTCTTATATGGACACTAAGCAAAATAAACTAAACATATCAACGAACACAATTATGCCTCACTTGGTATATTCCTGTCACAGGGCACTAAACACTCCAACAAACACAATTCACGCCTTTCCAGCTGTAAAGAATGAACTGGAAGATCACCAGCTTTTCCCTGTGATCAAGCAGTTGAAGACCAGCTCAAATCAGAAGACAACTATCAGATTTGGTCACAAACTGAGTTCGTTCATGAAGTAAAGTTCTGCCGGAAATGTCAGTAAATAGCAAAAACGCTTAGCTTTCATTTCCACTGTTTTCATTCTTACGGTGACTTGTTAAGTCCTTGATAGTGACATTTAATACTATACCTTTTTATTTCCAATTCAAATATTCTATAAGCTACATTTATTCCATGCTATTAAACATATATATCAAATGTATCATGATATTAAAAGTGTTTATTTAATTTTCACAAATATATTTAGCAAAACTTAATTACACTGAAATATAAATTAAATCATTTTTCCAACCTCATTGCTATATAGTTGTAACATGTTATCTGTTACAGTAAAAACCAATACGGTTAATGAATTATATTGTAAAAAGCACATCATTATAAGATATAATTTTTTTTAAACTGGAAGCTAAAAATATCTAAAAAAATATTAAATATTCTTTTTCAAATATTTGATTAATAAGGGATTTACCTACTCTAATACAGAATTGTTATTTTCCACTAATATATAAAAAAAATATGGTTACTTCACCAACATACTCAAAAAGGAAATTTAATCTAAAAATAATTGGGTGAGAATTTTCATTCATTTTTCAAAAATATATCTATTTTTAGAGCTCTTAATTTAAATATAATATCCCAATAAACAATTACACCTAGATCGATGTTGCTGCTATTTCACCAAAATATTTCTATTTACTTGGAACTCTCATGTTGCGATTTGAAATGAGTGATAATTTCACTTTGATAGATAATCCTGTACATCTGCTTTACTCAATTACTACCGAATTATTCCATTTTTATTATTCTTTATATGATTTGTACTTTTTCTATTTTTTTCATCTTATATGATTGTTTCTATATATTTTTTTTTGGTTTATTTTTATTATAGAATATTATTTATTTTGATGTCTACGATATATTTCTTTTTTTTATGAATTTATATTATTATTATGTAACCATAAGTTATAGTGTAATTTTGTTCCAATTTTATTTAATTATTTTCAATACCATTACAGTCTCTTCTCAGGTTGTGTGCGATATGTGTCACTCTTTCTCTATCCTGTTGTCTTTTTCATTTTTTCTAAAGAAGGCATGCTGTCAAAATTATCAAAAATTGTGAAAATTTGTCTCTTGTTTCATTTATGACTTTGAAGTTTTAGTTTCATAAAAATATATAAGTATACTTAACTAATTTTCTTGTTCTAAACATAAATTTAACCACAGAATCCGTTATTAGAACAATTTATTAAAGTGTGTTTATCGTGAGTTATAATTTTGTTTATATATATAATTAACTATATACATAATATAATATATAATATATATAATATTATATATAATATATAATATATATAATTAATTACCCTTTATCTACTTATCCTATTAATGACTATAAGATATATATCGTGAAGAATAGTCCAGAGAAATTTTAAATTTTCATTAATTTCTATTCGGAGAGAAAAATCAAGACTATAAATTATATTGAAGTAAGTTCATCATATTTCTAGATAATATAAAAAAAAATAACTGAAATGTTTAAATAAATAAAATACTAATTATTTACCACTGATATATTGATTAATATATTAATAACTTTTGTTAAAGTCACTCGTTGTCATTCAACATTCGTTCTACAAATTTGTTACTACTACTGTCCTTAATGTGGTGGTAATTTAGATAGTTGTTTCATAAAACTGATGATGAATAGTGATAAAATTTGAATTTATGAAATTCCTTTCATGCGTTGCATAAAAGAGTATGCAAAACTGCATTCAACATCAATGTAGAAGGAAAGCATCATTCAATAGATTCAGTTCTATTATTCAGCATACAAATCAGTTAATTACTCTATGCAATGCTAATATGTCAAACGAATAGTTTATCAAAAGCTATACAACTAATATAACACTAATTCTACGTAGTTTTGACTGTTTGATTAATATTAGCGCTGGTATGCTGAAATGAGACCATTAATTCAGCAATAAAGCACCGCAACATCTATTTTGTTGGTTTCATTTCAAGCTGATTAAAAGGATTCCATGTATGTTAGACTCACAGTAGGTTAGGTTGCAGTGGCAGTCCCATAAGGGAACACACTTAGGCCAAGCATTGGCCCTTTGTGATACCACACAATGAAGTTTGATTCTACAGTGGGAGTCCTAAATTTTGCCTAACTCAAATGTATTTAGAGTAGGGATCTTTAACGAGTACCTGACATCGTACAGGCTCGAGACCGACAGTTTAACGTCCTTCTCCGAGGGACGACGTACTCAGATTTATTCACCTCCCGCGTGAATAAATCGAGGGCCAGGTGAGGATTGAACCCCGGTCCTATCAGTCCAGAGGTGAGCACGTAACCACTGAGCTAGCCTGGCCCCCTAGACTCACAGTAGAATAGCTATGCATATGAACATTTTCTTCTGGAAAGAAGTTACATTTTGGGTTATATCAGTCAACTGTGTTGATTGATTCCAATGAAGTAATTATGTTCTACTGAGTGTCTGTTTAACAAATGCATTAAAGCTCAATAAAGTCTATATTTTTCAACTTAGTATATTATATTCAATTGTAATAGTAAATATTTGAACCTTTATGAGACTATTATGATAGTTGTAAACTTAGTTTGGATGCATCGTAAACAAAATTTTAGCCACTCAAGTTGTAGCACTCGAGTCAGTTTCATACTGACACTAATCCAAGACGTATTTGCACCCTAGTACATAACCTCCGCATCATTCTACCACACTGTTCAAAATTTACATTTTTATTAAGTTCAATTAATACTTTTACCATTTTAACTACGATTATAATTTCTTTAGTTTGCTAAAACACAAGAATAATTATTAATAATATGAATAATTTTATTTCAAGAAAAACATTGGTATTATACAAAATCAGTATGAATATTAATTGTGTTAATTAATTCAGATGATTATTTAACTTAAACTAATACTAATATTAATTTAACTAATCTAAAGTTGTAAGTTTAATTATTTAATTTAAATAATTAAAAATATTCAAACATAAATAATTAAAATATTTAATTATAAATAATTAAAATTATTTAATTATACATAATTAAAATTATTTAATATAAAGTATTAAAATTATTTAATTATAAATAATTAAAATTATTTAATATAAAGTAATACAATTATTTAATTATAAAAAATTAAAATTATTTAATATAAAGTATTAAAATTATTTATTTATAAATAATTAAAATTATTTAAAGTGATTTCTCTTTGTTTTACACTAAAAGGATTGTGATAAGGATAGTTTTATCCTATCATTTTCATTATTTCAATATTGAAGAATAAGAGCTTTTTTTATGGTCTAGATTCGGTAGTACTTTTTCTATTTCTATTTATTTATTTTAATTGTACTTATTTATTTTTTTTATTTAGCAATGAATGGGCTGCAAATGAACCACAAAAATAAATCAGTAGTCATAAAAATTAACTGTAGAAGACAAGGTGTGAAGTTATAAAAAGTGGGCCAGGTTAGCCAAGTGGTAATGTGCTCGACTCTGGACTCATAGATCTGGGTTTCAATACCCACTCTGGTTTTCAATTTATTTACGAAGAATATGAATAAATCTGACGTCATCCTCCTCTGAGAGAATGTTATAAGCCGTCCGTCCCGAGCCTATACGATGTCAGGTACAAAGAGATTCCTATTCTAAATACACTTGATTAAAGCAGAATTTAGGACTCCTAATGTAGAATGTAAATTGTGTGGCATCACAAAAAGTCAATATTTTGCCTATAGTATGTTCTCTTGTAAGACTGCCATTGTAATCTAAAGAAACCTAAGTTATATAAATCAGCACAGTTTTGAATATATCATAACTGCTTACAGTCTAAATGTAATTTAAAGTCTATAGACATATGTAAAGTGTTATTTACCGCGTAATACATTTAGATAACGTTATATCAAAGGTTTACTATGACCGTTAAGATAATTAAATAATTAATTTGTAACTATGAACCAGCACAACATATTGACATATGTTTAAATAAATGCTTTGTAAGAATGGTTATTATTGACCCGGTTATAAGTACATCATGTTTGCAAACATTAGGGAATTTACATCTTATTACTTGAAAAAAGTTAACTACTTCAAGCATTTCAGAACATGCAAATTGTTGCAGCATTTGTTATTGAGAAGGAATTAATGATAGCAAAATGGTGTTTACATAAATTTGGTTTAGGTTTTCGATATCTGTTCCCAAATATAGGTTAGATTGGGTTGCAGTAGTACTCCCACAATAGAACACACATAGGTCGAGAATTGGTAGTTTGTGATACCATACAATGTATATTCTACCCACATTTGGAGTCTTCAATTTTATCTAATACAAAAGTATTTAGAGTAGCGATCTTTAACAAGTATCTGACATCTTACAGGCTAGGGACTGTGCGCTAACGTCCTCACGGAGGGACTACATAATCTGATTTATTCTTCTCCCGCGTGAATAACTAGAGGGCCAGAGAGGGTATTGAACCGTATATCTACCAATGCCGAGGCGAGCACGTTACCACGGAGCTACCCTGGCCCCCTTCCTAAATGTAGGTGTAAAGTGTTTTGCGCCTAACTCTTCCTTTAGTCTTTTCTAGATACGTTTTCTTGTCAATGATCTCTGGGTTATCTAAATCAGACAATTGATTGTGGAGCAGGATTGTTTGTTCAGAAGTGGCAGGTGTAGTCTATAATCTTTCTTTTATTACGGATGATTGTATGTTCAAATCTTGGTCATAACTCTCAGCTTTTCATTAGAAAGATAGGAAATCTTGTAAACTTTCTACCCCTGGGAAATGAAGGTATAACTACTTATGTGGAACGTGAAAACAAAGAAATCTTTGATAGGACAGCAAAGTTTAGTTTCTAAGTATGAACATGTTATTTTAATGCTTGGAAACTATTTCAGCTAAGTCTCAACTCTTTCACTATCTATCAATAATCAATTGCAAAATTATAAACAGAAGGACATTTTTATTGAAAATACGATACAGCCTTCTTTACTGTGAAGCGGTAATATTAATGTTCAATTTTATAGACAATGTCACACCTTACATCATATGATTAAAATAAAGCACAACGTAGCTTCTGGTTTATTTATTTGATAATAATTGATGATTGATTGATACTCATATTTGATTTATTTTTATTATCACTAATAGTGCAAATTTATAAAATTTATATCATTTTTAATTAAAAATAAGGTAATTATACATAAAGTAATATATAACAGTGCTGTTATTGTGTCCAGTTTGGATAGTCTTTCAGTTTATCAAGTAAAGTAATATATATGTATATATATGCATATATATATAATTAAAGTTACAGCTAGAGAACACAAGAAAAAGGACGAACACTCACGAATCTCGATTATTTCGGCGTCTTGCCGTCTTCAGGAGAGTAGAAAGAAAGAAAATAAAATAAAAGGAGAAAGAATGAAGGAACGGAGACGTAAATGCGTCTATGTATATATCTATCTAATGTATATCTATATATATATATATATATATATATATATATATATATATATATATATGCAGATGAATCACAATAAACACGTGATACAATCAATGAAAACAAACCACAAGGAAAAAAAAAGAAAACAGATAGAAAAAATGCTCTGAGGCCTTTCAATTTATGTCATCAGAGAGCAAACAAGGTAAGTCCTTACCTTGTTTGCTCTCTGATGACATAAATTGAAAGGCCTCAGAGCATTTTTTCTATCTGTTTTCTTTTTTTTTCCTTGTGGTTTGTTTTCATATATATATATATATATATAAAGATATATATACTTGCCTTTGTATCTACAACACGCTTGATCTCCCTTTCTCTTTTATCCCAAAGACGGATTGCCGGAAAATATGAGTTTGTAAGTGTGTTTCTTTATTCTGTGTGTTACTGTTCTTCAATTTTGAACTCGTATTGCGTCCAGTTTGGATCGTTTTTCCGATTTTATAGTGTGTATATCTATATATATATAAACTATAAATATATACTATAATGTATATATCAATGATCAAACCACAATATGAAATGGGAAAAAATACTAAGATCTTTCAAGCGTAACAAGTTGTCTTCGTCAGGCTCCAAACTAAACTGACAGTTAGTCAGAGTTTGAGTCTATATATATATATATATATATATATTATATATATATATATATATATATATTATATATATATATATGATTAAACCACAATAAGAATGGGAAAACAAGACTAAGATCTTTCAACCGTAACAAGCGGTCTTCATCAGAGTCAAAAACCCAACTGAGTTGGGTTTTTGGTTCTGACGAAGACCGCTTGTTACGGTTGAAAGATCTTAGTCTTGTTTTCCCATTCTTATTGTGGTTTAATCATTGATTGTTGTTTCACGTGTTATGTGAAATCTTTATATATATATATATATATATATTTATTTATATATATAAATGTGTTATTTAATCAGGATTCCGTCAATTTTCCAGGTTCAAAAATCAAACTCTCTTTGCTGACGTTTGGTTTTATTTAAAACCTTTTTCATTGGATTAAGAAAATTACATTTACATTATCTAAACGAACTAACAATGGTTTACTGACAAATTCAATAATTTATCAACCGTTTGATAGAAAAGATGTGTTACTTAATAGGGATTCAGTCAATTTTCCAGGCTCAAAAATCACATTCTCTTTGCTAATGTTTTGGTTTTATTTAAAAATTGCAAATTTTTGAACCTGGAAAATTGACCAAATCCCGATTAAATAACACATCTATTCTATCACTCGGTTGATAAATTATTGAATTTGTTATATATATACAACAAGGTTTCACATAAGCACGTGAAATAATAATCAATGATCAAACCACAATAAGGTTGGGTTTTTGACTCTGACGAAGACCGCTTGTTGTGGTTGAAAGATCTTGTTCTTTTTCTCCATTTCATATTGTCGTTTGATCATTGATATATATGTATAAATGTTTGATATATTAATTCTCAGTTATCATTTATGTAGAAATAAGTAGCAACCAACTATCATTGAAAACAAAAAATATAATATCCAATATAAGAGTTGTTTTTAATAGAGTCTATCTTAACAAGACAAATATACATAAACTCCCAATATGACCCAAAAGAAGTTTTTTTTTTATCATTACATTATCAGTACTAAAAGGTTTTATTTTAGATGACGCAAGTAATTGATTTGATGGCATTTGACAGTCAAAAGTAAAGCTCTGATTATTACGATATAATAGACGTTCACTGCATTAATAAATTTGACATGAACATTGAAGAGGCAAGCCTTGAGTTATGGCTGCAGTGGGTAAAATCAAACTATTTTAGAGTTTCCTCTACGCTTTGCACCATATATCATTTGGCTTGTGACACATTCTGTGAAGTGTTTGAACTCGGAATTAGCTGTGTTTAGCCCCTTCAGTAACGCTGCCTTGTTCTCCTCCATCTAACGCCCTCAAAATTCTTCCATCAGATTACAAATTTTAGACTTCTTTACTAACTTTACTGTTATTACAATTTAAAAGAATCGTGTTTGCAGTCAAATATCTTACAGCTCTTTCAATCTAAGCAGTTATCATTCTAAATTTAAGTTATCATTCTAAATATAAGTTATCATACTAAAGTAATTTGTCCAATATTACTTTTGCTAAATCTTCTTTCTGCGACATTTTTCTTATTTATTTGACATTATCTGCTCTCGCTGACTTTCTCGATTGAAGAATATATAATAATTCCATTGGCTTTTTCTTTTGTTTTAACTAATGGTAGACGTGTTTTATTTTTTCTGTATTGAGAGAATCTAAGCTTAATTTCGTGTGAATCATAAATTGCTAAAGCAGCAAATAAGAATAAATGTAATTCTTTCTAATATATTAAACACTCTATCTATGATTTATGGCTATATGCATGGATTTGAATTTTTAAAAGGATATTTTCCCTAGTACTAAATAATGTGGTAATGACTGAATAATAACTGGTAATTTGGCTCTCCCATAACTAAATTCCCCGCCAAATATCATATGAATCAAATATTCATCCTCTTAGAACAGCACTAAGGTGAGCTTTTAAAAACAATTACTACTACTGAACACAATCCTAATAGGATAACGTACTTCAGACATCACAATAGCATAAATTATCAAACCTTAACAGAATTTATATACATATATATACAAACAAGATTTCACAGTAAACACGTAAAAGAACATTCAATGTCCAATCAACAATAAGAAATGAGAAAAAAAGACTAAGATCCTTCAACTGTAATCAGTTGTGATTTGACCTTGACGAAAACCGCTTGTTATGGTTGAAATATTTTAGTAATTTTTCTAATTTCTTATTGTGATTTGGACGTTGATATATGTATATATGTATATATATATATATATATATATATATAGAGTTGGAGACGGAGGGTCTCCAACCGTCTCTGAACCAGTGCGCTTGGTTTCCCTTTCTTATCTCTCCTGAAGACGGTTCAAACCAAAAATTAGAGACTGTAAGTGTGTTCTTTTGATTTCACTATGTTTCATTATCTATATTGAACTCTATATATATATTAATGATCAAACCACAATATGAAAATGGGAAAATAAGACTAAGATCTTTCAACCGTAACAAGCAGTCTTCGTCAGAGTCAAAAACCCAACTGAGTTCAGTTGTTCAGTTGACTGTCGTCCCTACGTCAATTCACTTCTTCTCCTGAGGACGACCACCATTACGGTCGAAATATTGAAAAGTGAGTCTTTGTTATGTTTCAGTCTATGTGTCACACTTTATTTTAAGTGTAATCTGTCATGCCGGACAGTTTTTCGTTTATCATGGTATATATATAGTTCACAAAGGAAAGAGAAAAACCGATAAAAACACACACAAAAAAGACTCACAACGATATTTAGACATTCGTCGACATGGGCAGAAGTAGTCTCTTTGAGTAGATGAAGCTAAGTGAATATATATATATATATATATATATATATATATATATAAAGATTTCACATATACACGTGAAATAACAATCAATGATCAAACCACAATAAGAAATGGGAAAACAAGACTAAGATCTTTCAACCGTAACAAGTGGTCTTCGTCAGAGTCAAAAACCCAACTGAGTTCAGTTGTTCAGTTGACTGTCGTCCCTACGTCAATTAACTTCTTCTCCTGAGGACGACCGCCATTACGGTCGAAATATTGAAAAGTTCGTTGGAAACCCAGTTGGGTTTTTGACTCTGACGAAGACCGCTTGTTACGGTTGAAAGATCTTAGTCTTGTTTTCCCATTTCTTATTGTGGTTTGATCATTGATATATATATATATATATATATATATATATATATATATATAAAAGTAAGGTAGTATGTATATGAAAGATAATAGTATATCAATATATACAGTTGGTGTTATAAATTTAGCTCTGTTGAGTTCTGTTAATGCAAAATAAGCATGAACTACAAAACTGTGGTTGACAGTTGAATATTTATGAAAGGTTTGTTTAGTAGTTCAAGGCTTAGTACAATAACTATTTACGAGAAGCATGTACAGCAAAATTACTAGTGACACCCGCAGTAATACAACACCTTGGTCTAACTGTAGAAATAGATGAATTTATATTTGCTAAACGTAAAGACAATATGGGGCGAATGCCAAGCCAAGAATGGGTTTTTGGAGAAATCTGCTGTGAGACTAAGAGCTGTTTTTTGTATGCTAATAAAAGCAGATCTGCTAATTCATTGATACCCATCACTATTAAGAGTATTGCCTCGAGATCTTTAATCATAACAGACGAGAGAAAATGGTACAATGATATTCGAAACACAAACCAGAACATGAACACCACACTGTCATCCATAGTAGGATTTTATTGATCCTTTAACACAGATTAATACTGAAATGTCGAAAGAAAGTGACGTGTAGCCGAATAGTATATTAGGCTCTACTTTGGAACTCGTACTAATATGATTGACAACTATTTGTGTGAGTTTATGGAGATGCAAATGACTACCACAAGGGAGCCGAATAGTATATTAGGCTCTACTTTGGAACTCGTACTAATATGATTGACAACTATTTGTGTGAGTTTATGGAGATGCAAATGACTACTACAAGGAAGCCGAATAGTATATTAGGCTCTACTTTTGAACTCGTACTAATATGAATGACAACTATTTGTGTGAGTTTATGGAGATGCAAATGACTACCACAATGATATTTGAAGATATTCTTAAAGACATTGCAGGTTACTAACTACCCGCAACTTACTGAATAATGTAATTATGTTTGAGCAAAGAGTAACATTGCATAAATAAGAATTGTTTATGTTATTTAGTTAGTTGTAGCATTTAATACATATTTAGAAGTTATGATAAGTCAGTACAAGTCCTTTGTTATAATGCTATCTATTCTATAGAAAAGAGTTCAAGTGATTGGGCTTCATATTTTTCGTCTGTATGTGTAAAAAAGATTCTAAATCAATTAAATTAAAAAAACATTAGGCATAAAATAACAGTTTAAAATTTTAAAATGGAGTAAAGACCTTTCGAATAATAACATGTTTTGTCAGATTGTCTAACAGAATAATCATATTCGGATGTAAATAGTAGTAACAATTTTATTTAAACAATATAAATTAACAAGTAATTTACCTAAGTTAAATTTCCTTCTCTATAAGTGGTTTAATTGTGAATTTTTTATAATTTCTTCATTAATGTTGCAGAAAGCGCTGCTGGCTGGTTGACGAAATGTTTCGACTTCACATCAGTCATCATCAACGCATGACTCAAGGTTTGTTTGAAAGTTATTTGAATATTTATAGAAGGTTGCTTGGTAGCTCAAGGCTTAGTGTAACATCTCCCCTTTGTGAGAGAATGTTATTTCGTGATTAATGCAAGGTAACTGACCTCCTCATTTACCTCTATAAAAATATTTGACTTGTTTTTAAAAAAGCTTCCATTACTCAATCTGTTCTCCCAATTTGAATGTTAATGTATTATTTTTTTTCTTATATAATTATTTATTCCTTACTGCAAATTATAAATATCGTTTTTTTTTATGATTTCAGTTCAATTAACTTTCTTGCTACTTTTGATATGCTTTGAACTAGATCTTTAATCTCCCGATACTTGGCAAGCCTTTTATTAATCATGTCGTCCGGAACTTTTCTACTATTATTGTTGTTGACCAGAATTTCATAAGGAGGCTAGGCTAGCCCAGTGGCTGGTAGGTTCTGGGTTCATATTCCCACTCTGGCACTGGATTTATTCACGTGGGATTTGTAAATAAATCTGAGCAGGCTGTCCTTTGAGATGACGTTAACCCGTCAATCCCGGGCCTGTACGATGTCAGGTACTCGTTAAAGATCTCCATTCTTAATACATTTCAGTTAGGCAAAATTTAGGACTCCAATGTAGGTTAGGTTAGGTGCAGTGGCAGTCCCACAAGGGAACACACGTAGGCCAAGCATTGGCCCTTTGTGATACCACACAATGAAGATTGAGTCTACAGTGGGAGTCCTAAATTTTGCCTAACTCAAATATATTTAGAGTAGGGATCTTTAACGAGTACCTGACATCGTACAGGCTCGGGACCGACAGTTCAACGTCCTTCTCCGAGGGACGACGTGCTCAGATGTATTCACCTCCCACGTGAATAAATCGAGGGCCAGGTTAGGATTGAACCCCGGTTCTATCAGTACAGAGGTGAGCACGTAACCACTGAGCTAGCCTGGCCCCCGACTCCAATGTAAAATAAATCTTCATTGTATGATATCACAAAGGACCAATGTTTGGCCTCCGTGTGAAGGACTGCCACTGCAACCTAAAATAACCTAGTATTTCTTTAGTTTCGACACAAATTTATATTAACGTTTTTTTACTGTTAAATCCATCACTACAAAACTTTTTATCCTTTGACAAAAATTTGGTCTAATGCATTTTACACTAATATTCTTTTATTACTTTTATATTAATTTGTAAAATTACTTTTGCAGAATAATTTGTAATAAAGGACTTGATTTAATTCCATGCAAAGTTTGGCGTCTGATTGGATAAAATATGCTTAATATTTTTCCTAAAAGCGCCAAGAGATGAATGATGTATGAAAAGGTAACGACAGAAAATCTTAGAAATGAAAACACTTAGCAACTATAGCAACTCAAAGATCAAGAAGATGTGCTAATACCTATAGACTAGACTGACCAGTGTGATGAAGATATGATAACAACCTAAAATACTGAATTAATAGAATAAACAAAGATCCTTTATTGAACGGATAGAGTATGAACGGATGCAAAATAATGTCAAAGGAGATTTGTCGAAATGATTGTTGGAATTAGAAGAGGTAAAATGGTTTGGGAATTAATGAGAGAAGAGCTAAGAAGATTTGAGCTTCTCTTCAGGTCCTTACTGCTACTAAGTAATAGCAACTCTGTGCTTCCGCCGACAGTACTCGTATCTACTGTCATAGCGTGATGCCTTCTGTGTGATTTCAAAACATTTATGGCTAAGCCCTCAACTCCCACCCGACCCTCTACATCTAAATCTTTAGATTATTCTATATCAAAATATTTAAATAATTTTAAAACAAAATTGAAACATGTCAACAGCACAGTATTCTTTTGAATAGGAAAGACTAGAGAATTAACTTCAAATAATTTAAATAATATTCAAGTATCAAATTAACAAAAATACTGCGTTTATTATTTTACTGTAAGTATAGTTATCATGACAAAATTTTTTCTCAAAATTTTGACAGATTTTCATATTTTGAGGTTCCAAAAGTCCATTTTTACCCGTTTTTCGTAATGTGAATGCATTATGTGGTTTTTGTATGATTTTTTTAGAGGTGTAAATGTGAAAGTTGTGACCACAGTACAGGCTACAGCGTTTGATAGATTAAAATCATAGAGTACCCAATAAAAGGCGCTATAGTGTAGATGTGACCTATAGTTTTTGGGAAATATTGCGTCATACAAAAAGTCATTTTTTTTGTGCCAAAAATTTGATTTTAGGAATCTTTTTTTTCCTAAACTACTGACTCAAACTGTTGGACTCAGGGGATTATTAGAAAACTAACAGCAGCATTATCAGAAAAAAAAAAACTGAAGATTTCTTCAATAAACTGAACGGTCAGTTTTGGAAAAAAATCGTAGAATTTGTAACTTATGATTGATCTTGAAAAATTATGAACCAAATACAACTTACACCGTTGGACAGATTATATTGGCATTTTACCAACAAATACCTCCATTTAAAATGATGAGCTGAATACATTAGTGTCAAAATCATATGAACGAAAAATATATTGTGAAATAAATCTACTTAAAATAATTTAAAAAAATAAGTAAAATACAGTATTAAAATTTGCAAGAAATTCTGAGGGCTGTAAAAAGCAATAGAGTTCTAAAAACTTAAAACTCAACTTTTAATAACGGGTTCTTTATTTCAAAGTTTAAATAATCAAGGATTTAATATGAAAGAATATGTAAATGAAATTGTTATTATAAAAAGAAGACCTATGCTAGATAGTACTGTTATAGAACTTATTCAGCAAACTCTTAAAAGATAAGAAACAAACGGAGGTTTGAATATAAATCCCGCTAAAACTGTCATTGTAATACTCTTAGATATTAGAATACTCTTGGAAAAATGTTGCTGTCTTCTTGGACAATGCCACAGAAGCAATGTTCTGTTGAAAGATATTTTTTGTTGGAACGTGAGTTATAATTCCGACATCTTCACTTTTACCCCAATAAAATTGTTACCACTACTGTGATAGAACCAAAAGTATGATTAAATGAAAATAATAACTGAATTACCTTCACACGTTGTAAAGACAAGAGTGATAACAAAAGCAATGACCACCCGCCCTTCCTCCAACTTGGAAAATTAAACATGATCACTCCTTCATAGATGTTTTCAAAAAAATAACCTATTTGCAGTCTATTGATGCTAGTATAAAATCAAAAAATATCTAAATGAGAGATGCAATTTTCGAAAACTTAATAAAACGAAATATTAATAATTTAAACTATTTGTTGCAGGAACTGATAAAATGTCTCTCATAAAATATTTTACAATGTTCTAAGAAGCGATAAAAAATGATAACCTAGATTAAAACCTTTCTGGTATTAAGAAATAAGTTAACTCTCATCTAGACAGCTGAAGACAAGGGAGAAGGGGAAATGATGCAGTAGACTGGTTGAAAAAGTTTTCAGTCAAAAAAAAACTTACTTCGGGCGGGAGCCTTTTTGTACAATACATTCAAGTTTTCTCAAGGATGCAATTAGTGAATTGATAAGTAGGAAAAAAGCAAAAGACGGCTACAACAACTTGGTATAATTTAACAGTTTGATTTCAAACCTAACAAATGACTGAATTCCGATTACATTATACACACATTTTATCAAAACGGTTGATATATTATTGAATTTGTTATAAATATATATATATATATACTTTTTTGATGAAAATACGATCTGAAATGGACAAATACAGTTCAATGTACATAAAGAAACGTAGAGAAATTAAAAACACACACTTACAGTCTCTAATTTTTGGTTGAACCGTCTTCAGGAGAGATAAGAAAGGGAAACCAAGTCTCCAACAGTCTCTGTACCAGTGCGCTTGGTTTCCCTTTCTTATCTCTCCTGAAGACGGTTCAACCAAAAATTAGAGGCTGTAAGTGTGTGTTTTTAATTTCTCTACGTTTCTTTATGTACATTGAACTATATATATATATATATATTATATATATATATATATATATATATATTTGTATAGGTAGGCAGCAAATCTTCTTTTAAACAACAAGTTGAATTGAAATTCAGCAGAGCAGCCTCTGCATTAACGACTTTTTTGCTGACTGTCTCTAATTTTCTGATTATTTTTCTTTCATTATGGGGTAAATCCCAAATTAAATTTGCCAGAGACATTTGAAATTTACCAGTTACGTTAACAAATCATGACAAGTTAAACGAATTATCAACCAATATATATTTTACTTATACAAGCTTTCGACTGTATATAAGTCATCTTCAGGTATAATTTGGTTAAACATGTAAAGAAACTATATATATATATATATATATATATATATATATATCAATGATAAAACCACAATAAGAAATGGGAAAACAAGACTAAGATCTTTCAATCGTAACAAGCGGTCTTCGTCAGAGTCAAAAACCCATTCACTATATATATTTATATATACTTTTTCGCTGGAAATACGATCCAAAACGGACAAATATAGTTCAATATAGACAAAGAAACATAGGGAAATCAAGAGAACACACTTACAGTCTCTAATTTTCGGTTTGAACCGTCTTCAGGAGAGATAAGAGAGGGAAACCAAGCGCACTGGTTCAGAGACGGTTGGAGACGGTCTCCAACCGTCTCTGAACCAGTGCGCTTGGTTTCCCTCTCTTATCTCTCCTGAAGACGGTTCAAACCGAAAATTAGAGACTGTAAGTGTGTTCTCTTGATTTCTCTATGTTTCTTTGTTTATATTGAACTATACATATATATATATATATATATATATATATATATATATATATATATATGATTAAACCACAATATGAAAAGAGAAAAACGACTAAGATCTTTCAATCGTAAAACGCGGTCTTTGAAGGATCTTAGTCTTTTTCCCTTTTTGTATTGAGGTTTGATTATTGATTGTTATTTCATGTGTTTATGTGAAATCTTGTTTTATATATATATTATTTTTTGATTATATTGCTATAGTTTTCAGGTTACTTTTTTTCTGTTATGATAGGTATAACTTCAAGTTTTTCTGGTAACTAAGTCTTGGATGTGATTTAAAACTTTAATAAATCGTATGTCAGTTGAGATTGGTCGTGTTTATAGGTGGAGGGAGTGGGGTATGCTTATTGGTCGGATAGGGCCTCATTTCCTCCAATGGAGAATGTTCGTCCTTTACAGTTTTCATTAACTCCGCCAAAGTTTGAATTTACGCAGAAAACTGCATATTTTCAAGTTTTTCATCTATCAGTGGACAACCGATTTCCAAAAGAGCCAACTGTTGCATTGTCTATATTTTTCGGTTTAAGTTATTTAAACTCTTTTCTCTCTATATGGCTAAATCTCTAAGAACAAGATTGTACCTTTTAGAAGATTTATGGTATTTCAGGAGTCATAAATAGGAATCAGACGCATTAAAAATAGTTTGAATTATTATTTGTTCTTCGACCTAATATTTCTTTCATATTCATTTTTTTATTTTTAAGAGTTTTCCCTATTTAAGAAATAGAAGTATATGTTGTTATTTCTTAATAAGTTACTAATTATTTTATTATTTATTTATTTTATTCAGGGTGATTATAGTACTGCGTCCTAAGAACTATTGTACTTTTCCCCTTCTGTACTATAGTACCCCAGCTAGCTTCAACGCCTCCAAGAAGCTCAGTCGACTCCACTTATACTGGGTCCAACGGTAAAAGTTCTTCTGTAGTTCTGTTGAGTGTCCCGAAGCACTTGTCTCTGAGTAGTACAGTGGCTTGACAATCAGCCAGCAGGTGCAACGGTGTTTCTTTGTCTACCTTGCAAAATGTGCACAAAAAAGTATTAATAATGACCATTCTTCGCAGATGTCCATTATGTTTGCAGTAACAGTTAGAAATCCGGTTAAAATCCTTAGATTATTCCTGATCCTTTCCATAAGTAACTAGTTAAAACATAAGGACAATAAACACTATAACAAAAATAATTAACAACAACAACAACAATAATGATGGCAAGTTGCCTCGGTGGTTTGGTCGACTAACTGGCTAAGAGGTAAGGTCACTAACTTCTACATAGAAGCATAGGTGTAAAGCCAAGAACCTTCGTTTTTCTGAAAGGCTACATTTTGCTGACTTACTGCAATGTAATAGCAGATGCTAAATGCTTATAAAAAACAAATACTACATAAACTGATAACACAAAGGACATTCATCAGCAGTCACGAGAATTCGAGTACTATATACGTCTAAGCACTATAGCACGAAATAAGCCCTAATCTAAATATACTAACAATGAGTCTTCTAAACTAAATTCTAAACCATTTAGCTTCTCTTGGCTGTTTTAGTACTCAAGGTTAGGTCTTTTCAGCCCGTTTAGTTCATGTTATCTGTTAAGCGCCTCTGATCTGTTTCGTTGTCCTAGTCCTTTTGTTTTGTTGGTCAGTTAAGTTATCCTAGCATGTTTCATCATAATTTGTGACTTATTTCTCTGTCTACTCTATCGGTCTTCTTGGCTTGTTTAATATTTTTTCTCATATTGGTCTTCTTCGTTTCATAGTCTTCTTTATCTCTTTAGACCTTCTGCTTAGTTAGGCCTTTGATCTGTTTGGCCTCTTTAGTCTTCTTGGTATGTTTAATATTTTTTCTCATATTGGTCTTCTTCGTTTCATAGTCTTCTTTATCTCTCTAGACCTTCTGCTTAGTTAGGCCTTTGATCTGTTTGGCCTCTTTAGTCTTCTTGGCTTGTTTAATATTTTTTCTCATTTTGGTCTTCTTCGTTTCTTAGTCTTCTTTATCTCTTTAGACCTTTTGGTTAGTTAGGCATTTGATCTGTTTGGCCTCTTTAGTCTTCTTAGTATGTTTAATATTTTTTCTCATATTGGTCTTCTTCGTTTCATAGTCTTCTTTATCTCTCTAGACCTTCTGCTTAGTTAGGCCTTTGATCTGTTTGGCCTCTTTAGTCTTCTTAGTATGTTTAATATTTTTTCTCATATTGGTCTTCTTCGTTTCTTAGTCTTCATTATCTCTTTAGACCTTCTGGTTAGTTAGGCCTTTGATCTGTTTGGCCTTTTTAGTCTTCTTGGTGTATTTGATAGTCCTGGTGTACTTAGTCTGATTGTTATCTTTGGTTTTCTTGATCAATCCAGTTCTTATAATTTGTTTTGTTATCACAATTGGTTTGGTTTTCTTAGATTCTCAAGGTCTTTAGTCTGTTATTAATTATCGTCACAATGTTGGTACTATACTTCTTTTATAACATTTGACAGGTTTGTTTGTATAGTCATATACACTACCCTGAGGGTTACTTACTATCGCTTTTATCTACTTCCTATAGATTAGAGCAACTATTCACACAGTTGATCGGTCAGCTTTTTTAATGTAACATTGCACTAAGAAACTGAAGGTCTGACCTTGCTTTTTTAAAAACTGCCAATCTGGTTAATGTGCGACTGGAACAGACTTATCAACAACCACTCATATCTACAATTTGAATCTCATTTAGTGTAGTAAATACCCTTTATGCCAAAAAAACTATATAACGTGTTCAATTTTTCGTTAATGAGCGACAACATTTTGGTTATACACATGATCCAAAAACAATATTAATTATGCTAAAGTCATCTGCATAAACACTGCATACATTAAAATCATTTATTTACACAAAGTAAATGAAAAACATATTCAGCAGCTTTGAGCCTACAAAAAATAATAGTTTGCAATAAAGTTATAGGTCTTCTTTTAGATTGGCTTATTTTGTGGGTGGTTCTTAGATTTATCACCCTATTAAAGCGGTATAAAAGCACTTGAAGTAAACCCTTACACCATCTACTTTATTCTTTACAGAACAATATCTTCCTTTCAATTTCTTTCTTAAGATAAGTTTAAATACCGAATTAAAATAATATTGGTAATTTTATTTTGATTAGTTGTTTTCCATTAAGTTAGTTGTACTATTAACTGAAATAATCTGGTGTTCTGAAAAAACGCCCATTTCAGAAATAATGTAAAATTGATTTAATGTTGACAGTACTTTTAACAACTTATAACCAACAAATACTTGCATGACTTTTTATTACCAACGATGAAAACAAAGAAGGTATGTGTTTGTTGAATGTTTATATTCAATAATGAAAAAAAAATAGTGAAACTAACATTCATTTAAGGCTTTTGGCTTAACGAATGAAAGTGTCCATCATAAAAGCAAACAAATAACTGCTAATAACATAGATTTGTACCATTACTTGATAAATGTTTAACCATTAATTTATGGTATACTATTAATTTATGCAAGGGTGCTTATACTATACCACGAATCAAAGCGATGCATTGATGTAATGGAAGAAATCAATCATGTAATCTGAGGGATTATTAATAGTTGAACTGGAGTTTACAGAGTTAATCATATTTCAAAAACCTCATGTAAGGATGATCCCTACCAAAGCCCCTAGCAAAGGTAATTCATCCCAGAACTTCAACACAGATGAACAGGCCCAGTGAATCAAAAGTTATGATTCATTCCAAAACATCTAGTAAACAACAGCCACAGAAAAAAAAACATATGTGTGAGATGTTGGTAGCATCGATATTTCTCACATATCACTTCCAGCTTGTTACTCAGTTATCTCTGTACAAAATAGATTATTTTCACGCTTTCACGGCGTCTTACTGTCCACCTGAGCACTGGGGCCCCTAAAACCATACGGAGGACGCTCACCGAGTAAAACTGACGAGGGAGGCCATGATTGAGGGCACTTCCATACTACAAGTGTACCACGAGCCTAGCAGGTTACATATACTGGAAGCTCTATATATTAAAGATTGTAACCCTAGTCTAAATGTCCAAAGCAATGATTTCAACTCTGTGCCTAGTTTTAAGAATTTTGATAATAGTTTCAAACTTGTAAGGGAGACGAGGAGTTGAATGGACCACAGGTAGTTTTTGGCCGACCTTGTCGCCATTCATACCTCCCCCTCCCCTCACTCCTACCTTAGCTTTACTTCCTAAAGTACAGGTGTATTTATAAATACACACAGTAATTTTGTAGACACCGTTCAAATATTTTATTCTATTTTAACTGTAGTGCATTAGCCTTAATTAATTTTAGTTTATACCTGAGGATGGCGAATGACAGCCGAAAGCTTGTACGTATTGTTTATTTAGTTTGTTAATTTAGTGATTAAAACAGCATTTTAAAAAAGTGATTTATTCAAGTGTTTTCGTGTTTGACCTATCTTTATTGTGCGTGTTAATGTCTTTTGCTAACCTTCTTTGGAAGCTACCAGAGTCTCATCGCAAAGTGATACGAAAACTAGAGAGTGTCAACAAGAAACTGTTCAATGCAGAAGCTGCTGCTTATTTTAATAAAATAGATTATATGGACTTTCATGAAGGCATTTGTGCTTGAGATATTGAATACAATTCGTGAGACTCTAAAAAACATACAGCAATAACGCTCACAATTTGAAGTCAATTGAAATAACATCTAATTCCACAATTTTCCGTATTTTGAAGTTTTTTGTCGATTGGAGGGAAGTATACAATTTCATTATTACTTAATTTGAAACTTTTTTTATATATCATTCTCAAAAATAATAATAAGTCATAAAATGACTTATTTTCTCTGATACTGCTGTATCAAAGATCCTGAAAAGTACTTACCATCTGTGTACCATCTTACTGTATATTGAAGTAACTGTAATCATTAGTACTATAACATATTGGATCAACAACATTGTTTGCTGGTGAATAGTAGCTGAAATGTTGAAATTCACTTACATTTAGTCATTAACTTTACTAAGATTTGTTCAGATTTAATTATATTTTCAACAACATAATCTTACAAAGCATTATAAAAGCCCTTGAAGGGTAGTATTTGCCAACTCTTGATAATATATCTCAAGGAAACAGTGCTTCCTTGATCTACAGTCATTATTCATGCAATGAGTAGCCCAACTATTAAACCAGTGAGGTTTAATCAATCATGTCGAATTACCTTATTTTTTCAAAATTATTTGATATCTGTTTATCAAATATTTTTTGAGCTATTTTGGTAAATGAATTGAACTACGTGTAATGTTTTGTCTAACTCCAATTTTGTCCCAAGCATTTGCAATCATCATCTGGAAATAATTGCAAATGTAATATATCCTGATCTACTGGTATGCATTAATAAACCTATTCACATATTGGACGATTAAGTAAACTTCATTACTGTATGATAAGGATGAGTATCATCGTACTCCACACTCAAAAGGACATTAAAATTAAATGCATTACGTTAACTTCAAATTCCTATATGAACTTATATTATAACACGTACGAGAAACAAATTTTTCACTAATATTTCTGGTTTTCTGCAATATTAACAAACTCAAGGAGTACCAATGGTTTTTCTTTGCATAGTTACGTTTGCTGACTTCTGCGAGTGAATTTTAAGAAAGAAACTTATAGTGCAGCTTTGATACCATCAATTGATGTACGATGTTCCTCGTATACCGAATGTTTTTATTGTTTAAACCAATCAATTGATGTACGATGTTCCTCGTATACCGAATGTTTTTATTGTTTAAACCAATCCCTAGCCGTTTACCGGCTTTTTGTTTGATCGGTGATTCTACAGATTCTACATTGGGAGTCCTAAATTATCCCTAATTCAAGTGCATTTCGAGAAGGGATCTTTAACGAGTACCTGACATCGTACAGGCTCGGGACCGAAAGCTTAACGTCCTCTCCCAGGGACGACATACTCAGATTTATTCACCTCCTGCGTGAATAAATTATGCCAAATTTACTTCTATTGAGTATTGTTTATTGTCATTGTAACATTTAAAGCAAATAAATGAATTAGACAATAAACTGGTATAACATGTTCTTTAATTCACATTCTATTGAAGTCAGATTTCTTTATGTGAAACATACCATTCTGAATCTAGTATTAGCCTTTATGTCTATAAGAGACAATTTAACACTGCCTACTAAGTGCTATTAGTGAGTATTACAAATAGTACAAAGCAAATACTTTAAAAATAACTAATTGACAGTAAATAAAGCATTTTCTTCAACTGCTCTATAATCAATTCGTTCAACAACTGAAACAGTCCCTTGTGAATTATTAATTCTTCAATAAAAGGTTTGACAAGATTTTGAAGCCATATATTAAAAAATACAAAATCATAGAAATTAAAATAGGACCCAATTTTTAAGCAAAGCATTCGTAAATAATGGATATAACATATAAGAGGGTAATTTGAGAATATTTAACAAAATAATTAAGAATTGTCAAACGTAAGGAAAAATGTAAATCAAGGTTAACTACATAGGATGTTTTGGGTAGATGCCTGAGAAATTCTTTCTAATCGTAAAGATTTAGAGAAAGGTTCCTCAGAGTTAAAGAGTACTTCCCACTTTTGTAAACATCTACTTTCAATAGAATCCTACGTACAGGAAAGAACATCAAAACAACAAGTACCTCCTTTTGATTCAGTTACTGTAATTTGAGTTTACTACCTTTGTCAGTGTTTTTGATTAAGTTTTTGAACATAAAAACATAGTCTCATGGATAAAAAAAGAGTTTTGGATTGTTGGAAACTACCCTATAAATAACATAAAATGGTTGATGAGGTGATTACAATATATATATATATATATATATATATATATATATAGCAGCATGATGGCTACTATTTGAAACTGATGGCTACTATCATGAAACAGTACTAAATAAGAATGCTGCAACATAAACAGATTTCCAAGGTAATCAAATAGTGATCTCTATACTTATGCAATAATTCTAATGCAATAGAATAATTATAACAATATCCTTATGTCAATGTATAACAAAATAATCCATAGTCGTAATAACAGATTTATCAATAAATTCCTCTTTGTTACTGTACATATTAAAATGTAATAAATTACCAAATATTAGTAATAGTAGTGCTAATTGTAAAACAATCATGTTGTAGCCCTGAAGATGGCATAAATATATGTCGAAACGTCGGCAAAAGGACTAGTTTAAAATCATTCGACCTCAAACCTCAAAAAAAAAAATTACATCATAATATATATATATATATATAAATATATATATATATATATATATATATATATATATATATATTTGGGGAGCAGGCCTTCATTTATACACGTTTTATTAAAAGTAATGCCCAATTTAACTTTTACACTTTTTCTTATCCGTTTTTTAAACGGATGTGTTTTAAAACGGATAAGAAAAAGTGTAAAAGTTAAATTGGGCATTACTTTTAATAAAACATATATATATATATACCTCATACGAAAGTTCAGTTAGCTAAGTTAAGTGTTAAAGCAACCTAAAATGCATCACACCGAATGCAATTCAGTCAATAGAGGCAGCTTCAGGAAGTACACGATGTATATATGTAGAAGAGTTAAGGATTTTGTTTTAAAAAGTAATTGAATTAAGGCTTAAGAGTCATAATGAAACACGTTCAACAGCCTCAACGGTTAAATAGTTCTATTCTCTTAAGTAGATTAGAAGACTTGGAAAGAGTATGAACAAATCTCAACACCTGAGCAGGTTTTTAATGGAAGAGTACAGATTAAAGATAAACGAAATAAAAAAAAGAGCAAGTGAATACAAAAAAAAATCTTTAATAAAAGTGTTAAGGTTATAGGCATCGAAAGGAAAAACCACTTGGGCGTTTGGATGCTCTGAAATACTTCCTTGATTGCACAACAACTCACTGCTTTCACTTTTCTTCTCTATTTCGATTTGTCCTAAAGCACAAATGCCGGATGAGACACCTCAGTAGTCTGAACTCAAGAAGCAACACGAAGGAATACCTCTATCACTTCATTTTTCCTTCAAAATTTCCTTTGATGACAAAATTATGTTTCAAATATCAGTTTTGATAAGCCTATTAGCCTGTTCTGTTTATTTTTTTTTTTAAGAAGAGCTTCTTGAAGCATTTATTTCGTATTGAATCATTTTAAACATACTTTATTTGTATACAAATTGTAATAAAAGTAACACCATCCTGATGACAACGATTGTCAAAATTTTGAAGTCAGTTATTTCTGTGTCTATCATAGCGTTTTTATTAAAATTGTTATATAAGATCCTATGAACCGCTTCATTTGATTTATATATATATAGAATATAGAATAAATGTACATAAAGAAACATAGAGAAATTAAAATAACACACCTACAGTCTCTAATTTTTGGTTGAATCGTCTTCAGGTGAGATAAAAGAGGAAAACCAGTGTCTTTGGTTTCCGCTCGAAACCAATCTATGTACCAGTGTGCTTGGTTTCCCTCTCTTGTTCTTTTAATTTCCCTATGTTTCTTTATATACATTGAATTGTATTTGTCCCATTTCGGATCGTATTTTCATCGAAAAAGTGTATATATATATATATATATATATATCTGTTGTATGTATCTGTTGGTTTTAACAAAAGTGTGTGTTATTTCTCTATGTGATTCGTAGATTGTTTTGATAAATGTATTATAGTCTTACTCTAATTTTAGCCCTGAAGATGATGTACAAATACATCGAAACGTCGGCCTAGAAAGGAGTTTATTTTCTTTTATTTGACCTAGCCCTCAATAACAAAACAGTGAAAATATATATATATATATATATATATAAAAAGATTTCACATAAACACGTGAAACAACAATCAATGATCAAACCACAATAAGAAATGGGAAAACAAGACTAAGATCTTTCAACCGTAACAAGCGGTCTTCGTCAGAGTCAAAAACCCAACTGAACACTAGATGCAGAAAACATCTGGTGAGGAGTTGAGAAGAGTACCACTCTTCCCTCCCACTCTTCTCAACTCCTCACCAGATGTTTTCTGCATCTAGTGTTCAGTTGGGTGTTTGACTCTGACGAAGACCGCTTGTTACGGTTGAAAGATCTTAGTCTTGTTTTCCTATTTCTTATTGTGGTTTGATCATATATATATATATATATATATATATATATATATATATATATATATATATATATATTAAAACTTGTTTTTATATAAAACTTTTGTTTTTATAGTTAAAACTTGTTAGTTAATAAAATGGAAGTCAAGAATAAATCTTTTGGTGAATTACTTTATATTTTACCAGAAAGGTGGAAATCCATAGTGAGAAAACTTGAAAAATTAACTCGGAAAAGAACAAAAGTTAAAATTGGCATAATGTTTAATAAAACATATATATATATATATATCAATGATCAAACCACAATAAGAAATGGGAAAACAAGACTGATTCTTATTGTGGTTTGATCATTGATTGTTGTTTCACGTATTTATGTGAAATCTTTATATATATATATATATATATATATATATATAAACTTTAACACATAGGAAAGAACACAGAAAGTCACTACAGAACTCACTTCTATACTTCGACATCCGACTTCATGGGGAAGAAGTGCAAAGTACACGCATTGAGAAGGAAACTGCTACTGTCACTTTGATATTTCGACATCCGTCGAAATCATTTATGTGTTAGTGTTAACTAAGTTACTAAATTACACAAATAACTAACAATTATAACTAACTAACTATTTATCAAGTTAGTAAATAACTAACTGTTAGTGTTACTAAGAATGATTAGAAGTCACACACAATCATATATTTTTACTTTGCATTCCTAACAAGAGTAAACACCACACAATAAACCATTACAGAATCTACAACTTTGACTGTTTTATTTTTGTGTTTATGTGTTTTGAATTTAATGAATATATTCTTAATAAATCTAACCACATATATATGAATATACATGTACAACATCAGTAAATCAACTACATCAATAAACTGAAAGAATAGAACTGACTTATCATAATGCTTTTGTATGTACAGTAAAACAAACAACAAAAACTAGATTCATACGCCATATATGTATATTCAGAGAGTAAAATGAATGTTTTGAATCGTAAAATTTTAAATGTTATCATAATCAATCACTGAATTATGATATGGCGGAATCAGTATGGGATTATGATGGATTGATGGTGTCATATTAGACTGTAAAAAGGGTGCGAGATACTTTTACTGCTGTGTCTTTTGTTATGCGCTCACTCAGCATGTTTTGAACAGTAATTAGTGCGCGTGTGGGACTCTAAATGCTGTAGAAGGAATATGAGGGAGGCTTGCTGTGTTGTTTTGCAGAGGGAGAACGAGAGAGAAGAGTTGGGTGGAGCAGTGTCGCCCATCTGTCATACAATGTTGCCTCCAGGCCATAAAATATACACACCCTGGCCCGTCACTGTACATCGACCGCCCTCGCAATCTTAAACCCTTGTTTATTTCCTCACGAATCATTTAAAAATCCTATTATCAAATTCAAAATACTTACATCAATGTTTTATATTAACAGTTTCCTTTTGCATTCTTTTTATAACAAACTTCATTTGTATGTTATATACAAAAAAAGATTTCACATAAACACGTGATTTAACAATCAATGATCAAACAACAATAAGAAATGGGAAAACAAGATCTTTCAACCGTAACAAGCGGTCTTCGTCAGAGTCAAAAATCCAACTGAGTTCAGTTGTTTAGTTGACTGTCGTCCCTACGTCAATTCACTTCTTCTCCTGAGGACGACCGCAATTATGGTCGAAATATTGAAAAGCACATATAGACTGAAACATAACAAAGATTCGCTTTTCAATATTTCGACCGTAATGGCGGTCGACCTCAGGAGAAGAAGTGAATTGACGTAGGGACGACAGTCAACTGAACAACTGAACTCAGTTGGGTTTTTGACTCTGACGAAGACCGCTTGTTACGGTTGAAAGATCTTAGTCTTGTTTTCAACTTAGTCTTGTACAGAACTTCTTAAAAATTAAAAATTAATACATCAACTTATTATTTATTCTTTTTTTTTACTATACTATAAGTATTTAGTATACTTTACTAAAGTATAGTGATCATAAAAAAATTTCATCTCGAGATCTTGATGGAATTACATGTTTCGAGGTGCTAGAAGTCGTTTTAAGAAGTTTTTTTGATTATGTCTGCGTATTCTGGACGCTACGGTCCAGAAATTTTGATGGATCAATTTGATATTTTACAGAAAAATGGACCCATAGTGTAGATAAGCTCTATTGTTTGAGAGCAATCATGAATAAAAAAAAAACACTTTTTTTGCCAAGAACTTGTTTTTTGACAACGTGTTTTTTCTCCTAAACTACTAATTGTAGGGTTTTGAAATTTAGGTATTATCTTTGAGTATATAAATGCAATAAATGAAAAATATATTAAGACTTTTAAAATAACAGTCAATATTTTTTTTAAATGTAAAAATTTTGACTTTTTTTAAATTTGACAAAATTTTTTTTTTTTGACTTTTGACAAAAATGTTAAAATTTTGAAGCTGAAAGCTTGTGAAAGCGATACAAGCCATATCGTTTGACTGATCAAATGAAACTATGCCTTTAAATAGAACATTCTGAAGAGGATGAGTTTTGCCACTCCAGATTTTTTCAATTGATTGAGTTGATATTGATGTTTGGGAAATATTGAAGTTTGAGGAAAGGACTTTTTCGTTCTATATTACAAACGGATACTAATTTCACGCTAATTCTTCCAATTCTGCAGAAGTTTGATATTATAGTTCAATAATGGGTTTCGTCAGAATTTTCGGTCTAAAGAAATAACATTCTGGTTTAAACGCCGACGTTTCGCTAAAAATGTTTTGACATTTTCAAGGCTAAAAAGAATTTATTATCAACGTAAGGAGTGAAAACAAATACATCCATGGAATATCAACCAATAGAAGAAAAAAAAACACGATAAACCAAAATATAAACACCACAGAAAATAAAAGAAAACCACAAGCATATCGTGTGTATTTTTTTTTGTTTTCTGTTGGTTGATATTCCGTGGATGTATTTGTTTTTACTACTTACGTATGTCATCAATAAAGTTTTTAGCCTTGAAATAGCCAAATAAGTTTTGGCGAAATATCAGCTTATAAACAGGAGTGTTATTTCTTTAGACCAAAAACCTCAAACCGATCTTTGAACTTTAAGAATCAGTGGTCGAGAAGGTAGATCAATATATTATATTATATTGACTTTATTAAAGTTGAGTGTAAGCAACTCCAGATTTTTTCCTTCGCATAGTGCATATTTTAATAAAATTTATGTAAATTTTGGGTTGACATTATTTTGTAAAATACGTAGTTACTTTTTATAACACGCAAATTGGCTGAAACACATAGAAATCGAAATCCATTACTCGTAGAGACACAATAATGTTCATATAATCCCATATATACTAAACATAAGTAGCAAGTGTTTTCAATGAAAATAATCCTCCCGGTCCCATTATCAACTCACTACAATGTCTCATTTACGAAGCAAGTCCTGACGGCTGATGAGTATAGGATTATCAGCATGAGTTCCCGCCTTTCTCGTTAAACTTTCAATTTTTCCTCAACCAGCTTTGATGTGACACGAAATGATTTTTAACAGCAAAAAGTGTTTATAAACAGTAGAAATAAAAGATAAACTGGAATAAGCTTGTAATTAGTTTTTAATGGGATTTTTTTTTATCTTCTCTTTCGATTTAACTTTTACATGATTCAATTTCTCTTCTATTTCCTTTTTATTTGTAGAGCCAGGTAATATCTATTAATAAATTATTAATCTGTTATCATATTTTGCAATTTTTGTTAAGCCAGAAAAATAGATTTTTGTAAATATAAAGAAGTAAATAGGTGACGATTTTTCTATTCAGATTGAAATCTAAGCTTTTGTAATAACTTTGTCAGGTTTCAGATTGTTTTCGGTATCTTCGAGTGTTACTCACAAAGTTAAATTATTATTAAATACGTAACTGCCAAAAATTGTTTGCAAAGTCTGAACAACGTCATGAAAACTTCCACGCAAAGATAATTAAACAGTCCTTCCTAGGTCCCTGCTGAAACATCTCAATAGTCCAGATAAAAACCTGAAAAAATTCATAAGTGTTCGAAACGCGTTGTTAGTTTTGATAATAAACTCTCTTTTATGTGGAGACAAATTTTTTGAAATTTTCCAATATAATTAAACAATATAAACTTTGCAATATATTGACTAGTGGCAACAGTATAGATAAACCAATATTCTGAGAAACGTAAAATTTTGTTTAAAAAAAAATTACTATATCTTAAAATAGTTGTGATATTTTAAATTTTTGTTGCATCTTTTAATGGAAGACAAGTTCTTAAACGAATCACTAAACCTCCACCAAGGTTATAGGAAACATTAAATTTAAAATTTTATTCTTTTAAATAAAGTAAAAACCTGTCCTTCGACTATTCCATGATCAAAAAATATTTTTGTAAACTCGCCATTAAGTTAAAATATGAACTTGTTATTTTATATTCAAAAACACACAAGGAATGTGTACACCCTGAATATAGGAATATCTGTAGTTTCATATCTAATAATATGATTTTCATTTTTACGAACATTTAATACGAAATATAATTAATACGAAAATTTACATGCATTTTTACGAACACCAAATCACCTATCAACAAACTAATTAAAAGCAATATAATATATTCCAATCCTTGCAATAATTGTAATAATGTATACATAGGTCAAACCAAACAATATCTAAAAGATAGATTAGCATTACACAAATCAAATTTTAAAAATAAAAAAATGTTTTGTACCTTAGTTTCCCATGCAATTAAAAATCAACACACATTTCAATTTAAAAATGCATCAATTTTAGATTATGAAACTTTATACAATAAAAGATTGATCAAAGAAATGATACATATCAAAAATACTAATAATACTTGCAATAGAAAAACAGATACAGACAATTTAAGTAGAATTTATAGTTCCATCATAAATAGTTAAAGATGCAATGTTATCTAGTTTATATTTTTATGGATTTTTAAAATAATAATGTAGTATAATTGTATTATAGATATATATTATGGTGAATACATACGAGTATTATAATAGATATATATTATAATATGTGTATATGTATTGTATTATATATATATATATATATTATATATATATATATATATATATATATATATGATTGTACTAAAAAAACAGTGTTTCAATAATATGTCGCTTGGAACAGGACATGTAATGACAGTTAACGGTTGTTGTAATTTAACAGAACCCAGCCTTCAGTAAGTTCTTTTTTCAATTTGTTTATGATGTTCCTAAAATAGAAATGACAAGTGTCCATTGTTTATTGTTTTTTTGTTAGTTTATAGCCCTGAGGATGTCTTGAAATAAAGACGAAACGTTGGCAAAAGGTGATTCCATATATTTACCTTGACCAAACTCCGAGAAAAAGAAAAAGTGTTTGTTAATATTTTGTGGTCAAGAAAACAGTACCGTAATATGATTTTCATTACTATTTAACTTATTATTTTAAGTAATAACTTTTCAGGATTCTTTTTTGTTTTGTTCTAATATTTTTTATTTAAATTTTTTGTGTGATATGTTCGGAGCATCAGCTTTAAAAAACATACTTGATTCCATATCAACTCTGACACTTTTCAAAATTTGTTTGGGACGTCTGAACTATAAAAGAAAGTTTTTTTTACGGTTAGTTAAAATTTTAGAGTAGGAAATCCACTTTTTAACTCAAATAAAGAAAACTGTTGATTTTGATACCGAAAATTCTTTTAAAAAGTAATCCTTAAGCACGGAACACGAGTATATTCTAGTAGTGTCATTCCATACAAGGTCACACATGAACCAATACAACGTCATCATTTTCGCTTTATTGATTGCCAGAGTTTGAAAGATATTTTATTTTGAAATATGACTGCATTTTACCCTGTTCTTCCAGTCTTGTTCGCTTATCGACACACAGGCTACAACTAAATAAAGCACAAAATCTATATGAAAACAAATTCATATTGTGCTGCACAAGGACAAACCATAACAAATATTCTTTATTTTATTTAATAATGCATTTTCTTTTAAAATTTATTTTGTAGTTTTCTTTCACTATATGGTAGAAAAACAGTTAGACGTTACTTCTATATAAGACCAAAAGGTACTGTCGTTAAGATTTTGGTCGTTCTAAAGGAAGATGTAACAATCTTCAAAGTGGATGGCTCAGTCCATGAACGGATGATTATATATATATATATATATAAACAGATTTCCAAGGTAATCAAATAGTGATCTATATACTTATGAAATAATTATAAAAGCAATAGAATAATTATAACAATATCCTTATGTCAATATAAAAAAAAAATCCATAGTCGAAAGAACTGATTATAGTAATAATACTAGTGCTAATTGTAAAAAAAATCATGTTGTAGTCCTGAAGATGACATAAATATTTGTCGAAACGTCGGCAAAAGGATTAGTTTAAAATCGTTAGACCTTAACCCTCAAAAAATTACATAATATATATATATATATATATATATATATATATATAAAGATTTCACATAAACACGTGAAACAACAATCAATGATCAAACCACAATAAGAAATGGGAAAACAAGACTAAGATCTTTCAACCGTAACAAGCGGTCTTCGTCAGAGTTATAAACCCAACTCAGTCTTGTTTTCCCATTTCTTATTGTGGTTTGATCATATATATATATATGTTACTATATATTTATACTAAATATAAGAAACGGTCCACAAGGACTATAAAACTTTAAATTACAGAAAGCACGAAACAGAAAAAAGAACACTTACAGAATTCAATATTTCGAACTGTTGTTCGTCATCAGGAGTTCGAAATATTGAATTCCGTAAGTGTTATTTTTTCTGTATCGTGCTTTGTGTAATTTAAAGTTATATATATAATATATATATATATATGATATATAGACAAGTGTGCTCGAAAATAATAATGATTTTATTTGCATTGAATATTAAGAAACTAGAAATGGAGGTGGGTTACCCAGAAGGTTAGAGCTGAGAAGCGCCAGCAGAGCCGTGGTTAGACTCATCCACATTGTGCCCGCTTAGGCACTCTTCTCATCTTCTCTACTCGTCCACTCCTCCTGGAAACAAACAGTTACAATCAGTTAAATCAATATTCCACTAAGTAGTCTTCAAAACAGGAACATTTCAAAAAATAATAAGTAAGCAGATGGGAAATAATAGTAAGAGTAAAGAAGAGTATATTGCAGTTTTTTTACGTTTGAGCTATCAGCATAAATGAAGTATACGAAGTTCATATTCCTTCACGAATGTTCAAGCCTTCAATAGCATCACGATAACACTGTCCATCTTATTATGCCAGATTGAATATATTTCACATCTTCTGATCTCTCCTTATGACTAACTTCTGTTCAAAACAGCGGTCCTAGTATATTTTTGTTCTGTAGATTTTTACTTCTATAAAATCTGGTATTATAAATGATTAAACATTTTGTCAATGTTCAAACCACAGTAATAAAGACAAAGATCAGATGTTTTCGCATCTTTCGTTTTAGTCTGGTTTGACACTATTTAATGAAACAATTCCATGAATTGAATAAACTATATTCACAGAAAAATTACACGTAAAAGAGACACAGAAACACTCCTTGCTCACTACTGTTGTTACCTTGCTCTTGTAACAGTTGTTACCTGTCTATAGAGCGACTTACATCTGTCTCCCTGATGACGAAGCCATCGAAATATAGTAGTGAGCTTCTGTGATTTCTTTTCTGTGTGTTCTTTTTGTAAATCCAGCTCATTTAGTTCGTGAAATCGTTTCATTTCATTTAATTGATTATTTATATATTTACTTATACATATATAGCACATACATATATATCAATGATCAAAGCACAATAAGAAATGGGAAAACAAGACTATGATCTTTCAACCGAAACAAGCGGTCTGAAACACTAGATGCAGAAAACATCTGGTGAGGGGTAGAGAAGAGTGGGAGGGAAGAGTGTTTTAGTTGAGTTTTTGACTCTGACGAAGACCGCTTGTTACGGTTGAAAGATCTTAATCTTGTTTTCCCATTTCTTATTGTGGTTTGATCATTGATTGTTATTTCACGTGTTTATGTGAAATATTTTTATATATATATATATATATATATATATATATATATATATATATATATACTTACAATTAAATGAAACGGTCCAGTGGACTTTTTTAAATAAAATAAATTCAAAACGAAGGAAACACACAGAAAGACACAGACATAACTCACACCGATATTTCGATGTGAGTTATGTCTGTGTCTTTCTGTATATATATACTTATACATACATATATAACTTCACAATAAACACGTGACACAAAAATCAACGTCCAAACCAAAATAAAAAATGAGAAAAAGCCTATGATCTTTCAACCGTAACAAGCGGTACTCCTTTGAGTCAAAACTCAACTGATGTATTATTAATTTAGGTTTTGACTCTGACGAAGACCACTTGATATGATTGTAAAATCTTAATCTTTTTTCTTTATTCTATTGCAGTTTGAACGTTGATAAAATGATTATCAATTACAAAATGATTCAACGAATTAAATAAAATAAATTTACGAGAGATAATCTACGGAAGAAATCATAAGAACTCCTTACGATATTTGGACATCAGTCGGTATCAGGAGGGCACGTGAATTGGTTGAAAGACTAGTCAAAAATCTTGAATAGTATATTAGTTGAGATTTTTTTTCTTCAATTCAGCTTAATCCTTTAACTAATTTTAATCCTGATGAGCTGGAAGCTTTGTTTTGGTTCTGATCAGTCTATTTGCACCTCATTTCCCCAGAGGGGATCTGTAAAAACCGATATTAATCTTACTTTCTTCTTACCGGCAATTTCATTCTGCGCTTCACGACTTGTTTGCTTTAAAGGCGATAAAGAAAGGAATAGGAGAGCACTCTGCTTTAATTGAAGCTTGACTATTCTAGCAAATAGCATACTTGATTCCTATCCTTCTCACAAACTCACATTTTGTACACCACGCATGTACTCTTTTTATTCTAGTTAACAAAGAACAAAATAAATGAAATTTAAATATTTTTTTTATAGCAATATATGGTACTACAAGAACCATTGATTCATTATTCTATTTGTAAAACAGTCAGTTAATTGAGTTAATAAAAAGGCTAAACTCTTCATTATTCTTCTATATCTGTAACATCTATGTATAGTGACTAATTTGTAAACATTTAATGTTACTAAAACTAAATTGTTAGCATAATATAAAAAAATTAATTGTATGATATTTTTGAAAACAAAAGATTATGCTCTGTTTCAGTTATCTCAGTATTTATATCTTCTTTTATCATGAAAATGGCAAAAAGATAAAAACATGCATTCAACATGTTGTCAATGTTCAAGCCACAGTAATAAATGAGGAAAAAAGACTAAGACCGATGTTTCTACATCTTTGGTTTCAGTCGGGATTTGACTCTGACGATGACCGTTTGTTACAGTTGATATATCTTAGCCTTTTTCCTCATTTCTTATTGTGGTTTAAACATTGATTGTTATTTCATGTGTTTATTGTGAAATCTTGTTATTTTAACATGTTTTGTAAGCACTACTCAAAAGATCACAGTTGATTGAAGTATGATTGTAATGTTTGTAAGGTCATAGAAAACAGGATTAAATTTTCAGTTATTATTAGTTATCCCGATAAAATAAAAAAAAATAAATACAGGATGTTTCGTTGTTTGAAATGTTCAAAAAAATCATGAACACTTTGTCAAATTAATTTTATTGAATATGTCTGTGATTCAGTAAAAGTCTCTCTCTCTGTAAAGTTAAAATTATACAAGTCAAACAATTTAGATTCTAAAACCACTATTCTATCTGACCCTCTGAAAGAGATTATATCATCCGAACAAACACTGTCTAAATCACGGTTTAAGGAATACCAATATTTTTTCAGCTCGTAAACGACTAATGTACCATTTAAGCTCTGTCTATTCACGTATTAGATATTTGCTTTATTTTAAAGATTGGAATATTCATATGAGCAAACCAGTAGAATAGAAGTGAAAATTAAAAAACTAAAAATGTCTGGGCATAGAAAACTAACAAGTACAAACAATATCATTTTAATTACCCCAAAACTTAGACAATGTCAAAGAACAAAATGATTGAAATGATAATGGCAGAGAATAAAATTTTAGATTTAAATTCTTCTTAAAGTTCTTGGTTTCTAAAACATTTTCACTGAATATTTTTCTATTATTTTATACAATTTTAGTGATTTAGAGATGGACTGCTCTGAAAAGTGATCTATATGGAGCTCACCAAAATGTCATTGGGATGCCTAATTTGTTTTTTTTTTTGGTAGCTCATACACTGACAGTACGAGATATTTATTAAGTTGAAGTGATAGAAGACAGTGACTAAATTGTATGTAAAATGTATACCATATTTTGTCTAAAATATGGTACATATACCAATATTACGTATCCTGGTTTATGTAATTGTACAATATATACAGTTAAGGGGTTTGTATGGCATATAAAGCCCTAAGAAGATCTGGTAACACAAATAAACAGATTGGTGGTGCAAAATATCATAATTTAGCAAACGTATCAGTAATCATTTGACTCCATTTTTATAATAATATACAAATTAAAAAAAAAATATTGACATAAATTGTTAAATTTCTTTATAAAAGCTGTATGGTATGCTAAGAGAAAGCAAGATTTCAACATGTTGGCTGAGATGGCTAAATGGTTAGGTGTTGGGAATGAAGGATCTCGATTAACTCAATTGGGGTGGGTTGCGTTTTAATTCAATCTGTTCTAATTGGAAGTACTATTCCCTAAAAGGAAAAATCACATCAAAAAATCAGCATCTTGTCTCTTGAACTAACCATACGATTCAGTTATTCCTCTTACTACCAATGACTATAACTAATTTAATGAAGTTATCCACTTTCCTCGAAGTAAAATTGATCACTTCTATATGCTATATTTTGCAATGTGTTTAAAGCTGAAACATTCATACTTTATAACACCATGATATACTCTAACATTATTTATATGATGTAAATATATTTATAAGGAATAAAAATGATAATATCAATTTTAAAAAATATTAAGTGAATTAATGACATGAACATGGTTTTCTTTACATTGCTTTTAGTAAAGAATAGTATTCTCGAAAAAATCAATTACAAGTTTTAAGTTCATGAATCGAATATTGCGTTTTCTCCGGTTTTACGTGGGTTGGTTTGTATTCTAAGTTTTATATATTAGCCCTTTGGTTTATCTTTTGTCTACTTGTAAGTGAATGCCTTTTTATCCTAAGTTTTATAAAACTTCCACAAGACTGTTTTATCTTATATATTGTTGTAAATGGGTTTGAATTCTTGCTTAAGTGTACCTTTTGACGAATTCAAAGGAAATGTGCTTCTATCCTAAAAATTAACAGTCACTACAGGTACTTTGTTTGGTGTATCTTGTGTCCAGTTGTAAGTGTATTCTGTTTTATTAACTTTAAAAATTGATTTATTTTATTAAAAATTGCTTTAGTATCTCTCTATCATTATGAACATTTCATAATCTTTTAATTACTAAATAAAAAATACAGCTTCTAAGTTTCACCTGAAACCATATATGTTTATCTTAAGTACATTAATATCGCTGAGATCGAAATAATAATTTATAGAAGTAAATTTCTTTCGAAAATAGCATAATTACTACATATTAATAGTCAATTGTAACAATTTACAAACATAACTTTATGTGTTTATAATTATTATATTAACATACATAATTTTCTATGATAAACGCTGAATTAAAGATAATTTGAAGGTATGATATCTTATTTTTCGGGTAAATTATTATTCTTTTAGAGGAATTATACGTAAACAAAAATGTATTTATCAGTGGTGTCTGCAATGTCATCCGTTTTTGACAATATAGTCAACTTTGAGTTATTAAAAGACTGCAACAACAAACTAGAAATGAAATTAGAAATGAAAATGTATTAAACTATATGTGGACCAATTTTCAATTATCAAAAAACGAGTGGAAAAACATGTGTTCAACATTTTTAAATCATTTTATAATTACCTACAGGTTTATATTTGAAACTAAAAAAGATGGAAACCTCCCATCGTTATATGTAAAAGTTATACGAGATGGAGATGGAAATATCTTAACAGACTGGTATTCTAAACCTGCTGGGGTAAGCAGAATTCTGAATTATTCCTCTTTTCGTGCCATAAATCACAACAGAATAGTGTACAAAGTTAAGTTAAAAAAGTGATTTAAATTTGTGATTGAAATATTTTTTAACAAACAATAAAAAAAATGTGGAGTGGCCTACACTCAACTTTACTATAAGTAAGTATAATGTCAAACCTCTTGGGTAGATAATGTAGTATGTAGACATAATATATATGTCTAAATGGGAGATGTTTATTACTCTTTCATTCCTAGAGGTAGTACAGATAGTTATTGATTCTCTTATCAATACCGTATATTACACAATTGATGCATATAATATCATATATATTAGCACAGCAGTAATAAGACTTTTGTAAAGTCAAAGTGACGATATTGTGTTACGAAATAATCTCTTACAGACGAAAATGACTTTTGTTTCTAAAGGCAATGGATCTCCAGTGGCCAACGAATATTCCATGCACATCAGTGCACGTCGTAATTAGCAGCCCTAGACCAGAGGCCCACTACTGCTATATTCTCATCCTGCATTTCTTGTTAAGGTCAGTAATCATAAGAACGGGGATGGGACGTCAGTCTGTCAGGACGTCCTTCACGAATATGTAAGGAGTCACATTCGTGGTCGTATGGTCTTCCGGCTTTGCATTGTCTGAGATATTGTATACCGTGAAGTCATTAGATAGTCATATTTAGCTGAGGACCTGATTCTGAAAAATGACTGTCATCAAATCACCTTAGAATCAGTTTAAAATTAGTATCTCTTTGGTAATATAAAACTAAGGAGTTCATTCCTCTTAATTCAATATTAATCAAAGATCATAAGATTCATAAACACAAAAAAGTCAACAACCAGTAGCTTTTCACACCAAACATAATATAAGTAACTTTTTCCTTTGTGCTATATTCGGTTATAACGTTGCTGTAAATATATATTGAGAATAAAATATATCAGTGATTAGCCAATTTTGCATACTCAAATCAAATTCAAAGTCGGCTTTTCAATATAATTTAGAAGTTGTGTAAATGGAAACATCAGAAATTATATGTTTGATTGGCATTCATTTTTTACATATAATTTTATTCTTCTTACATCTCACATTATGTCATTAAATCATTTCAAATTTTCAAATGGATTACAACATTTCTCAAAAGCAATAGGAAACACAGACGAACAAACCCTTAATTTGATAAATATAGGGTAATAAATTTAAATAATCTATTGTTAAGTATTTTTAATCGTTTTCGCTATAACTAATTTAGTGAATGAGGTTTTAAATAACATAAATTAACTAAAAATAAATCTATTCAATGCTTTATTATATTTATTAAATGTTAGTAGTAATTATTTAGGAACTAATTAATTATTTTGATATATTTTTATGAAAATAATTCCAGAGAAACAACACACATGAAAGTCACTTTTCATTGTAGCAAATTACATCTTTATACAAAACAGTCGAAATATAAGAGTAAGTTTTTGTGAAATCTTTTATGTGTATTGTTTCTGCTGGTTTAGTTTATCTAGTTTGTGAAATCGTTTTAATTACTAATTATGAAAGTAATAATATTTAGCATTAAACTAATTAGGAAATCATTAAGTTTACAAAAATAAGTAAAAAAGGAATTAGTACTTACTATTTGAAGTATTATTAAAAGAATTAACTAGTGAACACAACAATCTATAGAGAGGTTAAAACAGTTTGAAAGGTTCCAGGAAGGACGCGGAGGACTAAACAAGGAGTGTAATGCCGCCTTTTTAGAATGACTTAGCTCTACCGGTGCACCAATCAAATGCCATCTAAATTATCTCATTTTAAAATAGTCCCCTTCTATCAGTATTTCTTTTATAAATAATAATCAAACATACAAAGAAACGAATTACACTATTTCATTAAAAACAGCAAATATATTATCAATATAAATTAAATTAATTAGTCGTAATATACATTAATAAAAGTAATTTCTAAACCTATTTCTTTTAAAAGTTGTCTGAACTATTAAATGAATGCTGAACAAAACGGACTGATTGAGATTTATAAACCATCAATCGTGTCCATATATTTCCATAAATTTCTATGAAATTTTGATGACACTACTAAAAAATCTGCAGTGGCCTACACACTTACTATAAGTAAACTTAATTTTTTAGTTTTTTATTAACAAATAAAAACTCTATAAAAAACTCTCCCAGCGAATTGGAGTCCGCTGGTATTTATAAAATTCCGTGCAAAAATTGCCATAAAATTTATATTGGTCAAACTGGTAAATCATTAAAGACACGTGTAAAACAACACCAATATAACGTAAGTAGACAGGAAAAAAGTAGTGCCTTATTCTTGCATATAAAAAATGAAAATCATCATATTGATTGGACATGAACTAAATTTATTACCTATGAAAAATCAATGTTGTTAAGAAATATTATTGAATCGTCTCTAATTAAATTTAATAGATCTAATATTATAAACATTAGTAACGGTCTCTTCAAACTTGATACTTTCGTCACAAGGGCAATAGCCTCTTCAAAGAGGGTTGACAGCTAGCGGATAGTTTTTTACTTTTTCTTACTGTACTCTTTTGTTTCCCCAAACATCCCTTTCTGGACATTAGTCCTTTCCTGTGCTTTCACCCTTTTAAAATACCACTCTTCCCTCCCACTCTTCTCAACTCCTCACCAGATGTTTTCTGCATCTAGTGTTCAGTTGGGTTTTTGACTCTGACGAAGACCGCTTGTTACGGTTGAAAGATCTTAGACTTGTTTTCCCATTTCTTATTGTGGTTTGATCATATATATATATATATATATATATATATATATATATTGTGTGTGTGTGTGTGTGTGTGTGTGTGTGTTTTGTTGAACGACCTTTGTACTGTAGCATGAATAAATATCATTGTCCATCTTTAAAGTTTTCTCACCTTTGTTTTAAATATTTCTAGTACTAAGTACACTAGTTCTCCAAATGATTTATTATTTATAACTGACATGTTTCGGTCTCTTTGACCATCTTCAGAGTTCATCATATTTATAAAAAAAAACTTATTCCTACTAATTATCACATGTATAACTTCAACAAAACATGTATAAAAGAAGGATTGCTCCCCAAATTTACAAATATATATATATATATATATATATATATTATATATATATATATATAACAATCAAAAGAAACGGTCCAGCGGACTTTTTAAAATAAAATAAATTCAAAACGAAGGAAACACACAGAAAGACACAGACATAACTCACATCGATATTTCGACCATCGTCGTCATCAGGAGGTGTGAAGAGCGAAGAGCGAAGAGTCCCGCAGGAAGACAGGGCGGTACTCCCTGTATATATATATATATATATATATATATATATATATATATATATAACAAACTGTTTAACTAACAATCGTCATAAGGTAATCTATTTTTTTTTTCAAAAAGCCAAATAATTTATTTTTAAGCACACATATATTAACAATGCTTCATTATACTTCAGTTTTTATTTCCACAACGAGTAATATTTTCTATGGAATTTTTTTTTTAAACAAATTTAATAAATAATAGAAAACGTTTATATTACTGTGAAGTAAGTGTTAATGCTTTAGCACGCTTTAAAAACAAAGGAAATATTAGAATATAACTATTTTGATCCTTAAATTGTTGTAAATAAGCAATACTTTGATGTGATATGATCTATGTAGTTTGCAATCTTTTCGCTCTACTTATGATATAAAGTGAGTAGTTAGGGTATTGATCAAAGCAGATCAGCTGCTGAATTCATTAGGGAAGGTCGGATGTAAGTTTGATTGGGTTGGCTGGGCTGATTGGACTTCATTAATTATTAGTTCCTTTTGGATATCCAACTTGTTTCCTACTTGTCTACCCTGTCAAAAACCAATATGTTTGCATGTTTTAAGAGTTCCAACTATTAATTATGCTAACTATGCCAACTATGACTATTAATTATACATGTGCAAAGTAATTAATTATTCCTATGATTAGCTCATTAATGTCTTATTAAGAGAAAGATTACTTTCATCCTTAAACCAGTTGAAATCAAAGTGCCATGAATTTCCCGCGGCCTATATCTATATATCAATGACTCCGGATCCTTTAGATATTTTTTTCTCAATTTTCATGAATATTTTGGGATTGACATATATGTTGTTTCAATTATTTATTCACAAACATGGAGTTTTATTTAATCATTGACACACACATCCCACTAAATTTTCTGATTATTGAGAAACTCTCCTCTCATCCTCTAATTATAAATCATATATTAACTCCTGTTGGGTAAATAATAATTATTATTATATTTAAAACATATAACTAGGAGACTTGAACGGAGAATAGGAAAGGAGGCGTTTGGTCACAATTCTAACTTATAGGGTAAACAAAATTACAATTCCCTACAGGAGAGATGAGCTTATTTTAGAAAAAGAATCAAAGAGGAATATAGAATATGGATGCTAGAAGAAATAGGGATAAAGTGGAGACTGTAAGAGTAAAATCTATGTGAAGGAGGGAGATAGGGATGGGAAAAGAAAGGAAAGGAAAAACACAAGACGAATAAAACAGTGAAAGAAACGGGTTTAGAGAATAAAAGGTGTGTGTGAGTGAGAGAGAGAGAGAGAGAGAGAGAGAGAGAGAGAGAGAGAGAGAGAGAGATGATAGAGAGGGATGAGAGAGAGAGAGAGAGAAATAGAGAGAGAGAGAGAGGAGAGAGATAGAGAGAGAGAGAAATGAGAGAGAGAGAGATGATAGAGAGAGATGAGAGAGAGAGAGAGAGAAATAGAGAGAGAGAGAGAGGAGAGAGATAGAGAGAGAGAGAAATGAGAGAGAGAGATGAGAGAGAGATGAGAGAGAGAGAGAGAGGAGAGAGAGATAGAGAGAGAGAGAGGAGAGAGAGAGAGAGAGAGAGAGGAGAGAGAGAGAGAGAGAGAGAGAGGAGAGAGAGAGAGAGAGATCTAGGGAGAAGTAGGGAGCGCGAACAAGGGAGAGAAGAGAGAAAGATGTTGATAAAGAGAGATGGAAAAGTAACAGATGCAATGAGTGAATGTTAGACAGAAAACTATGGATAAAGAGAGAGTATAAGAAGGAGGGTAAGAGTGATTGAAATGAGTCACAGAGAAGTGAAATACAGAAAGACCGTGAAAAAGATTCAGTACAGGTACTCATAACTTTGCCTTAAAAATGAATAATCCATGACTTACGCCAAGTTATTATCTGTTCATTATAATCATAAGTATACATTGTTATCAAAGTTTCAATAATTTGGGGAGAACAATAATTTTGCACTAGAAATGGAGATTTTGCGACAAGGGGGAATGCTGATGTGACATAACATCGCATGACTATCCTCTAAGTGATAGACCATGTAGACCGAATGGAAGGCATAATAGTTCTGCAGCCACGTGTTCGTGGCTTTATAAACAAAATGGCATACATAATAAACATGATAGTGCCGTGACCTGCTCCCTACCTTGACTCCGGGGTTATGAATCATGCAGCCGGAGAAAAATGGATTAGCAATTATAATACTAATGTAGTGCAATCAGTTATTATGTGGTATTTACTCATTTAGGGTAAAAATCTAATGAAATTGTCTCCACATATAAAAATTTTAATGATATAAACAACGCGTTTATATCGTAGTGTATAGTCAGTCTTATTCAGAGGCACTCATCCTTAGGTTCATACTTTCTGCCTTATTTTATTTTATATTAATTTTTGTACTTATTTACTTTGTACTATAGATAACTCTCTGGTGTCATTGTATTTTTTTAGTTAATGCCTGAGGAAGAACACTACGTGTTCGAAACGCGTTGTTTATATCATTAAAATTTTTATATGTGGAGACCATTTCATTAGATTTTTACCCTACAATTATAATACTATTTATTATAGTAAGCATAATCAGAAAATCACGTAAACACATTGGACAAAATCATATTAACAGCTAGTTTTCATTGCTATAGTTAGATGTTGTTATTATTCAAACAGATAAACTACACATGTCTGCAGACATGAAACTCAAGGAAGCTCATGAAAAGTTGTAGTTCACAATACAAATATCGAATCCACGTTAAAAATTATTCTCAAAGTACAATGTGGAGTTAAGCACAATTGTATATTGTCTTTATTCTTTGCATAGACACTTGTTAAATCATTATTATTTGCTATCGTAGAAACGCGAATTATTAATTCATAAAATGACTTATTAAAGAAACCAGATGGCATAGCAATGAGAACCATAAACCGTAACATTACTTCACAGGTCCAACTAGTTCACTTGAAGTGTGTAAGTGCATAGTTTAGTTTGTATTAGTAACTACACTAACGTCGTTTCATTTCTGAAATCTTCTCCTAAGAAATAGGATAATTGTGAAATAAATTATCCTAAAACAGCTGGGCATCACTAATTCAGGAATTCGTTCCAGCATGGTTGCTCAGAGAGGACGACAGGCCGTCTGTACAATAAACGACAAAGATCGTTAAAGGTACTCGTTAAAGATTCCCACTCTAAAATACTTGTAGAAGGTAAAATTTAGGACTTACAAAGTAAAATGTTCATTGTGTGTTATCACAAAGTACCAATCGTTGGCCTCAATGTCTGCTGGTACAACCAAAGCAACTTACCAAAGCAACCTATAACAAATCTCTATGTCCCACCATTGGACAAATGGTGATGACATTTGACGGTATATGATTCATGGTCCAATAAAAAACGTCAATGGTTTTGATTAATATTGAAGGACGAGAAAGGTACATTATCGGACCTGATATTATTATAGTACTAAAACCGGTTATACTCAATCGTCATATCAATTGACTCCAATCACTTCAAGAAATATAATAAGTTTTGTGTCGAAATTAATATCATGTAAGAAATAATTAATACTAGCTGACCCGGCGAACTTCGCCAACAATCAGTGGATGTCTTGTTAGCTTGAGCTAAGCTGTTTGGTGTTTAATTATTAATACAATAGCTAACACAATAGGAAACGTCCTGCCTTACCTGTAATATATTCAATTCGAACAGGAATAAAGTCTAAGTGGGAAAATCTGGAGTGGCCTAAACTCAACTTTACTATAAATAAACATATCAAGTTAACGACCAATATATATTTTGTTTGTTAGTCAGACACTTGTTTGACAACTATGCATTGTACTATGGAATGCATCAGAAAATATATGTTTGATTGGGATTAATTTTGTAGATTTAACAATTTTATCCTTTTAACATATCGTCTTTATTCATTAAAATATTTAACATTTTTGTATATATGCCTCTAAACACTAAACAACAATTATATTTCACTTATAATTTCTAACTCAATTCAAACACTCATAGTAACACAGACTCCACATATACAACACAATCTTGAAGCTTTCATGGGCTTCATATATCTTAGAACTATGACATATTCTTAGTTCTTATATCATAGAACTTTGGGGTTCTGCCAAACTATAAAATATTCGCCCTGTAGAAGCTATTTAAGTAAAAAAACTTAGAAAACTCTCACATCTCCCGTTTTACGTTCCAAATATAATCATTCATCGAGATCTTGAACTCCTCTTCGTTGACGACTATGCAAAAGATTACTACAAACTATTCCACAGTAAACTCTCAACTCATCCAAACCCAATTGCTCAAAATCTTTCCTTACTAGTAATCCTGTTTTGGATTTGTAGTCATGTTTCTCGGACTTTCGGATCAATCCATGAACAAAACATGTAACAGATCGATGCTTTTTTACGTGAGACCCTTTAGCCACATGAGAAGGCACACCACAGTCCTCTTTGAGGATGCGACCGAGCCCGCTCATGTGCCCAAGGTGGACCTCACGGAGGCGGGTCGCTGAAAGCCCCCAAACACGACTAAAACGGCAGTGTCCACTTGACTGTCTATCTTCATAAATATTAAATATAGTTATTAAGTGCCACCAATAGGTGTCCACCCGAATTCCACTACAAAATCAAAAAGCAAAAGGACAAACCCTGAAACAAAATTACTTCTACATGAAACTGTAGTCTAAATAACCAAAACTATAAAAAAAAACTCAGTGTCAACAATGTAAATAAATGAAAACAAATCCGACCAGTAGGGAAGGTTATTCATTATTCCAAAACAAAATTTCAGTTTTCATAGTATATTGCCCAATGCAACAAAGGAAAGTTTATGATTTTTTTTAATAAATTGTTAATCTTAGGTTCAACTTTTTAACAAAATTTTATTGTTATAGTTTTAAAGATAAAAGTGATGTTTTGATTTGTATAAAAGCATTATAACCCCATTTCTTATTAATGTAATTTATAAAAAAAAATTACTGAGCTCATTCACACATGTGATATTTTTAGGAATAAAAACTAAAGGTATGTAAATAGACTATTTAACTTCTGGTCCATTAAATGCTAATTAGAGAATATAATGATTTAATTAGAGACATAATTAGATAATATTATGTCTAATTATGATGACTTTGATTTGTAGCTGTCATTCAATTACAGCAATTAGATATGCCTAATTATCAATATTATGACAAAGCGTGACACACGTAGTTACTAGCGTATTAATATATAGGATGGATGAAGAAACTCGAAAAATGAACAACTATGTGTTTTGTCAGTTGTCAGTTTTAAGAATGTGCTGTAACAATACATTGTCGTTCGCTCTAAGATAGTTATATTGAAATAACGCCATTAAATAATTTTAATGCCAACGCGTTCCAAATTGCATTTACTTACAGGAAAGTTAGTACCATTGGTACTACTATATTTTCCTATTATAATAGAAATCTAATTGACACGCTTTTCAGAATAATTATCAAATGCTTTGATAATACTATTTAATTAACAAAGTATCATTAAAACTGGAAACAAGTACATTAATTTAACAACATGATTTAGCAAAAGAGATTTTAATCATAAAATGTGACAAAAAAAAAATAACTAACAAGTCAGATTTGTATCACTCATTAAAAGATATTATTAATCAAAACATAAAATGAAAAATATATTAGCGATGCCATCTTGTGAACGATCTGGAAGTTAAATAGAGTTGGGTAGTTAATTAGTTTTGCTTTTCATTTAAAGACATAATATAGAAATAAGAATTAAAAACCAATATTATTAATAATTACATTATTTTATTTTATTTTATCTTTTACGCCATATTTTATAGTAAATATTTATTAAAAAAATATAAACATTTTAAATATATTATTTATAAGCTTACTAGAGTCAAATATGTCAGAATATTTGAATAAAAGATAATGCGTCTATTCATATTTTTTTGGATAAAATCTGATGGAAATACTTTTGATCAAAACTGTCTTTGAAGCACGAATAATAGAATTAATTACTTACGAAAATTGAGAGATTTTTTTGGTAAGTTTACATAAATAAAACCAAAGGATTAAAAAAAAAAAGGAGTCCATTATAGAAAGTATATTTAATAATAACAAAAAAAAAAGGAAGTTTGCGATAAGAGTTTGATATGAAGGGAGAATCAGATTGTAATTTTATCAGTTGCCATCTTAGTACCATATATAAAATTGTAATGCAATCAGCGCGTCACACAAGTGTTTGAAGTTCCCCATACATCCTTTCAATATGAATACCTTGTATCAAGGCTCAACATCACAGGCCCTCATGCGTGCCCTATCTCCCTTGGACCAACTATAAAAAACAGTCCTTCTTTTCCACCCACTAACTTACAAAGGCAAATTTTTCAGACTAAAATATAGGGATCATGCCTCTATAAGTTATACTTCAGCATGTAATATAAAACTCATTTCATTTTGTTTCTTTAATGAATTTTATTTTCAATATTATGCATGTTTATTAAATGCATGGTATTTTTATAGTTCATTTAGAATAGAAAGAAAAAAGTATCATGTCTTAAAATGGGGTTAATTTATTATAGAGCTCTTTTAACTCACGAGATATGCTAGAATGTATTGCGTGGTATGCACGCATGAATAGAATAGGAGAAGAAGCAGTAAGTAAGTTAATGTAAGACACATTAACATTTTGACATCCGTTAGCTTCAGATGTTTATAACTTAAGAAACAAACCAATACTAACTGCAGTGCCAGGGGTGGTAATGCAGTGATTAAGCGCCTCTAATAGCCTCTAACACTCAACTCCGACTTGTGGCCTTCACAAGGCTACCCTGTTAACCTGCTATATGCAGGGACAAACGAAAGAGGAGGAGAAGGTGATCAGGGGCTGGGCCACAACCTTCCTAATCCCCATATCCCCTCCTTTTATCTCAGCTCCAATCTAAGGTGTTATGCGATCCGTGCCGAATGATAGATGATACAGGGGTTACTGTATTATGAACGGAGCCTCAAGGGTACCAATGACCCCCTTGAGTAAATAGCCTTATTCCGGTATGCGGTGTCTGCCTGAGTAGACAAAATACCACCGATAGAGATACAGGGATTTTCCCCTTTACGATATTAAGGAGAAGGAAGTCCGGAGACCATCCTCCTGAAACACAGAGGATCCAAAAGCGCTAACTAGTGGAAGCCAATCTCCCACGAGTGCACCAAAGAAGACCCGAAGAACGAGAAAGGAAGTTACTTTCTCCCGAAACGTAGGGAGCTTGACTGGACATTTCATTGATGGTTTGGGCAGATTCTGCAAAAAAGAGGAAGAAACACCATTGCTCCTGCTGACTGACTGTAAGGCATCTTTGCTTGACAGAGGTAGGTGCTTCGGGACACTAAACAAAACCATAGAAGATCTTTTACTGCTGGAATCAGCAAAAGTGCTGAGCTTCTTGGAGATGTTGAAGCTAACTGCTGGGGTACTTTTGTACAGAAGGGCGAAATATAATAGTTTTTAAGACGCAGTGCTATAGTCACCCTCACTATATCATTATAATAATAATAATAATAACTGCTGTGGCAAGTGTTCAGTGTTTTTTTTACATGTTATCCTATGTTATCTGTTATTTTAAATAAGTATGGTTGAAATACTGTTTTTGAATTTTAAATAATACATACGAATATAATTGTATATACCATAATTATATAATATAATTAATTGTAAAAAATCATTTAACTCATTTAAGGAAGAGTAAATGTCAAATATAAAAATGAGTGTTATTTAACATGAGAGGGAATATTTAACATATAAAATTCATAGTGTTAAGAATTTTAATCCTCAGTTACAAAGCCAAAGCTATTTTGCAAAGGATCATTGACTTCATTTAACTAAATAAAGTTAATTTATGAACTTCCGTTTGTTTTGATTTCCCGTTACAATTTAGGATAATACTCGCTGCGTCCCTAATAATCCCAAAACTGGAGATTTATTAGTGTGATTCCTGTCCGCTAATTTCTTTTAGCTCAAACCGTACCATGCATGCGGAACAATCAGTTGAAATACTTTCACCTTGCCCTAAGAATGGCTTCATTGTTATTTGTATAAAATAAACTTTCTTTCTGCCTACCTGTTTGATATGCAGTCCAAAATAGGTATATCGATCTATATGTCATTTTAGATAATAATTCAGATTGGGATGATATTAGGTTGATCAAAGTAACTGTAGGTCAAAAGTTCAATGTGGAAGTGAAGATATAATTTTCTTTTGAGTTATCTCATATTTGTTTACATTTTAGCAATTATCTGTCAGTCAATCAAAGTTTTTTACGAAAAAAATTATACAGCACTTTTATTTATATATACTTTAAGAAATAAACTTTCATATGTTTTGATACATATTTTTTTTTTACCTTAATTTCAAAAATTAAAGTTTTGAAGTTTAGAAATGGCCTCCCTCCCCTGTCATAAACAATATAAAGTATTTATATTTAAAAATCATTTTCAAAGTCTATAAATAAGAAAAGGAAACCAAATTTTAAATGAAATTCTGACGTGAGAAAAATGAGACTGCAGCTAGTTTGATATATTATTAAATAAATAAATATGCTAACAATATGGAACGTTTGAAATAACTTACTTTATTATTTCATTTTTTTGTGCCTAAAAAATATTTTATAATATTTTTTTTATATAATATATTCATGTTTATCATAACGCATAATTAATGGTATTTTTTTTGGTATATTTATAGTTGCTTTCTTATGGGTAAGGATTAATGATTCCGAAGTCCCCTGAATCCGTTTTTGAAATTTGTTGGATATTATGTCTGAGTGTGTGTTTATGTGCTGTGTGAGCTTATATGTGTGGTCATGTGAATCTGTGTACGACTGACGTCAGGGTAACCCAATGGCTTGTGTGCTCGTGTCTGAACTGATAGATCCCGATATATACTGATATACCTATAAAATATAGGTATATAAACTTATATCATATGTATATATATAAATGATTAAACCAGAATATGAAAAGTGAAATAAGACTAAGATCTTTCAACCCTAACAAGTGGTCTTTGTCAGAGTCAAAAACAGAACTGACGAAGACCACTTGTTACAGTTGAAAGATCTTAGCCTTATTTCCCTTTCCATATTGTGGTTTGATCATTGATTGTTATTTCACGTGTTTATCAGACATTTTGATATATATATATATATTAAGATTTCACATAAACACGTGTAATAACAATCAATGATCAAACCACAATAAGAAATGGGAAAACATTCTCATTTTTTCCATTTCTTATTGTGGTTTGATCATTGATTATATATATATATATATATATATATATATAATTAAAATAAGCAGTGACACATAAACTGAAACACAACAAAGACTCACTTTTCAATATTTTGACCGCCATTACGGCCGAAATATTGAACAGTGAGTCTTTGTTGTGTTTCAGTTTATGTGTCACTGCTTATTTTAATTGTAATCTGTCCTGCCGGACCGTTTTTCGTTTATCATGATATATATATATATATATATTGTAATTTATAAAAGTTTTGTAACAGAACAATTCCAGACGTACAGCAATTTTTGACGTTCCCTAAATGGCAATTTTCTTCGAAAACACCAGTTTAAATAAACAAATTTCAGTTTATTCATAATGTATTGTTAACGTCTAATGTATAATTAGATCATAAATATTATTTCATTTTCATTTGGTTTCAGTTTTGTTCATTGTACATAAAATAAACTTAAAATATGCATATTTTAAAAACATTATTTTAATATTAGTTTTATTTTTTGTTTATCGTACGTATTACTTATCCGTTTAGTGGTAATCTTTATTTCAAGAATTGATTTTCATGTCTGAAATTGTGACCGAGTATTATTTGTAAATATTGCTAGCTTCTAAGGCGAATTGCTTTTTTAAATATTTACACAGCAGTATTGAACTAAAGGGAGGCAAAGCTTCGGAACGCGAACAAGATGTCACTTTTTAATCCCACTCTGCGCTTAATATTGCACCCGAGCCTTTTGTTCAGACTGGTCCTTAACAACTCTTGCTGGTTATTTACTTGTTGACTTGTTTTCTTCTTTTAAAATATTAGTACTAAATAAAATCAGATGGCTCAGTATTTCATTAAGTAGAACAAAAATTGATACGAGCTTCCTAAAATGTATTAAACTCAATTCAAAATGTATACATCTTTAATTTTAATACAATGCTTCAGAACTCAATATTTGTCATTTTAAATTAATTTAAAAATGATTAATAACCTCCCCTTCCCTCCAAATGATTTATTTTAGTAAATGCAATATGTACAGTTCAATATGAAATTTAAAATTAAAAAAAAAAGTAATTTGCAAAATCCAATAGAATTTCATAAAAATAAATTAAACAATAATAATTAAATAAAATCTATTGAAAACTTAAAGAAAGCCAAACAAGTTAATAACTAAATGCTGGTCACTTCTGTATATTTCCACTTAGTTTACCTATAACTACGAAGATACATTGGAGATATATTAGTGGTTAGTGGTTGCCAAAATAAACCTATTTCTTGAGTTGTTTTATTTGATTTTATTGAAGAAAATGCCGGATTTTGGTTTTAAGTAAGATCATTGACGTAGTGATCTAGGACGAAAATGCGTTTTTTCACAGATCTTGACTTCTAGAAATTTTGACACAAATCAATTGAGAAAGGCTCTAACCCGTTTTTCTGCTAGAATTGGTGCTAATATACTGTTAATAATAACACTCACGAGTATCACTTCGTATATTACTTTGACTTGTAGAGATGTCTTAGGCTTTTTGAATATTACATAATCCAATATTTTGCCTTTAGATGGTCATAATATAAACTTTTTAATTCCTTTTATTTCACACTTATCTTGATAACCTATTTCTTGAAAATGTTTTCAATCTACTTGTTTCCAACATACAGTTACACTCTTGTGCTCTAAGTTCTGTTCTAAGCTGGAAATTGTAAACTATTTGTTATTTTATACTTATTCCAGTCGCAAATGACTCCTTGTATTGGGATAATTCTACATGAGAAGCCCTAAATATTCCCATACTCAACTCTTTATTATATCAGTGATCTTTATACACCAGAAGGCTGGGATTTGGTTTAAATATGCTGACTTAAATCTGCATCTGGAAAGGATTCAAATTATTCCTAACAATTTGAATAGCAAATATATTAATTATGAAACAAGATTTTAAACCTGTCATGTATTAGAAAAATGTTTGAGACTGTCCTAAGCACCTATGCTTTGTTATAGTTAAGAGTAATGATGTCACACTGTCAATTTGAAATACATTTCAATCTCTCTGTCATTTTTATACATATGCAAGCACACTCTTTATATATAATATATGTGAAACCACACTGTCTATTTACAATATGTATGAAACAAAAAAAATACACTCGTGAATTTACATATTTAAAAATACACTGTTGTTTATAGTACTCGTATATCATATGTCTATTTATAATATATTTAAAATCACTCTGTATATAAATAAGATATATAAACGTCCAAACAGTAGTAAGAAATCAGAAAAAAGTCTAAGATCTTTCAACCGTCAGAGTCGAATCTCTACTGAGAGATATTTTATCTCAATTCAGTTCAGATTTCTATCTGACGAAGACTGCATGTTACGGTTGAAAGATAGTAGTCTTCTTTTTTTTTTGCTGATTTCTTGCTGTAGTTTTGGACGTTGATTTTTGTTCACATGTTTATTGTAATTTTTGTTAAATAACATATGTGAACTCACACTATTTATTTATAATATGTATGTAATCACACTGGCCCTTTATAATAACAATGAAATCAGAACTATTTAAAACTGTCTTCTTTAAAGATTTATTGCAATGCTAGTTATCTTTTGGATGTCCTAAATTCTATCTTTTCGACTTCAGTACCTCATAACGTGAGCTTCTTCATTTCTACAAATAGAGAATTCCGTGTTGTTCTGTGGGTGAAAATTGTTGCACATTACTTAATTGACGGCCGTGAACTATTTATGATAAATTGTTTTTTAACAAAATTTATAAAAGTTTTTTATAAAAATTAAAAACAATATTATTTGGAAGTAAGAATAATTTAGCTTGTAAGTTTGCCTACTAGTTAGTGTGTGTTATCATATCACTAACTGACCTGTTTAAAAATCATAAATTGAATTAAAATAAATATTCTTGCGTAAAATTATCGGTGGACTTAACAAATATTATACTATATGATGGTATATCACAAAAGTATTAAACTTTCTTAGAGATGAAATAGAAAAGATTTTTTTTTTAAATGGAACAATGCATGAAATTTATTGACATTATAAATCAAGGAAACTGGCTAATGGAGAAACATTTAAAACTGTATGGATCAACAAAAATAGCTCATATAAATGAAATTAATTTCATTTTACAGTGTTCAGTTTATTGTCCTCTTTATATTAACTCACAATTTCAAATTCTTTCATTTAGTGTTTTATAACAGTTAAATATAAATTATAACAATCAATATAAAACTGGAAATCTGCTTTTGAAATAGTAAGGATTCATTTAATTTTCTTCACCCAGGCTTTCAACACAAGCATCAGCTATCCCAAACCCCTTAGTCACCTAATGAACTTCACCAACCACCATACACAGCAACCAGGTTAGCTCAGTGGTTAACGTACTCGCCTCTGGCCTGGCAGTCCTTGGTTCGATCCCCACCTGGTCCTCGATTTATTCACGCGGAAGGTCAATAAATCTGAGTACGCCATCCCTTGGAGAGGACGTTAAGCCGTCGGTCCCGAGCCTGTACCAAGTCAGGTACTCCTTAAAGATCCCTACTCAAAATGCACTTGATTTAGGCAAAATTTAGGGAACCCAATGTAGAATCTGCAGAACCACCGATGAAACAAAAAGCCGGTAAACGGCAGACGTTATCACCCACCAGGGGATTGGTTTAAACAATAGGAAAAACACTTTGTACAGATTCTCAGTACGATATATAATATTGTATTATATTATAATAGTGCCATTATATATTTATATTATATTATTATATTATAGTGGCAATTGTATGGTATTATATAAGTTCTGACTTATAATACCATACGACTGTAAAAACAACACTTTTATAACAGACTAGCTGATCTACCCAGCTTTACCCGGGAAACAATTTAATTCCAACTCTAATAATAAATTACATGAAACGAAAACAATTTAAATTTTCTATAGTTTCGTTACACTTAACTTTTTTCGAGATAAACGAAATTATTACTGAATTAAAATTATAGATTACGCAAAAAAGATATAATCTAACACTGATTATAAATATCATACATTGTCTAATACAATTGGTAGTTCATAGATTAGATTAAACAAATAATAAAAGGAATATTTTTTGCCGAACAATACGAGTATATCAAGAAATTTTGAAAGAAGTTTTAGCTCATTAAATGTGATATCTCGTATCTGTTAAATATAATGACAAGAATTTTAAACCCATAAATCTTTTCAATTACCTGCGGCTGCCATTACCAATTAAAGTCAAAATGTAAACAAACAGTTTATACAGCAAACCTTATCTATTATAATATTTTTGGGATATTATCTGAACCACAACTCTGATTTTTAAAAACTTTACATAAACCTTCCCGGGAATATACCTAATAATTTCCTAAATTTTCACGGCAATTGGATGTTGGTTTTTGAATCCATCGAGTACAAACAAACAGACATACATTGATCGTTATATATATAGACTAGTTTAGCATAGGTAGTATGACTGATCTTATCATTGATGGTGGTGTATAATGCAGAAATTGTGGTTTTATTATTAGCCCTTAATGACGAGAATCACCGTAGAGAACAGACATATTCGCTATACATTTGTCGAATCAATTCATCACTAGATATAAATACACCCTCATTGCGAGTAACACACATAAAAATCATATTAATATTCAAATACTTCGTACGTCATGAATTGTTGTAATTGACCAATTGTTGACAATGTAGGCGATATCGCCCACCAGTGGGCTATTCAGCAACGCAGGTGGGCGGCGAGAAGCCAGTGGGCAATGGTTGAGCGATGGATGATAGATACGTGAACACAAAAGACAAAGAAAAAACAGTTAAAAGAAAAGAACAGTTTCTTAATATATCTAAAAGTGACAAATGAAAATATCGAGATGTATGCCACCCATTTGACTGTAGTTTTAGAGGACCTGAAATGTTATATCCTTACAATGACTATCCCTGATTAGATATTCAATCCATTTGATTTTGATGTGTCTACGCCAGATTCTGATCAGTAGAACAACTTGATGGAGCTTTGTAACGATTATGAAGCCCAATTAAGCGACAAGCAATAAGGTTCCAAGGCTATGTGGTTGTGACCTGCTGTTGCAGCATCATAACCATGCCTCTGGTCAAAAGTAAAATTTCTGCTTCTAGCTTTTCCCACATCTTACCTTGTCGAGTGTGGGTTTTCACGAGTAAACATGATGACTAAATCTCGTAATCGGCTTGACATCACAGATCGCGGAGAGATTCGAATAGCATTGACAAAATTGACTCCAAATGTGGAGTTAACTCTCATTAACTGCTAATGGTTGACATAGTAACTGATTCGTTTAATAAAAGTCTTTTATTCAAATGATACAGATTTGATATTTCAAAAAAAAAAAGAAACATATCGAGATAGGCTGCACGTAATAATGTCGAATACGATGAGAGGGTTCTTCACTCCGTGGTTTGTGGTATCTCAAGAACTTTTAAAAAGCATGTTACCTGTAAATTAACAGTAATGTTACGAATAGACTTGATGAAATTTAACATAAGAAAAACTTCTTCAACTGCAATTGATTATTTGACTGTCTTTTGAGTAACCAATTGTACTGTTTTTCTCAACTTTTATGTTAGTGGTTGATCAGCGAGGAGATGGAGACACGGGTCACTATTTCCTTTTTCCAATATTTATGCCTTCTACATCAATTCAATGTTTAATGTAAATCCATATGACATTAAATCAGATAAAACTCTTACAAAATTTGTTGGACTAAAAGGATATATAAGTCAAATCTACTTTCTAATTGAAAAGAAAGGAAATAATTTTCTTTTATGGATGCATGAAATATATGTTTTCTTGCCAGTGATATTGTACTCGCTCGTTATAACTGTAAGTGGCGAGGGCCATTTAGCTGGACCATTAAAAGAGATCCGGTAGTTGTGAGGTAGATTACACATTGCGTGACCTCCTCCTTCCGTTTGCTCTTTTGCTTTAGCCCAGCTTTGCTTTACAGTCGGATAATTATCAATAATGCTTTATTTCACTGAAGTAAAGAAAACAACTTTATGTGTCATGTTTTAAAATTATTTAGTCTAGATTACAAATTCTGAAATATATTTTCTTCTTTCTCTTAATATTTTCTCTGTCTCCTTTTTCTTATGAATATATATATATATATATATCAATGATCAAACCACAATAAGAAATAGGAAAACAAGACTAAGATCTTTCAACCTTAACAAGTTTATATATAAACTCAGATATTGAATATACAAATTCACCATGAAGCACACGCGCGATACTGAAATACAACTGACATTATCACCTTTTGGAAAATTATTTCCTTTTTTAAAAAAAAATTGTTTCAAGAATTGTTGGTGACAATTCAGTAGAACTTAAAAACATTTTAATTTAAATAAAATTAATTTAATCTTCTTAAAGAGAAATGTTTTTGATTCTCCTCTGGGAAAAAAAAAGGGAAAAGCAGAGGGGGTTTAAAGAGATAGAATTAAGAAGATACAGTCCCATTGTTAAGCGCCACTTCTGGAGCATACTAAACATGCTGCATTTCACACTGATGGCTAGAATCTATTTCATCAAAATGTTTTCAGTTTTGCTTCTTCCAAACGTTCACTTCCAGACGTTGTTTTCTTTTATTCTGTTCTGTTTAGTGGTGGAAAATTTAAATGATTTGTTATTTTCAATACATTACAGTAAGCACAGATTCTTGGCGTATTCTATTTTTTGAAGCTCTAAATACTGTCAAACTCAAGTATACTATGGCAGTGATTTTTATTATATCAAAAGATTGTAGTTTGGTATGAATACGTTATCTTAAATCTGTATTCTGAGAGGATTTAAATCGTTAAAAACAATTTCAATTGAATATTTTATTAAAAAAACAAGGGTTTTATAGCTGTCATGTATAGGAACAATGTTTAATTTAACATACCCTAACTACCTAAGCTCTCTATGAGTAATAATAATGAATTGTAAATTTTTTTTTTATTAGTAAGGAGGCGAAATCCATTTACTCATATAGTGCTGGGCTCCCAGATAAGCTAAAATACCAACTAAAACCTTAGCTTTTCTTCTAGGACACTAGCCTGGAACCGTTTTTCATATTACCTCAGACTAGGCCATTCCTTAATAATAAAATAATACATAATAATAAGTGTGTTCTCTAATCTGGGTTCGGTCAATTTTCCAGGATAAAAAATTAAACTCTCGTTGCTAACGTTTTGGTTTTATTTAAAACCTTTTTCATAGGCAGAAGTAAGAATTTTTTAACTAAGAAAATGAAATTTACATTGTTGTTCCTTTAAATAATGTAAATTTCATTTTCTTAGTTAAAAAATTCTTACTTCTGCCTATGAAAAAGGTTTTAAATAAAACCGAAACGTTGGCAACGAGAGTTTAATTTTTTATCCTGGAAAATTGACCGAACCCCGATTAGAGAACACACCTATTCTATCAAACGGTCGATATATTATTGAATCTGTCATAATAATAAGATTAATAACAGTAAATAACAAAGTTACACTGCCTATTACATATGTATACAATACAAGTTAGACAACTCGTAACCCCTTGGAACACTCAGTGTTCAGAAATTATATCAACTGTCAATAAAATAAATTCACTGAACGTGATTGACAAAAATAATCTTCAATTTAATGGTTAAGGGGAAAATTTAATGGAGTTCTTCAGAAAAAACTATATTATAACAATCAGTCTTCCTTCCTCTATTGAGATAAAAGGTTACAAGGTTTTACTTGTTTGTATTATTTCTCAATTTAATATAATAATGTAAAAAAAAAAACCTTTTTAGCAAGTTTAAACTTTTTATCTTTCAAAAATAATCAAGATCACGAATGTTGAACTATAAGTATCATTCTACTTCTACGCTTTATGAGGAAATGTTAAAAGGCATCATTTAAGTTTTCTCTACATACCCTAGCATGCTAATTTTAACATTGTACCATCTAACCGATGACACTAGAGCAAATTTAAAGCACTTAACCTAGAAGTCCTTAATTATGGAAATAATATGGCGGCAGACAATAATAGCTTATTCTCTTCTAAAGCTTTTAGAAGACTAATATTAAGAAATATTTATATCATAAAACATGCCTTAAAATAAAAACATAACCAAACTTTAACCAAATTAGTAATGAAGAAAATATTTTTACATAAATTATTAAAGTATATTTAATACATTTTTATTCATTTATATAAAATGAAATGATTGTTATGACAAGTTTCCAACTTAATAATACTACTTCCATTGTATTTTATAGCTATAATTTTTCAAATTTTGATTATCTTACAACTTCAAAATAACTTGCTGGGATGCTTATTGTTTTTCTGTAGTTGTATCCTTATTTTTCTTCAGAAATTTGTTTTACTTAACTGTTTTTATTTTTAATCTTCAGTTTCAAGCTCTTCTGAAAACTGAATTGTACTCAAAAGGTTTGTCCTTTAAAATTTTTTTTCGTAATTAAAACACAATTTTAGCATTTAAACAAATAATAAAAAATGCTAGCCAGTATATGTACTTTGGATGTATATTTTAAATCACCAACTTGTCTCTTTTCCAGTTCCTTAAAACTGTGTATTTTCATCTGATCATTTTTCAAGTTTTGTACTGTACTGTATAGATCAGCTATTCTCAAAGGGGTCCATGTGGACTCCCTGGGGGTCTATGGGACTTCATGGGGGGTCTATGATCACCAAGGGTTCTCTTTAGTAAAAAATAAATTAATAAATAAAAAATAATAATAAATGAATAAATAAAATGAACATAATAATAAATAAAATAATATTTATAAATGAGTATTAAGGTATTCGTATTGTAATAAAAATAATAAGTAAATATAAACTAGATTTGGGGAGGAAGTGAGCATGAGTAATGAAATAGTATGTTTTGATAACTTATAAAATATGTCCAATGTTTTGATATGAGAGTTTAATTCCGAAATTAAAACCCCCCACCATACCACCTACTAGAGTTGAAAATTAGTCGATTGAAATTATGTTAATATTATTTGTTTTATTTGTTATTATTATGGTTTCCATGGACTTTAAAATATAGATATAATTATTAATATTTCAGTTTCTTTCTTCTTTACAATTTCCCCTCATTTTCCTATTAATATGTGTTTTAAAATGAGTCGTCTGTGGTAGCCATTGCACACACACACATACACACAGTTAGATGTGTATATTTATATATATTCCTTAGGTAGGGGGTCTATGAAAAAAATAAAATTCCTACATGGGTCTATGGATGAAAAAGTTTGAGAACCCCTGGTATAGATATTAATTTTCTGCACTCCAACTCAAGAAAAAAATCATTCTATTTTTGCATTCATTAACACATGGAATAATTTAGTAAACTACTTTTCAGTTAGTTGACAAGATTTATAAGTCGATTTGTTCTATAGTTCGGCTCTATACGTAAAATAAAAAGAAAATGATGTATTTTTATGAAATAGGGAAAGATAATTTTAATATTTTACTCTGGATAAAAGTTAAAAAGATTAATTAGAATAGTAGTTTTTTTTTCTCAAAATATGTGTTTTTAATTAATTTGTACAAATACGTATTTTTAGATTGGTTAAAACTGATAGTGCGAGTATCACATCACATTTATTGCAGAAAAAAAAATAAAAACATTTTTTAAATATTAAGGAACTGATAATGATTAAACTGTTGCTCTAAGAAGCATGAATCGGAGTAACTGTCAAAATTATAATATTACATATGAGGGTAACATAAATGGACTTTCAAACAGAGTGAAAATTTACTGCATAATAAATGCAAAAATTACTTATTACACAAGAAATAGAAAATTTGTGTCAAAATATGTGCAGAATGTGTTACAAATTTTTTTTTGTAAAAATATATCTTTCGTAATTTATAATAAATATATAATTATAATTTAAAAATTATATTAAATAATATATTGTTGAACTATTATACTAAATAATATTTATTATAATGATGATACGATTATATTGTCTTTCGTGTATATAGTAACTAATAATAATGTACTACAAAAAGTGTTTTTCTTTATATTTCTTCCATTATTTTTTTATATTTTCCATTTTTATATTATTTCCATTATATTGATTATTTATTTTTAGGATACAAACTACTTAAGTGGTATATACAAGTATTTTATTTTTTTTTTTGTTATTCAAATGGAGTTTTAAATATTAGGAGTTTTTTTAAAATATTTTAAAAAAATTATTTTAATATCCTAAATTAAAATAATATCCTAAAATTATTTTAGGAGTTTTTCAAATATTAAACTCCTTTTTGTTACATTTTTCCGTTAAACAACAAAATAAAATTAGTACTCATTCTGATTTCAACTTTTAAAGAATCAAATTAATATTTATTTCATAAAGTAAAATTTAAAAGGGATTACAAAGTCACCAATTTTTTGCCATGTAATTTGAACTGTTCAAACAGCTTTTATGACTACAAAGAAAACCAGTTTACTCGTAAAAAGCTCTAACAATAATATAGAAGAAGATAATTTCTTGATTTGTTTAAAACAGTTTTCACTATAAGGGGAAATGTTATAAATAATTTAGTTTAATTTGGCTAGCTAATAGCTAATGAGAACGAAAATCTGTATAGTGAAATTTTCCGGTTTATTGAATACGAATAAGCACCTGGACATTGCTTTTATTACAGTCAAAGATTTTTGTTGATAAGCAGATAATATCTCCGTTTCTGAAATATATTTTGATTCAGAGTTGTTTCACCACGGATGGATTCCTTTCTTCTGTTTTTTTTTAAAAAAAAACACTTTCTGTCTATATCAGTTTCAATTTGCTTCATTTTCACTTTCGTAACTAAGCATAAATCCCTCTCTAACTCTCTCTCTTTTGTCATTTGCACAAATTAAAAATACACTCTTTGTTTTTATCACTCTCCGTGTCCTTGTTAAATATTAATAAATAAATCATAACATTTTCCAAATTAATCATCCTCAGCTTCTAAGCAAATTTCGTTTATGATATTTCAACATATCAACAGATTTTTAAAATTAATTGTAATAAATGTATGCAATTATATTACATACATAATAATATGTAATTATATTTCTACAGCTTTTATGATTTTTAAAAAACTTTTGACATTTTTTTTTGGAAATTGAAAATAAGTTGTTAATTCGAGTAAAGTTAAAATAACTTTCCAATTTATAAAACCCAAAAATTAATTAATTAATAAATGAAGGGAAAGAGGAAAGTGAAGGCATGGTGATTACAAAACAGCCTCTGGAGATTTGACAGGGAAGTAGAATTATAAGGAAAATAGAGAGGGAAAGCTGGATGTAAGGGAGGGGGAGGGGGGGGGGCAAGTAAGAGGTTGAGGTTCCGACTTAATAACGTCCGCGAATCAAATTTTTCGGTTCAATAAAGCGAGAGAATGGAAGCAAATTAACGATAAGTCAAGGGAGGATAGGAAACTGATGGGGATAAGCGGTTTATACTAAGAGGAAGCAGTCGGCTTCTTCGCTAACTAGACCCGCTATTAGCTAGCCAAATTAAACTAAATTATTTATAACATTTCCCCCTTTATAGTGAAAACTGTCTTAAACAAATCAAGAAATTATCTTCTTCTATATTATTGTTAGAGCTTTTTACGAGTAAACTCGTTTTCTTTGTAGTCATAAAAGCTGTTTGAACAGTTCAAATTACATGGCAAAGAATTGGGTGACTTGTAATCCCTTTTAAATGTTACTGTATGAAATAAATATTAATTTGATTCTTTAAAAGTTGAAATCAAAATGAGTACTAATTTTATTTTGTTGTTTAACGGAAAAATGTAACAAAAGGAGTTTAATATTTGAAAAAACGAAAAAAAAATTAAAATACTTGTATATACCTCTTAAGTAGTTTATATCCTAAAAATAAATAATCAATATAATGGAAATAATATAAAAATGGAAAATATAAAAAAATAATGGAAGAAATATAAAGAAAAACACTTTTTGTAGTACATTATTATTAGTTACTATTTGACGAAAGACAATATAATTCTATCATCATTATAATAAATATTATTTAGTATAATAGTTAAACAATATATTATGTAATATAATTTGAAATTATAATTATATATATATTATAAATTACGAAAGATATATTTTTACAAAAAAAATTTGTAACACATTCTGCACATATTTTGAGCCAAATTTTCTATTCCTTGTGTAATAAGTAATTTTTGCATTTATTATGCAGTAAATTTTCACTCTGTTTGAAAGTCCATTTATGTTACCCTCATATGTAATATTATAATTTTGACAAATACTCCTTTAGATTTATGTTTCTTAGAGCAACAATTTAATCATTATCAGTTCCTTAATATTTAAAAAATGTTTTTATTTTTTTTTTCTGCAATAAATGTGATACGATACTCGCACTATCAAATTTTTCAGTTTTATTCTCTCTAAAATTACGTATTTGTACAAATTAATTAAATCACAAATTTTTGAGAAAAAAAAGTACTGTTCTAATTGATCTTTTAAGTTTTTATCCAGAGTAAAATATTAAAATGATGTTTCTGTATTTCATAAAATACATCATTTTCTTTTTATTTTACATATAGAGCCGAACTATAGAACAAATCGACTTATAAATCTTGTCAACTAACTGAAATGTCTTAAAAAAATCAAGAAATTATCTTCTTCTATATTATTGTTAGAGCTTTTTACGAGTAAAATCGTTTTCTTTGTAGTCATAAAAGCTGTTTGAACAGTTCAAATTACATGGCAAAGAATTGGGTGACTTGTAATCCCTTTAAATTTTACTGTATGAAATAAATATTAATTTGATTCTTTAAAAGTTGAAATGAGAATGGGTACTAATTATTTCAGATTATTTTAATTGTTTTCTAGTTTTATAATCCTAGTAAACAAACTGATTCTCCGTGATTTGGAAATCAGCATCTGCGGTTGACCGCACTTACTACTGAAAACTACTCCATATCGTGATATCTTCTTTTCAATTGTTGAAGCTTCATAGCCTTATTATATATTTTGGAACATAATGATGACATCAATATATTCATTATTTAGCTGATTCATATTGTATATACAAATAGACTTTTCAAATCGTAAAAGTTATTTTTCCTTGATGACTGGGTAGTAACTTGACTGCATATATTTCTTTATTTTATTCATCCTTTTGGCATCTTAACTATTTAGTCCGACTTAAATCAAGAAAAGCCAGTGAGACTCTCTCAGCATGTCTACGAGCACTGGTGCTAGCAAATAATACAGACTTCACTATCATGAAATTATATAATATTATTGGCTACCTTCTAAGCAATCTTCGTTCATAATGTTTCACTCAAAATCAGTTTTTTTTTTAAATGAAAATCTTAATATAAAATATTCTTTAATCTTAAGCAGTAGTGTTGAAATTCGTTAAGAGTTTACGTTGGTTTGCTTGTATTTATGTCAGACCGTAAAATAAAATATTGGCAGACACAAAACTGTGATTCTTCAATAATGGAAGGTTTTCTCGATGAGAGTTTCCCAGGTCTTTCAGTTTCACTTGGCAACTGTTCTTGTTCAATGTAGGTCTTTGCTAAGATGCCTGTATCAGGGGAGTAAATACATTCAATATTATAATATAATAGTAGTTATATAAAATAAATGGCAACAAACTTAATTTTCTTTGTTTAAATCAAACTCTCACACGCCGTTTTTTCACTTAAGTCGGTTTAAGCTAGCAGGAGCTTTTTCAGTCAAAAGTCTAGCGCTGATGGCACTAAACGCTGGGTTCAGACATGGAAGAATACGATTATTTCAAGTCGTATCTCCAGGCATGTAATCATAACTCATGATCATTTAGCCACGTCATCATATCATGGTTGGTAAGTTTAAACCAAAGAATGAGATGCTATGCAGAAGCTGCTGCTAACTTTAACAAAATATTATTGAGAGAAGACCTTGTTTCAACTTAAATCGATGTAAATATTAACGTTCAAATCACATTTAGAAATGGGACTATGATTCGTCAGAGTCACAATCGAACTAGCACAAGTAGTTGAATGATTATGGTTGCATTTTTTAATTTCTTCCAATAGTTTGGACATCACTTTTTACTTCACGCATTAACTGTAAAATCTAGTTATATATATATATAGGTGTCTAATGTAATCGAGATTCGGTCAATTTTCCAGGATCAAAATCAAACTCTCAATGCCGACGTTTCGGTTTTATTTAAAACCTTTTTGATAGGCCTACAAACAAAGTATGACAAGAAATCATATATAAACATCAACATATAACTAACATCAAAATAGAATATTACAGTTGTGAAAAAAACAAATATATATATATATATATATATACAAGTAGAAGTAATAGAAAAGCAATAAAAACATTTTTATGAACTTACAGAAGTCAGAATTTTTGAATTAGAAAAATAATGAAATTTACATTATATAAAATGAAGTAATCCTTTGTTTGTAGGCCTATGAAAAAGGTTTTAAATAAAACTGAAACGTCGGCATTGAGAGTTTGATTTTGATCCTGGAAAATTGACCGAATTCCGATTACATTAGACACCTATTCTATCCAACGGTGATATATTATTGAATTTGTTTATATATATATATATATATAAGTGTTAAAACGAAGGTAACACAGAGATAGAAAAGGCATAACTCATTTCAATATCTTTGCGATCGTGGTTATCAGGAGACGAAGAGTTCCGCAGGAAGACAGGGTGATGATTCATATATATATATATATATATATATATATAATATATACCAGACAATTAAACTTAAATATTACCGGATTCAAATGCAATAATTACCCTATTGTGTGGATCACATGTAGTTGACAGATGCTCTTGATAACACTGGAGATTGAAATCTCATTTGAACAGAGATATTTTTTGGCTGCAACAGTGATGATTTCGTTTATCTGTTGAAAAGAGAGTCCGCTCGACCTCTGTATATTTCTCAAGAATTCGATTACTATTTGCCGGTTCATTGGAGATCACATATCCTGTAGCTATGTGGTTCTATGTCCACTCAATTTTCCTTTATGTCTTCACTTTCAACTACTTTCCTTCCAGCTTGATACTGGAGTTATGATTATATCAAAAATATTTGTATTCTTTTGGTAACTGAAGAGAATATAAAAAAATCAAACAAATTAAAAAAAAATGTTCTAAACACTTCTTACTGATTTTTTTAATTGCATAAATTTATTTTTAATATTAGTAGAAAAATGATTTAGTGCTATTTCTTCAGCATTACCAGACAATCTGGATCTATTAGCGCCAAATTCTCACCTGCATTGTCTGGTAGTAGACTCTTCATCATTTTTAGGGTAAAAAGTTAATGAAATGGTCTCCACATATAAAAATTTCCAATATAAACAACGCGTTTCGAACAAGTAGTGTTCTTCCTCAGGCATTAACTAAGGCTGAGTGTCGGTGGTACAACTGACTGGTATAATGTTACGGTATAATGTTTATATCATTAAATTTTTATATGTGGAGACCATTTCATTAACTTTTTACCCTACAATGAGTAAATACCACATAATAAGTGACTGCACTACGTTAGATTCTTCATTTATTTCAGCATTCTCAATACACTACTTTAATAGTTTTGTATATTGGAAAACTGAGTTTTCTAATTGCAATTAAAAGACATCTGAGCTGGTGGGAAATCAAGAAGTACTTTTTGTACTTTTATAAGACTCTGTACTGTTACAAGTACAGTAACTCCGTACTGTAACAAGGCTTCTTATTTATGAGTATGACATCATTACTTCCGTGGTGTTTACTCATCTTAAAAATCTAACCTAAAAATTCTTTAACAGAGATTTTTTATACATGAACATATTTTGTTTAAAAGCTGGATTCTTACCTTAGATATTTTCCAAGGTTTGTTCCATATCACTATTTTTATATATCAGCTATTGCTTCTATTGCTAAGATATTTGCTTAGTTCTGTTTGCGACTAGCAAAAATGGAAGAGAATACAATTTTTTACACATACTATAATGGAAAAATTACAATGAAAAACAATTTTCAAACAGTGAACTAAATAGTGAACATATTTATTTTAACTTTTTCATAATATTTAGTAATAGCTTTTTTCATTTATTACTTTCTTTAACTTAAAAATCACTTTTGGTCGTCCATTTCTTAAGCTCAAGAAGAAAGTGATAAACAGCTCAACTTGCTTTATGATAAAGTTAGTAAAATTGACGAAGTGTTGATTTATTTTCACTTTGACATAATTAAAATAGTTGTAACCCAACGTTATAAATATTGTAGCCCCCAGTTCTGATTTGAACACTAAAAAAAAGCACGTTTTCTGACTTTTCATAAAACTTTCTATACTATAGCGTAATACTTCTAAAATTGCATTTTTAAATATTTACCAGTTAATTAAAACTGTCAAATTAATTAACGAAAGTGGTTTTAGTTTTAACACAGAATATCATTCATCAGGATATCATTTTTAGTATTATCAGCCATGTTAATGGAATTAAATGATCATACATTTGATAACATCTAAATGCTTTGTACTGTACGAATAAAAGACAAAGCACAATTCAAATCAGGTATATATGAAACTATCCTGGCACTATCTTATGATTAAGTCTAATAGTTATATTCGAATTTTAAACTCATCAATATATATATATATGCACTGTTTTTTATTATTGAGGGCTAGGTCAAATAAAAGAAAATAAACTCCTTTCTAATATATATATATATATATATATATAGATATATATATAAAAATCTATCTATCATTAATGGGACATTGTAAATTCGGCAGCAGATTTTCTTGCTTCAGTGGTTATATTGATATTTGACTGGCTCCATTAGATATTCAAACTCTCTCCACTGGAAGCCCTCACTAAATTGGTTTCATTATATACTTGTGAGGGATACACTTTGTCACGTAAACTTTTACACATTCAATTACTAACAAAATTAAAAAAAAAAATAACATATTTTTTAACTGTACAACAAATATTTATTAAATATTTAATATTCATTAAGAGTATATTTCTATTATAAATTTGTCTCCGTATACAACAATAGTTCCAGGCAATTAATTATGTTTGGTTTTTTGTTTGTGAGAACTAAGAAAATTAATTAAATTCTCTAGTCTTAGAATTCGGATGACAGGTCTCAACTATTCACTAAAGAACAAAGAATAATGGTCTATACAATATGAATAGATTCATTCAATTTCAAACTTTTATATAAACATTTTCAGCGGACAGCATTTTAACCATACTTGACGCAAACAGAAGAGACTTATACATACAAACTGAAATGAAAGCTCATATATATATACACATATATAAACTAAACAATATATAAACAATAAATAAATACACATACTTCAGTCCTTTACTTTCAGTTTAACCACAATCAGGAGAGAAGATAGTGTGTTTGTAGTACCAAACATTAATAGAAAACTATTGGATAAGAATACATGAAACACTGACAGCTGAATGTCAAAATTTAAATAAATGACAAATATTTATGTTAAACTTATACAATTTTATAGAATTTTGAGAGTTTAAATGACGGTACATTGACAAATATTTTGAATAAAAGTTGTAAACAATTATATATATATATATATTTATCGATTTGTTTGGAGATTTTCACTAAAGGAATTTGTTTTAAAAGATATTTGATATCCTTACACTTTTTTATATATTATAATTGTTATAGATTTAGGTGTAAAAACGATCTGAAAAAACATGCACCTAAAACTCTTAACTCTAGATAAGCTGTCTGATTATTGGCTTACACAGTCTAACCCACTGAAACAAATTAAGATAGTGCGAAAAATGCGGAAAAGCTCATGTTTTTGGCACGAATACGAAACGCAGACGTATACTATACGAGCGTATATGTGAAACACAGATTTCTAAAATCCGTTTCATGTAGTTTAAAAAGATATATGATTATGGAGGTCTATTTCAAAAAGTGTTATGAGGCTAGGGTAACCCAATGGCTTGCGTGCTCGCCTCGTGACTCGATTCTCACTCTGGCCTCCATTTGCTCATGCGGGAGGTGGATCAACCTGAGTACGTCGCTCCTCGGAATTAGCAAGCCGTCGGCTCCAAGCCTGAACGATGTCAGGTACTCATTAAAGATTTCTACTTGAGTTACTTGAAGTGCCTCACTCATTACTAAAATGAGTTTCAAATAATAAATAAGAATCAAGTTTCTCCCAACAGGGTCTATCCAACTTGGGTGAGAACCAACAGCCACTATGAGTACAATCTCAGTTGGAGGGATGGAGAGCAAACCCCCGCTTTCCATAGTACCGACTTATTTTAAATGTTTCGGATCAAACTCCGGACCAAAGATCCTACTGAACCTGCTCAGCTAAAGGTAAGGTCAGTGGCCTTTTTTGCCCCTGGTTCAGGGAACCTGTGGATATATATTACCTCTAACCATGGTTGACAGCTCAACACTCACAGATGCACCCCTGCCACAAACATGAGATTCATAGTCCCCATAAGTTGTTTAAATTTTCTGAGGTATAAGTCTAATTGTTAGTAATCAAAATATTTTGAAAAGTCCTATTACAAAACATTAACCAATCAAATATATCAGACAATTCGAATTATATATGTACGCCATGTAGTTGAGGGCTTTTTTTAAGTGTTCAAGTTTATGAAAACAGTTACAACAGACTTCTAATATATAATAAATCATAGAACATTGTGGGCAATAAATCAGATTAGGTTGTAAATCACGCCAAGTCGTCTCAAGGTTATGCCTCTATTTGTCAAGCAATCGTTGGTAATATCAATAGCTGGCATACCGTGACAGCCGGCAGTGATACTAGTCTTCAAGGCGACATGCCACCTCCGCAAACACACAAGAATTCGTCCGCCTTCACATCACTTTGCTAAAATGTTCCTATCTTACGCAATGTTTTTACTGCATATTGTCACAGTATCATCTTTACTAACCTACCTTATTTATATATCACGATTGTTTATATTATTATTATTATTATGAATATAACATATATGATATATGAATATATATATGAACAATGATCAAATCACAATAAGAAATGGGAAAACAAGACTAAGGTCTTTCAACCGTAACAAGCGGTCTTTGTCAGAGTCAAAAACCCTCTGGTGACCAGATATTTTCTGCATCTAGTGTTTCAGTTGGGTTTTTGACTCTGACAAAGACCGCTTGTTACGGTTGAAAGACCTTAGTCTTGTTTTCCAATTTCTTATTGTGGTTTAATCATTGATTGTTATTTCACGTGTTTATGTGAAATCTTTTTATCAATGTATATACATGTAGAGATAACAAGATTTTACAATAAACACGTAAAATAACAATCAACGTCGAAACCACGGAAATGAGAAAAAAGACTAAGATCAATCGTAACAGGCGGTCTCCGTCAGAGTCAGATCTAAACATATAATATATTATAAATTATATTTAATAAGAAGTGAGTATGTATATGATAATTATATTATACAGTTGGGATTAAACTCTAACGAAGACCGCTTGTTACAGTCGAAAGGTTTTAGTCTCTTTTCTCATTTTTTATTGTGGCTTGGACTTGACATGTACAGATGTTAACTAAAAATGAACGATTAAGATAGATTGTTACGTAAATAATATTTGTCAACTGGTGTTTAAATCGTTGACTTTGTTTTGATACACTTTCCCTTAAAACATTTAAAATTGTCTAAAAGAAATAATAATTTGATATTGCACAAAATTCACTGGTCATATTTTTATGTTTAAAAATGCTTTAAGAAATTTTGAAGAAGATATTATAAACAGAAATTTGCAGAAGTAAGTTAATTAAAATTATAATGGTAAAAACATTACAAGTATATATAAATATTAACCTTCAGATATATATCACTATTTCCAAAAAATAAATCAGTTTTCAATTTTCAAATAAAATTTCCAATTTCAATGTCATAATTCTATTCAAAATCTTTACTAAAGACATTGAAAACAGAGAAAAACAAGAAATCATTTAGTAATCAACATATATGCATAAAATAAATCCATAGATCGTAAACACATAACAGGAAACAGAAAACTTTGACACTTGAACATCTGCTGTCATCGGAATAATAACTATGAAGAATAGCAACAATCGGTTGCCATATGAGAGACAACAAGGATTTATAGGTTTGTATATATTAATAATTTAAAATTTCAAATACTGAACTCAAAGAGCTATGGTACTCACATTTCTCTATAATTTTACTTCTACATATCAGGAAAATACTAGTATTATATTTAGTTGTTTGTTATTATAATATATAATTATATATTCTCAAAAGTATCGTTTTATTCAAAAAATTTTCCTTCGATAATGTCGCAACGTAATAATTTATGCTACAATAAACAAATATATAAACAAAAAAAGAAATGGTATACGAATACAATTTCGTAGGACTCCCTAAAGTTCTTTGCATACTAGAGCCAGTCTGCAACTTCCCTTCATCAAAGAATCAAGGCGGAAAATGCACTGTGACTTATGCCAAGGTATTCAACAATTTTTCTTTGTTACACATAATGTAACTTGATATTTTCTGTCTGTCTTTTAACTATATATCAACACATATATGTTAAGTTATATGCAATAAATTAGAATTTAATTAGTAATTAGTTTCCATCTTTACAACTGTTAACTTAATTACTTCTTTTTATTCACTGATAACAAACAAACGTAGAATACCTGTTATTATCATGAATAGTAATATAAAAATCTGGAGTGGCCTACACTCAACTTTACTATAAGTAAACTTCTTGGGTATATAATATATAACGTCTCATTTAAGCATAATGTAAACATCTAAATAGGAGATGTTTATTAGTCTTTCATTCCTGAGGTAGTACAGATAGTGATTGAAGTACATATCAATATATAAGCTTATTTTTGTACATCACACAGCTGATGCAAATAACTTCATTAGTATAACTACACCAGTAATAACATTTTTGAAAAGCCAATGTGAAATTTCTTGATACGAAATTTGAACATGGCTTTTGTTCAAATCGCCAGTGGATTTCTTACATCGTTTACTTGACCTCCTTCTACATTGAATATTTAAGTGAAATTTTCAAATTTAAACAGGTTGTGAGTGGTGGGTACTTTCGATATTACGAAGCTCAAAAAATTTGTAAAGAGATTTTTATGGAATATTATATATGTAGAAGCACTAAATAAATAAGTATTCAGAAGAATCCGAGAAAACCTTCCCTGCACTCAGTACAGCGCTGTACTTTCTCCTGTACTCTGACTATACCCTGCCTAGTACTATAACCTCCTTGAATACTGTAGCCCTATAAGGATCGGAAGAACTATATGGACTATATAGTTCTATATGGATTCTATATGGTTCTATATGAACTATATAGTTCTATATGGACTATATATTTCTATATGGACTCTATAGTTCTATAAGGTTCTATAAGGACTATATAGTTCTATATGGTCCTATATGGACTATATAGTACTATATGGATTCTATATGGACTATATAGTTCTATATGGATTCTATATGGTTCTCTATGGACTATATAGTACTATATAGATTCTATAAGGACTATATAGTTCTATATGGATTCTATATGGTTCTCTATGGACTATATAGTACTATATAGATTCTATATGGACTATATAGTTCTATACGGATTCTATATGGTCCTATATGGACTATATAGTACAATATGGATTCTATATGGACTATATAGTTCTATATGGTTCTCTATGGACTATATAGTACTATATAGATTCTATATGGACTATATAGTTCTATATGGATTCTATATGGTCCTATATGGACTATATAGTACTATATGGATTCTATATGGACTATATAGTACTATATAGATTCTATATGGACTATATAGTTCTATATGGATTCTATATGGTTCTCTATGGACTATATAGTACTATATAGATTCTATATGGACTATATAGTTCTATATAGTTCTATATGGACTATATAGTTCTATATGGATTCTATATGGTTCTCTATGGACTATATAGTACTATATAGATTCTATATGGACTATATAGTATCTATATAAGTATTTGTCTATATGGTTACTATATGTGGACTATATAGTTCTATATGTAGATTTGTCTATATGGTGCTTTATGGACTATATAGTACTATATGGATTCTATATGGACTATATAGTACTATATAGATTCTATATGGACTATATAGTTCTATATGGATTCTATATGGTTCTCTATGGACTATATAGTACTATATAGATTCTATATGGACTATATAGTTCTATATAGTTCTATATGGTCCTATATGGACTATATAGTACTATATGGATTCTATATGGACTATATAGTTCTATACGGATTCTATATGGTCCTATATGGACTATATAGTACTATATAGATTCTATAAGGACTATATAGTTCTATATGGATTCTATATGGTTCTCTATGGACTATATAGTACTATATAGATTCTATATGGACTATATAGTTCTATACGGATTCTATATGGTCCTATATGGACTATATAGTACTATATGGATTCTATATGGACTATATAGTTCTATATGGATTCTATATGGTTCTCTATGGACTATATAGTACTATATAGATTCTATATGGACTATATAGTTCTATATGGATTCTATATGGTCCTATATGGACTATATAGTACTATATGGATTCTATATGGACTATATAGTACTATATAGATTCTATATGGACTATATAGTTCTATATGGATTCTATATGGTTCTCTATGGACTATATAGTACTATATAGATTCTATATGGACTATATAGTTCTATATGGATTCTATATGGTGCTTTATGGACTATATAGTACTATATGGATTCTATATGGACTATATAGTACTATATAGATTCTATATGGACTATATAGTTCTATATGGATTCTATATGGTTCTCTATGGACTATATAGTACTATATAGATTCTATATGGACTATATAGTTCTATATGGATTCTATATGGTTCTCTATGGACTATATAGTACTATATAGATTCTATATGGACTATATAGTACTATATGGATTCTATATGGACTATATAGTGCTATATGGATTCTATATGGTTCTCTATGGACTATATAGTACTATATAGATTCTATATGGACTATATAGTACTATATGGTTCTCTATGGACTATATAGTACTATATAGATTCTATATGGACTATATAGTTCTATATGGATTCTATATGGTTCTCTATGGACTATATAGTACTATATGGACTATATGAACTATATAGATCGGAAGAACTCGGAACATCCTTAAGTTCTTCAATACCATCTCAGATTAGATGGTTTACTTACTCCCACAGTAAATTTGTCAGCAGATTCATGAAACAGAACTATCTACCCTTGAGGAAGCATACAGCTCCTCCAAGCCATAGAGCATTATTCATACTGTTTTGATGTAAAGTTTCATTACACACGGATTCAAGACTCAGCATATTACTATTATTTTTTTTTTTTGCTACTCAAAAAGCTCTAAGAACAATGTGTTACAAAAAGAATCAGATAGGGTTACAAAGAGAAAAGGGACAACCTTATTGTTTTTGAGGGTGGCACCTTATGTTTTATTCATTTCACTCTGAACCTATAGGCAGCAAATCTTCTTTTACAAGATGTATAATCCTGCGTTTTATATCTTTTTCTTCTGATGTGGACATTTGTTCATTTTACATTGCATCTTTTTGCATGATGCTTATATATTCTGTTATTTTTTACACCTCTACACCTCTGTACTCAACTCACTCCAATAAGTCATTGCTTATGCTTTTTATATCCATGAAATCTTTTTATGAACCAATGCATCATCAAGTACTTCTTACTTTCAATATTCATTTATAAATATGTATATATATATATATATATATATATTAACAAATATTTCAATACTAATATATATTTTTTTCTTACTTGAATCTATAATTTACTATTTTTAATTTATTAGTTATAACAAAATCTGGAGTTCTACTCAACTAGACTTTGAGTAGACGTATTATCTAAAAACACACATGACCAACATAATTAATGAATTTATTATTAAGTTGTATTATTTTTTACCAATGATTAAAAAGTAATGAATATTATTGGCTTTTGGCAGAGTTTCTAAAAGCCCACCCATATACCCGTTACGGTTGAAGGGATTTTAAAGTCTACCAAAAAAGATGAAATACCCAATTACAGTTTGTGGGAATGACATCACGGCTGGTTCACATTTTATGAAATTTGCAAGAATATCAAGTTACATAGCGGTCAGGCCTTTCGTTTTGTAATGTCATCTGTGTTACTCAATACTTATTGTGGTAAGAGTTTTTATCCTTTTCTTTACCTCTTCAGTCTTTGTGACTATCATCTCGTATAGGCAGGTACTCGTATTCATCACGGTATTGCCACTACTCATTGATTGAAACAGCCGAATTTGCGTGAGCAAATCACTGATTTTTTTATCCTCACAAATGAAGCAATGTCTAGGAATCCATTGCACTACTTCTTCTTAATGCCTGTGCTATAAAGCTATGGTAATACTCCCATATTTTCTTTGTGTTTGGGGAATTATCAAAATATCAGCTTTCTTTTTCTTGTATTGTTTTCCAACGCCCACACTTACAAGCCTTTCACCTTTTAGTGCTGTTCTAGTGGCAGAAATTCTGTCTATTTTATTATATGGCACCGATTTTAGTAATGGACGAGTTATATTACCTGTTGATTCTACATTAGAACTTCTAAATTTCACCTAAGTCAAGTGTATTTAGAGTTGGGATTTTTAAGGAGTACCTGATATCGTACAAGCTCGGGGCTGACGTCTTAACGTTCTCGCTGAGGGAGGACATGCTCAGATTTTTTCATCACCTGCATGAATAAATTGAGAGCCAGAGTGAGTATTGAACTCTGGATCTACCAGTTCAGAGGCCAGCATGTTGTTACTGTGCTAACCAGGCCCCCGGATTACAACTTTCTTCCGGTGCTAACTTTCTTCCGGATTACACTCCTTGTAGAGTTCAAAAGCAACATCAACAAGCCGAGTCCATGATTAAGAATCTAAAGAAAGTGCCTTTTATAGCATATATTTCTTCATTGACGCTAACTTTAATGACTTCTTTAAAAAAGCTTAGCAATATGCAATGCTTCCACAGTCAAAGTGTTTACCATTCGCTGATCAATTCTGTAAACCTCCAACCAGTCTTTACTTTGTTTTGCCAAAAATGTTAAGAGTAGTGATTCTAATAATTTACTGTAAACATTTAATTTTTGATCTCCTAATTTCAATAATTTAAAGAAAAAAGACGTTTTCAATAAAAAAACAAATCATTTTTTCAAAAGCATGTTTAGATTTCAGTTTTGCATTATAGATTTCAAAGATATTTAATTTCCTAGATTTCATTTTGCAACCCTCAAATTTGTTTTCAGCCAAATACAGAGGCTTAATCTTGCCGATATGAATGGGATATGTCTCTGAACAAACTTGCAAAGGTGTATACTTTGCTGGCACTATGACAACGATTTGTGGATTGTTGTACATTTTATTTATCATATTGGTATTATGTTTGTGGTAGTGATAGCGTAAAGCACCTCTCCTTTATTCTAGCAAGCTTTTTGAGTAACCAGTATAGACTGTATAGACTAACCTGAGAGCAGCCATGACAGTTATGACGGAGTTTGAACATTCAATCAAAAATAACATTATAAACCAGTATAATACATTGTACTGGTACATACCACCAAGTATCACTGTACACCAGTATGTTGCATTGTTTTGGTATATATAACAAAAGATCATTGTACACCAGTATGATACATTATACTGGTATCTATCACCAATTATCATTATACGCCAGTATGATAAAGTATACTGGTATATATCACCAATTATCACTATACACCAGTATGATGCATTACGAGTATACTGGCACATATCATTATACACCAGTTTGACGCATTATACCGGTATATAATCACCAATTATCATTACAATATTACAGTAACAATATTACAATTACAATATCACTTTACTCCATTATATACATTATAATAGTATATATCACCAAATATCCTTACACATCAGGATATTTGTAAGGGTATAATAGTGTATATCATTACACACCAGTATGATGCATTATATTGATATATATAACAAAAGATGATTGTACACCAGTAAGATACATTATACTGGCACATATCATTATACACCAGTTTGACGCATTATACCGGTATATAATCACCAATTATCATTACAAACCAGTATTAGATCTTATACTATTACATATATAATAAAATATCATTATACACCAGTATAGTATTGCTTAGTTGATAGCATAATCACCTGAACCATAGTTTGTTTGAGTAGTTATCTTAATACACATCATTCACTTGATTCAAATCGCACCAAACTTAAAGCTCATTAGAAATGATACTACTCATGAAAAGAAATGAAGTTTTCATTTGAAAATTCATTATTTATTTCAAATCAAAGTAGCAGCTATATAGATCATAATCCACTTCATCATTGCTATTCAAAGGTAATTTAGGCCTGGAATTTCGAGTATGGTTAATTTCACGCTATTCATTTATAAACACGTACCAAACACATTACTGAGTCTTGTGTTAATCCTTCCTTTCGTGTGAACATAAATTTAAAATTCACTTTGAAACCTTCTCGTGATTACTACCTGCATCAGGAAGAACTTAATCTAGAGTGTTAGTATAATGTAAAAACAAGGGTAATTAAACATTTTACCAACTCGTATTTTCGTAATCCTAAAATCAAACCAAATTATTTGACAAAGTAACAGTTCCTATCAGAGTTAAAAATGGAATTATAAATATACATATATAATTGCATGTATTTGAAATACAAAACCATTGATCTAAAAAGCTCAAATAGAAAACACAGAATAAGGTAAAATGATACTTTGAACAATGGTTTGTCCTCAAGAGTAGAAAATGTACGAGAAAAGGATGCCATCAATATGATATCAAATAACATATTTGATTGTTAATTTCAATGAAACCTAATTAACCGAAATTTAGTGCAGACATAAATAATAGAGATGAGCAAACAGTTAGATCATTTTAAAGGAAAAATGCTCAATTTCTTTTTTACCTATGTAAAGCAGGGCGGAATACTAGTCTATTCTGATGTAAGCAAAGTTGTACAGCATCTTATATCAAATATCAGTGTACAAACAACTAAAGTACATTTAAAATAAGAATAACTTTAATCAAAATACCAATTAAAATATCCCTCTCTGTTGTAAAAAGAGCAATAATTTTTTTAAACAAAAAGAAAGATTATATTAAAAAACACCAGATATTTGGGGCTCAATTGATATTTTTATACTGGGACTGATAAAAGCTTTTTCTTGTCCGCCTGCGCTAAAGGTTCAACAAGGTATGGTTTTTAGCCTCAACTTTCAGTTTAATATTATCATTCCTTAATAAACTGTCAAAAATAGCAATTTTTGATATAAGTGCCACTTATATCAGATAACTGTAAAACAAAGAATCCACTGCACTCTTTTATACCTAATACTGATTTCATATTCATGTAATGTTTTAAAACAGGATAATAGAAATCCAAACACTTGTTTCTTAAATTAGCATTAAACTATTTGGTAAATTCTTAATATTTAAAAAAAAACAAAGATTCTTTTAAATATTATAATATATATAATATATACAAATATATATACATATATTATATATAATATATATATATATATATATTGGTATAAATAGGCAGCAGATCTTCTTTTAAACAAGTATCATTAAAATTAACCGCAGTCTCGGCATTCACGATCTTAAGACTGAGAGATTCGATCCTACGAACTAACCTCCTGCTAACAGGGTTCAACTGGAAAAGGAGTTGGCCAAGTGACATGTTAAATTAAAATCGATGACTCATGCTTAGTCATTCTATAAATAGATTAAAAGGATAGTACAGGTTAATATAAAGAGAAGGTCAAAGGTCAATAATGAACAAGAAACAAGCGTTGCTATAAATAGATTAAAAGGATAGTACAGGTTAATATAAAGAGAAGGTCAAAGGTCAATAATGAACAAAAAAACAAGCGACTATAAATAGATTAAAAGGATAGTACAGGTTAATATAAAGAGAAGGTCAAAGGTCAATAATGAACAAGAAACAAGCGGTTTCTTGTTCATTCTTGTTATATATATATATATATATATATATAACAGATTCAATAATATATCGACCGTTTGATAGAATAGGTGTGTTCTCTAATCGGCATTCGGTCAATTTTCTAGGATAAAAAAATCAAACTCTCGTTGCAGTCGTTTTCTCAAAGAAAGGCTTTACCAATATAATTATTCAATAAGAAGAAATAAAAGTAACGCAACAGCTTTGGCTGGCCATGACATAAACGAAGAACACACGTTCAATTTTGAAGATACAACTATAATAAAAAAAAAGAAAAAGATGAGCAAAGAAGGAAGACGCTTGAGGTGTTATATATTAAAAAGGATCTAAGATTGATTAATCATAGAAGTGATATTACTAATTTAAGTAATATTTATTCTGGAGTGTTATGCTGAGTTTTAGTGAAATTTGATTTATTTAGTTCCCTTGAGTGAACAGTGTTGAGGTTATTTGTAATGTTATCTTATTAGTATAGTCGAAGGTTTTGTCCGGTTAACATTGTTGTTCCTTTAAATAATGTACATTTCATTTTGTTAGTTAAAAAATTCTTACTTCTGTAAGTAATATTTCTTTCTTTATCTCTGAAATACTTCTGCTTGTAATATTCATAAGTTGAAACAATCCATTTTCATATTGTGTATATGTTTGATGTTGATATGTGATTTTTATTATCCTTTGTTTGTAGGCCTATGAAAAAGGTTTTAAATAAAACCGAAACGTCGGCAACGAGAGTTTGATCTTTTATCCTAGAAAATTGACCTAATCTCGATTAGAGAACACACCTATATATATAATATATATATATATATATATATATATATATATATATATATAAAGATTTCATAATAAACACGTGAAATAACAATCAATGTCCCAGCTACAATAAGAAATGAGAAAAAATACTAAGCCTTTTGAATCGTAAAAGCAGTCTTCGCTAACATTTGCAGTTGGGGTTTGACTCTGACGAAGATCGCTTGTTACCGTTGAAAGATCTTAGTCCTTTTTCTCCTTTCTAATTATATAGAAACTATATACATTGATATAGAAACAAAATTTGATATAGATATAAAATATATAATATATCTAATAAATAACACTTAAAAACAAATTATTTCAAAATGTATAGTTTAATAGAAAATGTGTATTTGATAAGATAAAGGGAATTTATTTCCTTTTCACAGGTTGTTATAATATACACATATTATATAAACATTTTGAAGAGTCTTGGTCTATTATATAATTATTATATACTAAGGGATATTGTATATGGATATTTTTTTAACAATTTTTTTAAATTTAGTGTTATTTTAACATTAGTAGTAGTAATGAATTATAATTAAAATGTTATTTCCAGAATTTTATCTTCCTCAAATTTCTGAGATAATTTTGAAATGTGAAATAATTGTAAATAACCAGCAAGACTTCGCTATGGATAAACCTTGATTGCCCTGCAGCTACTCGGTAGTGTGATAAAATACCTTCTCGTACATATGATGGTGATTTCTGATTATATATAATGGTTTTCTCTAGATATTATGATTTCAAAATTCGTAGTCGACAAGCGTAAAGTTGAATGCCTGAAGGAAACTTCATTTTTAGTTTATTTTCATTATTCCATGTATTTGTTTTTTTTTTTTTTTTTTGAAAAACAACATATCATTGAGATCGACTTAACTCGAAACGACGCATCTCAAGATATACTTTTATATATTTAAATCTTTAAATATGGTAACACGTTTGTTTTTTTAGCTGTATGTAGACAAAAAGAAAGTCAAATGACAAGTTATTTTTTATAATAACTTAAAAATATAAGAGTATGCACTACATGCAACCAAACCATATTCATTTTAAAGGCTTGAATACTACAAGTATTTCAAAAATTGCACTTATGATTGTATAACAGTAAGTAAATATTTCTGGAGAACATGTAAAATCAAATTACTTTTTTGTGGTAACATTGTATTTTGAATTAGTAATCTTATTACCAATGATCGATGAAAAGTAATATTGGAATAATATAACTTCATATGTTAATGCATTCTTAATAATCATAATAAGTAATAATTTTTTATTGTCAATATAGATGTTGCACCCACCCAGTATAATACCTAAATGAAATGAGTAACAAATACTATAATAGGTATTAAGATTCAAATTACAATTAAAATGACTATTAAGTTAGAGCGGAGCTCCAGTTATGCTGGGGCATTACACCGGCGGAGCGAATTACTAACTTACGACTTAGGTGGTTACGGCAGCTATCCCTGCAGAGTAGTTACTAGTCGACTACATCTGCTTTAGTAGCCAGCTTTTAATGTTTATGAACCTCTTAAAAGTGTTGAACACTTTTACTTGATATAACGCTATATTGTATGAGCTGCAAACATTCTCCAAAGATACTTAGATTACGGAATAAATTAAATGCTAGCAATCAGAGTTTTTTTTTTTACTTTCAAAAGTGTAATAAAACATTATGTTTTCAAATCAAAAATATGATTATAGACTGTTTGATGGGTTCATTTATATAATACATGAAAGTAATATCCATTATACAAGAGAGAAAAGTCTGATTTTAACAAAATAAAACACATAACATGTAACAAAACTGCTTACACAAAGATTCTCCTGCTTATAAAAATAGTGACGTAAAATGATGCAATCAGATAAAAAATTATAATATTAACGATAATATAAACTAAAACCGTTTTTTCACATTATTACTTTCATCTGAAAAGAAAACTCCAGACCTTGTGAAAAAATGAAATAATTTAGTTATTTCTGAGTATACTACATTACTTCATGTTTTTTTAGAACTGAGATGAGTAATATACGATATTTAAATTATTTTTCATCGTTAATAATTTTAAACGAAAAATGAAATCAAAACTAACTGGTCTTGTCACTTATAGAGGAAGTTTCTTGTGGTTTAACATGTGCATTGCTTTTATTCTTGAAAAACAGGTTTTCTTACACTAGACAACCTCTAGCTTCCCTTTATAGCTCATAAATCTTTCACCTCTTTTTACTTTAAACGATATTGCTGATCTCGATTTCGCATTACATTCACTGTTACTCAGAATACATGTTACTCATTACTCATTTATTTCAGCATATCTTTAGTTTCATTCTGTACTTAGCATGCTAATATCTTCCATGTTAATAGTAAGATGAGGTGAACAGAGAATATGTAACTAATGAAAACTCTTCTATCTGGAACTGCACCATTCATCCCTACATTATCAGACGGACTTATTATCAGACAGACATTATCAGACGAACTTATTATCAGACAGACATTATCAGACGGACTTATTATCAGACAGACATTATCAGACGGACTTATTATCAGAGAGACATTATAAGACGGACTTATTATCAGACAGACATTGTCAGACGGACATTATCAGACGGATATTATCAGACGGACTTATTATCAGACAGACATTATCAGACGGACTTATTATCAGACAGACATTATCAGACGGACGTATTATCAGACGGACATTCAACTTATAATATTATTTATAAAATATATTTGCTTTTTAGAAATATCATCAAATACCATCAATATTTATAAAAACATATGTATATTTAATATACTTAAAGTAACAAAGATAAATCAAAAACATACACTTGGAGTATTTAATTTTCGTTTTTAACCAAAAATCGGTCAGGATACAAACCAAGTCTACTTGTATAGGTACGTTTGTAAACACACAGAGATTCTATAGATGATAAAATCAAATAAAATTGACATGCCATATATTGCACAATTAATAGAAACAGAAACTCGGTTTAATTTGGATTATAGACAAGAATTAGAACTAAACAAACGAATAAAATAATGTATGAAGTAAAAAAATGGAATAAATATCATGACAAATAAATTTTAATTGTTTACAAAATATTAAACTGAAATGAAATAATTGAATTATTTCCCTTTTAAATGTATATTTAGCGCAACAGTTTTAATTCTCTACTCAATTTTAAGAAAATATCTTATTAAAAAAATATATGAATCCTAAGATATGAAATACTAAATATTTATAGACTTATTAACCAGAAGAATAATAATAAAGGAATTTTTTTCTCTGCTTAAAATTACCTCTGAAGTCTTAGCTTTCAATGAGCTGAATTAAATATTAATTTAATTCTTTTTGATAATAAATCTAACAAAGCATGAATCAAAAAGAGTTTAATGTTTTATTTCTCTGCATTAATGATTATTTTCAAAGGATATTTGTGAATTAAGACAGATAAAGTGAATTAATTGTTCTTTAATTAATTCTCTTTTTTTTTTTTAATCGGACAATATTTTTTCAAGTAGTATCTGATTTTTCTGTTTTTAATTAGAATTTTTTTTTTAAAATAATCTATTTAATATTATTTTTAATTGAAAAGATAGGTTAGGTTAGGTTGCAGTGGCAGTTCCACAAGGGAACACACGTAGGCCAAGCATTGGCCCTTTGTGATACCACACAATGAAGATTGATTCTACAGTGGGAGTCCTAAATTTTGCTCTAACTCAAGTGTATTTAGAGTAGGGATCTTTAACGAGTACCTGACATCGTACAGGCTCGGGACCGACGGTTTAACGTCCTTCTCCGAGGGACGACGCGCTCAGATTTATTCACCTCCCGCGTGAATAAATCGAGGGCCAGGTGAGGATCGAACCCCAGTGCTATCAGTTCAGAGGCGAGCACGTAACCACTGAGCTAGCCTGGCTCCATAATTGAAAAGATAAATATGTAGGGTTTTATCTTGATTGATGTATATTAGAAGAGAGTCAGTTGAAGACAGTGAAATCAGAATAAGATAAGACAGGGTAATGTTGACTTCAGTTATACCTGGAGGCAGAAACTGATAACCAAGTTCTAATTACTACTTGTCAACCTTTCACACTAACCACCATGTTTGGGAGAACACTTACAGAAAAACAAAGGTTTAAGTGTAAAGATCAAAGGGAGGGGCCAGCAGCACGGTGATTGGTTAACAACAACTTTTACTGGAGTTCAACTAAAATCACACCCTTTGCAATCATTCACCCACAACGCTGAACAAATTACAAATTCTATCCACATGTTAATTAATGATTTACCTATTTCGTTTCATAAAGTATAATAATAACAATAAAAGACCGAAAACAGACCAAAAAAAATGTTCAGGCTATTAAATATGTATTAAGATTTATTTATAATCAATCAAATGCTGTGATATTTGACTAATTAAAAAAAACTTCCTTTGGACTCTGTGAAGAAAAAGCTTAGGTCTAACAACACAGCTGTATGTCTGACCACGCAACTGCAGTGAGTTATAAATAAATCATTAGTTGTGCAATCCATAATTGTGTAGTATTTACTCATTCTGAGGTAAAATGGATAAACCAACAAAATTTCTTTAAGCTGTTCCTAGAATCACAAAGAATAAATTAAAAAATAAATTTAAAAAAAAAAAAAAGTTTCTTTCCTCTAAATTATTGGTTCTGGCCTTCTCTATTTCAGTTAACGGTTTTCAAGCATACCCGAAGCCTTTGTGTCACCTTATCTCCTAAATGCCTATCCCCACTCTTTCGCAACGGATCTGTTTCCTACTAGTTGTTTTCACTTGACCAACCTGTCAGTACCACATCCTTGGGTATGTCTTGAATTCTCTTAATTGAATTTTTATTATTTCACTCTAATTTTTGTAACTAATTAGATATAATTTGTATTATAGTGTCTTCCTGATGATGAACACAAAGTGTTCGAAACACGTTGAATAAAACTTCATTTGTGTGGAGACTTTTGTTGGTTTATCCATTTTACCTCAGTTATAAATCAGTAATACTTATCTTTAAAAAAAAAAATAAAACAATCTTGAGACATTTTCCCGTATATTTGTAAGAATAGACTGTAACAAATTTTACTTTAGTTTTTTTGCAATAATATTTGTATTTTTTTTATATACTTGTATGTTGTTACTGTCATTACATTAAGGATTATACAAACTACATGCATTAAGAGAAATATTCTTAAAGTGCCTACTCTACAATCTATTCGATTTGGAGAACTGCAATCTGCATAGCCAGCTGTTACGCTGGCGTATTATCAGGTGTTCGTTCACATGGTTGACTGAGATGGGTTGGATAAAAGTCACCCAAAAAAATTGGGTTGGCCAAAAGTGACAATAAAATAATACTTGCATAAACATTGAATATTCAGTTTTATTTGCTCATTCCGAATATGAATGTTCCTTCATTGAATCCTGTGAGCTAAAGGTGCTTAGAGGTGTTATTTGAGAATAATGAAAGATAAAGTTTTTAGTGGAACACTAAGGACTGGCTCAGCTATAAGCTTTCATAACATCTGAGTTCAAATAAATTAATGCTAATAAGCTACTGTATCGTAAAATCTGTAATTCTGTATTGAATCGAATGGAAAAATCTGCAGCTCAAGAATAACGTCAATATGAACAATTTTAAAGATTTTTTATATTTACATGTTTTATTAAATTCATTCAGCTGTTAAAAATAGATATCTCTTGTAATAAAATGGCTTTAATTTACTGTCAGGTGACTATAACCAGCCCGGTCGGTCGTTAATTATATTTGTCTTTTGAGGAACTTATAATATGGGTTTCCTCGAAATAAACAGGTATTAACATGAATTATTATTAGATATATATGAATTTAATTGTAAGGAAACAACGAATGTTACCACTTTTAACAACAGAAGCATAAACATTGAATACTTTAGAATGTCTAAAACTGGATCTACCTTTTTTTTTATGGTTTTATTTTTCAACGAAATACATCCAATTATGGAAACATTTATATAATTAAAGTGGATTTATTGTCAGTGTTAACAAGACGTCTAGGAAAGCAGTTGACCAAGTAAAGAGATAAATCTCCTAATTAAGTGAAGGGTAATTAGAGAGCGGAGCGGCCTCGCTGTTTCGAATTATCACTTTAATCTGATGAATTTGCACAGCGCCTTGTTTCCGATCCTTGCTTAATTTAAAGACGCGATTTCCAGCCCGGCCGTGTCTATATTAAATGACCGCTATTTGTTTAGGGCTTCCAGTCGTTTGTTAAATTTAATTTTTATTTGCCAACCCATTAAGCTGCAGGCTGATTCCCTCCCGGCCAAAATATATTTAATAATAAACTCTATTTTCAATTGTCATGCAATCCTATCGCAAACGTTCCAACTAGTGACAATTTTTTTTGCATTATTTTATATAAATAAAAGATAAAACGGCTTTTCATAAAATATATTATCCACTCATATTTTTGTTTAATTGTATCCTGAGGCAATACTACGCAAATATTATTTATAAGCAATTAAATCCTTCCAGATTTTACATTTGAATATGAGAGATACATTACAAATGTTTTTTTAGTAAACCATAAATCTCTAATATTGCAAATTTTTTTTTAAAGTTAATTTCAAAAATTATAAATTAAATAAATAATACGTGAGATATTTGTAAAAGTTTGAGAAAGGTATGGATATGTATACATTTTCAAATATGGTCATTTTTATCAAGTCTTTTTTACGCAGTAAATTTTTTATTGAAATATGTTTTATTCAACCATAATTAAATTCCACTTATAATTTTCTTTAATAGTTTCTCCATTTTGATGAGTAAAATGACCTTTCTGATGAAATAGTCGTTGCTATGTTACATATTACCGTGAGTCTTCACAGTTTCTTTTGTGCTACACAAAGGTCGCTTAGTGTCAGCTTATTCTGACCTCTAAGGGCTCGAAAACTGCACTCGAATGAATGAATGAATGAATGAAAATTCTTTATTGGGGATTACTACCAATTTACAGATTTCAGGGCTAGCCGTACGGGGACACTAAGTGTCGCCCACCGGGCTTTTTCCCCTATTGTACAATGTATCTTACAAACTAATAGTTTAATCCTAAGTCTTATGCTTGATAATAATAATAATTATTATCATTATAATTACAATTATAATGATAACAACAAATATAATAATATTAGAATTAGTAATAATTCATTCCGTCATACCTCGTAAAGTTTCTGAAAAGCTCGACCATTTTCCCGTATATTTGTAAGAATAGACTGTAACAAATTTTACTTTAGTTTTTTTGCAATAATATTTGTATTTTTTTTATATACTTGTATGTTGTTACTGTCATTACATTAAGGATTATACAAACTACATGCATTAAGAGAAATATTCTTAAAGTGCCTACTCTACAATCTATTCGATTTGGAGAACTGCAATCTGCATAGCCAGCTGTTACGCTGGCGTATTATCAGGTGTTCGTTCACATGGTTGACTGAGATGGGTTGGATAAAAGTCACCCAAAAAAATTGGGTTGGCCAAAAGTGACAATAAAATAATACTTGCATAAACATTGAATATTCAGTTTTATTTGCTCATTCCGAATATGAATGTTCCTTCATTGAATCCTGTGAGCTAAAGGTGCTTAGAGGTGTTATTTGAGAATAATGAAAGATAAAGTTTTTAGTGGAACACTAAGGACTGGCTCAGCTATAAGCTTTCATAACATCTGAGTTCAAATAAATTAATGCTAATAAGCTACTGTATCGTAAAATCTGTAATTCTGTATTGAATCGAATGGAAAAATCTGCAGCTCAAGAATAACGTCAATATGAACAATTTTAAAGATTTTTTATATTTACATGTTTTATTAAATTCATTCAGCTGTTAAAAATAGATATCTCTTGTAATAAAATGGCTTTAATTTACTGTCAGGTGACTATAACCAGCCCGGTCGGTCGTTAATTATATTTGTCTTTTGAGGAACTTATAATATGGGTTTCCTCGAAATAAACAGGTATTAACATGAATTATTATTAGATATATATGAATTTAATTGTAAGGAAACAACGAATGTTACCACTTTTAACAACAGAAGCATAAACATTGAATACTTTAGAATGTCTAAAACTGGATCTACCTTTTTTTTTATGGTTTTATTTTTCAACGAAATACATCCAATTATGGAAACATTTATATAATTAAAGTGGATTTATTGTCAGTGTTAACAAGACGTCTAGGAAAGCAGTTGACCAAGTAAAGAGATAAATCTCCTAATTAAGTGAAGGGTAATTAGAGAGCGGAGCGGCCTCGCTGTTTCGAATTATCACTTTAATCTGATGAATTTGCACAGCGCCTTGTTTCCGATCCTTGCTTAATTTAAAGACGCGATTTCCAGCCCGGCCGTGTCTATATTAAATGACCGCTATTTGTTTAGGGCTTCCAGTCGTTTGTTAAATTTAATTTTTATTTGCCAACCCATTAAGCTGCAGGCTGATTCCCTCCCGGCCAAAATATATTTAATAATAAACTCTATTTTCAATTGTCATGCAATCCTATCGCAAACGTTCCAACTAGTGACAATTTTTTTTGCATTATTTTATATAAATAAAAGATAAAACGGCTTTTCATAAAATATATTATCCACTCATATTTTTGTTTAATTGTATCCTGAGGCAATACTACGCAAATATTATTTATAAGCAATTAAATCCTTCCAGATTTTACATTTGAATATGAGAGATACATTACAAATGTTTTTTTAGTAAACCATAAATCTCTAATATTGCAAATTTTTTTTTAAAGTTAATTTCAAAAATTATAAATTAAATAAATAATACGTGAGATATTTGTAAAAGTTTGAGAAAGGTATGGATATGTATACATTTTCAAATATGGTCATTTTTATCAAGTCTTTTTTACGCAGTAAATTTTTTATTGAAATATGTTTTATTCAACCATAATTAAATTCCACTTATAATTTTCTTTAATAGTTTCTCCATTTTGATGAGTAAAATGACCTTTCTGATGAAATAGTCGTTGCTATGTTACATATTACCGTGAGTCTTCACAGTTTCTTTTGTGCTACACAAAGGTCGCTTAGTGTCAGCTTATTCTGACCTCTAAGGGCTCGAAAACTGCACTCGAATGAATGAATGAATGAATGAAAATTCTTTATTGGGGATTACTACCAATTTACAGATTTCAGGGCTAGCCGTACGGGGACACTAAGTGTCGCCCACCGGGCTTTTTCCCCTATTGTACAATGTATCTTACAAACTAATAGTTTAATCCTAAGTCTTATGCTTGATAATAATAATAATTATTATCATTATAATTACAATTATAATGATAACAACAAATATAATAATATTAGAATTAGTAATAATTCATTCCGTCATACCTCGTAAAGTTTCTGAAAAGCTCGACCGGTTTCGGGTCCGTCTGGATCCCATCTTCAAGAGCACCTAACTGACTGTGAATGTTGTTTTCCTATAACCTACCTATATATAACATCTACATTGTGTAATCAGTGTTGTGTGTGTAGATAATTTTTTTTTTCCTATTTCTTTAATTGCTATGTTTAGTTGCTTTAAACAACACTGATTACACAATGTAAATGCTATATATAGGTAGGTTATAGGAAAACAACATTCACAGTCAGTTAGGTGCTCTTGAAGATGGGATCCAGACGGACCCGAAACCGGTCGAGCTTTTCAGAGACTTTACGATGTATGACGGAATGTATTATTACTAATTCTAATATTACTAACCTCAGTGGAACTAACCCATTAACTATAAAAATAATAATGATGAAATAATAATAATAATAATGAAAAATGTGCACTCCATTTTGCTATTCATTTAATACTAGTCTTAAAATTTATTAATGTTGCAAATATAATAGTATTATTAAATAATAAAGTATTTTTCCACCAAAGCTGATTAAGTATCATAATATATATATATATATATATATATATATATATATATATATATATATATATATTAGAAAAAGTTAACGATGACAAAATATGGCTTAATGAAAAGTTGGCTTTAAAAAGACGTATACTACTTGAGAAGTTTGTTATGTCATCCAATTTAGGAATGGCATTGGGTAAGGGAAAGAGGAAAAAAGCGCGGTTATGGTTGAGGAAAGAGAAGGAAGGTTTATTGTTGGTTTTGTGGGAAGTGCGTGATTGAGTTAGAGCTAGTATTGGGGAAAGTGAATGTCGACGGTGGGTTTGGTCGAGTGTGTGCCAGATCTAGACGTGCAAGGGGAAGGGCTCCAACTGTTGGGCCTAAACGACCCGCAGGATCCCGTCACCACTTCAATATCTCCGCCCCAAAACTTATATCAAAGTTACTTTACTCTGATCTTTCTCAGATATAATTACAATTGCTACGGTATTCGGTCATCTAGCTTCTTAGCTCTCAATTTCTTGACATTTCTTAAACAAACTCAGCTTGCAATCACTTCAAATATTTCTTATATATATTTTTTTTCCTGTCACAAAAAGTTATTAAACTTCTTCTTCTCTTTTAAAAATGTTATTTCTTCAGTAAAATAGAATTTATATAATATATATCAATCTAATTCAATTAGCTACATTTAATAAGCTTAATTAAATGTCATTTTATATCAGAAGCAAAAAAAAATATAGAAATATACGTAGAGTGCTACTCAAAATTATATTTTTCCTGTTTAAAGTTCTTCTTCTATTAGCTTGACCTGAGGCCTGCGTTTGTCATTACAAAAATATGAAGGTCTTGGAAAACTTGAAGAATGCGCCATATCATCTTAGTTGTGCAATGATTTTGGGCATCACTATATAATAGATAAACAGATTTCAATACATCGATATAAAGTAAGCATTCATGATTTAATCAGAGAAGTACTAATGAAAGAAATGTTCTAATAGAACAATGAAAAAGGTATTATTTTCAATAAAATGTAAAAATTCTGACTTATTATTCAATGTAAAAGCTTTTAAGGAGACAAAAATCATTATATTGTAAACGAGTCTGGTTTTCTTTTTTACTTAGAGTTGAGTTGATTGTAGACCACTGCAGATTTTTTTTTAAACTTAAGAAAGAGTATGAAATTGAATGGGAAAACTGGTTGAGGTAAGAAGGAAAAAACGGATCCTTTCAGATGAAAAGGATAAGTGAAGGTTTTTTTCCCATTGAAATGTTACAGGCATTATGATAAATTGTAAGAATCCTCAATATAATCATAAATTATCATAAATATACGAGGTGTGTAAATAAAGTAGTGAGACTGGCAATGTCGCTTTCGATCTGGCAACGCTGGAGACGCGTGGCCTTGAGTAGCGTCAGGTGCACGTGTGATGCGCCTCCAGTATGAATCTGAACTCGCCACAGTCATTTGTTTGTCCGTAGCGTTGGTTTTCGTGAAATGGTTTTTTCTTGAGCGTTTTAAAAATGAGTGACCTCAAAGTTGAACAGCGGTTTGCAATCAAATTTTGCTTCAGACTTGGACATAATGCAACCGAAACTTTTGAAAAACTTCAGGAGGCCTATGGAGAACGTGTTTTATCAAGGGCACAGGTTTTTTGGTGGTTTAAGGAATTTTCAGAAGGAAGAGAGTCGATTGAAGATGAACCACGAAGCGGAAGGCCTTCAAGTGCAAACACCGATGAAAATGTCAACAGAGTACGGAACCTTGTGCGTTCAGATCGACGCTTGACAGTCAGAATGATCGGGGAACAGTTGAATTTGAATCACACCTCCGTTCATCACATTTTGACCAATGAATTGGAGATGAGAAAAATTTGTGCGAAAATGGTTCCGAAAAACCTTTCCCAAGACCAAAACGATCTCAGAAAGGGAAGGAGTCTTGACTTTTTGGGTTCAATTGAAAATGATCCCCGTTTTCTTGAACGTGTCATTACTGGTGACGAGTCATGGGTGTTTGAGTACGACCCAGAAACGAAACGTCAGAGCATGGAGTGGCACACTGCGACTTCTCCAAGGCCCAAGAAAGCACGCATGAGCAAGTCGAAAATCAAATGCATGCTGATTTGTTTTTTTGATAGCCACGGAATCGTCCACAAAGAGTTTGTGTCACAAGGCCAAACGGTTAATCAGCACTTCTACCGTGAGGTCCTTGAAAGACTTCGAAAAAGAGTCCTTCGTGTGCGGCCAAACATCAAAGACAAGTGGGTGTTGCATCACGACAACGCGCCCTGTCACACTGCCATCTCAATAAACGAGTTTTTGGCCAGTAAAAACATTCCTGTTGCTCCTCAGCCTCCTTATTCACCAGACTTGAGTCCTTGTGACTTTTTCCTCTTCCCGAGATTGAAAAATCACCTCAAGGGAACTCATTTCGGGACACTACAAAACATACAAACTGCTGTAACCGACCAGCTGAAGGCCATTCCGGAATCCGAGTTCCAGCAATGCTACAATGATTGGAAGGACCGTCTCCAGCGCTGTGTGGCTTCCGAAGGGAACTATTTTGAAGGTGACAATATCACATTGTAATTATATTTGAATAGAAAATTTAAAAAAAAATCAGTCTCACTACTTTATTTACACACCTCGTACCACCACAATGTTATGGTATTTCATTCCATAAAAAGCTCACAAGCAGATCATATGTAAACACACCTGCTCTATACGAGTTCTAGCAAAATCCCTATGAGCAAGATACTATGTCACCGCTAAGTACCGGCTTTTTCTGCCAGAACACAAACAAATGAGAAGAAGTAGTCAAGAAATTCACTTAGTCATTGAGGTGAGGGAGCCCGGTTAATATATGGGAATTATGCAGGTAACCTATGAAGAAGTTAACTGCTAACCACTTAGTCACTCCAACTACGATATAAGAGAGGACTCCACCAAAAAGCTGACTGACCGTTTTCCTAGTCATGGAGATTTGACTCCAACTTGCACTTTATTAACTATGCATTAGGTTAATCTCTTACTAGATATCTTTAGAGTTAACTTGATATTTTCAATCAAGGAAAATCACCATATTTTGAATAGTGACGAAATTAGTTCAAATTGAAATAATACCCTAAATATGTATAGTTAGAGTGTTTGAAGGGTTATTCCTTGATTGAAAATATCAAGTTAACTCTAAAGATATCTAGTAAGAGATTAACCTAATGCATAGTTAATAAAGTGCAAGTTGGAGTCAAATCTCCATGACTAGGAAAACGGTCAGGCGTGTCCAGTCAAAGTTACTCTTACCACAGTCTTCTGTTTTTATACTCCTTCTTTCCTAAAAGTTTCCCACAAAAACCACCCCAGAAGTGCATTGTTATAAATCAAAGTATTCAATCATATGTAGTCTTAAAAAGCAATATTTTTTTGAATCTACTAGTAAGAAGTAGGGGTTTAGTTTACCAAACTTTTAAAAGTAAACGACAGAATAAAATAAGGTCATTCGGGTGAAAATCCGCTAAAAAATTATATATCACACTAGGAAAAAATTTCCAATAATTATGTATGGGTCAAAATATTAATTATACCGAATAAAATAATCACTCTTTGAGAGGAGAAACTATTGTTACTTTGCGTCCTTTGCTGTTGTCACAAAATAATCCTTTAAACACTCTACTATACATGTTTAGGGTATTATTTCAATTTGAACTAATTTCGTCACTATTCAAAATATGGTGATTTTCCTTGATTGAAAATATCAAGTTAACTCTAAAGATATCTAGAAAGAGATTAACCTAATGCATAGTTAATAAAGTGCAAGTTGGAGTCAAATCTCCATGACTAGGAAAACGGTCAGGCGTGTCCAGTCAAAGTTACTCCTACCACGGTCTTGTGTTTTTATACTCCTTCTTTCCAATTCTTCCATTCCGTAAAATAATCAAGTAACAAATCTCAAGCTTCTACATCAATTTAACTCATTCTAATACACTACTACTTAACTGCCGACTTTCCGGCATACTTAAATGTAATTACAAACTACCAACACCATGCTTATACCAAAACCTCACGATTTTACCTATAAATGCAGCAGACAATTATTTATTTAGACAGGTTTAAATAAACAATTTTTACATTTTTTAAGATTTTTGCTATAAAAATATTTTTTTATTTCAACCACATTCTGCAGCACATGTTTTCCTAAAATCAAGTGACAGCTTCGTAACTTAGTTTTCCTTGATCCATCTCGACTCCAGTTATTTCAAGACCTCTTTCCAATAGCTTTTTTTCTCTTCCATATTCCAAATGTATTTATAAAACACCGTTCAATACATTATAACATTGTACTAATTATTTTTTTGCTTCAATAATTTTATCTCGTATATCCTTATTTCTACATTTTTTTAACAATCTGGCATAAAAGTAACAAAATAACCTTTGTCCTCTGTTCCTTTTAATAACTTCATTACTGTTTCTTCTTCTTAGAAAAAAGGGAGTATTTTGGATATTTACATTATTTTGAAGAAGTCTTTCCACACTTTTTATATCGTTTTCAATCTTTAATCCTTGTGTGTGGTGAAATATATTATTAGTGTTAAGTAAATACCAAGGATTATGTAGATCTAAATATACGCTCTCTCTCTCTCTCTCTCTCTCTCTCTCTCTCTCACTCACTGTCCTCTCTCTCCCTCTCGCTTTATCTCTCTCTCTTTCCTTCTCTCTCTGTCTAAACACACACTTTCAATATATATTGTTACTGAAAGAAAGAAGTTTTTCTAAAAATTTCAAATCATAGGTAAAGTTTTTCTAAAATTTACCTTGCAGACATTGTAGTCACTCATAGCATGAGTGACTGTGTCATACAATTTAAATATTTCATTTAAATTTGTTAAGTTACACATAGTATAAAACATTTCGATATTTAAATGTGTTCAGTCCATCTCTTTATCAGCTTCGCATATTGATTTAATTTCTTATAAATTAATAAAATCATCCTGACTTAAAAAGCACTTGTCAGGGATCAAGATTTAATTTAACTATATTTTTTTCTGAAATTCTCACTTTTTTTGCTTTTATAAAATTAAAGTTGTGTTATAGTAAATTATTTACCATATTTTAGCTGTTTCAAGAAACTATTCTCTGGTACTCCCCTCACAAACAAGAATGACTCTTGTTCTGTCCTTGCTTAGATAGTAGCACTATCATAAAAAAATACTCCACTCACAAAGGAAAACAAAAAAAATTTGTCACCTTCACAATAACTTCTATAAATTAATTAATTAATTTGGCTGTGATTAGAAGCTATCATTGCCAGGATAGCTCTAGTAGATAAATAAGTATTGGTGTTTTCTAACTGAAACTCAATTAAAGACTTCTTCAAAAAACACACAGATCTTTGTGGAGGACATAAAGAGGAAAAAAACAAGGGGTTATTTATTGAAAGGGATCAAAGTGAGGATGAGGAGCTGCTGGAGAATACCTTTGTCAACGGCTTTCTTACTCTGTCTTTCCCCTTCAGGAAACCATAAAGTAATTAATTAATTAGAAGACAAACTAATAGTAGCAATAAAGGAAATGTAAAAATATTAATAGTTGGGTTATAAAACATCCAAAAAGTAGTGACTTGTTGATTTCATTATGCGCGCAATCTGTGACAGCGTGGTATTTATTCATATTAGGTTGGGTTAGGTTGCAGTGGCAGTTCCACAAGGGAACACACGTAGGCCGAGCATTGGCCCTTTGTGATACCACACAATGAAGATTGATTCTACAGTGGGAGTCCTAAATTTTGCCTAACTCAAATGTATTTAGAGTAGCTCTTTAACGAGTACCTGACATCGTACAGGCTCGAGACAGACGGTTTAACGTCCTTCTCCGAGGGACGACGCGCTCAGATTTATTCACCTCCCGCGTGAATAAATCGAGGGCCAGGTGAGGATTGAACCCCGGTCCTATCAGTTCAGAGGAGAGTACGTAACCAATGAGCTAGCCTGGCCCCTCATTTATTCATATTAGAGGATTTCAAGAATTATGTCTCCACACAAAAAAATTTAATAAAAAAACCAATAAGGCGTTTTTAACACTTAGTGTTCTTCTTCAGGTTTATATCTGCACTCTCGAGAGTCGATCTACGGTAGTGGCTTGGGAAGGGCTGAGGACTTGAATATTTTTACGTGTTCATTCTTTTCTTATTAACTATGCACACTATGCGCTATTATCTTCATGTTAACTAATCTATGACTCTCTAAAAGCAAACAATTGAATTCTTTTTAAACGATCTTTTAATGTGTTGTTTAATTGTGTAAAACAAAAATTATAATATTAAAAAAATAATCAAGCTTTCATTTAAAATGTTTGATATAACTATTTATATAGCGTTCAAACATTTTTATAGCGTTTCAAACACGTAGGGTTCTTCTTCAGGTAACATTAACATTTTTTGTTGGTCGGTCTTATCAATCACAACAGTTGATATACTCTAAAGAAGAGTACTACAGTTGTATGGAGACTTGTATGATCTTCCCATGAGTAAATGCTACACAGGAATTTTGATTGAACATTGAAGTATAAACTGAAGCAACTACAACCATTCACACTCTGACTTAATTTGTTTGCAGTGACTAATTAACGAATAATTATTTTACCAGCAGTAACTATTTAACATATTAAATTCATATTATAGTAGAATAAATAAACTAAGTGTTTGTGACTTCATTTTAAAAAAATTATTTGTAGCAGAACTTATTTTGAAAGAATACTCTGAACTTGAATCTCTTTTTTACTCTCTTATACGATAAAAGCTGTTAGCAGAAACATATATACACACAGGTATAAAAAATCAATACATTAAAAGATTGGGATATAACAAATAAATTAAACCTCAACATTAAGTACATGCACTGTGTTCAATAAGTGCAAGTATATGCTAAACTTTGGTTGCAATAAAGTCATTAAAATATTAATAAGTTGTTTTTTTATTAGTTAATAATTTTTATTTTTTAGGGGCGACTGCTTGCCAGAAAACTATACCTCTGATGCTGATTCCACAAGGGATACTGCGTCTTCCTAATGGTTATACATGATGAGACCTATCATTCAAGTGTATACAACATACACTCAAGTGTATACAAAGCAGGGATTTTTATCGTGTAACATCTTTTTCCGAAAATAAGTCCTAGCGTGATTTTCGGGACGTTTTGGACTATAATCCCTCCCCTGAAAATAAGCCCTAGTTAATATAATGTGAAAAATATTATCGTTAAAAAAATTGCTATTGAATGTAGTAGATATCTCTAGCTGTCGTAATATTTCAGAGTATTCTTTGGAACAAAATATTCCAAGAAATTCCTGGTTTACCTCTGAAGTTTGTTTCAAGAAGGCTACTTAGACAAGAGGTATTAATTTAATCTCGGCTATATTGCAAGACATGAGAGATTCAGACCAATGATTCTACAAGAAATAGATTTGGAGGAAAATTAGAACGGAATTCAAAATTTTGACAAATTTATAACGATGTTCTAGAAGATGACATGACTGTAATCGAATAAATTTAAATGTTTGTATAAAAACAAATATTAACAAAAAATATATAAATCTACTTAATGTACTTGAAGCCCTCCTCCGAGAATAAGCCCTAACAAGGAATTTGATCTAAGAATAAAGTAAGACAGTGTCTTATTTTCGGAAAAAGATGTTACCTGACATCGTAAAAGTTCAGGAACGACCGACCACTCTGTGTGAGATGAAATGATCAAATTTTTTTATCTTCCTTGAGAAAAAATTGAGAATCAAAGTGAGAATCTAACCAGGGAACTATCTATCTAGAGCTAACAACCGTTGGAGTCGATAAAATTGTGTTTACATTGATCAAATGGAGTGATAAAGTGTTTTACAGGAATTGTGGATACACATAGACACACACACATGCACGTACACACACACACACACACACACACACACACACACACACACACATACATACATACATACATACAGCTAGACATAATCAATAAGTTACAAAATGAATTCAAGAGATCATAAAACGTATATCAAAATCAAATTCAGTATGTTTCATAATATTTATATAATAAAATTTTAACAATATTAATTGCAGTCATGATGAGTGAAAGTTTGACTTATTTCAAAGAATAAACTGAACACTGTTTTAGAAATATTAAAAGAGTCGTAACAATAAATGACTTAGGAGGGTTTCAGAGAGCAAGCAGAGGGATTAATTCCTGGCAGACAGAGAGGGGTTAGATTTGATTTATTGAAGAAACTACTGGTTTGTAGTCGCTTTGTGGGTTAATTAGGACTGGCTTGTGATAACCGGATGTCTGACAGCCCTGCCGAGAACCACTAGTGTCATTTCAAGGTCTTCACACCAATCAAACAGTATATCTCTTGTTTACAAACCCTTCATCCATAATTCTATATAATGCTAGTTTTGTTACACAGCTTCCGTTGGGACTTCAATCAAAAGCTTTTTATGTTTATTAAATTTAATTAATATTATTTATTTTTAAAAGCACTATTTATTGAAAGATAATTTAAAATTTGTAAATAATATTTATATACATTTATACCAATTGAATTGAAAATTAAGGAGGCAGTGATTCAAAGAGTGATGAATGTTTTAGCTGAGAATATTCTCAATAGAGAATACTAAGGAAGTCGTTATGTTAATAGTGCTATATTGTAAAATTACATTAAAAGTGTTATTAAGTTTTTTATTGTAAAACTAGTTGACTGTTTTGACTCTGAATGGTAGGCAAAGGATATTGATCATAATAATTGATTTGACAGGATTATATCGTTAAAAATACTTCTCCACTTAAACAATATACATACATTTCTAGGAAGGCTAGCTCGTATAATTTCAGAATATTATGGTTGTTGAAGGCTGTCTCTAAAACCCTAAGTGGAATTCATAACAAGGAAACAAACAAGTAAAAGCTGTCATTTTATTATGTTAGGTAATAATAAAAGAATTTACTTTAAGTATAAACTGATTATTATATTTGTTTTGTCTCCAATCATTAAATTCTACATCAAGATAGCAACAGCAATGATGATTAATTGATAATTATTTAATGTTGAAACTTTGAATAGTTTTATTTTTGGTGCTGAAAAATTTTTACTAATAGTGGCATAACAAAAAGATATTAGTGTTTGTTATAATTTCTCAATGAATGAAAAATATTAATTTTAATTCACAAATAAAATTCAAATATCAATAAAATTATAACATTTCTAGACCACCAGTGACCTGTAGGGTCATCCAAGACCTTCCTTATTGATGCAATCATGTTTGCATAAATCCCGATAAACTCTAAATTAATACATTTTTAATAAATAGGATAATGAACATATTTTCAAGACAGTTCTCTTCAAATTTGTATAATTTGAATTTTTCAAAAAAACTTTAATATTTTCTTTTTGTTTAACTCCACTGAAACAACATGTAACACTTTTATCATTTTGATGATTAATAACAAACCTGTTTTGATCGCTGTGCCCCTTAGCTTTCCAGCCATTACACCAAAGATCAAATCAGGCCGACGATTTAACATGTTACCCTTTTGTCACCTCCAAGTTTTGCCACCCAAAACTTGGGGTGTCCGAGGTGGACCTCGCGGAGGCGGGCACCACGATTCTACGTCGCGCATTAGACCAAGAATTAAATTAACTAATTCACGCAATAATACCAGGTGGGGGGGGGGGGGAAACAACAAAAACGGCAGTTATAATCCTGGTATAACGTGGCTCATTTACCTCACTATCAAACATTTTAACGCTGGGTTACAATGGCTCTCTTTTTCCTGCCCAACTCGTGGATGAACTCGAGGTATGCCTTCACGTTTTTACGTTTGAACGATACCTCGTAAAGCTCGCTTGCCTCTTTTCCAACTATCGCCTCGACCTTTGTCCTTTCATAGTCATATCTGGGGCACTCCTCAATCACATGCTGGACTGTCTCAGGGCTCCATCCACAGAGACATGTAGGATCCTCCACTCGCTTGAAGCGGTGTAAATAACTTCGGAAGTCCCCATGCCCTGTGAGCACTTGAGTCGTCCAGTGGTCGATGAACTCATTTCCAGACGCCAGCCATGCGTCGATGGTTGGAAAAAATCGGCGTGTCCATCGACCAGTGGTTCCCTATGACCACCGCTCCCTCCAGACGCCCATAGCCCAGTCGTGCACCCTCTTCAGGTTGTCTTCTAACCTAGATCCTATTCTTTCCCCGGACCACGGGGGGGAAAGTCCTCTTTTCAGCCTGAAATTTTCCGATCTGACTCTCACGACTAATAATAAACCATGAAATATATACAAACGACCAATGAATTATTCCGTATACAAATAAGTACGTTGTAAATAGAAGTTCTAGCATGGATTTAGTTCTTCCGATGTATCTGTGTACTGTGAGTGTGGGATCACTGTACAGTCCACAATGAGTATTGTAACATATTATTATACAATATTACCATATTGTATTATTGTATAACAGTATATACAGTATTACTGTTATGTAATAGGAGTCTGTAGTGTCTTCTCGGTTAGAACTCCAAGTTTCGTTCGTGGTCTTTTGGTCATCGGTTTTATTCACTAACCCATGTGGTTTCCTTAGTCATTTATACATTAAATCTTACATATACCAAGACAATACAGATGTAACTCCATTTGTTATTTATTACTCATATATACCTCATACAATTATAAAGTATGTTGAGAAAAAATAAGGTAAATATTTTGTTCATGGAGAACGTAGAGTTCATAGAAATATCAAGAAAATGGAGTATTAAGGTATTATAGAAGGAGCAGAGATTTATTACTAAGACCGTACCATTTTCCTTTAATTTGCAAATTAAAAGCTAACTTTAAGAGTATTTAATTCGTTACATGGACATTTCTTGTTTATTTGCTCTGTTAATAAATAACTTTGACTCTTACACCATACATTAAATCTTTAACACCCATATGTTAGAAACTATTTTTCAACTTATATAAGCATTCTAAAAATCAAAATATTTCGTAATTCATTTCATTCTTATAATATATCCCTAAATTATTAATTATAGTTCCAAATTATAAATATCTTAATCATTCAACTTTTGAAAAATTATTTCATTACGATAAAATAATAAATAATATTTAGTTTCAAAATAATTTCGAGTTTATATAATATATTAAATGCATCAAGGATAATTACAATTTCAATAACTTATATGAATCAAAATATCAATCAAAAATATCCTGTATTTAGCAATTTAAATTTCAAGTAATTAAAATGTATTTATTTTTTTTAACATATTTATTATTAAATATACAACTACGCATCTTCTGCGTAACAGGCATATGTTGTAATAGATTACTCAAAAACATTGATACTCATGAACAAAGAATAGAACCCACTGGTTCAACTATTTATTAATAAGGTAAATTAACCTGCTTTATTTTTAATCAGGTTCTTTTTGTTTAAAGTTACTACAAATAAAAAGTAATTCAAAAGTAAAAAAAAAAGTATAAAAAGTAATAAAAGTAGCAATCAAAAGTAATAAAAGTAATTCTTACCAGAAAATTTGTTGATAGTTTCTATTAAGGTTCTAGAATGGTAGTATCACTTTTATAACGTTTTTTTGTTTTATTAGGTTTTGAATAATGCAAGCACACATAAAGTAAACGGACGTAATCATAATTGATATTAAACACGTAATAGTAAATACAAAATAAATAAATAAATAAAATAGTCTGAAACTTAATAATAATAATGATGATGCTAATACAAAGGAGGTTATAACGAGCAGGGTTACCTGCCAAATACAAGTAAGGTTTGCATACATTCAATTCGAGCCCCAGTCAAGTCGAATTCAAAGTTGTTCGCACACCGAGGTAACACTGTACTAGTTTACTGTTTTGACATTTTTGTTTTGTAGAGTATTTGAACTAAATATAAAGAGAATCACAGTTTAATAGAGTTGACCTAAATCACTAATATAGTTTATAGAAAAAAAATAAAAAGGAATTAATTTAAAAATATGCAGATTCTTTTTGTTTAAAAGAACAAAAAAAAGGAATTCAAAGTAAAAAAAAGAAAAGTATAAAAATTAACAACGTAAAAATAAAAAGTAATAAAAGTAATTCTTACTAGAAAATTTGTTGACAGTTTTTTATTAATGTTCCAGAATGGTAGTATCAGTTTTTGGTAGTATCAACATCCTTATAATATTGTAGGGTAAAAATCTAATGAAATGGTCTCCACATACAAAAAAATTTATGATATACACAACGCGTTTCGAACACGTAGTGTTCTTCCTCAGGCATTAACTAAAAAATACAATGACACCAGAGAGTTATCTATAGTACAAAGTAAATAAGTACAACAATTAATATGAAATAAAATAAGGCAGAAAGTACGAACCTAAGGATGAGTGCCTCTGAATAAGACTGCCTGAGGAAGAACACTACGTGTTCGAAACGCGTTGTTTATATCATAAAATTTTTATATGTGGAGACCATTTCATTACATTTTTACCCTACAATGAATAAATACCACATAATAACTGATTGCACTACATTAGAATCCTTATAACAATAGGGAGGGATTATTATTTCTTATAATCCATCCTCATAATTAGTTTTCTATATTTTTTTATAAAAATAATAGAATAATTTTTAACAATTACTGATAATTAACTTAATGTTCTTAATTTCACTAATGGAATGAATTGAGAACAAATGAAACATTATGAAGTAAAGAAATGAATATAAAACTTCTTGGTTAGAATAGCTGCTGGAATGACAGGCAAATGTCAAACTGTAAACAAACAGGAAACGCCAGTCATACAAAGAAATCGAGAGCGCTGAAATGAAGTCATAGAAACAACAAATGTTCTAGCCAAAAGTGGTTAGAACACTTTTATTCTTTAAATGGGTATTTATAGTGGATTTTGTGTTTAAATTGTCTCTAAATCTATTTGTTTTTAAAATAATTTAATATATTTGGCTAGATTTTTTTTATATACACAGGGTGTCTCAAAAGTAACCGAACTGCAAACTTTAATAAACATTATTTGTAAAAAAAAAAGTAACTAGTGTATTTAGAACGATTCATTTCCTTTTGGGAGTAATAGTCTTTATAACGACTTTTGTTATGTAATTTCATTTACTTTTGTTCTGATGTCATAATTTTAATGTTTTTTCAACAGAAGAACTCTTATTATTGAAAATCCAACAAAGAACTTTAAAAGAGCTTATCTTTGTAACAAGAATTACTAAGAATTAGCTAAAATAGAATCAAATTTCAGAGGAAACTTGCCAGAAAGTATATCACAGTGTAGTCAAAAAAATGTTTTAATTGACCTGCAGTTGAAGGGAGATATTATGAATATTTGTAAACAATTAATATACCCATTAAATTAGCTATTTCTGATTAATAATTGTTATTAAAGTTTGCAGTTTGAATACTTTTGTGACACCCTGTACATTTTGTTTCTTATAACTTTTACATATGAAAGTAATCCACTTAGAACACGTAGATACATAAATAATGATACCAAGTTAGTTTATTGGTATAATGATACCAATATAATGATACCAAGTTAAACACAGGAAGTACGAATGTAGAATTTTCAGAAAAAAGTAGTAAAAACGTTACTTCATATACATGAAAAACATGTTTTTATAATTTTTTTTTTATTTTGTATGAAAACTTGACCCGAAAAATTAGGAAGAAAATATTTTGAATTTGTTTTGAAATTAAATGTCTTTTAGACAACTTTATAGCCGAAAAAAAAAAAGAGGCAGAGATACGCCTACATTTTATATTTTTAAACTAGAGGTTCAAATTTTGTCTGCATAAAGGTCTGCAATTTAGTATATAGCATTTGCGGCCAAAACAATAGTTAGTCTTTTTAAAATGATATGTATTTAACGTAATTGTAAACTTATGAATGATACCAGACAAAATATAGCAGCGTATTTCAAACCTCTCTTGTTTTATACTGACTACACTCAAGTCAGCTACATTGGAAAATTAAATTGTTGGTCAAGAATAAAAATCCACAAGGAAAGGATGTTTAAGGGTTGTATAAGTAATATATACAGGTATTTACTGTTTATAATCAGCATACAACTAAATAATATAACTAAAAACAATGATTCTATGCAATTAATTCTCCTTCTTCTTCCTCCTGCCCTTCTTCAATGAAGAAAGAAAGAGAGGGTAGAGGTATAGCTTTCTTGGAAGACGAGGGTGTTGGAAGAACCGATCAATAACGACTAGAGGGATTTCCTTTTCTTCTCATCATATATGATCCGTTATCACTGTATTGCATCGTTTATTTGATTTGAAACCATCGTATAGCTTTCAACATTTGGGTCTTTTTGCTTAAGCATATGAGAGACCGGATTCTCAATATGAGAAAATCCTTCGTCACAAAATTTCCATGGGAATTCTCTTCTTCAATATGTTCCTTCGTCTCCCAACTCCATAAGATTTTCGTTTGTTCGTCAGCTGCTTTGTATGACAATACATAAGTTCATTGGAGTCCTTCTCCTTTAGGTAAAGGTTGACCCCCAGGCCCCCTCTTCGTAAGTCTGAATCATCGTATCTCGAATACTCGCAAGCAGGATATCATTTATACTTCTAATTGCTATACTTGATCGTAATTCTTACAACAATTTTAATCTCATTAAAAAAGTTTCCCTAAATAAGACTCCAAAACATCATGGCACTGAGTGGCAAGTGACGTGACTTCCATATAAATTAATATTAAACATATAATATGCCGTCTGATTCCTGAGCTAATATGAATCCTTATATCAGTTCTTGTTGAAGATGGGTGACACCCGAAACCGGTCCGAGAGCCACAGTAGCAGTGTACGAGGTAAGACGGTATATTATATTAGAATTAGTAATAATACATTCCGTCATACCTCGTAAAGTCTCTGAAAAGCTCGACCGGTTTCGGGTCCGCCTGGAAGATGGGATCCAGGTGGACCCGAAACCGGTCCAGCTTTTCAGAGACTTTACGAGGTATGACGGAATGTATTATTACTAATTCTAATATTACTAACCTCAGTGGAACTAACCCATTAGGTATATTATATGTTAAATATTAATAATACTAACCTCTGTGGTAATGACAAAATGCATGAATTTCCATAAAAAAATGTTTGAAAATTTTATTTACTGAATTCTAGATCTCAGTCTTCCTATATAATGATTGTTATCAATTAGACTGACGAAGACCACTTGTTTTGGTTGTATGATCTTAGACCTTTTTCTATTTTTTTTTACTGCGGTTTAGGCGTTGATAATGCTCACTAAAAACATAAGTAAGTTCTATCAATTTTATAGCATGTAAATTTGTATAAGTAGCATTTCTTAAGATCTAAATGTTTTTGTTCGTTGCGTTTAACTCAACGCTTGAACAAAGGTTGGAAAAGAGCACATGTTGTAGATGTTATATTGTTAAATAACGAAAAATATTGTGATGATGTTATTACAAAAGTCACATATCTTAAAATCATTGAAATGAACAAAATTATTTCTAAATTAGAACACTTAGGATTGAACATTTATATAAATTTAGAAGTTAATTCAATGAAATTTCTTCCACTACGACGCAATTAATATGACTTAAATATAATATATTTTGTTTAAAACCCATGTATTAGTGCTGTTTTTATTTTTGATCATGCTTTTCATGACTTATTATTTCTTTCAAGCATTTGATATGCTTTCCCAATGTATACATAATAAAATAAATATTTTAATATTGAAGTGAAAACGATACAAATAAAGGAGTACTACTCTTTGTAATATTTAAGACTTCCTGAGTTTATCCTGTAAAAAGAGGTTCTTTTTATTGTATAGTATATTTATTTGCATAAAATAGCCTGTTTTGATCTATTACCGTGTACCCAAACCTTTCGGTCATAACACGGAACAAAGCAAAGCAGATTGATGTTTTTTACGTGGTGCCCTTTAGCCACTCCACAGAATACAGACGGAACGATATACAGCCCCTCCCCCTTGCATAAAATAACCATATAGTTTTTAGGAGAATACGATAAATAATTTCTTTAAATTTTTTAAAACATCCTGGATTTTTTATATTCATTGATGAATGCAACGAACAGTTGCTATTAAAGGAGATGTCTGTAAAAGCAGATTACACAATGGAAACAATATGAGGCTTGGAATTGATTTTGTTGTTCTAGATGTCAGCATGATTGCTTTGTTTTAAAGCTAAGAATTTTGTTATATAAAATCAAATGTTTGTTGGATGAAAGAAGAAGAATGTCTGGTGTTGAAATCAAACGAAAAGGTTCTATAAAAAGAAAAACAAAGCATTTAAGAATATTGGAAGGGTCGAGAAGAAATAAATAAATGCGAGTTACATTTTGCATTTTAAGAGAAATAAAAAAAAAGGAATATTGGTTACAGGGAATGAGTTGGGATTGATTGGCGAGGGTGACATTTGAAGGGAGGCTGGGTCAGCCTGGCTGACTTAGGAAAGCTTTAATATTAAACAGCCCCATCGGACTAAATGCCAGCCGGCGGCGCGACCCTTTGTCTCGAATGTCAGCCAAGAACGCGTACCTGCACCGCCACCGCCACCTGTCTCCTCGTCAACAACCACTCATCTCAAACCCATGTCTTTTTTAATCAATTCTAATTTAGATGTCAAATTGATAAATTAAACATATCTATCATACATGATGTCACTCTGATATCAATTGTCATGCTCCGTGTTATGACTGTTCTCATGTATCAGGTAGGCTGGGGATTTGATGCCATCCAAATATAAGAACCTAATATTTGGTTCTCCAAGCACTCGATGTCCCTCCGTAGGGGATTCTCATCGGGCTCCCTAGATATATTTTCACATTTTCATTTTTTACAGGCTACAATTCTTCTTAACACAATATTCTCTCCTGCTGTTTTGCCATTCGTTTTAATTTACATCTGCAATTCTTGATGGTGTCTTTGGCCAAGTAACAATTAGTTTTATAAAGACTACAAGGCATAGTGTTTGTAGCTGTTGTTGATGTAGGTCGTGCTTTAAGCCCCCTCTACGATGTCCATCTCACGGATATCACATCACAGGGATTATTTTGATTTCCCCATTCGATGATACGTGATCGGTCGCTTGTGACCTGGTGAAAGAGATTCATGTTGAGAACAAAAATCAAATGAGATCCACCATTCACTAAACCAAACAATTTGTTTATCAGATTACATATATCAACGAACACACTTACAGTCACTAATTATCGATTAAACCGTCACCAGGAGAGAAGAGATAGGGATGCCAAGCGCAATTGCGAAGCGATGGTTGGAGACTAACAGTGTTGTCACACTCATACCCCGTTCAAGCAAAGTAAGAAAAATAAACTAAAATAAGTTAATGATAAGTGTAAAGCTGAGAAATAATTATAAACAATATACCGCTGTGATATATAAATACTAAAGAAAAAAATGGAAAAATATGTATTAACAAATTTTATGAAGAATACATTTTACAATTAATAAAACTTACGTTGCATAAATCTATATATATATTTTCGTAGTGTCTTGTTTATATATCTGTTTGTTCTCTATAGAAATCAAAACTACTGGACCAATTGGGCTGAAACTTGGCATGGGAGGTCTTTAGGGGTAAATGAACAAAACTAAGGGGGTACCAGAGGCAATCCCCCAAGTTATGGTGCAATAACTTCTAATTATGGTGAAATACCAGATGAAAATGGTGCAATTCTTTGAAAAATAAAAATAAAATAAGAACAATGTTTAGACTAAATTTGGAAAGGTATATAAAGGACATTTCAATTTACAAAAGTAACAGTATTAATTTTGTTTACAGTGAGTGTACATCTCTGTTTGGTTTAGTGATTTAAAGAAAAAAGTACTTATCAACAATGCTTTAGAATATGATCCAACTCCCGATATGAAGATATTAATCGATGCTGACAAAAGACCAGCTGGGGAGCATTCTCGAAGATATAATGCTCCAGATTGTAATGAAGTTACTATAATTATAGCAGGGGAAGATCTTGGGAAGCCACGTGACATAAGCTGATGGAATAAGAGCTTGCTTGAAATCATCAAACATCTGGTATCGTACTCAAACATTGAGACTGTCTACAAATATGAGAGCCGAACTATTTGGAGAACCAGAGGCAATCCCCCAAGTTATGGTGCAATAACTTCTAATTATGGTGAAATACCAGATGAAAATGGTGCAATTCTTTGAAAAATAAAAATAAAATAAGAACAATGTTTAGACTAAATTTGGAAAGGTATATAAAGGACATTTCAATTTACAAAAGTAACAGTATTAATTTTGTTTACAGTGAGTGTACATCTCTGTTTTGTTTAGTGATTTAAAGAAAAAAGTACTTATCAACAATGCTTTAGAATATGATCCAACTCCCGATATGAAGATATTAATCGATGCTGACAAAAGACCAGCTGGGGAGCATTCTCGAAGATATAATGCTCCAGATTGTAATGAAGTTACTATAATTATAGCAGGGGAAGATCTTGGGAAGCCACGTGACATAAGCTGATGGAATAAGAGCTTGCTTGAAATCATCAAACATCTGGTATGTATCGTACTCAAACATTGAGACTGTCTACAAATATGAGAGCCAAACTATTTGGAGATGCATCTTCAAGTCAGTTTGCAAACAATTTATTGACCCTTGGAGAAGGGAAAGTGCCTATTAACCAAAATGGAGAAATTACAATATCTCCTATCTGCACACCTGTGAAATCAGAGCTTGACCTGATGAACAAAGTCTATCCAAATCTTGCTCAACACTATCTAAATTCAAATCAATCCAGTTATGAAGATCTAAACCATTATCAAAACTGGCTCTGTGAGAGAGCAATTCTAGCGCCTAAAAATGTTACAGTCAATTCAATCAATTTTGAATTGTTGAAAAGGATTCCTGGAACTCTGCACACCTATAAATCCATAGATGCAGTTACAGATGAATCTGAGGCCGTTCAATATCCTATTGAATTCTTAAATTCTTTAGATCCCTCTGGTACTCCACAACACAAACAAGACCTGAAAGTGGGAGCTCCAATTATGCTCTTGAGAAATTTGGATCCTCCAAGACTCTGCAATGGTACTAGATTAGTTGTGAAGAAGATGTTACCCCATGTGATTGAAGCTACAATTCTAACAGGATATGGTAAAGGGCAGGATGTCTTTATCCCAAGAATTCCAGTCATTCCAACAGATGTTCCGTTCAATTTCAAGCGTCTACAATTTCCCGTCAAACTAAGTTTCGCAATGTCCATTAACAAATCGCAAGGACAAACTCTTTCAGTTGCTGGCTTGCATCTGCTTGAACCATGTTTCTCTCATGGACAGTTATATGTAGGATGTTCAAGAGTTGGCAGTTCCAAAAATTTATACATCCTTGCACCAGAAGATAAGACAAAAAATGTTGTTTATCATGAAGTACTCTGATATGTTTATTATGATTTGATAGAATAAATATTAACTTAAATTCTTCCTTCTTAAAGCTCAAACCTAAACCTGGAAAAAATAAAATGTTTTTTGTATCAGAATTTTAGTTGGGATTAAACCTCAATAATGGAATGTGTCTCTGTTTATAAGAAACTTAATTTGTTAACATGTTATGAAGTTTTGTTTTGTTAGAAAATATGTTGTACTGTTATAGAATTTCTGATAGAAATATATACTTAGAAGTTTAGATTCTTTGCTTCATTCAATACTTAGCCATAATTTCATTATTTTCTTATTTTGTCCCGGGCAACGCCGGGTAGTTCCGCTAGTAATAAAATAAAAAAATATTATGTTGAAATTTCTTTTAAAAGTAGCCAAAACACAATAACATTAAAGAAATTGTTTTCTAAAAGAAAACATTTGTTGAACGAGTTTATTTAATATTAGGCCTGATGTACACACTCATAGAAAAACCAAATTTGCGTCTCCTCCCAAGCACGTAGTGTGACGTTTTTACTATCAGGGGGAACTTGTCGTAGTATCTATAACCTATATCAATTATTGAAAGAAAGCCCACGGTTGTTAGCGTGGATGGCCACTGGTTGGTTAGAGTGGTTTCTTAGTGAAATTATATATATATATATATATATATATATATATATATATTCAGGTAACTCACCACAAATGAATGAAGATAGTCGCTCTGAGGCCTTTCGTTTTCACGTCGTCAGAGATCAAGTGTCACTTGCTCTCTGACAACGTGAAAACGAAAGGCCTCAGAGCGACTATCTTCATTCATTTGTGGTGAGTTACCTGAATATTTATATCACGTGTTATTGTGACAATTTTGTATATATATATATATATATATATATATATAAGTTCAAAATTGAAGATAGGTAGCACACAAAGTAAATAAACATACTTACAAACTCAAATTATCGGACAATCCGTCTTCAAGAGAAAAGAGAAAGGGAGGCCAAGCAGGTTGTAGATGCAACGGCTAGTAACCCAACGGGTTATAAATTATGATGTTATTTATGAAAGTCTTAAACATATGAAAAGGTGGGTGATCATTTGATTTATTTTTTTTTTCACTTTAACATAGAATAAATTAAATTGAAACTGATTAATTGTTGATAGCAGCTGTGTTACCTCCATTCAGATATTTATATGAAAACTTCTTTCTTCTACACAACCACCAGCAAACAAGTCGAGCTGTCATTTATAACTGACTATAATCTTGGAGTACGAGCAAGGCATAATGAATGGCTTCTATTCATCACGAACTTTATGAACTCGTTACCAGCAAATAACCAAATGTGTTACTTGTTATTAAGTACAACATTTTGAACTGAAAAATATACAAATCAATTTTTAAAAAAATAAGAAATACAATTTAAAAATAAACGTAATAAATCATTCTTAAGAACAAAATTGAAATTAGTGTAACAGAAATTGATGAAAAAATTGAAGTCACTTTTTACATTTACTTGCATGTTCAGTATGCAATTATTAAAATAATTATAATGTATGAACGCTATGTAATAATAATATTAACACGTTTTAACAACTTTTTAAAAATCATGTTACTAATATTTATTGTTATTGATATTTATAGATTCCTCATTTGAGGAGAGAGGAAACATATGCAGAACCACGTAATGCCTGTATAGTTGTTTCTTGCATTTAAATAGATATTAGTTTAACCCCTCTTGTAAAAGAAAAAATAAAAATGGATGCAAACAAAATGTTTTGCCATTTTTGAAAAAAAAAATAATAATAGATTCGCGGAAATGAGGTTAGAGCTGGTTTAATCAAAAAATATGATCAGCAAGTTTGCTTATATTAATCAAATATTGTTTAGTTTTATTGCTTTAGTGTCATTTGAAGCCATTATAAATCCCTTAAATATGAAACAAGAGAACGATTACAACTGCATCAGAATTTTATTTCATTATATCTAAATAACTGAGCCTGCAAAATATTTATAATGGGTTATTTTTTTGTAATATACATTGTCTTCTGGTCCTTTCATTTTTTTATCTAATAAATCTTGGAAAATTTACTTGCCGACTTCTTTTGTAATATGTTCTGTTTTCTCATTATTTTTCATGTTGTTGAAGAAGATAGAAATATATATGTGCTAAAATAAAACATTGGGAGACGAAATCTGCTAATTCTTCTATATTTTAGGTAAAATCTATGTAATTGTATTTATTCAAATTTTATATTTATTCTTTATTTTCAAATGGGGTGTATTGATTTCCAGTAGCTTCTGTGATCATGAACTGCAGTTTGTGCTGTGATCTGCTGTGATCATGAACCCTCACTTTTCGCGGATAATGGGGACCGCAGACACCCGCGAAAAGCGAAAATCCGCGAATAATGGACGCGCCTTTATAAAAAGCCTCTAAAGCTCAAACAACGGACCTTTCCAACAGAGAGAGAATCCTGAACTTACTGAATACTGTACTGTGTTGTAAATAAAAATGAAAAACAAAAAGACAAAAAGACAAAAATAATGTGTAGTAATTTTCATAATGTGTTGTGTGTAGATTCACAAGGGCGTGGGTGGCGTGGTAAACAGGAAGTTGGGCGATATGAATTAGCCAATCAGATCAAAGGAAACATCTTTGGTTATTTTTTTTTATTAATTTGAACTTCTATTTTTTGATACTTTTATTATTCTCTTGTAACAATTGATTATGTTTTAATATTTATCATTATTTTTAGTCTTTATTAAATATTTTTTAATACCTTTTATTAGCCTTTAATTTAATGCTGTAGAATATATTTTGACCCAGCAAGTAACTGGTTGTTTGATATCTTTCTCGATCGTACAAGAAGAAGCCTGTATATTTTCTTCTCTAATACTAACTACTGTACTTTTTCAATTCGAGTTGTATTTTTTTTATTTTTACTGCAATTACAGTTGAATATTTTTTGATATTTTTTAATTTTTAGTTGAACATTTCAGGACACCGCGAAACACTGAACCCGCGAAAACAACCGCGAACTAGCGAGGGTTTACTGTATTATCATACACAGAACAGCTGGGGTTATAATTCAATGTTTGATTTCTCGGTTATTATCTGACTGATATGTAGATACTGAGGTGCCCTTTCCAAACCAAAGAGAGCGGCATAAAAATTACCCATCTCCCATTTAACTTAAAAATCGACTTCAAGTTCTTTGAATCAGTTGAATTCTCGACTTCAACTGATTTCAAATTTTACTTGGATAGTAAGTTTTGAAACTCGGAATCCCTTTCAAGTTGATAACCCCTATCCTTTCACCGTAATTTGAACCAATTTCAAATCACTCTATGAGCTCGTGGTTACAACGAACTCAATTTTAAACTAACAAAGTTAATATTCGAAAAAGTAATGCACGCTAGAATACACTAACACCAGGAAGGAAGGAAGGTTGTTATAGGGTTTAAGAAGGAGTGAGGCAGCAGAGGGATAAAGAGCGATAGGCTTGGTGGAGGAACACAGGAGGGTGCGCGTGATCGAAAAGAACTTCACTCTATCTCTCCAGTAATCAATTTCTTTCCAAGTTTCTCTTCCCAAACCTTGGTTGCTGTTAGTCTCCTCTGCTTTGAGTGGACAGCAGTATTTCTTATTCCTTATTATTTTCTTATTCATTAGCAGTAACTCTTTAAATTATAGAAAAAATTATATTTAAAAATTAAATTAATATTACACTGATATGATAAATATGATGAAATAATCATACGACATTATCTTTTGTTAAACGGTAGTTGATTTTTAATTAATAACCTTTCACTATAAAATATAAACTAGTTTTAATGAACAAAGCAGAACATAAAAGTATAACAACAACTAATAATTAAAATTAAAACCGTTTTTATTTTGCTGTGAAAACTTAATTCGCTTTTTGTATAAGCTGAAATTATTCAAACAAAATGAATGAATTAATTTTAATTCTTTTAAATCTAAGAGATTTCTTAATTTGCAGAAATCCTGCGAGTCTATCCTAATGGTATATTGTAAGCTGAAGCCTATTAATTGGACCCAGTGTACTTATTAAGGGCGGCAATAATTTGCGCCTGCAGAGGAGGAGGGGGTGGGAGGGACAGAGTTATGGAAATAACCCGGGGGCCAGTTGATGCAGCGACCAGACTTGGAAATGGAGAAAGAGTGCCCTCACACAATTACTTGCCCCTATAAATCAGTCTCCCCGCCGGTGGCTCCCTCTTTGTTATTTTAATAATCACACCCGCTCTCTCTCCCCCATTCACTTCTATATACAACTATTTTTCTCTCCAACAAAACACAACCTCCATCAAACCTATCTTTCTTTCATTTTTTTTTTTTGTATACTGTTTTCGAGTAAATAGTCTTCAAAAAGCAAAGAAACCTTTAAATATATTTCTTGAAAAAAAAAGTTAAATATTGTTTGATTTTCCTGAGACTATTTTTCTTCAAAATATTAAATCAGATTTTATATTACATCAAATATACATGATAGTCTATTTTTGCTGTTTATGAATACAGTGATGCAATTACTTTGTATCCTTTTATAATATCTATATCTTCTTTCTCCAAATATTTTATGAACAACCTGTAACTGCATCTATTTACAGTAGTTTGATCTCATTTACGTGTTAGTCTGGGCTCTCTTAAACCAAGTCTGGGCATGCGTTATCTCTAGTCTTCTCAAAGCCACAACGTTTTCTTTACATAGGTTAGGTTAGGTTAGGTTGCAGTGGCAGTCTCACAAGGGAACACACGTAGGCCAAGCATTGGCCCTTTGTGATACCACACAATGAAGATTGATTCTACAGTGGGAGTCCTAAATTTTGCCTAACTCAAATGTATTTAGAGTAGGGATCTTTAACGAGTACCTGACATCGTACAGGCTCGGGACCGACGGTTTAACGTCCTTCTCCGAGGGACGACGTACTCAGATTTATTCACCTCCCGCGTGAATAAATCGAGGGCCAGGTGAGGATTGAACCCCGGTCCTATCAGTTCAGAGGTGAGCACGTAACCACTGAGCTAGCCTGGCCCCCTTTCTTTACATAATATGAGCTCTATCTCAATAACTATGTCCATGAACAAATTTGATTTTTTTCAACATTCATTCTCAACATTTCTAACATTAAACGCTGTTCTGATCTACAATGCGATCTACCAGTGGTAGTAGGACTCGCTTTTTCATGTTGTGGTTTGACTATTCTAAAGTATACCACAAATTTTAAAGCAGTTTTCTATTTTGAACACTATTACTTCATAAATCTCAGAAGAGGCACATATCTGTACCTTCAGATTTTGATCAACACTTGGACTCAATCATATACTTTTCTATATCATATTGTCTTTCCCTGTTATTTTCTAATAGCAGATATTATTTTGTTTATTTCTTTATGATTATTACTTTACTATAAGTAAAGTATAGTGATTTTTTGTTTTGTTTTAGTTACTAAATGTTTGTGGATTTTTTTTCTTTTTTAAAACGACTGCTGTCATTGAAACTCGACTGCTTAAAACTCATTCACTAATACTTCATTACGGTTCCTTAATTAGATCACTTATTATAATTACTGGTTTTAACCTCTTCTATTAATTATTTTCAAATATAATCAAGATATTTTTCGTTCGTGCTTTTTTTTTCTTTTTTGTTACTCAGTTCATTGATATTCAGTTCATAAATGTTTATTTTTTTACATTAATTAAGAAACAAGTGGAAAAACTATTGCACAATTAAATAAACGTCAGAACTGATTAAAACATTATAGAAGGGAAACACATACAGTTCAGGTATAGCTTTATTGATGCAATATTTTAAAAATATAAATTAATACTTATCACTTACCCCCTGATTCTACAGGTCATTGTGACCTTTAGCCGTCCATTATGACTAAGCTATCTATCTCACCTTCTGTCATTATTCTCCCATTCCAGATGCCTATCTTCCTTACTTAATCATCAATTTCATCTTTCATCAACTGTTAAGACCTTTTCTTTTCTTGCTTTAGAGCACACTCAGACTTCTAGTTATCGACCGTTTTTCTCTCACCTTACCTGCTTTTATTTACCTGGTTCCTGGATGGTAGGTGCCATGTTTTACTAAAATTGACCATTTTTCACCAACAGACTTTTATTTCAGCATTACTCTTAACTTCCCATAAGTCATTAACTTGTGTTTCACCACAGATTATTCTGATAACTTTTATCTGAAAAGAATTTAGTTTCCATCAATAATTTTTTGATAGTTTACCGAGTTAACTTTTAGTTCATCTGCTGTGCGCGTGATTGTTGCCCTAAAAAGATATGCACATTTCTTTTCTTTGTTGGTCTTGATCACAATTTTGACCTGAGTGTCTAAAGATTCGAAAAGAATGTTCTGTTGATGTCCATTTTTTTTACTGTTTTTTAAACATTATTCTACTACTTATTACTACTTATATAGAATAAATTCGTTAAACAGAAAAAATAGTTCATTTCAATAGTAATTTATCTTTTAAAAAGAGTGATTATTTGAAGTTTCTTTGCGTCTAATAAAAATAAAAACATATTGAGGGGTTGATAAGAAAAAGAAGGCGGGTGGAGTTAGGTTGAATATGACAGATGAGAGTGAGACCCCAGGGAGTGACTGAACAGCCACTTGAGTCCCAATCCACCTCCGGCTAATCAACAGATTCAAACTAGCTCAGTAACCTCCAAGCTCATTGGCACACAATTAGCTGCTCCTCTGCCAGTCACTAAACCTCTCAGACCATGGCTTCTAAACTTGTTGTCCTCTCGAACACCCTGGTCATCATTTTATCATCTCCAAACCTTCTATGACTTAAAAATTTGAAATATGCGCAAGTAAATTTGAAAAAAAAAATGTTTGTAGGTAATTAAAAAATATTGAAGCAATTCAATTATACTGATAAAATGAATTTTATACAGGGTGTCCATAAAATCCGTGTGCGTTTTAAAAAAATTATACCCTTATTTGAAGTTGGGATAGACATAATCTGTAAAAAAGATTAGAAAGAAGTAATCTAATTTTTTTTTTGGTTTTATTGAAATTTTATTTACATAACCTCCATCATGCGGTAACCTCTTCTAAACAACTCAAAATCACGAATTTCCGAATCATTGAGATTTCATTCATCTCCACGTTTTCCCAGACTTGACTCTATTAGATTTTTCTTATAGGGGTATGTGAAAACAACTGTGTATGCATCCAAATCTTGTTTATTTGAAGATTTGAAAGGTAAAATAACTAATAAGATTTTACGGATTACTGTAAATCAGTTGGCGCATGTTTTCCGTAAACTGCAAAATCGTATTACTCTTTATATTGCTAATAATGGAGGACTGTGGAAACTAAAAAAAAAATTTTACAATAAAACCTTAAAAAATGTAGGTTTACTTCTTTCTAATCTTTTTTTACAGATTATTTCTATCATAAATACAAATAAAGTTATAAGTTTTTTTAAAACTAACACTGACTTTATGGACACCATGTATATAAATTCTTATTAAAACAACAACAAACTTTTTTATGAACTGTTTACAAATATACGTGAATTACTTTTTAAAAAATTTAACTTTCATATTTGATCAAAAATCAAAATAAATTTTAAAGTGTTAAAACATTATGACAAACGAATAACATTTTGGTTGATGTTTCAATGATGAAGGGTCAGCTTGGTGTTATTGTTAGTGTTCATGTTATATATTGACATACAACATATATGTTTAGCAAACTGCGTATCAGGAAACATCCGCGTCATTGTTTCTTACTCATGAACTCTTAAGAGTTTATCTGGATCAACCAGGGGCGCTCACACATTTTCTGCAAGCAAATTACTTATGAAATGAACAAGTCACAATGATCTACCCGCTGTATTTATTTATAAATATATTGATGATTCTTTCATTTTACAATTATATTTGTAATGTTTCATCTTGAAAACCACGGCAAAATTTATTAATAATATATATTCAGCAACGATTCCACAGATAAGAGATGAAAGTCCTGATGAGTTCCTTAGAAAAGTCCAACTCGATTGTCATCTACAAAGACAGTTTTATAAACTAAAAAAAAATGTTTAACCACTTCTGTAGGTTTTTATAATTTTTCTATAATTCTATAGAAAATATTTCAAAATCTATTTACATTTTGAAGAGGCTATTACAGGAATATTTTCTTGATGATATTTACCGACTCAACTACACCCATATGACTGTATTGACTATGAATGATGTTTTACATCACGGTTTATTTCTTGATCTGTTTACAAAAATAAAGGTGCAAAGATCACCGACAGAAACAACTTCCCTATTTCAACATCCATGATTATAAAGAGAAGAATGCATCTTTATCATCAAGCAAACTTCTTCATCATGAAGACATCATCAAGGAACTCAATTTACTCTAATCTATTTACATTTTGAAGAGGCTATTACAGGAACATTTTTTTGATGATATTTACCGACTCAACTACACCCATATGCCTGTATTGACTATGAATGATGTTTTACATCACGGTTTATTTCTTGATCTGTTTACAAAAATAAAGGTGCAAATATCACCGACAGAAACTACTTCCCTAGTTCAACATCCATGATTATAAAGATAAGAATGCATCTTTATCATCAAGCAAACTTCTTCATCATGAAGACATCATCAAGCAACTCAATTTACTCTTAAGGACCACTTTTTTTAATGAGAGTGATGTTTAATTATATAATTTATTTTTTGCTAATTCTTCTTCTTTTGTGTTTTCTGTGTTCTTAAAGATCATTGCAATTTTGATATTTAATATGTATGTATAGAAAGAAATGTTTTCGTTAAATAAATGGCATATATCCAAAGAAATTACTCTTATGATCAGTATATAAAAACAAAATATAAATATTTTTTCCTCAGAATTATCTTTGCAGAAGATAGTTATAATAAACATTTAGTAAATAAAAATAAGATATATAATCTGAAATTAAAGGGATTTGACCAAACATAGTATGGGTTAAGGAAATTGGGTAGGGTATTATAATAGGGCAAGAAGGGTATGTTTGGAGGAGGTCCTATATATGCACGGCCCTTCTATTGGCTCTCTTTGCTTTATAGGGAACTCTTGTGCCCTCTCGGTATATATATTGAATGCCAGGCTCTAGAGCTGAGAACAGTCAAGACGCCCACCTTAGCCCTTGGCTTCGATGCCCCCAGCCCCATTCACTTCGAATAATCAAACCTAACACTCGCATTCTTATTACTCGCAAACCCAATATTTATCACGACTTCAAATTAAATTCGGCTTCATTGCACATTGTACCAAACTTATTACAACCCGTCTCGATTAGGGTTTTATACAATAAATTGTCAATTGCTCTTTTAGAAAATATTATTAGACTGTCTAAACCAAGCAACTTATTTTAAAACAATTTATAAAATACCTTTTTCTACTCTATTAAAACATTAATAAAACTGGCAGAAGAAACTGAAATAGTCGTCAAAATACTACTGACATTGTAGTATTGTGAAATATATTATCGGGAGATGAGGCAAGCATGTCTCATGAACTTCCAATTTCAATGGCAACAAACCAAACAAACGGATTACTTAATAATATTTTCATATTAATCCTGGTCTTACTTATGACGTTCATGTCTGTGGAAACAAAAAACCTGAGCCATGAGTACCTCGAACTAAATCTCCTACAACACAGAGGTTGGAATTTTCACTAACTTTATTCACGGGGTCTCTAAAAACTTAAAAGGTTTTGTAAAAGTTCCTTAGCAAAGGCCAACTCGATTGTCATCTACAAAGACAGTTTTATAAACTAAAAAAAAATGTTTAACCACTTCTGTAGGTTTTTATAATTTTTTTATAATTCTATAGAAAATATTTCAAAATCTATTTACATTTTGAAGAGGCTATTACAGGAACATTTTCTTGATGATATTTACCGACTCAACTGCAGTTTTACAATAACTTTGAAAAGGTATTGTAAAAATTCCGGTACAAACAAATTTCTAATATTTTTTGTATAAAGTCAAAGTTTTCAACTTTCAAATTAGTACAAGCTACCATAACTCAAAACTTACTCAATAATTAGTAAAAAGAAATGTTTTACAGATTATTAATTAGAAGAAATAAAATCCTTAAGAAAAAGCCCGAAGTCTTGGACGATTCTCAAAACTTAGCAGGTTGAGAGGAGTAAACGAACCACAATTGTTTCAAACAAAAAGAACATTCATGCATTCTTTTTTAAGAAATAAAATATATAATGAAGACATCCCTATACTTTCTGCAAGTACATCTTCTCTGGAGAAGTTTTACTCTATTATTGTTCAGCACAAACAAACTATATTGGAACGGTCGCACGCATGTAGCATATTGTTGGGAGAAGTATACCTTCACATTCTGAAAAGATAACTAGCACATTCAATGATTCCTTTAAAATTAGTTTTTTTTTTTCAGTTAAAACAGGCCAGAACAGCCCTTTTCAAATAAACCTCAATGGTCTAACTCTATATTTCAGGAATATAAATTTAATTAGATTTCTATACCAAGCATTCAAAATCATTAGTTAAACATGTATTTACACGAGTTTTACATATCTACAAAAAAGTACACCGGGGTGATGAGTTAATGTGGCCAACATTCACATCATTTGCACTCTGCTGAGCTAAATACCTTAAACCGTTCAGCCTTGCTATTGAGTTTAACAAAGCTTTGGATTGGTACTAGGAGCAGACATTTAGTAGCTCTAACGGTTCTCAAGGATTCACTCCTCTAACTGAACACTCCTTTAGATTAAAAACCCTAGACCTCAAAAAAAGAGATGTCTTCTCCCACTGAATTCTCTGTTTTTTCTCGTTTCTTTGTTGGTTTAAAAGACTGTCCCTTTATCAGTTGTTACCAAGGAAGGCCATACATTTTTTTTTCTCCAGACGATGATAGATATTAAAATATTACAGTAAGTTATGGCAGTTCGTTCTCTGTGTGCTTCACTTCTAATTATTTTTTGTGTAATTTTATGTAATATATATATATATATTTCACTTAATTAAACGAAACACGATCCAAACTGGACACAATACCAGTTCAAAATTCAAGAAGAGTAACACACAGAGTAAGGAAACACACTTACAGACTCAAATTTTCGGGTAATCCGTCTACGGGTCTCCCTTTCTCTTTTCTTCTGAAGACGGATTACCCGAAAATTTGAGTCTGTAAGTGTGTTTACTTACTCTGTGTGTTACTCTTCTTGAATTTTGAACTCATATATATATATATATATATATATATATATATATATATATGTGTGTGTGTGTGTGTGTGTGTGTGTGCATGTGTGTGTGTAAAACCAATTTTCACAACAAACACGTAAAATAATGTGTAACTAATAAAATAGAATTTTATAGAATATAGAATGTTATAGAATATAGAATATTTTATAACTATAGAATATATAATCTTATAGAATGGATGTTATAGAATATAGAATATCTTTTAGTACATTTCATTGAATAATTTTTGGATGGTTCATAATAAAAGTTGAAAGTTTGAAAATTTGAAATACTTCTTATTAATTAATAATATTATAATAGAAAATTTCTGGTTACTGTCTGAAATGTCTAAACCAATAAAATTCAATTAAAATATTTTTACACCATAATTTTGTCATAATAACATTATGATTTTCTTAACATTATGTAGAAAACATGGGCTGCTAATTAAAATCCCTTTATTAACTAAATTTTGAACGCAATTCAATTTTTGATTCATGGCCTTAGAGGAGCGATAAATCAGAATAACCCCAGTATTAGCTATTTTTGTATATCAGTCTGTTGAGATATTGACATTTTCAACTCCTATAACCTCTACATCAAAAAATGGGTGACTTTTACTTTTTTACTCTGTTTCAAATGTAAATTTTATACGTATGTGAAAAGAATTAACAATATTTAAAGCATATTGTTTCAATAACCAATACAGCTGAACCAAGATTTAAAAATAAATTACTTTCCTGCCTAGTTTTTTTTTAATATAGCCTAATAATAACTCAAGCATAACAATATTTAGAAGAACTAATGATACAGGTTATTTAAAAAAACAAAATTTTTTTTTGTTTGTAAACAATTCTATCATTGTGAAATATCTTTCCTCACATATAAAACGTACGAACAAAAAGGAAAAGCTTCAGTTGGGTTTTTGACTCTGACGAAGACCGCTTGTTACAGTTGAAAGATCTTAGTCTTGCTTTCCCATTTTCGTATTGTGGTTTGATCATTGATTGTTATTTCACGTGTCTATGTGAAATCTTTATATATGATTCCTTTAAAATTAGGAATCATTGTATTCACAGTACTGAATGTACGAGTTCAGTATTGTGAACTCGTACGTTCACATATATTGAAGAACGTAGGAGTATATGCGGCACTATTCTATTCTATTGCATTATTTTGATATTGAACTTGACGATGATCTATACATTTTGTTCTTTTGAGCTGATTCACATTATTACGTAATGTTAATGACTGGTTTCTTCTTAGAACGGAATAAGTGTACTTTACATTTGATTTTATCCTTATAATTTTATTCTTTCATTATGACAGTATTGTCAGATTTATCGCCTTTACAAACCACCATGTCTTCAAAGTTTTATTAAAACAATGTTCTATACATATTATTTGTTCATTCAATCTATTAAAGAAATTACTCATTGAGTTTCTATGCAATTTATTACACATTGGCTTCTAATAACGTTAATATTTCCAGTATAATGAAAGAAAATAGCTTTTATAAGTATTTTATGATGTCTACTGTACGAATATTTTCTTTTCAAATAGGTTATTCAATTAATTTTTAAATTCTATTTACATTTATTAAATATTGATTTTTTTTCAGATTATGTATGCAGATGAGAGAAAATTACAAAAACAATCATATTAATTTACAATTTTGCATATAAGTATTTCAAAGGTTTGTTTATCTACAGTTTACCACATAGTTAAAAAATTGTTCAAACGAAAATTTACTAGATGTTACCTAAGTAAAATATAATACAAGAAAAATTAAATCACTTTTTTCTTACGTGAAGAAAACATTAGTAGTTCACACCAACTACTAACAACATATGCTTGTCATTATTATTAAATGATGTTGTAAATATAATGATTTGATAAGTGATTTAGCTAATGTTTATAGTAAATAGTGTTGTATTATTAGTTGTTAATGTGTTTATATTATTTAATTAATATTCCATTGTAATATAACTGAGAGAATTTTCTAAAGTTCATAAGTTGAACTCTCTGCGAATTACTATACAAGACGATATATATAACAGTATATCGGATATCCTTGATTATGTTGCTATGCTGAAGAGTGTACAAGTATATGTGTACTTGCACATAGTGGTTAGGTTAGGTTAGGTTAGGTTGCAGTGGCAGTTCCACAAGGGAACACACGTAGGCCAAGCATTGGCCCTTTGTGATACCACACAATGAAGATTGATTCTACAGTGGGAGTCCTAAATTTTGCCTAACTCAAATGTATTTAGAGTAGGGATTTTTAACGAGTACCTGACATCGTACAGGCTCGGGACCGACGGTTTAACGTCCTCCTCCGAGGGACGACGTGCTCAGATTTATTCACCTCCCGCGTGAATAAATCGAGGGCCAGGTGAGGATTGAACCCCGGTCCTATCAGTTCAGAGGTGAGCACGTAACCACTGAGCTAGCCTGGCCCATGTACATAGTGGATATTTGTGCACTATCTAAAACTATCTGTTTAGAGAGGCAGTATCAAGTATAAGACCAATACCTATGCATTCTGGAACGGCATTATTAACAGGACAATGAACCTTTTGGTCATTAGTTAACTCTATGAAGCGACCATCAAAAAGGTCAATGAATTTGAAACACAGAGTATCATATTGTCTTTTTCATCTTATTGTCTTTATGATTTCCTTAATTACATTAAAATAATAAGTCACTTAATTAGTGAAATGAGTTGACTAAAAACAGTATTTTTCTTCTTTTTTTTTTTAAATACAATAAACAAGTTTACTAATAATATCTGGAATAAAAATATTAAAGTTATCAAAAAAAAAAGCATGCTTATAAATTATTGAAGAAAGAAATATACTTTTGAGTTCTACTGAAAGGGTCTTCAGTTGATTAGAAAGCACACTTAGGAGATGAAAGAAACAAGTTGATTGTCCTCAAAATCTACCCATCTCACAACTGACTCCCTTTGATGTTTCAACTCTGTTTTATAAATTGTATTTCCTTTTTCCTAATTTCTACAAATGATTTAATCACTTCGCCTTTTAACCCCTTCAGTCAACTTTACTTCATTCTTAACTTTGTATATTATAATAATGCATCTTTGGTTTATTTCAGATATTTATTTTAGATCTGGCATATTTAAATCTCTCAGGAAAAAAAAAACAATCCCACATCAAAGAAGACTGAGTAGCAGGAGAAATCATTTGAGCTAACCGTATTTTATGAAAAGATTTTATTTAATCTAATATAGCATTATAACACTTCAAAATATACTACAAAAGAAAACATAATTTATTGTTGAGATTACTTATTCAGTTTTATATTGTTTATAGTTATAAAATACAAAGTTGAATTATTTTCCTGGCAAGCAAAATACAAAATTGTTTAATTATATTTTTAAAACTATTTACTCAAAACAAATTTTAATATTCATATAGGTAATGATCAAACCACAATAATTGTTGTGGTTCAATAATATATTATTGTGGTTTGATCATTGATTGTTATTTCACGTGTTTATGTGAAATCTTTTATCATATAGGTAAATACCACGTCTCTATCAGCTATATATTACTGAATTGATTCTGCATAAGGAGTCCTAAATTTTGGATAACTCAAATTTATTAGAGTAGGGATCATTATCGAATAACTCACATCGTATAGATTCGAGACCGACAGCTTACATTCTATCTGAGGAAACGTGTTCGTGAAAGAATCGAGCATCAGAGTTAGAACTCATATCTACCAGTCAAGAAGCGAGCGTGCAAGCTACTGAGCTACCCACACCCCGGATAGTTTTAATATGAATTAAGAACCTGAATATTCTCCATTTTTATTCAAATGAGATACTTCCCTTTGACCTAAGCATAGGTTAGGTTAGGCTACAGTGGCCGTCCCAAGAGAGAACACACATAGGGCCGCAAGCCGGCCCCTTGTGATACCGCAAAGAGGAATTGGGCTATTCTCCCCCGTCCCTATTACCTCACACAATTTCTGAGTGGACATGGTTACTTCCGCGCCTACCTGTGCAAGATAGGGAAGCACCAAACATCCGAGTGTCTGTATTGTCCAGCGTTAGATGATGTGGAACACACATTCTTTTCTTGTCCCAAATGGAACAGCCAGAGGAGAGACTTGATACAAAGGATAGGCATATTGTTCCCAGAAACGATCATTGAAAAAATGATCCGGAGTTCTGGGGCATGGAATATGGTAGATGGCCTACTCAGAACGATATTGACGACGAAAAAGCGATACTTGGAAGATCTAGAAGGATAATAAAGCAAGTATGCCTCACCTAAGGTAAGCTACGACCAAGCCTGAAGTAATGTGGAAAACAGTTCCAGGCTAGGTCCTAGGTGGAAAAGAGGGTGTTTTAGTTGGTAGTCTGGTTCATACTGGGAGCCCAGCACTATGTGCGTAAATGCATTTCACCTCCTTACCCAAAAAAAAAAAAAAAAAAAATTCTCCCCCGTCCCTGGTCCACTCGAAGCACCTCGAGGAACAATAAATCTAGACAGATCCCTGATACCAGTGGATGCTAATTGACCTAAGCATAACTCTTCAATCTTATTATTCATTGATAATTCCAACTTTTCGTCTTTATTCCAAATCATGATCAAGCCTACATTAATTTAATTTCAATTATTATTAAAACAGGCGCATATTAATGATACATACTTTTTAATCTTTCTTTGTATTTGACTAACACACAATGAACATTTTACCAGATATATTAATAAGTACAGTTGATATATGATGTAACAAGAAATCAGTCGTTAAATCGAAAAATGACCAAAATTATACATACTCATTGTAGGGTAAAAATCTAATGAAATGGTTTCCACATATAAAAATTTAATGATATAAACAACGCGTTTCGAACACGTAGTGTTCTTCCTCAGGCATTAACCAAAAAATACAATGACACCAGAGAGTTATCTATAGTATAAAGTAAATAAGTACAAAAATTAATATAAAATAAAATAAGGCAGAAAGTACGAACCTAAGGATGAGTGCCTCTGAATAAGACTGACTGGTAATGGAATGGACATGGGTGGGGGTATAGGGTACATCTGTTTCTTATTCGAAGGCAGGTACATTTCATTGTAATTTTTTTTTTCACTACGTGTTCGAAACGCGTTGTTTATATCATTAAATTTTTATATGTGGAGACCATTTCATTAGATTTTTACCCTACAATGAGTAAATACCACATAATAACTGATCGCACTACATTAGAATTATGCATACTACTGTAATCTACTAAGAATTTTGTATAAGGAACAAAAATTTGAAAACCCTTAGCACCAATACTTTTCGATTACTAAAATGTAGGTTTAGGTACGATGTAAACTTGTTTTTCTAAAATAATAAAGTTATTAGACTTGAGAAAGACATATATTTTGGAAATAACCATACAAGTAGACATATTTTTCCCTAAAGAATCTATAGAGAAAATTCCGTTTAACCATTATTGACAATGGCAAACAATTTGAGATAAATGTTAAATTAGCTTGCTTAACTTTAAAGAGACTTTATGTCGTGGGACAGACATGGTAAGTCTAATCATCAATTCAGGATATCCATAAAACCTAAAATATGTAATGTAACTAAAGAATTCTAAAATAGTTCTGAGATCTGTTGGTCAATGATATTCTTCTCACAGTAGGTTAGATTACAGTAGCCGAAAACACACATAGACCATAGATTGGCCCTTTGTGATACCACACAATCAACATTCTACATTGAGAGTCCTAAATTTTGCCTAACTCAAGTGTATTGAGATTAGGGATCTCCAATGTGTACTTGACATCGTATAGGCTTAAAGCCGACGACTGAGAACCGTCCCAGATTTTTTTTTCGATTGGCCACGTGAAAAAATGGAGTATCAGAGTGGGTATCAAACACGGGGTCTTTCAGTACCCACTAACTAGGTAAAGCCACTGGGCTACCCTGGCCCCTTTACGTTAGAGTAGGAAAACATCCTTAGTTCAATCATTTACCTTCCAACAGTGGTTACTTTACTGACATATCAATACATAACCATTAAGTCAGACCAAAGCCAATATCAACAGAATTTTTCTATAACTAAAATAAAGGCCCAACAAAAATAATCATTACCTCAAAACATTGGAAATCATCGTCAGAAGAGCCAAAAATATCAATGATAACTCTGTTGCATTTTGGTTTTACGTCACTACGTAATTGCATCATATGCAATGAATGATAAATATTTTTTTTTCATTTTTATCATCAATTGTTCATTACAAAATCATGTTAAATAATTGGTTTACATTCGTTTTACCAACAAATTTTACAATATTAGAAAATAAATTTATTTTTTGACGTTGAAACTCATTCCATTTATTAGAACTAAATTTAATTAACTTATCTTACGCCCTTTTGAATGGTATACACTTATTGTGAGTGATTCATTGCATTACTTCAACTGGTTTAGTCATTGATTTATTGTTGTTTTAAGTTATTTGAAAGAATATTAGGGTATATTTTGAGGGGTTGAAATAGATTTATGTTAAAAACAAGTAGATTTTTTTAAAATTCCTATTAATAATAAATCAGGATTATCTTTAGGTAGTCGATGCCTTCTCAAACGTTTATAATTTATAGCCCATATTTTTGTAACACTGTAATATATGATAATGAAGCTAGAAGAAAGTTTCTTAAGGATCAATTTTACTTTATCGGAAGGTTATAAATAGAAGGGGGAGGAGGGGGATAAATCCTGAAGGATTGTGAATGAATTGAGGCAGTTAAGATAGGAGGGTGGTTCTGGGACGGGTTTATTGAGGCGTCTCTACCAATCATTGATAAGATTAATGAGAAAGGGTGAGTTTTACCAACGTCCATTAGGGGTTGGAGTTCTTGCAGTGGTGCTCTGTACAAAACACTGGGTAGCTCTCACCTGCTGACAGCAGGTTCTTCACTCTTCGGTCGGCCACTTAGTAATTACTAACCATAAAGCACCCTGCTCCCAACAGACCCCTGTCTACGTACAAGCAAAAAACTCATCTCCACCAATCATATGCAAAATTAACACGTTAACAGATGAACTTTTTATTTTATTATTTCAATTTTAGAAATATACATATAATAATAATAATACACATAAGCGCGTTAAATAAAAATCAACTATAACCAAGAAATTTATAAATAGAACTTAATATGTTTTATATATATATATACTTTTTCGTTTGAAATACGATCCGAAACGGACAAATATAGTTCAATGTACAAAAAAGAAACATAGAGAAATTAAAAGCACACCGCCTCTGAGCCAGTACGCTTGGTTTCCTCCTGAAGACGGTTCAAACCGAAAATTAGATACTGTAATTTTCCTATGTTTCTTTTTGTAGGAAAGATATATATATATATATATATATAAATTACAAATATCAACCCACCACACCATTAAGCAATAGTTTGGACAAACCAAGACTATAGAATCTTTCAATCGTAACAAGCGGTCTTCGTCAGAGTCAAAAACCCAAAAACTTATTTATATATATGTATAACCAATTAAATTAAACTGTTCCACGAATTAAATAAACGACATTCACAAAAAACAAACACAAATGAAACAGAAACTCACAGCTATATTTCGATAGCCTCGTCATCAGGAAGATATATATGAGTTTCTGTTTCATTTGTGTGTATTATACATCTAAATTCAAATAATGTATCAACTGTTTGATAGAATAGTTGTAGTATGTAATCAGGATTTGGTCAATTTTCTAGGTTCAAAATTATAGTCTAGGTTGTTATTAGTCCAGTGAAACTTAAAAGTTGATGCCAGATTTACTATACTCCTTGAGGAGTAAATGTTTACCTATTCTTAGATAAGTCTCCAATATAAATAACCAAATCTGAAGCAGTTCTTTTTAACGAGTATCAAATCATTTATATCTGTTACAGTGATTATGAATTGAGTAATGCTTGTGTAGCTATTACTTTAAAATCAATAAGAACCTTTCTCTATGATTTAATTCTAGAAAGAGATCAAGAAACTGCTAGGACAGAATGTTAAATTAAAACTGGCAATTCTGTGTTTCAGAATGAAAGGCACCGTCTAGAACCAGTTAATGGTATTTCCTTCCTCTGTAAGCCTTTCACTATTTTAACATACACATTCTAACATACTTCATCTAACAAAAATTAATATTCAATTAAACAACAGCAATTAATCACTAAACTCATAGCAATTATATTTAGTATATTAATGAAAGAACAAAAATACTGAATAAAGTCATTATATGGAAAACTTTGAATAAATATTCGTAAAAAGACCAGTCAACTGAACTTCGTCTCACTGTCACTTGTGTTTCCAATTTAGTTGAAACAAGTAAACACTATGTTTCCTCACAGTATAAAGAATGTAAAATATTTTTATGGTGCTTTGATGTAAGACCTTTAAATGCCAAGGCATAGATCATTAGGCCTCTATTTCACGTCTAATTATTAAAAATGTCAAAGAAAGACATACAACATTTTTGTTTATTTTAAGTTTATGATAAAAATACATGTTTTATTGAAATGTTTTCTGTTATGTTTTTATATAATTTTACTATTGCACAAATAATTTAGTTTTTTTTTATACACTTCTGTGAAGCAATCAATCAGTGTTTCTTGTTTCAATAAGAAATATCTTAGTTTCTTTGTGGGATTGTTCTTACGGTAGTGCATATAATCACTGATTGACCATATCTAATGAAGCTAAGGACATCAAAGGGTAGGTCTATCGAAGCAATATCGTTAAATCACAGTAACACACACTCAAATAGAATAATGACCTTCCTTATCAAGTTATGTTTCCTTATCTTATTTCTTTTCTAATCTTTTCCCTGATGACGAATAACCTGCTCACAATATTGATTAATTTTGTTTGACAAACTGACAGTTTTGTTCTGTTATTATTATATATATATATATAATAATATATATATATATAAAACTTTAAAATACACAAAAGACGACACAGCAAATAGATAATGCACACTTACTAAATTCAGTATTTCAAACTTTAGTAAGAAGTGAGGACGAAGTGAGAGAGATCTCCCCACGTTGAAGGACGGAACGCGATATATATATATATATATATCTTGAATGATATTGACTTTCTAATAAAATAGGACCAAAAATAAAATAAAATATATAAATAGCCTTCTAAGTTTAAATCAACTCTCATTAATGAATGAGACGTTTGACCAGTTTTAGAGTTTCGCATTTAAATTAATTTGAACCTGGAAGACTGACTGAGCCCTTATTGGATTTACTCGTATATATATATATATATATAATATATATATATATATATATCTTTTTCGTTGGAAATACGATCCAAAACGGACAAATATAGTTAAATATAAACAAAGAAACATAGAGAAATCAAAAGAACACACTTACAGTCTCTAATTTTCGGTTTGAACCGTCTTCAGGAGAGATAAGAGAGGGAAACCAAGCGTTCTGGTTCAGAGACGGTTGGTCACCAAAAATTAGAGACTGTAAGTGTGTTCTTTTGATTTCTTTATGTTTCTTTGTCTATATTGAACTATATATATATATATATATATATATATATATAAACTAGAATTTAAAAAAGAACACATAGAAAGGAAACCACTGAACTCACTACTATATTTCGATGTCCTCGTCTTCAGGAAAAGAAGTGAATCGCTCCAAAGGCTGATAACGACTCTATATAACGATATATATATATATTATATATATATATATATCCCTTTAGAAATAGGCATCAGTTGTTATTTAAGCTATGTGGTGTATTGTAAAATTAAACCGGTTAAATAAATTATTTGATATAGATTTTGTGATGGGGGAAATTGTACTGTTTGTATACTTGAATGTATAATCCTCTTCTATCTAAAATTTTTGTTTTTCAACTTCATCGATCAAAAATTTATAGAGCAGATTTTTTTGTGACAACGGACTTAAATATTTGTTAATGCACTCCAGGTAATTTTTTTATCTGAATATAATGACACAAGATAGTCTAATTCTTACCTGAGACTGAAGTACAAGCTGCAAATTATTTCCCCATTGTTAGATACAAATATATTGGATCATAATCAAAATGAATTGAAGCAAAATTGAAATATTGAAAAAATAGCGCAAAATATGATATAAATGTTCTAAAGACTTTTAAACTTTGTGTTTGATTTTGCAAATTTTCTCACTTTATTGTAAAAATAAATGTTTCATTGTTCCCCCCCCCCCCCCCCCCCCACAATACTTCACACTCTCTTCACACATCCTTTCCTCTGGAGAAAGCCTGGTTCCTTCCGTATTTCAAAGTCTATAACTTTTAGATTCTACAAGTGCCAGAAAACCAAAGTCACTCCAAAGCAAACTGTATTATTTTAAATTCCTCAAAACTAGTAAAGGTGAATAAAAATAAAATACTAATATATTATATGATATTACAGATTATATTCTTAAGAGATTTAAACGGAATTAATGTCTTTAAATTCAGTTGATATAAAATTAAAATATGAATAAAGACCTAGAAAAGTAATTTGAAAATTATTCTTGCTATAATTAAGTACAGTACAAAATAACTTTTAAGAGAAATAACAAGAGAAAAATTGTCATGAAAAATTAAAAATTTAATTGGAATGATGCTAAACAGCGCATTAAATAAATTAAACTACGCTTACCTTATTCATAGAAGATGATAGTGCAGATCCTGTAACAAGAAAACAGAGTTATGGCTGATTATTTTGTTTTATCGCAGTGAAATACAATTTTCAGACAAGGATGGTGGAGATTCGATAACAGTAAATTGAATTTTCAGTCGGCGTCACTTCAGGTGCATTCTTCAACAATTGTATACAGAGATAGTGTCTCCAAATTTAGACATCTCCCAATCACATCATCTCAAATAATCATTTATCCGCTAAATATAAAAAAATTCTCTCTTAAATTTTCTTTTATTTATTTTTTGACGCATAAAAGTCATAAATTCAACAAAAAAAAGAACTTTCATCATAATTATATATATTTAGTTTGTTTTCAAGATTCTTATAATTCTTGATATATATATATATATATATATATATATATATATATATATATATATATCAATGATCAAACCACAATATGAAATGGGAAAACAAGACTAAGATCTTTCAACCGTAACAAGCAGTCTTCGTCAGAGTCAAAAACCCAACTCTGACGAAGACCGCTTGTTATGGTTGAAAGATCTTAGTCTTGTTTTCCCATTTTGTGGTTTGATCATTGATTGTTATTTCACGTGTTTATGTGAAATCTTTTTCGATATATATATATATATATATATACAAAGATTTCACACAAACACGTGAAATAACAATCAATGATCAAACCACAATATAAAATGGGAAAACAAGACTAACATCCCTCAACCGCAACAAGACTCACCGCCCTGCTTCCTGAAGGACTTTTCGCTCTTCACACCTCCTGATGACGACGATGATCGAAATATCGATGTGAGTTATGTCTGTGTCTTTCTGTGTGTTTCCTTCGTTTTGAATTTATTTTATTTAAAAAAGTCCGCTGGACCGTTTCTTCTAATTGTGGTATATATATATATATATATATATTATATATATATCAACGTCCAAACCACAGAAATGAAACATATACAACAACTCAAAAAAGGACTTCTATTTTTTAAGCAAAAAAATACTGGGAACTCAGTCTTCTTAGGTCTTAGTCTTTTTTCTGATTTCCTACTTTAGTTTGGACGTTGATTTTTATTACAAGTGTTTATTGTGAAATTTTGTTATATATATCAAACATCACAAGAAAAGTAAACGAAGAAACAACAACACAACTTACTTAAATATTTTGACCTCGTCATGATCAGGAGAAAAATTAAGAAGTTCTTCTGGGCTGTCAAACAGCAAGTGTGATGTGACGGAAAACTAACTGATAAGAGAAAAACTGTACATAACAAGGAAGAGACTACTAGATAACCTATAGTCATTCACATCGAGACTAAATAACGTGAAAGTCAGAGCTACATCACAAATAATACAGTCCAAACGATAAACGCAGTTTTTATATCTATGTTGCTACTGATTAATCTACTTATGTTTATGTTTTAAGATTTTTTACATTTGTTTTTATTTCAAATTAATATCTAGTTCTTTGATTGTATATGTTTCTATTTAGGAATTAGTATGGATGAGTAAATAGGATAATATTGTAGAACATAGTTAATTGATGCAGTTATAAAAACGATTTAAATACTGAAATTTCTTTGCAAAGAACAATGTTGAACCAAATGAATGTGTCTGAATGATTTTAGAAAGTAAGACTGATTTCTTACCTTGGTAAGGTTTTCCTTCTTTGTTTAGATGAATAATATTTTTATTATAAACTAAAAATGGCTCAAAATTTTAATGGTGTGGCAGAGAAAGGTCGAAAGAGAAATACAGGACAAGACTTTTTCGATAGAGTAATAAATATAGCTGCGGTTATTTAAAGGATCGATAGGAGAGTATTTGGAGAAGGCGGAATGGTTCATGAATACATACCAGTATGCTCGAGACAGTGATACATAGCACCTCTGAACAGCCGGCTTACTTTATGAAGCAAACACGTGGGCTGTCCTTTTTCACTTTCACCCTAACAACTTTTGCTAACTTTCTTTTATTCTTGGATCTTTATAACAATGCAAGTAAAATCAGTCATCGTATAGCCGAAGGTGTCATAGTGCTTGAACATCTTGTAAAGTAAATGTTTTAACTTCATCATATTATTTATTCTCCACTAAGATTTAGAATATCCTATTAAGTGAAAAAATAGCAAAATGAATTGTACATTGTTGACTATTAGAACATAAATTCTTTTCATCGTTTTGAGTTATTACTATAACCCAAAAAAGTAACATTACCTTATAGGATTTCTTTGTTTTGCCAACGGTACTTCGAACTCTTTACATTCAAACTGAGTTTAAAATATTTTTCAACCCCTTAAACGATAAATTTCTTCTATAATATGATTTGAGGGTTGGAAAAAAGTGTGTTTATAATTTTTTGCAGGAAATGGGAATTTATTGGATCGGTTTATGAGAACAACATTCAAAATGTTTAATTATTAACAAATACCGTGCTACCCTTCCTTTCAAGAGAATTAGGCTGTCAAAAGCATTATGTGGCCAATATGAGTATTAAGTAAGTAAAAATAATTAAGAATGAAGTTAAGAATTAAAATAACTTAAAGTAGTTGACTGATATTTAATAATTAATAGCAAATTGACTTAAACGAATTTATATATAATTGAATCAGAGACTCTAAAAGACTTATTAAAGACAAAGAACAGTTACAGAACTTAACAAAACACTTACTTCAGTTCGATTCTTTTTGTTCAGTATTTCTGTGTTTCTTTTTGACATCATTGGCACAAGGACATTTATGTGATATGTCAAAAAAGCTCTATAAAAATTATCATCTTAGTTTGATTTACCATAGTATAATCAAAAGGATAAGGTACATAATTTAAATCAAAACAGGTACTAACAATAATATTATAATGAATATGAAAATTAGGTTTGATTAATTCTGACTGTATAACAGAGGTGTCTAACCCATTTCTAGCTGCAGGCTATGGGCTTTAAGTGAGCCGAGACCCATCATGCCTCCTTTCCTGCATTATGAGATTGCAATAATTAATATCAATTAATTAACGATATTTCGAATGATAGAAAAATTATATTTTACAATTACAACATTATTATAAACGTTCTTAAAATAAATATGTACAAATTAGTCATAAACTACTTGACTAAAATTTTGTTAGACTTGCAAGGTTTTTTGAACTCAGAATTTGTCAGGTTTAAAGCTTATACGAGTATATCATATGAATAAAATTATATTGTGGGTACATAAAAAGTAGTCAGTAATATTAGTATATTAAAAAATCTGTTACTGTACTTTGTTACACCACTTGTATTCGTTGCCCATCCATTGTCAAGATCAATGAAAATATGGGATAAGAGAAATGTATAGGAATAAAGTTCAAAGATGGGTTTCTTGAGGATTTTGGTCTAAAGAAATTACACTCTTGTTTATACGCCGAAGTTTCGCCAAAAATTGTTTGGCTTTTTCAAGGTTTGTTTTTGAAGAAGAAACTATTTACGGTCCAGAAACTATTTAAAACGTTTCTTCCTTAAAAACAAGCCTTGAAAATGCCAAACCATTTTTGGCGAAACGTCGGAGTATAAACAGGAGTGTAATTTCTTTAGACCAAAAATTCTCAAGAAACCCATCTTTGAACTATAAAAATCAGTGGTCAAGAAGCTATATCAATATATAAGAATAAACTATTTTACTTTAATCATTAATACCTCTAAAACTACCTGCACTTTCCGAAAGTTCGTCATTCCTTCTTCTATTAGATAGCATTTAGTATGATTGCTTTTATGTTTGTTTAGCTTCTTAAGCTGACTCTTCATGTTACATCTATCCTTTTATATAGCTATACACTTGAACAATGAAAAACCAATTCATATTGGAGAAAATAAACTCCGAATGAACTCCAAATTTACATACAACAGATAAGCACACTTGAATTATATATTTTGTGTTTTAATATCAGCTTACTTTGCATCTTGTTCTGTAAACTTTTGAATATGGTTAAAAACAAAATTAGAGGTTATAATTTGTTTTATGTTGTTTTTTTAGTCACTTTTACAAGTGAATTACTGCCTTACCACAAAATGTCGGATAGAGGCAAACCACCAGTTGCACTCACCACAAACTGTCTTGAGATAAACTCTGAAACACCTTTAAACCTTGCTGTCATCTTTTTTTACGTAAACTTTTTAGTAGAAACCACAATTAATATTAAGTAAAAGTGACTGGCAACAATTATAAAAGAGAACAACTTTACCACTTATTACAAAAATCTGGAGTGGCCTACACTCTACTTTACTATAAGTAACTTAATTTCAAATTTCTTGAGTATATAAAACATAACGTCTCATTTAAGCATAACGTAAACATCTAAATGGGATATAATTATTAGCCTGTCATTCCTGAGGTAGTACAGATAGTGATTGAAGGATATATCAATTTATAAGCTTATTTTTGTACATCACAAATAATTTATTATTTGCAAATAATTTCATTAGTATAACTACAGCAGTAATAGCATTTTTGAAAAACCAAAGTGAACATTTCTTGAAACGATTTATTCTCCTACAAGAGAACATGGCTATTGTTCAAATAGCCAGTAGATTTCTTACATTGTTTACTTGACATCCTTCTACATTGAATATTAATGTAAAATTTTCAAATTTGAAACAGTAAAATACTCTTTTTTTCTCTGAAAAACTTCATAAACAGCGAAGAAAATGTTGTTTTAAGGTGATTTGTTAATTAAAGATGTACGATAATTACAGTTATTAATCTCTAAACGAAAGATTTCAATTTTGAATTATCTTTTACATTTTTGGTTTTTAACAGAATTATTTTACTGGGAATTTTATGGCTTCTTAGTATTTAATAAGATCATTTTCCTTCCCCTTTGTCAAATAACATATATACGAATTTTTTTTTAATGAGTGTTATCATTTACCTGCACAATATTATTCCTCTTACATCTCTTATAAGTCAATAATATATTTTCATTTTTCCATTAGAAACATCAATTTTATCTCAGTGGATTCGCTCAAAAAATTTCTAAGTCAATGTAAACTATGTAAAAAAATACAAAAAATTCGACAAGTATAGCAGGTGATCTCTTAGTCTAGGATAAACAAAGAGTTTTTATATCGTTATTGCTCTTTTCCGTAATTGAAACTTCATGATTTTTTTTTATGAATTGCTAATATTTTGTTCCATTTTTGGTCAAATTTTCATAATTTTTTAACGAGCCGTTTAGCGTCAAAAAAACATTTTCTGAAAACACAAATCGTACTCTAACGCCCCTTTAGCGAATGTAATTTTAGAAAAAAATATCTCAACTCATTGTCCATATAATGTTCTATTTATAGGCATAGTTTCATTCTTTTCCGTCAAACAGTATGGCTTGTATCGCTCTCACAAGGTTTGAGATTGATTTATAAGTCAAAATTTGTACATTTTATTGAAAAAAAAATATTTCCTGTTGTTTTAAAATTCTGAATATATTTTTCGTTTGTTCCATTTGTAACCTCAAAGATAATGTCAAAATCTCAAAACTCTAGGGTTAGTAGTTTAGGAGAAATAAATATTTTAAAAAAATCGGTTTTTGGCAAAAAAAGTGACTTTTCCATCATGCATAATTCTTCCCAAACAATAGGGATCTTCGTCTTTATGAGGCCCATTTTTGTGTAAAATATCAACTTGATCCATCAAAGATTCTGGACCGTAGCGTGGTAACAAGCAATGCTAACACACGCACCAACCCACGCACCCACCCACCCACACACACACACAGACATCATCGTAAAAACTTCATAAAACGACTTCTGGGACCTCAAAACATGTAATTCCGTCAAAATCTCGAGATCGAATTTTTTCACGATCACTATACTTTACTTATAGTAAAGTAAAAAAAAACTACACATTGCATCTAATTAATTCAGAGATTAAGCTAATTTAAGCCTATTGGGGTTTGACTTTGATAAATAGGTGATAAAAACCCTCGACTAGGGCTTCTGAGACAGTCTGGTGCACTCTTACATCCCCACTCACTCAACGTCTGGCTGTGCAAACAATTAGTTCTACACAATACCAACATGCCTGATGTAAAACTCAGATATTAGTTTTAGTCAAAATATATTGCTTTATAACAATACTATTATTTGTAAATTACCATCAAAAACAAAAGTTTGACAATTATATTTCATATTTTTTTCTATCTTTATTAAGAAAATTTAATTCTCAGAGCACAAAATTTGAAGCTTATTATAGACAACAGTATTTAATGCAGCAACAATTCCTTGACTGATAATGTTTAAATGATGGTTGTGAAGTAATTGTGTTTTCTCAGTTCCTTAATTTACATGACTGCTTCAAAAATAGAGTACTTATTACGTCAACTGTTCTTATTTATATTATTAATATGTCAAACCGTCATACCTCGTACGATGATGCTGGAGTCGTTGGAGCGCTTTCAGACGTTGTCCATCTTCAATCGCAACTAACTAACTAACCTACTGAGCTGTTATAAAGGGGGTTGGTTTTCTGTCAAGTCCACTGCTATCCTGATATTATTACTTTGATTTTATTTAGTTATTCTTGATTTTTAGTTCTTAGCTATTATCTCTTTTGATTTTTTTATATTTTCTAACTTCATCATATTGTCTGTCCAGTCGTCTTTTTATTTTTATTAATGGTTTACATGAAGTATCGTTTTCGTGGTTTATTTGTTCATTTATTAATTTACCCGCATTTTTATGTTAAATTAAATATAATATATTTAATATTAAATTAATAAATGAACAAATAAACCATGAAACTGATATTTTATGTAAACCATTAATAAAAATAAAAAGACGACTGGACAGACACTATGACGAAGTTAGAAAATATAAAAAAATCAAAATAGATAATAGCTAAGAACTAAAAATCAAAAATAACTAAATAAAATCAAAGTAATAATATCAGGATAGCAGTGGACTTGACAGAAAACCAAAACCCTTTATAACAGCTCAGTAGGTTAGTTATTTGCGATTGAAAATGGACAACGTCCGAAAGCGGTCCAATGACTCCTACATCATCGTACGATGTATGACGGTTTGCTATATTAATAATATAAATCATGCTAACCTCAGTGGTAATAATAACATGCATGCTTCTTATTTACTTACTTAAATGAGTAAACGCTCATGTTGAATGAGTGAAGGTTAAATTTTTTTATCTACAAGAACTCTAAAGGAAGATACTCTTGAGTACACTATTTTACGAGTGAAATTATAATTTTATTTCACCAATACGTTTTTAACTAAAATATTATTGTTAGTTCATATTATAATTTTATATTATAACAGCATCGATGTCATTGTGTAATCTATTACAACATATGCCTGTTACGCATAATATGCGTAGTTGTATATTTGTAAATAAAGATGATAAAAAAAAAAATATATTAATAACTAACAACCTTTACCTTACTTAATCTGTTTTCTTCCGATCTAGTACAGTTTTGGAATAGCCCATTGACAAAAAAAAAAAACTTTATGTTATTCTTTATTTGAAAATACAGAGAGGAATGTTGAATTCCTATTTTCGACTTAGCATGGCCAATCGATCTTGTTTTTCAAGTTATAAAGTCGTGGTTATTAAATTTTATTTTTTATTTGAGTATTATGAATTTTACTTACAATTACAGCTGGTTGTCAGAGTGACATAAGGCAAAGCTAAAGATAAGAGGAGGCAGATTGTGGATGCAGTGCAATTAGGCTAGTGGAGAGGGTAACGGCTTTCACCTGCAGCCATCATTACACCAAGTATTAATTAATATCTGCTTTGGGGATGAGGCAACTAATTCGTACATGAGACTCACCCCCTCAAAACCCTCCCCTTCTCATCCACACAATTGTTTGCCAATAATCAACCCTTAGTGGGTACCACAAATAAACGTCAAAGTCCATCAACCCCTTCGCAATGAATTCAACTCCCTCTCATGCTAACAATTTAAATGTCCCTATTAGATAATGACTGGAACCATATTACCTCTGAATTATGCTCGCTTTGTTTCCAACATTAATTGAAAATTGAATCAGATTTGATGAAATTTTTGTTTAAAGCTTTGATACTTTGAGAGGAATCAATGGAACAGTGATAAAATCAACATAAATGCAGCCGAATGCTAAGCAGATATCCATCTTCTCAGTCAATGTTTGCTTTCATCTGACGACTAATTTATCAGCCAATTACCGAAGAGACAAGTTATTAATTAAACTGTTTGATACAATTCTCTGAAATAACTCACAATAAATATTTAAACGCATCCTACTAAAATTTGCAAAATTAAACATTTTAACATTTATTGTTCGCATTGATTACCAATCATCATGTAATTAATAATTTTATTGCAAACAGGTATTTTAAATTAAATTATTGTTGAAATAAATTTTTTATAGTGAGATAAAAATGAGATAAGAAATTATGCATTTCATGATATATTTCTTTCCTATCAAAAGAATAAAGAAACTTTTCTTTACTCTATCCCTCTTGTTATCTATCCATTTATCTCTTTTTTCCTTCATAATTATTTCAAAATATTTCAATGTGTAAATACATAGTCAAAATGGGTATTATAAAACTAACAATTATCCGAAATACAGTGCGAAGTAATCGAAGTACAGTGAAACACAAAGAAATCGAAGTGCGAACAGAGAAGTTATACACCCAGAATTCTAGCATACTTTTGGAACTCGAACAGTCGTCTAAACTTATATTTATATAAGTAGTTTATATAAATGTTTTTATATTGAAAACCTGCAATATTTTAACACCTTAATGTGACTGACCAAATGGATTCTATCATTTCCTATTATGTATTTATTATGGGGAAAATTAGTTTTTGTATTGACGAAATCCGTTGTTCATCAAAAAATTCTGGAAACGAATTATGATCTTTGAACCAAGGTAGCACTGAATATTTTGAGTGATTTTCGTCATCAGAAGATTGTCAGAAAGGAAGATGAAACGAGAGAGATGTATTCATCTTGAGGTAGAGAATATATGTCAAGTTTGCCGCAAACAATTAACTTGAATCTCGTGAATGAAGATTAAGTTAAGAGAAAAGGATTAAAACGTAACATAATTAATCAAAAAACATGCTAAATATTAAAGTAAAAATGTCAGAAGTAAGTAAATAAGATTCTCCGGAGTGGAAAACATATTTAACTTATTCGTGTTATTACACATTAAGATAAAATGTCTCTTAATTATATGTTGGCCATATGCTCGCTATTCCCAGTGATTCAGTTAAAGGAAATGACACTGAAAAAAATAGAGTGATATATTGCAAAATTTTACAATGATTGTAAAAAGCATCAATGGTGAAGTGAAGCTGAGAGAAGCATATTTGAAAAGAATATAACAGAGATGTCTCTGGTCAGTGCTGATAGTGACTCAAGAACTAATTTTATTAATCTATTTATGCGTCAAATAACTGGACGCATACACTACAACATACACAGTAGATTAAGTGATTTATGCGTCATCGCTACCCTCCCTCCACAATGTCTTAAGGTTGTACTCTACCGTCAAATACTAATAAAGCCGTCTTAGCGTAACTTAGTATGCTTTTAACTTTCTTCTTCAGTTATGTCGTTTAAGCGAGTTAGCTGGCACGCTAATGTGGCAAGTCTTACGCTTTCCTTGAGAACATCACTCGCTATCGATATGCTACAGTTTATTCAAACCTACAGAAGCAACCAACACATTAAAACACTACACCAAACAACTAAGAAGTAAATTTGACTATAGTTTAAATCCTTGGAGAAGATTTCAAAACAAAAATTAGATTCAAATTTTCATTTATGAAGAAAACTAAACAAAATACTGTAGAAACATGTTCTTTTAGCAGTAAACCAGGCTTGGCAACCTACGGCACGGCACTGTGTTTTTGTGCGGCCCTCAGTGATTATCTGGAATTCTATCTTGAAATTAAAAATTGTTTTGCTTTCGTCTTATTAACAAAATCTCACTGAGACTTTTGGAAGAAAATTACAAAATTGAAAAGAGAGAGCTCAACAGCAACAAATGTTTCTTTCTATATACGTGTATGACGCTGCTAATCTTTTGGCGATTCCGTTCTTATAATTGTTTCGTCATTATGATGAAATAATGAAAAATAAATAATAATTTTCATCATAAGAATATTAAAAAGTTAAATAATTATTGATACAATAAATGGCACTCAGTACTTATTTCTATATAAATATATACATGTGATCAAATCAAGTAATGGGATGAAATGGGAAAAAAGACTAAAGTCTTTCAACCACAACAAGCTGCCTTCGTCTGAGTCAAAACCCGATCTGTTTCAGTTTTTGTGGTTGAAAGATAGTGGTTTTTTTTTTCATTTCGTATAGTGGTTAGATCACTGATTGTTATTTCACGTATTTATGTGAAATCTTGTTATATATATATATATATATATATATATATATACACTTTTTTGATGAAAATAGATCCGAAACGGACAAATACAGTTCAATGTACATAAGAAACGTAGAGAAATTAAAAACACACACTTACAGTCTCTAATTTTCGGTTGAAACGTCTTCAGGAGAGATAAGAAAGGGAAACCAAGCGCACTGGTACGGAGACGGTTGGAGACCCAACCAACGGGGGTCTCCAACCGTCTCAACCAAAAATTAGAGACTGTAAGTGTGTGTTTTTAATTTCTCTACGTTTCTTTATGTACATAGAACTATATATATATATATCAATAATCAAACCACAATATGAAATGGGAAAACAAGACTAAGATCTTTCAACCCTAACAAGCAGTCTTCGTCAGAGTCAAAAACCCAACTGAGTTTTTGAACTGAATTTTTTACTCTGACGAAGACCGCTTGTTACGGTTGAAAGATCTTAGTCTTTTTTTTCCCATTTCATATTGTGGTTTGATCATTGATTGTTATTTCACGTGTTTATGTGAAATATATATATACACGTTTGTGTGTGTATGTACATTATATATATATATCAGCTGTATTTATCCAAATAGCATAGAATTATCATGCGGCCCGAGATTACTTATGTAACCTGATGTATTACATTAATGATGTAATGTGGCCCCCAGTTCACGAAAGGTTGCTCATGCCTGCTATAAGCAACACGATTGATTCTTGTTATATATATATATATCAATTAGATGAAACGATTCTTCGAACTGAATAAACTAGAATTTTCAAAAGAACGCACAGAAAAGAAATCACTGAACTCACTACTATATTTATATGTCCTCGTCGACAGGAATAGATGTGAATCGCTCCAATGGCAGATAACGACTGACTTGGCGTTCAAACTGAAGCACTCAAACAGTGTAGCCAACTTTCAGAGGAAAGGGAAACATGGAAGATAAAGAGATAAAAACCAAATAAAAAATAAATGAATGAAATCATTTAACTAAAGTAAAATTAAAAGCTAATAGCCTTTGGAGCGATTCACATCTATTCCTGACGACGAGGACATCGAATATAGTAGTGAGTTCAGTGATTTCTTTTCTGTGCGTTCTTTTGAAAATTCTAGTTTATATATATATATATATCTTTTTTCGACCACAAAAATTACAGCAAACAGCAGAGGTTTGACCAACCCTCAATAACCTCTGCTGTTTGCTATATATATATATATATATCGTCTACTTCTCCTATTTTCAGTCAGTCCCCTACTTTCTCCTACCGTAGACCTTCCAACCTTAAATCCATTTTTACCCATATTTCTAACAGCCCCTGTGCTAGCAGAGGGATGAAGCGATGTGAACGCCGTTACTGCCAAACCTGTCCCCTAATTAACTCCAGTCCTTACTTTAATTCCCCTCTCAGTAACAACTCCTATCCTGTTCCTTCTGATACATCTTGCACTTCCTGTAACTGCGTTTACCGTTTGGAGTGTACTCGATGTGATGCTCTTTACGTTGGCTTGGCTTCAACCAAGCTGAGCCTGCGTATGAACAATCACAGGGCGTCCGTTGGTCAGTGCAGAGACCTACCCATAGCTATCCATGCTAATTCCCATGACCTCCCTTTCAATGATTGTTTCAGGGTACAAATCCTCAAACAAATCCCCGAGTCTAATTCCCATGTCACCCTTAGAGCTTCCGAAAAGGCATTCATATGCCTCCTTGGGGCTCATTCTCCTCCTGGTCTCAACCTGTACCGTTAATTATTTTTTATTTTATTATTATTATTTTATTATTATTATTTTTTTATTATTATTATTTATTTTTTATTATTATTATTTAGTATTTTATATATTTTTTATCTTGTTTTCTAAATAAATATTGGAGGGATTTCTATTTTTCCTCTCCTCCGCTGGGGGGCAGCATTGCTGTGGTTCCACGAGTTACTCTGGAGGCCAGTAGCAGTTTACTTCTCAACGCGAGTACTTCGCACTTCTTCCCGATGACGACGGATGTCGAAATATCGAAGTGAGTTCTGTAGTGTCTTTCTGTGTTCTTTTCTATGTGTTAAAGTGTTTATTGTCCACACGGACCTTTCATTTTATTCGAAGTATATATATATTCACAAATGTTTTTAATGAATAACTTCATTCAAGAAACAGATCTCTCCTGAATAATTAACAATAATAAAATTGGGATGTTATTTGAAAAATACATTAGTAGATTAGATATTCTAATTGAACAGGGTTGCAAGAATTGGTATTGAGACCATGTAAAATAAAAAGATAAAAAAAAAGTTTTTTTTTTTCAATTAAACTGTTTTACAGGATACAGAAATACTACATCAACATTATCTACTCAGTACAAGAAAGAAAAAAACAACCCAATGAAATGTAAGTGGGTGTAGAGAAAAAGGGGATTAGATAATGTAGTATGCAAGACTTTGTTTCTGTGAAAGGACCTTTGTGGTTTATACAACCAAATGGCTTCTCCCCAATCAGCTGTTGATGGTCACCCATACAATGTCCCTTTTTGTTACTATTTCTCATTCTCTTTTCTGTTTTGTTCTTTTTTTTTATTCTCTAAGCAAAAAAAAGGAAAACTCTTTCACTTTATTTTTTTTAAATTAGGTCAATTCGTGTTTATATAAAACAAAAGATTTTCTCTATATTTTAAACTACTCTAAGATATTTTTAAAATATAATACTTAATTCCAAACAGTTCTAAAGTAATACAATACTACTCTATTTCTTAATATATATATTTTTTATATACATACATACATACATATATATATATATATATATATAATATATATATATATATATAGACTGAATTTCATTTTGTCCTCTCAAAAACACTACATAAAAAGACGAGTAAAGTGAATATAAAATAACATTTTTCTTTGAATTTTAGTACTATTTCATCTTTTTATCTAGAACTAGATTAAAGACAAAGTTAAGTACGAAATAAAAATACTTACTTTTTATTTTGTACTTTTAAGTAATTTTATAGTATTGTCCGGAGAAAATAATAAAAACAAATTTTTATAGAATTTCTCCATTAAAACAACAATTTAAATTTATTATAATTCATTAAAGTTAATAAACAATGATCTTTTCTTTTGATATGGGTTCCAAGAGAGATTTTTTTTTTTTATGCCTCAGAGGTGCTTTCCAGATATCTGCAGGGCCCCATCCAGCCGCCATCAGCCACTACAGATCAGTCGAGATTATGCACTCGATGAAGGATCGACCTCCCTCCTGGCTAGTGGAGGGTTCGGGCCTCTGCAATGTAGGCCAGCCAAACTGCACCCGACGCCTAGTTTACCCTAGTTTACCCTCCCAATTGACCAGAGCCAGACAAGGTCCAAGAAGTGCGAAGGTACTAGTAAAATGAGAATTACTTTGTGTGTTATTGAGGGTGTATGCGTGTGGTAGGTGAGCTCGGGACCCCGGGATTAGCTACACCCCGTCAGCTGCCCCTGGGGGAGGTATACTAAAAAGCCTTAAAACAGGAACGTCGATATGAGAGCTGTTTTTGAACTTGGAAGCTTGAACTAAACGCTGGTTAATTTTATTGATATTCTATTACAGTGAGGCAAAATTTAGTTCTCCTGATGCAGCATCAACCAGGTAACATAATTCATTCATTTCTAAAATATATAGGAAACAACAAATGATCCACAATTTCCGCCCCTAAGGGCGGCATATCAGCATGACCAATGCTGAAAACCTATTTCAGTCTGGGCATGAGAAAACAATAAGAAAAGATAATCAACAGAGAAAAAAAATACATTTATAACAAATCAAACAATAATCATACAAAAACACACAATAATTTCATTGTATTTAAAAAAAAGGATGATTAAATTATAAACAAATACTCAAACTTATAGAAGTAAGAATATGTAAAAATGAAAAAAATAGTTATTTTATAATAATAGTTTAAAAAATATTTATATGAATCTACGGTATTCTCACAACAGATTCTTTCATTGTTCTAAAGCTTGCAATTTTCAGTACAAGCAAAACATAACTAACCATGAATGAAAAATAAGTACATTTAGTGATTTGCAATGGAATATAGTTAGACCACACGTGGCCAAGTCAAAAAAGTTTTTCATTCTACCCTAGATATGATATGTGAAGCAAAATATTTTCATTTCGTAGTACTGTGTATAAACGAAAATTCGGGTTTTCAATAGGCTCACTATTTCTGCAGTTTTTTCACTAGTTCTTAACAGTATTGTTACGGTTGAATATGGTTGAACCTAATAAACAACCATATTTAATGGTTTACAATTAATTAATATTTAATTAATAATTTTTAATTATTAAAAAAGGGTACGTAACTTTAACATATTTTATGCTGCTGCATATTTCAATTCAACTTGTTTAAAAGAAGATTTGCTGCCTACATATACAAATATATCTATATAAATAAAATAATGATTTTGTCTGTACATTGCTTAGAACTGACTCAATTCAAGTTTTCTTTACGTTTCATACATTGGAGAAACCGAATCCACCCTTAGAAAAATTTCTGTCGGTTTGTCGGTTTGTCTGTTTGTCCACAAAACTTTGTCACAAGTAAACTCAGCTACCATAAGACATATAAAGCTGAAACTTTTACAGTAGATTTGGGTAGGTCTAACTTAAAATATAGGCTCTGAATTATTTGGAAATTCAACGTAGAAGTGAAGTTATGGACGTTTAAAGCAAAAACGTTTGTCACAAGTAAACTCAGACACCATAAGACATGGCGAGCTGAAACTTTGACACTGGATTTGTGTATGCCTAACTTAAAATATGGGCTCTAAATAGATTCATAATTAAGTACAGAAATGAAGTTATAGGGCTTTAAGCGTATTTTCCTAACTTCACAGACAAGTTTGTTTTGAAAATACACAGGTGAAGCAAGTAGGTATTGTTAGTTGATTTTAATTTCACTGGAGCATATGAATATATTGCGTATTTGACATCTTTGAAAAAGTGTTTCCCAGAGTTGAGGATGTACTATCTATTACGAATAAATAGTTTTGTAAACGAGCAATTCTCAACTCTTAATATGAACAGGCAGGAAAAATCAATAAACAAGTTCTTACGCTATATCATACCGAGGAAAGACCTTACAAGTCAGTAAAGAGATTGGATTAGTGATGAAGAAGCAGTTCATTATCTAATTGAATTTCTTGACTCTGAATTTATTTCTCCTGGACTGCCTGCTCATGAGTAAAAACTTAAAGTAGGAGAACCAATCATGCTGCAATTTAGTAGCAGTAACAAATTTCATGTTACGAAACATGAGTGCCCCAAAACTGTGCAACGGGACACGACTCTGTGCTCTACACAGATATGCCATAGAGGCGGACATAATGACTGGATGTGGTATTGGGGAGTCTGTGTGTATACCACACATATCATTGATTCCGAGCCACTGTCTGTTTACGTTGAAATGATTGAAAAGTCCGGTCAGAGTCTATTTCGCAATGACGTTAACTAAGTCGCAAAGGGAGACTTCATCTAACGCAGGAATACAAGGTAGCGAAACCAAGTTTTTCTCACATGGTCAAATGTAGTTTACTTGCTCAAGGGTCAGAGGTTCAACTCTTTCTTCTACCATGAACCTGAAGGACAGACAACTGATGTAGTGTATTTAGAGGCATTTGTTTAACACTGTAGTAATAATGGTATTTTCTACTGTTCTATAATTTCTAATGACATTTTGGAATACCAAAAATGACGGAACTTCTGATTCCGTCAAAGACGGGTACGTTTGCTATGTATTATATATAACTCTAAACTTTTTTTTAATTTAATATTTGCTTAATAAATACACTGGTAATAATGTAAGGTATGGGACCAGAGTAGCCCAGTGGCTTGCGTGATCGCCGATGACAGTAGTGCAAATGTATTATAAATAAATGTAACAAACAAATATTTTTTTGAATTTAAAATGTGGATAATATAAAAAATGTTAATAAAGTAAAGGGATCTAGCCAGGGTAGCCAGTAGCTTGCTTGCTCGCCGATGACAGTAGTGCAAATGTATTATAAATAAACACAACAAAAATATTTTTTTTTTAATTTAATATTTGCGTAATATAAACACTGGTAATAAAGTAAGGTATGGAACCAGAGTAGCCCAGTGGCTTGCGTGCTAGCTTTTGACTGGGAGCACGTTAATTAGAACTAACTCATTTCAAGTTTTCTTTACGTTTCATACTTCAGAGTACCCACAAGTACCCTTAGAATAATTTCTGTCTGTCGGTTTGTCCAAAAAATATTGCCACCATAAGATATATAAAGCTGAAACATTGATTGTAGATTTGTGTATGTCTAACTTAAAATCTAATCTTTGTATACAGAGGCATTTGTTTAGCACTGTACTAATAATGGTATTTTCTACTATTCTATAACTTCTAATTGTAGTATTAGTATAATACTATAATTGATATTTTGGAATACCAAGTATAATAGAATTTTTGATTCCTTCAAAGACGGGTACGTTTGCTAATATATATATATTCGTATATTTGGGGAAAAGTCCTTCATTTATACATATGAGATTAAATTTTCTGCCTACTTTTGTCTTGATCAGTTTTTTGGATTTCCAGAAAATATTTTTTTTTTCTGTCCAAAAAAAATGGACAGAAAATCATATGGTGAGTTAATATACCTAGTTCCTGGAGAATTCAAAGGACTAATACGAGATTTGGAAAAGGAATCCAAAAAACTGATCAAGACAAAAGTAGGCAGAAAATTTAATCTCACACACACACACACACACACATATATATATATATATATATATATATCAATGATCAAACCACAATAAGAAAATGTGAAAGCAAGGCTAAGATCTTTCAACCGTAACAAGCGGTCTTCGTCAGAGTCAAAAACCCAACTGACAGTCAGTTGGGTTTTTGACTCTGACGAAGACCGCTTGTTACGGTTGAAAGATCTTAGTCTTGCTTTCCCATTTTCTTATTGTGGTTTGATCATTCATTGTTATTTCACGTGTTTATGTGAAATCTTATATATATATATATATATATATATTATATATATATACGTTATATATGGGTGTGAATAATGTCATTTCAAAAATAGCTTTACTATTACATATTTATTATACGTTACTAATTCTTTTTAAAAATATGAGAAAGCATAACTCTAGTTTATTCGATTATTAACTTAAGTAATTAAGTTTTGTGATAATGTTTTACAGAGGCTTTATTTGTAAAAATGATAGTGCTAAAGAAATGAAAACAAATCAGGCTGCTAGTAAATAAATGAACCCAAAGTAAACAAAGTCTAAGTCAAAATAAATTGTAAGAAGAAAACATAAAAAAAATAACTGCCTTGATGTAAAATTTTGAAACATAATAAACAAATTAATTTTTGTTACTTATATTTGCTAACTTTTAATGTGCTTGACCGTGTGTGGCAAAATCACGAAAGTGGATGAGTGATGATGGTAAAATTTGGTGGATTAGGAGGACGAGAGACTCACGCATTGAGGCAGCAATGGTAAATACAGACGTCTTAGATGTCTGCGACATGGAAAAGGCTTTTATTAAAACGTGACTCCCAATATATTGCTTATCTCTTATGTTTGATTGAAATTCTTTTGAGACCCTTATGTTACCTCCACTTGTGCAACTTATACCCAATAAAACTATCGACGACTTCAATTTATGATTAGCAACGACTTCAACATTATGTCTCAAATAAATAAATATTAATATTTATACTGCTATTAATTAGTTACTATTACTATATTTAAAGCATGTGAAAATATTGCAATAAACTCCCTCCAAGTAGGGGTACTACTTTGGAGGGAAAAAACTATATGTAGAGATATTAATAACATAAAAATTAATATCATTTGTTATTAATATTTGACAAATAAAATTCTTATTGGCCCATACATCTTGTTGCCTCTGCCAAAAATTAAAAATACTAAAAGGGTAAGTATTACATTATCCAAATATACAAATATGTTGTATTATAATAAATATAAATATTTATATTTTTAAACATAAATATAATAAATACTACAGTGTACTCACTGTAAGAACCATGTAATAAAATAACTGGAGTAATAACGAGAAATAAAAGATAAGGAACAAGATGTAATGGATTTAGTTTATTCATCTTAAATCAATTTGCATAATATTAATAAATATTTTCAAATTTCAACTAATTACACTTCCATAAATAAAGGGTATTATAATGAGCTCAGTAACTTTAAATCTTCAAATAGTTAAAATTAAGATTAAATAATCTGTATCTAAATCATTATATATATATATATATATATATATATAAAACAGATTCAATAATATATCGACCATTTGATAGAAAAGGTTTGATATCTAATTGGGATTAGGTCAAATTTTCTAGGTTCAAAAATCAAACTCTCATTGACGACGTTTTGGTTTTATTTTAAAAACGAAACGTCGGCAATAAGAGTTTGATTTTTGAACCTAGAAAATTTGACCGAATCCCGATTAGATAATACCTTTGTTTGTAGGCCTATGAAAAATGTTTTAAAATAAAACCCAAACGTCAGCAATGAGAGTTTGATTTTTGAACATAGAAAAAATTTGACCGAATCCCGATTAGATAACACACCTATATATATATATATATATATATATATATATATATATATACACTTTTTCGATGAAAATACGATCCGAAATTGACAAATACAGTTCAATGTACATAAAGAAACATAGAGAAATTAAAAACACAAACTTACAGTCTCTAATTTTTGGTTGAACCGTCTTCAGGAGAGATAAAGAAGGCAAACCAAGCGTACTGGTACAGAGACGGTTGGGGACCCTCTCCAACGGTCTCCAACCGTCTCTGTACCAGTGCGCTTGGTTTCCCTCCTTTATCTCTCCTGAAGACGGTTCAACCGAAAATTAGAGACTGTAAGTTTGTGTTTTTAATTTTTCTATGTTTCTTTATGTACATTGAACTATATATATATATTATATATATATATATATATATATATATATATATATATATATAAATGTGACAATAATAGGAACATTCTATACTTAGAATTCGTAACTTCATTTTAATTCCATCAGAAGAACAGACAAGAGAAGAAATTTTAGTGCACTTCATTATTAAATATAAGAAGACTTAAAAATGCATTTATAATGACTCACTTGTAAGTTTAATATTAACGTATAGAAGCCAGCTAAAAGACAAGAGTCTTTAATGGAATTTTATATTACTTTAAATCCCCATAATGGTGGTAAAAAGATATAAATTTTCAAAAATAACTGTCTCACTCACTTACTATTGTTGATATATAAGACCATTTTTGTATAGACATACAAACAAACAAACACATTTGCAAACATATAATCGGCTTATTTATAATTTTTTTAAAAAAAAAGCAAGAAAGTAAATTGTTTGTTTGTATTTGTTTTACGTTTTAAATACTTTGGATAGCTTATCTGTCACCATTAAGCTGAAAATAAACAAACATGTGAAGCACTCCTTTTTTATGTTTTTCTTTTAAGCGACTGATAATGGATTTAAACTTTATTGAGAGTCCACTGAAATCACTTCTTCCTCTCAACATTTGTTCTCCCGGGATAAGAGGGTCAAGTTGTTACAAGTGTTTCAGATGCATCGCTTTGACAGTAGATCACCTGACTGACTGCATTAAATCCAAGTAAAACAGTTCAAAGAATGCTTACAAAAAAAATGTAGTACTACCTTTTTAATTAATAGTTTTTATTAGAAAGTTGGTGTGATGATCTCTAAATCTAACATAAACATAAAATCAAACACCATGATGTCAATGTAACCAGAAACTTTACGAATACCACAATATGGACTTATACATTGTAAGGTTTAAAAATATTGCAATAGCATATATTTTTAGTCATCTACAATTAAAAGATTTGAACTTGAGTACCAACCAGTGTTCGAGAAATCCTCTCACGGATAGATCTATACTACTTCTCCCACCCCCTCGTCCTCTGCCCAATGAGAACCAAGAAAGAAGTAAACCTGCTTCTGACACAGACACAATTACAATGTGAATAAACTCATAATAAACGTAGATTTGAAGCAATAAACTTCTAGGTCTAAACCTCAGATTTAAAGCTGGATTCACCACGAAAATTGTTTGTTGAGCTCAGGCACAAATACCTAGGATCATGCAATTTGTATGGCATCGAATCATATTTGGTGGATATAATAGGTGATAGACTGACCTCATAAAGTCACAAATAATTCTGGTAAATGATGGAATGGCTTCTCTGCCAGTAGCTGCTGTGTCCTCTCATGCTGGGCTTTTCTATTCATGGTCCACTAGTATGGTTTGGACGTGGCAGGTAGGCGCTAGACATCAGAGGCCTATTCCTCATCACTAGTTATAGCCATTGTAATGACTGACTCAATAAAATCTACAAAACTGCTAAAATGATTCTCGCTGTTGACCATGTAAAAATATCCGTTCTTTCAGGCATGAGATTCATTTGGCTGGGACAGTTCCCATCCAACATTAAAGTCAAAGCGTTAGGCTAGCCACTCAAACGGGTCGCAACGTCCTTGTCAGACTGAGAAATGCGGCCCTCCGCAAAGTTAAAACAATCCTTAAAGGGCAACGGACTATATTCTGCCGGGCGAAACCAAACAAAACACCAAATACGTCATCAACCTTCAAGTAAGTAAGACCGTTCATACCAATGACGGTAGTAGTGCTCCAGCTCAGCACGTATTGCTCGCTAGAGTAATCACGAAGGAAAGTGTCCCTCTGCTTCTCATAAGGAGTCGATAGACCCATGACCGCACTAGCTATCTAATGAACTCACGCACCAACGTCTGGAGCTATTCCTGCCCCAGCTTCGTATAATACGAGGTGTATAAATAAAGTAGTGAGACTGGCAACGTCGCTTTCGATCTGGCAACGCTGGAGACGCGTAGCCTTGAGTAGCGTCAGGTGCACGTGTGATGCGCCTCCAGTATGAATCTGAACTCGCCACAGTCATTTGTTTGTCCGTAGCGTTGGTTTTCGTGAAATGGTTTTTTCTTGAGCGTTTTGAAAATGAGTGACCTCAAAGTTGAGCAGCGGTGTGCAATCAAATTTTGCTTCAGACTTGGACATAATGCAACCGAAACTTTTGAAAAACTTCAGGAGGCCTATGGAGAACGTGTTTTATCAAGGGCACAGGTTTTTCTGTGGTTTAAGGAATTTTCAGAAGGAAGAGAGTCGATTGAAGATGAACCACGAAGCGGAAGGCCTTCAAGTGCAAACACCGATGAAAATGTCAACAGAGTACGGAACCTTGTGCGTTCAGATCGGCCAAACGGTTAATCAGCACTTCTACCGTGAGGTCTTTGAAAGACTTCGAAAAAGAGTCCTTCGTGTGCGGCCAAACATCAAAGACAAGTGGGTGTTGCATCACGACAACGCGCCCTGTCACACTGCCATCTCAATAAACGAGTTTTTGGCCAGTAAAAACATTCCTGTTGCTCCTCAGCCTCCTTATTCACCAGACTTGAGTCCTTGTGACTTTTTCCTCTTCCCGAGATTGAAAAATCACCTCAAGGGAACTCATTTCGGGACACTACAAAACATACAAACTGCTGTAACCGACCAGCTGAAGGCCATTCCAGAATCCGAGTTCCAACAATGCTACAATGATTGGAAGGACCGTCTCCAGCGCTGTGTGGCTTCCGAAGGGAACTATTTTGAAGGTGACAATATCACATTGTAATTATATTTGAATAGAAAATTTAAAAAAAATCAGTCTCACTACTTTATTTACACACCTCGTATACTCCATTATATATCACGTTTTTTTTTTGTATTTTATTTCAGCATGTTCCACTGTGTATTACATGCATCATCGTCAAATTGTACGCAATACTTCATTAACATGACATTAACATATGCAATACTATATATCACGTATTCGATGTATAAAGTTTATTTCATGTCCAGCGGACAGCAATCCTTGTAGAGACACATTTAATCATCGGCCACCTAACAGGCTTTGATAAGTCATTTATAAATATTTGAACAAAACAAATTTTAATAAATATCTTTAAAATGAGGCAGTGCAAATATGGTAAAATAATATACATAATTAAAATATAAAATTAATTCCAACAATAAAGAGATATCCAAATAGAAATTTCTAGGTTATAGTTTTATGAAAAACCCATACTGTTTTTTTTACTGAATAATATTTATTAATTCTTAGAATTTTTAATAAGGGTTCTTGGACTGATTATTTTTGTTTTTACTTTACTCTTATATCGTATGTTCTTGTTACCGTATATCATATATCTGAGCTAATGATAAGGAAGTTAACTGTCATTTAAAGAGAGAATACATTTTCATTTTATATTAACAGAGTTTTAGAAGTTAACAATAATCTTAACAGTATTTATTTCATTTTAATTAAACAATTTTTGTTCCTCTAAAATGTTAAATTGAAATTAGGAAACATTTTTCTCCATGGCTTTTAGTTGAAATAAATGAATTATATGATCAATGGACGTTGATGAATTTAAGTGGTTTGTTAAATTGAAATGTAGCCTGCGTTGTGTGGTTTCAATTAGTTTAGATGCTGTTAGAATTGAATGAAATAAATGTATTTGAAATCGTTACTAGCTTTTTTAGCCCATTCCTTTAGAATTATTTCTGTACTTTATTTTCTCATTTTCTTCAGTATTTTAACTGTCTTTGTTTCCTATTGAATTTAGTACCTAATTTTAAATAAATTATATATAAGACTTGTTTTACAAATATGTAAATATCTTTTATTTAATTATTATGAATCCATAATTAACATAACTACTGTCTCATTCACCAGCTTATATATATATATAACAGATTCAATAATATATCGACCGTTAGATAGAATAGGTGTGTTCTCTAATCGGGGTTCGGTCAATTTTCTAGGATAAAAATCAAACTCTCGTTGCCAACGTTTCGGTTTTATTTAATTCCTTTTTCATAGGCAGAAGTAAGAATTTTTTAACTAAGAAAATGAAATTTACATTATTTAAAGGAACAACAATGTTAACCGGACAAAACCTTCGACTAGACTATAGTAGTGAAGAAGAACACTACGTGTTCGAAACGCGTTGTTTATATCATTAAAAGTTTTATATGTGGAGACCATTTCATTAGATTTTTACCCTACAATGAGTAAATACCACATAATAACTGATTGCACTACATTAGAATACAGATTTTCATATGTTTGTCTGCTAGGTCCATGCCTCAGGGAAAGGAGAGGAGCTCTCTAGTTAAAGACGGAAGGTTATAAAATGGCCTGAGTCCACTCTTCAGCACCGGAACTTCAAGAAAGGATTTTTTTATATGGTCAAAAGGGAAAATCATCTTAACAGTTTTGTACAGCTAAGTGAGTCAGTCATTACAATGGTTATAACTGGTGGTAGGGAACAGACCCCTGATTTCAAGTGCCTATTTGCTACGTCCTGACCATATTAGTGAACAATGAAGAGGAAAGTTCCCAATATGAGGAGATATACCACTCAACGGCAAATGAAAAAAGACTATTAGTACTACAAAAGTAGAAGATACAGTATAGTACCTTTTACTAAATTTACAATAAGTAAAAGATATAGAATAACTATTGAATACCTCGTATGAATGAATCACCTTAGTACTGCAGAAATTAGTAATCAGAATAAGTACTTTTAAACTTATTTTTTTAGTCCATTAAAATTTGGCCATCTTTAACAATCAGAATATGACAGCAAAACAGTGAAAAAGGATCTCATCAGAGTAACAATGCAAATAGATAACTTAATAATTTCTAGAGAGATTCTATAGTAAGGAGTAAGTGAGTTAAAAGGTTTTAGAAAGCATTCAGTGTGAGTGGACGGCTTAAACAAACCAGATGGCCAGGCTGAAATGATACGAAGTGTTATTCGTACTGTAAAAACTGTCATATTTACTAATCCTGTCCTTAAGATGTTTCTTACTTAACAAGTAAGAAGGTTGCAAAGAATTACTGATTCATCAGTTATGCAAGCAAGACAACCTGCATGATGATTTTTTTGAGGAGATGAAGGGCAGTATGACTCAATCAGAAGTTTTTGTATAGAGTAGTAACATTGAGAATATCTCTCATACAAGTTTGTCAGACGCTGTTTTCGAACCTTGGAAACTAAATTTAACTTGTATACTTCTTGGATACAATGTTATTTTTTTTTTCTTTGATTCTTTTTATTTAGTAGATTTCTATTGCTTATGAGGTGATTAACTGTCCTTGCCGTAACGCCACGCAAACTGCTATTTGTCGACACATTTTACTTAGTGCAGGTACCATGAGTCTACTATTCCTTCAAAACATAAAGTGAGAAAATTGCTGGTTCAGAGGATGACACAATCAGCCGTCTTCCTTCCCCTCTTGAGGTTATTAATTCACTGATAACGCCTTCCTGCCAATTCCTCCCATGTAAACAAAACGATAACGGTTTTTTATTAAATAAACCTGGAATATTTAAAAAAATGTGTTGTAATCACTTATATAGCTTTTTGTAATATTTACTTGCGTTGGTGTTACCTAATTTCACATGATAGACTGAAAGAATTTAGTTAGTACTAACATGCACGATTAAATTGTTCATGTTACTACTTTGTTGCACTTAATTCTTTGACAAGCATTTATCTCATTTTGATCACTTCACTTAGTACAGCTATTCAAGACTCTAAATTGATAGTTTATTGAACTTTATAAATTCTAATAACGTTTGAGATACAGTAGGCCTTCGATTGTGTTTAACTTGCATTACTAGCATAAAGCTTTACGTTTACGTATAACACTTAAGCACTTACTATAGTTCTTATTTACCGCGATGTATCAGTACTAACCCAAGAAATAATTTACCTAATTTGTTTCTTCACACAGATTGTGAGAACTCTTTTCACTAGATATTAATATTTATTAATATCTAGTTAATGTTTTACAGGGGAGAGATTACAGTAAAAACTCTGTCGCAGTTATCTTATTTATAGCACAATCTTATTTCTTGCTTGCGTTATTGACTTAAACTAATTATTAATTTTTTTTTGTGTCACCTTAACTGAAAAAGAATATTAATTTGCCAATAGTTCGATCCATTTGATACCGCCATCTTTGAGCTTGTAAATTCGTATTTTGGGCCTTTCTGATCTGAAGGTATTACTGTAATTATTGAAGTAATTCCATTCCTGCGATTTTTTCTATCGAGCCTATAAACTTATTAAACAGATCTTGTACTAATCCAGCCAAGGAATTACTGGTTCATTTGTCAGTGTATTCTCTCTTCACTCCTAGCAAAAGAAAGAAATGTTATCTCTTCCAGTGATACAGACGTGTTTCTCCTTGTAAGCATATAAATAAATGATATTAATGTTTTCTTATTTCATGAATAATTATCATTCCTTTGTTAATTAAAGTAGTGTTGGATGATGGATATTAATTAAGAATCTCTATCATGTTAATGAACTTAATCTAAGTATAGAGACTAGACCTGTTTCTTTTTTATCATGCCCTTTGCTCATCTCCTGAGCCCTTTTACCAACTAGTGAGCAATATTTTGATAAGACTGTTTTTTTTTGTGTGGTAAATTTAGTTAGATTGAGAATTACTAGTGGTTTTGAAAATTAGTTTACTATTAATTCTATAAAAATTTTGGCACCATCTAATCTAACCTCCAAATATATGGTGCATCCTTTATCCCCAAGAGCCATGTGAACCAACGAGTAGTATTTGCATATCCGACCAATTCAGAGGGCTATGATAACGGTCAGCAAAGTCACTAACTTTACAAATGTAGAGGATTTGGGTTTGGTGAATTACTAGTTCAAATAACCCGCAATATATTAAAAGACAAAGTGTCAAATTAGAGTTTACTCTTTGTTATCATTTTAATTTGAGCCCATTTGTGAAGAAGGTATTTTTACAAAGTATTACACATTAATACCTATTCTAATACCTTTAATTAGACTTCATTCCATTGATTAAAATGAAGTTAAGTTTATTAATACTAATCGCTAAAAAAAAACATATATTTACCGTCTTTTTCCGAAAACAAGACACTGTCTTACTTTATTTTTAGGTTATTCTCCGGGAAGGGCTTCAACCCCATCAAGTAGATTTACATATTTTTGTTTAATATTTATTTTGATATAGAAATTTCAATTTATTCGATTACATTCATGTCATCTTCTGGAACATCGTCATAAATTATCAAAATTTTGAATTCCGTTCTGATTTTCTTCCAAATCTATTTCCTGTAGAATGATTGGTCAGAATCTCTCATGTCTTGCAATATAGCTGAGCTTAAATTAATACTTCTTGTCTAAGTAGTCTCCTTGAAAAGAACTTCAGAGATAAACAAGGAATTTCTTGGAAACATTTTGTTTCAAAGAATTCTCTGAAATATTACAACAGCTAGAGATACCTACTACATTCAACAGCAATTTTTTAACAAATTATATTTTTCACATTATCTTAACTAGAGCCTATTTTCAAAGGAGGGCTTATAGTCCAAAACGTCCCGAAAATCACGCTAGGACTTATTTTTGGGGGATATTTTCGTAAAAAGACGGTATACATAACTTCTTGCCTATTAGCATGAATTACATTTGCTTTTACATGACAGTTCCATTCTAACTAATAAATATTCATTAAAAATTTAACACAGTTACAACACAGAAATTATAAAACAAGCATGCCAATATGTTAAACGAAAAACTAATTTCATTATTGTTAGTACCACAGTTTATTTGTGACAATAAAGAAGACTGTGAAAGTATTATCTAGTACATTTCCCCTTCTCATTCAACTGGCCGAGTGAGGAAGGAAATTTACGTGTCAAGTTGAAATTTTTAAAAAAAACTGTCAAATATTTTTTGTTTATAAAATATACAGTATTTTATGTATTTGAATGATGGTTTTATTTTGAATCAATGATTGTGCTAAATTAAAAGACTATATAGACCACGCAACTCTTTCAATAATGTTTGATTCCATATAAATTCAAAAAGGAATATGTTTCGCCTAATAGTGAACTGTCTAGAGAATGCATGGTCTATAGTCTATAGATATGAAATAGCTTTATATTGCGTTAATAGTGAAAGTTTTGATTGCTTTTAGCCACGTCAAGTAAGAAACACAATATTGGAACGGTGAGCAACTTTGATCGATATGTCAACTTTACCCAATAACTACCTTATTTTTGAACTGCTTTGCATTATAATTATGTCATCTATTGTATGGCTTAGATAACATAATAAAAGAAACACTAAATGAATAAGCATTCACCTATATATTTTAATTATTAAATTTAATTATTCCTTATAAGGTTTATGGCTCATAACCTCAATATAAATCACCAAAAAATGTGAACAGTAAAAAAAGTTGAATTATATTAAATAATAATTCTTTAAAATGGTCTTAATTTTAACTATAAGTCAGTAGAAAGTTAAAGGTAGGATTAAAAGAAAAAAAAATTGAATCAATGACACTTGATGTAAACAACCATGAAAACATAGCTAATATGGCTAAAAACAATTTCAAATATAATTAAAATATAAATTTAAATACAATTCAAAACACTATAAGTATTCGGTTCAGGGTAGCCTAATTTATAAACTGTGGGGGGTGGGTTTGAAAATATCACTTCTGGCAATACTCATTTTAAACTTCTAATGTAACAATTCATGTTTACATTTGTGTTCTGCAATACTTCTGCAATTAAAGACGATTTAGACAATTGTAAATAATCCACTGTGAAAGTTAAATGGAACACAAAAACTGACTTAACTTGATAAACTTTTGTTCCTTTTTATTTCACCGTTGACACATTTATTACGTTATATATATATATATTTCAATGTACATAAAGAAACGTAGTAAAATTAAAAACATACACTTACAGTCTCTAATTTTCGGTTGAACCGTCTTCAGGAGAGATAAGAAAGGGAAACCAAGCGCACTGGTACAGAGACGGTTGGAGACCAACAATGTTGCCACAAACGCGCCCGGTCGCAGAGAATAAGGTAGACAGGAATCAATTTAAGATTAAATTAAAATAGGAATATGAAAAATAAAATAAACACAAAAACAAATAAAATAATAAAAACTGAGGGATGAACAGAAGAAATGATATATAAATAAAAATTAAAATTTATGGACTAAGCTTTAATAAAAAATAGAGAATAAGACTTAAAATAAAAGCATAAAAACTAAATGCACTGACAAGAAACTAATAAAATGAAGCATTATCTCTTAAGGTTAAGGCCAGATGCACTACGCGCATTGAGCAACCAAATTTGGTGTATATATATATTATGTTGAACTGAATTGCCTTAATGAAACATACCTTTCTTTTGAGCAGTTTTTCATATTTTCTTGATTATTTCAAATCGTCTTGATTTAGTTGGTGAATTATTTGAGCAGATAATTTCAAATCGTCTTGATTTAGTTGGATTAAGTTGATTTATGTTTGATTAAGGCAATTCAGTTCAACAAAATTTGTATAAAAGAAGGTCTGCTCCCTATTTATACTAATACAAATATATATGATCAAACAACAATAAGAAAATGGGAAAACAAGACTAAGATCTTTCAACCGTAACAAGCGGTCTTCGTCAGAGTCAAAAACCCAACTGAGTTTAATAAATGAAATAAAGAAATATTGTAACATATGGAGAGTACGGATGAGGCCAGAGTGGAGTGAACATGAGACAATATGTGCCTCCTCTGTAGCTCTTAAAAGTTACCTTGGAGATTGGGTTAGAAATTTCATTGAGGACTTGAACACTGAAATTCAAGTACATAGTAAGTACTATAGAATGCAGTAGATAGATCACTGGGTGTGCTTTGATAGTAATAATCACTATCAAATGGAAAAGCATTCAGTTTCAGAACAAATTTGCCAAGAATATAAAGAAATTCATAGAAGGAGTAAAAAAGGCGTTTTACGTTCGAGAAAATATCTAAATATCGAAGAGCTTTAGAAAAAAAAAGGTTAATTTAGATATGATGAAAGCTAAAAGACCTTACTTTTAGCGATAGCTCTGACGGTTTCTTCTAAGACAGCACACCTCTATTACTAAATTCAAACCCCTCTCTCTTAATGAACCTCCGCCACTTGGCGCGTCACACCCACTTGAATTATTTATTTCTTTTATTCTTCCCAAAGTTTCTGATCCTGCTTTTCTTAACACTTCAGAGGTGGCACATACTTATCAGCCTCTCTCGTTAATACTTTTTATTATTATCCCTCATTTTCTAACATTTCCCTTTTTTATTTTCTTTATTTGTTTATTATTATAATAATTTTTATTGCTCTATTTATTACTGTTTATCTTTATTACTTGTTTTACACCATTATATTATTTCCTTAATATTTTCCTTCTTTTATAAGACTTATTTTATTATAATCTTTATTTTGTTATTTTCGTTAGTTATTTCTATCCCTCTTTTTTTCTACTCTACTTAAGTAGAGTAGAGTATTTCTCCTGACGAAGATGGAAGAAAAAAATTAAAGCAGATGAAGAACAAACCAACCACCCTGCCTTAATCTCCTAAACTATGTTTCACGAATTACAAAAATAGTAGAATTGAAAAAATATTGTTCTATGCACTTAAGCAGTACTTGATGCATCAAAAATAATATCTTAATTATCGAATCACATGACACAGTCTTCCTGTACAACCTTTTAGCTTTAGTGGACTAACATTCATCTTATAGTCCACAAAGTATAGCTAAATTTTAATGCATGTAAACTATATAGAATGTATTTGTAAGTACATACAGAAAATAAGTTATTTGAAATTAATATTGAGTCTCTGAAATTCTTTAAACATCCTTTTTTTAAATTTTTCCTGCGTGCGATTTTCGTTTCGCTTTTAATTATATATATTCAACTTTGAAACTCATACATAGATCATTCAAAGTGTCTTGTATAAAACCCTACAGTTTATTGACGAATAATTTTGTTTTGTCTTTGTTAGTTATTAAACATGCATTTACAGAGAGCTACATTTAAAATTTTTGGAAATAGGACCTAGAAATTTTATAAAAAATAATATAACTTTCTTGAGTCCATATGTTTCCATATACTCAAACCTCGTACTGTGATTTAGACATATATATATATATATATATATATATATATATGTATAAAGATTTCACATAAACACGTGAAATAACAATCAATGATCAAACCACAACAAGAAAATGGGAAAACAAGACTAAGATCTTTCAACCGTAACAAGCGGTCTTCGTCAGAGTCAAAAACCCAACTGCCTGCCTGCATGCAGCTGGTAACACACTTACTAATTCAAGTTGCCGGGTAATTCGTCTTTCTAGAGAAAACTGAAGAATTTTCAGGAAATTAGAGTTACTAAGTGTGTTTCATTACTCTGTGTATAACTGCCTGCAGTTGGGTTTTTGACTCTGACGAAGACCGCTTGTTACGGTTGAAAGATCTTAGTCTTGTTTTCCCATTTTCTTATTGTGGTTTCATAATTGATATATATATACACTTTAACACAGAGAAAAGAACACAGAAAGACACTACAGAACTCACTTCGATATTTCGACATCCGTCGTGATCGGGAAGAAGTGCGAAGTACTCGCATTGAGAAGCAAACTGCTACTGGCCTTAGAGTAACTCGTGGAACCACCGCAATGCTGCCCCCCAGCGGAGGAGAGGAAAAATAGAAAACCCTCCAATATTTATTTAGAAAACAAGATAAAAAGTATATAAAATACGAAATAATAATAAAAAAAATTAAAAAAATTAACGGTACAGGTTAAGACCAGGAGGAGAACGAGCCCCAAGGAGGCATATGAATGCCTCTTCGGAAGCTCTAAGGGTGACATGGGAATTAGACTCGGGTATTTGTTTGAGGATTTGTAATATATATATATATATATATATATATATATATATATAAGTTCAAATACAAAGAAAAGTTGTTTCAAAATAATGAAACACACTTACTAATTCAAGTTGCCGGGTAATTCGTCTTTCTAGAGAAAACTGAAGAATTTTCAGGAAATTAGAGTTACTAAGTGTGTTTCATTACTCTGTGTATAATTTTGCCTGGTATTTGAACTTTCGTTGTCCAGTTTGGATCATTTTTTTTTTCATTTAACGTAAGTATATATATATATATATCATTTGAGTAAAGTGATTCAATAAATTTCGAAATTTAAAATGATGTCTTACAAATTCCTTGTGTTTTATGATTAAAATCGTTTTTTTTTTGGGGTAATATTTAATCGCACTTTGGGTTTTATACTTATATGTAATATAATCAAGATTTACCATCATTAGGCCATCATTACACCATTGGTAAGAGTACACAGTTGTTTGTTTGATGGGGTCTGAATATTTGAATGAAATGATAAATACTTGGTCAGGAATAGGTATTGATTGCCTGCATAATGGACCTAAAACGGCTATTTGAGATTCTCGCAAGAGGATTAGACCCAGACGCCGGTAACAATGACGCTTTTGTCAAGCATCCTGTCCAACACTGCAACCCTTCTCGGCGATTAGAACCAACCGATGCCTGCTTTGGATCCTCGCTGCACCGAGTCCTCGCAAAAATTTACATATATTTAAATTGCAACCACAATCAGATATTCAAGTAATATTTTATATCCAATAATTCACTTTTTATTCATTTCATATTTCGCACTTTAAGTTTAAAAAGAAAACTCTTTCATCGTTATATACTAAATAACGAGAATTTAGGATACTAAAACTAAGAATATTATTTTTCATATTCCTAATTTAATTTAATCTTAAATTGATTCTTGTCTACCTTATTCTCTGTGACCGGGCGCATATGTGGCAACATTGTTGGTATCCAACCATCTCTGTACCAGTGCACTTGGTTTCCCTCTCCTATCTCTCCTGAAGACGGTTCAACCAAAAATTAGAGACTGTAAGTGTGTGTTTTTAATTTCTCTATGTTTCTTTATGTACATTGAACTATATATATATATATATATATATATATCAATGATCAAACCACAATAAGAAATGGAAAAACAAGACTAAGATTTTTCAACCGTAACAAGCGGTCTTCGTCAGAGTCAAAAAACCCAACTTTGAAAGATCTTAGTCTTGTTTTCCCATTTCTTATTGTGGTTTGATCATTGATTGTTGTTTCACGTGTTTATGTGAAATCTTTATATATATATATATATACACCAAAAACAAATATGTATGAGTATGACTAAGAGTATTTTTCAAAAATAGTTGTACCTAATTCACTATCAAGTTATATGAAAAATTCAAAATTAACTTCTGTTCTATACAAGAAAACTATTTTACATATTGAGAAACCTATTAAAAAATACTCTTATAGGATATTTCATTATGATTCGTGACTTTTATGGCAATTATCCATAGAAATCTATTAACAAATCAGATGACTGAATAAAATAATGAGATATAGAGCCAAAAATGAGACATTATTTAATAATATGACATAAGGAATAGAGGGAGAAAGAGGAGTGGAGAGAAGTTTTAACAAACTGATATAATGTAAGAGAGTTATAGGGAGAATGTGGAGTGAGTGACAGCAGACAGGTGGAGGTTTGCAGGAGTCTTTAGGAGATTGTACACTAAAATGGCAAAAAAAGAGTACATTGGCTAAGAAAAAAGAGGAATAAAACAATGTATGAGGTGAGAGACCAAAAAAATGCACAGAGATAATGAAAAATGTTAAAACATATATTGAATACCCTATAATAAATGATTGCTTTATAATTCAACAAATGAATTATAACTATCATAACAATTAGTGTTTTGGTAAGTTCACGTAGTTCAGAAAGTCGAAGAGGACTTCATTCTACCCAGCATTGATGTCACCTGTCTAATACCCATGAAGACAACCCTTCAATTATTATAATTAAAAGTACCATATTTTAATTTATAAAATTAAAACATAATTAAATTAAAATCGCTATTTATAATTGTAGAGCTATCATTGTAATTTATACAATTTAGGGGTCAGGTTAGCTCAGTGATTACGTGTTCGCCTCTGAACTGATAGGACGGGGGTTCGATCCCCACCTGGCCCTCGATTTATTCATGCGGGAGGTGAATAAATCTGAGCACGTCGTCCCTCGGAGAAGGACGTTAAACTGTCGGTTCCGAGCCTGTACGACGTCAGGTACTCGTTAAAGAGCCCTACTCTAAATACACTTGAGTTAGGCAAAATTTAAGACTCCCAGTGTAGAATCAATCTTCATTGTGTGGTTATCACAAAGGGCCAATGCTCGGCATAAGTGTGTTCCCTTGTGGAACTGCCTCTGCAACCTAACCTAACCTAAATTATACAAGTTCAAATTATAATTTTTATTTTTGACATTTTAGTGATGATTTCTGAATGTGTGTGTGTGTGTGTTGTGTGTGTGTGTGTGTGTGTGGTGTGTGTGTGTGTATGTATGTGTGAGTCAATAAGTCAGTGTTTGCCCAAAATATTTTAAATACTTTACTAGACCATAAACAGATTTTAATGAAATCTATTAAATCAGTGGAATCACTATTAAATCTATATTAAATATTATCACTATTAAATCTATAGCCTTTGGAGTGGAAATTTACCTTGCTATTTTTGAACAATAAAGATTCTTCACAGCAAATTAAATATTATTTTTCTCTCATTCTTTGAGTTATTTTAGAAACCAAAAATTTTGAATTTAGTACTTCCACTATAAGATATATCATGATTAAAATATAAATTTTGGATTATTAAAAAAATGTAATTCAACAATAAGAAGACAACTAAAAAGTTTCCCCAATATTTAGTTGGCAGATATCTCTATCTTTATATTATTATATTATTAGACTGAAAAATAAGTAATTTATAAAAGATGGATTTATTTTAACTTAAAATAATAATGAATTGAACAAAATCATTGTTTAGGTAATTAATTAAAATATTACACAAACATTCTAATAATTTACAATAGTATAGAGTATGTACGCATAATTTAAAATCAAATGAATAAATATTTTTAATAGTTGCAATTTATTTACCATATAACTATTATCTCTCAAAAATTGTGACCAACACAAATGGAGGATATAATTAACTTTAAAAGCTCAACTTTACTCAAGTTACATTAAATCTAGTGATTTTACTGTCTGTTTCAAAGAGTAATACAAATATAACTTAGTTATGGTTTCTTGGCTGAGCTTATAATTGACACATTTTTTCGCTAAATCTTAATGATTCAATAGAAACATGCCTGTCAAGCTTTCGTCAATTGTCCAAACAAACATGTCTATTATATTACCATTTCAACTGATAAAATTTAAAATCAACACACACAAAAAAATCAATAATTAAATTGACTGTTGATTATTTCGAATAAAGGGTGTAATTATGATATAATGTACTTGATTGTAGACTACTTGAGATTTCTTTTCTCTATTTTATATGTGATGGTTCTTATATATGCGATATATTATATATATATATATATTATATATGGTATAAATAGGCAGCAGATCCTCTTTTAAACAAGTATCATTAAAATTAACCGCAGTCTCAGCATTCACGATCTTAAGACTGAGAGATTCGATTCTACGAACTAACCTAACTAATCCTAACCTAACCTAACGAACTAATCCTGCTAACAGGGTTCAACTGGAAAAGGAGTTGGCCAAGTGACATATTAAATTAAAATCGATGACTCATGCTTAGTCATTGCTATAAATAGATTAAAAGGATTAGTACAGGTTAATATAAACAGAAGGTCAAAGGTCAATAATGAACAAGAAACAAGCGGTTAGAATAAACCTTATTGACCTTTGACCTTCTCTTTATATTAACCTGTACTATCCTTTTAATCTATTTATAGCAATGACTAAGCATGAGTCATCGGTTTTAATTTAATATATATATATATATATATATATATTAAATTATTAGTTTACATCGTCCAGTGGACGCATTTACGTCTCCGTTCCTTCATTCTTTCTCCTTTTATTTTATTTTCTTCTTTCTACTCTCCTGAAGACGGCAAGACGCCGAAATAATCGAGATTCGTGAGTGTTCGTCCTTTTTCTTGTGTTCTCTAGCTGTAACTTTAATTATATATATATATATATATATATATATATATATATATACAATTAAATGTATATATATTACAATTAAAAGAAACGGTCCAGCGGACTTCTTTAAATAAAATAAATTCAAAACGAAGGAAACACACAGAAAGACACAGACATAACTCACATCGATATTTCGACCATCGTCGTCATCAGTAGGTGTGAAGAACGAAGAGCGAAGAGTCCCACAGGAAGACCGGGCGGCGACCCAGGAAGAGTTCCTGCGGGACTTTTCGCTCTTCGTTCTTCATACCTCCTGATGACGACGATGGTCGAAATATCGATGTGAGTTATGTCTGTGTCTTTCTGTGTGTTTCCTTCGTTTTGAATTTATTTTATATTTATATATATATATATATTATATATGTGATATTTACCAAATATAGTTTTAGTTACAAGAATCTCTACATAAATACATTGTTTATATATCAAGATCTTCACTTTTAAATTAATATAAAAAAATGATTAATGTATAGTTTGGTTTTCTTAAACTATTAAAAAATTTAAATATATGTTCACCTTCCCTTGTCATATTTTGTTTAAATAGTAATATTATAAGGTTTTTTCTGTTTATTTACAGTCCAATACCTAGCATGTATGCATAGTCTACATTCACGATTCTATTATCATTGAATATATCAAATAAATTAAACCGAACTATGAAATAAACTGCACGAAATATTTCCAAGCTGTGCACACAGTCACAATGTGTTATTTAGTCATGTTTGGAAATTATTGACTAAACTCTAAACGGAGTTTAACATAAGCAATATTTGTTGATTTGATTATGAATTGATACACTGAATATATTAAACACATTGTTTTTGTAATTAAACTTTATTTATGTGAAGATTTATTTTTCTTTTTTTTTTTAGGAATTTTACCTTGAAAGTTTAGAATTAGGACCGTATTTTGTTTGCTTTTCAATAATAGAACAAAAAATAAATATTGACAATATAAACGAAGAAAAAATAAGAATAGCTATAAAACAAGAATAATAAAATGACAACTTGATCTAGTCATATGGTCATGGGAGTATCACATTTTTTGAACTTATTTTATGTACAACTAATCGTAACTATTTAACTATTTTAATAAATATCGATGTTTACATCTACACCCTACGGGAACCTCATTAATTGGAACAAATATTGAATATTAGGTCGGTCATTAGTTGTGCAATCCGTAATTGTGTGGTATTTACTCATTCTGAGGTAAAATGGATAAAACAACAAAACAAGTTTTGATTGGGTTGTTTTCACTTGACCAACCCGTCAGTATCACATCCTTGGTGTCTTCCTGATGATGAACACAAAGTGTTCGAAACGCGTTGAATAAAACTTCATTTGTGTGGAGACTTTTGTTGGTTTATCCATTTTACCTCAGAATGGATATTAGGTGTCACAGGCATAACGAATTGGATGGTATTCCTGTAGTGGGTCCACATTTGAAGAGCTCCAGCAAATGTGCAACTTTCAAGACTGACCCAAATCCAAGACTAAAAAGATGCCTGATCCATGTAAGAAGGAAACTATGAGTTATGTTACTTGCTCGACCCTCAGATGGTTTAAAATTATCGATCGCATTTGAAAGCACCTGGGAAAGCCCGCTTCAACAGAATGAAGAACACTTCTCCAGTCAACATTCCATAGCATAGTTTTAACAGTTCGGCAGCACAGTTGCTTTCTTAGCAGCTTAGTGTTAGCCTGTAACTTCAAAAACACGCAGGAAATATTTCTCCCAGTAAATTAGTATAAAAATTTAAACCATTAATAGTTCTACGATATGTAAACGATACACTAATATTAGCAAAAGTAGAAAAGAGAATAAGAAGTATTCTGGACGCAAACAACTTTTTATAATTAAGTTATGTAAAACACAATATGTTATTACGAACTAACATTATGAATTTCTTTTTGTTAGGACAAACATTTTTTATCGAAATTTCTTGCTAATTGCATCAAACATTTGCCTTGATATTCCAAAAAAATTACGTCCGGTTTTATTGATGGATCTGAAATATATCATCAAAGAAACAACTTGATGTACAAGTTGTACATCGTAACAACGATGTTTCAACTTGTACATCTATATCATAATACGAGAAATTTGAAGATATTTTAATATGATATAAGTACGATAAAATTTTTAAAACTATAGAAGCCAACGCCATGCAACCATGGGTTCTATTATGCTCTCCAGAATGAAGAATGCTTTTCAGGTAAAAGTGTTGCCAGTAATTGAACATTGGTGGTCAATGTTCTAGTGCAGGGGTCTCCAAACTTTTCAATGGAAGTGCCACATTATATACACATTATTCTCACATTTATGCGGGCTCAGGAATAAATAAACAAAAAATCAGTGCCAGTAATCTAATTTCCTCTGATATTAGAGTATAAAAGTGGAAAAATTCAAAAATATTTTTTGTTGGAAAAAATCAGTGTGAACTATATAGATTCCTGCCTTTAGTTTTATGAAATGAAATTAGTTTGACAAATAATACTGTCATTTTGACGTCAAAATTTCATTAAAATCAGTATCTATGAGTCACACTATTGTGAGAGAGGGAAACTGACTCGGGCCTTAGCGCCACCAGTCAGAAGCTTCGACTTTGAATAATTCAAATTATTTTTTTCAAAGCCACCAAAAAGGGATTTGTTTGTCGGGACGGATGTGGCCCGCGGGTCATAGTTCGGAGAGCTCTGTTCTAGTGTTTAAAATCTAAAAATATTGGGATCAGTTTCAACAAAACACATAACTACAATCTTAGAATTCATCACAATAATAAATGCAATAAGGAAAAACTAAAGGTTCATAAGGTAGCTGACTGCTTTAAGACAACTATGTTGGAAAAGTCGCATTACAGATATGTGACACGATATAAAAACATGAAGACCAGAAATATAGTAAATCAACAGTTATAAAAGTTTTTCAGTCATATATTTCTTAAGTAAGAAACAAGTTAAATTTTTTTAAGTAACTAGATCAAGTAAAGAAGTTAAGGGCAAAATAAAGGAAGTTAAAAGGAATGATAGTTGACCATAAAGTACTCGGAAGTAGAACTAATAAGGATCATCTGACAGAATGCAGTCTCTTGTAACTGTGGAAGGTAGGCAAAATTAATCTCAGATATGTCAACATATTTCAAATTAGTTAAGTTTAAGCAACTTTCTGTCTTGAAATTACATTTCACTCATATTTAATGTCACTTGTATAATAATAAACATTGTTATATTTAATACTAGCTGATATTCCAGGTACTTCCAAGGAAAAATAAGAATCAATTTTATAAAAGTCAGTTGTAGTTATAACTATAGTCGATGAACTGAAAATATATCATTAAATAAAGAAACAATGACAGTGGTGTTCAATTATGGTGTTTGATTTCACCATACTTGAAGTCATCTGCTAAAAAACTGGACTGATTTAGACAAACTTTACTATAAGTATATCATTACTTGATTTATTGTAATGTGGGATACCCATGTTTGCAATTCTAGCGAAAATTTAATCATTTTTGTAGCACAATCTTAAGGTTTCTGCTGGTGATATTGAATAGTTCTTCTGCAGAATTCTTTTAAACATTAATATTGTATTTAAAAGCTTAATACAAGAAATTTGAAGATATTTTAATATGATATAAGTACGATAAAATTTTTAAAACTATAGAAGCCAACGCCATGCAACCATGGGTTCTATTATGGCCTCCAGAGTGAAGAATGCTTTTCAAGTAAAAGAGTTGCCATCAATTTAAATGATGCACTCTTTTAAATGTCTAATCATTAGACTTATTGGTCTTGGTTTGTTTACAAACAACTGTTTTTGGGCAATATTCGAGATTAGGAAAGGTAATTTTGTATCTTTATGACTGTACAACTACTATTTTCATGTGACATCTCCAATTTTTTTTAACTATTTTTGTTGATCAAATATAACATTATGTATTAAGTATTGACTTAAGACTAATATTTTATCACCTTATAATATTGGAAGAGTAATATTTTACTCAAAATAACAACTATATCTATCTGTAGTGTTATGGAAAGGGATTGATAAATAACCATCGTTATATCTATCAGACAGACATATCAACAAAATCAGCTCTAAAAATAGTGGTTAAACAAATATGAAAATCTCTAAATCTTAATGGAATCACTGTCGATTGATTTTTGAGATATTGAAACCATTCTCTTCAATTCTCACCAGAGTTGAAGAAGAATTGAGGAGGTTTTTGGTTATCGGATGTGATGGGTTATGTTTGAAAAGACAGGAAATGCTTATTTGAGTTGAAAAAGAGGTGGGAAACGTATCGTGACTCAATTTTAAGTCTATTAAACTTAATTAAAGAGAAGAATGGGGGTAATGTATTGTTAAAAAAAATAGAATAGAGATCTATAATATATAAGCTTACTACTAGTTTTACTGATTTTCCAATACTTTATTTTTCATAAATCATTCTATAGTTTAAAGTAATCAAAATTAAAGTTGGTAGTGAGGAAAATATATTATCGCCACAAGGAACTTATTTTACGACGCGTTTCGAACACTTAGAATTCATGATCAGGCGCATCTGCCTCAGAAGGGGTGTTCAGCGATTACAACCAATTCAATCACTGAACACCCCTTTGGAGAGCAGATGTGCCTGATGATGAACACTAAGTGTTTGAAACGCGTCGTAAAATAAGTTCCTTGTGGTGAAGTCATAATATATTTTACCTCACTATCATAAATAACACACAATAATTGCTCGCATAGCTCGTGAAAATTACCTTTAATAACATTGAGCTAATATGAAACTATATAATAATGCAAAGAAAAACACAATTACAAACAACTTCGGGAATATTACAAAGTTGTAGGACGTTCAGTGGTGGAGTGTAGAAATTTCCCTCTGAAAGTGCAAAGATGTATTGTTAGAAAAATCTGAAGTGATACACTCAACATCACTATATGTACATAATATCATGGTGGTGACAATTAATTGATTTGTTTTCTTTTTAAGTGGCTGTTGGTTACTTTTGGTTACACATCAATCCACCCCTTAACACACATACATACAAACCATATACATATAGACGTCATTGAAAAAACGTTAAAAAAGAGTTGTTACATGATCACTGTACTCTATTTATAGCAAAATAAAAAAAATTTTAGCACGAAAAAATTACTTAGAGTAATTAATAAGTAATTTCTATTTAAATACATTAATATGATGTCTTACATATATAAGTATTTATGAGAACTAATGAGGATAATAATATAAGTAATGGATTATAGCCACAGTGATAAGTCTTACACATATAAGTATTTATAAAAAGATTTCACATAAACGCGTGAAATAACAATCAATGATTAAACCACAATAAGAAAATGGGAAAACGCTTGTTACGGTTGATAGATCGTAGTCTTGTTTTCCCATTTTCTTATTGTGGTTTGATCATATATAAGTATTTATGGGGATGTAACAGCGTGGAAAGCGTAAGTTTGTAGACAAGGTTGTGAATGTACATAGCCAGGGCTCCTTGGTACGCCCGTAATGTTGATATTCACCATGACTTGAAAATGGAATCCATAGATAGCTACATCACTCGACTTACTAACAATGAAGACAACAAACTATCTACTCATCCAAACCTCCTTATACAAACTCTAAATCCTGCCACCAACCTTCCTCAACCTCACTGAACAATTACTTCATCCACTAACTATCTAACTACTTTTCCAACTGATGACTAAAAACTTTGAAAAAGATTACCTCAACAAGACCACATGACCGCGAATACGACATCTTTACTGCACAGACGAACTTATATCTGACATGAATTACTGACATTACAAGTTATAGTAGCACAGTAAGCAAGCAGTAGAAGGCTGCTGGTCTGGAACTGCTAGTTACGACGTGCACTATAGTGCGCGGATATATTCGTTGGTCGTTGGTCGTTAGTCGTTGGTCGTTGGTCGTTGGTCGTTGGTCGTTGGTTGTTGATACATGTAAAAGTAATAATAAAATAGTACTGTGTACAAGTACTTATTTAATATAAAGGTTATGTTAAGAAAATGAATGGTTGTTTATATTAGTAAGGTAATTATATCATATGAACACTTATTTGGCGGGGGGGGGGAGGTCGTGTGCATATTATGGGGCTCCTTTATTTGTTTAAAAAGTTTATTCTTGCTTTATTTACGCATTATATTAATTCTTTAGATGTAAGTTTTTGCATTCTTAAATATTTTTTTCATCATTTAAATTTATTTTTTAACTAATGCCTTAATCATATTAATTTTTTCCCGTTAAAGGTGTGACCCTATCCCCAGTTTACATTTTTTTTAAATATGAACTTCTTAGTTTTATCTTAGTAAAATCAAAAAAATATGATTTTTTTTTTGTTTTGGATTTAGTTGTATGCTACGAGTATTTATTTATATATACTAGGATTGGATACCCTATTATTTTCAATGTAAAATATTTTATTATTATTAGTTATTTTATAATAAAAGAACTTGTTTGATGACTTATTTTAGAAGAATTAAGTTTGTATTTAAACTGCATTGTTTTCTATAAAACCTTCTTTAAGTGGCTGTAAGATTTCTCCTTTTATTAAATATGTATAAATATAAAAAATATGATTTTTTTTGTTTTGGATTAGCTGTATGCTACCTATATTTATACATACTAGGACTAGACTATCCTATTCCTTCTCAAGGGTTAAATATCTTGGATGTATTATTAGTTGTTTTATAATAAAAGAACTTGTTTGAGTTGAGTTATTAGAAAATTAAGTTGACATTTAAACTGGCCATGTTTGCAATGCAATCACCCGTCTATAAATCCAACCATTGCACAACTACTGTTATTAAAATGATAAATATAACATAGTAACTGATGCACCAAATACATCTCACTAACTATCCATTCCTTCTCAAAGGGTTAAATTCTTGGATGTTTATGTTGTCCATAAAAAAATTGGAGTTGGAAAAAAACTGACACTGTGATGCCTGTTGTGCAATGCAATGCGACGCCTGTGTGTAATATTTCGCAACATTGCAGAACTGCTGTTTACCGTCAATGATATATACGCAATGGGGGACTAATAGTTTGTCCATTTTAAAGATATTTAGGAACCCTTCTAAAGATGAATTGTACGTAATAAATTTATTTGTACACATGTGATTACGATGTAAACGTGTGCGCGCCTGTGTGTATATTTGGCAGATTGAGAATGCGGTACCGTCCTGATATATACGCATTACAATAGTTTTCTTTTTGCGTATTTGATTCTAAAATATTGTACGTAATATTATTTGTACAATAATTACGATTAAACTATATCGTAATTAGTATATTTATCTTAGTATATTTATAGTATATTATTTGTACAATAATTACGATTAAACTATATCGTAATTAGTATATTTATCTTAGTTATATAGTATATTATTTTAATAATAATATATATATTAATATATATATATTTATATATATATATATATATATATATATATATATATATATATATATACGAGTTCGAGATTAACAAAGAGCAACACACAAAGTAGGGAAACACACTTACAGACTCAAATTTTCGGGTAATCCGTCTTCACGAGAAAAGAGAATGGGAGACCAAGCACGTTGTAGACGCAACGGCAAGTAACCCGTTCTCTTTCTCTTTTCTCCTGAAGACGGATTACCCGAAAATTTGAGTCTGTAAGTGTGTTTCCCTACTTTGTGTGTTGCTCTTTGTTAATCTCGAACTCGTATTGTGTCCAGTTTGGATCGTATTTCGTTTTATCAGTGAATATATATATATATATATATATAGACTAAGTGTATATAAATATATTATATACACTCAGTTTATTTAGCTCTATAGTGAAATATATTTCACTATATATTTGGTGATATAAATTTGTAATTTGTAATTTATATCACCAAAACAGAACTACTGTTACTACATAAAAAAATAGTAATTACAGTAACTATTTATCTGGCAAAGTAATATTTTCATCTAATTAAATGATTAGGACATCTTGAATATCAGAGAAAGAAAGTACTACGGAGTTTTTTTTCCTTTTATACAAAGAAGCAATGCTCTTGAATCCCTCAGGCTGTTTGAAACCACTAAATCAAACGAACATAAAACTCTCTTTGAATTTCATAAATATGGGAATCCGATTCCTTTTTAGCAATTCATTTAAAATATTCAAACTAAGTGATGCAAAAAATACTGGCCAATTTGCCAAAAACGAATTTTCAATTTCAAAAGAAGTCTTCAAAGTTATTACTGTAGTTCGTCGTATTTCAATTAAAGATAAAAATTTAGTTTTGAGATATTTAATATGTGTAAATAATATTGATATTTATTTATTCTTATATAAATATAAGCTATGTTAACATAATTATATATGCTCCACACTGTTATATTTTTATTTCTCGATGTAAAATTAACTTTTATGCAATTTTCAAACATCTCTTGCTAAACATTTCGACCTACTTGTAGACATATTTAGGGATTAGTATTTATTTGAATAAATATTTCATAGTTTTCTGTTTTTCTTATTTATTACTTCTGTTATATTGTTAATGTATTTGAATTACTTTCATGATGCCTTAAACCAGGGTTTTCCAAACTTTTTCTGGCTGGCGCCCCCTTGTCTTCTAGAATAGACTGCCAGCGCCCCCTTGTCTTCTAGAATAGCCTGCCAGCGCCCCCTACCCCATAAAAATGGAAAGATATGACAAAAAGCCTATCAGAACTAACCTATCCTATTCAGGTTTAACTTTTTTGGAGAAAGAAAAAATAAATCTCAAGTTAGTTACCTTCCGAGGTTTCAAATGTTTCTCTAGCTGCTAGACAGCTAGAGACTAGCTGTCATGCAATCTACTGCCACAATCTATCTTTACAGAATTGAGATTGCGGTCTACTGTTCATATAGGTAACGATCATTTCATTCTTCTTATATCGACCGAAAACTCATTTACTTCCGATCAAGGCTGACCTTTTAATCCATAGGACATACGTGAAAGAGCAGCTTATCTTTTTATTCCCTTTATTTTGACCGAAAACTCTCTTTTACTTTCGACCGGGGCTGACCCCTTAATCCTCAGGTAAACGAGCGGCATATCTTTTGAAATGCTTATTTCTAATTTTTATTACTTGTATGGTTTGCCAAAAGTTTGGGACGACGGTGTAAGTATTGTAGCAGCCAGCTGCTACATTAGCTACACTGTCGCCATCAACTATCTATTTTTTAGTTACCGCCCCTTAAACCGCATATTTTGCGTTACCGCCCCCCAACCCCCTATTTTTGCATTACCGCCCACTTTGGGAAACGCTGCCTTAAACGATTCAAAAAAATCAAAACACTTGTTTTAACTAAATTTAAAAATCTATTAAAATGATTTTTGTGCTGTTGTAAACTCAATCATTTCTACTATCAATGAAATCCCTAGCTCCAGGGAGGGATTTTAGATTTTAGTTTAGTTAATTAATTGGAGTTTATATGTTAATACCACTGAAACGTGGTGTCATTTCCTATAAGATGTAGGCTATTCATGGTGTCTAGAGTTTCAACACAGGCTCGATGTGAGTAACACAAAGTATAGTTTTTTTTCTGTTTTTTGATGTTTGTAGCTTAGTTGAAGTTGGTGATTTTTTAATAATAATTAATAGCAATATAGGTAACCGAAGAAATCATAAATACACGAGGGAGAGTAAATAACAAGACAGCCTACATCACACATGTAAGATTAACATATGTTAGGGGTTCTTCACCTTACTAGGCCCATGTACCTTCTCACCATTTGTCACCATTTCATTTTTCCACCCTCTTCTTTCCAAGATAGATCCTCTCAAAAAGTTCACTTAAAAGATATTTAAATATTACTATAGTCCTTTTTTTCTCTTTTATTATTATTATTATTATATATATATATATAATATGGTACTGTTTTCTTGACCACAAACTATTTTTTGTTAGTTTATAGCCCTGAGGATGTCTTGAAATAAAGTCGAAACGTTGGTAAAAAGGTGATTCCATATATTTACCCTGACCAAACTCCGAGAAAAATAAAAAGTGTTTGTTAATATTTTGTGGTCAAGAAAACAGTACGTATATAATATATATATATAATATATTATATATAATATATATATATATATATATATATATAGGTGTGTTCTCTAATCGGGGTTCGGTCAATTTTCCAGTATAAAAAATCAAACTCTTGTTGCCAACGTTTCGGTTTTATTTAAAACCTTTTTCATAGGCAGAAGTAAGAATTTTTTTAACTAAGAAAATGAAATTTACATTATTTAAAGGAACAACAATGTTAACCGGACAAAACCTTCGACTAGACTTTTCTAGACTTTTCAGTCTAGAAAAGTCTTCTTTTAATGAAATTTAAAGCTACACGCAGGAAACAAAGCAACAACCTTGATTCAATGACAGCCTCAGATGTTTTAGTGAATTTAAGTAACCATAAGAATCCACCTGGAAAACCTGAGGTTTTGGAACCTCCACGACTGTTTAACCTCCTAGTCTCAATGTTGTTAATTCCTTAATAAGGCAAGGTATTAGAGAGTATATAGAATATTTATAATAATTATTGTTATTGTTTTTCCCTATTTAATTTTTAATTAGTTATAATCTTATATCGCTGAAGATAGTCCATGATGAATGAAATGTCGGAACTATTTATTGTGTAGTTTATGTTAGATTTATAGTTTAGAATTATAACTTAGATTACTGTCAGGGACTTCAGTAATAAATCATTAGGAGAACTGATGTACACATTACCAGAAGGGTTGAAAACTTGGAAAATTAAACAAAAAAAGAACAAAAATGAAAATCGGCATACTTTTTAATAAGGTCTGTTCCCAAAATATACTAATATATATACATTAAATAACAGATTCAATATATATATATATATATATATAACAGATTCAATCATATATCGACCGTTTGATAGAATAGATGTGTTATCTAATCATGATTCAGTCAATTTTCTAGGTTCAAAAATCGAACTCTCGTTGCCGACGTTTCGGTTTTATTTTACAACGTAACTTCTCCATTTCTTCAAACATTCACTCACGTCTTCTTCATACACTCTTCTTATATCCTCATAAAAAACCCATATTTCTTCTTATATAAACCCAAAATATATATTGACCGTTTGATAGAATAGGTGTGTTATCTAATAGTGATAGATTCGATTAATCAAACCCCGATTAAATAACACACTATCTGTTTCTGTTTGTTCTTTTTGTCAATATAGTTGATATATATATATATATATATATAATAAATTCAAAACGAAGGAAACACACAGAAAGACAGAGACATAACTCACATCGATATTTCGACCATCGTCGTCATCAGGAGGTGTGAAGAGCGAAGAGTCCCGCAGTCACAGCCCTGCCTTCCTGCAGGACTCTTCACACCTCCTGATGACGACGATGGTCAAAATATCGATGTGAGTTATGTCTGTGTGTTTCCTTCGTTTTGAATTTTATTTAAAAAATTCCGCTGGACCGTTTCTTTTAATTACATATATATATATATATATATATATATATATATAGAAAGTATCATTTCCATTGTTCTCTGGTTTATCTGAGTAAATACTAATGATTTTAATAAACAAGATGAAGCCGAGATTTAATGCCTTGGACTAATTACTTTAAAGAGTACTAAAAAAAAAAGCTTAAGCACGCAATATTTCCAGTTTTATTCCCTCTATTTGAATTAATTAAAACTGCAATTATGTATTGACAAAAAATTAAAAAGCAAACAATTCAACATCTCATCAAAATATGTATTCAGATTAATACCTCGTCTAATAAAGAGCCATTTTTTTCTTGCTTCAGAGGAAGCTAGTTATAAATAATTCATGGGGTAGGAGTGACGCAGAGGGTCTTTCTTTACCCGTGTCACATGTTAATCATGCTACTTTATCAGAGTTAGTCATAATGCAATACTCCTTACATTCTTGTAACAAAAGGAATACGAAAATAGCACTCCTTCATTCTTTTTTCTTTCATTACATGAATTTTTCTTAATCTATTTTAGATAATTAAGTATATATATATATATATAATATATATATATATATATATATATATATATATATATATATAAAAGGAGTCGTTATCAGCCTTTGGAGCGATTCACTTCTTTTCCTGAAGACGAGGACATCGAAATATAGTAGTGAGTTCAGTGGTTTCCTTTCTATGTGTTCTTTTTTAAATTCTAGTTTATATATATATAAATTTAATTGTATATATATATATATACAATTAAAAGAAACGGTCCAGCGGACTTTTTTTAAAATAAAATAAATTCAAAACGAAGGAAACACAGAAAGACACAGACATAACTCACATCGATATTTTGACCATCATAAATATTTCGATCATCTTGATGGTCGAAATATCGATGTGAGTTATGTCTGTGTCTTTCTGTGTTTCCTTCGTTTTGAATTTATTTTATTATATATATATATATATATATATATATATATTATATATATATATATATAAACTTGATAAATATATTGGCCGTGGAATCGAACAGAATAAAAATGTTTATGAGGTATCAGTAAGTTTTCACGGTCTAATCAAACTTCCAAAGCTGTTATTTTGACTCTACGTAAAATCTTATTCATAGGCCTATAATAGAAAAGAAAGTATATGACGTAGCAAAACATAGAAGAAAGCAAACATAGAAATATCAAAAATGTAATGTTACATCTTCTATGTCACAAATGTAGGTATTGTGAACAAAGAAAAAGGAAAACAATTTTGTGTAAAATATCAACTTGATCCATCAAAGATTCTGGACCGTAGTGTGGTAACAAGCAATGCTAACACACTCACCCACCCACCCACTCACACACACACAGACATCATCGATAAAACTTCTTCTGGGACCTCAAAACATGTAATTCCGTCAAAATCTCGAGATCGAATTTTTTACGATCACTATACTTTACTTATAGTAAAGTAAAAATAACTGAAATATAAAATTCAAAAACATAAACTATTATATTTGAGGTTTAAAATGCATAAGTTAGTCATGGAAAAATTATAGAAGTGTCATCGTAAATAAGTTCGATACACTAAACAATGGCAACAATCAAGAAGTGAAATATACTAAACAATTTAAAATTACACTATATACATATATAACAGTTCAAAATTGAAGATAGGTAGCATATAAAGTAAAGAAACACACTTACAAACTCAAATTTTCGGGCAATCCGTCTTCAAGAGAAAAGAGAAAGGGTGACCAAGCACGTTGTAGACGCTACGGCTAGTAACCCCCCAACGGGTTGTTACTAGCCGTTGCTTCTGCAACGTGCTTGGTCTCCCTTTCTCTTTCTCCTGAAGACGGATTGCCGAAAACTTTGAGTTTATAAGTGTCTTTCTTTACTTTGTGTGCTACCTATTTTCAATTTTGAACTGTTATTGTGCCCAGTTTGGATCGTCTTTCCGTTTATTAAGTGAATATATATAATGATTAGATGAAGACCTGCTGCCAGTTTATATATATATATAAACTAGAATTTAAAAAGAACACATAGAAAGGAAATCACTGAACTCACTACTATATTTCGATGTCCTCGTCTTCAGGAAAAGAAGTGAATCGCTCCAAAGGCTGATAACGACAGCCTTATATATATATAACATATATATATATATATATATTATATATATTATATATATATATGTAAATATTAAGCTCCATAAATTAAAAACATACACTTACAGCCTCTAATTTTTATTTTAACTGTCATCAAATTATTTTACAAAGAAAAATAGTATGTGGATTTTAATCAACAACTGTAGTCTGAATGAACACGTGACACAACTGAAATAACCAAGCAAGGTAACCAAATTTCACCAGACAACCAAAGAGACACTAACACAATTTTCCATCTATCAACAATGTTTAACTTAACACACCCAAATAAATACTATTTTAATTTGAAATATCACTTCTATAATTAATGGATTAATTATTAGGCCTCTGTTTTTGTAGGCCTATGAAAAAGGTTTTAAATAAAGACCGAAACGTTGGCAATGAGAGTTTAATTTGAACCTGAAGAACTGACCGAGTCCCGATAAACTTTAGTTTTGTTTCTATTCCACGGCCGATACTTTTATCAATGTTTATATATATATATATATATATATTGTTCTCTTTGAAAGTTTGTAGTTCATCTTGCTTGCGTTGTATTGATTACACGAGTCAACCATGATTATATTAAATTTGATTTATATATAAATAAAAATTTAAGAAGGTATAGTTTGACAAAGCATGCTAATATCAACATATAGTTAAGAAATATTGTAAGTTTTAACAATTTTGAAAGGTAAAGAAATGTTTAAAAATCTCTCATTTGACATTACTATGTAAAAAGAAATAAGGAATTAAAACAATTACAAATATTTAAAATGTCATTGGTTATAACGGCTAGTATTTTGATGGAAAAAAATGTGGAAATCAAAGGAACATTTTAAAAGACTTTTAGAGACTACAATTTTAGAGATAATATGCATTAAAAAAAAACAAACAAAAGGTTGGATGTTTTTAAAGACATAGTAAATAGTAGTAACTGTGAGGGAATACAGTACGACATTAATGTTCTAAAAGTAATATTAATTTTCATTATGCAGCGATGCGTACATATAAATATTATTGATAACAGTTCCAGGTCAGTGGTCATTTATTATTTCATATTGAAAATCCTTCATCATTAAATTATAAAAAAAAAACTTTTACATGCATTACAAACTTTTTGATCGTATAAAAGAAAAAAATAATGAAATATTGCTTACCAAAAACGACAGTCGTTAGCAATTGCAATAACAAGTTTAATATTTTCAATATAATAATACAATTTTAGGTAGTATTAATTACAATCAATGTTATTGGTATCTATTGAGAGTTAGGGTCCCTCAGGTCATTCATATTTTATTATGACATTTTCTAATTACATTTTATATTGTGCATAGTTACTGAGAAAAAACGGGCAAAACTTTTTGATAAGCCTTATTTTTATAATATAGTATAAAAAGAACACATGTAAAGATAAGAAACTTGGTATTTTTCCTTAGGTCAAAAGCATATGTTCGAGATGACCTGTATTAACCTCTGTGTTTTTCACTCAGGAGTTAATGGAAACATTAATTATGTAGTATTTACTTGTGAGTAGAATAAGTGAAAGATATCTAAGACTTCTCGCAAATGATTTTATCTAACGTCGAATCGTTTAGTCAGATCAGATCTACTACATAAGAATATGCATAGGAAATATGAAACTGATTACAGAACAACTCAACCCAAAATAAGAACCACGTAAGGGCCAGGTTAGCTCACTGGTTAACGTACTCCCCTCTGGGCTGATAGTCTGGGCTTCGAACCCCACCTGACCCTCAATTTATTCTCGTGGGGGGTGAATAAATCTGAGTAGGTCGTCCCTCGGATAGGGATTTATTCGCGTGGGAGGTGAATAAATCTGAGTAGGTCGTCCCTCGGATAGGGATTTATTCACGTGGGAGATGAATAAATCTCAGTAGGTCGTCCCTCGGATAGGGATTTATTCACGTGGAAGGTGAATAAATCTGAGTAGGTCGTCCCTCGGATAGGGATTTATTCTCGTGGGGGGTGAATAAATCTGAGTAGGTCGTCCCTCGGATAGGGATTTATTCACGTGGGAGATGAATAAATCTGAGTAGGTCGTCCCTCGGATAGGGATTTATTCACGTGGGAGATGAATAAATCTGAGTAGGTCGTCCCTCGGATAGGGATTTATTCACGTGGGAGGTGAATAAATCTAGTAGGGTCGTCCCTCGGATAGGGATTTATTCTTGGGGGTGAATAAATCTGAGTAGGTCGTCCCTCGGATAGGGATTTATTCTCGTGGGGGTGAATAAATCTGAGAAGGTCGTCCCTCGGATAGGGATTTATTCTCGGGGGGTGAATAAATCTAGTAGGTCGTCCCTCGGATAGGGATTTATTCATGGGGGGTGAATAAATCGAGTAGGTCCGTCCCTCGGATAAGGGATTTATTCACGTGGGAGGTGAATAAATCTGAGTAGGTCGCCTCGGATAGGGATTTATTCTCGTGGGGGTGAATAAATTCTGAGTAGGCGTCCCTCGGATAGGATTTATTACGTGGAGGATGAATAAATCTGAGTAGGTCGTCCCTCGGATAGGATTATTAACGTGGTAGGTGAATAAATCTAGTAGGTCGCCCTCGGATAGGATTTATTCCGTGGGGTGAATAAAACTGAGTAGGTCGTCCCTCGGATAGGATTTATTCCTGGGGGGTGAATAAATCTGAGTAGGTCGTCCCTCGGATAGGGATTTATTCCGTGGGGGGGTGAATAAACTGAGTAGGTCGTCCCTCGGATAGGGATTATTCACGTGGGGGGTGAATAAAAACTGAGTAGGTCGTCCCTCGATAGGGATTTATTCACGTGGGGTGAATAAATTGAGTAGGTCGTCCCTCAGATAGGGATTTATTCACGTGGGAGATGAATAAATCTCAGTAGGTCGTCCCTCGGATAGGGATTTATTCACGTGGAAGGTGAATAAATCTGAGTAGGTCGTCCCTCAGATAGGGATTTATTCTCGTGGGGGGGTGAATAAATCTGAGTAGGTCGTCCCTCGGATAGGGATTATTCACGTGGGAGATGAATAAATTGAGTAGGTCGTCCCTCGGATAGGGATTTTTCACGTGGGAGATGAATAAATCTGAGTAGGTCCGTCCCTCGGATAGGGATTTATTCACGTGGGAGATGAATAAATCTGAGTAGGTCGTCCCTCGGATAGGGATTTATTCACGTGGGAGATGAATAAATCTGAGTAGGTCGTCCCTCGGATAGGGATTTATTCGCGTGGGAGGTGAATAAATCTGAGTAGGTCGTCCCTCGGATAGGGATTTATTCACGTGGGAGATGAATATATCTGCTGAGTAGGTCGTCCCTCGGATAGGGATTTATTCGAGAGGGAGGTGAATAAATCTGAGTAGGTCGCCCCGGTGGTTTATTCACGTGGGAGATGAATAAATCTGAGTAGGTCGTCCCTCGGATAGGGTTTATTCACGTGGGAGATGAATAAATTGAGTAGGTCGTCCTCGGATAGAAATTTATTCGCGTGGGAGGTGAAAAATCTGAGTAGGTCGTCCCTCGGATAGGGATTTATTCGCGTGGGAGGTGAATAAATCTGAGTAGGTCATCCCTCGGATAGGGATTTATTCACGTGGGAGGTGAATAAATCTGAGTAGGTCGTCCCCCGGATAGGGATTTATTAACGAGGGAGGTGAATAAATCTGAGTGGGTCGTCCCTCGGATAGGGATTTATTCGCGTGGGAGGTGAATAAATCTGAGTAGGTCGTCCCTCGGATAGTAATTTATTCTCGTGGGAGGTGAATAAATCTGAGTAGGTCGTCCCTCGGATAGGGATTTATTCACGTGGGAGGTGAATAAATCTGAGTGGGTCGTCCCTCGGATAGGGATTTATTCACGTGGGAGGTGAATAAAACTGAGTAGGTAGTCCCTCGGATAGGAATTTATTCTCGTGGGAGGTGAATAAATCTCAGTAGGTCGTTCCTCGGATAGGGATTTATTCTCGTGGGAGGTGAATAAATCTGAGTAGGTCGTCCCTCGGATAGGGATTTATTCCCGTGGTAGGTGAATAAAACTGAGTAGGTCGTCCCTCGGATAGGGATTTATTCACGTGGTAGGTGAATAAATCTGAGTAGGCCGTCCCTCGGATAGGGATTTAGTCATGTGGGAGGTGAATAGATCTGAGTAGGTCGGTCCCGAGCCTGTACCATGTCAGGTACTCGTTAAAGATCCCTATTCGAAATGCACTTGAGCAAAACTTTTCGATAAGCCTTTTTTCAAAATTCAGGACTCCCAATGTAGAATCTGTAGAATCACCGATCAAACAAAAAACCGGTAAACGGCCTACGTTATCACCCCCTAAGGGATCGGTTTAAACAATTAAAAAAAATAAGAGAAAGAAAAAAAGGAGCCACATAACTGCCTTAGTAAGAGGATGTTGAGTTTTACTGTTAAGCGTTTTGCCTCTTCCATCCCTTCTGGCACAAAATATTCTTCTCCTGATATGAAACGTTGCAAAAATATTGACCTGGGCAAATATTTTTTTGGGCAACTTTATTTTTTTATTTTCATATATCATAATAAATACATATACGTATAATATGTACCCTGTACAATCATTTATTGGAGGGGGGATTGTGTTGACGGCCAGTGACTTGTTCTCATTTCTGAATTTCCTACTGAATTTAGATGCTGATATAAATAATTAATGAATAAGTAATTGAAATATATGTTTATGACGTCAACATCCCTTTAATTAATGAAATCTACATTCCAATTTACTAAAAATAAATATTTCTCGTAAAAAATAATCATAGATTTTAGAGTATTTGCATTAGTTTTATACTGTAAACCACACTGCAGTACTGTCATTCAATAAAATTTGCGTTCCCCAAAATATGATCTCCCATTGATACGTTTACTTCAAATCTAGTGATTATGTTATTTTGATTAAACAAAAAAAATAAGTTTCACCACATGTTTGAAAATATATGTTACTTTTTTTAATTAAAGCTTAATTGTATGATTAAAAAAAACTCAACTTGAATGAAAATAAATTGCTAAAAAAATGATTTTTTTTATATTTTGAATCTAATTATTTTTTGTTGACGCAGTAATACTAAATCATATTAAATACTGTGTAGGATTTACTAGTAGAACAAGACTAATAGTGACAACAATAAAAAAAGAAGTCAATTACATGATTCGTTCGAATTGAACAAAGATCCATCAATAGGGTGATTAAAGGGTAAGAATGATGGAAGCTGAAGGGTGTAGTTTATCAGTCTGTCAGTAAAGCAAAGCAGACGGTTCAGTCAACCTGACACGAAAGATAGCTCCGATCAGCGGCACAACAAGTTTTGGACGCACTTTTTTTTAGAACAAGAAGCCTCTCATCTCAAATGAACCATCAATAATAGAATAAAAAGAACACACTGATATGATCAATTACATAAATACCACAAACTGATTCTTCCTCACTTATATAGATTTATTTTAATTATCTAATTAGTGATATTAATTATAATATGGATATATCATAATCGTAAAACACATAATAATTTATATTTTATTTCCAATTAACTCCACTTACAAAAATTCAAACAATCTGAAGTGGTCTACACGCAACTTTACTACAAGTAAGCTAACTATCGAGAATCAATTAAATTGATTCATTTCAATATAATAGGAACATTTTGATAATTTTGTCAAATCTACGGAAAATAATAATTTAAAAATTTTTATGTAAAATTGTATTTAAATATGGTGCCAAAAGCTCCCTACATCTTTAATGCCCGTAAATCATTAATCTTTCGAAGAGTTCGAAATATTTTTAAGCAACTCTCTTATGCTGTTCATAATAACAGTTAGTTGTTAATCACATGGAGATTATTCATAATGATCATCATAGTGTTCACTAATTATGATTTGTTTAATTTATATATATATATTTTTTTTTACTGACTTCTTCGTAAAGAGTTTGAAGTAACAAATAACTTAATTATTCCTGGTTTAATAATTTTAAATATAAAAAGTGTAATACTTCATTGTAAAAAGTATTCAAATTAAATAAACTCGACCCTTCTTGGCTGTGTACGTAATTGGCTGCCTATCCATTACAATATATTTCTTCAACTGCTTACACAAATATCGTTGGCAAACATTTCTTCAAATATTTCAGTCATTCCATTCATGCATTTTTTATTATTTCAAAATTAATATTGGTGTATTTACAGAATTTTAATAATAACATATATTATTATTTAGTTAACAGTTAATTCATTTTAACTGTTTTATTAAAGGAATGATTATTGTTTTCCAAAGATTTACGCATTTTCTACAACTAATTTTAGTGGAAAACTACCCGCATAAATTATATTATTAAAATAAGACATTATAAAGAATTATTTTTAAATAATATTTTTTTTATATTTTTTTTAAATAATTGTACATCATTAGTTGTGCAATCCGTAATTGTGTCGTATTTACTCATTCTGAGGTACTAATGATGAACACAAAGTGTTCGAAACGCGTTGAATAAAACTTCATTTGTGTGGAGACTTTTGTTTGTTTATCCATTTTACCTCAGAATTAATTATACATGTTTTTCTGACCAAACTATTCCTAAAAATGAAAGTAAAAATATATAACTATTGGCTGAAGATAAAACTTAACAGTTCAGTGTTTTAATGTTATATTGCGTCTTACAATATCTATAATTTATGATATGTTAATAAGATACTTATATTAGAGCGATACTAAGTGCAAAACTATAAGTTTTTAGGATGACTATAAGATAGGGAAAAAATTCAGGAGTGAAGTATGGTTCTGGCGTGAATTACAAAGAAGTACCGGTTTTCATTGTTTCATATGACAAAGAAAAAATATGTTTTTATTCTAAACAAAGAACTATATACTCAAGAATTTGCCGTTATAAACCGTAACAAAGATTGTAATAAACCGTAATAAAGGTCTGAAATGAAAAAAACCTATATCAGTTAACTAAGGCTGCATTTCACCCGTATCTAACAAATATAACCTTACCAATATGCTATTCTTAACTATCACCGAACAACTGAAAAGAGAGCTTGACGTCTAAATTGACGTCTTGTAGTGCGGAAGTACAACAGACAGATAGCAATCTCCCCTTTTTGTAACGTTATTCTTTACTTCTTTCTAAAGCTTACTGACCGGTTCACCCATATAAAATTCAAAACTGATGTCAAAGTTTGTCTTTATGATAGAGATCAGTCAATAAATGAATGGAAATCGGTGAAATAAGTGTCACCGACAAATGAAATAAGTAATAAGAATGTCCATACGATTTTTTGGATCATATTAACCAGAAAAACTTGACAAAGAAACAAAAGTAACGAAGAAGAAGAAAAACTACTGTTGATCAATAAATATCATCAAATAATATAGATGAGATATCATATACGGCGTGTTCCAAAAGTCTTGACTCAATTTGAAGTTCTCATATCTCCTTAACTATGAATGGTATTAAGATAAAAGTTTTGCTATTTTAAAGCTAATACATCAAGTTTTTTGTAAGGCTATTAATTTTTTAAATAAGACCCAATAATGGCGTCCTCTCAACCGGAAAAGGTGTTTTGTGTGCTTGAATTTGCAAAAACTGAGTCATGAACTGTTGTTCAACGTGCATTTCGCCGAAAATTCGGAAAGGAGCCACCATACAGGAAGTGCATATTGAGATGGCATAGTAAATTCACAACGGATGGGTGCTTATGTCCAGCTAAAAGAACGGGACGCCCCTCAACTCAAAGCACGAATAACAGAAGCTGTTTCAACCATTTACAATGCAATGCTGGGACACGTTTGACTATCAGCTTGATGTGTGTCGTGTAACAAATGGTGCTCAGATTGAACATCTTTGAACATGTTATGTAAAACTTGAAATCACAAGCTTACTGATTTTAGCGGATGCGTTTTTATATCTTTAATAGTTTCCGAGATATTCAATGTCAAAATGTGGGCAAGACTTTTGGAACACCCCGCATATAAAAAAGTATGAAGAGTTGCATAGTCCTATGATATATTCAACTAATTAATAATAATAAACATTGGCAGTGAATTAATGCCATAATATTCTTATAATTACTGTTAAGTAAAATTTATTACTTAATAAATATAACATATTTTTATATAGGAATGTAATCATACTTAAACAAAAATAAGAATAATATATAATATTTTTCTCAAAATATATTTTGTAAAACTTTTTTTCAATCACATTTCCAAAAATTATTTTGTTAATAAGAATACATTTATAAAATAATGTTGTTTTAGATAAATGTAAGTATATTTGAAAAATTATTAAGAAGAATTAATTATTAATAATATAATAATAATGGCTTATACAAAAGAAAAAGAGCAATGCTATATGAATAGAAACGATTAACTCTTATATAAATCCGTATTTTCTCATATTTCATGTAAAGTTTGATTTTATGGCATGCAAAAGAACTATTAATGTTTTTCTTATAACTAGTGACTTTTTTGATTCTTTATCTAAAGTTTTATTAGATTTAAAACAATAATTTCTCAATTTAACTTAAAAAGTTGCAATCAAATTGTTTTTTTTTTTGGACTAAGTTGTCCATTTGTTAGTTTAAACTGTTTAGAGCTTTGAGAATGAGCTGTTTATTTAGATGTTTCTTTATGATTTCTGTCAGTTTGCAGATGAGAGGGTTGGGTAGTTTTGTTTAAAACGAAATTAATAAATTGAAAAAAGTACTAAGCAGGTTACAGTGGCTGAGATTATTTGAGAGTTATTGTAAAATACCCTAGTGAGGGGAAGAAAACATATAAGTTTTAACACAGCTGTCTATGTGACAATAGGAAAACTACCGGTGTACTTCTTTGTGTACTACTTTGCACCTCAACCGATGTCGATTAAGGCAAGGGAGAGCATGCCAGGTAAGACGGTAGATTCATAAATAACATTACCCACAGCCTCCGTAGGACTAACAATGCAATTTTCATTTATCTACGCTTTTGCCAAAGCAGATCAGCAGTGTTTTCATCTCTTTAAATTTAAAGTTAGATTAAAAGAAACGCCAAAGTCACTGTTGATACATATATACTATCTGTATTTATATTAATCACAGAATCCATTTCTTTGAAATAAAATATAGATATATAGATGTTTCTCTAACATCTTTAGTTTACATACAAAACCATATGGTCAAATTTATATATATAGTTAGCTTCAGATACTCAAAGAAACTACTTCTGCCCGATGACGATGAATGTCGAAATATCGTTGTGAGTCTTTTTTGTGTGAGTGTTTATTTGTTTTTCTCTTTCCTGTGTGAACTATATATATATATAATATATATATAATATTATATATATAATATATATATATATATATATAAAAAGATTTCACATAAACACGTGAAACAACAATCAAAGATCAAACCACAATAAGAAATGGGAAAACAAGACCAAGATCTTTCAACCGTAACAAGCGGTCTTCGTCAGAGTCAAAAACCCAACTCAGTTTTTATATATATAATTATATTATATATATCAATATAGTATATATAATATTTATTATATTATATATATATATATATATATATATTACAATTAAAAGAAACGGTCCAGCGGACTTTTTTAAATAAAATAAAATAAATTCAAAACGAAGGAAACACATAGAAAGACACAGACATAACTCACATCGATATTTCGACCATCGTCGTCATCAGGAGGTGTGAAGAGCGAAGAGCGAAGAGTCCCGCAGGAAGACAGGGCGGTATATATAGAAATATAATATGTTTATATAATTATATATATATATTAAGTTAATATATATATATAATTATTTATATATATTTGTGGATATATATATATTATTATATATAATATTAACGAGTTTTTTTTTATGATAATAAACCTGTATCAATGTAGTTCTGAAGGTGTTTAGAAATATTGAAGAAACGTTGGCCAAAACTGTTTATTGAGAATTGATTTGCTCAGGACCAAACCTTAATAAATGAAAATAGTGTAGAATACATGAAGTTCAGATAAGTGATCTTGGATGATTATATATATAACATAAATATTAATCAGGACTTGGTCAGTTTTTCAGGATACATACAGGATACATTTATGTCTACTTCACTAGATGTTTAAAATTAATAAGTTGATTAAAAAAAAACTTTAACAAATGTCAGTATAAATAAGAACGCTACACTTTTACAATTTGACAGTGACTTTCATCTATAAAAGAAGAATTACCACAGCATGGCGGTTCTTATTTCACCTGGCGGTAATGATTATATTCCCATTTCTAAAATTATTCATTTAGACCTCAAATGTAATGATTTTTGTTGTTTATCAATTACAAAATTCACACTTCTGTCTATGATAACACTATTACATATAACTGAAACATCAGTTTTAAAATTTTATTTGAACTTTGAAAACTGAACAATTCTTTGTCAATGTTTTTATGGTTTTAGATTACGCGTGAATACGCTTATGAAGTTGTAGAATATATATATATATATATATACATATCAATGATCAAACTACAATATGAAATGGTAAAACAAGACTAAGATCTTTCAACAGCAACAAATGGTCTTCATCAGAGTCAAAAACCCAACTGGTTTTTATACATAAAGATATATATATCTTTATGAACACATCAACTGTGGAATAGAATAAAAGAATAAATAGATGGTATATTTCGTAATATTAACACTGTGGTCAATAAGATTTATTACTAATTATTGAGGATAGTTATTTCGGTTATTCAATTCATGCACATTTATTATTTCAAAATGTAATATTGGTGTACTTTTAGAATTATTTGTAATAAAATATGAGAATAAAAGAACAAAAAATTTACAAGGATCAGCATTTTGCAAAGCAGATCTTGATCAGGAGAAATCAAAACAGAACCCAATATATACTGTAATAAATATCAACCGTGATAAGCGGTCTTCATCAGAGTCAAATATTAACTAGAGATTTGATGCCTGTCGAAGACCGAGGGTTGTGTGTGTGTGTGTGTGTGTGTGTGTGTGTGTGTGTGTGTGTTGTGTGTGTGTTGGTGTGTTATGTTTGTGTGTGTGTGTGTGTGTGTGTGTGTGTGTTGTTGTGGTGTTGATGGTGTGTGTGTGTGTGTGTGTGTGTTTATGTATGTTTGTGTGTGTCTCTTTGTGAGTGTCTACATGAGAAATAAAATAATAACATTTTATAAAACATTGTTTATGTTAAATATCGTTAATTTATTACACTTAAAACATTAGTTATTTTAAAATATACTAGATATTTTGAATATCTCAAGTTTAGATAAGATGATAAGAAGATGGTTTATTTTGCGTTAGCCCATCATTTGTAATAATACACTACATTTATTCTAAATCTACTGAAGTCAAAGCAATTTAATGTCTTAAAACTGTATCCAGAGATTTCAGATATCTGTATTTTTTTTTGTAAGATAATAATATGACAATCTATTTGGTGTATGCTTTTTTTTGTAATAATCTAATTCTTCTTCTAAAGTTATAGCAAACAAGGTGTTTAATGTTTTAAAACAGTATTTAAGATATAGGTGTCTCTATTCATTTTGAGATAGCAAAGTCACGGCGGCCGATTAGAGTCAATCTGGGCAATATGTTACAATTCATTTTCACTTTCTTGACTCAAATTGAATATTAAAATACATTAAATTTGAAAAATAAATAAAAATGATATTTGTCGATATCTCTTGATAGTTATATACCAACATGATGTAATTTTAACCATCAAACTAAAGAAATGGTTTGATCTTATTATACTGTTGCTGCTGAACTGTTTAAACAATAACTACTATTCCATCAAGCAATGAAGCAATGATATTATTTATATATTTACTAGAAACAAACAGCTTAAACACTTAATATTTAAAATTTTGTTTCAACGTTCTATTTCTAAATAAATTCATCAATAATATAATATGTAAAATTATATATAATAAATATGACAAAGCCTTATAACAAATATATAAATGTATACACCACAAATTTGAAATTGTAAAATTCCTATCTCAAATTATATATATGTATATATATATATAAAAGTTTAGAAGTAAAGTGAAGATATACATACAAATAAAAGCACACAATCTATATTCTCGTGAATACATTATATATATATATATATATATATATATATAATTTAATAAAAAGTTTAATAAAGTCAAACAAACATAGAGAAATTAAAAAGACACAATGTTGGTCTCGTACTAGTCGGATGGAATTTTTATAAACAAAAATTATGTATATATATGTATGTAGCAGTTTGCTTCTCAACGCGAGTACTTCGCACTTCTTCCCGATGACGATGGATGTCGAAATATCGAAGTGAGTTATTAGTGTCTTTCTGTGTTCTTTTCTCTGTGTTAAAGTGTTTATTGTCCGCACGGACCTTTCATTTTATTGTATGTACATATATATATATATACTTACAATAAACTGTGACACATGGAAAGAAACGTAACAAACAACTCACTTTTCTATATTTTGACTATTATGGCGGTTGTTCTCATATATATATATATAAAGATTTCACATAAACACGTGAAATAACAATCAAAGATCAAACCACAATAAGAAAATGGGAAAACAAGACTAAGATCTTGGAACCGTGTTACGGTTGAATGATCTTAGTCTTGTTTTCCCATTTTCTTATTGTGGTTTGATCATTGATATATATATTTATATAAAGTAAACGGCAGCTTCCGCATTTACGAAAGCTGCCGTCTACTTTAATAAAATATGTTTACAAGAAAATCTGCTGCCAATATACACTAATATATATATATATATATATTATAAACATAAAAACCATAGTAAAAAATCAGAATAAAGACTAAGACCCTTCAATCGTTACAAGCGGTCTTCGTTAGAGCCAAAACTGAACGGTTTGACGATTTCTGACGTAGTTTGGATGTTGTTTTGTTTCACGTGTTTAATTTGAAATCTTTTTTTATATATAATCATAAATATAGAATATATAGTTTTATCTGCATTTTATATTGATTATAAAATATATAATGCTATAGTGTTTATATATATTTATAGAATAACAATTTATCAGGAACTAGTTAGTTTTTCTGGGTCAAATCCAATTTTAAAACAAACGTTTTGCTTTTATGCAAACCTTTTTCATAAACCTTAAAAACAAAAAATATGTAGAAAATCAAGAAAGCCAATACATAAAATTATAGAAAAAATGTCAGAAACCTTCCAGACGTACAATATTTTAATAAATAAAAACTAAGAACTATTAGGTAGGTATTATATGTTATAAATGAGATGTTGCTGAGTACAACTTATAAATACTATTTAATAGGAAAAATATTTTTTTTTTGTAAAAATGATGGCATATTTTATAGATTTCTATACAATAAGTGTTCACATTGTAATAAATAAATAAAATTTATTTTGTAAGTTTATTATTACATTGTAAAAATAAAAAAATGATATTTTTTAAGAGGATAAGGGTCTGTGAACATTCTTAAGCTATAGGGACAAATAATATTAATACAACCCTATTAGTATCACGTAGTACTAATGTGAGACAATAATTTTGATTTATTGAAATGATTATGATACGTAGCTAAAGAACAAGATGAGACATCAAAAAATCTGAACTATAATCTGACTCGGTTAGTTCTTCAGGTTCAAATTAAATTCTCAGTGTTAACGTTTTGGTTTTTATTTAAAACTTATTTTTTTATAGTTAGAAATAGAAAAATGTTATAAAATTTTTGAAACAGAAAAACTTTAATATTAATTAAAGATTTTTTAATTTTTTTTTAAAAAAAATTAAACATAGTGTTACGTGTTTATTCAAGCTAGACAGATATTAAAATTATCAAATCTCTTTTTTTAAAAATTTGTAATGTAATATATATGTTGTTCTGTTTCAAAAATGTTATACTACTGACTATTAAAAAGGTTTTAAATAAAAAACCGAAACATCGGCATTGAGAGTTTAATTTAAAGCTAAAGAACTGGCCGAGCCCTACTAAATGCTATTATATATATATATATATATATACATATATATACATATATATATATATTTAAATATACATATAAACCAAAGAAATCTTTTTAAAAAAGAGTGCTAAAAGTTTAAAACTCACTTAAGTGCTGTTTTTTCAGTGAAAAAATAAAAGCTTTTAAAACATTTTTCATTATTTGTTTATCACATTGGTATATAATAGATTGTATGTATATGGATTACATGATTAATTATCATATAATTGATTTCTTGCCATTAAACTCTTGAATATCATGGATACTGACACGATTATATAACACTTTAAATAATACTCTTGTCATTTCAACCTCATAATATATATTTAATTACGTCTATATTAGACTTCCATTACTCAAGGCCAATAAATACTACTCCTGAAAGACACTATGACATGGACACTTACCCAGAAGCATTAAAAACAAATAATAAATTTTAAATCAAAACAAAAATTCTTGATATAGAATTTCAAAATATAAAATACCAATTAAAAATATACAGCAAAAAATTAGAAACAAACTGTGGGTTTACCAACACGAGATAACACACTTACAGTTTCAAATTATTGGGACAATAGACATCACAGGAGTGATGATTCCCAATTTATATATATACATATAAACTAGAATTTAAAAAGAACACATACAAAAGAAATTACTGAACTCACTACTATATTTCGATGTCCTCGTCATATATATTATATATGATTTGTATTATGTCATATGTATTATATATATATATATATATAATATTTCCAAAAGATGATGAAAATGTCCTACATAAACTTCAGATAATATTTACATACTTTATACATTCATAAACACACACACACACATATATATATATATATTATTATATATATATATATATAATATGTTTTATATATATATAAAATATCGTTATGCACAATTAATTAATGAAAGTATATATTTCTTTTATTTTTAATTTGCATTGATTGATGTACATAGCTTCCTTGTATTCATGTAAAAAATTCGTAAAAAATATAACTTTAATTTCTGAAAAAGTTCTTTTTTTTGCCTCAGCAATATAAAGGCTGAATAAAAAACATACATTCAGCTCTTGTAAAAGTTAATTTATTTTTATTCTATATTATTTTGTCAGCTACGACTATTATATGAATTGTAGAAACAATAATTCAATCCAAAGGCATTTGATTTGGAGTGTTGAAGATTTTTTAGTGAACTTACGTGTCGTAAGGTAAGTTGTATAGTGGCGTGTAGAGGCTGTAGAAGGGCTGGAAGGGCACTGATGGTGGTGAGGGGGCGGAGCCACCCCCGGGGGCGGCGTGCGAGCGAGATGCTACGTCACGCTAGACAGAGAGCCACCCACCCTACAGGAGCTGTTGCTTACGCACCCTTGCACAGGAATGCAATTCCATCTTCTAGGTACTACCCCCTCCTCCCCCCCCCCTCTCCATAATATTATCAATCATTCCCAACCCCCATTTATTCTATCCCCTCCTCTTAAAAAAAAAAAAAAAAAAAAAAAAACAAGAGAAAAATATCTAATTTACTCGGAGGCATGCAGATCCTAGCACACCTATTACGGATATACCATCCCCTCTCACAACCTCTCAACGATTCCTTGATTTTCTATTTTAACCAATTCCTTCATGTTTTTCTTATATTCCCTCATTCCTCACAGTCTAAACTCTCAACACAATTAATTTTGAAAACTAAAATAAACTTTTCACAAAGACTTTGGTTTCATTAATGAACACATATTTTCAGCGATGTAATTTTCACATTCTTGGCTTAATAGAAAAAATTTAGAGCAAACATAAAAGATAGAAAATGTCTAACACAATACTCAGCAGTGTTTTGAATTCAATATTGCATTGATTTTCTCAATGATTTTTAAGATATTGTTTTCAGTGGTAATAAAACAAATATGTTGAATTTATTAAACTTCGGAAAGAAATTATGTACTCTCCTCTTTAATAGCTTATGTAACCTAATCATGAATTTGAAAACACAAATTGGATCACCAGAGTTAAGCAGCATTGGGCGTGAATGATGCTTGGATGGGTGACATCATATATTATGTACTCTTTCTGCGGAAAATTGGTGCCAAATCAAAAATGAGTCAAATTTTCGTTCATTTGCATAGTATAAAGAAATTACAGCTTGTAAGTGGGGTTTCTGGAAAAAACACAAATTTTTGTTTCTAAGGTTTTGCCTTACTTAATATTCTAATGATATTCATTCATTTTTAAGTATACTTGTTTTTAACTGCATAATCATTGGCAATATCACTCACCTAAAGTATTTACCTCAAGACGTTGGATGAGTAAAGGTAAATTAGTTAACACTTTCTAGAATGAGTTTCTCTGTTTATATCTGTTCACTCTGTTTAGTAGTCAAATTTACTGCTTTGGAGCTAGATGTACATAGTCTAGGAGGTAGCGTGCCTTGTTATAATATTGAAGATTTGAGATTCGAATGTTAGCCTTGATCCTAAATTTTTCATTTGTCAGGAGGAAAATCTTGTTTAGGGTTTCTCTGTGTGTAGGATGTAGAGCTGTCGGTCTTAAACCTCTGATATGACAACTACTCTTTGGAAATGCATACTCTAATAAACCGAAATAAGGTATTTAGGATTGTTACTGCACAATCGACTCATTTGATTGAATTCTATCTGAAATTTGTTCTTTAATACCAAAAAACAGTTTGTTGTTTTGAATAAGACAGTCCTGTGTTGACCTATACGACCAATATTGACAATTATGACCAATTGACACGCGCAACAGTTACACTGGGAACGTGACAAAACTGATAAAATAAAATAAATCTAAGTGTAACAGAAACATCAAATCTCATTAAAACTATAAGCATCAATAAAGCTGACTTTGTATCCTCCAATCAGAAAGAATAAGACAGACCTGTTTTGATCGCTGTGCTCTCTAGCCTTCCGGTCATAACACCTAAAGATCAAATCAGGGCGATGATTTAACATGTTGCCCTTTTGTCACGTCCAAGTTTAGCCACCCAAACTTGGGGTGTCCGAGGTGGACCTCGCGGAGGCGGGCACCACGATTCTACGTCGCGCATTAGACCAATATTAACTAACTAATTCACGCAATTATTTCAGGGGCGAAAAGCAAATAAGACAGACCACTAACTAAAGTGTAATTAGAATATGGATCTTTAATAAGTACCTGACATCGTACAGCCTCGCGACTGATGGCTTCATATACTCTCCGAGGGACGTGTGATCAGGATTCACCACCTGCAAAAATAAATGAGGACTTGAGTGGGTATCGAACCCCAGATTTACCAGTCCAGAGGCGATGACGTATGCCACTCGGCTACCCGTCCTCAACACATTGATAGCTCTAAGCAAAAGCCATTCGCCTCTGAATACAGACGAGGAGCCTTCACTCTTGAATAATTGGTGAATGACGAAGATGTTCTTGCCTGAGGTCAAAAAGCTTCGCTTTCTACAAATTAATCACTGTCATGGTCTAGTGGTTCTGTTAGCCAGGTAGAGAAAAGAAGTCTATTAGCTAAGCAAAGAATAGTTCGAATATTATTAACCAGGTAGCAAATAATACCAACATAGAGAGAGATAACCGATTTAACCTTCAACCTCAAACGAAATATACATATTTTGCAACTCCAACGTAAAGTTTTTCAGTTCTTCTTAAGGGACGGATGGTCAGTGAGAACATGGTAACAAGCAACGTTATCAGTGTTTTACACTGTGTAGAAGGAATCAGCAGGAATTTTCCCCAAAAACAGAGAAATCGAGCAAGAATCTGATAAAACAAGCTGTGCATAACAAAATATGTTTGAAAGAACTGTTACAATTTTACTTATATATAAAAGGAATTAAAGAAACAATTCTACGAACTATATAAACTAAATTCACGGAAATGTCACATATAAAAGAGATCAAAAAAATTCACTGCTATCTCGTCATCAAGTAGAAAGATGTGTGACCCTCCGAATCATTCTCCTTGCTTGTCTTCGGAGTGACTGCTTTCTACAAGCTGACAAGGCAGACAAAATATAGTTTGAAATGATCCCTGCTATGAGTGTTCTTTCTGTGAATATAGTTTATACAGACATATATTTTATTGAAAATAATTACAGTTTCTGCATTCACGACCTTATTATTCACAGATTTTAGCCTCCTAGCTATTTTCCTTATCATAGTTTGGTAAACTATAAATCAGGTTCACCAATGACATTTCCAAGTAGATAAGTCAGGTGAACGAAAGAAATTTTACATGGTCTAAATGTATATTTACCTTACACTAATAACGAGCTTAATATATATATATATATATATATCTCAATGATCAAACCACAATAAGAAATGGGAAAACAAGACTAAGATCTTTCAACCGTAACAAGCGGTCTTCGTCAGAGTCAAAAACCCAACTGAATTGAGTTTTTGACTCTGACGAAGACCGCTTGTTACGGTTGAAAGTCTATAGTCTTGTTTTCCCATTTCTTATTTGTTTGATCATTGATTGTTTCACGTTAGTGGGAACGTGAAATGTTTCTAAATATAGTTTATTTTTATACTAAAAAAACCGTTGGAAATACGATCCAAAACGGACAAATATAGTTCAATATAGAAAACGAATACATAGAGAAATCAGAAAATCAGTCTGTTAATTTCAGGAGTTTGAACCGTCTTCAGGACAGATAAGAGAGGGAAACCAGTGCGCTTGGTTTCCGTAAATGATAGTTTCATTTCTTTAGTGACTAAAGAAAACCATTACTGATCGAAAATTTATTACAACATACAAATTCTCCAGGAGCTTCACTTACTCGCTTCTCTCATTTGGTTTGTTATTTGACACAGGAGAAAGCCTACTCGTCAACATAGGTAATAAGTTCCTCCGTGCACCCATCCTCACTATTCATACGATAAGCTGACCAAAAGCATCAAAAAAAATCCACTCTCCATAGAAATCTTTTTCGATCTTAATGATTTTCCCCCACTTAGTCATAAACAGTAGTACGATTTGTTTTAAGAGTTTCGGATCAAACTTCGGACTAATGGTCCTACTGAACCTGCTCAGATTCAGATAAGGTCAGTAGCCTTTGTAGCCCCTGGCTCAAAGAACCTGTGGAAATAAAGCCAATGCAGCCTGTGGTAGGGTTGCATGGCCCCACTAGGGGCGAATAGTTTAAAAAATTGAGCATTTTCTACGCATCCAAGCTTTTAACATTTCTAAAGCTGCTCGTAATATTTTTCCTGTGTAAGAAAAAGATGCCATATCTGAAAAAACACTCCTGATTGATATGCCACGTCAAAATTTTGAACCTCCTGCACACATCTCGTTCTGACCGTTCAGTTAGATCCATTAAGGGTCGATTAAAGCAATGGAAATTCACATCAGTTGACAAGAGAACTTGCAGCGATAAGAAAATGCTGTCAGACTGATATGGATAAGAATCTTCCCAAAGAGGAATGATCAGAAATGTTAATCATGGTTTCCATTTGAGGGCCACAATTTCAACTGTTTTGCTTTATTTTTACCACTAACTCATGAACGCAAGAAACAATTTCGTTACCAGATAGTTACTGGTGACAAAATTTTGTGCCTTTACATTAATATAAAGCTGCTCAAGGAACCGCTTACCCTGATAGCAAGCAATAATAAACGTAAAACAAGATCTTCATCAACGTAAAATAATGTTACAAGCATATAATTTGATTAGGAAGACACAATTCATAACAAATTGCTTGTACAGAATTAACTGATAGACACAAACCTCTATATTCAACAAAGGTAACGACCCAAAACGGCTACTCAAAAGAAAAAACCTAATATGAAGAATAGAGTTGTTTTACTGCCTTTTAACCTCTATCCTCGTATCACCTGTAATATGATGAAGAAGATAAAGAAGAAGAAGAATAGCTTATATAAGGAGAGTATGTTCTGTTAAAATGGCCAAAAATAATGCCAATAATTCAAATTGATACACAAAAAATGGTCTTATAACGTTATTGCATACTATATGTGAATGAATCATACATTCGCAGGTAGCCTGGTGCTATGTAGTTTCAGACTATACATTCTCATGCAGTTTACCTTAAAATCCTAGGAAAACTTTAACAAAAAAAAAAGAGATATTGAAAATTTATTATATTTTATTATTTATATATTGTTATGTAATCTTATAAGAAAGTATCTCTTCCAATTTAAATCTTTGAGCGCTCAGAATTACCAAAAAACTGTGGACAGTATGTACTCAAGAACCTATTGTGAACTCTTAAAGTTTTCACTTTAAGATAAGTATTAGTATTAAGATTAGATTTCACTTTAACATTAGTAATAAGATAAGTATTAGTATTAAGATTAGATTTCACTTTAACATTAGTATTAAGATAAGTATTAGTATTAAGATATGTATTAGTATTAAGATTAGTATTAGTATTAAGATTAGATTTCACTTTAACATTAGTATTCAGATAAGTATTAGTATTAAGATTAGATTTCACTTTAACATTAGTATTAAGATAAGTATTAGTATTAAGATATGTATTAGTATTAAGATTAGTTTTCACTTTAAGATTAGTATTAAGATAAGTATTAGTATTAAGATATGTATCAGTATTAAGATTAGTTTTCACTTTAAGATTAGTATTAAGATAAGTATTAGTATTAAGATTAGATTTCACTTTAACATTAGTAATAAGATAAGTATTAGTATTAAGATATGTATTAGTATTAAGATTAGTTTTCACTTTAAGATTAGTATTAAGATAAGTATTAGTATTGAGATATGTATTAGTATTAAGATTAGATTTCGCTTTAAGATTAGTATTAATATAAGTATTAGTATTAATATTAGATTTCACTTTAACATTAGTATTCAGATAAGTATTAGTATTAAGATTAGATTTCGCTTTAAGATTAGTATTAATATAAGTATTAGTATTAAGATATGTATTAGTATTAAGATTAGTTTTCACTTTAAGATTAGTATTAAGATAAGTATTAGTATTAAGATATGTATTAGTATTAAGATTAGTTTTCACTTTAACATTAGTATTAAGATATGTATTAGTATTAAGATTAGATTTCACTTTAAAATTAGTAATAAGATAAGTATTAGTATTAAGATTAGATTTCGCTTTTAGTTTCATATTTGTCCATAGGGTGTTAATTCTTAATATCTGATATCAAACAGCATTATCAATAGAGTATGTTTTCTTCCTTTCTATCAAGCTATCAATATATTTCATCTTATTAATTTTTCTCAATTATAGATAACATTATAGATAATTTTTCTAAAGTTATTTTTATAAATTTTATGTACATTGACTGTGACTTTTTATAAAAAGAAAAATAGGAGGAACTATTTCATATGTCACTATTATTAATACAGATAAATCCAATTTTCAGTGTTTTTTTTTTACAAAAAATATAAAATTGACAATATTTTTCTATCAACTTCTACTTTAGAATTTTAAATTAAAAAAAAGTTGCACAAATTGACAGAAAATTAAAATGTCTACAAATTATTAAAAACAAATAATCAGAGGCAAAACTGAAATCATTTATTAAAAACTAAAGAGTATAATTGCTGGGATGATTGGTTTTTAGAATATTAAAAAAAAATGCCAAAGTTTTTGTTGAACTAAATTGGATACTTTATTGAAACATTAATATTTTTTAGCCAATAGAAGTTATTTTATATAAGCTGGAATCAGGACCAGAAATGCTTTTGTCCTTTCCTGATTCGAACCAGGAAATAAAAACAAGTATAAACAAAGTGGTTGTGGGATGTCTAGTTTTCCTATCCAGAAGGGGGGGGGGGGGGGAACTAAATTAAAAAATAAATTATTTACTGGATAATATATTATTTGTTTACTGTAATTACTTCTTAATTTGTTTGGAGAGTAGAGGGAGAGCAGAGGGAATGGAATAGAGGAAGACAATAATGTCCATTGGGAGAAGTCATTGCAGCTCTGCGCCCTCCACTCGATTGAGAACTCGTTGAAACTTTCGAGTCCCTCTCGATGGAGAAGTCAACTTAGGACACCGAATCGTTTCGGCCTTTCGCATGAGCACTGTGTTTGCATAGACCAATCTCGCTTATTGCTTTTCAACTTTTTGTGTATCTAAGATAAACTTTTTCTTTAATATCTACCTAATATCAATTTCAAAGTTTTTAATAATTATATTTATTGTATATTTATCGTAGGTATGGTTTAATGTTTAACTTTACTGCACCAGAATAAAAGTTAGAGCTTACACAAAACACAATATGAAATATATAAAATAGTGCTTTAATATTACTTAGGTATACTATAAGTTTATATTTCCAAATAATAACTTTGAATAGTTTTTAAGTATTAGAGCGAGAGCAGAAACTATCTTCTTTTGTGTTGCATTTTCAGGTCATATATCTTAATTATACGAAATAAGATAGACTAAAAGATAAATTCAAAAAAATAAATTTCTTTGTAACTAAAATTTGAACAAACCAGCTACTCCTGAATGAACTTTAGAGCTGATGGGTAAGCTAAGTTGTCAAATCACACTGACAGGTGAGAAAAGTCTTAAGAAATGGAGGTTACAAACCCGTAGCGAACTCCTTACCCGTGGGTGCCTGTCCGAAACACATCCCATGGAAGCAACTAAGACCGCTGTTGCGGTGAGAAAAACGTCTTGAAAAAGGCAGAAGCAAGCCATGCAATGCCGAAGAGATGTACAGCCAACCATACCAGAGCATAATCAAGGAACCTTCCGTAGAATCCATAGAACGTAGGATCCGTAGAAAAGATTCCGTAGGAACCGGACCCCAATCCATAGAATAAATATAGATCACTGAAGTTTTCAAAAATACAGATGTTATTCACATAAAGCTTTTAAGGATGAACAGCTCCTCAAGTCATCGCCTATATACCCGCGGACGTCGATCCAGGTTAGCCATCCGCCCGGGGGCCAGGCTAGCTCAGTGGTTACGTGCTCACCTCTGAACTGAAAGGACCGGGGTTCGATCCTCACCTGGCCCTCGATTTATTCACGCAGGAGGTGAATAAATATACAGTCCCGAGCCTGTACGATGTCAGGTACTCGTTAAAGATCCCTACTCTAAATACATTTGAGTTAGGCAAAATTTAGTACTCCCACTGTAGAATCAATCTTCATTGTGTGGTATCACAAAGGGCCAATGCTCGGCCTACGTGTGTTCCCTTGTGGAACTGCCACTGCAACCTAACCTAACCTAACCTAGCCATCCATTCGATGTACCTTTCTTAGTTCATGCCATGAGAGAACAACCACTCATGTATGTTAGCCCCCACCCCCCCCCCCCCACCCTCAAAGCCACAACAAGGTAAAGGTACATCGGGGGTCCCCGAGCCTCTACATTGTTAGATATTCCTCATACATTTTTAAATATTTCCTATGAAAATGTATTATTTCATTTTTTCTTTAAACCTAATCAGAGTGAATTGCGTTGAATCAAATGGAATTAAAATATAAACAGCAGTGATGATAGAAAAAGATAAAAATTCTAGTTTTGGATACAAATCTAAAATTGTGTAGAATGAAAGAGATTTTTAGACTCTTACCTTTAAAAGCATTTACGATACGGGATTACAACTGCTCCAATTTCAAATCTGTCTAAAGTATTAATAATAGTAAACCTTTTAGTTCATTCATAAACATTTTTGTTTAATTATTTCGTCATTGCAGTTTTTATTGCTGGGATGCTTATTTTAAACTATCTTATTTTTTTTTAAAAAAAAAGACTTTGGTAAAACTGAAACCTCTAAGAATGGAATCTTAGATTATAAGATGATTAATATATGACAATATATTGTAATATTGAACAATGACAAATTTTAATTTATAATTAAAAATCTCTTTAATTGATTCATTTGATATTGCATAACTTTGCAAAATATTTTTGTCATATACCTCAACATTTGTCACTTAAAATACTAGTGTTTAAAGTTAATGTTTATGAGAAGACATTATATTCATTTTGCCACTTAGTTTTTTTTTTAGTGTTGTTTTTGAGCTTTCTCACTTTGATTAGTTTTAGAGAATTATAAAGCTAGTCCTCGCAAAGACATAGAATTAAAGAGTATATAACATTTGCTTTATAGTGGTTGAGTTGTAGTCAAGACGCAGACAAGCAGGTGTTTGTCTAAACTGAATTGTTGTTGCCTGCCTCCTATGAGACGCGCAAGTCTTGTTTCTCTAGTCCTTCTGAAGAGGGTTCTCATCAATATGGATATGATGCTTCCTGATCCTCGATGACTCACCTACTTTCAAACTCTGATACACTCCCTATTGAAATTTCAACATAATCTTCCCAGCCTCCCACCCTCTATAACCATCTTTGTCCAAAACTTCCTCAAACTTATAATGGATTCATAATTGTTTCCTGGGAACGAATATTGTTATGTTAACCGCATTAAGTAAAACAGAATCAACTGGTAATACAAAGTAAACAACTTATTTAAATACCAAATATATTACTAAATTGTGCAGCCACAATTAATAATCTTCATAAATTAGCAAATAGATATAATATTTAATTATAGATGTATAATAATATATTTTTCCAAACAACAAATAATTACACATAAATAAAATATGGCAAATCTGATTCTATAATCAGATTTACTAATCTATCTGTGGTATTTACTCATGATTAGAAAGGAGAAAAATTACTTTTCTATTTTAAACTTTAAGCATGATTCTTAAGAAACACACTTTTAAGTCATTGGTTATACCTACAATATCAACCGGAATTGATACGGAATATCAACCTCCCTTCAGCATTACTTCTTTTATAAAATTATTGTACTTGGAATTTTATGGTATGCTAGTGTTTTTTTTAAAAAATCACTTTTCTCACCCTTTCTCAGAAATCATAAAAATCCAGTTTACTCCGCTCGAGTCTTATCTTTTTCCTGCGAGCTGTACTTTGGTATAAGATTGCTCTAAATGTATATTGAATAGAAATTTATTAGTAGTTTATCTGGTTTGCATACTCAAATTAAATTCAAAGTCGGCTTTTCAGTATAATTTAAAACTTTTATAGCAGGAAGATTGAATTTTTAAAAATAATAGATATGAACTATTAGACTAGAATAGTAAAAAAACTGGATATTTGTCAACAACATAGTAGGAAAGAGTCCATTTCTCACACTTCAAAATTATTGAAAGATAGTATGATTCATAAACATACAAACAATCAGATATTAAGTATTATTCAGGGGTGCAATATATTGATAGATTAGGGCATTTTGTGAGACAAATCCATCAGACCATGGAAAACACCAGAAACTATAGGTTACACTATAGGAGTTGATTAAAAATTTTGTTCTCCTTACATCTCATTAAATTATTTGATCATTTTTCATTAAATCTCTAAACATCAAAAACTTTCTAAGTTAGTGTAAACAATGTATATATATATATATATATATATATATATATATGTATATGTATATATATCAGTGGCGATTTCTCAGGGAATGCAACACATGCATTGCATGCATAGAATTCATTTTTAAAGAAACCAAAATGTTCGAGACTCGAAATATTTAAAGGAACCCCTTTTTTTTATTCCACTACACGGTAAGGAACCATTTTCTATGATTGCGCTAAGCTACCCAATGCAGGGGTTTACTCTTATCATTTCTGGTTAATGAAAATGGTCTTAATTGCCAAGAGAAACAAGAACGAAGTTTGCATACACTGCAACTCAGGCTTGCTGAGCTCCTCAAATACATACTGGAAAGTGATTTGCACACAGGTCTTCCGGAAATTTATAAACTCATGAATTTGGTTATGACTATTCCCATAACAACAGCAAGTGTTGAGAGATCGTTTTCTGCCCTCAAAAGAATTAACAATTATTTACGAAGCTCCCAAAGTGAAGAGCGATTGTCTAATTTATCCCTAATTTCAATTGAAAGACATTTACTTAAAGATCTCATGGCAGATAGAGAGAAGTTTTATGGTTTTGTTATCGAAGAATTTTGCAAGAAGTTTTTATTCAAATGATGTATTGTGTATCTCTTTCTTTAATAAAAACATTTTTTGTCTATTTTTATTGTATTGGTTAATAAAAGTAAATGTTAAAAGTATTTCCAAATAAAACCTGATTCAAATCCCCATAAAATGTTTTTAATCATCATTATCCTTTTGTGCAACATGAAAAGACTGAACATGAGAATTAGAAGGGTATTTCTCTGTATTTCTTTTATTCTTTGAAAATTGCATGCCTAAAGAAAAAGGTCAGGAGTCGCCACTGATATGTATATATATATATATTGTGTGTGTGTGTGTGTGTGTGTGTATATGTATATTGTTGAAATGTCAAATATCAACAAAATATGCCTCTAAGAAGATTTGCTGCCAACCTATACTAATATATATATAAAAAGATTTCACATAAACACGTGAAATAACAATCAATGATCAAACCACAATAAGAAAATGGGAAAGATCTTAGTCTTGCTTTCCCATTTTCTTATTGTGGTTTGATAATTAATATATATATATTTGTATAAGTGGGTAGCAGATCTTCTTGTAAACAAATGAAATTAAAATGTGCAGCAGCTTCTGCATTTACGACCTTTTTGCTGACAGCCTCGATTTTCATTATTGTCTTACGATGTTCTGGAGGTAACATCGCATATATATATATATATATATATATATAGTGTGTGTGTGTGTGTGTGTGTGTGTGTGTGTGTGTGTGTGTTTGTGTGTGTAAACAAATAGACAAGTATAGCAAGTAAACCAGGATAAATATTCAGTTTCTATGGCTTTATTTTTCTTTAGCGTGATTGAAATTTCATTAATTTTTTTTTATAAATCGTTTATTTACTGTTCAAATTTTTTGCAAGCGGATTAGGAGAAAAAAAATGTTGTCTAAAAACAGAGTTTTAGCAAAAAAAGTGACTCCCATCATGCATAATTGTTCCTAACCTACACAGGACATCTACATCTTGAAGCCCAATTTTTTGTAAATTATCAATTTCATCTATTAAAGAGTCTGACTGCTGCGTAGCCATAAACTTTGATACATACTCCACCCACCCACCTGCCCGTTATATTTCGAAAACCCAAATAGCTCAACCAAACCCAACCTACAATAAGCAACATAAAGACTGTATTCATCGAATGTTCATAACAAATGTTCTTATCAAATAAAATAAGCTACAGTTATCGTTAATATTTTGAGATCCTGAATTTATTTATTCAAAAATTATGAGATAAACTATAGTATAGTATAGTATAGTCATGTCATGAGAGAAAGCAGCCCTATCTAAAACATAATGTTGGTATTGGCCTAGCTTTCGTAAATAAATCTAATTTTCCAATTATGCATCATTAAAAATGATACTTATTAAACAGATAAGTTTAATTATCTAATGATAATCATAAAAAATAATATTTGTTAAATCCCTTTTTTTTTGTAAATGCACGATAAATAATAAATTTAGGATTAGTAATATTCAAATTTATAGATATTTATATAATTTGTGCAAATAATTTAATAGATTTAAAATTATTCCAAGTTTCATGGATAAAGTGAAATTGGGAGCTGAAAGTTACTTCTCAATTTGTTGCGAAACAAAATATAGAGTTACCAGTAATGAAATGCCGCAGTTTCACTTAACGACTCCTTAAACACTCTTAGAATCATTTGTTATTGCTTTAATTTTCATCCCTCTTATTGTTTTATGAATATGCCTATTCACAAAAACTCACATATACATATTTACATATACGTGAAATACGTGATTTCACATAAATACGTGAAATAACATTCAATGATCAAACCACAATATGAATTGGGAAAAAAAGACTAAGATCTTTTAACCGTGACAAGCGTCTTCATCAGAGTTGGATTTTTGAGTCTGACGAAGGCCGCTTGTTACGGTTGAAAGATCTTAGTCTTTTTTTCCCATTTGATATTGTGGTTTGATTATTTACATATGTATATATTTGTGAACTGAGGAACAGTTCTTTTTTAATGCATAATTTAACTAAAAACAGCGCCATATATTGCGGTAGTTCTTCCTTTAAACAATCTTTGTTTCTTCTTTACACTAGGATTTTCGATTTGGCAGTAACATTTGACCTATATTATTCGCTACATGTTTCGATTCCTCTCACATTAATCTCAGGCTTAGTGTAACACTTCATCTTCTTTTCACTTTTAAAATATATGAACTTGTTTAGAAACATAAAATTGTCAGTTACTAGTGTTGTAAACAAATAAACAAAGATAAAGGAAAATAAAATGTTCTAGTGGATTTATATGAAGTTGACATCATTGCTTTGGACTAGATAAACAACTTAAGGTTTCTTCACTCTTGCATTTTTGACAATTCAAGATTGACTTTTTGTTAAAAGTACAAAAGTCAAGAAACTCTTAAGTTTAGTTAATCGAAAGTAACCTTGACCTATGAATGGAATAAAATATTTAATTTTGCTTTATTTTTATTTATATCAGTAGTAACTTACAAATTTATATTGCTAAGCAACTTCAAATATTTAAAAGAATGTTTCAAAAAAAGTGGAAAAAAGTTGAAGTGTTTGACATTGAAAGATCAAAGTAACTATCTATTAGCAACAATTACTCCAATAAATTATTCGACATAACTTTAAAAGAATATTTGCAGCCAATATAAAATAGATAACGAGTTGAGAAACACTCATGGTACAATATTTCAATTATATTAAATAAACCAATAGACAGAGCAAAACAAATTAGAATAAATAATATTGAAAAAAAAATAATCAAAAGTCTAACGTAGTGCAATCACTTATTATGTATTTACTCATTGTAGGGTAAAAAGCTAATGACATGGTCTCCACATATCAAAATTTAAGGTATAAACAACGCGTTTCGAACACGTAGTTCTAAGAATTCTATTAGAACTAGTATTAACAGATAAATTATTATTTGTATTATTATTGTTTATTATTAATATTGTTATTATCATCGTTATTATCATTATTATTGTTATTATTATTATTGTTACTATTATTATTCTTATATTAGGATTAGTATTAGAATTACTGTTATAAAGATTTATTATGTTATGAACCCATTAGTACATAATTAATATAATTAGTTATACATTAGCTTATAATTATCATTATAATGGACGAAGGGGAAAAAGCCCGGTGGAGAGGACCTAGTCCTCTCTGTACGGCTACCCCAGTATTTGTAACCGGAACTTGTTCCCAATAAAGAATTTATTCATTCAGTCATTTTGTTTCATTATCATATGACTTGATTTAGATACTAACTTCACTGTCAATGACGAGATTAAGTTTGTGAAGAAAGGTGGTTAGAGCATGATGTGACCCAACTCAGCAACTCAGGTTGAGCCCTCATTGTTGCTGGTGAGTTATAAACATCTTTATGAATAGGAAACTCTTAAAATCCTTGTTGTAAGGTCTTGTTTTCTTTTTTTTTTTATAATCTAAGGTATATGAAAGGTTCACAAAAAAAAAGCTTGTTAAATTTGCATACAATATACAGAGGGACAAAGAGGTGAAAATTAAACTTGTTAGGCGGTGAATTATTTTTAAAGTGTGCCCCTGCACGAGATGGGTGGCGTCATTAGATTTGTAGCGCCGGTAGGGAGGTGCGACAGTAGTGGTTTAATAACAAGCTCACAAGACAATGAGCCTTCCCGAATATTGCTATTTATTCTTGTGAAATAAGGGGGCTGTCTAATGGAAAATTCATATGGTGTAAGGTGGGAAGCAAGGTGTCTCCTTAATCCTCCACTTGCAGCCCTCACTGCCTCTAAATAACTCAAACCCCCAGCCCTGGCTTTATCATTAAAAATACCTAGAACCAACTCAACTACAAATCAACTCCCTTATTAAGAGCTTACCAATCAAAGAGTCTCGTAGACAGGCTATACTGCATAGTCTTTCTAATAGAGTTTCTTATTAAAGAACAACATTCCCTAATCGTAAATATAGCTCTCTTCTCAAATTTTCTTTTATACAACCCAGATTTTTTTTATCAGCCATTTACCTCAGAGTCCCTCTCTATTTTTAAAAAATAAACCTGCCAACAACTTCTAAATAGAACAGTATAACTTATGTAGCATCTTCTTTCTTCGCCTAAAGTTTGAAACTATATTAAGAAAGCAAAACGTCAGTCATTAAAAATCACAACATTGTTTGCTCTATTTTATAAATTACTTTATAATTCTAATTTGTAAATTTTATAAAAAAAATTACCATATTAATCAATCAATCAATTGATTAAAGTAAGCTTTAAGACAGTAATTAAACAAAGCTCTCAGAGTTTAATGAACTAACAATTAATGTAAAAGAATACAAGCTCTCTTGTCTAGAGCTATCCTCAAAATAATCCCACTCTCTTACATTCCCAACCAAAGGAAACATACAGCAATAATTCCACATTCACTCAGTGAATAATACCTGTCAAACATCAGTTTAAATATTGGCGGATAATGAATTACACCGACTAATATGCTAACCAATGATTTAGTCATACATATAACATGTATGTAATATATGTGTGTGTCCTAAGAATGATCGAAACATTGTTTAACGTTTTAGTCAATATAATTCTATATTTAGAATATTGACAGAGTTTTGATTGGTGTACACATATACAACATATATATATATATATATATCAATGATCAAACCACAATAAGAAATGGGAAAACAAGACTAAGATCTTTCAACCGTAACAAGCGGTCTTCGTCAGAGTCAAAAACCCAACTGTCAGTTGGGTTTTTGACTCTGACGAAGACCGCTTGTTACGGTTGAAAGATCTTAGTCTTTTTTTCCCATTTCTTATTGTGGTTTGATCATTGATTGTTGTTTCACGTGTTTATGTGAAATCTTTTTTTATATATATATATATACATATATATACATATATATATATAGAGCCTAGACAGTCTAGTCGAAGGTTTTGTCCGGTTAACATTGTTGTTTCTTCAAACAATGTAAATTTCATTTTATTAGTCAAAAAATTCTTACCTCTGCCTATGAAAAAGGTTTTAAAATAAAACCGAAACGTCGACAACGAGAGTTTGATTTTTGAACCTAGAAAATTGACCGAAGCCCGATTAGACAAGACACCTATTCTATCAAACGGTTGATAAATTATTGAATCTTATATATATATATACGAGTTCGGGATTAACAAAGAGCAACACACAAAGTAGGGAAACACACTTACAGACTCAAATTTTCGGGTAATCCGTCTTCAGGAGAAAAGAGAATGGGAGACCAAGCACGTTGTACAACGTACAACGTACGTACGTACAACGTACAACGTGCTTGGTCTCCCATTCTCTTTTCTCCTGAAGACGGATTACCCGAAAATTTGAGTCTGTAAGTGTGTTTCCCTACTTTGTGTGTTGCTCTTTGTTAATCTCGAACTCGTATTGTGTCCAGTTTGGATCGTATTTCGTTTTATCAGTGAATATATATATATATATATATATACAATTAAAATAAGCAGTGACACATAAACAGAAACACAACAAAGACTCACTTTTCAATATTTCGACCGCCATTACGGTCGAAATATTGAAAAGTGAGTCTTTGTTGTGTTTCTGTTTATGTGCCACTGCTTATTTTAATTGTTATTTGTCCTGCCGGACCGTTTTTCGTTTATCATGGTATATATATATATATGTATATCAACATATTTCTTTTTTATAGAAGTTTTAAACAGTAAAACACCTTTAAGCCAACATTTCTTCTAAATTTTTAGACATCTTCAGGGCTACATCAATACAGAATTTAATTAGTTAATTACAGAATTAAATTCTGTATTGGTGCAGCCTTGAAGATGCTACAATTATAGACGAAACGTTGGCTTATAGGTATTTTACTGTTTGACGCTAAAACCTCGACAAAAAAGAAATGTAATGTTGAATAAATGTGGTCGATGAAAGTAAACATTGATATTCATATATACTTTTTTGTAGCAGTCTTTTCTTTAGCACATATCAATGTGCAATTAGAACATAGTGATGAAATTTTAACTTATTTGGATCAACACAAAACCAAAGTAGAACCGTAGAGGTAGTGAAAGCAACTCCTTAAATCACTCAACCCACAGACATGAACAAACAACTTAAATCCTCCTAACTGACTCTACTTTGCCTACATAAATAGGCAAACATAATTAACACAAATCAAGTTTCTTATTAAGAAATCCTTTCACATTTCCTTTCTTGCCACAAATATAAATGACATCATTGTAGGGTAAAAATCTAATGAAATGGTCTCCACATATAAAAATTTTAATGATATAAACAACGCGTTTCAAACACGTAGTGTTCTTCCTCCTACGTGTTCGAAACGCGTTGTTTATATCATTAAAATGTTTATAAGTGGAGACCATTTCTTTAGATTTTTACCCTACAATGAGTAAATACCACATAATAACTGATTGCACTACATTAGAAATAAATGACATCATCAACATGTCGAAACAATTTAAGTTCTGAGAGCATATTACTCATTGTTTTAGATTTAAAAACCTCTATGTAAATATTACTTAATAGAGAAACACTATATGGCAACTGACCATGGCAAATCCTAACTTGACAACGAACCTTTAAAATCTACCTTTACATAAACATTTTTTATTTAGTTAGTTCGTCATTTATTAACTTTTAGTATTTACTTAATATTTAAATATTATTTTCTTGATTAATTTTTATTTGTTTTATTATTTTATGTCTCATTTATCTCAAAAAGTTGGCAACACTGATTAAATGGAGAAAACTTCAGTCCTGTCTTGTCTTTCGAGCGGCTCACATTTTGCTGTCTCATAACAATGACATCAAAATACGACTAGGTTAGTGAATTTTGTGACCTCTTGTATGTATTTTCTGTAAATTTATTTTATTTAGTTCGTTTAACCGTTTTAAACAATCTCTTTTCACAAAATATGAGTATATTACAATTTATATATTGCTATTATTATTTTTGGATAAATATAAACTATGCTTCTATTTTTTGAGAAAAACCTCAAATTACCTGTAGGAAGAAGCAATGACTGTCTGAAAGAAAGTAGAATTATAAAAGAAAAGGAAATTGGTTTAGGCTTGTAACTGTTTTTTTAAAGTCAAGTGTGGTTCCTTTGTATATAATGAAAAAAAAAGAGTATGTAAGATATTTTCATTTTCTGTAGAAATTGGTTGAAATAATATTTGAAATCACCCCGAAACTAAATAAGTTTGGTTTATATCTATATATTATAGAAAAAGCGAAGATGGAGAAGACAAGTGGTTACACTGTCTGTAGAAGTGGACCGGCGGGGTGTTGTTTTTCCATTAGATGACCCCTAAGCGCAACATAAACAAAAGCACTTGTTGAGGAGAGCTGTAGTCCCACTCGAATCGCCAAACTAGAACATTACGCAGGATAAACAGACGCTAATGCTATCGGCTGGCTGACCCCCTCAATCGATCTTTAATCTCAAACTAACTTGCCAACCTAATGCTTTATGCAGAGAGACATATATATATATATATATATATATGGAAAATCATCGCAGTAACATGTGATATAAATATTCAAGTAACTCACCACAGCAAGTAGGGATTAACACTCTGCTGCCTCTCGTATTATAACTACTTGAATTCACTTACTCTCGCATGAAGTGTAATATGAAAGGCCCCAGAGTGTTAATCTCCTACTGTGGTGAGTTACTTGATTTTATATATATATATATATATATAAAGATTCCACATAAACACGTGAAACAACAATCAATGATCAAACCACAATAAGAAATGGGAAAACAAGACTAAGATCTTTCAACCGTAACAAGCGGTCGTCGTCAGAGTTAAAAACCCAACTCGTTGGGTTATTTGAAATAATAGGATATTTTTTCTTATCACGCTTCTAAGATTTCTTTACTGCCGTCCTAAATATCAATCAATGACGAAATGAATTAGAGGCTGATGTTTTTTTGCTACCAAATTTTTTTTTTGCTGATGTCATACAACTACCAATAATACCTTGGTGATCGACCAGTAGATCACGATCGACATATTGAGACCCACTGGCTGAGATATTCTGCAAAGGTAGAAATAAAAAAGGACGTATACAAGTACTTTATACAAAAACCTGTCAAATTAATTTTTATAGTTTTTTCTCCTACGCAAAGCCATTGTAGAATTCTTTTAAATAATATCTATATTCTACACAATGATTATATTATAAATACAAACCAAATGTTTAAATACTGATAAAAGTTTGGTATATATATTGAATTATCGTTTGCTAACAAAATATGAAGGAAGGCAGGATATTTTACAATAAAAACGTAGAAAGTAGAATACCCTACTAACGAAATTAGCAAATCAAAGCAAAATAAATTAGGGCATTCTCTTTGAGAATCTAACGATGACTATTTTTGCCCTAAAGCTCTTCACAATTTCAAATATCGTTTCTATATAAACAATAATAATACAGAAATTATGGATTAAATATTAATGAAGTTTTTATAATAACTAGTAGTATTTTTGTTTAATAATATCTTCCTACGATTATAGTTGACTCCCACAGCTATATATTTACATTAAAATTTAAAAAAAACACAGAACTGCCACTTCTGACAAGGTCGACAAGCTATCTTCTTTACCAGATTTTGAAAGATTATTAAAAAAGAAAATATTGAACAAATGTAAATCTCAACAAGTAGAAAAAGCGGAGATTTTTGTCCTGGGAATGTTTAAAAATCAGCAGCAGTTGAATACCAGATCTTTTAGGACCTGAAGTGGTCTCTGGATTCCGTCTTCGCACAAGGTATGGAGTAGAGACTACCTCTAAAACAGGCATGGGCAACCTTTTGTGAACTGGGGGCCGCATTATATAATTTCCAAAAGGCCACGGGCCGCATGGTAATTTCTGAGGTATGTGGGTAGATACAGCTTATATGTATAATGTATTTATATATATATATATATAGAAATACATACTGTGCGCTATATTTATGTGTCAATGATTATTTAACTTTTTATTGTTCTTATAATGAAAATTATTATTCATTCTCTTATTTCATTGTGGTAAACAATTATAACAACACAATTTTAAAAAGATTAGTGCGACATATAAGAAAAAAAATAAAACATTTATTGCTATAGAGCTCTCTCTCTCTCTAAAGTTGTAATTTCCTTCCAAAACTTTTTGTGACTTTTTGCTAATAACCAAAAAGCAAAAGAATTTTTAATATTTAGATAGTCTCCAGATAATCTCCGAGGGCCGCACAGAAACATGTGCTGGGCCGCAGGTTGCCCATGCCTGCTCTAAAAGCATCTGTTCTGTACTGGAACATCTGATGATGTACGAAAACCTTTATGCACCCCTGGTACAGAAATAGACATTTGACATCTACTAATATGTTCTGGTTTGCTGAATGTTCGGAGTGCCCATTCCCCAACATTCTATACCGCTCTAGTGGGATGGAAAGAAAAAAACTAACGGAAGCCTAACCCAATGATATAACAGAAAATAAAAAAAAAAGTTATTAAATTGCGTTGTTAAATTCCGTCATAAATTCTTGTTTTCTCCGAAACCTTTTAATGTGCCATACTCTTAGTGTGTACACTACTAATATACTATCAATAATCAAACCACAATAAGAAAATGGGAAAACAAGACTAGATCTTTCAACCGTAACAAGCGGTCTTCGTCAGAGTCAAAAACCCAACTGATGTTGGGTATACTGATATACTATGATGCGAAGTTTGTAAAACGGTAGAATATACATAAACTGATATTAAAATATTTTAAAAACTAATAACTCGAGAGGAAGTCTGAATTACAAATGAAAGTTTATAATCTCATTTTAAACAACTTTTGTTTGAAACCATTTTTCCTTTTACGTTATCCATTGTGGCCTTAAAATATCACATTTATTTTTATACAGTCCAAAATCTATTTTTTTTTCTTTCGTTTTCTCTTCATTCAATTGGTATAATTAAGAAGTGAAAAGTCTAAAGTCCTTTAAAATGTAGTTTAAATACTGTATGATAAACAAATAATATTTTAAACAAAAACTTCTGCAATTAATTATTAGTAGAAGTAGTTGTGGAAGTTTGTTTTTTTTTTTTGCCGAGAGGATTCAAAGAAGATTAGCAATCCCTTCGAGAGAATTACAGTTTATCACCTGTAACATTCCCACATATTCTTTACAGTCGATTTTGTTTAAAGTATTATAAAAAAAATGACCTTTCGAAAAATCTAGAAACCAATAGTAATAAATATTATTCTTTGCAATTAGTATCAAACATATTTTTTTCTATAACGCTACCAATTCTATTTAAATTCTATTAGAACTGACTCATTTTAAGTTATCATTAAGTTTTATACATTAGAGAAACCAACAAATCCACCCTAAGAAAAATTTCTGGTTGTTTGTCCAAAAATTTTTGTCACAAGCAAACTAAGCCACCATAAGTTATAGCGAGCTGAAACTTTGACAGTAGATTTCTATATATCTAACTTAAAAGCTAAGATTTCAATGGATTAAAAATTCAAAGTAGATGTAAAGTTATGGACTTTTATTCTATGTTTAGACAACTACACAGGTATGCAAATATATAGCTAATATGTACATGTATAAATATACAGGTAGTTTTACTGTAGCAAGTAGGTATTATTAGTTGATTTTTATATCGTTTGCATATATCATAATTTAGTTGCTTTAAACAAGTGAGTCCTACCTGCTCACATACTAAATAAGAAGTACATCTAGAACAAAATCAAATTTGAGCTCAGTGTCTGAAGCTGCAAAACGTAAAATAAAACTTTTAGAATTTTTAACCCTTTTTTAGAATTTTTTTTAAAATAGATCTAATGAAAGTTATAGACTGTACTAATAATGGTATTTTCTACTATTCTATAATTTCTAATAATATTTTGGAATACCACGTATCATCTCTAAGTTTTTACAAAATACCTGTCAAAGACGAGCACGTGTGCTAGTAATTCTTACAAATTCTGAAAGTACAAAATTGGCTTTGACCATTTGTTTACATTTTGCATATTAATTAAAAACATGTACCACTCACCTACCTACCTAAATCTATTATGAGAGATACGACGCTGCCTTATCAAAGAGGTAAAGAATTTAAATGTAAAGAATAAAGTTGCCATAGAGAAATTAGTGCAAATTTAAACAAATTTGGCAGCTACGGCATACGAGAGCACGGATACGAGAGCTACAGCAGTAATGTACGAAGTAAGACGGTATATTATGTGTTTAATATTAATAAAAGATATCTTGTTTAATAGGAATATAATTATATGCATGCAATTTTTAATTGCCAATATCAAATGATAATTGTATTTCTCTTATTTTTCTATTTTCTATTTCTCTTTTTTAAAAAGTTTTACTTTTTCATGACAAAATCAGTTTGATATAATTTTAATTAATAATTTTACTAATTTAATTATTGTAATTTTTATTTATGAACCATTAGTATTAATATACTATAATTTATCATTTCAAGTTTGGCTTACTGAATATCATAAACTTTAAAAATAGTAAATCATTTTAATACAATGTTTACATAGAATATCATATTCAGTGTAGAGAATCTGTTGAATTTTAACCTTAAAAGGGAAAGAATTTATAGGTTTGTGGAACAAACGTGGGACATAAGTCTTGCAGATAAAGGGGGGATGTCCGCCAGTAGAGGCCTGATATATCGGAGAAACTGTCGAAGCACGATAGACTGAAGCCGGATAAACGTTTCTAATTTTTCTCTGCCTTTTCTGCATGCGGAGAAGAAAAGGTGTGAACTAAATAATGTTTCCTTTTTAAGTTATTGGAATCGGGGTGCCCAATGTTCAGCTTTATCATCTATTTAGTCTTTTAATATATATTATTTTATTTATTGAAAATTCCTGATATTGTATATTTCAAAATTTGTTAATGATTTTCAAACCATCTTTTATAAAATTACTTACAATCAAGTTTCATTTTATATTAACATATAATTAATATAATTACTATAATGTCATTAATAAAATCGATGGTTGTTCCTAACGCCCACAAATAAGTGCTTTCCCTTTTGTGCTATCCTAGAGGAATGTGGGGCTTATTTGAGCCGTTTATTTTGAAAGTGGCCTAATTCCATTTTCCAAAAAAATTTAGCTAGCTATTTAAATAATTACATTTTTACGTTATCTTTACCTTTTGCAGCAAATTGTACAAAATTTATTTAAAATTACTAAGAATTTTTATAACAAAAATTAGTTGATAAATAAAATGACAATATTTTTAAATTTTTTAAAACGCAAACCCTTAAATATCTCGATTTTAACATAAATGGAATTAGGCCACTTTCAAAATAAGCGGCTCATTTGATTCTTAAAACTCATCAATTTGGCAGTCAGATTAGCAAGTTGATTCAACATCGTGGGCCTAAATCTCCCCTATCTCAAGTATATTATTACAGTAGGGATTCTTTACACACCTGTTATTGTACAAGCTCTCGACCGACAGCTAGGATTTTCTCTGAGGTACTCCGTGTACAGCACTTTGTATCTCTTACATGACAAAAAAAAAGTGATTTTTTTGAACGGCAAAATTTGAATGTCTAAAATTCTAATCTTCAATACTAATGCAAGGGGGATACCAGTTAGTCTGCGCCTGACCTCTTAATAAAAATACCTTATTATTCATTATAGAGTAAAAAGCTAATGAAATGGTCTCCACATATAAAAATTTAATGGTATAAACAACGCGTTTCGAACACGTAGTGTTCTTCCTCAGGCCTTAACTAAAAAATACAATGATACTAGAGAGTTATCTATAGTACAAAGTTACGTTTTTTAGTTAATGCCTGAGAAAAAGCACTACGTAGTTTATACCATTAAATTTTTATATGTGAAGACCATTTCATTAGCTTTTTACCCCACAATGAGTAAATATCACATAATAAGTGATTGCATTACGTTTGAATACCTTATTATTCTAATAAAATCCATTTTTTTTTACTTTTGTAAAGATTATTAAGAGATAACACCTGAAGAATCTACATACGTATGATAGAATTGTAAAAAAAAAATTAATTTTGTAGAAAGCGAAAAAAATAAAGGTATGCCACTAACCAGCTAAAAACTGACTTGTACTGAAATAGTAAAATAATATATCCAAAGATTGATTAACTACAACCTTCCTAATTGGTCAAAAGCTGCAAACTTTGTAGAGGCGGTTCTCCATCATAAGAAGAACGAAAGTGGTGTGAGGCAAGGGCAATGATTGAACGAATGGGGACAAGAAGGTGAATCCTATTCAGGAGGACTGAGGCACCGGCACGAAGTAATGTGCAAACGGTTTCCGTGTCGGGTATTGCCAGGAAATAGGATGTGGTTTTTTAGTGGGTCGGGACCCCCAACCCCACATACCCTAAGCAAGACGTCTTGCTAAGGGATCTGATGAACAGATTTTTCCACATCCTACGACGAAAAAAAAAAAACCTTCCTATGTTAGTTGTAGTCCAAGACTACAAGAGAACACATGTAGATCGAATACTGGGACACAACGAATGTTAATAAACGTTGAAAATTTTCCCTAACTCAAGTATGCATTTAAAAGTTTTTTTTTATAGTAGTATAATAAAACTAATTCATTCAAATAAATCCTGTTGTACATTCAGATAATAGGCAGGAATATAATTAAAATAATGAATTACAAAAAACGATTCGTGAGAGGGAGAAAGAGAGAGAGACAGAGAGAGAGAGAGAGAGAGAGAGCAAGAAGGATAATTAGCAGTTGGATGAGAGGAGAGATTAAGCTGACTAAGGAGGTTCTTTTTTTGTTTTAAGACCTACTTTACCTCTGCAAATAAAATTTTCAAAAGCATTGGATATTCATAACGTTGTACAACAAAGTAATTGTAAAGGAACCAGTAAGTGAAAAAAAAAGTAATACACAGCAACTATCAAAATGTCTATTCTAAAAAAAATAAAAAAAAATAAAGCTGGTATAGTTCAATATTCTTCTTTTTCTTATAATTTTTTTTTATAGATATATGAAGTGTTTGTATTGCGACATCTCCAAACACCATGACCGCAACCAGGTTTGGTATGATATACTGTTTGTTATAATTATGATAAGGAATTTATGAAATCAACTAGCAAATATATTAAACAATATTCATGGATAAAATATTAAATGAACCATAATTTTTTAAGATATCTGTCTTGGTATCACAAAAAAAAAGATAAAGAAATAATTAAACACCCGTGTGAAACGTTTTTGATTGACAATACCTTTGTGAGTAACTGAAGATTAGTGTGAACTTAAAGAATGTTAAAATGAGATGATAGCAACAGAACACGATGAGTACAACAGTGAGTGAGAAAAAGAAAGGTGAGAAGAAAGTATTGTACTGTTAAATATCATTCTGACAAGTTTTGAAGAAAGACGGGATGAGAGATTGAGCATGAGACGCTAAAAAGAAACGAAAATCATTTGATTGAAGAAATAACTACGACCAACAAATATTTCCCTGCACATCTTAATTACCAATTCTATACTCAAGGCCCACTACTGTAGAATTATCCTGCCAATATAAGTGGGAAGGTCAGGAAAATTGTTCATATAAATTAGCTTCTGATGTCACTGTTCACATCACATTTATATTGGCTCTTAGGCCAGAGTTATAAAATGGTTTGAGCTACTTCTAAATATTAAGTTCTATCTATTAGGCCGAGAGTGAAAATAGTTTGTGCTACTTCCAGTCAGATGTCGTGAAAAGAGGTCTAGATGAGAGGTAAAGTACTATAGGGTTTCAGAGCCTTAGGGAAGGATGATTCTTGGATTATGGGATGAGATAAGGAAATTTGGATAAGTCTTTGCCTTCATTGGTTTTCAATAGAGTAATAAACCAATCAATGTAGTTCTCACATCATGTTACATATCCACTTTTGGAGAATATAAAAAAGTTCTGACTCTAAATAAGCACAATTATTTAGATGCAGGTCTTGTTCGTTGTAGAGAGAATACACACTGAAACGGTCATTTTTAAAAATACCATCACACATTCGAGCACATGAAAAAGAAACATTTGTAATACGTAATAACGTCTTACATCTTATTTTACAAACTGATTTGTTTTAATGATTGCAATCATTACGAGATTTCAATCGTAAGTTCCAAAAGAAAGAAGAATTAGCACTGTGATTACAGTAGTCAGATCATATATGTAGAAAAAAAAATAAAAAAAACATTAGAATTTTATAACTCTATGAGAAAAGATAGTGAATATATGGGAAGAAGATTGTGGTTAAGTTGACTTAAAAAAAAATATGGGTGGACATTTTAGAATATTATCAAAGGGCCAATTTATAGTCTATGTAAGTAGTCTTCTGGGACGGCGGCTTATAACTACGTATATATACCAGTGGTTCTCAAACTATTTTGAGATTTTTTGCATGGCGGTCTCTTTATGATATTTTAGATGCCTCACGGACCCTTTTATAACAACCAGTTAACATATAGATTACTGGAACAAAACATTTTGGGGAAACAAACGTTTATTCAAACACAAAAATATTTTTTCAAAAAATTGCAACCAATTTCTATTAAAACAAAAAAAATCTTATTTAATCAATTATTCAATCAAAAAATAGCAACATTGAAATATATTAAAACTTCATTCAACGTGATGGGTGCATTTGCTTTGCCTCAACCAGTTCTTCTATATTTGGCTTAGTTTTGGCAAGTGCAACTCTCATATCATTTGTGGCTTCTAACCTGTTTCACGATTTTGTTTTGATGGCAAGTAATGCAGAAAATACTGTCTCACATTCATAGGTGGTTGCAAATGGAATCAGCACCTTTAGAGCCAGCTTTGCAACTTCAGGATAGGACTGTACCATTTGGATCCAAAAATCACGAATTGACAATTCACAGAAAATATGTTTTGCACCTATCCAGAAACTTCAAAGGGAAAAAGGTGTAATTTGAGATGCAGCGCTTTGATATCCTTTCCCAACAATAACGATGGCATTATGACTGTAACAATCCCAACTGGGATAGTCGACAATTTCAAGTACTGAATGGACTCTTCGCGGTCCTCCTTCAACCCCTTCGCGGTCACCGCGGGGACCGTGGACCCCAGTTTGAGAACCACTGCTATATACTGATGTAGTGATGAGTAATTGCGAAGCAAAATATGAAGGGATAAAAGAAAGAGGTTATAACAGTAAACAATAGAATTATATAATAAATATAAAAAGAGAACAATATTGTTTATATGCGTGGGAGAGGCAGGGAAGACTAATCGAAAAACACTGACAGAACACAGTAACTACACAAAGAAAGTCCATACATAGACTGTCATAGTATACTGTCATTAGAAAAATGAATTGAGATTAATCACCACAATAATGGCTTAAACCTTTCGAATATTATTTATTTTAGATTCAGATTCTACTTATCTAAATACTTTTAAAAATGAATTCCAGATTATAACATACAACTAAACTACTCTAAACATCATTACACACTTTTTTTTCAAATAGTCATCAGAGAATACTTAAAAAAAAATAGATTTATTTTACAAAGGGTTAATTATGTTGTATTATCATTTCTGTTATCATTTTAAGCATAATTAAAAGAATACCGAATTTCTAGCAACTTTTAACAACAAACTTGTACATGTTTGACGCCTACAAAGTTTCACTAGACCAGTATATTAAATGAATTAATATTTTACCTGTTGATAACGTAAACGGCTACTCTTTTAAGCCATCTAAAATTTCAATTTTCATGAGTGATTTGTCATTGATCTGTCCATCTCAGTTTCACACACCAATTTTATAAACATGCTATATCAATTTGTGAAATATTAGATGTGGATAACCCATACAAAAATGTACATCTGACATTATTTAGTAATATTTGCAATTACTTCAATAGCGGAAGAAAAAAGTGTCTTGTGACTTTTGGGTCAGCTATATTTTCGTTTTCAATATCAATTTCCATCTCTATCCATCTATTTCTGAGTTTTGATATTACCATAGAAGTGCGTTTCTGCCTCAATAAAGAATGCTCAGTTTAAGATTGGCAATTATACTTTACTGTTGACAAATCTTTTTTGATATAAATTTTACCGGATTAAATTAAGATATTATTTTATCCAAATAAATGTTTGTAATGTATAGATGACCTCAAGTAAAGGGGTAAAAAATTAACTGACAACTACAGGTCTATTATGACACTCGGTGTAATACAATAAACATTCCATTACATGGTCTGTCGCACACTGTATAAGTGGTGTGGTACACTCGTGTCCCTCTCGTCGTCTCGTTACTGGAAGTCCAGACTGTACAACACTGCCAACTCGAATCTAATATCTAATTGAAAACAACGTAAACCAGCGGATATGTCGATATCGCGGTCACTGATTCAATTAACCGGTTTGGACGACCAAATAAATAATTATGACACATCTTTTTAGATATTGCTTATAATATTATTAAAGCATATAATAATTAAATCTAAAGTTAATTGTTCGTTAAATGGATATATGAAAGTCAACCTTTGAAAGGAGGTTTATTTTTATTATAATATTTATAACAATGTAAAATAAAACTTGCATTGAGAAAAGGGAGAAGTTAAAAGCCTTTAAAATAAAGATAGGGTGCATCAAGTATCAAGGATAGGAAAATAATTCAAGTGAAGTTGTATAGGCAAGGGTGACTCTATCGGGCTTAGGCAGGCGCCATAATCCTGGACGTCTGACATAAATATGCAGCCGATTTTACAGCCTGGCAATCACGCCTCAAGTTCTTTTACGCCCTGCAAAAATAATCTGTCCTGGTCTGTCTGAAGGCGTCCTTCTTTTATTTTTCCCCTCCCAAAAGCTACTAAAAGCACCCACCCTTCTCTCTTACAACCCCTTCTTCAATTCTTCACCCCTCCCTCCATGCCACCTTTGCTCCACTCCGCAAGAATGGCTTCTTTACGTTTAAAAAGCCTATAAACAGTTTACTATCGATTATGGTAAACAGCAAGGTTCACTTACTTAAAGTAACCCAAAACCTAAAAACTCATTTTGAAATTCCTTCCTTCTTGATTTCAATTCAAGGGTAAAAACTCTTCATCCTTAATAAAAATAGAAAATGAAATAAAAACTTTCTGTCTTTTTTTTTTTTTTTTGATTCAATAAATAAGAAAATGGAAAATGCTTCATTCCCTAACCGCCACCACAACTCAACCATCCATTCCCCTTCAAAAATGTTCAATTCTCTGTCATTCTATTCCAAATCTTACTACGTTATGATAGTATAATTTTTATCAAATTTTCCAGTAGTAAATTACAATTGATAACACAAGACCGCGCATAAACATCTCAGCTACAAACATCTCAAAATCTAACAGTCAATGTACACAATACTTTAAACTTTTAACTCCACTGATACCTATCAAATGCCATTAAACTCCTCCTACGCTTTCATAGATATACTCTCATCACTATAAATATTCTAAAATTTCTTGAACCAAGCTATTTAAAAATGTATGTTTCATTACGTATTTTACGAGTATCTGAATTACATAATAATGTCATATACAATACTGAGTACCAATCTGAACTATTTCCAGGCGCTTTAGGGAACACTACTCTCTTATTAACAATATAAGAATCGTTAATTGCATGGTAAAGAGTTCTAACTAGACTAATTTTAAAATTTTGAAATCTGTAAACGTTTAATGTGATAAAATGTATAAAAAATGATCGCAATAATTAGTTTAAAATATCTAAAAACACAAATGACTCATGAAAAATTTGAAAACACCTAGTCAATAGCAAATTTCATTTAATACAACTTTCATTTGAAGCGTATTTCTCAATGAAATCATTTTTAGGATTCCAAATCTACCAAAAAAAAAAAGAAAAAAGAAAAAAGTAAAACATAAAATTGGAGTTTGCCTTTTATTGACTTTTTAAATTCACTAGACTGCAATAAGGAACTTTTCACTGATAAAGTTTGATTTTTGAATTTTTTTTTTTTTGGTTAAATTAAAGTGAAAGTTAACTAATATTAATTGCTTCTAATTTAAAGCTTTCACCTTTAATCTTGTTCTAAAGGAGGAAGGTTGGCTCATTCGTTATATGGGATCCTTTTTTAGTGACCTACAAGCCTCGCTACCGGATTAAAAATAACTGTTAAAAGTAACACTTTTCTAAATTCATCCTTATATAACTATAAATGTATAAAAAACTTTTATCCATTTTCATAGCTTAATTTTGTCGAATACAGATTGGAAGTTCCTTAATATGAACAGACAGGAAAAACCAACAAACAAGTTCTTACGCTGTATCAAGCCAAAGATAGAACTTAAAAGTCAGTAAAGAGAGTGATTAGTAACGAGGAAACAGTTCATTATCCAACTGAATTTCTTGACTCCGTGACTGCTCCTGGACTGCCTGCTCATGAGTAAAAACTTAAAGTAAAGCACCATCATGCTGCGTTTAGTTTCAGTAACAAATTTCATGTTACGAAACTTGAGTGCCTCAGAAAATGTGAAAAGGGACAGGAGCATTTTCTGAAATGGTCAACTGTAGTTTGCTTGCTCAAGAGTCAGAGGTTCCAACTCTTTGTTCTCGCATGAACCTGGAGGACAGACATCTAATGTGGTGTATGCAGAAGCATTTGTTTAACACTACACTAATAATGGTAATTATTACTAATTACATTAATGTACACTAATTAATTAATGGTACACTAATAATAATTTACTATTCTATAATTTCTAATGATATTTTGGAATACCAAGTAGAATCAAATATTTGATTCCTTCAAAGACGGGTAGGTTTGCTAGTCATTCAAATAAAACAAATCCATTTTTATAAATGTTAAAAGAAAAGAGATGGTCAACTGTAAACTTACTTTTGGTTCATTTTTTCTCTTTTATCATATAGTTGTTAAATTCATTGAAAATGTTTCATATTTTAAAACTGTAGTTTCTATATATGGTCATATTTATAATTTGGTCATAAATAGTTTCTTTTTACTATATTACTTTTAAACAATTTATTACTTTTATTAAAGCCATTGTTAAAATAATCAAAATAAAGTGTTAAACAATCTTGTAATTAGGAAAATTGGCATATTGTTTCCTATTTCAATCTAAAATAAACATGATATAGGATTAAATTTTATGAACAATTTTAAAAACCTAATTGCACAGAGGATACTTAAAAGAATAGTTTTTATAATATTGTGTTGTTATTATTTTTAATAATAAACATTTCATAATGTCAAAATTATAAATATTGCCATATATAGAAACTACAGTTTTAAAATATGAAACAATTTCAATGAATTTAACAACTATATGATAATAGAGAGAGAACCATTAAGTTAGTTTACACTTGCCCATTTCTTTTCTTTGCTACATAATGGGTTTCACTTAGTAAACAATTATAAAACAGGGAACACAGTTAAAAGAAATAGATACTAGATTAATACAGGAAGTTGTAAAATGCTGAGCTTGTTTTATAGACAAGGTAATTATAACATATTTTTAGCCCTGTATTAAGTTCTCATAGCTTTCCTAAATCATTCTTAATTAAAATAATTTTACAGTATACATATGAGTATACATAATGTATTTCATTTACTAATTAAAACAATATGTCAGTAATTAGTAAAATGTTTAATGTTAAATGAAACATCATTACATTGTAAAACTAAATTAATACTAATAACTGTATTGAAATAGTGAATGATATTAAATATGAAACAACTATAATTATAAAAACAATGATAACTATTATTAAATTCAAGTTGCAAGTGTTATACTTAATATTAGAAAGTAATATATTCCATTAAACTTCCATAAGTTAAAATGAAATTCTAATTGTTTCAATAATTTATTGCTGATAGGATATTTGTTTGACATTTTGATAAATGACGAACACATTATTGTGTATTTTAAATTAATTTATCATATTGTATTCCAATTGTAAGTATGTACTATTAATTGTATGATAATTTTTTTTTAACGAAAGGACGCTAACCTAAACTTGAAGTAACCTTATTGGTGAAGCATAATCATAAGAAATTATCATCTAATTATTTGTTTAAATAACTATTATTGAACTAATCAACTATTAATGATATATATGTAAATAATAGCAGAAACGGTCGTACTTACAATTTGTTTAAATATTCAGGAATATTGTTCTTTTCAGAGAATAATACTTCATTATGGCGGATGTATTAGAACACTACCGAGTCGTATTCTCGACTAACCAATGAATGCGCAATGACTTGTATATGACGTCACTCAAGCAACATCATGCAATGACGTCATGTATGGGTTCCTTTAGTCTCTTTATATAAAGCCTGTTTTACTTGTTTTCTTTAAACAAATATATCGAATGGCTCAGACATCTTTATCTATAAAGTTGGTGAGTTTGTTTGTTTGTTTGTTCACCCATTTCCCATGGCGATAGAAACCTGAAATTGAATATATATTATTTATGACCTGAATAATGTTAAATAAAAGAAAATTATCACTATATTCCCAAAATTTCAGCCAGGGTAGCAAGTGTCTTTGGCGTGTCTCTTGCGTGTTTGCCAATGACACTAGTGCAAAAATAATATATATAAATGTAACCATTTTTTTTAATTTAATATTTGCGTGATATAAACACTGGTAATAAACTAAAGCCAGGGTAGCCCACTGGCTTGCTTGCTCGCCGATGACAGTAGCACAAATATATTAAAAATGAACGTAACAAAAAAATTTTTTGAATTTAAAATTTGAATAATATAAATAATAGTAATAAAGTAAAGGCATAGCTCCAGAGTAACCAGTCGCTTATGTGCTCGCCAAAGACAGTAATAAAAATGTATTACATATAAATGTAACAAACAAAATTAATTTAAAATTTGCAAAATACAAACACTGATAATAAAATATAGGCATGGAGCCTGAGTAGCCCAGAGGCTTGCGTGCTCGCTGAGAGCAGTACTGCAAATTTATTATAAATAAGTGTAACAAATATATAATAAACTACTACATTGGACGTCAAAAATGAATAATTTTACAAAACAAACTTGAACACAACTGTCAGATAAAATACGAATGTTCTAAGGTAATATTATAAAGACACATTTCTTTCATTAATGTTGGTTTTATGTTAGGTAAATAAATTGAAAATTTCAATTTACAAGTTTTGTTTTTTTTTTTAAATATTTTTCATCGTATACATAACTTGAATTGATATTTTATTTATTTATATGATAAATTTTTTTTTTAACTTTTAAATGATTTTTATTTTTCTAAATATACTTACTGTGTATATATCTTGAATAATGTTAAGAATACTATATCAAAAGCTTGGGCCATATAAGAATCTGTTTCCGTCCCTTAATAACAAGAAACAACAATTAACATTATCCTTGTTAATCATGTCTAGTGAATTTATTTCAATACCTTTTGTAATAATTTCTGAGTGGCACAAAGGGTCACGGGTAGTCTAGTGTTGTATAAAAAAATGAAAGAAAAGAGTGGAGAAACCACCCATTGGTGGTACTTCATAAAAATTGTTCTGATCACTGGAAAAGGGTCTTGAAAGGAGTGCTGAGTTGATCCCGGGGACAACATCATACAATATAGAAATAAAAAAATGATATATCTATATTTTTAAAAAAGTTTCAATTTTGTTAATAGAGTCCTGATATCGTGGTAAAAAGTATGTTGGTCAACAAGTGATAGTTCATCAAAATCTATGATAGATTAGAAAAAGGTAATTGGAGTGGGTAGAAAGCACACCATTTTTTAAAAAAAAAAACTGCTGTTTTTTAAAAAGAAATAGTAATGTTTCTTCCTTTATTTAAATGGTAAATAATGTTTATATATTGCATACCTGTTTTGATCGCTGTATCTGTGACCGCTGACCCTAGCTTTCCAGCCATTTACACAATTAGATCAAATCAGGCCGACAATTTAACATGTTGCCCTTTTTGTCACCTCCAAATTTAGCCACCCAAACTTGGGGTGTCCGAGGTGGACCTCGTGGAGGCGGGCACCACGATTCTACGTCGCGCATCAGACCAATATAAACTATTCGCGCAATTATACCAGGGGGGGGGGGGGTCGAGAAAACAATAACACGACAGTTATACCCCCGGTATTAAGGTGGCTCATTTACCTCACTACCAAATTCTTCACTACCATGTTAGGTTAGGTTAGGTTAGGTTGCAGTGGTAGTTCCACAAGGGAACACACGTAGGCCGAGCATTGGCCCTTTGTGATAACACACAATGAAGATTGATTCTACAGTGGAAGTCCTAAATTTTGCCTAACTCAAATGTATTTAGAGTAGTCACTACCATGTTACGCCAGACCTGAAGTTGTAAACGTTCTCTTTTTTCTTCCCACATCATAAATGTACTGGAGGTATGCCTTCGAGTATTTTCCTTTAAACGAGATTTTGTAGAGCTCGCTTACCTCTTTGCCAGTTTTCATCTCAACCTACATCCTTTCGTACATGCATCGGGGGCACTCCTCAATCAAATGCTCAACCGACTCGCGGTTCATATTGCATACTGAGAGTTTTGCTCTTTGTTTTTACTATAAGTCAGGATTGTATTGTTTGTTTCCCTGCGTCATTTTAACTGCTCCATGTTTTCTTTTTGAGCGTAAAATATAGACAAATTATTTCTAACAGTGAATGTTGTTTCCTAAGGTTGGTTTAAAATAAATTTGATTGCATATATATTTATTTTATACAAGAAAAACAAGAAGTCATTATAATATTCTAAGAGAGAAACATACATTCTTCATTATTCCCTGAATGTCAAAATCAAACTAAAATACTACCTATTTGATCGTGTGATTTTATCTCAATTCTGATAAGTTGATAATAACGTCTTTTGGAGTTATATACAGCATTGAATACCGCCGCCTCGGCATTCATACCATTTTATGCCTGATGTTTTCCAGCTTTCTAACAACTTTTTTACGATCAGAGGAGAAATGTAATAAAAGTTGTTTAAATTACATGATACAATGAATGATTACTTCACAAATAAATAAAAGACAAACAAAAGAAATAATGTGAATATATAAAACAGTTATGTAACATTACGACGGATATAAATTTATTATAGAATAAAAATAATTAATAGCATATGTATATATATAACAAGATTTCACATAAACACGTGAAATAACAATCAATGATCAAACCACAATATGAAATGGGAAAAAAAGACTAAGATCTTTCAACTTTGAGTTGAGTTTTTGACTTTGACAAAGACAGCTTGCTGCAGTTGAAAGATCTTAGCCTTTTTTTCCCATTTGAAATTATGGTTTTATTATTGATATAAATACACACACACACACACACACACATATATATATATATATATATATATACACAATTAAAAGAAACGGCCCAGCGGACTTTTTTACAATAAAATAAAAAACGAAGGAAACACACAGAAAGACACAGACATAACTCACATCGATATTTCGACAATCGTCGTCATCAGGAGGTGCGAAGTCCCGCAGGAAGACAGGGCGGTACTGAACTCGGAAACCGCAGCCAGTACCCCACCACTTACCACCAAGCGGGGGAAGGGAGGGAAGGAAATGAAGAGCCAAATTAAGACGTAAAAGGAACGAGTAAAAATTATAACTATAAAAAAATTATAAAAAAGTAGATAAATCAAATTAAAATTAATAAATAATAAATAAAAATAAATAAAAATAATAAATAAATAAATAAAAATAATAAATAAATAAATAAAAAATAATAAATAAATAAATAAATCATAAATAAATTATCGGTTGAGGTTGAGTCCGGGGGAAGAGCGAGCATCAAGTAAGCATATGTATGCCTCCTCTGAAGCTCTTAGGGTAACTTTATTGTTGGATTCGGGGATCTGTTTCAGGATCTGAACCCTGAAACAGTCATTGAAACTGAGTCCATGCGAGTTCGCATGGATGGCTACAGGATAGTTACTGCGTTGACCGACTGAAGCCCTATGACCATTCATACGAAAGCTCAACTTATTAGAAGTTAAGCCAACGTAAAAGGAGTCACACTGAATGTTAATATAATTAACTGAAAAGTAATCTTTAAAATTAAACATAACAATTTTAACAGATATAAAACAAACGATACAGCGGGTGAGAGGAAAACAAAGAGCAGGTTCCAGCAGGGTTGCAACAACATACAGGTTTGCCCCTCAATTGCTGTCAACCCTACTGGGCTCTAACTCTCTAACAAATTTAAAGCTATTATCGAAAGTAGTGCTACTTGGGATCACATTGAGGTCATAATTTTGAATGTTGAGGTTGGGGTTGACATCTTTGATATAAAGGGCTTCCAGGATAGTTAATCTATCTTTGTCGTTATTATAATGAAGTACCGAAGTTCCATCCACTAACATACCCCTGGTGAGTTTAATCCCATGGGCATCCTCTGCATGTTTATATATATATATATATATATATATATATATACAATTAAAAGAAACGGTCCAGCGGACTTTTTTAAATAAAATAAATTCAAAACGAAGAAAACACACAGAAAGACACAGACATAACTCACATCGATATTTCGACCATCGTCGTCATCAGGAGGTGTGAAGAGCGAAGAGCGAAGAGTCCCGCAGGAAGGCAGGGCGGCGACTAAATGTTGTCTAAAAAATGTTGTCTAAAAACAGGTTTTTGGCAAAAGAAGTTACTTTCCCATCATGAATAATTTCTCCCAAACAATAGGGCACATCCACAATATGATGCCCATTTTGGTGTAAAATATCAATTTGTTCCATCAAAGATTCTGGACCGTAACATGGCCACAAACTTTGTATACATACTCACCCACTCATACACACACACGCAGACATCATCGAAAAAACTTCATAAAATGACTTCTGGTACCTCAAAACATGTAATTCCATCAAAATCTCGAGATCAAATTTTTTCACGATGACTATACTATACTTTTAGTAAAGTAAAAACAAAGAAATAAAGTTAATACGCATCAATCATTGATTTTTGAATGAATTTTATGATATAAATAAATATATTGGTCAATTTAAGCGTAACTTTTGTTATATCCTATGACATGGCTTTAGTATTCTGATGATTTTTTTGTTGGAGTTTTATATGGGTATTAAAAAAAAGATATTATAATCACCGGATGAATCTGTAATCGTTGATGATAGATAAGAGATAGTTTAAGAAATTTGAAGATAAGTTACTGTGCTGTATTTATCAAATATAAAAAGTATGCAGCTATCTAAACAAGTTTGCTCTCTAATATCAAATGTAAAAAATAACTCTATTAAACTCTAACATAATATTAGTGAATTAATGTTACATACAATTAAAACTTGAAAGAGTTAAATAATATTACACGTTCATCTTGTATGTTTAACCAGTAAAAGTTTAATACACTAATCAACTAATGTAGCTGAACTTTATGATGTCAAGTTGAGTTTTTGTGATCAAACTACCCTCAGATACATTTTTTGTTAGTGTATTAAATATTATTGCCTTGTTACGATGATAATAATCATATCTAAAGACAGTGATAGTACATGATATTGTTCGTGACAAAGAGGTTATTTTTGACCAATCTTTATTTTTTGACAGTTTTTTTGTAAATCCTACATTCTCAAGAGCAGACTGTCGTACATTTTGCTTTTGACAATTAATGAGTTTGGAATCCGGTCGAAGTAAAAAGGGCAGCACACATGTTACGACGTTAATATGACAGTGCTATCAGTAATATTATCAAACGTCCCCAAAAACTAAAATGTTCAAAGTCAAAGAAGGCCTAAGATTTTATTTAATTACCTCTTATTTAAAATAGATTAAAAAAATATGTTGCGTAAATATTTTTTCCAGTATAATGTAAGCATCACTACAATTGGTCAGAGAGTGAAATGGTTGAAAGTATATACAAATTTTATTGTTATTTTCTTCAAGAAGAATTACAGTCATGTGTACAATGTATGTGTATTCTAAAAAATTATATACTACAAATGCGCAACTATGGGCAACATAAAATAACATAAGAGATTGCACAAGTTTAGATTGTAAATACTATATCTTTCAAAAGAGTTGCTGAATGATATTTGCTTATAAACTATTTGATTGATATATGTCAATATATGATTACTAATTTCATGTAGAATTTGTTAAAAATATTTTTAGAAGTGCTTAGATTGATAGACTGGTAGATTTACATTTAATATGTATGAAACATTGTGCATAATTGTTTATTTTAGCAAATATTTGTTATCATTTACTGTATTACTAATACATTTAAAAATAAATATGACATTTTTCTTTACTTTATTAAAATCCATTCACTTTTGAAGTGTAGGGGTGGAGGGTTGGAAATATGTTATTTTACAAGAGCGGTTGAAGGTGTTAGTTTTAGTTAGATTCTTGTACTGTTGTATGCTACACTTGGCGAAAGGCCTTTGAAAGGGCCTCTCGAGTAAAAACCAAGTGCGGGTATTAAATGGACAGAGGGTATCCATCAAGAGCCCAAGACAGACAGGCCAAGCCCTGCCAGGCCGACTTAATGGGATCCATCAATATCCACGGCCTGCACCCGCCTAGGCCTGCTTCTTATTAACACCTCTTGATTTATCTTCTTAATAACTTAACTTGTCCTAAATAACACTCTACAAATTAATGAATCTCCAATCACATATTCTTAAAGTCATGTTTTAATCAGTCAACAATTATTTATATATACTTAAGTCACTACCATGCTACTCTGCAGGACACTTCGCCTCCTGATGACAACAATTGTCGAAACACAGACGTGAGTTATGTTTGTGTCCACCCTTTTTGTTTGTGTTTTGCTTTTATTATAATGTTTATCTAAAATCCTACCACTGTAACCCACTACTACATTTCAGGAAGATGACGAGATCATGAAAATGTTTCAGGAGTTTCAGCGATTTTATTTCTGTGGATTCTTTTGAAAATTCTAGATTATTCTGTTCGAAGAATCGTTTCATCTAATTGGTATATATATATATATATATATATTTCTATTTTTTTTTGGGTGTTTTCACCTGAGCTAATAGTTTTTGTTTTCATTCGTTATACTTTATTTTCCTTTTATTTCTTTATCTATCCTTGCCTCCTTCCTCTCCCTCCGTAAGTTGGCTGCACTGTTCTGTGCTCCTTCAAGACCACCGGCCAGTCGTTGTCTGCCTGCGGAACGACTCGTTTCTATCTTCCTGATGATGAGGACATCGAAATATAGTAGTTAGTTTCTGTTTCATTTCTGAGTGTTCTTTGTGTCAATATTATATATATATATATATATATATATATATATATATATATATATATATACATTAACACATAGAAAAGAACAGAGAAAGTCACTACAGAATTCACTTTGATATATTTTGACATCCGTGGTCATCGAAGTGAGTTCTGTAGTGACTTTGTCTGTTCATTTCTATGTGTTAAAGTGTTTATTGGATATTTCATTATATATAATATATAATAATAATTATTATTATATATTATTACTGTTGGTAGTCTGGTTTATCTGGGCGCCCAGCACTATGTGCGTAAATGCATTTCACCTCCTTACCCAAAAAAAAAATATATTTATATAATATATTATATATTATTAATTATATAATACATATATTAAAATAAATAATTATAATAATTATATTATTATAATTATAGATAATAGAAGTATACCGTCTGATAATAGAAGTAAATATTAATCGGGTTTTGGTCATATTCTAGGTTTAAAATAAATTATTAAATGACAACATTTTAAATAAAAAAGTTTTAAGTAAAGATCAAATCGTTTAGTTTTTACGATTTTTTAATAGTTTGTATTTAAATGTTTTCATTCATTTATTATTTATTTTGCTGTATCTATCTTTGATTTATCTATTCCTGTCTTTCCTCCCTCCGTAAGTTGGCTACACTGTTTTAGTACATTTTCAAGAACACATCTTGAAGATGCACTGATGTAGTTTTAAACAGATGTAGTGAGTTTCTGTGTGTAGTGATGTTCCATTTCTGTGTGATCTTTCTGTGAAATTAGTTTATATATATATAAACTTTAACACATAGGAAAGAACACAGAAAGTCACTACAGAACTCACTTCGATATTTCGACATCCGTCGTCACCGAGAAGAAGTGCAAAGTACTCGCGTTAAGAAGCAAATTGTTACTGATATATATATATATATATATATATGTATATATATATATTGTGGAAACTATAAGAAAGGACGCTCTTCCCCCGGACTCAACCTCAACCGATAATTTATTTATGATTTATTTATTTATTTATTATTTTTTATTTATTTATTTATTATTTTTTATTTTACTTTTTATTTATTATTTTTATTAATTTTAATTTGATTTATCTACTTTTTTATAATTTTTTATAGTTATAATTTTTACTCGTTCCTTTTACGTCTTAATTTGGCTCTTCATTTCCTTCCCTCCCTTCCCCCGCTTGGTGGTAAGTGGTGGGGTACTGGCTGCGGTTTCCGAGTTCAGTACCGCCCTGTCTTCCTGCGGGACTCTTCGCTCTTCGCACCTCCTGATGACGACGATTGTCGAAATATCGATGTGAGTTATGTCTGTGTCTTTCTGTGTGTTTCCTTCGTTTTTTATTTTATTGTATATATATATATTGGTATAAATAGGCAGCAGATCTTTTTTCAAACATGAAACACTAAAGTGAACCGCAGTCTCAGCTTTCACGATCTTCAGACTAAGAGATTTGATTATACGAACTAACTTCTTGCTAACAGGATTTAACTGGAAAAGGAGCTAGCCAAGTGACATGTTATGTGGGAAAAGTATCTCTAATACTTACCTTCTTTATTTCTAACTATACTTTCTCTATTAATTATTACTTTCTTTCAACTCTTTTATTTTAACTGCTTTGTATATCTTTAGTTTTGTTCAAATTAATTTACCTTTCCTTGTTCTTTATTAATCTTTTCTCTTTTATTTATTTCAATCTTTATTACTCTATTTAATACTATAAGAAAAAGTCTTATTTGACTATCTCATTGATTTTGTACAACATGTTACTTGGCCAGCTCCTTTTCCAGTTAAATCCTGTTAGTATGAAGTTAGTTCATAGAATTAAATCTCTCAGTCTGAAGATCGTAAATGCTGAGAGTGCGGTTCACTTTAGTGATACATGTTTATATATATATCAGTTATATATATATATAAAACCCATCAGTTGGGTTTTTGACTCTGACGAAGACCGCTTGTTACGGTTGAAAGATCTTAGTCTTGTTTTCCCATTTCTTATTGTGGTTTGATCATTGTTGTTATTTCACATGTTTATGTGAAATCTTTATATATATATATATGTATGGAATTAAAATGTGCAGCAGCCTCTGCATTAGCGACCTTTCTACTGATAGCCTCTATGTTTAGTACAATCGTCCTTTGCTCTAGAGGTAATTTCCATAAAATAATTAGCCAGAGATATGTAGACACACAAGCAAAACTACTGATAAAACTAAATGACTATATTGAAAACACGATACACTAAAAAGGAACAAGCTTTCGACCATACATTAGTCATCTTCAGGTTTAAAATATGTTAAAACTATGTGTAATATCAATAACAAATTAATAAATGAATCTTTAACACTAAACAAATCAAGTGTAACCAAAAATAAAACAGAAGAGAATACGGTAGGTACGTGAAAGTAAGACAAAACAAAAGAATGAAGGTTATAGTAGGGTTGTAACAACATTCAGGTCGGACCCTCAGTTGTTGCCAACCCTACTAGATTCAAGTTTTCTAACAAATTTGTAACTGTTTTCAAACGTGGTGCTGCTTGGTATAACATTGAGCTCATGATTTTGGATGTTAAGGTTCGTATTATCTTTAATGTGTAGGGCTTCCAAGATGGCTAATCGATCCTTGTCATTGTTATATTGAAGCACTACAGTTCCTTCGACTAACATGCCTCTTGTGAGGTTGATACCATGGGCTTCCTTGGTATGTTTCTTGGGGGCTCCTGTTCAGAGATGCATTGTCAAGCGTCTTGAGAGGTTCGTTGCAGTCATCCCAATATACCTAGAATTCAGGGTTGCACAGTCCCCTGTTGAACATGAGTACTGGTATATTAGGTGACTGCGTTGAAGCTCTGGGGTGTCGACTTTAAGTTTATTAGAAATCACAAGGTCACTGGCCTTCTTATTTTTATAATATATTCTGAGCTGCAGTCTTTTCTCTTTTATTTATTTCAATCTTTATTACTCTATTTAATACTATAAGAAAAAGTCTTATTTGACTATCTCATTGATTTTGTACAACATGTTACTTGGCCAGCTCCTTTTCCAGTTAAATCCTGTTAGTATGAAGTTAGTTCATAGAATTAAATCTCTCAGTCTGAAGATCGTAAAAGCCGAGAGTGCGGTTCACTTTAATGAGACATGTTTATATATATAAACTGGGCAACGTTATTATTCGTTACTGGGCAACGAAGCTTAACATTTTCCAACTATTCCTGATTAGCTTTGCTTCATCCAGTCCAAAATTCTTGACTTTGTATAAATAGAGGGAAGGAGACCAGGCTCACAAGCCCGTCTCAAACTCCTCTCTTTCGAAGTCTCTATACAACGGTGAACAAAACATTAGAGATCGGTGTCTTTTATTTGTTTTTACGTTTATTTCTTAACTTATATACATTTAAACTCAACTATAACATTTCATTCTTTTTTGCGTATGATTAAAAGTATTCGTAAAAATATCAGGGCAATCACTTCATGGTTCAAAATATTTTGAGTATTTTTTCTTTCTGCACCATACGCTACTATGTCCAAAACAATAGGATTAAAAAGATTAACATCTGTCTTTATAAACAACTTACAAGTGAATTGCAACTAACCTGTAGCAACGTTCGGGCTTCTGAGAGGTCAAAACTACCTAAAGGTAGTACATCTGCATAGGACTGGTGTAATTGAACGGAATAACTAACTCATCTCTCTATCTGGTCGAAAGAAAGGCGGATATACGAGTATACTGCAATGCAGTGGCCAATTGACCTGGGTCAAGAGCCACATTGGTATAGCAGGGAACGAGTTGGCTGACCAGCTGGCCAAAAGGGCGGTCCAACAGATAAATACAGAGCCAATCTACTCTCACATGCCAAACACTGCCCTCAAGCAGTGTAGCCCCATGAACGTAGCATGGAGTGCTGGCAGAAGTTGTGGGAAGAGGCGACCAATGCTCAACTTACAAAAAGATTTCTACCATCTATCAGTCAGAGAAAGAAAAAGAACCTCAAAGTGGACTGGAGACTGACCCAGTTTCTAACAGGGCATGGGAGATTTGGCCACTATCTCCACCGCCTGAAGCTTGTCAACTCTCCAGAGTGTAACTGTGACGGTAGGTCACCTCAAACAGTTCAACACCTCCTGTTCGACTGCGTTGAGTTAAACTCAGAGAGGAGTAGGATGGAGAGAAAAGTGGTGACTGACGGAGGTGCGTGGCCCCCACAGCTTGCAACTTTGTTGGAGGAGGGCCTAGTCGGTACCTTCAAAGAAGTGGTTAACAAATATTTTAATTTACAGAATTAAATTATAATAGTCTGTATTATCTGTATACTCCAATAGCAATTACTCTGTTATCATTATAGTTATTTTATTATTGTTAAATTATTATATATTTAAGCTATATTTACATAACATAATGGAAATTATTGTGTAACATTAAAGATTTTGATGCATGTGGTGCCTTCAGGTGGAGCATGCTGTTCTCTGACAATAAAAAAAAAAGTGGCCAACTGATGTTTGTGACAAAAGAGAAGCATGTCTGTATTGGGAAATTTGTCAGGGTATGGCAACAATCCCAAGAGTTTTCATTGAGTAAATTAAAATATTATATAAATAAACATTAATTTTGACAAAAAATAATTGAACACCTTTTCCACAAGTCATTACTAACGTCTTTACTAATGATACTAAACTACTCTAAATATTTTGCAAAAGGTGTATAAATATCTGTTTTATATTGTAAATAGAAGTAAATTAACCATTAAAGTGTTATAAATTGCTTGTGATTTATTCAAGCGCTTTTATTTGCGAAACAAATTTAAATGGAAGCCACCCTCTTTCTTTCAGGGATTTATCTTAGCACAGCAAATAATTGCTCTAAAACTATTCTTGTTGCCCTCTTATTGCTCCGTAATACCCGTACATCTCTCTTACTACACTCCTCGGCGCCCATTTGTTTCATCAGCATTCAGTAAAAACACATTGTCTTTAATTCTACTTCATATGCATGCATTAATTCTCCACTTACCTTTTGTATTACTTACAAAAATTTTGTATACAATACATCTTAAATATAAGCTTAGTTTACTTTGTATTATTTAAATAGAAAATTAAAAACAAAGCAACACAAACATAAAAACTATATTTTTTTTGCTAAGCCCCATAAATAGATCACTGTGTTCCTTATACAACTTGTGTTAAAATACATTCAAGTGAGTGTATATTATTTTGTTCTTTCTTTTGCTATAATTTATATACATAACGACTCGAACTTCACTTTTTGCTAAAATATTCCAGTATCTTTTTTTTCCATTGTTAATATTCGTAATAGAAGAATAATATTTAAAGGTAAGGTTACGATTAAAGGATAATAACATATTAGTGAATTTAACAAGTAAGTGATTATAATAATTCCTTAATTATTTATTAATTACAGGTAATTAATACCTGTAATTTGTAATTCATTACCAGTAATTTGTTTTGACAGGTATTTGTTGATTATCTTTTTTCTGATTTCAGAGTCACTTATTGCTTTTTTGATCAAATATTGCATGACGAATAGAGTCGTGATAGTTATCCAGTGGAGATCATAAAGCCATTCAGATTCTCTCTCATACTCTTATAAGTTCTCTCTCTCTCTCTCTCTCTCTCTCTCTTATATATATATATATATATATATATATATATATATATATATATATATTTGTGTATGATGGCAGCAAATCTTCACGTAAACATGTTTCATTAAATTATACAGCAGCCTCTGCTGTGTACTTTAATGAATCATATATATATATATATATTATATATATATATATATATATATATAATAAATATAAGAAACGATCCACACTTCAAATTACACAAAGCATGGCAGAGAAAGAAGAATAAAAATAAATTCTTTTTTTATATATATACTATAAATATTAGATTATATATATAATCATTATGGTTTTTTTTTCTTGGTTGTTTCATTTAGCTTTCTGATGATGTTGTGAAGAAAGGCCTTAAAGCATTTTAATTAATATATATTTGTTTATTGTGGTACTTAATTCATATATTATATCAAGAGTTGTTGAACCGTCTTCAGGAGAGATAAGAGAGGGAAACCAAGCGCACTGGTTCAGAGACGGTCTCCAATCGTCTCTTACTTTTACTTTCTGATGAAATATCTACATGTCCCTTACAGATAAATTGATAATTCAAAATCATTTTAAACCTAATGATGATAAAGGTAATTGAACTGTTATTACAACAAATGTTTATTTAAAAAATTGTCATTAGTTCAAGTGTTTTTTTAAATATCCTTTAAAAATTGGAACTGCTTATAATGTTGAAATAAAGCACTGGATGAAATTTTTATTCTAATTTTGTATTGATGTAACAGACGCTTACCAGTTAGCCAATAGTAACTGAGATTGCAATGAATGCAAGGAATTTGATACTCACAACCTTCATTACTACATATCAAATGCTTTATCAAACAACTTTTTTAATTAATTTCTTCAACAAAGGGTAACCGCCAACGAATGTTCGTCAAAGGTAGAATAAGTAATTTAGCATGGTTATATGGTTCTTCCTTCTGTATTTTATTTAAACCACTTATTCACATATTTCTTAATATTTTCCTGAAAAACCCCTTTTATATTTTGCTTATCACCAACAGAAAAAGATAATATAAATTTCTCGATTCAAGCAATCATCACTAAAAACTCTGAATATTCTCAAAAACATTCCTTATTTAAATATATTTATTAATACTAATGGGATGTATTCAAACAAGTCAAAAAAGATTTTACATGATGTTTGTTCAGTAAAATGTAAAGAACATCATCAACATAGAAAAATCATTAGTTGTGCAATCCGTAATTGTGTGGTATTTACTCATTCTGAGGTAAAATGGATAAACCAACAAAAGACTCCACACAAATGAAGTTTTATTCAACGCGTTTCGAGCACTTTGTGTTCATCATCAGGAAGAGACTATAATACAAATTAGTAACTAATTAGATATAATTTGTATTATAGTGTCTTCCTGATGATGAACACAAAGTGTTCGAAACACGTTGAATAAAACTTCATTTGTGTGGAGACTTTTGTTGGTTTATCCATTTTACCTCAGAACAACATAGAGAATCAGCTAGTCTCACAAGTAAATAACATTTCATCAACTTACGTGAAAAAGACGTAAAATACTTATATGATACACAAAAAAAAACAATTTTCTATAACTAATCAAAATTTGTTTATATAATATATATTATTAACAGAAAATATTTTAAACCTTAACAACATTGAAATTGGCAGAGATAAAAACAGGTAAATTAAAATTTGTGGTTGTTAATTCGGTTTCAAAAAAGTTCAGCAAATATTAAACAGTCATTACTGAAAATCAAATACTACCTTAAAATCAAAAAGTTATTAATAAAGCATTTTTATCTGATCATTTTTAAGTTTTAAAAAATAATATTATTTTTAATAATTAGAACTGAAATGAAACCAGTTGAGATGATTAAAATAGGAACCAACTAATTGGAAAGTTTGTGGTTGGCAAATTATGGGGCAAGAAGGAAAAATTATTTTATGAGTTTATGCAAGATTTACATATACAAAAAAGGAGGAGACTTAATCATGCATGTGGAGTTAATTAATTATTATTTTTAAAAAAATGTTTTTAAAATGTTATTAATATAAGCATTAAATCATATTTTGTTTACCGTATTTGAGTTTTTTGTTACGTAGAATAATGGTAAAAATAGTTTTCAAGCTAGGAGTTGACTTGAAGGTGGGGGGGCAGGTAAACAAGCGGTGTTACCTGCAATTCAGCAAGGAAATGTTTAATATCTGGAATGAGATGTTGTCTTTTGAAAGGATAGAGGCTTCTGCGGGGGTGGATTGGAAGGGATTTTTGAAAGTTGTTTCTGGGTAGGTCAGGAGTGGAACAAGGAAAGCTGGACCCTTCCCAGATGTAGTTGGTCTCCGGGTAATTAAATTACATGGCATTCTGGTGGATAGCCTGCGGACTAAGCGAGATCCCCTTCCCAGCTTCGTCCTCTTCTTTTCAATGCCCTTGGGCAAACAATCTGCCCAAATACTTATACTTCTTTTCAAATCCCAATACTGATCTAAAAGAATTCGATAGAAACAACACAGAATGTGTTCATTTTCATTAATTCTAACATACTGTTTAAAAAAATGTTCTAAATCTTCTTAAGAAATTCAAAGCCTGATAATCAACCAGCTTGCTTATCAAAACTAGTTTTCTTAGCTTAGAGATGTGAACGTAGAAACTGGAAGGGATTTTGATAGAAATAATGGTGCATTCATTTTGATTGGAAAGACACCTAAAATGGAAATATAATTTCCATTAATACATTTTGTCATTTAATATCTAATTTTATGGTAAGAAGGTAAATCAACGGTAAGAGAGTAAATCATAATATTGGTACCAGGGTAGCCCAGAGGCTTACGTGCTCGCCACTATACTGGTTGATCCGTGGTTTGTTACCCGCTCTGGACCTCGATTGATTCACGGGGGAAGTAAAAAATTTGACACATCGTCTCTCAGAGAGGATGTAGAGCCGTCGGTCTCTAGCCTGTACGAAGTCAGGTACTCGTTAAAAATGTTTACTCTAAAAACACTTGATATAGGTCATGTTCACTGTTTAGTATCACTAAGGGACAATCTTTGGCCTATGTGTTATCTCTTGTAATATAGGCATTACAACCTAACTTAACCTACATCATAATATAAATAAAAAAAATAATAAATTCAAGTAAGAAGTGAGCGTCAATGTAACCCAAAGTCCGCGGGTTGAACTGACCTGAACTATGAATTCCTTACTAAGGAAGTTTAGACCTTGTTTGGGGGGTCAGGCTAGCTCAGTGGTTACGTGCTCGCCTCTGAACTGATAGGACCGGGGTTCAATCCTCACCTGGCCACGCGGGATTTATACACGCGGGAGGTGAATAAATCTGAGCACTTCGTCCTTCGGAGAAGGACGTTAAACTGTCGGTCCCAAGCCTGTGCGATGTCAGGTACTCGTTAAAGATCCCTACTCTAAATACACTTGAGTTAGGCAAAATTTAGGACTCCCACTGTAGAATCAATCTTCATTGTGTGGTATCACAAAGGGCCAATGCTCGGCCTAAGTGTGTTCCCTTGTGAGGCTGCCACTGCAACCTAACCTAACCTAACCTAGACCTTGTTTCAACCTTGCTCTACCTAATAACCTCTAAAACACAGATAGCTCCATGTAATGATACAATTCTCAATAAACACTCAATGGTTTGAAAAAGCATAAAACACCATTATTTGTTTAAAACCTGACAAAAAATGACAACAACAATGCAAAATTAAAAAAAATAGAGATATGGTAGTTAAATTGTTGAACAAGAAGCTGCTGAGAAAAAACATTAAGCGGAATTAAATTTTTTTTCTTTTCCCCCAGGAAAATTAATTTGCCCACCTGTGGGGTGCACACCCACCCACTCGTTGAAAACTACTGGACGGGTCTGACGTGATTAATGCACAGACGATTGTGCAAACAATTACCAGCAAACTACTCTGTGCATATTCTAGACAAGTTTGAACATGAGCCTTTCTGCATTTTATATCCAATATCTGGTCATTGACCACTACTATCTTTAGAGATTTTACTAATAATTAATGAATAAAAAATTCATAAATAGAAAAGAAAATATTTTTCTTTTAGTTTTCATATAAGTTTTACATAAAATTCCAAATCTATGACAATCAAATCGCTTATCTATCTAAATATCTGTTTACACTATAGTAATGCCCAAATGACATCCAGTGTGAAGGAGCTGTGTACATTTTTTTTTATTTTCTCCGGCGATCTTAAGTGTAAAAAATCCCAAAAACCTAGTTCACACAGACTACTTTTGTTTGTTTACTTAACTTTATTTACGGATAAGATTAACAGTAAGTTTTATAACACAGGTCCAGATTATCGAGCACAGGGTGGGGAGGGACGAAGTAATCCAGTGATTGAACGTTCTGACATTAAACCTAAGTCATAATAACTATAGTTAATAAACCTTAAAATATAAATATTACAAAAAAATCTCGAAGAACAGTTAACAGTAATAAGTCTCTTGGCCACGTCCTTTTCAGATGTCTTTGTAGAGTTCCCGGGAAATTCTTATATCATTTAGAAGTTTTGACGTATAGTAAGCCGCGTTTTGGAACTTTATTCGCTTCCTTGAACTGTTCACACTCCTATTTGTACCTTACTTATAAGCTAAACAGCCTCATAATCTATACGCATAAATCATAAATGTTCTAAGCGAAAGATACAAAAATTTATATAAAAAAATATTCCTGATTTCAGATTTCTGAAGAAACGAATATCACTTACTAATGTGATGTTTATACCTAAAGTTGATGCTAGTCTAAAGTTTATAGCTGATCATATACGATAATTTTTTAAAAAAATTATTTATAAAATTTCAGTATTTGTCAGTTAAAAATTTTAAAAAACTGTAAAAAGTAAAATTTGTTTGTATACAATTGAAATTAACCTATCAGTTATACAGGCATTCTTGCATAGCAGTTTAATAATTTTGTTCACTACAAGTCTAATAATGTTTAAACTTTATTCTACTCCAGAATTAAAAGTCTGATATATAGGCAATAGTACATTTTATTATACTGTACTGAACAATGTATTGTACTATATTTGTACATTTTGTTTGTACGTGCAAACTAATGGTAAGCTACCGTTATATCATAAAGGATATATTTTATGATTTAGTTTGCATTTGCCTTCCACAAATTAGTATATAAGCATATAATTATATTATCTTCCAAGTTTTTAAATCTACGGGTATTTTTCATGCCAGTTTATTCTTTTTTTTTTTTTAAAAATATAAAAATATTTTTGAAATCAAAGTGCATAGGAATGAAAACTAAAGAATAAAACCAAACTATGAGCAGATGAAGTGGGACAAGCGTCTGAATGAGACAGTCAAAATCAAAGTATGAGCAGATGAAGTGGGATGAGCGTCTGAATGAGACAGTCAAAATCAAAGTATGAGCAGATGAAGTGGGATGAGCGTCTGAATGAGACAGTCAAAATCAAAGTATGAGCAGATGAAGTGGGACGAGCGTCTGAATGAGACAGTCAAAATCAAAGTATGAGCAGATGAAGTGGGACGAGCGTCTGAATGAGACAGTCAAAATCAAAGTATGAGCAGATGAAGTGGGACGAGCGTCTGAATGAGACAGTCAAAATCAAAGTATGAGCAGATGAAGTGGGACGAGCGTCTGAATGAGACAGTCAAAATCAAAGTATGAGCAGATGAAGTGGGATGAGCGTCTGAATGAGACAGTCAAAATCAAAGTATGAGCAGATGAAGTGGGACGAGCGTCTGAATGAGACAGTCAAAATCAAAGTATGAGCAGATGAAGTGGGACGAGTGTCTGAATGAGACAGTCAAAATCAAAGTATGAGCAGATGAAGTGGGACGAGCGTCTGAATGAGACAGTCAAAATCAAAGTATGAGCAGATGAAGTGGGACGAGCGTCTGAATGAGACAGTCAAAATCAAAGTATGAGCAGATGAAGTGGGATGAGCGTCTGAATGAGACAGTCAAAATCAAAGTATGAACAGATGAAGTGGGATGAGCGTCTGAATGAGACAGTCAAAATCAAAGTATGAGCAGATGAAGTGGGATGAGCGTCTGAATGAGACAGTCAAAATCAAAGTATGAGCAGATGAAGTGGGATGAGCGTCTGAATGAGACAGTCAAAATCAAAGTATGTACAGTTGAAGTGGGACGAGCGTCTGAATGAGACAGTCAAAATCAAAGTATGAGCAGATGAAGTGGGACGAGTGTCTGAATGAGACAGTCAAAATCAAAGTATGAGCAGATGAAGTGGGACGAGCGTCTGAATGAGACAGTCAAAATCAAAGTATGAGCAGATGAAGTGGGACGAGCGTCTGAATGAGACATTCAAAATCAAAGTATGAGCAGATGAAGAGGGACGAGCGTCTGAATGAGACAGTCAAAATCAAAGTATGAGCAGATGAAGTGGGACGAGCGTCTGAATGAGACAGTCAAAATCAAAGTATGAGCAGATGAAGTGGGATGAGCGTCTGAATGAGACAGTCAAAATCAAAGTAGAAGAAACTGTCTTCCCAAATAAAGCCGTGACTTGGATAAAAACTGAGCGACTCCTGGAAACAGCCTTAAAGTTTGCAAACTAAAGAAAAGCGTGGTGGTCTTCAACAAGATTTCAACATTCCTATTAATTTACACGTCAAAGAAAACTATTCATTGATTGGAATTTTACATTAATTTGAATATTAAACAACTAATTTTATTGTATTATTATTTAATTGTTATAATGGTGTCCATTACTAAAATGATAAACTTGCAAACCGAACCAAAGTTGTAATTAAAAAATTCATAACTCATAATTTTTAAAAAAAAAACTAAACTTAATTCCGTTAGTATTATTTTCAAAAAAACGTAGGTTTTTTTGTTTTTACAATACTGTTGTAACATTTTGATGGTGTAACCAATGAGACAAAAGTTTGCTGTATAACCTTAAAGTTTTCCTTATGATCCAGTTACAATCCTTATAGGTTTAAGTTACATCCTTATTTTACCTTATAATCCAGTTACAATCCTTATAGGTTTACGTTACATCCTTATTTTACCTTATAATCTTGTTACAATCCTTATAGGTTTAAATTACATCCTTAGTTGACCTTATAATTATGTTACAATCCTTATAGGTTTAAGTAACATCCTTCGTTCACCTTATAATTCTGTTACAATCCTTATAAGCTTAAGTAACATCCTTAGTTGACCTTATAATTCCGTTACAATCCTTATAGGATTAAGTTACACCTTATTTTACCTTATAATCCTGTAAAAAAATGTATTTCTGCAAAACGTAGATCATTGTTTTTCCTTTAGAAATGAAAAACTTTTGCAACAATGGTCATAATAATGATGAATTACATCGATTTAAACAAACAGGGAACACTGTTTAATTTAAATAGATTATTTATTTATTTAAATATTTCTTTTTCTCTAAGTTCGTTACATTGGACTAAGGAAAAGAGTTTTTTTTTTACCTGTTGGTTACTTCACTTAGTGAAAGTAGGAATAATTTCCTTAAGTATCTACGGAAAAATGGAATGCCTCTTACTTTTAATGTACTTCTATATCAATTGTGTTTTATATTTCTTTCACACTTTATAAAAGCAGGGGCGATTTTTTTTCTTTGTATGTTGGCAATATAGCAGCCAAGAAAACTACAAAGTTAACATTCTTGGAAAGAGATGAAATAGTATATGTTAGTATATTTTATCTCTAATTTGGTGGTATTTTTTTATACTAGGCAATATTATTGTATGATATTTAGATTTTGATAATTCTAAAGTATTAAAATAGATAGAATTATTAAAGTTAGTAGAAGTTGTTTATTTTTAGAAGTTGAAAAAGATTTCAGGAAATACAATAGAGGCAGATGGTGTGGAAGATTTAAATAATTGAGCTAAAATTACTTGAGTCCTGGAGGAGACTTTGGGATGGGGATAGCAAGAGACTTTACGCACCCCCGCGCCCCGGCGCCATGAATAAACAAGGCTCTGCCCAATCTGGGAGCAGGGTGTTTCTCCAACTTAGAAACCAATAAACATTCCTTCTTGATCAAGTAAAAGGCATTAATCACTCTGAACCTAATCAGGTAGGCATACACAAGGCTTCATCAAGCCATAAAGTAATAGGAACCATTACAGTGTATACAATTTACAAAAGTACGTACACAGTGAAGAAATTAAGTATGCAAAAAATACATTTTTATATTATAATCTCATAATTAAAACCTAATATTATATTTTTCCGTTAATTTGTATGAATTTATCAATTTTTATATTAACAAAAATTATTTTGATAAAATAAATTAAAATCATATACTTTTCGAGTTATATTATATTTAGTTTTTATCAATAAAATATAAGCCTATATATTGGTGCTTGATTGATTCAATAAGCTATCTAGAGCTTTAGAAATTTATATTTCAAGATCATTTTAAACAAAACGTAGGTTAGTAGTTCATAAATTCTGTTTAAACTATAATAATACATAATTAGATCTACAAAAATATACCACTTGAAAAAAATTTAAAACTTTTTAAAGCAGAAGGAAAAATATTGTACGAGTTCAAATTTGTTCGCAATATGTTTTATTTCTTTGTCTCTTTCACTCTCTCTTCTTTACTCACAGAGACATAATAAACATCTCTCTCTCTCTCCACACACACACACACACACACACACACACACACACACACACACACACACACACACGCTCACAAAGATTATGTCAGTTCAAATTTTTTTCAGACACACACATATTTCACTTTCTCTCTCTTTCTTTCTTTATAAAGTGCATTCATAGATCAGAGTTAAGGACAACCTAAAACAAATTAATATGACTGATTTGAGGATAGTGTAAAAATCTGTTTTGTTAAGTCATTCGCCTTTAATTTACCTCATCCTAACATACAGAATTCAATCACTTCAAAATATCAATGACTTTTTGGTTATTATCTAAACCAGAGATTAATAATTGAATGGCCGACCCCCCACAAGGGTCTGCAGTTTTACGTCCACCACAGGATCCATGAGGATTCGGTCGACCCCCTACAAGAGGGAAAGTACCCGTTACCCCGGGATCAGGGGTTGCAATGATTTGACTCCTCTGGGCCCCGTTTTGGGTGCTCCTGGACTAGTAAGTTCGAAAGAAGGGATTAAAACCCTTGTTGGCCAAATGCCACCTGGCAGTAAGGACCTGGAAGGAGATCTTGTGTCGCTCTTTGTTAGACTTAGTGCTTGAAAGGGAGGGTGCCATTCACACCCATCCCGAGTTACGTTAGAGCCAAAAATAGAGCAACTACCAGTGCTCCAGCCCACTTAAGCTGAGATCGTGGTCCGTACCTACTGGTAAAGGCTGGGGTCTAGCTCCCCCGGATGCTAAGCAAGCATCCTCCCGAGAAGAGACTGCTCCTCACGCAGCGACCCGAAGGTCTACCCAACCTGGGTGAGAAGCACAACCACTACGAGTCCAACCTAGAGATTAATAATTGGTTAATTATTACTACTAGTAATCATCACTTTATAAGATGTAAATTTTACTAAATTAAATTGAAATAATCAGTATTTTAAAAGAGCATTAAATGCACTCGCTGTTTTTGAGAAATAAAGCTTCCTCATGTGTCCAGGTTTCATTACTTGTAAAATGACGTCACGTTATTTTAGTGGTATATCAGTCACCAAAAAAAGAAACAGCAATTTCCGTCTATTATTTTAATCAATTCGTATCTATTTTCATAACACTTGTTTATATTATACTGCATTTTTTTTAATGTCAATTTCATTGAAGACCATTAAAAGTTTCTTTTTCTCTATTCTAGAACAGTGGAATAAAAATGTGTAGCTTGAATTTTGGTGACAATCATTTGGAGAGATATCACAAAACAGACCTTACCCTCCTACCAGCAGGTTTACAACTAGATCACTTTATAGTGCCTCCAACTGTCACAACCTAAACACTAATACAACAAAAGTTGTGTTTCATGTTGTTCAAAACCTGTTATCTTGGCACTTATGAACGATAAGTGTTACCACTCCGTCTACAGTATAACCTAAGGTAGTATTATATTATAAAAATATTCAGGCACGAGTTATAGAAGGTGTTGGTAAAATACTAGAAAATGAAATTACCAATTTCTTTTTTATATCATACCACTGGTGCATATATTATATTAGTATAACTACAGCAGTTATAACATTCTTTAAAAGCGAAAGTGTAGATTTCGTGTTACGAAATAATCTCTTAAAAGGGAACATAGCTTTTGTTCCAATAACCATTAGATAACTTTCATAGTTTATCAGAACTCCTTCTACATTGAAGATTTAAGACAAAGTTTTTCTTTTAAAACTTGAAAATATTCCTATTTCGATTGAAAAATGTCAGAAACATGTGAAAAAAATGACTTTTTAAAATAATTTTTAATTTATGATGTAGGATAACATTTATTATTTTTCAAAGTATGTTTTTTATTTTGAATTGTGTTTTTCATTTTTGACTTTGATACAATTGTTACACTTGGAATTTTATGGCATGCTAGTGTTTTTTAAAAAAAATCTCTTTTCTTTCCCCTTATCAAACATCCAATTTACCCTGAGCGAGTTTTATCTTTTTCCTGCATGATGTACTTACTCTGTTATAAGGTTGCTTTAAATGTATATTGAGAAAAAATATATTAATAATTAGCCAGTTTTGCATACTCAAATTAAAGTCAAAGCCCGTTTTTCACTATAATTGAAAACTTTTATAGCTGGAAGCTTGAAATTTTTGAAAATAATTGATATGAACTATTAGACTAGAATAGTGAAAAAATTGGATATTTGTCAACAACATAATAGAAAAGAATCCATTCTTCACACTTTATTATTACCCAAAGTTAATATGATTCATAAACAGAAAAAAAATTACATCTGATATTAAGCTTTATTTAACGGTGAAATAATATAGATTGATTAGAGCATTTTATGACATAAATTCATCTATCATACCATCATACAATGAAAAGCATCAGAAATTGTATGTTTGATTGACGTTGATTTTTTACATGTAAGAATTTTATTTTTTTACATTATTTATGAAGTTATGAAATGACTTAAACAATGTAAATAAATGTAAATAAATACAAGTAGAGCAAGTAAACCATAAGTCCAGGATCAAAATTCAGTTTTTATAGCTTTATTTCTCTTTGACGGGAAAAATATATCCTGTGGTTTTAAAAATCTGAGATTATTTTTCTTTTTTTTACTTTTGTAACCTCAAAGATAATGCCTAAATTTCAAAACTCTAGAATTCGTAGTTTAGGAGGAAACAAATAATGTAGTCTAAAAACAGTTTTTGGCAAAAAAAGTGAGTTTTTCATCATGCATAATTATTCCCAAAACAATTAGGCTCATCTACACTATGAGGCGCATTTTTCAGTAAAATATCGTTGAACTATCAAAGATTGTAGACCGTAGCGTGGCCACAAACTTTTGATACATACCCACCCACCCACACACACATAGACATAACCGAAAAACTCAATAAAACGACTTCTGGGTCCTCAAAGCATATAATTCCATCAAAATCTCGAGATAATTTTTTTCACGACCTCTATACTTTACCTATAGTAAGGTAAAAACATATGGTACTTAAAGCAGCTCTGATAAGCCAGTTGGAAGCTGATTTAAGAGTCACTGCGAACTCCAAATGGTTTCTTATATATACAAGTGACCACCGGTCCAAGGCTTTCATGAGCTACTTCTTAAACTAAATTGTGATTAGTGACGTATATTGTTATAATGACAGTGAAGATTTTGGTATATAATTCTGATAAAAAGATCTGTCTAATTAATTTCATACTCAAACCAAAAATTATCAAAGTAACTTTTAATAATCTCACTGGTTGCTCAAATTTAAGTTGGTGTACTTGGTAAAAGGGTAACACATAAAGTTTCTCTGGAAACTTTTAGTAGGCTATAAACAGTAGCATTTCTCATATTGTGGCGCTAAAAATTGGAATGGGTTTTATTGTAAATACAGGTAATGAGCAATTGAATTAATGGTTCTTAATTCAATATAAATTATAAGTTAATCTTTGGCTGTTCTGTCGCAATGGGTATAATTTAAATCGTTGAGTGCAGCATTCGTGGGTGCTGATAATTGCATTGTAGATGAAACGAGGAAAGTGAAGAGAGAATCAATAGGTTGTAGTGGGTTTCTTTGGAGTAGATTTCGGAGGTAGGTGAAGCAGTGCTGGTGGGGACACGTTGATTTAGAACAGTTGTGCCGAACCGCCACAGCGTCCCTTCATTAACATGCCGCGTTAACTTAGTGCAGAATTATGCACGGAAACGGGCACCGGCTCTGCACCCTGTCCCTGCCTCTTAAATCTACCTGTTTTTGATACTGACCTCCGCGAATGCCCCCCCCCCGGAGTGTTCCATTAATAATCAACCCACCAGCAGTACAACCTTTACTTCCTACGCCATTCATTCTATGGAATTACCTCTTAGCAATCATGCTCAACATTTCATACTTTCAATTTTTTTTTATCCAACATGAATTCTTCCCAAGTATCTAATCAATACATACGTTAACCTTCCATTGTTAGCTTTTTATTTCTAACTGATCTTAGGTTGAAAAAGTTGCACATTTAGATAATTAATAAATGTATATATCAAATTTTATTATGATCTGTCGAAACTTCTGATACTGTATTGCGTTCACAACATTTTGATTGAATAGCCAAATTCACAAATCGACCAGAATTACTGGCTAAACAGAGTTCTAAACAACCATAGCTCAAAAAGGACATTTAAAAACTCAACTGATTTATGAATGGGTCTCCATAAAAATAAATTGTTAGTCTAAGGGTTCAGCTAAAACCACAGAGATATATTTAAAGCTACATGTGATTTTTTTGATTTGTGCTCTGCTTATGATGGTGAGATTGTTGAAATATATGACTCTCGCAAACAGTTACAACTAGAGATAAAAGTTAACACTAGAGAGATAAAGTTACAACTAGTTGATAAAAGGACCTGAGATACTAAGAAAAATGTACTTCCAACGACTTCAAATAAGAGAAGCCTTGTTAAAAATTTCGCACCTTTTTCTCATTCTCCAAGAGTCTACACAGACAACAGGAGTCAACAACTTATCAGGAGCATCCCCACACGCACAGCAATTATGGCTTCCCTACCAGACACCTCTTAACTAATGACGACACTCTTTTTAAAAAGCAGCTAAATAAAACCCAAACTAAGATCAAAAGTTTAGTACCGCCTGATCATGTCCGATTTGAAGATGTAGCAGTTGTAATAAGAAGTTTTAATGATGTGAGTACCAAATGGATGACTTCGGAATTAATGATGAAAAAAGTAGGAAAATAATTCCCACTACATTTGGAGTTGTTTTTAATTATATATATATATATATATATATTTCATTAAAACGTACCGCAGCTTCGGCATTCATAACTTTCAAACTCAGCTGTTCTAGTCTCCTGACAATCCTACGGCTAGGGGTAGGTAACTCCCAAATGAGTTGTCCAAAAGACATAAAGAATGAGTATGTTGAAGTGTTAATGTCATTAAAGTGTTTTTAAAAAGTTTCTTTATGTCCTTTGGACAACTCATTTGGGAGTTACCTACCCCTAGCCGTAAGATTGTCAGAAGACTAGAACAACTGAGTTTGAAAGCTGTGAATGCCGAAGCTGCGGTATGTTTTAATGAAATATAATATATATATATTTCACATAAACACGTGAAATAACAATCATCGATCAAACCACAATAAGAAATGGGAAAACAAGACTAAGATCTTTCAACCATAACAAGCGGTCTTCGACAGAGTCAAAAACCCAACTGTTGGGTTTTAGACTCTGTCGAAAACCGCTCGTTATGGTTGAAAGATCTTAGTCTTGTTTTCCCATTTTCATATTGTGTTTTGATCAGTGATTGTTGTTTCACGTGTTTACGTGAAATCTTTCTCTATATATATTCGTATATTTGGGGAGCTGGCCTTTATTTTTGTAAAAGTTCTATTAAAACCAAATATTATGAACTCCAAAAAATATACAAAATATAAAGCCAACCTTTCTAATAATGAGATTCTTTGGGAAGAAGAATATGTAAATATTGTATACTGTTTTTAGACATACTATTACGATCCAACTTAGAGAAAAGTTTTTAGTACAACAAATAGTCAACACTATATATATAAATAACAAATTCAATAATATATCAACTGTTTGGCCGAATAGGTATACAGTGAAGTCTCGGTTATCGCGGTTAATGGGGACCGAGACCACCCGCGAAAACCGAAAATCCGCGAAGTAGCGGCGACCCTTAAAAAATGCTTAAAAAACGTATATAGGTATACAGGATAGCCCCCTATATACAGTACACCATATAGAATACGGGTAGAGAGAGAGATTCATCTCAAACAATCAAACAAAAAAAAAACATTTTATTTACCTCTTGCAATAAGTTCTATTAAGCGAAGTTGATGAAAAGACCTGTGCAGTACCTTGAGGCAATAACGATAAATGACTGCACAGGGGCATGAAGAGCTATGCCCGAGATGCTTAGCGTATACGTACATTTCTTTGTCTTTTAAAATTTTGTAAAATGATGCAATTACTCATTCTAATTGAATATTGTGTTTTTAAATTTTGTAAAATAATGTAATTTCTAATTTAATATTTTTTGAAATTTTTAATTTTTGAATATTTTTTAGACCTGCGAAGCTCTGAACCCGCGAAAGGCGAACCGCGAACTAGCGAGGTTCCACTGTATTATGCAATAGGGATTCGGTCAATTTTCTAGTATCAAAATCAATCTCTCATTACCGATATTTCAGTTTTATTTTAAAACTTTTTTCATAGACAGAAGTACGAATTTTTTTAATGAGAAAATAAAATTTATATTATATAAACAAAATCCATGACTGTATAACAATCTTGACTGGCCAAACCTTCGATTATACTAATCATATAACATTAAATATGTAATGTTAACTTCTTACACTTGTAATGTTATCTAATTAGTCTTAAATATGAATTCTATGATAAATTTTTAGTTTTTGATATATCTTTCTCTCTCTCGTTCTCTCCTCTCTCCCTCATACACTTACACAAAGTCACAAACCACACATGCAGTCAAAGATTAATTCTGAAACATATTTTGCTGTGCTCAGAGGATCTCAAACGTTTATTTCCTTTGAGAACTTAATTTCAAAATTTTTGTCCTGAATCTTAAACTTTCATACCTCTATATGCATTTACTTTGACAACTCATTATCAAAATTTCCATACCTCTACATTTCATATAGAGGAAAAATAAATTATTTACTGTAACTTACATTCATATTAGTTTAAATTCAAAATTAGGGTAATATTTAAATTGAATCATTAGATTTATTCTGATATTATTACTTGAGTAAATTATTACTACAATGATATTAATAGTATATTAAAAACTATAGTCCAAAATATTTTGGTTTTGTTAAGAATATAAGAATAATAATTCAAAAGTCGACTTATAATACTAAATCGATGTACTCGTATATTATTAAAATAGTCTGTTTTGTAGAATGTAATAAAAGTTTTTCGATACACTACTCAGTATGAACTGAGTAATGTAAACACAATTCAATGGTCGTTGGAATGAAGAACTAACCAGGATATTAATTAATATTTTATTTAAATATTCGTGAAAAATGTATTATTGACACTTATTTGTCTATAGAGAGATAATAATACCCGTCTCTAGTATTTTATATTACAAAATAAAATGATATTCTATATTATTGGTTTTGATATATTAAATATTTAATTAGAAATCGTATTTTAATATTTCTTTTTCTTTTCATTTTTGTTTCAACAATTTTTGAATTTATGTTCAACAATTTATTGTCACTAGTGTGACAATATTAAAAATAACTGACCATTCGTGTATATCTAGAGTTCTCAAGCCTCTTTCATCCGCAGCACACTTTGCTTATTTAGTGTACTGGAGAACACTTACGTGAATTTAGCGGTTGATCGAATAGATTAAATCTCTCTTTATTACATGTATCTGTGCTGTATGCATGTGAGGTGAATACATTGAATATTATTATGAAAATACTTCGAGAATTGTTGTTGTAAACGCTGGACTGGTTTCGCAAAAAGTCAAAATATTGACACAAAAACGATATTTTCATAATATTTAATTTAACTGATTTTATTCAATTTACTGAACTTGAAGTAGTCTTGTTTGATAATGCACTATGTGCGAAAACGGTAAGCGTCTACAACGCTTCCCGAGGGATGATAAGATAATTTATATTAGAAAAAGGAAAAACCGTCATACCTCGTACCATGTTCTTGGAGTCGTTGGAACGCTTTCGGTCGTAGACCATCTTCAATCGTAACTCACTTCTTCCGATTGAAGATGGACTACATCCGAAAGCGCTCGAACGACTCCAAGAACATCCATTTTTTCATTACCACAGAGGTTAGTATCATTAATATTAAAATTATAGTAATCCGTCTTACCTCGTACCCTGCTGCTGAAGTTCTTAGACCGGTTTCGGGCGTCACCCATCTTCAACAAGAACTGATCAACTGGAACTGATCAGGACTCCGTAGTTCTAGTTGATCAGTTCTTGTTGAAGATGGGTGACGCCCGAAACCGGTCTAAGAACTTCAGCAGCAGGGTACGAGGTAAGACGGATTACTATAATTTCAATATTAATGATACAAGAACATAGTACGATGTGTTGCGGTTTTTCCTTTTTCTAATATAAATTAGACTAACCTCAGTGGTAGTAACAATATGCTTGTATAAGATCACGATCTATATGATGTTCTGATAACGCCAATTCTTCAAAGTATTGAGATGATTTTTGCCGTATTTTCAATGTTTTTTAATTTTGAATCATTTTATTTTCATGAGAAACTGATCAAATTCATTGGAATTGTAGATTTATGTTATACGCTACTAGGAAATTGTGGTGAAACTAGTTCAATGACACAAAGCAGAATACGAGCTAACACCATATCTTTCTTTCCCAATCACATTTGTCCTAACCTCTGTGGTATTGATAATGTGCATATATATTTAATTCGATAAATACTGTAAAAAAAGCATGGGCACCATAAAATATACAAAGTAATATATATATATATATATATATCAATGATCAAACCACAATAAGAAATGGGAAAACAAGACTGTCAGTTGGGTTTTTGACTCTGACGAAGACCGCTTGTTACGGTTGAAAGATCTTAGTCTTGTTTTCCCATTTCTTATTGTGGTTTGATCATTGATTGTTGTTTCACGTGTTTATGTGAAATCTTTATATATATATATATATATTATATATATATTTATAATTATATATATATATATATATTATATATATATATCAGTTCAAAAATGAAGAAAAGCATCACACAGAGAAAGAGACACAATTACAGACTCAAATTTTCGGATGATCCGTCTTCAGGAGGAAAGAGAATGGTCGACCAAGTACGCCGGAGACACAACGGCAGGAAACCATATAATATTATATATATTATAAAAAAACCATATATATATATATATATATATATCAGTTGGGTTTTTGACTCTGACGAAGACCGCTTGTTACGGTTGAAAGATCTTAGTCTTGTTTTCTCATTTCTTATTGTGGTTTGATCATTGATTGTTATTTCACGTGTTTATGTGAAATAACAATCAATGATCAAACCACAATAAGAAAATGGGACAACAAGACTAAGATCTTTCAGCCGTAACAAGCGGTCTTCGTCAGAGTCAAAAACCCAACTGAAACACTAGATGCAGAGATCATCTGGTGAGGGGTTGAGAAGAGTGGGAGGGAAAAGTTACCTTAGATACCTACTCCTACCAATAATGAAGTATCATAACATCATTTAAATATATAAATTGTTAAATTTGAAAATATTTCGGTTAAATGATAAATAAATTATATTGTTGTTGCCTATGACTTAGTCTGATAAAAGATAAGTTTTGAAACAGAGGAGTGAAATTTATGGAATAGAAGACGTTTCGATGAATACATTATGTATTCGATAATGGCACTATTCTATACGTGAATATGAGGCTAGCGTTGTGTTTAACATGTGAATTCTACACGGACGACTGACTACCTGTAGATTCAACAAGTTTTGCGTGATTAGAAAGACAAGCGCCAGATCTTACAGGCAAAATTAGATCAAGGCTTACTGCACGTGAAAATTGAGTTTAGACAATTTCTCGAGACGCTTTCAGAAACACTTTTGAAATAAATTATGACAAAAAAATTAAATTATGGGGAAAAAAACGTTTGAAACGACATATGAAACGAAGTATGTAAAAAAAATTTTTATATAAATATGGATTTTTTTTTTTAAGTTTTTACGATCAATTGTAAGAATTGGTGTAAGAGGGATTATATTTAGTTGTAAATAGAGAGTGGGTAATGGGGGACGATCAGTATGCAGGCAGGCGGAGTGGCCTCTTTCCGACACCAGTACAAAGACGAGTCCCGGCACGTCTCGCCAATCCAATTCCAGCCTCGCCTCCTTTTCAATTCCTTACGCAATTAGCTCTCCTCCACTACTCTTTCCTCTAGCTGAATAAATCCACTGCACCTGATGGTCCTTGTCTGCTTACTTCACTGTCCCTCCACGCCCCCCTCTCAACTCCAGTGCTGCCTTCTCTTAAAATTGGACATATGCATTCGACCAGACCTTCGTCTTGCTACCTAATCACCAGCACAGACCCTATCAGAGAAATAACGAAGTGAGACGAGGCATTGAGGGTGCCTAGCACTTTGCTAGAGACCAACATAAACCCCTATCGTAGATTTATTGTTAACAAGACTAGAAGTTTCAGCTCACGTAAAAACAGTGACTTGATAACATTCGCAACAATAGTTCCTGCAATAGCTACCTATTTCAGCTCCGTATAATATACACCATATTATTCTCTTTAAAGTCTTGTCTTTTAACAAGTGTGCAATGCCTTCTTATCTAAAACAGTATTTTCAAATTACTATATCGAGTGGATTCCCTTAGATCAGAGGGTCTCAACCTTTGATTGCTTGTGGACCCACTGGGAGTTCACCCCCCCCCCCCCCCCCCCTGGATACTTCAAAAACCCAACTGCTCGCTTGTCAACTTTCAATTTTTTTTTTTGGTAAATGAAAAGTGCAACTATGAAATATATAACATGATGATGAAATACAAAAATCTTTTTAAAACAATAACAAAATATACCGTTTATTAACATTTTATAAAGCATGCTGATATAAATTGTAAAAGAATCAGTTTTGAATATAACATAAAAGAAATTGAAATGGAACATTAAAACAAACTGACTAGAATATTGAGCCTTTATGTTTCAATAATTATGTTTGAATAATTTAACGGTCAACTCGCTAAGCTTTGATATATTTTTAGGTATGTTATCCTGACATACGTATAAATACTTAACATGGAGCACTAACCGCATGTCATGGATCCTGAAAATACTATTTCTCCTCGTGGATACATGGAGGTACATGTGGATTAGGTTCATGGACGGTCCACTGCCTTAGATTAAAATCAGCAATGGTCAACTCTGCAGAAAGCAGAGGTGTACGGAAAAGGAAGGATCACACTCAGAGACCAAAAGAATTGAATGGAGGGGGAATCTAAAGAGGAATAGTAATAACATTTCAAATCCAGTAAAAAATTAAAACTGTTTCAGCCGGTATCATCTGAAAAATATATATTCAGTAAATTCTATAACAATTAAATATCACAATTATTGAACATTTATGAGTCATTAAACTTTATTATATTTTTTGATTAACAATAAATATGTTTTAGGTATCGTTAGTTATTTTACACTAATTTATTAATATTGAATTTGAAAGAGTTTCCAATTAAATTGTCCTTTATTGGTTTATGGAATCAATTCCTTTATTTTGCATTATGAAAAAAATATGCAACTTAATATTTTTCTCTCTTAATAAAATTTATCTTTAAATAATATCATACATGTTGTGTATAAGGGGAAGGGGAATGACTGATATTTGTCTCGTCAAAACTACGCCACGCCCAATGGACTGTATTTTAATACTTTCAAAATAACAAAAAAACAAGTTTCTTTTTTTTATCTGAAGATCAAAATTATAGGTTGTAATCCTTTTTTGTGCTATATAAAGGGCAAAAGTGCGACCCATTAATCATCGGTGAGTTACATTACTGAAGGAACTAACGGAATGTATTGGTACCCATCCAAGTACAAACAATGACGATTAGGTTTAACTTCAGTTATGATTTAAATCATAGTTGAAGGTGTGTTCAACTTATCTGTAGCCTTTAGCACGAAAATAAAGTAATTCTCATTAAGTTTTAATTTTTTTTGCACTTGTTTTCCCTAAAACAGTGTCTGCTTCCTTAATGTCAGCACACAATAATAGCTTCTTAATATGGTGTACTTTATTAGAATTAGTAATAATACTGTCCGTCATACCTCGTAAAGTCTCAGAAAATCTCGACCGGTTTTGGATCCGTCTTCAAGAGCATCTAACTGACTGTCAGTTAGATGCTCTTGAAGATGGGATCCAGGCGGACCCGAAACCGGTCGAGATTTTCTGAGACTTTACGAGGTATGACGGACAGTATTATTACTAATTCTAATATTACTAACCTCAGTGGAGCTAACCCATTAACTATATTTACTACCATAGTGTTTTCTTATTGTCGGTGACAAGGGAGAGAATCTTTTGTACTCCCTTCCCTTGGAGAAGATACAAAGCTGTCGGTCCTAAGCCTACACGATGTCAGATATTCATTAAAGATCCCTATTCTAATATACTTAAGTAAGAATCAGTTCTATTTTAGGACTTTTCTCTGACTAAATGGATATCAATTAACAAATCATTAACAGAACTAAAGCCGAATGCCAACTGTGTTTGGTATAAAAAAAAAACAAGAAATCTATAGTGGCCTACCCTAAACTCTCCTATAAGTAAGGATAATATCGAACTCATTAACGACCAATTTAATTTTGGTTTCATTTTAGTGTAAACATCGTGTAAACGTAATATCAAACTCCTTGTTGAAATATTATCAAACTCATAAATAACTGATAAAAAACTGATAAACTGATTTGTTATTTTGTTGTTGTATTCATTATATCAGTTATAAAAGACTTGAAATAACTGATCTAGAACAATCAAACTCTTCAACATGATTACTACGTCAACTGAAGGCCTGAGTCTCACTGGACGCAACCACGACCATATTTTCCCTACTATGTCGTTTCCAAAATCAACATTACAGTTTAAGTTTTTTAATGAACTCGATAACTATTCTTACAGAAGTATCTTATAGTTCTATTATTTTTAGGTATGATTTTTTTTAAAAATCCAAAACCTCTTAAAAGCTCATATAGAATTAGTTTATACATTTCTACCTCTTCTAGAAAGAATCTTCATTTTTCATATGATGTTAATTGCAGCTGTCTTAACTGTTAGTTAAGAAAACAAATCCAGTTAGATATTTCACTTATATTTTTAAATCCTTTTTTGAAACATCTATCATTTTTTGACCAACTCAAATTTAGTTTGAATAAGTTTTTTAGACACTTTTCTTCTTCATCTATCTTTCAATTCCACCTGAGGCAGATGGTATTTATTAATATTTTTTGAATCATCAATACTCTGAACAAATAATTCTTTCTTCAAATCAGGAAGCTTCTAATCCAAGTAATCATTTGTAGACCATTAATATTTCGTTTTATTAAATTTTTGAAAATTTTTGTCTCTCATTGAGGCATTTGGATTTCTTACTTGTTTTAAAGTTATAAGGACTGTTTTATTCAGATCTGTCTGCTTTAGGCATTTTGCACTATTTTCGTGAGCATGCTGTATAAACAGCAATACATTTTTTATCAAAAAATGTCTATGTCAATGTATGCAAATCAAACTAAAAATAGCAGGTTATTCATTTTAACAAGTTGATTTTTCAACTGTTTTGAAGAGATAGGCGTTAGCCTCATGTCATGAATCAATCACATGAGATTGATATGGACAGACAGCCCTCCTAAGTCAGCGAGCGATCAAGTAGACTCGTAGACGCTAACCCAGGTTAACCATGACTACAGTTGTGCCTTTCTAAGTTCATGCCATGAGTGAATAAACACCCAGGCATGTTAAGCCCCCCCACCACGACAAGGTGAAGGCACATCGGGGGGGTCACTAGCTTTGGCCGAATCCATCTCCACCCTCTCTCACCATATGTAGATTTATAATGATAATGCATACTGCGTATTAGACCTACTTCCGGTTAAAGCCTCTAAAGTTTTCAAAATACACATATTCATAATAGTGGAGATATAAAAAAAAAACTATTTACAAAAACAGGACATTAGCATAATTTTATAAATTATGTCAAAATGTAATAACCCCCTGATATATGAAAGTGTGAAACTAAAATGAAATGAGGTTTACGTATTTAGTTATTAAAAATTTTATATATTTATTTCTTATCTAAGTACAAAGGATATATATTTATTTAGTCTGTTAAAATGCCTCATGGATATATTCTTTTTAATCGTATTCAACAGTTTAAGGGGACTTTAAATGATTGGGTTCAGGAAGCAGATTTGGTTAAGTTGGGAGTCGGCTGTGAAATAGATTGTACCGATTTATTGATAAGTAAACACAAGGGCTTTCAGATCTTACGAGTAGTATGATTTTGTTTGGTACTTAATAGAATCCTGAAGAAAAGTTCTAAAATTTGTTGTTAGTTATAAAACAAAAAAAGAATCATAATTAAACTATTATATTGTTGATAGGATCCTTAAACGATTGCATTTCATTAATGGATACCCTAGCGTACTGTTCAGAATAGATGAGTACTTGGGTCATGTCCCGTCGTATCTTTTAGCACAAATTGACACTTTTATGAGTATTAAAGCTTGCTTTTAAATGTGCAAGAATTAGAATGAACTGATTTATTCAAGGAAAAACTAGTGTCTGGAGATGGAAACAGATAAAGCTGTGATAGTTCAATTTGAAGAATAATTTGAATTAGTTCAAACAAGTAGTGTGAAAATACGTGGCATTAGACAGCGTTTAGGAGCAGCTGTAGAATCTTGAAAGTTGTAAATAAGGGATTAGGTAAATCGTAAGGTAGGAACAGTCTGGTTCGTGATTCAAGCAGTGGAATGTTTCTATTATCTTGTGGAAGAGGATGTCACCCTACGGTTATTTATGTCTTGAAGAAATAGGGGGATGGCGGGAGGAGTGGGTGGCGGGGGGGGGGGGGTGCTAGAGAAGTAGGACAAGCGAGAAAAGACAATTAGAAGTTAATCACAGAAGGGGATAGGAAAGAACAGATCCTCCCATAATGAATCCCAGTGTAATGAAAGAATTCACGTCTTGGTAGAACAATCTGCCACCTTGTCCTTGTTATGACTCTCAGGCACCTTATTGGAACTTATTAATGAACTTACCCTCTCTCTCTCTCTCACCCTCTCTGACTATCCACTTCATTTCAATTCACGACTAACCATATCTCCTTCCTTCACAATAACCAATTGTTTTCCATGCTAGAGTTCCTCTCTTCATCCCTATCCCACTCTCTCCAATATCAACTGATTACCCACTGAATTTAATAAAACCTTAGCATTCCTTCTCTTTAATTGTCGAATCTCAATCATTGATTAGTGCTTTCAGATTAGAAAACAACTTTTATAGTTGTACTGTACATAAAAATGAATATATTCTTGGAAAAAGTAACAGTTTTCAACATGTTATGATCAAACCACCACACTTATAGGTTTTACATCTTTTGTGCTCGTCAACAGGTGAATGTGCAGCTCATTCACGATTCGGCCCCCATTTACCAAGAACGAGCAGTACCATATTATAGGGGCCACTGTCGGCTTGTAGAGTAACAATCCTAGTACTGACTACTATAAATACTTCTTAACAACAGTGCTTTAATTGGGACCGATATATTAGAAACAGCTATGGCTGTTGACATAGCACATTGGAAAACTAATTATACAATTATGACTTAAAACGCAGAGTACTGTTTATGGCCTGAAAATAGACACATGGATGGTATAATATTGTGAAAATTATAGAAATATGTATAGAAAACATGGGGGCCAGGCTAGCTCAGTGGTTACGTGCTCACCTCTGAACTGATAGGACCGGGGTTCAATCCTCACCTGGCCCTCGTTTATTCACGCGGGAGGTGAATAAATCTGAGCACGTCGTACCTCGGAGTTAAACCGTTAAACGTTAAACCGTCGGTCCCGAGCCTGTACGATGTCAGGTACTCGTTAAAGATCGCTACTCTAAATACATTTGAGTTAGGCAAAATTTAGGACTCCCACTGTAGAATCAATCTTCATTGTGTAGTATCACAAAGGGCCAATGCTTGGCCTACGTGTGTTCCCTTGTGGGACTGCCACTGCAACCTAACCTAACCTATAGAAAACATATACCATGCCAATGCAAAACTAGATAAAGTATCTTTCCCAAAATTAATGACTACCAAAATTAATAGAGCTCTTTCCCAAACTTAAGACTGTATGGCTGTCAAGTTTCAACAGTGTATTTACATCTATAATACAACCTCAACCATCAAACCACTCAGACATAAGACGTTAAAAAAAAATATCCAAAGTGGATTCAACAAAGTGCAAAATATGCAAAACTACTTAAATCCATCAAAATGTCAAAATCAATTTATTTATAGTTAAGTAAAACACCAATTAGTTATAGGAACTCTAAGTTTTGTTACTTTATTATGAAAAAGAAGCTACCTAGACTACGTTAATGAGATCTTTTAGGTGATAATGAACATTTATTTATATTTACAGCACTTGTCTACAAAGGAATTCTGTCACAGCGGTCTTGGATGTAGATTCGGTCTCAAGAAAATAAACACTAAATAAGATTCCTAAACCTTTCAAGGTAAACTCTAGGTAAGCAGTAAATAGAAAAAACACACTTAAAGTCTAGTTTTCGGTTCAACCGTCATCAGGAGAGGAGAGATAGGGACGCTAAGCGCACTTGTCAGTTAGAGACAACAGTTGCTTGGTGGGCTTGGTGTCCCTGATGTCTCTGCTCTCCTGATGACGGTTAAACCAAAAACTAGAGACTGTAACGCTTTTATTATCTATTTACCTAAAGGTTTACCTAAAGTTTACCCTGAAAATTTTTAGGTCATTTTCTTGATACTATTAATGTATATTTAAAGCTTCACAAGTTTAAGTTAAAAAATTGCTATATTTATGGTAAATAATGGCAATCTCATCTTTTATGATTCTAATTTTGTTTTATACGAATTTCTTAAAAAACTGAATGGTTCAAAAAGTGAATAAAAAAGAAGAAATTAAAAGAATATTTGCATATTCTAAATAAAGAGTATGGAAATGTAAAAAAAAATAAATTATATTTAAAAAAATGTATAATATTTTAAAGTACCAATTAAAACGAAGTAATTTTAAACTAGCTACCTATAGAGGAGAAGCTTTAGAAGAGGAAAATATCTTCATTCTATAATAAAGACACATTTTCTCTCTGAACAGGAATAACAGATTTAAAATAATACGTATTCATAGATACTTCAGTAATAATTTGATAAGCCATTAATTCACAATTAGATAGCACTTATTCAGACCTAACAATCAACTGGATAAAGCTTATTCGGGTTTAATGAAGTTATCATTTATAGTATATTCATTTATTTCTTAGTCTTTCGTTTCTCTCACTAACCAATAAGTAAGTTTCTATAAATAAATTTGAATAATAAATTATAACTGAGGGGACATGGAATGAATGGTTTATATTTAAATTCAGCTGATGTAGAATTTCATTTATAAGTTCAGAACTTATTACTCACAGCGTATTCTATCGATTTAGTACGTTTTTTTTGAAGAATAATATCCATATATTATTTCAGAAATATTACAATCTGAGCTGTATACTACGTAGATACTTTTTGTTGTAAACTATATCCTGTTATCTTATTACATTTTCAAGATTAGATTAGTTATAGTTTTCCAGAAACAACTCATAATAGTCACACAAACCAACCAAACTTATTAAGAGCCCAAAACTTCGAATGTGTGTTTTTATTAAAACATTAAGAAGTCTCACAATATAATAGATTAAATTAGAAAGTTTCTCCAAAATATGAAATCACCAAAAAATATAGAAAAATATTTTTTTTTTTTGAGTCAAGAGAAAGATAACTATATACAAATATGTTAGCTCTCAACATGAAAATCAGATCTTGACCAAATAGAACGGTTTAAGGCAAAAGTGAACTTTTACTCGAAAATCATTTAGAATCAAATATCCAATTTAATTAAAATTGTATCAGTTTAAAAAATGAGTATCAGTGTTGTTTTTGCTTTGGTATACTGTTAAGATGATTAATAAATAACCCCTGTCAATTAATTGTGTATTCTGGTACTATTTAATACCAGAATATTGTAAATACTGCACCAATATAGTATTAATACCAGGTACTATTAATACTGTGATATTAATCTCAATTAATACCATATCACTCCAGAGACCATAGTTCAAAAGATGCTCCTAAATGAAAACAATTGGTCAAAAGCTGCAAACTTTGTAGAGGCGGTTCTCCATCATAAGAAGAACGAAAGTGGTGTGAGGCAAGGGCAATGATTGAACGAATGGGGACAAGAAAGTGAATCCTTTTCAGGAGGACTGAGGCACCGGCATGAAGTAATGTGCAAACGGTTTCCGTGTCGGGTATTGCCAGGAAATAGGATGTGGTTTTTTTAGTGGGTCGGGACCCCCAACCCCACATACCCTGAGCAAGACGTCTTGCTAAGGGATCTGATGAACAGATTTTTCCACATCCTACGACGAAAAAAAAAAATACCATATCAGTTCACATGGATTAAAACAGAAGAATCATACAATATATTTGCTTTGAGAATAAGAGGAAATCATAAACCCAAACACTGCAGTGTTTTCAAATAGCTGATTAGTTACACGTTAATTACTCTTACTTTAAAAGTTCAGGAAGACGACATATAAAAATAGCAACCTTTTCCATTCATTTAACAACTAATTTTAACTAAAATTAAATTCATTGAAACAGTTAATGAAAAAAAACTTGCAGAGGACCTATCTTTAAAGCATTGATTAGAAAAACATATAATAATTCGAAAAGTTCTAAAAATCATGTATGTGGATTTTACATGAGCTTATTGTAAACTATATTTTCATTTATCATCATTCATTTATTTTCTTACTAAATTAAATACATTTTTAATTATTGGTTAATTTAATAATTTAGACTTATTCTTAATACATTCTGTAGTAATTCTTTATAAGGCTTCATATTGATCACGGTTTTGATTTTATATTCTATTTTTCTTTTACAAAGTCTCTCAAGTCCTGCAGGTATTTTGCTTTCAGTGTTGTTGGTCTTCTAATATTCGTATGACCTATTGATATTCATAACATGAATCCGTCCAAATCCTTTGATGCTTTGACCTTTACACTTGAAAGAAGATTGCATAAATTGAAAGTATAGAAACTACGTAGGCTTAAAACACTCGTTATTTTCTTACAAATATAATCACACAAATAATAATAATACAAATAGAAAGCCATAACGATTATAATATTTTCTTCAACAGGGGAATGAATAGGAAATAATTTCCTACAATTTGAAAATTTTCTAACGTACTATATATAATTTATAAAAGTATAGTAACATCTTAATAAAAAAACCGAAAGTTAATTAAATTTAATAGATCAAATTTTATTAATATTAGTAACAGGCTCTTCAAGCTAGATACTTTCGTGACGAGGGCAATAACCTCTTCTAAGAGGGTTGACAGCTAGCGGATAGTTTTTTACTACACGTGAAATAACAATCAATGATCAAACCACAAAATGAAATGGGAAAACAAGGCTAAGATCTTTCAACCGTAACAAGCGGTCTTCATCAGAGTCAAAAACCCAACTCTTAGTGTTGTTTTCCCATTTCATATTGTGGTTTGATAGGACTCGGTCAATTCTTCAGGTTCAAATTAAAACTCTCATTGCAAAAGTTTCGGTTTTTATTTAAGACCTTTTTCATAGGCCTACAAAACAGAGGACATATAAGAAAAATACGTTCATTCAAAAATGAAACATACATAAAATATGTGATTATGAGACCTATCACTAACCTATTGTCAAAATTTCAATTGTATTTTCTTATTTGTAATTCTTTATGCTTTTTATGTATGCTTGATTTTTGAATGAATGTATTTTCTTATATTTCCTGTTTTGGAGGGCTATGAAAAAGGTTTTAAATAAAAACTGAAACGTTGGCAATTTTATTTATCCAACGTTGGCAGAGTTTAATTTGAACCTGAAGAGATCAAGTCCTGATAAATAAATTTTATTTTGTTTCTACTGCACGGTCAAAACAAATATAAAACAGAGAAAAACAGGTACTCCTTTTAATTTATTTTCTACTCTTTGTTAATATCAAAGAGTACAAAAATCATAGATACAGTACTAATCAATACTTTCTACTTGATGGAGGATAGCCTATCAATATTCTAAAGAACTCCTACGTATCTGCTTTGTACAAATCACATGCACTCTAGTCGAGATCAAACTTTTTCGGTCTTTTAGATTTGTTGCGCATATTTAATTTTATTGGAGGAGGAAAAATAAGTTTCAATAAAAACCATACACTTTTCTATTATCACTTTCTTATTAAATAAGGACTCAATATTCTAAATTTTTCGGAAAATTTTTGTCACTTATAAAGGAGAAGGGAATGCAGCAGGAAATGCCTTTTTCGCTAGAACCACTGAACCCGTATCGAAGACATCCGGAGCATATACATACTCCTGAGAACTTAACGCCGTCCAGAACAAAACAAGTTAATTTTATTTGTGGATAGGGGTACAAGAGATGTTCATCTGAATGCAGTTTCGGCATCATCGAAACGGATTGATATTACAAGAAAAGTACGTGCGATTTAATAGAGTTGAGTAATGGAATATGTTATCAGAAGGAGAGGTACAACGACCAGTTCGTTCTTTATATCCAATGATTTTAAATGTAATAATTAAGTTTCTTTTTATTAACCACATATAATGGTTAATATAATGGAAAATATATAATTGATTTTAAGTGAATTCAAAAATAATTGCACATCCGTAATACACTAATTTGGCAATCGGTAAATCGGAACAGTCAGTTAGCGGGCATTATTTTCGCTACCCACCGCCAGCATTTGGTGGCGATTTTCCGACATAAATATCAGAGCTTGGTTTATTGAAACACTGGCGATCTTTTCCAATGGGATTTTTAAGCTTTATTTTTGTAAAATGAGCATTTAATCCTCATCCATGTCTCAAATGAGTAAAGGAAATGACAAGCGTAAAAATATATCATTGTGAATATCAGAAAAGGTTGAAATTTTGAAAAAAAAAACTTTATAAATGTGCGTCTATGAGAAGAATGAATGAATTCTTTGGCATTCGATCATCAGTAGTTTATGACACAAAGAACAGAAAGAAAAGTTACTGAGCATTTTTACTAACAATAATTGAAGAAACAAGGTGTTTAAATGGAAATCAATGAAACCACGTAGATAGTCCACAACTAGATTAAGTAATGATGAGCTAGTTTAAATTGCATGAAAGAGAAGGTGTTAAACTCTTATGAAGGAACAAGCAAAAACATTTCACGAAGGACTCGAATAAAGGATATTTTAAATTTCATATGAGGTGGCTGGCTAGCTTCCTAGTTTTCTGTATTCTAGGCTAATCAATCACCAATCTCGGAAAAATTGATAATCCTGTACCCTCCCATTCCCAAAATTTCTGGATTAGTGACTGCCGACTTGTAGTATTATCTAGAGTGGATTTTATTCTCCATTAGTAAATAAAAGATCTATTTTAATAAAGGTCTGTATTACAAATAAAAACAGAATTAAACAATTAATTAGGCCTATGTAAAAAACAAAAACCTTTCATGTGGGCAGTTAAAAAATTGTGCAAAACATTATATTACAAATATAGACAAAACAAGAACATTTTGTTTAATGTACACTTTACATGAAGTTTAAAAATCTCTGCTATATTAAAGTAAAGAGCTAACTGGACTTCCCTCTTTACAAAGAAAAAGAAGCACCAGGAGATATCATTTCTGACCTCCACATAAAGGAAAAGTCCAATTCGTTTATATTAATTATTACCATATCAATTGGCAATATAAATAATAGTGGTACAGATTCAACTAATTTATATAACAAATTGTTTTTTATTAAACATTTTTTACACTGCTTTGAGATCAATAGTTGGTATCTGTAAAGAACTATGCCATTTAAAACAATAATTCGCAGTTAAAAAAATTTACAATTAATATTATATATACGTATTTAATGTAGGAACGGATAGCAAAACACAGTGATGCATTCCTGCCGAATTCATAAAAACATTATTTACATCGTACATTAGATTAAATATACAAGGACTAAATTCCTTGAAATTTTTACAATATTTACATATAAACATTATTAGAAAGGCTAATTCAGGCGGAATAAGGAAAATATTAGTTGTTCCTTTGAGAGTACATGGGTGGATGTCTGAAGGGACAGTGGGGAGTTTTACAGAATCCTCTTCTTGTCATATTGAGACACACCCTGTTCCTGGAACCACCATCTCCTGAAATACAAAAACCAAATAAATCATCCAATCAAAAGTAAATTACAATAGAATATAGATAAAATCTTAAAGTAATTAATATCGTTAAACCAACAAACATTTTAAAGACCAAGTCAATATTCATGTAATTCACTATAAGACACTTGGGATAACATATACAGTCGATTCCGGTTAATTGGGACACATCGGGACCGAGGCGTTTTGTCCCAATTAAGCGGCTGTATCAATTAAACGAATTTCATTTGAATGCTTTTAGGAATAATGCCATTAAGCATGGTGGGGGGGGGGGGGATGTTTTTGCCTGCACTGGCTAGGAAAGATAGCAAATGTGAACATGAGGCAGCTGCGGATTTTAAAACACCGTTTTTAAAATCGTTCAGAAGAAGCACCCTTTCCTGGACTTTCCCGGGATCTCTAGAAGAGTGTGTTTTTGCCGCTGCACCGCTCGGTTAAACAGAACTCCAGTTAAAACATACTCAGTTACAATTAGGACTCTACTGTACTAAAATCTTAAATTTCTGTCCCAATTAAGCGGAATGTTAACCCAATAAACATACAAATTTACAATTGTAGTTCATAGTATGGTTTCCGTTCTTTGAGATTTGTCCCAAATAAGCGGCTGTCCCAATTAAGCGGAATCCACTGTATAAGGTTACATTGTAAATTCTGGTGGCAGATATAGAAATAGTCGAAAAAGATCAACAGTAGATATTGATAATTACAGATGTTATGCTTGCAGATAAACTGAAACGCTCACAAATTCCCGTTAGACTACAATCAAAGTGCACTACATTCAGATCTAATTCAGGATCCAATAGACCTTTCTATATGGGTCCTGGATCACTCACTAACGGCTTGAGATCACTCACTGAAACCCCGTCTGTGTACTTTAAACTTCCCATTCCTCTCAACACTTTAAATATAAACGTCAAGAAAAAGGAGTTAAATTATAAAAATAAAGATGATACTCTTCAATACCTCATCCCCCCCCCCCCCCCCAGGATTGGGAAAAAGTTAAAATAAATTGACTAAAGGAAATGTATTACTTTCTGTAGACAAAAGATAAGTAACTTATTGAAAAATAACAGTAAGAGGCAGAGAAAAAAAATTTGGATAAAGTATTTGATATAAGGTGTGATTATACGATTGATCCTGTAAATTCACAAGTGTATAAAATTAAAAATAATTAAAAATAAATCTCTTACATTAAAAGGTTATATTTAATTTAACAGGGTGGTGGACATTTATGACGAAACAGGAAGTAGTTAGTACCTTTGCCTTGGTGTCTCCACTGTCCTCCACCTCCACCTCCTCCGCCACCGCCGCCACCACCACCAGGTCCCATGGGCGGACCACCCCCATGATGAGGCATTGGTCCCGGTCCCGAATGTCTAAACCACGGCCTATTAGGCCTTGTATCAGGAGTGGGCATTAGAGGCTGCTGAGGGAAGTTCATGCGAGGTTGGGGACCCTGAGGATGCATGAAACCAACTTGGTTCATGTTGGGCATAGGAGGGCCAGGATACTGCATGTCGGGAGAAGGCATCATGGGCATCATTTGCATCATCTCGGGAGGAGGCATCATGTCATGAGGAGGTCCTTGTTGAGGAGGACCCATCATGTCATTCATGGGACCTGGACCCATCATGTCATTCATGGGGCCTGGACCCATCCAGCCCATGTTAGGCCCCGGTCCCGGGCCTGGCCCAGGTCCTGGACCCATCATCATAGGTGGCTGCGGTCCTTGGTAAAACGGTGGAGCCATTCCTTGAGGGAAATCCAGTAGGGGTTCCTGCGGCATGTTCATCACAGGCTGCATTTCTCTTGGAGGTGGTTCGGGTTCCGAAATAACAATAGGAGGAGAAGAGCAGGGCTCTGGCCAGCCGTCTTTCTTATAGCTAATAATAGACTCATCATTTCCCGTCTGATCATTCAGAGGGATGGATATGGGGTCTGTCTGCGCGTGAATTTCCAAATCCGGCTCAGCAGGAGAGTCTGGAATCCTGAAAAAATTCCCACAATGAAATGAGTCCTATCAAATGAACAAAATTTATATTGAAGAAACGAATGTAATAGCACATTAAATTAAAAATAGTCCACCAAAAGAACAATAATCAAAAATTCGATTATCAAAGATATATTACAATATCTTGCTATTACATATTTATTGCCCAAACATCTGCTGACAAGAAATCAGTAAAAAAAAAATAAGGAGAAAAGACACTTATTCTTTCGAATTCCAAAAAGTAATTTATTCTATTAGCCGATTAGGGAGTTAGTAATTAAATGTAAATATACAACTCATAAATGTATTGTAAACTTTACTTACAGTTTTTTGTGAAAATAAACTGCAGGAACAACAGATCTCTCTCTTTGTAGTTGGATGTCTTTCTCCAAACTGTTTTTCCCAGGTTCCGTTACATCACCCTGAATACTGATTTCTATAAGTGTTTGCCAAGATATTTTCTCTTCCATCACGTCATTTACACCTGTCAATCATTAATAGTAATAATTAATATATGATGTTAATAGTAAGTAAAAATTACAAATATGATGTAATGGAAATTATACCCAGTTTACGAGACAACATTAACTGTTCTCTCTCGAACGTTCTTTCCATCATCTTCATATCAGTGAAATTTCTTGTTACATTAACTGTAAAAACAGAAAATTAATAATCCAGACATGAAAAAATAGAGCAAAGCTGTAAAACAGTACATTCAACATACCTCTTTCTGTTTCGTCAAGTTCGAAGTATCTTATTTCTGTTATGCAATGATCAGCCTTCCATTGCACAGTTTTCTTAACAACTCGACTTTTCTTGAAGTAAACAAGAATCCCAGTTGGAAGGCGAGATTTTTCCCTTTCTTTGTTTTTCCTTTTTTCCAATTTCAGATGATGATTAATAGCTTCTTCAGTTTTTGAAATCTCATCAGCAATTTCTTCAGGTGTTACTTCTTCACCTTGTTCTGAACAAATAATAATTAAATATATAATATAATTTACAAAAAAAAAATCAATTATTTCTATTATTATAGTCACGTGTTTTTATTGTGACTTTTCAACATATTCAATCACATATATTTTTAAAAAAAAAAAAAAAAAAGAATTGAGGTCAAAATTAACAATAAAAGAAACTCAAAACTCAGAAATGCAAAAGAAGGAAAACAGAATTCTCAATAATTTCAGCAATATTTCTCTTCATAATGAAGCCACATTATTAATAGTTAAATTTCTTGTTGAAATATGCAAATATTTTCAATATGGATTTTGCGTGTTTATTTTAACTAATATATATTACTGGGCATTACTATATTAATGTCAAGTAAATAAAGGATATATTTATTTGGAATAAGCAGAAGTCTACGGCATTTCCTTCACTTTAAATATACTTTACCCGCCTCCTAACTGTTATCACCATTATTTAAGTAATTTTAGAAAATATTAAAATATTTTCTGGAGAAAATATATATGAAATAATGAAACTGTTTTGTTTAACTGTTAATATTTGTAAGCAATACAAAATGTATATTACAATGTAAACATTTTTAGTTTCACTTAAAATCAAAGAAAGAAAAAAAATACATGACTTTTATGCTTCTTCAAATATTAGCTGTTAATAAAAAAAATAGTAAAATGGAAAAAAAACGTATAAGGTGATAGAGAGTAAGGCTGGAGTTGAATTAGGAAGCTGTCCTACAAAGATATGTCTTGTGGTGTGTGAAGAGGATGACTGACAGAGTGTGAAGCCATGAATAGACAATCCATGTGCTGCTGACAGGTCAATCATCACCTTCCTACCTAACTCTTACCAAATAGAATTCAAAACTAAAATATTCAAGTTGTTTAAAGAAATTCTCAACACAAATCTGTAGTGGACTCAATGCAATACTAACAATAAATACACCTATTATCACAAATAACCAACAATAAATTTAAACTTTTCACTTGTACGTGTCAAAGCTATTTGTGTTACTCTTACTACATATGCTTGTTATGCAAAATATTCGCAGTTGTATATTTCTAGAAATTTCCAATGTAATAGTTAAATTTTCCTAATTAAAATTGTATACTTCTGCCTACGAAAAAGCAGGTTTTTTTAATAAAAACAGAACATTTTTTCTTTTAATGCTGATACTTCAATTTACCTATGAATATGTCAATTCAATGGTAATTGAATATTAAATATTACAATGAATATGTAATAAGTATTTTTGTTTATAACATTTGAAAGATATGGTTCTATTAAATGACTATTAATAAATAATAATAAAAAAAACAGGTAACACTAGCATTAAAATATATTATTGTAGCAAACAATATTTCTAATCAGAGAATCAGAAAAAACAATCGTAACTTATAAGTTATATTTGTAACACTCGTTGAAATATATTAATTATAAATAACTAAATTTCAAAAAGGAATTAACGATGTCATCTGATCGACTGGAAACAGTGATGTGAAGTTGTAGTTCATATACTACTGTCAATTATATTGTGATAATAAAATGACAATAAATTATTAATATGTTTTGAATACTTTTATAGTTTATTTTATAAGATCAGGCAAGTGGTCACCAATAAAATATAATACTTATTCTGAGTTATATACAATTTTTTTTTCGTCGTAGGATGTGGAAAAATAAAAAAACCACATCCTATTTCCTGGCAATACCCGACACGGAAACCGGTTATACCCAATAGAGTAATCAAAAATTTATTAATTTTTAGATTACTCCAAAATTCTTTAAATTTTTTGGATTTCTATCATAAAAATAATATTAAATGCAAATCTGAAGACCTCTAAACTTTACAACAACCCCGAGAGAGAAAAAAAAACTTACTTTTTAACATACAAAGTACATTAAAGCATCATTTCTAGGATGTAATTAGCCAAAAAAACAATACGGTTCATTTCTACACAAAGTACTAAACATTGGACAGATTTCATCAGGATGTATCAAACAACGCGAGTGATAAAATGTTGACGAAATTTTGGAACCATCATTTTTTATGTTTCAGATATAATAGATAATTTTGGATGCCCACCCACAATATCCATACACCATTCTAAATATATCAGAAGATTTCTAAACATGTGTGTTTTGTTTTTTTTTATGACCATGATACTATATTTAAACTAGAGCAATGAACTTTTATTCGCAATTAATAATATTTAAAATTTATAAAAACCAATCAGGTAATGTACCTTCTTCTTTGACTTCTACCTTGATGTCCGGCATTGGTAACTTCTCTTTACTGTCATCGGACGTCACCAGTGTATCCTGATAGAACTGAAATAAATAACACATATAAAGATTGATTCAGACATGTATAGACAACACTGTAAATGGAATAAACTAATTGATTGAGATCAAAAGCCTCAAATCTTTATTGAAGCTCTTCTGTACCAATGCTTTGTTTAACATACATTGTCTTACATAAGAACTTTCACTGCCGTTTATCTTATTCCACAACTACCTCCACACACTTTTATAGGATTATGAGTATTAACTAAAACATCACCATTGTATATTATTAGCAAAATACATCACCAAATTGGAATGGTTTTGGATGTAATCCATGATCAAGAGAAAACAACTATGAAAAAACGAAAGCCGATGGTATTTTCTATTTAATAATAATACTCACAGCCTCTGAAGTACTAACGATAATAACACTTTATCTTACAGGTTTTTTTTTGCTTTTCAAAGTTAAATTCATTATATGCATCATATAATATTATAAATATAGTACTTTCATTTATCAGAATTCAACTAAACAACAAATTTAACCAATTACATTTAAAGGTTGAAGGTCGCAAAAATGAATAAAATACACAACTAAATAGTGTTTTGCAAGTCAGTTACAATAAACATGTATACAAATATTTGAACAGTAACGCAATTTGTTCGTCAATCGAACAAATTGAATCCTTTAGAGAATTATAGTGGTAAGCTAAAATATCAAATATAAAATTTAATTCTGATTAACATGTAACTGAGTCATATCAAATAAATTGATATTCGAACTTACCTGTTGTTCGAAATTTATCAAAAAGAAGAAATCAGAAACAATATCAAATAATCATCTTTCAAAAGAAATGTGATAGCATCATTCAAAATAACTCAAAAATAAGCAGTTCGAAAGGATTTTTCTCTAATAAAAAACCATTCCAATAATCACCTCTGTTAAGATCTGATTAGTTGGCATTATCATTACATTATTAAGATTGTTTTGTAGATTAATTACTTGTTTTGCTCAAATAAGATACCTTGGATTATTTGAAATGAATGGTGCAGATAGCCAAGTGATGGAATACAGATTAAAAATGACTTCCCGTAAGAGTGATGATTATATTGACCCTAGAACTAGTCAGTCAGTAGAACTAGTCAAGCCGACTGCTGAGAGGGGCTTAATCATCACAATACTACAGAACAGGCTGGCCAACAGATTAGCTTTGATAAGCACAGAGTTATCGGCTAATATAATACACCTCTTTCATTGTATTCATAATAATACCAGACAACCAGACGAAAAAAAAAACCTTCTAAATTAAACCAATAAAACAAACCTTTAATTGTGGCTTTTCTGTATCAATATTTTGTTTTACATCCTCAGTCTTAACAGAAATGGTTTCATTATTGTTTTCTTTCTTTATTTCACAACTTCCTTTCCTTTTCTTCCTTTTCACTCCTTTTACAGGGTTATTAGCAGCAGTTAAAGCATCACCAAACATGTCACATTCCTGAAGAGTGGCCGCTAAAACACAATCATTCAAATAGTTCATTATATAATATACTAACAACAATGTATTACAAAAATTAAGTTATAATGCGTTTTTGGTTGATTTCACAAACTTTACAACTTGTTTGAATTCAAAAATATAACAAAATATTCCAAATCAATGAAGAAGAAGAACCTAAACATTACAGGTATGAATGCTGTTAGTATTAAAACTACATCATCACATTTTCCCAGAAACCATTTAATAGTATATCTATATTTTATGGTACTAGTTAGATTCGACCAAGAATACAATTAGGTCCCACAGAACCTACCTCAATACTTACACAAGGATTCATTCAACAGCAACAACTATGCGTGGAACTAGGCAGTTTGTAGTTGGATCCAAACACCTATATCTTACAATATATGTCTCAAGGAATCTCTGCCAAATATAATTCTTCGATTTATTCTTTTACAATGTAATTCGTTAAGTGGAATTTGGACATCGTTGAATATTATAATTTATAATGAATCAAATGATTACATAAATTATTTATATTTCCGTTATAAATCATTATAATCAAATGATTATAATCTAAATGCATAAATTTTTTTTTGGTGTTCCATCAAACTATCATCTATGCCAGATTAAAACTCTATATACGACACGGAGAGAAAATGACAGCAAACACTTAAACTTCCCTGAGAGAAACTAATATTGTTACCTACCCCTGTCATTAACTAATACTTATAATAATCTCACATTAAATTGAAAATTTCAGTTTCTTTTCAACTTAATATTTTTTTTATGTTTTTGACATGCAAGCTGTATAATAGAGGTATAAAAATAGGTTTAAATGTTTGCATACACTAGTGAGAACCTTAACAGAGAATGGGCAAACAGATGGAACACCCAATGGTTATATATTTGCAAGTCTGCTCACAAGTGAAAAAAAAATGTATATGAACCAAAATATTAAAACATTCAATTAGACTCATTAGAAGAATGTCAGATGAATATCAGAAGATAGATACTTATACATAAGGATGCCAACACATTCATGCTTTGAATTACCCATCTGGTAACAACCTTGTTTATCTTCTGATGATAAATTCATGTTTGAAATTCAGTTGTAGAAACGCTTTATACGGTTCATTGCTCTATGTTATTTTTAGTATATATATAATTAAAATACAAAACAGTCCGTTATTAGAACATATCAAACGATTACAAGAAAAGAATACTTAGAAACAACACAAATTATTTCCAGATATCTACCTGGTCATCACCAGGAGAAGCAGAAAAAGAAAAAGAAGAAGAGTTCTGCTCGGTAGGCAAACAGCAGTTGCTGAATCGAAAGAAGCAGACTCCTCTTCTTCTTCTCCTGACGACGATGAAGTTGAAATATTGAAGTGAGTTGTATTGTTTATACAATTCTTTCCTTGTAATCGTACACACTAAAAGTTTCAAGAAACAGATAAAACACTATGATCGATATGTAGTTTCTGTACCAGATGAATCAGACGAAGACCTCTTGGTTTCAGTTGAAAAATCTATTTTTTTCTGATTTTGTACTGTTGTTTAGAGATTGATTTCTATTTCACATGTTTATTGTGAAATTTTGTTTACATTTAAGGATTTATCAATAAACACACGTAATTATCAAATAAAGTCCAGGTTTAAATCTCAGTATGAAATTCTACAAAGAAACAAAGATCTCTCGACTAGAAACAGTCATTCTTGGTACACTGGAACTCTATGGCTTTGCTTGTATTTGTGCAAAAATATATATATTTATATTAGTATATTTAGGTAGAAGACCTTCTGTTTGTCTGATTAAGCACGATTGAATATTTTCTGTCGATGAGTTTCTTTTCGCAACTTGGAAAAGTACGAAAATAAGCTGTGCGATAAAAAAACTTAAGTCATGTTTAATCAGATATATATAATTACATATACGGAAAGGCGATCCAAAATGGACTTGAAAACACTAAAAGACATATACAGAGCATTTACCAAATCGATATTTCGAATAACAGTTCGTCGTCAAGAGAAGAAGCTGAAGAGATGTTAACGGCTTCGACTTGACATCAGTCAAACTGCAAATTTGACACATTTCTCTTCTTTCCCTCTTTGGAAATATAAATCTTGAAATATCTAATCATTGAAAACAACAACAGCCGACGTCAAAACCAACAATCGGAAAGCGAAACCTTCAGAAAAAAAGACTTTAACCAAGAGATGATAGATATTTCTCTTATATAGACCTCACTGCAGCGGAATCCCTATTCAGGAGACAAATATATCACTTCTATTCTATGACGATTGCACTGCGACATTTCTAGGTTACATAAGGGCCTACAAGTTGCCTTCGTACGAGTTTCTCTTTAACTAATGAAGACCTCTTAATTTGCTTAAAAGATCTTAGTCATTTTTCTGATTCTCTTACTATAGTTTAGACGTTGATTTTTATTTAACACGTTATTTCTAAAAACTTGTTATGTAGATTAGTTGAGTATTTTTTTCGCACATTCTACAATCCTGTTATATTTAAAAGACCATTTCAAAGTAAACACGTGAAATAAAAATTAACTTCTAACCATATTAAAAATTTCAGAAATGAGACTAAGATCGATCTTTCGACGAATAACGGTCGACGTTGGTTTATCTATAAAAATGTCCGTCCTATTCCTGAATATTTAATTTGGTTTACACTTGGATATATATATAGCTACATAACTTAAAGATAAGAAAATCATGGATAAACACTGACGAAAGATTCATTTCTATTTTATGTGTCCATTTTCTCGAATATCTAACCAAGATTCAAGTCTTTACCTGAGTTTAGTGTGATTTACTATTATTTGACTAGGTTGCAGTGGGAGTCCCACAAGGGAACACACGTAGGCCAAGCATTGGCCCTTTGTGATATCACACAATGAAGATTGATTCTACAGTGGGAGTCCTAAATTTTGCCTAACTCAAATGTATTTAGAGTAGGGATCTTTAACGAGTACCTGACATCGTACAGGCTCGGGACCGACGGTTTAACGTCCTTCTACGAGGGACGACGTGCTCAGATTTATTCACCTCCCGCGTGAATAAATCGAGGGCCAGGTGAGGATTGAACCCCGGTCCTATCAGTTCAGAGGTGAGCACGTAACCACTGAGCTAGCCTGACCCCTTATTATTTGACTATTCGTCTTATGAACCGTAACATTATGATTAGTTACATAGTTTAAATAACTGCAGTATTATATTTAAAAAAGAAACTGATTTAAGTTTAAACTGTCGTCAGTAGAAAACAGTCAGAGATCAACTATTGACTGATGCTACAAGTCACAAGGTCAGCAGGCTTGTGGCGCTACTCAGTTTCCCACTGATGATAGCTCATCAGGAAATTAACAAATGAAGTTTTTTATTGTATCTCAATCTGCAGTCTCTTTTCCGACTTATGTTATTCTATCTGGATAGTTATACATACTTTAGCTGTGTTTAAGAAGGTGAACATTCAAAATAAATACTGTGCAGCTACAATAAAAAAAAACAACAGATGATAACAGTTCGTTGGTCACGAACATCGTTATTAGCTATACATGATGACGATTTCATCAAATATATATATACATATATATATATATACAAAGAGAAAACAAAAAAACTCACTACGATGTTTCGACTTCTACATCAGAAAGATAAGTGAACACTCGAAATCCTGAATATCAAAATATCGTATTGAGGTTTTGTTTCCTTCTGCAGGTTATGTGAATTTACTTATATTGTTTTCTAAGCCGTTAATGATAATCACATACATAGATATATGTCTAAATTTCTGTTTAACATAAAATTTCCAACACAATTAAACAATAAAAAAAACTGTTGTAATAATAAAAATCGCTATTCTTTTGTATTTTATACATATGTTTCATTAAAGGGAACCATAGTATCGCCATTCACGATCTTCTGAGTGAGAGATTCAATTTTACGAACTAATTACCTTCTATTATAGATTAATCGAAATAGGATATGGCCAAGTCACATATTTTATTATAAGGGTAAAAAAAAGCTCATACTTCTATAGATAGGAATCGAGTATTTTGTAGGTCTACATGAGTCCAAGTAAGCGATTGTTAGCAGGTCCCAGTCATTCACTATCCATCGAAGCCTCAGTTATTTTGCTGGGTAGCGGGTGAATAGGACCGAACAGCCGCATACTAGGATTCATCTAGACCTACAAAATACTCGATTCCTATTGGTCACCATCTAAAGTAATTATATATATATATATATATATATATATATATATATATATATATATATATATATAACAATTAAAATAAGCTGTGACACATAAACAAAAACACAACAAAGACTCACTTTTCAATATTTCGACCGTAATGGCGGTCGTCCTCAGGAGAAGAAGTGAATTGACGGAGGGACGACAGTCAACTGACTGACGTTGAAGAAGAAGTGAATTGACGGAGGGACGACAGTCAACTGACTGACGTTGACTGTCGTCCCTCCGTCAATTCACTTCTTCTCCTGAGGACGACCGCCATTACGGTCGAAATATTGAAAAGTGAGTCTTTGTTGTGTTTCTGTTTATGTGTCACTGCTTATTTTAATTGTTATTTGTCCTGCCGGACCGTTTTTCGTTTATCATGGTGTATATATATATATATCAAGATTTCACAATAAACACAGTTTGATCATTGAGATATATAAACTATATTGACACAAAGAACACACAGGAATGAAACAGAAATTCACCACTATATTTCGATGTCCTCGTCAGCAGGAAGATAGAAACGAGTCGTTTCTAATAACATCTTCCTGATGACGAGGACATCGAAATATAGTAGTGAATTTCTGTTTCATTATATATATATATTCACTTGAAAAACGGAAAATCGATCCAAACTGGACACAATAACAGTTCAAAATTGAAGATAGGTAGCAAACAAAGTAAAGAAACACACTTATAAACTCAAATTTTCGGGCAATCCGTCTTCAGGAGAAAAGAGACCAAGCACGTTGTAGTAGCAACGGCCTGAAGATTATTCAGGGTAAAGAGATCAAGGAAAGAAATAAAAATATATGTTTAAAAGTGAAACGACATCCAAGAAGGGATGTCTTCAGTGCAACATAAAAGAGAAAAAAAATATTACAGCAGAAGGTTAAATAAAAACACAAGATAGCAAAAGAGGAATACCATGGTTAAAGAGAGGTTAAAGCAATAAGAATAAATGTCACAAGATCGTGAACCTAGACTTCTAGGTTCAGTTTAATGGAACATGTCTTAAGGAAAATAAGCTATTATCTACACTAATATATATTATTAAAATAAGCAGCAGCTTCTGCATTGACCAGTTTCTTGTTGACACTCTCTAGTTTTCGTATCACTTTGCGGTGAGACTCTGGTAGCTTCCAAAGAAGGTTAGCAAAAGACATTAACACACACAATAAACATAGGTCAAACACGAAAAACTAAACTTTAATCACTGTTTTAATCACTAAATTAACAAACTAAATAAAAAAAAAAACTTTTTAATCCAGTTTTTAAAACTTTTTATTTAGTTTGTTAATTTAGTGATTAAAATTTAGTTTTTCGTGTTTGACCTATGTTTATTGTGTGTGTTATTGTCTTTTGCTAACCTTCTTTGGAAGCTACCAGAGTCTCACCGCAAAGTGATACGAAAACTATAGAGTGTCAACAAGAAACTGGTCAATGCAGAAGCTGCTGCTTATTTTAATAACATATGCTTAAGGGAAGACCTGCTGCCATTGTACACAACTAATATATATATATATATATATATATATATATATATATATATATATATATATATACATACAAAATAAATTCAAACACTGAAAACACATACAAGAGATTTCTTTCTGTGAATTTATTTTGTTTGTTGAACTTTGTTATATAATATCTTATGCATACACATATTCAACTAACTCACCACAAAAAACGGGGATTAAAGAGCTCTTAGGGCTTTCGTATTAAATGTCGTTAGAGAGCTAGTGAAATTTTGCCCTCCGATGACGTGTAATACGAAAGGCCTAAGAAAGCGAATCCCCCTGTTTTTTGAGGTATGTTACTTGAAAATGTATATTCCATGTTATTGTGATATATATATACTTACATTTACATAAGCATATATATATATATATATATAAAATTGTAAGAAATATTCCAGGTAAAATTCAAATTCTCAAAGCCACATAATTTAACACCTTCCCAAACTTATAAAGTTTTTAGTATTCGAAACTTCTTACTCCAATGAAGGTCTTAATAGAAACTCCAGCTTTGAGAGTTCGAATTGAACCTAAGCTATTATATTCAATAATTACCGATTGAAAATATAAAAACGACTATCCAATCGGTCTATTTAAGAGTAACACACGAAAAGAAACGCTACTTTGAATTAGTAAATTCGTAAAAATTATTTGTTTTTTTTTCATGTTAGGGATCCCGCGATATTTTTTTATATGTATGCACTAATAATGAAATGCAGTTCGAAGAGAAAATTTTGATTAAAACCAAAGAGTAAATTTGTAAAAAAAAATACCATAAACTCACTCTTCAACAGTTCGACGAACTCAGACATACATCGACACGAAAAGTAGCGATAAGCTTAAAAGACGAACAGTCGAACTCCACGTATCCTAATAGAACAATAACGACCAAAATATTTTAAAGTTACTTCATGTTCGTGTTGCTTCTTTTTGATCATATATATATATATAAAACAAGATTTCACATAAACACGTGAAATAACAATAATGATCAAACCACAATATGAAATGGGGGGGAAAAAGACTAAGGTCCCTCGACCGCTTGTTGTGGCTGAGGGATCTTAGTCTCCCCCCCCCCCCCCCCCCACTATTTCATATTGTGGTTTGATTATTGATATATATATATATCAATAATAAAACTACAATTTCAAATGGGAAAAAAAGACTAAGATCTTTGAACTGCAGCAATCTGTCTTTATCAAAGTCAAAAACTCAACTCAAAGTTGAAAGATCTTAGTCTTTTTTTCCCATTTCATATTGTGGTTTGAAGGAATTCCGGAAACTGGAGAAATTGTGTAAGAAGCAGATACAAGCCAAATATGGGGCGTTATTTAACAAAATATATATATATATATATAAATTTCACATAAACACGTGAAATAACAATCAATGATCAAACCACAATAAGAAATGGGAAAACAAGACTCAAGATCTTTCAATCGTAACAAGCGGTCTTCGTCAGAGTCAAAAACCCAACTGACGAAGTTGGGTTTTTTACTCTGACGTAGACCGCTTGATATGGTTGAAAGATCTTAGTCTTGTTTTCCCATTTCCTATTGTGGTTTGATCATATATATATAATAGTTTGTTACTCAAAAACTTAATACATACGATATGAAACTTCGAAGTGGGACGATCTATCACCTAGTATCCGTTCAACGTCTAAGCATCAAAGTGAAATACAAACAAAGTCATTGTACTTCAGTCTAACTTTGAACTATTGATAGTAAAAAGATCTTTGACCAATATAGACGTTCGTACCGAGTCGTACAAGGTCGGATTCTATTTCAAGTAATTATTAATAAATCCTTACAAATAACTTAGTCACGAAAAATTAAGCGAGATAATAGCCAAACTTACTCAATAAAACTAAATATCATACAGAAGAAATATTTATTACAATCAATATTTCGAACAGATCATCAGAAAAAATTGGATGTTTACAATATGATGAAACTACTCCTAATGATGAACTATTGTTCGAAATATCAATTGTACTAAGTTTTCTGTTGTAGAATTTCTAGTTTTATAAACAATACAGCACCACGAAACCATAGGACAAGAAATCATGGGAAAATAAAACACACGAAGAAGACACTATGATTAAAAGCCGTAAGAGAAAACCGATATAACATCAACTGTGCGGATCGGATTAGAAACGAAGCAATTATGTTTATATGTGAACCACAATTCATTTCTTGTAAACTGTACAAAAACGTTTTTTGCTGAAGTTGTAAAGAAAGAAATCGAGCAAAGAAAAACCTTCCAAGGATGTAATATAAATTTATTTCGGTATTCTCTTCAATCATGTCTTTGAGAGTATTGATAGTTTTAATTATTAACAAAAATAATCGAAATATAAACTTAATTAATAATCCTTATTTTAAGAATTCTCTACAAAGTCGATGTCCAAAGTTATACATTTCTCCCAGAGTTTCTTGACCTTTCGGAATCCAATAATGCAGAAATGATAGGATTGCTTCAAAACCATTGTTACACACTGCTTGAATGACGCCAAATGTGTTGTCAAATTTCCAATTACACAATGTTTTAAGTATTAAGAATAATACAAATTCGGTTGGGACGAGACCAGGAGAATAAGGAAGTTTTTTATTCCTCAATTTCACTTTGGGATGAATAAGTAGATGCTTGTCAGCAAGTCGAATGGATTTAGTGAATCAGATGCGTTGCGTTCTTTGATCACAAATAACGTAATTCGCTAATCACTGTGGTAGTTTGGACCCATCTCGAAGGAAACCTGATAAGATCACTCCACGACACATGAGACCCAAAAAGAATTCTATACCTCATGAGGTATAGTGAAGGAGCGAGTCGAAATGCTTCAGTGTCCAGATGCGGATCACACCCTATAACAGGGAGTGGGTCGATGTGCTTCTGGATCATATTGCAACTGATTGCTTCTGTAAACGAATCAATGATTGCGTAACCCAGCTGGATGCCAGCTTTAACACGTCAGTTCTTCCTGAATAATTTCCACATTGTCATAATAAGACCAGTTCCATTCATAATCATTTGGATCATTGCTCTTCGTCCTCAACCTTCACTTTCTTTCCTTCGGTACCACCAACTGTCAGTGAAGGTCTTTAACATTTGGTTCATCTGTAAGAGTTATACAACCAGTTTCAAATTAGTTTTTCACCTCACAACATAGACATACAAACGACTATAGTTTCAATATACAGCTATTAATTTCATGACTGAACTACCGATCACTATAACCTTTCAAATGAAATCACACTGCAGTCCTCTAGTTTCTCCACACTGGCTTATTTCCACCTACTTCTTCAAACCAAACAAATCAACATTAATGAGTGCAATTTGCATGATAAACACAAGGATCCACTTAATATTCCGCATAAATTCCATACAGGTATATCGATTATTTCTATGTAATAATTAATAACTTTAAGATATATACACCAATGCATATATATCTACAGTACTAAAGACATTTCGAAGATAAATCAAAATATCCCAAGCTTGTATTTTTTTACTTAGTTTCGGTATTTTCCTCGATCTACTTTGTACATATCTGTACAGAGAATATCAAAATAAAAAAATATACGCCCTTCAAATTTCCATTTTTATATCAAAATTCTAGTAAATAATAATTATAGATATACCACTAACATTACAAATAACTCACGTTACGAGCGAACTATAAAAACAGTGCTTCAGTCAACATTAACAAAAAGTTTTCAACCAAATATTCTATGATACAAAGTTTCGTACATATAAGTGCGAACAGTCAAAAAAAAAAATCTGGTCAAGAATAATGTAAAGAGTTTAAAACTGTAAATATAAAACATCTTAGAAGTATTTACATAACCAAGTAATAAAAATATCAAAAGATCTGTGAATCAGCCCCAAAATACTGAACTAGCTTCCTTCAGTGTGTTTAGACTAAATAACTTAATTAGGATTAAGAATGGCGCTGTATTATCCGACGAGATTAAAAATTAGTTTTAAACGAGATAAGAAAATTCACTCTCTTAAAACTAATACATAGTGAGTTCACAATATATTTACAAAAATGTACTAAAAAAAATGATGTTGATATATATGATGTACATTAATATGAAATTACCTGAATTTGAAATTATACAACCATAAAATTGAAGCTTCTCGACAAAAATGAATCAAACAACCTTGAAGCTGTCTAACAAAGAGCATTACGGTTTTTTTTTAATTTGTCGTGTTTACTTAGTTCTTTTTACTAGTTCAACGCAAAACTCTTAACTTGAATAAAGAATGGATTTTACATTTAATTTATTATTATATTACACACGATTAGTCTAATCTTTAGACTTATACTCCACTGGAGAGAAGAGTTAGCTAAAGTATAAAGTAAACTACATTAATAAGCTTGCATTTTATCGACTACATATGCGGGACTAGTAACTATATACGGGACAAAACTGATTGATGTAATAATATGAGAATAACGTTAAAAAGTGGAGTACGAAACAATAAAGAAATTCTACATTAAGTAAAAATCCGAAGATTGTCACGGGAACCAGCCAAAACAGTAAAGTTCACAATGTTTTTTTTTGCGGAAAGAAGTTTTGAACTATCCATTTTACTGAACAAATGACCTCATAAGTAATGTCAGAAAGTTTCTAATATACAACAAATGGAATAAAACTAACTCCTTTTGAAAATTATAATGCAAAAAAAAAAATAATGCCAGGTCAGATCAGGTAATTGTTCAAGGATACTACGCTTGAACTTACTTTATCTGCATCTCACCATTGGCCAAGAGCTGTCAGAATAAACCGTCCGCGACTAAACGAGAGCATGGTCTTCAATTCCTAGTTAATATTCTGTATTATTCTTAAATAATAATCGGAATATATATTAACTTATTTCAAACGGTTAACAATTAATGAATGGGCTGTTAGAAAAAAGAATTTTTGTTAGAACATATAGATTACTCAATAACCGCCGATTAACCATATCATCGAACAGGGAGTACAAAGATATAGACAATTTGAAAACTGTCAAGACATTTGTGATATTGTAATAACTGGTTCAAAAGTAAATTTATTACATCCATAAATACAACTCGGAGTATTCATAATTAGAATACTTATCCACGCATATTTAAACTTCTAAAAACTGGCATTCGAAAAGAGTAGGATTAATTACCTCGTATGTTTCTAAATGCTTGTTATAATACGATAGATTACCTAAAGAATAAGGAACTTCTGCCTTATCATACTGACAAGTTACAAACTTGTATCCTTTTTATAAATAGCTTTTCTTTTCGGTATTTAGTTACGAATTAATTTTAGAAACCCTTTGACTTGGCTATAGATCTATTTAGCAAAACAAAAAACAATTACTATTAAATTATTAACGGTATTGGCGAGTGACGGACTACCTATGTAACATGGCAGTCTTTATTGATAATTCACAATCGGAGTTAAAATGTACTTACATTACTAATTGCCAAATACTGATACTAAAAATTATCCTAACTTTATATTAATCTTGATAAAAGTTTCGACCGTGAAATATAAACAAAATTAGTTTATCAGGACTCGGGTCAGTTTTTCAGGTTCAAATTAAACTCTCATTGCCAACATTTCGGTTTTTATTTAAAACCTTTTTCATGCGCCCACAAAACAGAGAAAATATAAGAACTAAATCAACATAGGTAAAAAGCGCAATTAGTTACAAATCAGAAATTACAATTACAATTTATTATTGTTAACTAATTGCGCTTTGAAGTGTGTTTGATTTTTTTAATGAATGAATTATTTCTTATATTTTCTCTGTTTTGTAAGCCTATGAAAAAGGTTTTAAATAAAAACCGAAACGTTGGCAATGAGTTTAATTTGAACCTGAAGAACTGACAGAGTCTAAATCAACTTTAATTTTGTTTATATTAATCGCCAAGATAATAACCTATTCCTATTGCATTAAGATAATCAATCCCATAATTTTTTCCCAATAACCTGAACTTCAATTTCTTCAGAAAATTATTTTAACATGTCAGCAGCATATTAAGTTTACCCATTAATACTTTGGATTGTATTAAAGTATCATAGAAACAAGCATTTTAAACTCCTGTTTAACTCAATAGTCTTCAACAAGTCTGAAGTTGTCATTAGTTGTAATATTTTGAACAATCTTTCACAACTATGAATTCTTGTACTGGTTCCAATAGTTTCTAGTGTAAAAATAAGCTAACAATAATAACTACCATCTTTAACAACCTAACTAAAACAAGGAAGCACCAGTAGTTAACCTAACTCCACTGTCAACTTACATTTAGTATTTTATTTGTTTTTCTATCATGTTTTAACCGTTCCCTTTATTACATTAAAATATATAACTTTATTGTTAAAGTGATTAACCTATCCATCGGAAAAAAATACTATTACCTATTAATGAAATTTTAAGAAGTTTGTTAGCTGACTTAAGTCAAAAATGGGTGATTCAAAGGAATCTGTATGTCAATTATGTTAACTTCATATCTTTCAATTTTAAACTCTTCACTTATCCTTATAATTAATGAAATTAATGATCAGTCAAATTGCAAAAAATTATTTGAAGCAGTTATATTTATATTATAGGAAAATAATTAAGGTCAAAACAAAAGCACTCAATGGACACTAGTAATGCCAGCACTGTTCTTTCAAAATTCTTACAATATTTAAAGTTAAGAAGAACTATTGACAAGTATCAAACTATTAAACTAACCACGATTTCTTTTCTCTTTGAAACAGTGTTGTTAATATAGATATTCTCGTTTTAAATTGTTAACTTAAAAAATCAACTTAAGTCACCGTGAGTAAATTTTATGACTAACACTAATTTACGGTGTAAACTAAATTCCTTAAAGAAAATATTATATTGACTGAAGGAGGAAGAAGGAAAAGGTTCCTAAGAAAAAAAATTCATTTATTGCAACATACTTTATTTAATGTAGGCAGGACAACATACCTGTAAATCTATGATTAAAAACATTAGGCATGACATTAATAACATATCACAATTAAAAATGAAATATTGAAAATGGTATTGAGGCAAGAGAATATTCCCAAGTATAGGACACAAGAATTTGAGGTAAAAATGAGTTATTACTTACAATTATTACTACTCACATTCTAACAAATAGTAGCAACCAGCTTCAATATACGTCAATCAATTAAAGTTTACTAAAAGGAATAAATTATTATATGAATAGTTTGGACACCCTAAGAATGTTAAATATTGACACACAACCCTAAATAGATAAACCACAAACCTTACTTTTCTACATATTACGAACAGACGTCATTCCACGCTATCATATCTACTAGTTGTATAAGTCAAAAGACCCTGTTCACATCTAAAAGTTCTGTAAAGGTTCAAGGGATACTAAAATGATGTACACTTCTACAGTAATAAAGACAATTGTTTAGAAGTTAACTTTAACCTCAGATCTCAACCTACAGTTTTGGATATTTTAATTTTTGCGAGGGTAAAAGCAAGTCCGGTTATCACTAAACTAAACAATGACTCTTGATAAATCAACTATACCATTTTATGTAAAATCATTTGTGACTAGCATCGAAATTGATTTTAGTTTCAGATTTGTAAAAAGTACTTCCAGATAGAAGGGAAACATTTAAACACTTAACTATTGTAACTATTTCAAAACGAAAAAACTAACTATAAAACTGAGATCCCCACTACGGTTTAACATTTCTACAAATCCTTTTCTCTAAAAAGAAACTCTTTTCCTTTCATGAACTCAAGTTTTGACTTCTTTATAATAAAATTTCCAAATCAAGCCACCCAGTGCCTTTTTTTTTCTTTTCTTAAACAATCTTCTTATGTTCCTTTACTTTGATAAACTATAAATTTGATTTAAATGTTATAAGAAAGTTTATCATAGACCAGAAACTAAATGTATTTACTGAAAGAAACAATCGAGCTAAATTAATTAAAAAATCATTTAACATAATGCGAGCTCTCAAATCTACCTATCCTTAATATGTTAGAATAGTTTTAACCAATTTAAGTCATATTTTTAACCCTTATCATGAATAGTAAACAGCTTTTCAAGAAAGTATTCATATTTTAATTTCACAATTATTATCATTTTATTAGTTAATTGTGAACTTAAAAAGAAAATCAAGATTGTAATAGAAGTCACTACTAAATAATTAAAGGGAAACAAACTTGAATTCATTAGAGAAAAGGAAAGAATGTTTTCAAATCCTATTTATTAATCCTATTTTAATATAAAACTCAATGTGTATTTCAATTCATACTATTTTCTTTTTCAGGCTTACAAGCGTATCAAAAATGTCTCAAAACTTGGAAATTGTACTTGAAGGTACATTGGCAAGAATTTGAAATCTGTCTACACCCTCCCCCTCAAAAGTTAATCATCTCATTAAATAACATCACATTATAAAAGTCATAACAAGTGATGTCATTTCATTAAGGATAACTAGTTTTATTCAGTGCTCTCCAGCGCTACTACTGATTCTTTAAATATTACTACTACAATGAATAGGTTTTCTAATTCTGAATTAAAAAAAAAATTATAAATAAACTTTTACACAGTAATCTTTTTTTTTAAAAAAAAAAAAAAAAAAAAAAACCAAGATTTGGTGTATTATTAAAGGAAATTAACCAAACTACTACGCTTCCTAGAGACACTCAGTAGAGCGTAGGTCCTTAAGAAGAAAAGTACGTTAAGAAAATAGCATATTTGTACTCAATAGAAAAACAATTTAACTCCAAGAATTAAAATAATATTATTTTCATTGAAATTCACCCAAAAACTAATTACATTATATTAGGATGATAATATAATGAAGTTAATATAGATATTAGTTTTATGTAATAAATTCCATTCTTTAGTTTATGTAGTAACAAAGATTTCTCTTTATTGTGTTCTGAGTTAGAATCTAACCAAATCAATTGTTATGTTAAATACCCTGGTGTTCTTTAAGTTAAAGCATCGCTTTAAGTGGTATTTAGTTTGTCAAACTGATCTTAAGTACTATAATGCCAAATATAATAATATTTATTATTATTATTGTACTCTACTATGTATAATTCCCATTCCCACTACAAGAGGGTTACCATATTTGTAGGTCCAAATTTGTTGTACATTCAAGAAGTAGTTAATTAGCGTAGGAACACCATAAGCCAAATTAAAAGAGTAATAATGTGTTAGGACACATTTGAAGTATTTGGATAGTTTAATTAGTGGAAACACCTTTACCGTGTCATTCTACTCATGACAAGAAAGCAGTTTCTTATAAGAGAAAAGCTGCCCATCTGCTGGCAACTGCTTTCATCATCTCTCAGGGAATCAATCTACTCTCTTAATTAGAGAGAAAACATGCTTCAAGCCACGTTACTCTTGCCAATTGAAAACATCAATAAACAAACCTGACATATATAGTTCTCACAAATTAATGATACGCCAAAAATAAACAAATATTTAACAAGTTAAAAGTCACTGACTTGCTTCTGTATAATTTACTAGATTGACAAAATGAAATCCTTCTTCTTCTTTAGGTCCATAAGATCTTTAGGTCATGAAAATTCTTCTTCTTTTGGATCATAAGGGTTTATGCAAGAACATGCTAAGACACTGAATGCATTCTTTCAGGTAGACTAAAAACTTACATTTGTTTTTCAAAGAACTTCGTATTTTATTCATCTAAGTTTCTTACTCTTCTAATTTCCTAAAGTTAAATTAAGTGGTATATAAAATAAATTAATATTTCCTCTTTGTTTTGTTGAATGACAGCCCAGAAAACTGAACCTACCTGGGCATTATCAGCAAATTTAAACCAAGCTAGAATTCTTATCTCTTTCAGAAAAGGCCATTCAGTCATAGAACTTATTCTTATTTTAAAGGGTTTGGAGGAAGAACGGTTATGCTCAATTGGCAGATATTTGAGCGATATTTATTTCGCACTATTTACATGTGTTGCAACTTAAAGGGGGAATGTAAATTCATTCCGCTTCATTTCTGTAACTTATTCTAATGATAAATCACTGCTCCTTGTTAATTCATGAACCTTTAAATTATCAGTGACAGCGAAGTGTTCACTTCATTCTTCATAAGATCCATCATGTTTTACCTCTTGCACAGGATAGCTGCACACAGTCAATTAACCCATCGAATCAAGTGTCCAGGATGATAAAATACAAGGCTGGACAAAAACCACCATCGTCTACATAATGAATTGAAAATAACAAATTACATTTAAAAGTACCTGGACACCACAGTGAAAATAACATTGATTACCTGTTCCATGTGGCTTCAAGAGCATTAACATCTTCAGATAGAATTACACTTATCATTACAGATTAACGAGCAAATCATGCATTAGATTATGTTAGTATGTATTGTTAAACATAATTTTAAAACTTGCATCTAAGAATTTCTATAAGAAAAGAGTTTTATATACCCAAAGAAACACATCGAGTATCAAGTGTTTCACTAGAGCTCGAAATAAGTAACAAACTACCATGTATAAATGTTTAAAGATATTCAATATTATCAAAAGAAGTACTACTTGAAATTGCTGTTCTTTAATGTATTTATTGTTATAATGTTCTACTGAGCATCATAGTATGTTTTATAATAACTACAGCCACTGATAGAATTCTTGAAAACACATATACGCATAGTGGTTCATTCTATTCCAACAAGCGAACATTAGAAATATTTTGGAATTACTACTTACAAATGATTAGTTTTGAACAGATTCATTTATAATGTAACATGTTTCTCTATATTTACTATCTTGCCCTAGACCAGGCGTGGGGAACCCGCGGCCTTTTGAACCGTGAAATGTGGCCTTTTACAGTTTGTTGAGAAAAATGTTTCAAAATATAAAAATTTACAATTATGGTAATAAAGACAAAAAAATTCTGGCAATTAGGAAGAAGACTATTCATTAATCATTGCTTGAAAAGTCTAAGCTTATGGAAAATAATTTTCCTGGGTTAACAAATGTAATAAACAAAGGCAGTAAGGACACTACTGAATCTTTTGAAAGATACAAAACAGATTTAGATGTACTGATCTAGTAATATAATGATAGATCAAGTATTTTACAATATAACTATTATATAAGAATTGGCTTATCTATTCTTGGTGGCCTTTTGGGGAAGTGGACGGTGCTAAAATGGCCTTTACTTCAAGAAAGATTCCCCACCCCTGCCCTAGACTATGTGGAATATCTGTGCTTACTACAGATTGTGTAACTTACCTACGAAATTTCAATATAGGTAAATAAGTTGAACAACCATACGTATCTGCATACAGATATATGGAAGGAGAGGGAAAGATAAAAATAGAAAGGACAGAATGACTGAAAAAGCGACTGGGAGGTGGAGGTAGATGACAAGGCACTACGAATGCAGTTGCGTGGTAACGGTATAACTTGGAAAATACGCTAGGACATCCATGAAGGAAATTCGATAGAAATAGTTTATTTCTGAATTTTTATCGTTTTGTCTCTACATTGACTTCTTCTTTTTTTGTGATGTCAGTTTGTTGTTTTCCAACGGCCACACTTTATAAGGTTTTCACCTTTTAATGCTGTACTAGAGGCGGAAATTGTGGCTCATTTATTATTTCACACCCATTTTAGTAAAGGGCAAACCACATTACCTATTGATTCTACATTGGGAGTCCTAAATTTTGCTTAAATCATGTATATTTAGAGTAGGGATCTTTAACGAGTACCTCACATCAGACAGGCTCGGGACAGACGGTTCAATGTCCTCTCCGAGAGACGACGTGCTTAGATTTATTCACTTCTCGATTGAATAGATCGATGACCAGATGGGCCCTCAATCCTGGTGTCACCTGGTCACTGGTGACACCAAGCATATAGGTCACTGGTGTGACCTACCAAGTGACCTACCACTGGTGTGAACTGGTTAGTTCAGAGGCTAACCTCCCCCCCCCCCCTTCAATTTTTTCTTTAATTGAAATAAATGAAAATTTGTACCTTTCAAATAAGATTTCAAATTTCAAATAAGACATTTTTAATAATAATAAAATGGAAAAAAATTGGTTGTCCTAATGTTATGTAAATAAGGTATGTAATTACAATGTAAGGTAAGTTAATGTTAATGTAAGTTATTGTAATGTAAGGCAATGTTATATGATAAAGTATCACCGGTATCACACATCACACCTAATATATAAATACAAAAAATCAAATGTTTGTTTGGGAGTTCCAACATCCCACTTGTAAGGGAGAAGTTTGTTTTTTTTTCAATTTTCTCCTTCAAATTTGGGATAACAAATATATTGAAAAATCAACTTATATTATTCAATAGCATTGATGTACAGGCAGTCAAAGCAATGAACTTTTTTTTTTCTATAACTCACGGGGTAGTTAATAATAAACGACCATGAATATTTTACAGAAAAAAAACCCTGGTAAATTAATTATTTGTTATTGATCAAGTGAACAAGTGGAATGATTCGTTTATAATTTTCAAATTGGAGTTGTATTGTGCCAAAAGTCAACTTCAGTTAAAAAAAACTAATTTCTTTCTAGTATTGTCATATTAAACAGTAGAAAATCAATAGGCCACCTCTACATGAGAAATATCACTTCTATCTAGTACAGACGTGTGATGACGGCAGTACGTTTTTCAAGTTTATAGAAATATGTTTAACGATGGAAAAGGTAGTTATTAATTGTGGAGTGTTTTTGGATATAGGTGTGCATACTAAATAATACTGAAATTAAACTTTCTGAAGATGGTTTCACTTCGTAGCCTGATGATGGCCACATGAAAGCTTGAAATATATGTTTTTAAAGAAACTAAATTCCTATACTTTAACTCTTATAAACTGTATATAATGATCCATTTAATCTAATAAGATGTTTGTTCAATTTAATTATATTTGAAAGCATAAATATTGGTATTTAAAATTGCAAATACAAAAAAATATAATTAAATAACCAAAATAATATGATTAAAAGAATATAGAAATATTATAGAGTATTGATTTTAAAATTTAAAAAAAATATATATTTTTAGAGAAATTAATATTTTTTAAGAGAGTGGTATTTCCATGCATTAATTTTGTGTAAAATAGTTAATATAATCACTCATCTGTGATTGTATTCCAGTTTTAAATTCTCTGGTTGCAACTTGGTCAACCCCGATTAGAAAGTTTAATAGATCACGAGGAAAATGAAACCAAACACAGGCTTCGACGCCCATAGCTGCATGGAAACAGATTTGACCGAAAACAAGTGACAAAGAAATATTGATACCGGTTTTAATCAAATTTAAACCAGGGGAACCACAGAATAAACAAAAGAACCTTTCATGTGTCCTAATAGGCCAGTATTACCTAGTAGTTACGTCCCCACCTCTCGACTTACAGATCTGGGGGTTCAGATACTCACACTGGTCCTCGATTTATTTACGTCGAAGAAGAAAAAAAAATCTGAGCACATCGTCCCTCTGAGAGGACGTTAAACTATCGGTCCGAACCTGTACCTTGTCAAGTACTCATAAAGATGCCTACCCTAAATACACTTGATTTAGACAAAGTTTAGGACTCAATGTAAAATGTTTACTGTGCGGTATTGCAAAGGGTATATCTGTGTTCTTCAGTACCTTCAGCCTATATGTTCTGGTTTCTTCAAGCTATATGTGTTCTCTGTGTGACTGCTTCTGCAACCTGACCTAACCTATATCCCTTTTAAAATATTCTCATTACAAAATTATTACTTTCAATTCAAATCACTATTATTCCATTATTCATACTTACATTTGTATATCCATCTGTACAAATTATTTGTACATTTGTTGTTGAAAACAAAAACACCACTACTCAGGTCTCTTAATTCTTGTATGGATAAATGTTCTTATCTGATTTGTGGTATGAAAAAGGATTATTTTTTTATGTTCACGTCATTCACTTATCTTTAAAATAAATTCCTCTCACAAAAATCAACCCACAAGTTGATTGAATACCACTAAATACTTCCGATTTATGAAACATATTTGAGCACGGAGTCACTGAGAGAGATATATATAAAATTCATATCTATACAATGTCAGAAACTCATTAAGGACACTCCAATAAACTTAAGCAATCAAAATTTTGGATTTTTTATTGTGGGAAAATCAACTCGGTAGGGCAGCTCGGGTGCCGCCAGCTAATACATGAGACATACTTTCCGATCCTAAAACAGTAATAAAGATGAAAGCCTAGAGCTGTGGGCCTTGGAAACACTAATATAATGTCGTATGTTTCTCACACTAACTATAATTCGCTTACGCTTATGTTATTTTTATTAAACTGAAATTTACTCAATGGTTTTTGAACCACTAAGAAACTATTGAGTTTTTTAGTATAAAAAAATGTAATCTTACTTTTGCATTTTAAGAAGATTAAATATACATAATTTATGTTTGTAATGAATGGTCTTCGTGCTGTAAGTACACCTCTGTTTCTGTATATATCTGAGCAGCATAATTTCTTTCTTAATTGATTCCAGAAGATAGAATTTGTTTCAGCAGTGTCGTAGGTGCTCTAATGAAACACATTCACTTCAATATATTTCCTTGATACATTTCTTGTCTTAATTTTTCATTAATATATTATTTACTTGTTTATTAAATTATAATACAATATATATATATATAAATAAAAAAGACGATCCCTACACTGAATATATAGATAAAGAAGCTGGTCGCTTTAATGTTAACATTTAAATAAAGACTAGTAGTGAATTGAAAAATGACGGGGCAATTAGTTACCACGGATGCGACGTGCAGTCCTCGGAGACATGCTATGCTGGGTTACTCCGCCAGTGTTCCACCGCCGTTCACACACTTACCTCTCTATTCCTTTTCTTTATTTACACACTTTTGAATGTATCATAAGTAACTTTTTATGACATATAAATCAAGGAATTTTTAGGATTGAAAATATTTTTACCAAGTTATTAATTTTTGAAGCATTCACTACCTTGTAGATTCGATTAGCAGAAAAAAAAATGGTTCTATTGAAAGTAAAAAATACCTTCTGAAGATTTAGAGCCTGTTTCAGGAACAGAGGGCTGAGACGATGGATGAAATCACTTCTGTTGGTGACAACCTCAAGTTTAAAAAGATAGAACGGCTAATACGAACAACTGAACAAGTTATAAAGTGTGAAATCAACACAAAAACGCATTTAACTTTCATAAAGTGATGAGGGAACTAAGGCAGTAGAAGCCTCAACACCCACCAGTCACTCTGAAAAACTGACAAAACAATTATTAGCATCACATAGATGGAAAAATTGCTTAAAAAAAAATAATAAAAAATAATTTCAGCATATGTAAAAAAAATTACAAAATAAGCACAAATATCTATAGTTCATTAACTCCAACTAATGATTGAACTTTGAAGTGACTTTACATATGCTGAATATAATAATAAAATGTAAAATAAAACATACGTTTAGTTTTTGAAGGAGATTTTTCCGGTTTCTTTACTTCTTCTTTGGGCTTCTTTTCCGCAGTCGGTGAATCTTTGGGAGATGAAGGCACTGTTTGGATCTTCCCTTCTTCTTTCTTATCAGGTCTCTTTACATTCTTCGGCAATGGAGGCGCTTCCTCTAAACCTGTCGATCTGAATTTGGAATTAAAAGTTTTCACAGTCTTCGGTCTCTCTTGAACATCTCTCTTAATATCTGATGAAGTAGAGTAATTGTATTTTTTGGGATTTTTAGGTATTGGTTTCGGAGGTTCCACCGGTTTAAACTCCACTTTTTTTGTTTCTTTTTTACTGGCGTTGGTATCGGAATTTTCTATTTTTTTATCTGGTGTTTTATCTTTTGCTAAATCTTTTTTCGCTTCGTTTTCTATGGTTTCTTTGCTCTTCTTTGGTATCTTCCCCATCGACGATATTGACGGTGTAACAAGTTTGACAAGGGTAGCTCTATCCTTTTCAGCTTGTTCTTTCTTCAGTTTTTCACTTTCTTTTTTAGCTTTAACTGAAAGAGTTTCAGACTTGATTTCTGTCTTTCTGAAGTCTTTTACTTGAGCAGGTGTTTTACATCTAACTTTGTTTGGAGTAACTGTAGGTGATGACACTTCAGTCTCTTCTTTCAACTTCCTTTTGTTGACAGCTTTCCCTGTCTTACTAGCTGGAGTCCTCTTTTTTGTCCCTCTCGTGTTTTTCGAAGGTTTAACTTCAAAATCACTGTCTTCTCCCAATGACTCTGAGTCAAATGAATCAACAGAAACCGCTGACTTTTTCCTAGCTGGACGAGTAGCCAATTCATCCACCGGGCTTGCGCTTCTTTTAGTTGGTTGAGATTCACTGGAAGGTTTCGTTTCTTCTTCCTTAGGTGTGCTGTCCACCCTAGAACCACTCTTGTCCGATATAACTTCAGCCAATACTTGAGGCCCATCCCTAATAGTTATCCTATAAACCTGAGGTTGGTCATCAGTTTTAGCCTCATTCTTTGAATCTGTTTCATCTTGAACCATTTCTTCAACAGGTTTGTTGTTTATTCCTGTTTCAGTATTATTCGTCAAAATGGAGTCGGAGGAGGTAGTAGTTGAGGTCTGGTTGCCTTGACCAGCGTTTGTTGTACTCACTGGTCCTCCAACTGAGGCATCACAAGCCCCTTTAACTATAGCTAACCACTGTTCAACAACATCACACGCAAGTGTCCTTGATCCTGAAAGAAAAAACAGCATGGTTAAACCAACCCACCCATCAAGGCAGTCAGAGACAAAAACAACAACTTACTTTCACTAGCCGTCGCCTGTTTTGAAAGACATTTGATCAACTTCGGACAACTGTTCCCCTTCAGCCTTTCAATATTGACAGGGCACATTAAAAGCAACTCGACCAGTTCTTCGACCAGAGGCCAATTACTCATCGTTATTCCATCAGCCAACCAAGTGACGACTAAATCCCAGCCTCCCGCAGACATGAACCTAGAAAAGAAGTAACTTAGAATACACCAGTTCACAACATCCCAACAAAATAAAAATAAATACACTTACATGTCCAGTAAATCTATTTCAGTTGCTTTCAAAATAAGCACATAAATGCACTTGCTGACCAACTTCTTAGAAAACTTCGTCATCAAACTGTAAACAAAAAAAAATCAATTAGAACATTCCATTCAAATAAAAACATGGTAAAACAGAAACATCTTAACACCCTTGACACAACAAATAACTTTCTATATTTCCGGAAGTTAAACCTCTTGCATATCAAAATTGGAAAAAATTGATAACTTATGCTATCAATATAATAAAATAAATAGTTATAGAAATAGTTAATAAAAATGAATGAATACAAGTATAGTGGTGATTTATTTAAAGTACACATTTTGCTGTCAGTATCTAGTTAGTAAAAATGCACCATTAGTAATAATACAAGACATAATATAAAATTTAAAATATGTTTATCCCATCTAGTAATTATGAGACTACCAAACTATACCATATACATACCAAAATTCTCTAACTCTATTTGTATCAAAATATGAACTAGTCATATTTAATTATTTGAAAAAAAAAAAACTCATTATCAAACTACGAAAAGGCTCTAACTAATCTATAAGTGATTAATTGAGAAGCGAATAAAAACAAGGCTCAAACATTATTTAACAGATTATACTATTTTATAAATAATGATATAATAATGTGTACGTAAATAGATATGGTATCTGTGTCTGTGAGCAGTATGCCCTCAATTCACTAGCTGGCACGTGAGGTACCAAATGAAACATATAACCAAAGGAAGGTCCACATTATATTCTTATGGACCTGTTTTGGTACTATTGCGTGCACACTGCTTCTTCAGCAATATCGCGAGTAATAACAGAACAGATTAATGCCTTTTAACGTGAAAGCTCTTTCGCCATATCTCGGGGGCACCAAGCTCTAGTCGAGGATAGAAGCAATGTCAGCCTCCGAGATACGCCCGAGGTGGACCACGAAGAGGCGAGCTTCCACGACCCTACATTATTCTTATAGACCAAATCAGAACTAACAGTGTGCTACTCAACAGAACACACATAAAATGGTTACCTGCCGCCATCTGATATTACAAAAAACTCCCTGCAATAAGTAGTAATACAATTCAAAACTTAGTGGTACTACCAAATTGTTCATTTTTTTTTATAAATTTACTATTATTATATAATATTCCATTTCTTAAATCTACTAATTAATAATTATACTTTCTGAATGATAATAAAAATAATATTTTTTAATGAGTTTCTCTACTTCTTTGTCTTGTTTGAGAGGACGGTATTTGCAGCAGAATGTGCCAGATAAACTAAAAGACACTAAATATAAATAAAAAAAAGTATAATAAAAATAAAAAAATTTTTTTAACTAACTTAACGACTAAATCGACCTTCCCGTTGTCACAGATCAACATATTGTAAACATACAGTAGGAGTCAGATACCCTAGGTCTGTAGGTAAACATAAAAAAATTAACAACAGGGAGTTAAATGATTGAACAGTAATAGATAATTAAGAATGTCATTCATTCATCATAAATTTGAAGCCTGCTAATTTGTTATGGTTCACATAGTTGGTTTCTTATTGTGGTTATAATTATATATATATATATATATATATATATAAAAGATTTCACATAAACACGTGAAATAACAATCAATGATCAAACCACAATAAGAAATGGGAAAACAAGACTAAGATCTTAGTCTTGTTTTCCCATTTCTTATTGTGGCTTGATCATATATATATATATATATATATATAAACAATCTTTGGTATCATTCAAAAATGAGGAACGTTTTTCGAGAAGGAATTTGCAAGTAATTCCCTATAGCCCATGCTTAAAAAACATACTTTCTGAAGAAATTAGATATATCAGTTGTATTTAGTAGTGGTGGTAATTTGCTAAATAGGCTTATCCCATAACTCAAGAGAAGCCGAAAAAATTTCTGTTTCCAGAATCCATGCAAAGATTGTGGATTGGCTTACACTGTACAGACAGGAAAAGGACTTGACACAAAGATTAAGCAACATAAATATTCTGTTAGAAAACAGGATAATTAAAGTGGTTTGTTCCTAAAGATTAGAGATAAAAATCACTTAATCAACTGGGAAGAAGCAAAGCAGTTGATATTTCCGTCATGTTAAAGAAGAAGAAACATTATTGAAAGCGCCCTCATAAAAAACTACTCTAAGGGCCTTTTAAAACTAATCCAGACATTTTTAAACTGGATTAATTTCTAATTGAAGGAATTGTTAAACAGATTAGACTATTTCAAAATTAATAGGGAAAAATATAGTCCCTATTATATAAAAACCCAGTTTATATGAACAAAGTAATGACTTCAATGTAATTCCTAGTTTTAAGAATATAATTTTTTTAAATTCGCAAGAAAGGAGGGCGAAGACCGACTTAGGTTGAGTTGAAGGGCCATGAGTTTTTTGTTGACCCGCACTCACCCCTACTCCATCCCCACCACCAACTTTCACTTCGACAGAATAGCAGTGTTCAGTTGGCATTTAAACGCCAAAGTAGTTAGTAATATGTATATTTAGTTAATGATCAAACCACAATAAGAAATGTTAAGTTAATATAAGGTTAGTTAATATAAAGGTTAGTTAATATAAGTAGTTTAAGAACCTGACGATGACCCATGGGGCCGAAAGCTTGTTATCTTAGTTTAATCTAGTGTAGTGATTAATTAAATATAGTTATCACCAGTGAAGTGTTTATTTAGTGTTTCAGCCTTCTGAATGTCTTATGCTAAACTTACTTTGGTAATTATCACCTGCTCAAAAGAAAATTGTAAGAAAAATAGAAGCTATAAGTATGAAAATCGTGAATGCAGAATCTACTATCAAATTCAATAATATATATATTTATTTATTTTTCGTTGGAAATACGATCCGAAACGGACAAATATAGTTCAATGTACAGAAAAAAACATAGAGAAATCAAAAGCACACACTTACAGTCTCTAATTTTCGGTTTGAACCGTATTCAGGAGAGATAAGAGAGGGAAACCAAGCGCACTGGTTCAGAGACGGTCGGATATATATATATATATATATATATATATATATATATATAATGCAATTTAAACCACAAGGGAAAAGGAAAACAGTAGAATTAAATGTTCGAGGCTTTTCACTTTATGTCATCAGAGAACAAAAAAAAGAAAGAACTGTTTGTATATATATATATATATATATATATATATGGAGAAAGTTAATAATAGCGAAAACCTGATGATATGACAGGTGAAAGTTGTTTTAATACAGTTGCACAGATAATATAGTTGTTTAGGCATTTTTAGTTCATTGGTTTCAGTCATAAAACTCTTGGATTAAAGTGTAAAGTGCTTAACTCTGTCAATTTACATTGAGAATAAGAGGACACCCAAGAAAAGATTGCCAACATACGATTGTAAAAAATGTAAAATAAAAAACTTTGAAAGAGTCATGCGTAAAAGAATATCAAAAGAAAGAGGAAAAGAAATAACCATATATATAGTACTCCTCCTTCTTTTGCGTTCCTTTTTTTTTTATGAGGTTGATTTCTTTTCATCTTTCTTTTCATTTCCTTTTATTTATGGAGACACTCTATTATTTATATTTTCACCTGCGTGACGATAGGAAGGTTGACAACAGAGTTTCTTACTTTATAGCAAGCCTGTCACGACACGTCCTTACTACTTTATATATAGTAGAATCTCGTAGTACGAGCTACCGTTTTCCTCACCCGTAGATGGTCTCCGTTTTAAATTTAGTAGGTTAATAAAACATTATTATTTCTTGCTTGCATTTTTAATATTTATATAACATGTACCGTGTTGTTTACTTTTTCTAATTGCTCCTTGTCCATTTAAAAAATAAACTTAAAACAGGCATTTTGGGGATGGAATGTATTATTTATTTTCATATTAATTTCAATGCGAAAAAATGACTATGAATATGAGCTCGATCTGGGAACAAATTAAACTCGTATTGCGAGGTTCTTTTGAAGACGACCTGAAGTCAACATTTTTGTGTATCTCAGGCACAACATACATATATATGTCCAATCGATATAAAAATATTCCAAACAATTGGTTTTCATATAATTTAAAAAATGCTGCTGAAAAAGTAGGTAGCCACTTTAAAAGTGTTTTCTATCATGTTATCGAGACGTACTTCTACTCCCTCTCCCTCGATGTATGGTAATAATAAACCAACGTAATTAGGCCTTGGAAATTTCGATCTGGGTAATTTTTTAAATCGTATCTACATCTAAAATTTCACAATCCATAAGCGATAAAATATACAGAAAATTGATAGAAAGATATTCACATTAAAATGGTTTTAAAACACACGACTTCTGAAGAAATCTAAAAACACGACTTGATTACAAATTTTATTCTCTACTATTTTTATTGAAAGCTTTTTGCCCTATGACATTATGTAAGGTCATAAAACCGTATTACTTGCAAGGCTGGAGTTTTACATTTTACTTTAAGATCTAATAATGTTATATTCGTTTGCACTTAATTCCATCGGTTAAATTAAGAACTGCGAGATAATTAATTAATAGTTATAGTTTCTTATTCCCACATTTTACTTTGTTCTAGAGTCAACAAATTTAGCTGATTTGTTGTTAAGTACACATTTTAGTTTTAACGAGCCGGTTTAATTACTTTTTTTATAAGTAAGTAAAATAATAATAATATTGCATGAAAAGAAAATTAAAGTAAAATAATAATAATAATAATATTGTTGCATGAAAAGAAAATTAAAGAGAAAGACTATCTCTTCATGAAACACCTCCTACTTCTCTTTTTCTGATCTCCCTGACGAGGAACCGCCTTTTCTAATTTTGTGAAGTCCAGTTGGACAAGTACATATGTATATATTCAAACGTATAAGTATAATCCAATTATTCAATAATCATATACGGTGGTCAGACCAGACACATTATAAAACTAAAAATTACAGAGAACAGAACAAAATATTAATCACGATCATAATATCAGTAGAACAAAGAAGGTGACAGCTTGATCGAAATATTGATCACTGCAAAGGGTTGTTCAGTGGCATTTATATTTACAACCGTCTGAATGATGAAAACATCGTGAAATATTGAAGAATGCGATCAGTATTTCAGGTTCGTATCAAACTTTCAAACGCAGAAGTTTACTTGTTTAGTCTTTTCCTTAGGCCATATAAAACAGTGGAGGTAGTTAGTTATCTCTCATTAAATAATAATTAACCAATCAAAGGTAAATATATTATCAAATATATAAGTAAATAGTACACCAGTAAAGGAAACTCTCAGGAGTAAACAAAAATAAGGAATAATAAAATATAGTTATGGAATTTCATTGAAACTACAAACTGAACCTTCGAAGTGATCATATCAAATTACTATACAGACGACACATTTAAAAAGAAAACTGATTTTTATGCGAACTTTATCAAAAAACATTATAAAGTTTCAAACAAAATAAATAACTTAATTAAATAACTTAAAAATAAATAACTTATACGTAGCTAGTGGGGACAACTTGATCACCACTAGGTTATAAGAGTGAGTTGCAGTCACATTGTTTCTAGATATTCGTATTGACTATTCTTGTAATGAAGAATCAATAGTTTTTCATTTTCAACGGTAAACCTTTTCAGGAGTTGCAAGAAAGTCCTTCGATCAAACGGAGAATTCTCTGACGGCTATGCTCGGTAACAGAAAGCTGAGAACTGGTCTAACTAGCAGAGGAGCAACGAATGTTACTTATCGAAAGAGGACACTTGGTTTTACCAGTATAGCAGAATTCACACCTAATAAGCCAAAAACTGACTGAACAATAAACTGAGGATTTTAGTATGATAAAAACAGGCATTACTTATAGCAGTGAGTTTCAAATAGATATACTAACCACAAAGGTTTTTTTTCTGCTTAGTTTACTTCTAATATAAACTATCTACCATGTAACACACCAATCAAGAAGCAGGAAATGATTAGCACAAGATAAAAATTAACTAGTATTTATTTTAACTGTAGTGATAGGATCCTGAAGTTAATACTTTTTATTTTCAGCTTTATTAGAAATAAGTTTCAGATTTGACCCTCACTCACATCACGATTTCATCGTATTCGCGATAGACTTCAGTACACCTCACGTCAGCTCAGGTAACAAGAAAATCAAAATCCACCCTCAAAGGTATATCAGAATTATTAAATATAATTAATACCTTCAAAACCAACATTTATCAGATTTCACGAAGTTTTCTATTAAAAACAAACTAACGCAATTAAGCGTTCCGAAAGCACTGGATAGCTCTTAGAACTCTATTTTTGTTTTAACCGACCTTATATATATATATATATATATATATATATATATATATACGTATAACTTCTATATTTGAACACCTGTTGTCATCAGGAGGCTCGAGTCCCGCAGGGAGGTGACTCAGAAGTGATAAAGAAGTCTTTGTCCTATCTTTGTGTTACTTTCGCTATGATTTTTATCGAAAGTACTATGTACCGTTTCACTTGCTTTTATAAATATATATATATATATATAAACAATAACATCTAAACCTCAGTAAGACAATCAGAAAAATGACCAAAAAATCTTAAGATTTTTTAACCAAAATAAGAATACCACTTGTTTTGGTTTAAAAGATCTTATAATTTTACTGATTTTCTTACTGTCATGTAGATGTTGATTTTTATTTCACATAGTTAATTTGAAATCTTATATATATATAATTCAAACTTGACGGATACAAATAGAACTACTAATACTCATTTGTCTCCAGATTTCTCATATAGACGTTTCCAGGGTTCCGAAAAGTGTTTTCAATTTTCAATTTTTTCAATCACATACTTTGTTTTTTTTTTTAGAAATAAATTATACTGGGATGTTAGACTCTTAAAATTGATGATAAACTAACCAGATCTATATTCAAGCCCTTGAATAACTAACTATATTCAAGCCATGTTCGAACCACAAGTATGTCGTGATCAACAGATTCCGGAGCAATAAATTATTTTTTTAAATGAATGAATTCAGAAATAAAGATGTAAAATTAAAAAAAAGATATAAAACATAGTCAACTTCAGTACATTTACATCAAGTAAATATCTGTACACACACATATGCTAAAGAATGGGAAGTGAGAAAAAGGTGTTACAGGAATAAATTCATCTATCACTGTAACCAAAACAATGGGTATTTTTACTTTAAAAATTTCTTATCGAATAACCAATAACCATTTAACGGCACCTGTTTTTAATAGTTATAATACAAATATTTATATATATATATATATTCCCATCACATCTTTGCAGTCGTGAATTCTTTACTTTCCTTTAAGAGTTTGTCAGAAGGATTGAGAATGTGAGTGTTCATCTCATTTTTCTGAATGTTTCTAAATTTTTTCATGGTAAACTTGGACACAGGTTTAAAGAAAAGAAACCATGTGTGAAAAATGTTAACTGTCTGTCTAAGTTAGTCATGTACAACCAGTTCTTTACAAACTACCCTGGAGTGTAGACTTCATTCCACTCACTAAAGTCCTTTTTGGACCTATGAAAATGAAAAAATAACACCATTTGAACAAGGATTTCGTGTTCACGCTTCTGAAAAAAAAAACAGTTTGCAAGTGGATTCCGCCATTTCTAATGAATAAAGTGATTTGAAAGAATATCCCTTGTACTATAAGGCCAACAACATCAAAAATGAAAAAAAAACATTAATGTTATTCAAAATCTACTTGAAGAAAATCTCAAGATATTTGATGATTGAAGAGGACCTTAACATTTCTTATGGTTCGGTAAATTCAACCTTGCATGATAAGTCTGGACCTCGCAATCTTTCTGCTTTATGGTATTAGAACCTTCCATCCAGTTTAGCTAGTTTTTCGATCAGGCTTAATAACCCTACTAGGGCTGTTTATTTTTTTGCGATACCAAATAAAATTTAACCTAATGATAAACAATTTATTTTCAGACATCTTGGGATGAAACCTGGATCCACCAGCATGATACCGAGACCAAACAGTAAAAAAGATGGCTTAAGCGCGTATAAAATAGACCCGATGAAAGTTAAATCCGAAAGAGCTGCACAAAAAGTGACCTTTAACATTTTCTGGAATTCAGATGGAGTAATATTAATATATTATTTGTAATGTCGAATGACTGACAGAAGCTCACTATGCAGAGGTGTGAGAGAAAATAAGGAATCTATTAATGGAATCCTCCTACAAATTTGCAATAAACCAGCACAGTTTGCCTATGTTAACATGGATTCATTAATTGGCCCTCTGTATACAACTAATTTAGCTTCATTATACTCTTTTCGGTTTAATAAGCTTAAAGAATATCTTAAAGGCAGTCATTTTGTAAGCTAACAGAATGTAGACATTCTGCTAACTTATAACCAAAAACAACTCGTTAGATAAAGGCCAACTTTTTTACAGAATTATAAAATACATAGTAATATTGTTTAGAGAAGAGTGTTAACAAGGATAGAAACTGTGGAAAAAGAAATGGCACTGTTGTCTTTTATTGGCCAGGTCATTACAGGTCAAATTGAACAGTCACTCACTTTCACCATGTAGTTCTAAAATATCTTTCTATGCTAAAACAGCCTAAACATTAGGAACTTCTTCACGAAAATGTAAGATAACACAATCAAGTTGAAGTTCTAGTTTGGAAATGCAAATCAACTGAGCAAGAAAACCATAAATTATAATATAAAAGTCAATTTTCGGTCCTATCTTTTATCACATCTTTATTTCCAAAAATGAAATGACAAATTGGACAACCATTGTAGTATTGTGAATTGTACAAATAACATATAAATGTAGTTATACCCCAAGTCAACTCAATTCTCAACAAATTACGAGAATCTCCAAATATTATGACAACATTGAATGTAAAGTCCCGTCAATTGGTTTTACAAACATATATTGTTCAGACACATAAACATTCTGAAGTATACGACATTGATTTTTCAATAATCATGTGAAATAAAAACGAACGTGTAAAAAATTCTGGAATTGTCTTTTGACAAAATAACGTCCTAATCAGAATTAAAAGATGGATATACCTGGAAAAAGAAAAGGAAAACTACTATGCTTACATTGTGATTTGCCTGACTACACCATTATTTTTGATTGTTTTATGATTTCCTTTTGTCTTGTAGGCCTATGAAAGGTTAACAAAAAAAACGAAAAATCCTTCAGCTTTAGAAAACTGATTTGAACATGAAAAACTGATTGATTCCTGATAGATAATTTTATTTTATAGTTGATATCTGGGCTATAGGGTTTTTGCTATGTTCTATGTGTACATATACCCTTTAATAAATGGAAAATCATTTCAAATTGAACAACAAAAGTTTGAAAATAAATTAACGAAGCACATTCAGTAGATTAACATACTTAAATCTCAAATTTTCAGCTTAATCATCATCAGGAGGAAGAAAACAGGGATGCCACAGCGGGCGCGTACGATGATGCTGACTTCTGAGCGGCTTGATTCATTATACATATTTACGTAAAAGCTGGGATCAGTCCTTCTTGAATACCAATATTTAGAGAAGATGCATCGGCTTCTACCTTATTGAGTTGCATAGAGAATTTTTCAGTCTTTTTAAACACTTCTTGTATTCGTGTTTTTTTTTAGTTTACACATAAGGTCACCACAGTTCTTATTTAATAAGTAATTCACTGATATGAACTCACCGAAACAAATCAAATAGCCCATTAAACGAAATATGGTGAACTTATATTTAACTAAAAAAAACACCGAATTCAAGAAGTGTTTCAAAAGACTGGAAAATTCTCTTCCCAACTCAATATGATAAAAGCCGATAATATACCCTTTCTAAATATATGTACAAGGATTTCATAATAATCACCTGAATTACAATTGCATGTATAACGGTATCATGATATTGTCAAGCGGTATTAGACCTTTCGACCAGTCTTCAGGACGGCCTTCACCAGCTCTGACATAGTCAAGTCACCGCTGAGGTCTACAAGAGATATATTTGGAGACCGACTATCGCGGTCAGTGGTCTCAATATTAGAAGAACTTAGAAGAACGCATCATGGTTTACACACTGATATCTGATTTGAACACTATAGTTATTGATTACGTACCAAAATGTTTTCTCAATACGCAGACTGCTTCTTTTAACCTACTTCTCGATTCATGCGCAATACTTTAGCAATTAGCAAAATGATAAAACTCCAAAAAAATACAGAATTGTGTTTTGTCAGGTGTTTTTTGTGTGCCCCTATCCCTGTTATTTGTTATATATATGAGAAAACCGACAACAGATACATGGGAATACAACAAACGAAGTTTAAATAAAAAATGAAACAACTACCTTTTCACTTTTTTTTTTGATGTCATGAACGTCTCCTTCTCATTATAAATATCGATCATAATATTTTTGTCTCTAGCATTAATTAACAGAGTGATAAAATTAGACTGGATCGCTATTTTCGTATTGATAAATGTATTCTATATTACATGTCTGGATCTGATATTTGATAAGATATGGTTTAGAACCAACACGACAACAAAACAAAAAATGAACCAACAAAATCTATGTTTAGAGGAACTAATATTCCAAACCAAACTTACGACAGGAACATTTAAGCAACATGGACTTTTTGCATCACCTTAGAACCTTAGAAGAGTATTCTAACGACCATTGACCCCATTCAACACAACGACCATTGACCCCATTCAACACAACGACCATTGACCCCATTCAACACAACGACCATTGACCCCATTCAACACACCATAACCATACCACTTCATAGGGCAAACATTTTTGAACCTAGAAAATTTGACCGAATCCCGATTAGATAACACACCTACATATATTTATATATACACGGTTGGGTCTCCAACCGACGCTTCACAAGTGCGCTTGGTGTCCCTATCTCAACTCTCCTGATGACGGTTCAGCCGAAAATTAGAGACAGTAAGTGTGTTTGTTCCTTAGTTCTGTGTTTATGATTCACCGTGAAACGTTTGTTGTCCTTTTGGATCATTTTCCTGTTTATATATATATATATATATATAACAAATTCAAGAATATATCAACCGTTGGATAGAATAGGTGTAAAATGTAATCGGGATTCGGCCAATTTTCCAGGATCAAAATCAAACCCTCAATGCCGACGTTTCGGTTTTATTTAAAACCTTTTTCATAGGCAGAAGTCAGAATTTTTGAATTAGAAAAATGATGAAATTTACATTACATAAAATGAAGTAACAATAGATAGTTAGTGAACTAACATCTTAACTGGTCAAAAACTTGGTCAAAAAGTCTGGTCCAAGTTTTTGACCAGTTAAGATGTTAGTTCACTAACTATCTATTGTTACTTCATTTTATATAATGTAAATTTCATCATTTTTCTAATTCAAAAATTCTGACTTCTGCCTATGAAAAAGGTTTTAAATAAAACCGAAACGTCGGCATTGAGAGTTTGATTTTGATCCTGGAAAATTGACGGAATCCCGATTACATTTTACACCTATATAAATATTATATTTATGTAATGTATATTATATATAAATATATAATATACATTACATATATTAAAATAAAACATATATATTAAACATTTAATTAAAATTTAAACCTTTTTTATAGGAGTAGATACTCCTATAATTTTGGATCCAAAGCAACATGATTTTTTTTTTATAACTTCTGACCTTAATGGAGAGGAATATACCACAAACACCAGTCTAAAAAAAATTCGTTTGGAATATACCATCCTTGTAATGGTATTTACAAGTGTTAAACAATTTCGAGTGGTTTGTAAAAACACTCAAGGCAGATTAAACATTTATTTATATACTTTCTTATTCTATATATGCATCTTGATGGTTCTACAGAGATTATAGCCACAACTATTAACGAGGTTAGACGGATTTTTATAATAATATGCTGTTTATTCAAGTGTAGACGATTGTTGAACCTTTTTAAAATTGAAAATGTTTTTAGCAAATTACGGCAGAGTTTCATATAATTCAATGATATACAGTCAGCGGTGTGACTATAGGACAAACTATAGAACATACAGTTCCGTAAAAGAACTTCCTGCCACAAACAATATAGACGCAGGAAGAATGATATATTCATTGAGAATATAACAGAAACTGATTACACCGGTATGAAGTAAAAACACAAAGTTGCAAGCCAAAACAATTTAATCCAAGCAGTCAATATCTAAATAAATCACATTTTAGGAAGACTGAAATCAAAACTAACTGAAACTACCAGTAAAGGATATAAATAAACAACGAATATATAGCTCCATTCAGTTATCTCCCTTTTCATAAATATTTTCACAAACACAACTGATGTGCTGTGCCACATAATATACACCTTAAAGTGTGTATTTTCCAAAAAAATGACTTTAAGCTAACGTAACAGCTTATAAAATAAATACTTCGAAATAATACTTCTTGTAATAGAAATATTGATGTTAAATCGATAATAAAACTCTCTCACATCAAGGACATTAATATGTGAAGTATTAGCTGAGTCAATAAACAACAATACTCCACATGAAGTATACTTCACTCCTTCAAAACCATAAAAGCTAGCAACAAAATCCCAAACCTTCATCATTTCCCAGACCTTCACTATAATATCCGTTAATGGTCAGTCAAACATTAAAGAGCCCCAGTAAATCCATGGGTAAAGTAAAAAACTTGTCTCTGATTAGGAAATCAATGTCAAAGAATACAATTAATATTTTAATTTAATGTTTCTTCCGACAAAATAAGATATTATGGTAATTGAGTCATGAATCAGAGTCGTTGAATTTGATGGTAGCTATTTGGTTCCCAGGTGTGAATTAGCCAGTAAAAGTAATATGACACCTACTATAACAATATCAAAACAAATTTTTTATAATACTAATCTCATAAGCCATTCAAAATATAAAATGGGAAGTTTCATAAAATGTGTCCAACTTAGTGTAAAAGCTATTTTATTATCTTAATATATATATATATATATATATATATATATATATATATATATATTATTGTAAACAGGAAAACGATCCAGAAGGACAACAAACGTTTCACGGTAAATCACAAACACAGAACAAAGGAACAAACACACTTACTGTCTCTAATTTTGAACCGTCATCAGGACAGTTGAGATAGGGACACCAAGCGGACTTGTGAAGCGACGGTTGGAGACCTAATATATATAATATATATATATATATATATATATATATAGAGAGAGAGAGAGAGAGAGAGAGAGAGAGATTCTTGGTCTCCCATTCTCTTTTCTCCTGAAGACGGATTACCCGAAAATTTGAGTCTGTAAGTGTGTTTCCCTACTTTGTGTGTTGCTCTTTGTTAATCTCGAACTCGTGTATATATATATATATATATATATATATATATATATATATAGAGAGAGAGAGAGGAGAGAGAGAGAGAGAGAGAGAGAGAGTCGTTATCAGCCTTTGGAGCGATTCACATCTATTCCTGACGACGAGGACATCGAAATATAGTAGCGAGTTCTTTTCTGTGTGTTCTTTTGACAATTCTGGTATATATATATATATATATATATATTTGACCCACTATTCATATGTTATAAGACAGTAGTTTAAATTATAAGGACAAAATTCTGAAGTATCGAAATATTGAAAAGTGAGTCTTCTGTTATATTTCAGTCTATGTGTCACTGTTTATTTCAATAGGATTCAACAAATAGGATTCAAGGTTCAAATCAAACACTCAATGAAATAAAAGTTTTATATTTATTTCATTGTGATGAATCATTCGAATTATATATATATAATAAATGTGTTATATATATAACACGGTTCCAACCGTTTCTGTTATGGTAAGCTTGGTATTCTCAATCAATTATCCTGATGATGGTTGAAATGGAAAATTTGAAACTGTTTTAGTGTTTCTTGATTGATGTAATAGACCTTAATTACATTGTAATAGAATGTAATAGACATTACATTGTAATAGAATGTAATAGACATTACATTGTAATATGCTCTCTCTATACTGTAGTCGTAAGCTTAGTATATATATATAAACTAGAATTTAAAAAAGAACACATAGAAAGGAAACCACTGAACTCACTACTATATTTCGATGTCCTCGTCTTCAGGAAAAGAAGTGAATCGCTCCAAAGGCTGATAACGACTGACTTGGCGTTCGAACTGAAGCACTCAAACAGTGTAGCCAACTTTCAGAGGAAAGGTAGACAGGGAAGATAAAGAGATAAAAGCCAAATAAAAATTAAAAAATGAAAACATTTAACTAAAATAAAATTAAAAGCTGACAACAACTTTAAAAAAAAAAAAAAAAAAAAAAAATCAACGATTGAGGTTAAGCCCAGGAGCCGATCTACCGCCCAGAAGACTAATAAGTGCTTCTTCTGAAGCTCTCAGAGTAACTTTCGAACTATATATAATATATATAGTTCTAATATATATAGTATATAATATATATATATATATATTGAAACAATTTGGGTGCCAATTGATTCAACACACATATCACAACCGTGCAGTGTTGGAATGAATACTGTGCTTATTGTTAATTCTTTGCGTGTGGCCTTAATAAGAGTACTATCCTCAGAGCGAAATACTCCCACCTCGACAGTTATATATGAAATGACACTAGCTAGGGGTGAAATGATTTTCAATGTAGAACACTGGAATTGGGAGAAGATTTGTACTCATATTAATGTATTGCATATAAATTAAATGCCAAAGTCGGAACCTTAGCTCTAAGATACTTGGAGCAGGAGACGGGTATTCAAGAAAATGTTTCGGAAAGAATAGGAAGTTCAGTGCTTTGGCTGCATACTCCAGGCTTTTTTATTCTGTTATTCTTATCAATATATTATTAACTGTTTACATCTACTGATTCTTCCTTAACCCAACAGTGTGTAATTAGTTCTCACATGGTGCTTACTCATCTTTGGAAAATACAGAAGTCTTTCACATACATTTTTGTCATAAAAAGAATCCATTTCAAAAACGTAGTGTTTTAAGAAGATACATGCTTATTGGGGGGGTGCTATTCAGTCCTATTCTTCCTTCATAATAGTCAATGTAACCTGAGGATGAGCACTGCGTGTCAGTTCCTATGGACTGTGGTTCTTATGGGGTCAGCAGATTCGAAAAACAGTATTTTTCTATTTATACTGTGCTGACAATTAATTTAGTAAAGATAAAAAAAAACATTTTTTTTTAAAAATCAGAAATTATCATAGCTTACATTAAACTTTATTTATATGAAGGCATTTCTTATAATTTCCTCTTTACTTAAGTAGTTGGCAGAAAATTTAAAACATTACACAACCCCAACTTTTTCATTTCACCACATTAAGATAATTTTTAACCTAGATTTTAACATGTTAGAAAACTGAGTAATGAAATTCCAGAATCATAAAATGACTGTACGGGTTCGCGTATTAAACTGTTACAGTTACACAGTAAAACCTGTCGAAAACAACGCTTTCCTTCCAGTATTTTTCCCCACTTTCATATGTTTCTCTTTTACAAATGATTTATTATAAGAAGTTGTGTAATAAATATTACAGCTTAAAAAAACAATGAAAAAATAATTTTAAAAATTGATAGTAAGTTAACACCGCTATTTATTATTAATTCTGGTACTTATCAGTTAATGAGAGACTACTCATTCAAAAACAATTATTACATCACAACAAAAATATTTCACTTTATTATACAAAATAACACTCCTAGAACCTATAAAATATTACTTTTTCATCTTTTACTTTTATATATATTATATATACATATATTTTATAAATATTATATATATATATATATATATATTATCTTGTAAATGAAATATAATATTATCTCACAACATATATTATTATAATATAATAATAATATAATAACAATATTATAATAATATGCTATAATATTATGTATATATAAAGATTTCACATAAACACGTGAAATAACAATCAATGATCAAACCACAATATGAAAAGGGAAAACAAGACTAAGATCTTTCAACCGTAACAAGCGGTCTTAGTCAGTTGGGGTTTTTGACTCTGACGAAGACCACTTGATACGGTTGAAAGATCTTAATCTTGTTTTCCCTTTTCATATTCTGGTTTGATCTATATATATAAAAAGATTTCACATAAACACGTGAAACAACAATCAATGATCAAACCACAATAAGAAAAAGGGAAAAAAGAAAAAGGGAAATCAGTTGGGTTTTTGACTCTGACGAAGACCGCTTGTTACGGTTGAAAGATCTTAGTCTTGTTTTCCCATTTTCTTATTGTGGTTTGATCATTGATATATATATATATATATGTCATTAAACTTTATATATGCCATCATTAAAGAACTTTTCCCGATCATATCCTCTTCCCCCGCCACCTCCAGAACCTTTCCTAATCCCCCACACCTATCATACAGACGCCCTCCCAACCTTGGCAATTTTCTTTCGAACAGGAAGCTAACCTCCACGAGGGTAAACTGTTTATCTCGGGGGCGAAACTGTGCGGACGTCGAGGTTGCCTCACGTGTCCCATTATCAATCCCCAACCACACTTCACAGCTCCCCCCCATAATACCCTCTATCCTGTTGCAACTGACTGCTCGTGTACCTCCAAAAACTGTATGTACCGTTTGGAGTGTACCAAGTGTGATTAGTTCTACGTAGGCCAAGCATCCACCAAGCTTAGTCTCCGAATGAACAATCACAGAGCTTCAGTCAACAACCACTCCCATCTTCCCATCGCCATACATGCCAATAGCCCCGGTCTCCCTTTTAATGAGTGCTACAGGTTACATATTCTGCAACAAATCCCCCCCTGACTGCAAAGATCTCACACTACGAGCCTCTGAAGAAGCCCATATTTGGCTATTAAGTGCGCGCAGTGCACCTGGCCTCAATATAATATTATATTTTGCTCTTTTGTTTGTTAAAGCCTCTCGTTAACCGATGAGTACGTTGTTAATTAAAGTAGTGGCCTCGCGTTAGCCCATAAGCACCTTGATGAAGCTCAATGCTTCAGTATGTCTGCCACATGTGTATTGGTCTCTGTAGTCTGTAGAAGATACAGTATAAATATCAAATAGCTTTTACTAAACACATAGTTTGCGTTACCACAAACAGCATTAAAAACAATTTTATGGCATGTTTAAAATTTTCAAACCATCCACTGGCTACCTTTTGAAACTGCAGTTATCTAATTTACTTCAATGACTTCAATTATCTACCTCATTCAGTCTATGTTTCTTACGTTCAAAAATCACTGTTCTGAATTACTTACTCTACATTAAAACTACATGTAAAGTACTCAATTGTTTTATTTGTCCGACGGAACTGAGAATTTATACAAACACTTATTCTCAAGAAGAAAAACAAAGAAGTCTCAGTAATACATACTGTCACGGCCCCTGCATCATAAGCTACCTACACGGTAGTGAAAGCTTTTAAAAGATAAAACTTAATGGTTACCAGGACCTTGTATTCATTGAGTAAAAATATTCCCGTTTAGATAAGTTTATGGTCAAATAGTTCCTAAAAATCCTTGCTTTTTCTAGTTCGGTTTTTTCTGGTTAAATCTACTACTTCACATAAGAAAATTACTCCGTTCCGAAACATATTATCCATTTAATCAAGTTTCCATTTATACAAAGTTCTCTGTTTTATTCAGGTTTATCGTATAAAAGTTAAAAGAATAAAGAAATCTCCTTATAATACACATTATTATTCGACCTAGTGTTCCAGGATAGGATTTTATAAGTTACTTGATGTAGTATATGGCGACTAACAGTAATAAGCCAGGCATAAATCTCTCCAGACCCCATCTTTTATAAGTAGCAGTAAAAATCCCTGCTAACCATCTCGCTTATTCAAGTCAAGGTGAAAGCTATAATTAACTCGACAAACTGATCGCCTTCTTAGTTTATGAAACATATTAGAACTTAAATTTCAGCTCTGCCAATAGCGCCAATACTCCTACACATTTGCGCAGACAATCCGTTACTGTACTAAGAAACAATCCAGGACTCTATGGTTCACATTATTTTTTTGTTTCAGATTCACAAATAATTATATCCCTTAAGCCCTTTTTTTATTCACAGCAATGCTTTTTGCGAATTATGGCCGCAGTAACCTTTATTACAGCAGATTATTTATTTTCCTTCTTATAGAAGATATAAATACTGACTAGAAAATATTAAACAAATATACTGAGCAAGTTTTATCAGAGCTCTATAGCAAATACAAATTCATTATTGTTGAAAACAAACTGTTACTTGAAATATGTTTCAAGTAACCATTGTACATTACTTGTACACAAAGTTTCCATTTGTATATTTGGATATACAAATTCTATTAGCGTTAGTACTATAAGTGCTCTATCTGGAGCATTAAAAAACCGTAAGGAACATATACATACTACGAAACTAACAAGAGAAATTCTGACAACCAATACAAGAGTAATTAAAGAAGATCATCACACACTCAAAATTACAACAAATATACGCCAAATATAAATATTCAAGTAGAAAAGAGTGACATAAATTTAAAATTATTCAGATCTAATAAGCTCAGAAAAGACCTAACTTTCTAAACCCACTTGGCCCACTTATCTACGTGCACTATGAACAAAGCTTAAATCGTTTTCTCCCCTCAATTACACCTAGATAAATGAAAATTTGCAAAACAAGATATTGTACATCATGATGACGAGTAGTGAATACTTGAATATTGAACAGATGAAATAACGAGTGTTAATTTAGGAAGATAAAAAAAATAATGAAGAAACAAGTGTCAGACAAGTGCGGTAATATCTTTGATAATGTAAGTATTTAAGGAGGTTTACTACCAAAATTTACAAAAAAATATATATATAAAAGGTTTTCACATAAACACGTGAAATAACAATCAATCATCAAACAACAATATGAAATTGGAAAACAAGACTAAGATCTTTCAACCATAACAATCGGTCTTCATCAGAGTCAAAAACCCAACTGAAACACTAGATGTAGAAAACATCTGGTGAGGGGTTGAGAAGAGTGAAAAATGAAAAATCAATGTAATTAAGAAATATTATTGAATCGTCTCTAATTAAATTTAATAGATCTAATATTATAAACATTAGTAACGGTCTCTTCAAACTTGATACTTTCGTTACGAGGAAAATAGCCTCTTCAAAGAGGGTTGACAGCTAGCGGATAGTTTTTTTACTCTTTCTTACTGTACTCCATTGTTTCCCCAAACATCCCTTTCTGGACATTAGTCCTTTCCTGCGCTTTCACCCTTTTAAAAAACCCACTCTTCTCAACCCCTCACCAGATGTTTTCTGCATCTAGTGTTTCAGTTGGGTTTTTGACTTTGACGAAGACCGCTTGTTACGGTTGAAATATCTTACTCTTGTTTTCAACCGTAACAAGTGGTCTTCGTCAGTATCAAAAACCCAACTCTGACTCTATACCCATTGGCGGAATAACGGAGGCTTCGCTGGGTAGCGGATAACTGGGACCGCATGCATGGACCTACAAATTTTACTCACCTATTGGTCATCGTTTCAACGAATCATATATATATATATATATATATAAAGATTTCACATAAACACGTGAAATAACAATCAATGATCAAACAACAAAATGAAATGGGAAAACAAGGCTAAGATCTTTCAACCATAACAAGCGGTCTTCGTCAGAGTCAAAAC